>OY998108.1:4800000-7200000 GCA_963921955.1 Aleiodes alternator | reverse complement strand
GGTGCGTTGAGACCAGAAACTAAGCTCTTTATATTGCGCAATGTCCGTGGCACATACACAAACTGTTGTGCATCTGAAGGAAATATTGATGCGCGAAACCGACAATTATCTGGAGTGGATTGTTCCAAATCGAGTAATAAATAACCGTATGGTTTTGATATCGCGTTGAAATAAGCTTCTTGAAGGAATTTCGGGTTTTCTGGATAAACTTGACGTGCTAAAAATCCTATCTGTGCACGATCACGCGGATTTTTAAATAAAACGATGTAATTCGTGATGAGGCAGATATCCCTCTGCTCTTTACTCTGATGGAATAAGTTTTGCGATATGAATATTACACTCAGATTTTTATGATGACTCCATTTCGTGAAAAGATCGACTACAGAACCGTTAGAAGACTCGCGCATAAGATCATCAAGAATTACGAGCTTTGGTGTATTGTCACTTGTGAAATCCGATGATAACGGGAGACCCTCACGAAACTCTACAAATTTCTTATCATATTCGTTGTAAGTTGGCTGCCATTCTGTATAATAGAATATAGCTTTCGAAAATTTTGTACACATATTTCATGAATTTCTTTCAAAAAACGTTTAACGAAAATAGTTTTCCCACAACCTGTCGGTCCACATACAACAGCTGTAAATGGGTGTTTCCAACGAGGATCCATGCTATCAACTGATCAGGATTTGAAAGGTCACATGAATAAATAACCCAATTTATGAAAACATTTCAATATTTATTATAACGAGGTCTTCCTTGGCCAACGGGACCATATTTCCCGGGCCCTGCTTCTTTATTATAAGGTGTGCTGCCGTCTAAGGTTTTAGATTTAGCGAAATCATCTCGTGACTTTTCACAAGATTTATCGTTCTGACCGCGATCCATCTCTGCACTGCTCGAAGGTTCCTGAAAGAATGCGGTGAGGAGGATTTCGGAATAGGATATATCAATGAAAAACCATTTGGAAAAAATCATTATATATTTTCACAAATCAACAAGCCATAAGGTACAGAAGTATTTCCTACTCTCCTACGTTTTGGGGCTGTTACTCTAACTATCTTTGTCCCTGTCCGTGTAACAACTTCATGTAAGCCGGCCCTGGTAATGCCAATGTTATCAACTTCGATTGATTTCTTAGAATTTAGGACGAGTTTTCGCATCTTTCGATAATTTATTATTTCAGAAGTTTGGGAATCGATGCGTATACCTTCTATTTTACAACATTCAAATCCTTCCCCTCCAGGGACAACCCCTATATAACTATAAAATTTAGGGCCTCCAGAAACAAAATTTGTTGTGTACGCTCCTTGCCCTTTCGGAGCTAATTCGTCTGTCATCTCTCCAAGAGCATTGCCCGAAGGAGGATTTGGTTCACCAGGCCTCGTAACGAAAATAACAGAATCTGTATCATAATATAATACCCGCTCTCCTATCATTTCCAAATACTTGTACAGTTCTATACGTGCTTGAGCTGTCACATATGCAGTGATGACCACACTGGTATTTGATGAGATTTCATAGTCATCTTCACGAAATTTCCAGTTGAGATAAACAGTGTCATCATCTACAAATAAACAGCCTGTTACTTCTTTCTGAGGGTCGAAAAGGAACGAGTGCAATACTTCATATGATTTTATTATTTCTGTCTTTTCTAAATTTGGTCTTTGAGCAAATTTTCCCCATAAAGAATTCAGCATCAGTTTTGCCACAGCTCTTCTACCCGCATTAAACTCTCTTAGGGCTGGATCTAAGTCAATACCCATCTTATCTTTGATTTCTCTAATATAACTTTCTCTGCTTTCACATGAATTTGGCCTGCGACTCGCGTATGTTTTTATTTTCACAAATTCATTAATGAATCCTGCAAATATTCCCCCCTCGTCCGTTACCGGATTATACTGTGTTATTTGATACAACCAAATATCTGTGATCGCGACGATTCTCCAACCTAATTGCACCACCTTCTGCAACTCACAAGAAACACACGCACCTACGAGGGTTCTTTCCTCGTCCGTATGCTCGCAGTTGCCATGATACATTTCTGGACAGCATGTTCTACACAAACAAAACATTGATTTGTTATTGGCTTTCATAGGAAGAACAGGATGAAAAAGTCGCGTCGATGGTAAAACCTTACATTCAATGAGCCCTTCAATGTTCGAAATGTCATTGTGAGGTCCACAAAGTTGTTGAATCTTTGGTCCTATAATTATTTCCGGATGACCCATAGGAAAAACACCGGTTTTACAGATAAATGGGTATAGCGAGCAGACATCGTAATAAATCATTTTTCCCCCTGTCGACAATCATAATACGATATTACGTTTCCTGTTCGGCCACCGAAAAAAGCTTCTCGAGGCTCGAGAGGTGTATGCACCCAAACGGCCTCACTCTTAGCAAGCTCTTATAATTCAAGGCTTTCACTTTTGATTTTTCTGAATTGACACTCCCCAATTTCTTCAAGAATATAACCTTTTTCCCGAATGAAAGCATTTGTAGCTGAAATTTTCTCATACCGCGAGTCTAAACTTTCATTTTTTCCTATTTTTCTATTCCGTTCGGTCGTGAAACAAAAATACACCCATGCCAATAACACCCTTGAAATTGAAATGCATACTTCCCCCCGTTTGGATCTTGATAGTATCCATCCAAATCAATGCTTGCCCCTGGAATACGGTGTTCTTGAACTTTTCCTGCATGGCATATATCAATATCATTACACTTTTCTAACCACGTTAAGCACCCAATCGTTGCCTTCGATTGATTTCTACAGAAACGATATCCTCCACGAGGGATAATACCGATCGTATTTTCCCTTCAAAAAATCTTTTTGTAGGTTCGCATGGAGAGTGATGCAAGAGTGGTGCACTCCGAAAACGGACCAATACCCGATATTCCTTTATTTAGCGCCCTAAAGGACATGCAAGCTTCCCTTGAAATCTTCACATCATCGCGGCAATATTCAACTATTTCATCTTGAAAATTGTACATTTCACTTGTTCTCTTACGCGCTTCATACCATTTTTCAAAGTTTTCTCTTTCTTTAGGTTCCATTCTGTGAGGAGCCCAATTTTCTTTAGCCGGGAGTGGCCCGTTGTAACCCCAATTTTCCCTTCTATTAAAAAGATGCGGAAACATAGCTTTTAATAACTCCGGTAAAACATACGTTTTCGGTATAGCAGAGAGAGCCATATGAAAGAAATTTAAGCTCTCTATGAATTTAATTTTTCCTCAGTTTCTAGTAATACAATTTTTGTGCCATTTATTATTGGTGAGATAGGACGCGAGAAATCGTACGTTAGAGCACGTCTCAAGATGAATTGTGCGTCATAACCTTGTGAGTGATGAGCAATACACATGAGAGAAGCGAGATTTTTCTCGTATGACAAAGGGTTTATGAAATGTAGGAGATCATCCACGACCGTGTCTCCCATGAATATTTCTTCCTCTCCTTTACAAAAATTACAATTTGTATTCGGCGTATCACAGTAGTTTTCGCAAACTAGTTGAAGAACACCGAGATTCGGCACATGTTTCTTCAATTTCGTTAGTTCCTCCCCGTCTTTTATCATTGGTTCGTCTTGACGAGCCTCAAAATCGTAAAATAAAAAAAATTATTTCTCTTTTTTGACAGAGGCTTCGTTTTGATCGGAGCCATAAAACAATAGTGGCCATATGGTCTGAATTCATCACAAACAGAACAGAGGAATTCGTCACAATTATGAATCTGGTCGTGTACGACTCGTCTATTACATTCTTTATGAAAACGTATTTTTTTACATACGGGAAGACCGTTCTGAGATCCATTAGCTAAATGATTAGAATAACACTGTTCTCCGTAAAAATCCCGATTGCATTCTTCACACCGTATAAACACTTGAAATCGATCACACGCTGGAGTCTTATAACATTTTTGACATATGAAACTACATTTATGTCCACCATCTCTCTTGTATGCAACATTACACTCGCGACAAAATTTATCAGCCCAGTTGAATAAAGTTTTAATGTTTTTTATAGGTTGATAATGACGTTCCAAGGGAAAATATCCTATGTTCACAATTAAACGAGGCTTTGAACTTCCCTGAAAAGCTACACGTCCATCATACATGATAATCGGATCCCTGTTGCTCTCAACACGCCAGACAATCAGTGCTATATGTTCTTCTTTAACGAGCTGTTGATATGCTACAATTTCTCCTATACTAGCTTGACCCGGTTTCACACCCGAAGCTCGCTGTAATTTTGCAGCAAAGTATTTTTGTTGGCTCCCAGTAGATGATCGTACTTGGGCCCATAGTAAATCCGTTGGTATATTGTTTTTCTTGCATTAGATATGCCTTTCTGACTATAATCGATTGCGCTAAACACATATTGTCTTTGTATGTTATAGTTATTACACCATTGAACCGATTTCCACCACTACACCTCCTATTCCGCGCACCGCCACTCATTTTTTCAGTAAAATGCAGCTCGAGAAAAAATTCACTATCCCGCGGTATCTCGCTTCCACTTTGAGTGAGACGCGCGAGCAGTTTTATGATATCTTCAAGCGTGATCATTGAAATCGGTCTCGGCGTTAAATAGCTCGGATTACGTATCAGTTGAGCCTCAGTAGTATATCTGAACTGTGCACCGCAAATGTCATCATTATTTGGCCGCTGACGAATTATACCGAGATTTTCCTCCGCGAGAGAATCCACCAATTCGATATCAGACACATCTTCAGGAGGTTTCGAAATATTGAACACGAGCTCGCGTTCAAGTAACTTAAATCTCCTAAACTCTCTTTCAATATCTCTCATTTTGTCTAACCTTGATGCACCGCTTCCTTGTTGCTGGTCACCACCTTCAGACGAATAAGGAATTAATAATTTTCACTATTTCAAAATCATTGATTTCAATTCTTACCGAAAATTTCAACTATCAGCTCGTCTGCGGCTTCAGGAGAAACACCTGCACTTGTGGACGGAAGATTTTCCTCAGCTGTATTCACTTCTTCACTTGCGCTATTCACCTCCTCACGTGCATTATTCGCTTCATTCGCACAGTCATTCCCCCGGGCGCTTTCCATATCTATCCGTAACTTTGATATTGACACCGACATCTTTCATATATTCATTTACATCTTCACCGGTGTCTTCGAAGTGCATTGTTACATAAAACCCTTCTAGTCTCATTCTTTCGATTTTTCTTATTTGACAAAGCTGGCCAGTTAGTATTTCTCCTACGCGGTAGATTTCTTCTTCGTCCCATAATACACACCCAAGTAAACAGCATCGTACCAGCAATGGAGGAATACATTTTAACTCCTCTTTCTCCAGACGATAGACGCATTCTTTAGATTTTAGTATGACGTCACACAAATCAATTAATAGTATTTCCAATTTACTCCCAGAATTTTTGACAATACCGCGAGCCCCACCGACCCCCGGGACATCTACAACGCACATTTCTTTTGAATTTGCGAGATCTGCGCCCAATTTATTAATGAAATACTTGTGTGATAAATATTCAACCATCTCAAAGAATGTGTTAGACCATCGTTTGGGCCGTACACATATGTGGGATGAAGATCTCACCTGTATTATTTCAGCCACACATTCTGGCTCTGGAATGATGGGGGGAGCGGAAATGATAAGACCACCGTTTTCCATTCTTTATATCAGACTGAGTTTTATTTGAAATATTTATAGATGATATACAGAAAGGTGAGTGCCAGTAGGAAATTGAAGCCCCAGCCTATCGCTGTGACGAGCTTAGAAGATTTTTCGTTTTCGGTCTCCGGTTCGTCGATCCAAATGGAATGATCGAGTATATTGAAGACACGGTGTCTTCGACGGCGAAGTTGATTCGCGAGTTCCTCCAAAATACTCAGTCGCGGATCCAGCTGGGAATACTCGCGCCCTATGTCTTCATCGGGAATGCCGTATTGCAACCGCAAGAGTTCCCGGTGAACATCGCAATCTCGCGTGAACTATTAAAAAAGATCATTTTCACGAGAAGATAGAAAAAATTTGAAAAATTCAAAAGAGAGAACCTTGCTTACCGGGTCTGTTACGCGTGGTGCCATCGGAAGCAATGATGGCATTGAGGGAGGAAGGAATCGAGAAAAGTGAGTAATCAATTCATTTTTGCTTATTTATTCTAATTCATAAGAAGCCTACGATTAAGCTTAGATTTAAGCATATAGAAAATACTTTTTCATTCACACACAATCATTTTTAAAAAAATTTCTTTTTTCAACACAGACACACGCTCATCCATTTTTTTAAATTGTCTTTTTTCTTTTCAATTTTCGAATTTTTCAATTTTTGATTTTTTTTCCATTTCTATTTGTGAAATTATTTCTATTTTTGAATTTCTCAATTTTTCGATTCTTCTATTTTTGAATTTTTCTATTTCTTAGAATCTTTTAATTTCTATTTTTGAATTATTCTATTTTTTACAATTCTTAAATTTCTAATTTAAATTTTTTTTTAATTGAATTTTTAAATTTTTCTATTTTTGAATTTTTCTTTTTTTTGATTTTTCTATTTTTGAATTTGTTTTTATTTTGAATTTTTAAATTTTTTGATTTTTCATTTTTTGCATTTCTAAATTTTACTTATTTTTGAATTTTTCTATTTTTTACAATTCTGGGTACAGCAACTCCACTCTTTATGTCATGGCCTCATTAGCCAAGATCTATGGCACACGAACGACTGGAGGATCTGGAGCATCGAAAAATATCGAATCCTTGCCAGCTTAGAGAGGATCTCCGCCGAAAATGACCGCTCAAAATACGCCAGGTCATTGTCTCCCCAATTCGCCATAATCAGGAACTCGACCGACAACTTCCACTCGTTCTACCCTCCAAGATGTCTAGTCCACTTGGCTAGGGTAAGAATACAAGTAAGATTATCCACGTTGCACTCGAAGCGTTTAATTATTGGAAAGGAGCTCTTCGCACTTGACGCAACTATAATCTGTCCCAGGTGCTCCTTGGGAGCATTGGAAACTTTCGAACACCTGCTACTTGATTGTCCCACTTACAACTGCCTACGAGCACACTACGTCCTACCCTGGTTTCAACCAGGCCTTACACAATCTCAGAATCTACTAGCAATAATGAACTTTAACGAATTGGGCTGTCTGAAGGATTTTTATATGTTTTTTATATGCTCATTCAAATCACGTTCATTTATAACCGGTTAATGTTAAATATTTAAATCTCTTCTGTAAATAATTCCAATCAAAAAAAGTAATTAATCAATTAATCCGGTTTTGTGTGCAGAACTCTCGCATTTTTGAATATCATATTCGTATATGCTAAATAAATAAATAAATAAATAAATAATTTTTTACAATTCTTAAATTTCTATTTTTGAATTCTGGCTTATTCATTTATTTATTTTCTAATTAATCTATCTATTTTTTCAATTTAGAAGAAAAAAGAAATATATATGTATGTAATGAAATTCAAACATTTCCGCTTGTACGGGATTTGGCGCGATAGTTCTACTGAGCACAAACCCTTCTCTGGGGTTGTGAATCCCAGGTATACCACAATTTCAGGTACGCCAAATTTCAATCCGTACGGGCAGGTTAACGACCAATGTCTCGATAACCACAGGTGCTGAGATTAGTGATAAGGAATGAATTCAATACACTAAACACAATATACACTAATCTGTTATATATTTTGAAAGATTATAGCACAAAAAAATGATCATTAAAACAGACTGGATTTTTACATAAAAAATTAATGAATTAATTGTAATATTAATGTTCGTTAGAGTCCACACAAAACTATTACACTTCTTAAACTATTAATGTCGGGAGTTTCAAAAATGTTTCTTATTTTTAATTGCACTCAAAATTGTTTCTTAATTTCTAATGATTCGATCAGCTCAGGACTAAACGTCGTGTCTGTCTTTTTATGAAGTCGAAAAGTATCTAACTTAAAATATAACAGAACAATTCTCACTACCCTAAAATATTTCGTAGTGGGGATTCGGAATGACCAAGAAAGGCCACGAGGATTTCCTGATTGCTGGAAATCATTTTTTCTCTGTTATTAGTGGTGAGTTAAAATTTGAGAGGGTGTGAAAACTGTTGGGTGGGCGAGAGGTTGAGTCGTGACGAATTTGACTCTCTTTCGAATTTTTTAAAGTAAACAGAAATGAGGATTTACCAAGAATTTTTTGTGTAGGGATTTTATTACCCTACACGTGTTAAAAACAAGGGTCTTGGAAACAGTCAAGAAAGGAAATGTCATAAGTTTGAGGATTATATACTCCTCAAATGACAATTTAGTCTTTGTAAACCAGACAAAATAAAGTTTCAATCCTACCAGTCATTTGAGACTGAACACCGGTGGATAATGAAGAACTCTTTACCGACTGACGATTCGTTTGAATTTTGAAATTCAACTCGAAACGTTTTCAGTGGGTAATGAAGAACTTATTACCGACTGACGATTCGTTTGAATTTTGAAATTCAAATTGAAACGTTTTTAGTGGGTAATGAAGAACTCATTACCGACTGACGATTCGTTCGAATTTTGAAACTACACCCTAGAAGGCACAGTGGCTTCATGCCCAACTGGGTATTAGGCCCCTGATCCCTAGTGGGTGTTGTGGCCTGCTAACTCAGCTGTATATTAGGCCCCTGCTCCCTAGAGGGTCAGTGGCTTGATACCCAGCTGGTCGGCGCCATATTGGGATGAATATATATATATATATATATATATATATATATATATATATATATATATATATATATATATTGTGACGTAATTCCTGAGCCTAACGGTAAGCTCAGCAATTAAGCACGCTTGAAAAGCACCCAATAGCCAAAACAAAATTCAAAACAAAAACAAACTCAAAATGGGCGCCAGGATGTATCTCAACATCCGATCAATCTTAAATTGATCTAAACAACAACAACAAAATCAAAAATTCAAATAATTAACCACAAACTCGAATACTCCCTTATTCAGCACGAACTAGTTCAGTCTCCCCCTCAGGGTCGCTGTTGTGGGTTTGAATAAGGAGTGTAAATAATTCCAAACAAAACAATTTAGGGGATAAAATAAAAATTTTATATAAAAAAAAAATTAATTATGAATTATTAAACCCCTGCGTTACATCGGCGAGTGCGCAGCACAATAAATAAAATATTATAAATTTTTAAACAAATAAAACAATTCGAAATAAATGAACAATTAATTACAAACAAATTCTTTGAAACGAAATTTAAAATCAAATTAATCAAAATAAAAAAAATTTAATTAATTAACAAATTGATTAATTTATTAATTAATCGTCAACGCATAATAAAGTCAACAATAAAAATAAACATATTCAAAGAATTACAATCAAATTCAAATTCATAAGAAATTCATGTTGCTGCCACCTGCAGTCATCTTTCGCAACGAAACGAAAGTAACTATTGTTCCCTAGCGCTAAGTTACTAGAAATTCCCTAGCGATATTCCCTAGGTGTCAAGGCCGACTCAACCATACTCAATGCATGAAATTAATTGAATTAATTTCATGAAAATAAAAATAAAAAAATAATTCATCAAACAAAATTTCTCAAAATATTGAATAATAAAAAAAAATTAAAACAGAATTCAATATATTTCACAAAGTCGCGAGACTAAAATTCCAAAATAAATTCCAATTAATTATCTTTGTGACGCCAAAATATTTCCGTTAATTGAAAATTTTCAATTCGCGACATTTTATCCAAACAAAAAAAAAAAAAAAAAAATATTTTCTAAAAAAAATATTTTTTTCCCGAGAAACGAGCACGAGAGTTCCAAAAATTATTTTAACAAAATTAATGTTTCCAATAAAAAAATTATCAAATTAATTCGCCGATAAATGGTATTCGATTTCGTGGCGTCTTTTTATATGGCGTCATTACGCTAACAGAAAAAAATACAATTTTCACGACCACGAAATCAATTACCGTACAAAATTTAATTAAACAAAAATTTGCTCACCAGATTATGCGAAATTGATTTCAACGTGAACAATATTTTTTTTATTCAATTTAATTAAACGACAATTAATACAATTAATTCCAATGAATTAATTGTCCAAACGTGAAAATGGCGACTATGCAAAATTGTGCAGAGAGACACGACAAAACATGAGTTTACTCTACGGCACACCAAACGAGAATCCTGCCGACAGCAAACGCTGTACTCGGCTAAGGCGTCTTTTCCGGGAAGGACTCTTCTCATTGGTCAATCCCAGACTACGTCAGTTAACACAGCTTAACCTGACGACAATAATTTCTTCTGTTCAATGACAATAAATTCCAACGAAGACAATTGAGAAACTCCAAGTCGATGACATTAGAGTTGGGACAATTTTATCAAGTCCAAGGATGCAACCAAAGTTCATCTAAACGTCTCAATTAATTCTTCCGATGAATCTTGTCATTGGCGCCAAAACTTTCATCCAATTAATCAACTCCTTCGGTAATGTCGATTCCGTTCATCATCGTCCATCTGGTGTCTCCCTCTTCCAGTCGTGAGACATCAACTCAATTGACGACAATCCAATGAGCGTTAACATACAAAATTAACCAATCGGCATTAGTTTTACATAATTTATACTAAAATTAAACTCTCGTGATTCGTTTGTTTTGATTCTCAATTGGTGGTGCCAAAACTATTCAGAATTTAAAATTAATTACGCGCCCAGACGACAAAAAGGAACGTAATCCAAATATTACGTTACAATATATACATATATATATATATATTTTTACCTCAAACAAAAACGCTCAAATTTAAAAATCTGGAAATTTCCTTAAAATACGTAATTATATGTAGAAACTTTCGAGCCATCGTCCAGAGTGGAAGTACGATTCTTTCTGTGTTTTACGAGCCATTAATGTTGAAATAATTTGTAAAAATTCGAGAAAAATTCACTTTGGATAAATAAACTCCTTTGATTCATCGATAGATTTTTTGGGGGATAAAAGGCCAGAATATATATCAGGAGCCATCAGCGGACCAGTATCATGCTTTAATGATTAAGTTTGCTAAATTTTTTTCTTAAGTTAAATTATAAATTTTGAGAATTTGGTCCCAATTAAATTTAGGGAGGCATCGGCTGTCAATATCCGTGTTCAAATAATTATTGTAGTCATAAGGTGTATAGAATCCGGGAAAAGCGCGACAAAAAATAGCCCGGTCACGAGAAAAAGAGTAATAAAAATTCATTCAATTTCAATAAAACTCATTCATATTCAAATCTCAATTTGCATAAGACCGCGCGAAAGTCCCGTCGTGAACGCGAGTGTCATGCACCCTGATGGCGAAAAGGGGCATGAGTCGGCTTAGCCGAACGAGCCCGCGAAGCTCCTAAGTACAATCGAACGTCAACAAAAATGCAACACGTGGGCTACTCGTTCTATTGAATTTATCAAGTGCAGTGAATTAGTTTATTTTTTGAAGAAAAAGAGAAAAGTGAGTGTGTAAGTGTGTGAGTGCGCAAGGACGTGAAGGATTGTAAAAAAACAAGCAGAAGCCTCACTCTCGGTGCGTTATTTGCAAACCCCACTCCTTATGCGACATTTAATATTTTGCCAATTCGATTGGCAAAATGCTTCCGAATGGAATTCATCTATGATGAATCGAATCGCTATTCATGTATCTCATTACTCAAAAAATGATATTATTCTCGCAACAAATACGCACTCATATATTCCCACAAATATTGCTCCAGACTGTATCGATCTGTTCAGGATTCTATCTGCGATACTTGGAATCTACTTGGAACTTGAAATCTCAGCTCAGAATAATCGATTGAATTGCAATAACATCACATGGTACATAAAAATTCAATATTAGATGAATATTCAGATCTTACGATAGAACACGAAAATTGACGTTCGGGTTCCAAATAGGATTTCTGTTCTTTCTGATTGCCGTCAGAATAAAAAGGTACTCATTTTGTAGAAAAAAAAGTCTACTTTCGAACGGTGAAACAAAAAATAGTAGTGTTCTTAGGAAGAAAGGTAAGAAAAACCGTGATTTTTGAGAAAACTAGTTTATCCAACACCTTTATAAGAGACTTCTTCTGAAAAATCTGAAATTCTCACCGTTTGTGGGGCTCATTGGGATGAATTTTTCAAGCTGAACTAGGATGTAATCACTTGGATAGTTTTCGAGATATAAGCTCTTCTCATAAAATGGTTTTTGGCCAATATCTCAGAAACTACCGGAGCGATTTTGCCCAATTTCAATACCAAACTTTTCGTTCATTAGATGCACAAACTGACGAAATTTGAAATCTGTAACTCAAATAGTTTTTGAGCGATCGTGGATAGTAAATTCAAGATAAAAAACGCTGTAATTGAAATTATCTGCAAACAAACAATCTCAGCAAAATTTACCCCGAGTGAAAATTGTAAGTTCAAATGAGATGTATTTCATCGCTGAGAGTGGGGGCTGTGAATCAATTTTTCGCCTAAAAAAACGAAAAAACGATTTTTCGAAAATTTGAGTTTTCTCGAAAAGTACCGGACCGATTTTGCTCAAATTTCACTGACAGCAATTTGCATGGGGAGGGAAAGTACTGTTAAATTTTCAGCTCGCCAAGTATTACCGTTGCGGAGCAATGAGCTGATATCTGTCACACATACACGAATTTTTCCGGGTAGCCATTTTTCTTTAGCACGGTTTTCACTAAAGAGATGTTCTGCTCATGGAAATCCTCATGACTTAGACCAAGACTTTGGTCACTGTTGATATATTTGATAGTCAAGGTCTTTCCTGATATATTTTTAGTTCCATAGGTTGAAAAATTCTCTCAGTGTGACTAGCGGCATTCGGAGGAAATAATCGAACGACTTTTTTTTGAGAACACATATTTTTAAAGAGAAAAACTCTGGAAGAACAAAGCACGAGTTCAAGTATTTCTATTTCAACTGGAGGAACTTCGAAATTGCTTGAAGAAGTGTGAGTGTAGAGATACATGTTGTTCACTTCATGAATGGTGATTCTGTCACTTTGTTCGTCTTTCTGAATTAAATAAATGGGACTATGGAAATGATATATAGCGTTTTGACATGATTTTGGAAGGGTACGTTTTTTTTCTCCTATGTAGTAAAGATTGTTATCCACGAAATTATATATCTTTCCCTTAGAGTGAAAGGGGCGTATGTCCACCATTATTGCTACAATAGGCTTTCCAAGGCATTTTTACGCAATATTAGTAAAAAAATGACAAATAATAACACATAGGCGTAAGTACCACAAACTAATAACAAACGGGCATAAGTACCGGAGATACGCCTCTTTGTTTTTAGTGCTTCTATTGAATTTCCCCTAATCATTAGAGAAAGACTCATAACAAAGGGGCGTAAGTCCGGAAAAATAATTCAATAAAGAAAATTAAAAAAAAAAAAGAGGCGTAAGTGCCATAATTGAGATAAAAATCACTAAAAACAGAAAAGGCTTAAGTGCCGAAATTGGGATGAGAAATCCTAAAAACAAAAGGACGTAACCCCAAAAATTCTCAGAAGATGAAAAAACTATAAAAACAAAGAGGCGTGACTTCGGAGATACGTCCTTTTCACTTTAACGTCAACAATTATATTGCGTTCAAAAAGAACATAACAAAGGGGCGTAAGCGTGGAGATACGTCCCTTTCACTCTAAGGCGACGATATCATTGCCTTGGTGACAAGGTGGCGTATATTTTTTTGCTCCAATAGGTTTCTCTGGGCATTTCATACAATAATGATGGGAAACAAATCACAATAACATATATGCATAAGTACCACCCACTGCAACAAAGAGACGTATCTTTTTATTTTCAGGTTTATTATTGAATTTTTCTTAATCACGGAAAAAATACTAATAACAAATAGGCGTATTTCCGGCACATTCGTCTCTTTGTTATTTCAAATTGATAACAACAAAGAGTTAGAAGTCCGGAAGGTAAATGTTTAGATTAGCACATTTATGCTATATCTCATTCAGTCTGTCCAATAAATGAATTTAATTGAATTTAAAATTGCTGTATGAAGGAACAGCGGAGTGGGGATGAGACTGAGTGTGAGATTTCAAGGCAATTGGAATGGAAATTTGGTATAGAACTGGATAGCTCAATCGGTAGAGCGCCCGACATGACATCGGAAGATCCTGGGTTTGACTCCCGGTGCAGGATTATCCAATTTTCTCTCGAAAAAAATCTTGAATATGGGGTAGGTGTGTTGAGATACACATTTACCGTCCGGAAAAATAATTTGATGGGAAAACTATAAGAGCAAAGAGGCTGAAGTGCCATAGTTTAGATAAAAAATTTTAAAAGACAGAAAGACGTAGCTTCGAATATTTTTATATCAGATGATGAAATAATAATAAAAAAGCGTAAGTGCAACATAAGAATCCTTGGAAATAAATATTCAAAAAATAAAATGATGTAAGCCCAAAGCATAGCGGGGAAAATGAAAAAAAAAAACAAAGCGATGTCAGTGTGGAGATACGTCCTTTTCATTTGAACATCAGCAATTACGCTACTTTGTTATTTTGATTTTCAGAAAGGGGAATTCATTTCGAACTAACCCAAAATGAAAAAGTATCAGTCTTCAAGTATTTTTATTTCGGCTAAAAAATTGTAGAAAGCGAATTATAAAAAAAAATGTCTGACAATTGACATTTTACCTCACTATATCAATAACATTCTGTCTGTGCTTTCACACGTGGTAATCCAAGTTTGGCCCAGAAGAATAAGTTGTGAGGAATAGATAAAGGCTACATTTGTAATGACTGAAGAGAAATTCAATAGGTGTTTTCTAGGAATCTTGAACCATGCCTTTTGAAAGATGTATGATAAATTCATTTTTGGCCAGTTTGAAGTGGATCACGACCAGATATCTCTGCGAATATGAGTTAATATCATTTTGAATGAAACCGAGAAGTTTCACGTAGAAATGAGTATGAATATGCCATTTTGGCCCAGTTGAGATGAGCCCATATGCCACTATTTCTGCGAAGGATAATCTCAGCAAATTTTCATGAGCTATCTGAAAGGAATGAAGAATCTCCCATGGAAATGAACATAGACATGCTGTGTTCGATCAGTCACAATTGGGCCTTATGTCTATATCTTATGGAATGTGAATTTCGCCCAGTTTTGCAGTAATGCATGTGAGAACGTGAACAGAATGGAATCGATATAGATTACAAAAAGTCAATATTCTAAAGAACAAAATTGTGACGATTTCTTGACCTTGAAATATCTTGAATGAAGCGTCATGCTTATACTTCTACAATAAAGGAGATGTTGATGGTAAAGGGACAATGTTTATGTACATATTAACGCTTCATCAAATGAAGAACAGCTTTTCATGAGAATATTTCAATTTCGTCATTTAAATTTTCATAGCTGACATCTGCGATCAACGGAGCCGCCGAAGGCGGCGACGGCGCTAGTAACTCTGGAATGTAAAATTTTTGGCATTTGATCTATTCTGTTCTTGAAGTCTCTGAATTTTGACAATCATTTACTGTCAGATTCCCCAGAATCTGTCAGATAAAATTATCATAATCTTACGAAAGATAACGATTTCTGTTAAAACGTAATATGCTCTGACGAAGAATGTCTGAACCTACATATTCTCACAATTTCTGATAGGATCTGTGTCTAGGATGTGTTTTCCAATCGCAAATTCAGACAGTTTGTCAGAATAGGACGGAATCTGTCGTACAATTTTTAGTAACCAATTCTATCAATATTTTCTACTATATTTAGGAAAATGGATGCCATGAAATCTCGGAAATTTACAAATTTTAACTTCGGTTTTCGAAAGATTCTAATGCTTAATGAAAAAAAAAATATTTTCTGTTCGTATCTGACAATTTTGTTCCGGTTCATAGGATACATGTTCTGGGAGCCTATTCTCGACGCATGGGAAACTGATCGTCATTGACGAAATCGTGAATTATCTTCGTTCACGGCCATCAGGAGATGCGGTAGCATCTCTCGACAAGTACGAGCCCAAACACTTCCTGCCAGGCAAGGCTACCGCACTCCTATACGGCTAGATACGACTCGACAAATTTCAATAATTTTTTCCAAAGTCAAAATTTCATCTCGTGAGATGATTTCCTGGTAATATATTGCTTTTACCATTATCTTCGAATTTATGTAAAAAAAAATTTAAAGAACGATATTTTATTATTAATTAAAAAACGTTCGCCAGAATTCTTCTCCAAATCGAACTTTCTTCGGGACATTGTAACTGTGTTAGTGCCTCACCGACACTATGTAGGAGTATGCGTCACACAAACGCACGCAGTAAACATCAAACACGCCTGGCTTCAAATGCAAATATCTCGAGAACTAGTGGAAATTTATCGAGACATGCAGTGAATAAAATTTACTGGATGAATTAACAAATGCAATGAGCAAAATCCCGTTCTTCTACGACTTGTATTTTCCGGGATATGAATTTTTTACTGAAAAGTTTGACAATGACGTGCGAGACCTATAAGAAATTACACGTAGAGATGAGGAAGGTTAGTACGAAATCAACGTTACCGTGTGAGCGCTAAGAAAGATACCGGACTATGCTTATCGGCTTGCCATATCTCTACGTGTAAAACTCGTAACTTCAAAGTTTTTCTTCTTGGAAAATAAGCTCCAAAATCATTTCAAATTTTGACAGATCATTCTTTATTATTTAAATGATGAATTGTCGAATTTTGGGAGATTTCTCATTGCAGAGGGTTTTCTTCTAAACGACCTAAAAGAGATCATATTTCAGAAACTAGTCGTAGGATAATGGGGTTTTGCTCATTTTGTTCCTTAATTTTTTTCCTAAATTTCATGTCTCGATAAATTTTCAAAAGTTTTCGAAATATTGCAATTTCAAATCAAGTCGATCAGCACGCATCTAGATTCGATTTCATCCATCTCTATGACATTGCTCATTGATAAATTAAAAAAAAGTGAAATGGCAGAAAAAAATCGCTAGAGCATTTTAAAAAAACGTCGACAAGTACGCGCCCCAATTTTATTGAAAAAAAAATATATGAAATGAGAATAGTGAAGTCCGGCGATCTACCTGTACATTCCTTTTTCAAATTAATTCATCATCTCATTATTCGGATACTAGATGAAATTGGCATTGTACAATGAATTTGAAAAATTGAATAGTAAAGAAATTAAACAAAAGAAACGTACTTGGTGTATATATATATACACACGTATATTTTCACACGAAAGAGTTTCGGTAACGAAACGACTTTCTGATTTGTTTAGGGATGGCACTTTCTTGTGAGAAGTGGTTGAATGACCCTCTTCACCGAGCAGCTATACATTTTTCATAAGTTTGAGATTCACTAGGTGACAAACCTGATTAATTTTCCACTCACAGAAGTTTCAATGCCACTCTGGCACAATTAACAGTTTCACTTTCAGGAATTAAAAAATAGGTAATGTGAACTTTTCATCTGAGAACTTTCATTTCGTGAGGAAATCGTGAATTCGTAAACGAATTTGATGCACGGATTATCTCATTCATTCACGAGAACGAGTTTCCCATGCGTCGAGAATAGGCCCCCAGATTGGGATAGAATCGCACATTCTTCCATTCTTAACTCATTGCGTCACACGGCTCGTCCCCACTCTCTAACGCTGCATGATGAGTCTGTAGTGGGGATGGCGGCAGCAGGGCCGGACGCGGCTTGCTCCTCAAATATTCGGGAGCATCTATCAATTCTCTGAACAAATCTAAACTAATTTTTTTTCTCTAACAAATGATCAATGCGGTGTATCGGAACTAGCGGAAAATAATAATTTACTCCTCTAATATTCTCATCAGATAAAATCTTACAGTACAATGAGGAGCCCTCTATGATCATCGGCATTGTGATGGCACTGCGCTGATAGTTGGTGGGAGGTACACTTACTCACTACATTCACGTACCACACTCACACCGATACAGGTGCCGCGCTGATTGGTTTACCCCCAGTTCCCTCACACCGAGACGATTTGCGACGCTTGGAAAGCAATGGATTAAAGACATTAAAAACAATTGTTGAGAAAATTCGGAAGATATATTTCGGTTATGTGACTAAGAAGGCAATATTTCATTTTTTGACATTAATTTTCGAATTTTTACAGAATCTAATATTTTCTGATAATAGATTTTTCATATCCCATTTGGGGGTTTCCGGCATCTATGGGGTATCGGATGCTCAGGCAAAATTATTTTATACGATTTTGAGCAAGTCGATCAAGGGCTAAAGTACGAAACAATATCGGGGCGTTAATATTGGTTCCGTGAATAAGCCCGATATTCTTTCCAACACCCATCCATGTTCATTGAGATGGTGAGTTAGTATCGTCACTCGATTTTCTATCAAGTAACCGAATATAAGGGATCCTATATCCATCCAAAATTCGAACCAAATTCATGACACCCTTATCCGCGCAACAAATTCGAAATGATTATCGAACTTAATTCGCCTAAACGAAGTTCAGCTGCTCTACTTTCGACAAAAATGTTTCTAGCATCGTTCTCCCCAATTCTGCGGTACGAATTCCAAGCGACATCAGCCTTGACATCGGCCAATAATTCTTCACAATCGTGTATTTTTTATTAATTTTTCTTTTCGAATGATTTCCATATTTTTGAAGTTATACTTCTTGAGGTGCGTTACGCAAATCCGATGAGAGTGAAATTTCTGAGTGAAACGAAGTGCGCGTGCACACCGAGTCAGAAATTTCACAGGATGAATGTAGCTGCAAACGTGCGTGGAACAACTATACTGTACATCGGCGTACTTCTCTCCTAAGGGGCCCAAACTATTGTCGAACTAGCCAAAGAGGTAACCTCCGAACTCGACCCGACGCTGGAATTTACATGTTGTAGTACAAGAGCCGAATATTTCCGAGGTTACTTCATTGACCAGTACAACTTCACCAGCGTAGTAGTGGGGATAGAGATCGAAGCAGCGTATAGCATTTCCACGTGTGTTTGTCTCCATTGAGAATTAACGAGTTTCATTAAGGGGGGAGCCTGCTTTAGAAGCTTGAAAAAATCGATTTTTTCGAGGATTTTTTTGGGAAGGAAACGAATATTTGATTGAAACGAAACTTTCAGGCTTTATTGTTATGTATTTCAAAGGTCTTCTCAAATTTTTTCATCAAAATATATGTCATATTAGGCGTGGTACAAGCATTTCGCCGAGGCACCTCGAGTATGCATGTGTCGTGCGGCGGGAAAGATGCAGGTCGCAATTTTCATCTGAAACTAAAAAACCAAAAAAAAAATTAATTTTCAATAGTATAGCTTCTAGTTGAACCAAGAAAATTAAAAAAAGTGAAAAATTCAATTATTTTTCGCAAATTAAAAAAAAAAAGTTTTCCAAAAAAATGATTTTTTTTTAATTTGCGAAAAATAATTGAATTTTTCACTTTTTTTTCAATTTTCTTGGTTTAACTAGAAGCTATAATATTGAAAATTGAAAATTTTTTTGGTTTTCTAGTTTCAGATGAAAATTGCGACCTGCATCTTTCCCGCCGCACGACACATGCATACTCGAGGCGCCTCGGCGAAATGCTTGTACCACGCATAATATGACATATATTTTGATGAAAAAATTTGAGAAGACTCTTGAAATACATAACAATGAAACCTGAAAGTTTCGTTTCAATCAAATATTTGTTTCCTTCCCAAAAAAATCCTCGAAAAAATCGATTTTTTGAAGCTTCTAAAGCAGGCTCCCCCCTTAATGAGTGTTTGTATTGAATAATAATTAAAAATATTATTAAAAAAGAGGGTGCGGGGAACTCTGTACACGCGGAAGAAGTTATACTTCTTTAGCATGAGCAGGAATTCATTTTATCGTGTATTTAAGGAACGTATCTGAAATTGGGAAATGAGTGACGGAAAATAACTACAATTGATGGAATTTAAATTGAATCAAATAATAAATAGATTTATTTTTCCCTACGAATCTAGAGAATATTTACCTTCTAGATTTTACAGATTGTGTTAAATTCCATCAATTGTAGTTATTTTCCATCACTCATTTTCCAATTTTAGATACGTTCCTTGAGGGAGTTCATCCGGTATCTGGATTAATATACCAATAATTATGAAAAAATTTGCATATACTTCTGAAAATATGAAAAGTCACCTGTTAAAATTTCAAACTCTTCGGATATCTTGTTCGGAAGAAATTGATGAATGGAGAGTTTTTCAATCAACACGGTCCCTTATGAAACCCATAGGTTTCCATCTAGAAACATGAAATTCGTGGCAATTAACAGGTTTCAGAGGGGAAACTGCCATAATGGATAAATAAATATGTAAAGAACAGTTTAAGAGCTTTTCCAAAGACATGAGATACTTGGTGATTTTAGAATAAATTAATTTGTCTCGAAAAATACTGATTCTCTGGAGTTTAACCTCCATCTCACTCGCATGACAGTAACGTCAGAACCGCGCGCTTTTTGAAAATAATATGAATGCTTTCCGAATTACGCAACGTATACTACGCTTGCACATCAAGTCATACAAAAGTAGCTGAAAATGTCATGAATTGACCCTTTTGTACTCGATCTTCAAAAAAATTATTACTATAAATTCGTATTTTTACAAAAAAAAATATGATTGCTGAGGAAGCATTCCTAGTATATATCAGCTGTGAAGGTTATGACTACGCTAGTCATCGAGCCGACTACGTTAGTCGTAGTGATTGTTCTCACTAATTAAATCGGTATCAGATGAACTTCCTTAAATACATGATAAAATGAATTCCCGCTCATGCTAAGGGAGTATAACTTCTTCCGCGTGTACAGAGTTCCACGCACCCTCTTTCTTTCATTTTTCAACATAAAAATTGAAAAATCACGCCATGATTGATTTTCCTCTAATTATTCCTCCTATTAATGATCAATTCGTAAGCTGAATTTTGAAAAAATAAGAAGTATAGATAAATGTATAATAGAAGGAATATGAAAATTGATCAAGAAAAACACCTTTCCTTTCTACATTGAATGATTCGATTATTAATAAAGGAAAAAATAATACACAAATGAAGCTTCAACTTTCAGAAATAGAAGAATTTTGTGTAAAAAAATGAAGATTCAGTTATAAGAAATGAGAGATTTTTTTTCTCGGTTTTTGCTTCACTCTCGCTATTATATTGCTCTCACTAAGGATATCCGTATAAACAATATGAATATCGATATGGATTTGAATTCAAATGATTTTTAGATTCATATAGAAATACGATTCTGTCAAAGTTGAATAGAGTGATGGTCCTGTCAGCAGCGCACGAGTCTACTCATCCGACGATCGAGGGTACAAATTCGTCCATGAGAACTGGAATTTGTAATTACAAAAATAACTTTGAAATGAATGAAATTGAAATATGAATAATAAAGATAAAAAATGACGGAATCCTAAGAAAAAAATTGATAATTTTCGTTTCATTTTATGTTTGAAAATTGTTTTTTTTGTCCGCAGGGCTGGAGAAATGGGTGTCTAGCCGCACTTTGCTCGGTTCGAAACTTTTTTTTCCAGTACCCTTGGGCAAAAAAAACTATACGCACCATGGGTGGATAATAGTATATTACATGCCTAGGGAAGTAATGTAAGAAATGTCTCAGAGCACCTGTAACTGTTGGCCTAGGTTAAGCCGAGGTCAGCAAATATGTGCTCTGAAACTTTCTTCCTTACTGCCCAAGGTGTGTATACTAGTTTTCTGCACACTGGGAGGGAAGTGAGCTTGAGCCCGAGCGCAGCGAGGGCCGAGAGCCTCACTTTCGTCCCAGTGTACAGAAAAAGCTAATTTCGACAAAATTTTCCTCCCGAGCGGAGCGAGAAATCAACTTTTTTCCGCCCTAGGTGCGTAATGTACTATTATACACGCAGCAAAAAAATTAAGGGAACATTAACTTTTGTCAGTTTTTTGGGTGATTTTCAAATGGCTGTAACGTCGTCAAAAATCATTGTATCAGGAAAAAAAAAAGATTGGAAAGCTTGAGGTTTCTACTCTTGAAGTCTTGAGATGGAAATTTTTGATGACTATCCGTTATAACAAGATAAGAGGATTGAGAGCGGAATTTTTTTTTTATTTTTTCAAATTGTTCCACGGACTTCAGAATAGTATATTCATGCCTAGGGCAGTAATGTAAGAAATGTCTCAGAGCACATGTAATTGTTGGCCGAGGCGAAGCCGAGGTCGACAAACATGTGCTCTGAGGCTTTCTTACTTACTGCCCAAGGTGTGTATACTATTTTTCTGCACACTGGGACGGAAGTGAGCTTACGCCCGAGCGCAGCGAGGGCCGAAAGTCTCACTTTCGTCCCAGTGTACAGAAAAAAAATTTTCGCCTCAACCTGTATCAGGATCTTGTAGCCTGACCTTTCAGCTTCAATTTTTTTTCCCCTACGACCATTTGTTACTGAGATATCGTCGATTAAATAGAGAAACACCCTTTTGCTTCCGAATGGAAGCATTGTAAACACGATTTTTTTCGATTTCAAGATTTCATCGGAATATGACTCAGAATGATCCAAAACGTCGAAAAATGACATTTCTAAAAAATGTCTGTGTGTGTGTGTGTATGTGTGACAGGTATCAGCTTATTGCTCAGTAACGGTAATACTTGATGAGCTGAAAATTCAACAGTACTTTTCCTCCCCATACAAATTGCTGTCAGTGAAATTTGAGCGAAATCGGTTGAGTACTTTTCGAGAAAACTCAAATTTTCGAAAAATCGTTTTTTTGACTTTTCTCCGCGAAAAATTGATTCATAGCCCCCACTCTCACCGATGAAATACATCTCATCTGAACTCACAATTTTCACTCGGGGTAAAATTTGCTCAGATTTTTCGTTTGCAGATAATTTCAATTACAGTGTTTTTTATCCTGAATTTACTATACACGATAGCTCAAAAACTATTTGAGTTAGAGACTTCAAATTTAGCCAGTTTGTGCATCTAATGAGCGAAAAGTTTGGTATTGAAATTGAGCGAAATCGCTCCAGTAGTTTCTGAGATATTGGCCAAAAACCATTTTATGAAAAGAGGTTATATCTCAAAAACTATCCAAGCGATTACATCCAAGCTCAGCTTAAGAGATTCATCTCAATGAGCCCCACAAATGGTGATAATTTCTGATTTTTCAGAAGAAGTCTCTCGTGAGGATGTTCGATAAATTAGTTTCTTCAAAAATCACGGTTTTTCTTAGCTTTCTTCCTAAGAACACTACTATTTTTTATTTCACCATTCGAAAGTAGACAATTTTTTCAACAAGATGACCTTTTCATTCTAATGACAATCAGAAAGAATAGAAATCCTATTTGGAACCCGAACGTCAATTTTTGTGTTCCATCATAGGATCAGAATTTCCCTCTGATATTGAAATTTGATGTACCATATGGTATAATCGCAAATTTAATCGATTATTCTGAGCTGAAATTTTGAGTTTCAAGTAGATTCCCCAAGTATTGCAGATAGAATCCTGAACAGATCGATACAGTCTGGAGCAATATTTGTAGGAATATATGAGTGCGTACTTGTTGCGAGAATAATGTTTTTTTTATGAGCAATGAGATATATGAAGAGCGATTCAATTCACCATGGATGAACTCCATTCGGAAGCATTTTGCCAATCAAATTAGCAAAATATTAAATGTCGCACAAGGAGTGGGGCTTGCAGATAACGCACCGAGAGTAAGGCTTCTGCTTGTTTCCTTTAATCGTCAATATCTCAGGTAGTACTGATCGCACAGCGAGCGAATGATAAGATTCGTAAATTTGAATGAATTTTCTGTAAGATTTTTGCACAGATTAATTAAAAATAAAATTTCTCCCAGTTTTAAGAGTCGTTCGAAGAAGTACCCAAAAATTAAGTTTTTTTTTCTTTTTTGGAAATCGCCCTGAATTTCGCGAATTTGTCAAAATTGCAAATGTTTTAACGGTTTTCTTTAGTTCTTTAGTGTACTGTGTGCTGAAACACCGCCTAAGTTTTCAAGCCAATCGACTGAACCGCTTTTTTTCCGAATGAACAAAGTTTCAGCGAAACTTAAAGGAACACTTTTTTGTTCCATAAATACCAATTAATGATGATTGAGGCCAAAAATGTATTTTCTCCGTTTTTTTCTTTGTGATTTTTTGTGCACAATTCGTTCATTCTCATTGAAAAGAAAACAATGAAAAATTCGTTTTTTTTTGCAAAAATCAACGAAAAAATCAATTTTTTTTTCTTTGATCAGTGAGAGGCTTCTGCACGACACAGGTGCCCTTTTCAAAAAATTAGTTTTTCATGAAATTTTTCGATAATTTAATTTTTTTACAGTTTATTTTCATATTTTATAGTCAGAAGTCAGAATTCACCTATTATTTCAATGTTTTGAATGGTTGAGGGGAAGGGAACGCGGTGTTTGGGGCGAAGCAACAAGCGAAAATTATCGATTATTTTGCGTAATAAAGCCAGTGTAAGACATTTACATTGGGAAGACCAGTGGTTTTGGAGTGGGGCAATTTTGGCATTGAAAACCATTTGAGCTTTCTCCATGACCAGTGAGTTTTCTGGTGGTGCTGTGTGGTTAACTTTGTTTTGTTCTTCTTGATGAAGAAAAGAGTATATTGTCTCCACTAAAAACTGTCGGATTTATAATTCCAGATGAGTATTTTCGAAATTTTCTAAAATCCGTATTAAAATTATGAGGGTTTTCAAATTAAATAATTTTTTTTTTCGAATATGATTGATAAAATTAATTAGTTGATATTATTCCACGTGAAGCATTCAAGTTATCGACTAGGGAAAATAAAACAGTACGCATTTCAATGCTCTATGTACTTATTTTCTTGAATAATTAAAAATTAAATTTTTGAAGCTCAATGAAGGTGAGCGGAGGTTGTGTCAATAAAATTCGTCAGCAAAATCCCGTGTGTCACATTAGGGTAGGTGGTGTAGGTTCTTTTGAGGCCTGTGCACTACTAAGTCCCCGTCGTGGCCTCGGGTAATGCAAAACGTGGTGATTTCGTTTCTATCGGTTATACTTCCCAGGAAAAAGTTGGTTGCATTTTTCAGATTTTAATTAGGATGTTGTTTTGACTTCGCGCTGCGTAACTAACCCCTAGAAAATCAAAAACATACCGAAAAAATTCCAAAAAAATGAGTAGAAAAAATTTTATTTTAGGGGCAGTCGTCCTATGCAATAGCCCAATATTTTGCGCAAAGTGTTTGTTTCATGATTTATTGGTTTTTATGCAATTTTCTCAAAATCTCCAGATGTCGAAATTATTGAAGGGGTATTCTGCGACCACCCTCACGACTCTCTCAGAGTATTGAAGAGGTATTCTGCGACCACCCTCACGACTCTCTCAGAGGAAATGACAACGATAAAACAATATTTTGCGCAAAGTGTTTTTTCATGATTTTTTGGTTTCTATGTGATTTTCTCAACATCTCCAGATCTCGAAATTAGTGAAGGGGTATAATGCGACCACCCCCACGACTCTCGGAGGAATATGACAACGAAAAAACAATATTTTGCGCAAAGTGTTTTTTCATGATTTTTTGGTTTTTATGCAATTTTCTCAACATCTCCAGATCTCGAAATTATTGAAGGGGTATGATGCGACCACCTTCACGACTCTCTCAGAGAAATATGACAACGATAAAACAATATTTTGCGGAAAGGGTTCTTTCATGATTTTTTGGTTTTTATGCAATTTTCTCAACATCTCCAGATCTCGAAATTATTGGAGGGGTATAATGCGACCACCCCCACGACTCTCTCGGAGAAATTTGACAACGAAAAAACCATATTTTGCGCAAAGTGTTTTTTCATGATTTTTTGGTTTTTATGCAATTTTCTCAACATCTCCAGATCTCGAAGTTATTGAAGGGGTATAATGCGACCACCCTCACGACTCTGTCAGAGAAATATGACATTGATAAAACAATATTTTGCGCAAAGTGTTTTTTCATGATTTTGTGACGGTTTTTACCGTCACAGAATCGATAAAATTGAAATATTAAAGAAATTTCAAGAAAATCACGGTTTTGGTCGCGACTTGTGGTACCCGTTGAGAATAGGGCTCATTCTGAGTCAAGACAGCGAATGCCCAGAGTGAGGTCAACATATTTTGTAACCTCACTAATTATTTTTGTTTATTTTTGTTAAATTAACTCCGAGAAAACGGAGAAAAAGTCGAGAGGTAGGACTGGAGAAGAGTTTCCCCACACTGAGAGAAATCCTATATACTGGTATGACTAAAACCATATTAGTGAAGGTCAAAATCAACTATATGTGTATAGTGATCACAGCAATGGTTCTTAAGCTACACTTTCCTAAATAACTATATCCCATTAACACGCACAACATAACAATGAGTGTACAGAATGCTATAAAATATAGTGGTCTTAAAAGTGACTATATGTCGTGTAATCGTGACGATATTTATATTGTTACTTCATATGGCTCAGATAACTTACTCCATTTAGTATATAATACATACAATTTTATAGGCCATCTTGAATTGTCTATTTCTTTTCCTTATTTTTTTATTATTTTTGGCTAATATCTCGAATCAAGATAGAATGATTTTACCCTGATTTCCATTCGAGTGCCTATAAATACGAAAAAAACGATATTTCTCAATTGAAAATTCCGCAAATTTATCGCAAATGATCTCATCTTTTACTTTTTTTTTTCAATTTTACGGTATCACCGCTAAAGCCGGAAATATGTTGAGAAGGTGAATTTGAAAAAAAAGAACTCTCAAAGGTAAAAAAAAATCAATTAAACTAATTTTGCTTCCGAATGGAAGCTTTGTAATCGTAATTTTTTTCGATTTTGAGATTTCATCATAATATGACTGCAAATGACCTAAAACGTCGAGATCCGTCGTTTTTAAAAAATGTCTGTGTGTGTGTGTGTGTGTGTGTGTGATGACGCATTTTCCGCTTCACTCTGAAGTGGGGTTAGCTAGCGATCTGAAAATTTTACCATAAGTTTGCCATGCGTGCCCCAAACTCTCACAAAAATTTCAGCTAAATCGGCCGGATAGTTTTTGAGAAAAATGAACATGTTGAAATATCGTTTTTTCGACTTTTCTCGATGAAAAATGGAATCACAGCGTCCAGTCTCCGCGAGGAGATGCGCGACCAAAAGCCGCATCTTTGACCGCCGGGGTGGTGGGAGCTCAGATTTTTATTTTAGCCAGTAGAAAACTTTTGATAAATTTTTCCTGAAAATCTTGATTCCACGATAACTTAATGAATAATTGAGCTAGAGACCTCAAATTTTGTGAGGTTATACATCTGATGAGCACAAAGGTTGGTATTGAAACTGGGCGGAATCGGTCCAGTAGTTTTTTAGATATTAGCATAGAAACATCAGAAAAAGCAAGCTATATCTTCAAAACTATTCAATTGATTATATTTGGAACAAACTTAACCCTCTGAGGGTTAAGTGTCAGATTCTTACTGACTAAAAAACCCACCTCTGTGACATCATTCATGCACTATGCTGCAAACCGCTTTCGCTTCACTTCAGCATGGACATTGTCTCCAGACGCTGTGACGTAGCGCTCTGTGTTCGAGAACTCGTTGATTTTCTCTAGTGGACGGGAATCTTTGGAATTGGGATTGAGAATTTCCTGGAGAATAAGATGGAAAACACAATTGCCGTTGATAGTCAATTTAATTCACTCAAAAAAGAGATTCGTTATTACAATAAACTTGTTGTTCACGAGGTAAGAAATTGGCAAAAAAGCAAGCTGTTGAATTGACCGTTAATGAATGAATAATAATTGTCCGTTAATTGTCTTAAAGTCTTGAGTAAAACAAGCAGAAGCGTTATATCCTGTGCGTTATTCGCAAGCCCCACTCCATGTGCGACATTTAATATTTTGCCAATTCGATTGGCAAAATGCTTCCGAATGGAAGTTTTATATAAATCATCCATGAGATTACAATTTATATTTTCCATTGTTCTAAATGCAGTAACGAAATTTGGTTTCACAACAATTGTCATAAGTGGACATTTGCACGAAGTAAATTCGCTTGTAAGGACAAATTTAATGATGGTTCGATCTTTGGTGAACTTTATTTATTCATGTTTACCACAAAAAAAAACAATTTTTCAATCATAAATGGAAGATCCTACGACAGATCTGAAAAAATGAAGTTCGGATTCTAAATAGGATTTCTATTTTTTCTGAATGTCGTCAGAATGAAAAGGTACCTATCTTGTAGAAAAAATTGTCTACTTTCGAATGGTGGAATAAAAAATAGTAGTGTTTCTAGGGAGAAAGCTAAGAAAAACCGTGATTTTTGAAAAAACTAATTTATCGAACATCCTTACAAGAGACTTCTTCTGAAAAATCTGAAATTCTCACCATTTGTGGGGCTCATTGAGATGAATCTTTTAAGCTGAACTTGGATGTAATCGCTTGGATAGTTTTGGAGATATAACCTCTTTTCATAAAATGGTTTTTGGACAATATCTCAGAAACTACTGGAGCGATTTTGCCCAATTTCAATACCAAACTTTTCACTCATTAGATGCACAAACTGGCGAAATTTGAAGTCTCTAACTCAAATAGTTTTTGAGCTAGCGTGTATAGTAAATTCAGGATAAAAAACACTGTAATTGAAATTATCTGCAAACGAAAAATCTGAGCAAAATTTACCCCGAGTGAAAATTATGAGTTTAAATGAGATCTATTTCATCGCTGAGAGTGGGGGCTGTGAATCAATTTTTCGCGGAGAAAAGTCGAAAAAACGATTTTTCGAAAATTTGAATTTTCTCGAAAAGTACTTGACCGATTTCGCTGAAATTTCACTGACAGCAATTTGCACGGGGAGGGAAAGTACTGTTAAATTTTCGGCTCACCAAGTATTACCGTTGCTGAACAATGAGCCGATATCTGTCACACACACACACACACACACACACACACACACACACATACAGACATTTTTTGAGAATGTCATTTCTTGACGTTTTGAATTATTCTGAGTCATATTCCGATGAAATCTCGAAATCGAAAAAAATCGCGTTTACAATGCTTCCATTCGGAAGCAAAAAACACTAGTAACAGCACTAATCACTGCACTGGCGGTGTAGCCCCGAAATTAAACTCGTTGGTGTAGCCACAAGATACTACGTTGAAAAAGCCCCAAAAAACGATGCGTAACCGATGAGGTTTCACGTAGAAGTGACGCTTGGCCAGTCAGAGTTGAAGAGAGGGGGTCAAGCCGAAAAACTTGAGACCTTTTTGACCGACCCTGACTGACCTGTTCGACTGGGCCAGAATTTTGGCACGCAGTTTCGAACATACCGCCCGCCTCGTTGTCCCTGACGACGAATCTCCAACCCATCATCAACCAAGTCTGATTCTCTTGGCCTGATGCGCCACTTCGTCATCTGGAGTTGGATTTTCCGGTGCTGGTTCCTCGTCCTCATTTGTTGGGTCACCTTGACCTGGTTCTACCTCGTCTTCTGGTGTTAATTCTAGCTCTTCTTCTTGTTGATTGTCTTCGTCGTTGATTGGCATGAGAGGTAGAACACAGAGTTTGTGAATGGACCTTCTGATGACCTTTTTGTTGCACCTCAAGTCCACCACTCTGACGTGACCGTCCTCTCCCACGTATCTCTTCATGACCAATGCTAATGGCCATCTGGAGGGTGTCTGTCCATCCTCACTGACGAGAACCAGTTGACCTTGTTGAATGTTCTGATTGGTCTCTCTCCAATTATCCAGTACTTCTCTCGTACATAGGATAATGTTTGTTGAGTTCCTCCGTGAAGTGTCTTCAAGTGAACGTTCCTAATGATGAGCTCCGCCATTCGTGAATATTTAGGAAGAATTATTGGATGGATTTTGTCAGAACTCGGTGGAGCGTTGGTAAGCCGCCCGCCAAGCCGGAGAATTCCAACCTCATCTATTATTGGTGTGAGCTTTATCAGATGATGATTCCGTGGTAATTGATGACCTTCACTGAGGAGTTTAATTTCTCGTTGAAAGTACTGTTGTTGGATGAGCTTAACCCACGTTATTCTCGCTTCTTCAAGTTCCATCGTTGTCAAGATTGGAGAGTCAGGCACTTGTTGACGTCTGAATCTACAGATTGCTCTCTTGAGTGTTGCCATAACTTGAAGAGCCTTGGAGAACTTGCTGTATCTGTCCAACAGAGACACGAGTTCGTTGACTGGCCATGCTGCTGTTGGAAAAGCTTTTGTAGGTTTTTCTTCCGTTGTTGTTTCCTCTACCGTTGATTTACAAGCCGGTTGAGGCCAATTTTCTTCTGGTTCCTGGAGCCAAGATGGTCCCGTCCACCAGAGTTGATGATCTACCAGTTGGCTAGTTGAAATCCCCCTTGATGCACAATCTGCTGGATTGTCAGTCCCACTGACATGTCTCCATTGTCCACCAGGTAAAGTCTCTTGGATTTTAACTACCCGATTGTGAACGTATTCTTTCCAGCGAGAGGGATAACTGTTGACCCACGCCAAGGCAACCGATGAGTCAGTCCAGAGGATGGTCTTGATGTGATCAATCCCCAGTGTCTTCTGAACGTGGCTGATGAGTTCCGTGAGCATCAATGCCGCTGATAATTCCAATCGTGGAACCGTGAGCCTTTTGAGAGGTGCTACTCTAGTTTTAGCACAAACAAGAGTAATTGTTGGCTCCTCGTTGATTTTCTGAGTGCGAAGGTAGACAACAGTACCCATTGCCGTTGTTGATGCATCCAAGAACCCATGAAGTTGAAGTTCTACTTCACCCGTCGATGTTCCGAGCCATCGTGGAATGGCTAATTGATTTAATTGTGCTAATTCCTCTCTGAAGGTGTTCCAACGTTGTGAATATTCCGTTGGTAGTGGATCGTCCCAGCTGAGCTTCAGGCACCAAAGCTCTTGAATTAGCACTTCAGCCTTGATGATGACTGGTGAGTGAATCCCAAGGGGTCGAAAATTTGTGCAATTTCCGAAAGAAGAGTCCTCTTGGTAAGTTTCGTTGTGTCGCATTTCCGTGATTTGTACTGGAACGTGTCTGTTGCTGGATGCCAACAGACTCCCAACACCTTGATGATGGATTCTTCGAAAGAAATGGTCGATAATGTAGCCATGGAGAGACCAAGTCGATCAAGAATCTCCGGTTTGTTGCTAGCCCACTTTCCTAACGGGAAGCCGCCCGCCATGCAAAGCTGTCGAAGATCTTGGATAGTTTCTTCCAGTTCTGTTTCCGTTTCTGCTCCACCGTAAATGTCGTCGACGTAACGACCTTGAGTGAGTGCAGAAACAGCTCTTGGAAACCGATGTCTTTCATCAAGTGCCAATTGTTGGAGTACTCGAAGTGACAACCATGGTGAACAATTAAGTCCATATGTCACAGTCGTCAGTTGATAAGGAATAATTTCCTTTTCCTCGTTGATCCACAAAATTCGTTGAAGATTCCAATCGTCTTCGTGCACACGAATTTGTCGGAACATCTGCTTGATGTCCGTTCCGAACACGTATCCGACACACGTATGACGTCTCATGTAGGTCAAGACATCCATAGCATCAAGCTGTAATTTTTCTCCCGTGTAGAGAAAATCATTTAATGAAATTCCCGTGGAAGTTTTACTGGAACCGTTGAAGACCACTTGTAATTTCGTTGATAAACTCTCAGCTCTCAAAACCCTGTGATGTGGAAGATGATAGGTTGTTGATGGTTCTGGAATCGCTGGAGCCCGTTTCATGTGTTGACGAGACTCATACATTTGATTTGCATTTGTTTGCATTGTGGCTCCTCGGGCAGTTGTAACAAATGCGTTTGTTCACGATGATTTCCCTCTTTTTCAGGATCGATAGAGCCCTGAATTTACTGCATTTGCCCACAAAATGCTCGCCTCCACAACACGCACAGTCCGTTGCTGGGTTGTTCTTAGGGGGTGGAGGAGGAGGGTCATCCCCCTGAGACACCTGGTGGCAAGCTCCCCTTTGTTGCGTTGATGGTCCGGGTGCTAGATTCTTCTGGTCAGCACCACTGACACTCAATCCTCTGGCCGGTGAATCAAGGAAATCGACCAAATTGTCCATTGTTGTGAAGTCCGTTGACCTTCCGAGTTGGACCTCCAGATCCTTGCGTGTGTCTGCATCCAGTGAATTCACTAATCGATGAACAATGAATTGTTCACCCAAGTTTTCACGTGGAATGCCAACCGATGTAATTAATTGGTCGAACGTTTCCTTGGCGGTGTTCCGATTAGCTGCAATTTGCTTTGCAGAAGCCTTCCTGATCTTCGGCAAATTCAGCACCCTCTCAAAGAGCGTCTGCGCTATGAGCCGAGGATTCTCATAGGCATTCTTCAGCTTCTCCCATGCTGTCTTGTAACTATCCCCAGTTAAAGGGATTGTCTTCAGCATCTCCGCAGCTGGTCTAGTCAATGCGTTGGTTAGACGCACCAGCTTCTCAATGTTGGGCAGATTCGTTTCACCAATCATGTGTTGGAAGAGGTCCGAGAATTCCTTCCATGCCGTAAAATCCCCAGAGAATTTTTTCAGCGTAATCCCCTCCAAGTTGTGACCCGCTGATGGCCTCGTTGCTGGATTGTTGGGGTCCGGTCGTGCTCCAAGTCTGGCCTTCAATCGAGTGATTGACAATAATCCCGACCTGCGCATCCTTGTAGCCTGTTGGTGGCCACCAATGTGGTGATACTCGTGGTCAATGTTAATATCGACCAACACGGAAGTCTGCAGCTCGTTGAATTCCTTCCATTCCTCCGAAATCATTTGCTCATAACATTCGATCTCACACAGTGTGGCGTCACGATCGTCCAACTTGTTGATGTCCTCGTGAAGCTCTACAATTGCTCTGACCTTGAGCAATAGCCTGTCTAATAGCCTCTGTGCTATTATTTCTTCGCTTGGGCGAAAGTCTGTTGACTGTGACTGCGTTAAGGAATTCTTCAGCTGTGTCTCCGTTGCGTCTGCCCAATTCTCTGGTGTCGTTGATATTGGTAAAATGGACAGATTCAATTGCTGAATCTCCCCTGAGATGCCAGCTGTTGGTGACAATGGCCTAATTGGAAGCCCAGGTGGTGTTGGATTCCGTTGAGTAACGTCGATGTAGCCGTGACCTGGCCTGTTCCATTTAAATCCCCAGTTTCATCCACCTTTTCCTCCAATTTTTCATTGTCCACTGCTTGTTGCCTGTCCTCCCCTCCTAACTGGACTTTTTCCGTCAGGTCTGACATAACTGTAAATGTCAATACTCGATAAGTAATTGAAATAAATTAAGCACTATCGTACCGACTGTTGGGTTACTATGGTAATTATCTATGATCGATAAAGTCGCTCACGCTCCTTTTATTTTGATGCGTCGATAATTCCCCTTTGGGTAAAGAGGGATTAAGCCTGCGTGGTCCGTTGAGTGGAGGGGGAATCAGTCCGCTCGTGCCATTGAGTTCCGAGAATTCGTTCGTTGTTTTCGAATATTGGCTGTCTCACTCGCTCCTTTGCATCAACGTGCTTGTGCGGAATGCAAACACTCGACACAAAGGATTACTCGAGACGCTAATCCGAATCAATTTGTTTATGCGAAGCCGACACTTTCTCGAAAACACCACACTTTTGTCCGTTAATGTTCCCAATATAATTTTATCTCACAGAAAATTCCCGAATATTCTCAATTTTCCAAAAATTCTGTCACCGATTCTATCCGCCTTCGAAGGACCAAATGTTCGAGAACTCGTTGATTTTCTCTAGTGGACGGGAATCTTTGGATTTGGGATTGAGAATTTCCTGGAGAATAAGATGGAAAACACAATTGCCGTTGATAGTCAATTTCATTCACTCAAAAAAGAGATTCGTTATTACAATAAACTTGTTGTTCACGCGGTAAGAAATTGGCAAAAAGAGCAAGCCGTTGAATTGACCGTTAATGAATGAATAATAATTGTCCGTTAATTGTCTTAAAGTCTTTGGTAAAAAAAACACTAGTAACAGCACTAATCACTGCACTGGCGGTGTAGCCCCGAAATTAAACTCGTTGGTGTAGCCACAAGATACTACGTTGAGAAAGCCCCAAAAAAAGATGCGTAACCGATGAGGTTTCACGTAGAAGTGACGCTTGGCCAGTCAGAGTTGAAGAGAGGGGGTCAAGCCGAAAGACTTGAGACCTTTTTGACCGATCCTGACTGACCTGTTCGACTGGGCCAGAATTTTGGCACGCAGTTTCGAACACTCTGATGTCATCTTCTTTCTTATCAATCATTGTGTGGATGATTTCAGCTTCCCTTGCTGCTTCTTAGGCTGATCATCATGCTAATCTTATTGAATTATCGTCCGGTATGAGCTTTCAACTCAAGACTCTCTTCGTTTCATCTGTCGGACATAAACCTCGTGTGACTGACATTGTCTATCATTCCGCATCAAGGGCATTGGTCCGTCTCTGCTCTCTTCCTCCTGAATAGGAATTTTCTAAAGCAACTGTGTCCAGATAAAGCTTGCGGATTAATCCTGAGAGGGTTAAAAGGTCTTAGCTATGCGTCATTTGTGTTATAACTTTTAGAATTCTTGAAATAATAATTCTAGGGAACCATTCACAAAATTGATCCTCCATGAATTTCCATTTTCCTATATGTTTCCCTGAGGAGGGCAATATATCTGAATTAATTATCGTGAAGTAAATCTTTTTTTATTGGAAGATGAACCCATTGTCGTTATGACTTAATCATTTGCCAAATTTGAAGAATATCTTATATCCCGAATATATTGATATTTGCATAAATTCAACATTCTTAATTTATATTTGTTGAAAAAGTATCAGCTGCGTTGGTTAATAATCCCAGTTTTATGAAAGGTATGTTTTTGACGATAATATATTAATATATTCTAAAAAAAATCATTTCAATGATAAAATTGATGATAATTAATAACGAGATCAACTATATACTTTCTTTTTCAAAATTATAAGATTATTTTCAATCACGTTCTCTTCACTTAATTTTCGTTCAATCACAACTACCAATTTTTATATATATGCATAGATGAGGATTGACTGAATCAGATGAATCTTTTCCATTCATTTGATCAGGTGATAAATCATCTACTTCATACCACTCATCGAATTTAAGAATATACGCTGTGTAATGTCCAATATTCTCTTCACTTATGATATCTGAATCTATAAAATTCACTATCCCAGTTAAAATATATCGTTCATGATCGATCTTCAATATTTTTGGAAATTTGTCCAACGATACTCTCAAATTATGATCAGACAAACATTCTATAAAAAGATTAGTATTGAAGTCTATTTTTCCAATTTTACAATTATGACCTCGTGGATATTTGATGTGTCTCGTAGTCATTATTTCTTCAATCGTCAGGTTTAAAACATGAGGGAATCTTGTATAGTTATATGTGAGCATAGCTTCCAAATTCGGTGTAATTAACAATTTATCAATATTAACACTACCACAATTGTTCCATTGTGCTTCTATTGTGTAGCTAGGTTCATTATGAAATATTTTTTGACAGATATCAATAATATTGGAAGCAATATTGAGGGTTACATAACTATTCGTAATAATCCTATTATCATAAAAATAGTCTATTCTTGAAAAAATCTCTAGCCTTGCTTCATATATTTCTAAATCAATCATGTCTTTTTCTGTAATTTTTTTTATGAAATGAAATTCATAGCTATTTGAATTATTAATTACATTCTTGAAATATTCATGATCACAAGCGGATAATAATATTTGAATGATACTATCAAATCCACAAGTATTATTGAGGGAATATAGTGACGATTCTCTTCTGAAAGTCGAGCACAAATTTCCGTTTTTCAAGATAATATTTGTCTTATGATTTGTTTTCATCTTTAGATATCTCAACGTCAGTATTCGACAGGGAGCAGTCGATTACTTCTCCCGCAGAAATTTCTCGGATGAAATTTCTCGGAAAAAAATTCTCCAAAAAAAAATTCTCTGTCAAAAATTTCTCAGAAAATATTTTTTCCGACGAGAAATTCTCTCTCAATAATTCCTCTGAAATTATTTCTTCTGAGAAAATTTTTTCAAAATTTTAATAAAATTTATTCTCTTCAGAAACTATAAATTAAATTAAATTTCCTATTTATTCATTCATTTCATATTCAATATATACAAATTCATTATAAAAGCACTAATATTTCTCAAAAACTCATTTTAAATTGACCAAATTCTTATTAAAAGTTCATTAAAGATTAATTAAGAATTCATTAAAAATTCATTTCTCATAGACTTGTAATATTTGCAATACTTTTTAGGTATTTTTTAGAATTATTTTTATCGTAATTAATCACTAAATTTTTCAATTTCGAATCATAATCCTGATATTTTCTTCTTTTGTAAGGTGGAGGTCCTCCTTCTTGTGCTACACGAGTGTCTGTGATAGCCTGCTCTGATTGTAGAAGTAAAATTGTTTTCCAGAGACTTAAATGTGAAGCTTGGGCTTCACTATTCTTCATCATTTTATTTTTGATGGGATTTCTTTCTCTGATGTATACAAGAAATTGAATGCAGGGCTGTTCTGTCCGCTCGATGAATCCGTTTTTTTCGTCATTAATTTTTGTGGAATCATTTTTTTTGAGAAATTTTTTGGTGGAGAAATTTTTCTGGAAGAAAATTTTTTTGGAGAAATTTTTGTTCAAGAAATTTTTTCCGGGAAATTTTTTCCGAGAAATTTATTGTGGAGAAATGTTTTCCTAGACCCGGGGATAGGAGCAAATGAGGAAGCAATTAAGAAGTTAACCCAGAACAACCCCACTTTAACGATGAACGTAACGCCAGAGTTCAGGGCACCTGTGTTCGATCCAAACAAGAGCAGACCAAAGAAGTATCTACATGATCTGAAGAATTACATCAACACGATCAACGTAATGTTGCCACCGATATACTAAGTCGATATTAGGATCACATTAATGATGAAATTCGTTCACCTGAATGGCCAATGATTGTGGCCACAGTTCTGGCACGAGAGATTAAACCCGAAATTCATCAGCGATCTTTGAACACACATGAGGAGCAAGTAAATGACCCTCGATTGGCAGATATTATCCGAACGATAGCGCAGAAGGAGAATAAATACAGAATACATGAAGGGGTATTACAAGAGAGACAATACAAATGGAAGGTCTGTTTACCTATCAGCTTTGTAGAGGATTTAATAATTGAAGGTCATCAATTATATGGACATATAGGTCCCAGGAAGACGTATGAAGTGTTAAATGAACATTTCACATTTCCACAATTTGCCACGAAAATACGGCAGACTTTGAGGACATGTGATTCATGCCAACGAAACAAATGTTCCAATCAAAAGATTTATTCTGAACAACAGAATATTCTGCCTGAGCATTCGGGAGAATTGCTGTCTATCGACCTTCTTGGACCTCTCATTCGATCTGTCAATGGATATGAGGACTTATTAGCTACTGTTGATGTATTTTCGAAATACGTACGGATTTTTCCTTTGAAGAATACACATGCATCATCAATAATTGATGTATTGCGAAATCAATATTTCGTGGGGGTTGGTAAACCGTCAAACATCCAGACAGATCAAGGGATGCAATCTACTTCTCGAGAGTGGAGAGAATCGACGCAGGGCAGGGATTGAGACACGTTATGAGTGCAATAAGACACCCACAGAAAAATGTCGTGGAACGAGTAAATCGGGAGTTGGGAAGAGTTTTCAGAACACTACTTGCTGAAAATGGACAGCCTCATAACAGGTGGAATACTTGGATTCCTGTAATTGAAACTTGCATAAATGAAGTCTACCATGAGTCAACACAGTTCACGCCCATAGAACTGCATCTTAATCAGCCACCAACCAGTCTCTGGCAACGATATTTTGGAATTCAAAACGAGAATGATCAAATTCTGTATGAAACAAAATTACAGTTTGCCAACGAAAGATATCGTTCTAAAGGACGAAAAAGAGCAGCTCAGTATGCACGCACCCATAAGATTCAACGGATTCAACTCTATCAGTGGGGTTTGGCAGAAGCAAGGGCTTCTACCACTCCACAAATACGAATTTCAACTCTGCCGAAAATTTTGGCTGTATATGAAGGACCCTACTATACCTACCAACAAATTGCAGATTCAACGTTCTTATTGTGGGACCCATTACGAAACAGGAAGAGGGAAATGTACCACGACAATAATTTAAAACCATACGTTTGGGATAGGGCGAGATTCCAAGAATTACGGGAGGATATGAGGTTTCCCGACATTCCAGTAACGCCATATTATTCCATTCAGAATTAGCATAGAGTACACACATCTCATTCATATCCAGCCACATACACCCACGCGTAAGTAGAAAAAAACAGATATATGTAAGTTTTTGGTAATTTAAAATCCGTCGTTTTATTGGATAGATTTTGGCACGGTTCATTTCTCATTCCTATGGACAGTCCAATTTCTGTGCACCTTGGTGCCACGAAGTTGGTTTGGCTCTGAGGAACGAGCAACGGCTGCTGTCAGGCCTGAGTTCCGACCAACGAGAACAATACCTACTTTATCATCAAAGAAGCGAATTGGTTTGGCTCCTCCGACCGTGGGGCAATCCCAGCTGAAAACTGGAGCATTGATGACATCAATTGTAATATCACCGGGGACAACAGGTACAAGACCATTAACGCCGCCAACGGTAAACTGATCAGCAGCGTCTGTACTGAAACCAACGGTCACAGTACTGGCTACAAAAGTGGCCCAACTATCGGCAAGGAAGCCACCATTATCGGAGAGATTAAAAAAAGCCATTCGGAAAATAGAAACCGTAAAACCGGTTCCCAACAGGACTGCAGTGTTTTTAGAGCCAACAGATCTTCCACAAACAACAAAAAAAAGAGAACGAAACCCACCCTGATTACTTCCGGCACGACAAGAGCATCAATTCCTCAAAAGGTGACGAGGAAAGAACTGTCAAGAAGTCTTTTTGGAGATTGACCTGAGTCAGGTGAAGAGGAAGAGCCAAGGACGTGGAGGTATGAATTTTTTTTTGTATTTTTTGTTTATGTAAAAAAAAAATTGGAGGCAATTTGCAACGTATACAAACGTATTGAAGCATTGCGTATGGCCTCACCCCACCCCAATAACGGTTGCCATGGCAATTTTCGTTGCTATGGAAATGTCACGCGACTGTTGGTGGTGGGGAGAGGCCGGATGGGAATAAAAGGAGCGTCGCTCGCTCTGAAAAGACAGACGATTCACGACTAACGGACGTGACGGATCTCCCGAAGCCAGACTCCCGAGAGTATCTCACCCTATGGCCAACGGCGGTTTCGGCAACCTGAGGCCCACTCGACGGAGGAGACTCCCAAGGGTGTCTTATTCCTGAGTCCTTACCACAACGAGTGTCCGACACTCCGGGTGGGCAGCCTCGGCAGCCAGTATTCTCACAATATTCTGCTGACATTCCTCCGGTGGAAAGCCGACTTCCTGAGATTAAACATGACGAATACCGGATATTCCAAGTGGAGCACGACGAATCTTCGCGATACCGGGTGTTTTTCAATTAATCCAACTGAGATACGCAGCTCTCGTGGAAACACTAGGGATCCCAGTGGTTCCAGAGTGTCACGGTCACTATTATTATTATTATTATTATATTTATATATTAACTATATTGATTGCTGAGGATTTTTCGAGGGGTCTGACCCCCTTCGATGATTACTCAGCAGGCGAGCGAAAATATATTCGAACGCTCTACAACAGTGACCGCTCCCACCAACTGGAGGGTAAGCAATCACTGTTTGATTAATCACTGTTTGCTATTAAACGAATAAATTTATTAATAAATTAATTTTTTACTTATAAATTTTTAAGAGAATCAAATTTCGGAAAAAATATGTAATGCGCAAGCAGGATTTGAACCCACGACCCTCTGATCACATGTCAGGTGCTCTACCGCTGAGCTATTGCGAGTTACAATATTATAACAATAATTTAAAAAAAATAATAATATTTTCTTATACTTAATACATTAAATGTATTCATGTGAATTAAATAATTATGGCATTTGTTTGATTGTCATAAGTGATGAATTTATTTGTTTAATGGCGACATTGCCTCGTGGATGGGAGGTGGAGAAAAGATGTGATCATCAAAAATTCGATGGTAAATATAGTAACTCGCAATAGCTCAGCGGTAGAGCACCTGACATGTAATCAGAGGGTTGTGGGTTCAAGTCCTGCTTGCGCATTACATATTTTTTCCAGAATTTGATTCTCTCAAAAATTTATTAATAAAAAATTGATTTATGAATGAATTTATTTGTTTAATAATAAGAATAATAATAATAATGCAATAGTAATAATCATGAACAACGTGGCGCGCAAAGGGGACTGTCAGGTTGTAAAGGAAACTTGTGGTTGATCGCAGCCTTGTACAAGATGCGATTCAGTACAAGCGCAACCTGTCAGTTGCCAGGACTGATTACCGCAAGGCATTCGATAGTACAAGCCATCAGCTTTTACTTTATTTGCTCGAGTGCGTTGGAGTGAATGAAGATCTGGTGAGATGTATGAGAGATCTTGTAGCACTTTGGAGAACTCGTTTCACCATAACATCTGGTGAAACGAAGGTTACTACCGGAGTGGTGCAGTATAGGAGAGGTATATTCCAGGGAGATTCTTCGAGTCCACTCTTGTTTTGCATCTCACTGCTGCCACTATCGTCGCCCTCCGAACTGCGCGGGGATATGACGCTGGTCCCCCTGGCCACCGGGTGCATAAGATCTCCCATTTATATTATATGGATGATCTTAAATTGTTTGCATCTGGAATGAGAGAGCTCAGCTTAGTCATTGAAGTGGTGGCCACTTATTCCCGTGCAGTCGGGATGTCCTTTAGATTGGACAAATGTGCTGTCTTTCATCTCAAGAGAGGGAGGCTTGAGGATGGGGAGCAAGATATTCAGTGAGTGGATGGAGGTGCCATTCATCATCTTGGTGCTGAGAAGTCTCATCGTTATCTCGATTTCGATCAGCGATCATTGATCGATGTTGAAACTGTGAAAGAGACTCTTTGCAGTGAATATAAACGGCGACTCCAGAGGATCTGGAAATCAGAACTTTTTGGGAAGAATAAGGTCGCCACTACTAATATGTTTGCGATTCCAGTCCTACTCTACTCCTTTGGCATTGTCAAATGAAGGAGAGAGGAATTGAAACAACTGGATATCATGACGCGGAAAATAATGCACTTGCATCGCAGTCTTCATCCTCGGTCCTCTACGCCACGATTATATATGCCTCGTGAAGAAGGTGGGCGTGGCCTCTTGGGGTTGGAGTGCCTTCATGATCGTTTAGTCCTCGGTCTGGCGTCTGACGATCAGGAAAGTGTGGATCCACTCTTGGTCTTCGTGCATAATCATGAACTCCAGGGAGTTGGGCACATCTGTACAAAGCAGCGAATCATGCCACCAAATCCCTTGGTTTAGAGTTCTGCCTGCCGTCTGGGGATATTTCTGCAAATTCCATCGTACGGAAAACGAAGCTCCGGCGTAAGCAAATCATCACAGCCGCTGAACAGCATAACTTGTTTCAGCAACAATTAGACAGGCCTATGCATGGCATGTTCTTCAGACGTGTGCAAAAACAGGGTCTGTCGGTCCAGCTGACATTCAACTTCCTCAAGTCAGCTGGTCTGATTTCAGAAACCGGGGGATTTATTTGTGCGTGCCAGGATGGTGTCATAAACACCCTCGTTTATCGTAGCCGTACTATGGGTCTCGAGGTCCCGGACACTGCATGCCGGGCCTGCAAGAGGGCACCAGAGACGCTCTCGCATATTTTATCAGCTTGTCCAGTGAGAGCAGACTCTGGATATATCCATCGACATAATGCGGCTTTCAGAGTGTTGTACTATTTCCTGCGGCACTCTTATGCGATAGATAAGACGCCAGTGCTACCATATGTGCCAGGAGAAATTGAGTCCGTTGTGGTGAATGAGAGATGTAAAATGTATTGGAACTTCTCATTTGCCACCATCAAATGCCGATTGGAGCAACCAAACCTGATGTCGTCCTCTATGATTTCGATGACGAGGTCATCTATGTCATTGAATTTTCTGCTTCTGCTGAAAATAATATAAAGCGGAAAGAAGAGGAAAAATGGCGAAAATATCAAGATCTCCTGTTCCAGCTTCGTCAGATGAACCGTGGCTTTAGTGTGTAGCTGGTGGTCCTCATTATCGGTTCTCTTGGAGGCAATCAAGCAGTCTTTTGTGTCTGAATTGTCCATCATTCCAGCGTGTAAGTCTCGTGCTTATCAGTTAGCTGGGCAGATGCAGAAGGCTGTTATTCTTGGATCTCTCCGCCTTTTACGGCAATTTGAGTCTGGACTGCAGTGATTGCTTACCCTCCAGTTGGTGGGAGCGGTCACTGTTGTAGAGCGTTTGAATATATTTTCGCTCGCTTGCTGAGTAATCATCGAAGGAGATCGGAGCCCTCGAAGATTCCTCAGCAATCAATATAGTTAATATATAAATATAATAATAGTAAGGAGTAGAGGACGTGACGCACTCATCACCGGGATGGTTTGTATGAACCATTCGCAATCGTCATCGGTACATCAGGCTAACCCCCTGATTTACTGTATACTCAGTTACGTCAAATAACCGCAGTAGGGCCCACCACAACCGGTCCCCTTCGGATGGGGATCATGGATCAGTTGGGACGGGTCAACGACCGGACCCAATGGAACGACCTTGGCTTGTCGATGGACGCAGTAGATGGACGGAGGATCTAAAGATAGACCTCATGCAGTGTTGGGTGGATAGTGTGCCGCATCAGAGGGGATATATGGCGAGAATGCAGGCTTTGTGGTGTGAGATGCATCCCGAGTTCTCGCATTATACGCAAAAATATCTGCGGAATCAGGCGGCATATCTGGCGCGGCATGGATACGAACTGCTGGTAATTCAAAGGAAGTCAACTGGTGAGGGGGCTAATGAAAACAATCAAGTTCTCAATGGTCCTTCTCCGACACAAACTCCGCAGCAGGCCTCTCAACAGCGTGAGGAAATCAGGAGATCCGAAGATATCAGAAGATCAGAAGATATCGAGAGATCAGAGGATGAGAGACCAGAGGACATGAGTACGAGGAGGAAAATCAACAGCAAAATTCCTCCTAAGCCACAACAACTGGCATCAGAGAACGTCAACCTGGCAAACAGTCTCCTAGAACATGTAAACCTGCTCAGCTTGAACTGGGCTGTGTATGAACATGCAGCAAAATTGGTTCCACGCACTCGTAGTGGTGAATCACTGCGAATTGTGAAAATGCGTAGACGCTGTGCACAGCTCCAGTAGAAAATCGGCATGGCGCGGAGACAGGCGTCCCGCATTCAGTGTGTGATCAGCTTGATCCAAAGTGGTCGGGCTTTTACGCCCAGGGTTCATCGCATCAGCGCTGACCTGAGATACCATTATCACACGCTGAACAAAATGAACCTCCTCGTTATCAAAGAGCGTTTCGTCGGGGAAGTGCGAGCTCTAGGGATTATCAAACAATCCTTAAAGAAGCGGGTGGAGTGGTCGACGGAGAATTTCACTTTTAGGATCGATCCCCGTCGATGTTTTCAGCCTGCCACGCCTGTTTCTGGAGAAGCGCCGACGGCTCTCTTGGAGGCATGAAGCAGTCTTTTGTGTCTGAATAATCCATCATTCCAGCGTGTAAGTCCCGTGCTTATCAGTTAGCTGGACAAATGCAGAAGGCTGTTATTCTTGGATCTCTCCGTCTTTTTCGGCAATTTGAGTCTGGACTGCAGTGATTGCTTACCCTCCAGTTGGTGGGAGCGGTCAATGTTGTAGAGCGTTTGAATATATTTTCGCTCGCTTGCTGAATAATCGTCGAAGGGAGTCAGAGCCCTTGAAGATTCCTCAGCAATTAATATAGTCAATATAAATAATAATAATGATAACAATAATAATAATTATATAAACATATAAACGAATATAAACGGCGACTTCAGAGGATCTGGAAATCAGAACTTTCTGGAAGGAATAAGGTCACCGCTACTAATATGTTTGCTGTTCCAGTCCTACTCTACTCCTTTGGTATTATCAAATGGAGAAGAGATGAATTAAGAGATTTGGATATCATGACGCGGAAAGTGATGCACCTGCATCGCAGTCTTCATCCTCGGTCTTCTACGCCGCGATTATATTTGCCTCGCGATGAGGGTGGGCGTGGCCTCTTGGGATTGGAGTGTCTTCATGATCGCTTAGTCCTTGGTCTTGCGTCTGACGTTCGGGAGAGTGTGGATCCACTCTTGGTCTTCGTGCATAATCATGAACTCCAGAGAGTTGGAACACATCTGAACAAGGCAGCTAATCATGCCACCGAATCCCTTGGTTTAGAGTTCTGCTTGCCTTCTGGGGACATTTCCGTGAATTCCATCGTGCGAGAATCAAAGCTCCAGCGTAAGCAAATCATCAGAGCTGCTGAACAGCATAATTTGTTTCAGCAGCACTTAGACAGGCCCATGCATGGCATGTTCTTCAGACATGTGCAAGAACAGAGTCTGTCGGTCCAGCTGACATTCAACTTCCACAAGTCAGCTGGTCTGATGTCAGAAACTGAGGGATTTATTTGTGCGTGCCAGGATGGTGTCATAAACACCCTCGTTTATCGTAGCCGTATTATGGGCCTCGAGGTCCCGGACACTGCATGCCGGGCCTGCAAGAGGGCACCAGAGACGCTCACGCATATTCTATCAGCGTGTCCGGTGAGAGCAGTCTCAGGATACATCCATCGACATAATGCGGCCTTAAGAGTGCTGTACTATTTCCTGCGGCACTCTTACGCGATAGACAAGACGCCAGTGCTGCCGTATGTACCAGGGGAAATTGAGTCCGTTGGGGTGAATGAGAGATGTAAAATATATTGGAACTTCTCATTTGCCACCATCAGGCCGATTGGAGCAACCAAGCCTGATGTTGTCCTCTATGATTTTGATGACAAGGTCATCTATGTCATCGAATTTTCTGCTCCTGCTGAAAATAATATGGAGCGGAAGGAAGAGGAGAAACGGCAAAAATATCAAGATCTCCTGTTCCAGCTTCGTCAGATGAACCGTGGCTTCAGCGTGAAGCTGGTTGTCCTTATTATCGGTTCTCTTGGAGGCATGAAGCAGTCTTTTGTATCTGAGTTATCCATCATTCCAGCGTGTAAGTCTCGTGCTTATCAGTTAGCTGGGCAGATGCAGAAGGCTGTTATTCTTGGATCTCTCCGCCTTTTACGGCAATTTGAGTCTGGACTGCAGTGATTGCTTACCCTCCAGTTTGTGGGAGCGGTCACTGTTGTAGAGCGTTTGAATATATTTTCGCTCGCTTGCTGAGTAATCATCGAAGGGGGTCGGAGCCCTCGAAGATTCCTCAGCAATTAATATAGTTAATATATAAATATAATAATAATATTGTTCCAGCGTGTAAGTCTCGTGCTTATCAGTTAGCTGGGCAGATGCAGAAGGCTGTTATTCTTGGATCTCTCCGTCTTTTACGGCAATTTGAGTCTGGACTGCAGTGATTGCTTACCCTCCAGTTGGTGGGAGCGGTCACTGTTGTAGAGCGTTTGAATATAGTTTCGCTCGCTTGCTGAGTAATCATCGAAGGGGCTCGGAGCCTTCGAAGATTCCTCAGCAATTAATATAGTTAATATATAAATATAATAATAATAACACTACAACACGTCGTCGCATTCTGTAGTGAATATTAGAGACAGGGCGATGAGTGGCAGCCAGTTACTGTGAAGGAAATTCGTGAGGTGCTGAAGGGCACGAAAAACCATTCTGCGCCTGGACCCGATGGCTTGAGAATATTCTGGTGGAAGAAGTTTACTTCGATCCATCAACATCTGGCTCGGGTGTTTTCGTCCTTCTTGAACGGGAGCACTTCAATTCCGCAGTGGCTGGTGGAGGGAAGGACGGTGCGCATTCCGAAGAAGGGTGATCTGTCTGATCCGAGGAACTATCGGCCCATAACGTGTCTAAATGCGCTTTATAAGATATTCACGAGAATTCTGTATGAGCGTATTTTGGTACAGGTGGATCCAATATGGCGACTCATTTATGAACAGCGCGGCGCAAAAAGGGGGCTGTCAGGTTGTAAAGAGAACTTGCTGGTTGATCGCAGCCTTGTACAAAATGCGATTCAGTACAAGCGTAACCTGTCAGTTGCCTGGATTGATTACCGCAAGGCATTCGATAGTACAAGCCATCAGCTTTTACTTTATTTGCTCGAGTGCCTTGGGGTGAATGAAGATCTGGTGAGATGTATGGGAGATCTTGTACCACTTTGGAGGACTCGTTTCACCATAACATCTGGTGAAGTGAAGGTTACTACCGGAGTGGTGCAGTACAGGAGAGGTATATTCCAGGGAGATTCCTTGAGTCCACTATTGTTTTGCAGCTCCCTGCTGCCACTATCCCAGAGTTGCCCTCTGAACTGCGCGGGGATATGAGGCTGGTCCCCCTGTTAAAAATCATGGCAATTTTCTTGCCCTGACTTTTACTGGAGGAAAGCCCGATGCAACTCGCCGTGGCTTCCTCGTTGATTTTCTCTAAGTGGACTGTATATTTTAAGGTGTTGATGAATTTCTCGAATTTAACTGCCTCCGCAGCCGACCCTCAGGAACGAACAAATAACACAAACCTGAACGAACACAAGGACCTGATAAAGGATTATCAAATGATAGTTGACACGATACATTCTATAAAAATATATAGCTCTTTAATTTCGTGACTAGATTACACTCATGGATGAATTTCACTGGCTCGAATAATTGTCTTTTATTGATAATTGTCTCGTTCTCGTTAAACTCATTTCTCACAATAATTTATATTAATCCCGGGTGTAAATCGCGATTAATTTAGATAAAATGTCTCAATTAGTGCTCACTCAAAACCCATGAAAACGACTCGTTGGTTTTCACCATGCGTCTATCGACTCGGCGTGGGTTTTCTCACTCGCACTCGTTGGTGAACTCGGTGTTACATTTTGCACGTTTCTCACTCAAGATCCAAAATGTAAGTGACGCGTAAAATCGCGTAGTTACTCGTCTCCCGCTTGTCACCAGGGTCAAGACGCCTCTGGTGACCATCAGGATAATTTGAATAAGATTGATGACTCGACCGCTCCTCGGATAAATCAGGATCGGTCGATAAGTAACTCAGTTTTTTAACACCCCCTGGCCACCGGGAGCATAAGATTTCCCATTTATATTATATGGATGATCTCAAATTGTTTGCATCTGGAATGAGAGCTCAACTTACTCATTGAAGTGGTGGCCACTTATTCTCGTGCAGTGGGGATGTCCTTCGGATTGGATAAATGTGCTGTCTTTCATCTCAAGAGAGGGAGGCTCGAGGATGGGGAGCGAGATATTCAGTCAGTGGATGGAGGTGCCATTCATCATCTTGGTGCTGAAGAGTCTTATTGTTATCTTGGTTTCGATCAGCGATCATTGATCAATGTCGAAACTGTAAAAGAGACTCTTTGCAGTGAATATAAACGGTGACTTCAGAGGATCTGGAAATCAGAACTTTCTGGAAGGAATAAGGTAACCGCTACTAATATGTTCGCCGTTCCAGTCCTACTCTACTCCTTTGGTATTATCAAATGAAGAAGAGATGAATTAAGAGATCTGGATATCATGACGCGGAAAGTGATGCACCTGCATCGCAGTCTTCATCCTCGGACGCCGCGATTATATTTGCCTCGCGATGAGGGTGGGCGTGGCCTCTTGGGATTGGAGTGTCTTCATGATCGCTTAGTCCTTGGTCTTGCATCTGACGTTCGGGAGAGTGTGGATCCACTCTTGGTCTTCGTGCATAATCATGAACTCCAGAGAGTGGGATCACATCTGTACAAGGCAGCTAATCATGCCACCGAATCCCTTGGTTTAGAGTTCTGCTTGCCTTCTGCGGACATTTTCGCGAATTCCATCGTGCGGGAATCAAAGCTTCAGCGTAAGCAAATCATCAGAGCTGCTGAACAGCATAACTTGTTTCAGCAGCACTTAGACAGGCCCATGCATGGCATGTTCTTCAGACATGTGCAAGAACAGGGTGTGTTGGTCCAGCTGACATTTAACTTCCTCAAGTCGGCTGGTCTGATGTCAGAAACCTAGGGATTTATTTGTGCGTGCCAGGATGGTGTCATAAACACCCTCGTTTATCGTAGCCGTTTTATAAGCCACGAGGTCCCGGACACTGTATGCTGAGCCTGCAAGAGGGCACCAGAGACGCTCACGCATATTTTATCAGCGTGTCCGGTGAGAGCAGTCTCTGGATATATCCATCGACATAATGCGGCTTTAAGAGTGTTGTACTACTTCCTGCGGCACTCTTACACGATAGACAAGACGCCAGTGCTGCCGTATGTGCCAGGAGAAATTGAGTCCGTTGTGGTGAATGAGAGATGTAAAATATATTGGAACTTCTCATTTGCCACCATCAGGCCAATTGGAGCAACCAAACCTGATGTCGTCCTCTATGATTTTGATGACGAGGTCATCTATGTCATTGAATTTTTTGCTCCTGCTGAAAATAATATGGAGCGGAAAGAAGAGGAGAAACGGCAAAAATATCAAGATCTCCTGTTCCAGCTTCGTCAGATGAACCGTGGCTTCAGCGTGAAGCTGGTTGTCCCCATTATCGGTTCTCTTGGGGCATGAAGCATTCTTTTGTGTCTGAATTATCCATCATCCCAGCGTGTAAGTCTCGTGCTTATCAGTTAGCTGGGCAGATGTTGAAAGCTGTTATTCTTGGATCTCGCCATCTTTTACGGCAATTTGAGTCTGGACTGCAGTGATTGCTTACCCTCCAGCTGGTGGGAGTGGTCACTGTTGTAGAGCGTTTGAATATATTTTCGCTCACTTGCTGAGTAATCATCGAAGGGGGTCGGAGCCCTCGAAGATTCCTTAGCAATTAATATAGTTAATATATAAATATAATAATAATAATAAAATTGGAAAAAAAAAAATATATATATATATTTTTTCTTTACTATATATAATATATATATATTTATGTGATGAAAATCATATAAAATCCCACACCGACCTTCCTTCGGCAAATTATTTTATTGGAAAAAAAATATTTTTTCTTTACTATATATAATATATATATATTTATGTGATGAAAATCATATAAAATCCCACACCGACCTTCCTTCGGCAAATAAATTTATTGATAAATTAATTTTTTATCAATAAATTTTTGAGAGAATCAAATTCCGGAAAAAATATGTAATGCGCAAGCAGGATTTGAACCCACGACCCTCTGATTACATGTCAGGTGTTCTACCGCTGAGCTATTGCGAGTTACTATATTAACCATCGAATTTTTAATTCTCACATCTTTTCTCCACCTTCCATCCACGAGGAAATGTCGCCATTAAACAAATAAATTTATTAATAAATTAATTTTTTATTAATAAATTTTTGAGAGAATCAAATTCCGGAAAAAATATGTAATATCAATAATAATAATAATAATAATAATAGTAATAATAATAATAATAATAATAATCATCGAAGGGGGTCGGAGCCCTCGAAGATTCCTCAGCAATTAATATAGTTACTATATAAATATAATAATGATAGTGACCGGGACACTCTGGAACCACTGGGATGCCTAGAGTCTCCGCGGGAGCTGCGTTTCTCCGTTGGATCAATTGAAAAACACCCGGAATCGCGAAGATTCGTCGTGCTTCACTTGGAATACCCGGTATTCGTCGTGTTTAACCTCAGGAAGTTGGCCTTCCGTCGGAAGAATGTCGGCAGAATATTGTGAGAATACTGGCTGTCAAGGTTGCCCACCCGGAGTGTCAGACACTCGTTGTGGTAAAAACTCAGGAATAAGACACCCTTGGGAGTCTCCTCCGTCGAGTGGGCCTCAGGTTGCCAAGACCGCCGTTGGCCAAGCGGTGAGATACTTTCGGGAGTCTCCTCCGTTGAGTTGGCTTCGGGAAATCCGTCACCTCCGTTAGCCGTGAGTCGTCTGTCTTTTCGGAGCGAGCGACGCTCCTTTTATACCCATTCTGGCCGCTCCCCCCACCAACAATCACGTGACATTTCCATAGCAACGAAAATCCCCATGGCAACCGTTATTGGGGTGGGGTGATGCCGTACGCAACGCTTCAATACGTTTGTATGAGTTGCAGTGATTTTCCATGATTTTTTGGTGTTTATGCAGTTTTCTCAACATCTCTAGATCTCCGAACTATTGAAGGGGTAAAATACGACCATCCCCACAACTCTCTAAGAGAAATATGACAACGATGGAACAATATTTTGCGCAAAGTGTATTTTCATGATTTTTTGGTTTTTATGCCATTTTCTCAACATCTTCAGATCTCAAAATTATTAAAGGGGTATAATCCGACCACCCTCACGACTCTCTCAGAACAATATGACAACGATAAAACAATATTTTGCGCAAAGTGTTTTTTCATGATTTTTCGGTTTTTATGCAATTTTCTCAACATCTCTAAATCTCCAAACTATTGAAGGGATATAATGCGACCATCCCCAGGACTCTCTCAGCGAAATATGACAACGATAAAACAATATTCAGCGCAAAGTGTTTTCCCATGATTTTGTAACGGTTTTTACCGTCACAGAATCAATAAAATTGAAATATTAAAGATTTTCATGAAAATCACGATTTTGGTCGCGATTCGCGGTACCCAGTGAGGATAGAGTTCATTTTGAGTCAAGACAGCAAATGTCCAAAGTGAGGTCAACATATTTTGTGACCTCACTAATTATGAGCCAGCTTCTTTTTTAGTATAAATTATTTGTCGATTTTATTATTCTTCAATGCATGTAAAGAAGCTACACCCGACGCGGCCTGGGTCAAAGGCTGTCGGTGCTCAAGATGTGACGTTAAATTCAATTTTGTTGAGCACCAGTTAATTTATATGAAATTAACAAAATATGCTTTAATAATTTGACTAATTCACTTTAACGTTAAACTGAGACGATTCGGGTTCGATTGGGATGACCCGTGAGAAGATTGAATTCCCAAGACAATACAAATGAAAATAGGCAAAATAATAGACGAGAACTGCAGAAAAGTACTTACAATATTGTCGAATTTATTTGATTGTTCGATTAATTCAAATGACAGTTTCACAATTTATATTAATGATTTCAATTCAATGTTATGAAATTCGACTTCGTCCATTAATTTCGATTCAACACAAATTCGATAGAAAATTGAGACAAGTTACAATAAAATTACAAGTGACACCGTTCGCTTACGAAACAGGAGTGAGTTCTCTGCCTCACCGGGCGGCTTAAGCCGATTGTTTTTCGTTAATTTTTCTGATTGGTCAATTTCTCCCGTAGACGCAATTCGTCAATAGGATGAACAGATACTCATTATGGCGCTGTCACTAGACTTCAATTTAGCAATTGGTTTTTGCGGGAAATTCGATGAAATTTCACATTCTGTCATCTCTTTCGTCTATGCTACATAATGATAATCGATTGTCCAATGACGGTGGAAAATCGACTATTTTATTCATCCTGTCACACTCTCCCCCTCCAGACTCCAACGTCATTGGACAATTGGAAGACAACAGTAGGATTAATGTAATGAGAATACTTACTTCATCTGCATCCTCGTCTAATTGCCTTGTAATTCAATTGACTATATACATGTGCTAAAGAAGAACTATTATATCAAAAAAATTTTCATTGTTTTGGGAATTCATCCTTCTCAATTTAGTAATTCAAATAAATTCGACGATGAACGAGTTTTAATGAAATAAATATGTGATAATTCGTATGGCTTACATTCTAATATATTTAGCGATTACTCGACTATTGACAATTTTACCCGAAAAACAAATTACTGGAAAATTACTGATACTTTGAGAGTGGATGTGACTGCATTATCCTTTCTATTGACGTAACACAAGAAGACTTTATACTTCTATGTTATATATTCAGTATTTCAAACATCAATCCTGGATTGAATTTCCTCAACGTTATTTCTAGCTGATCCTGGAATTCCGATGACCTTTTCTCTTTCGTAGTAAGTCTCACCCTGTTCGTAAATTCTGTGAGTGATTCACTTTCCTCAACTGTGGTTTGTCTACGTCGAGTAATAGTCAATTATCTTTCTTGACCATGCCTCATTGATAGCGAACTATTTGACGAAATCTCGCGATTCATGCCACTTACGTTTATTTATACGATACAGGGGTATGTGTGATATCTTGGATATATTTGATAGACAATCGACGAGAAGATCTTCTTCAATTCTGCTGGACGACAACCAGTCATCTAATGTGATGTAAAATCGTTCTAGGTCTTTCTCCATGTCTAGGAACGGAATTTTCCAGTGATAAACAATTTGGTAGAATTTCGTTAATAATAGTTGATCATCTTGACTAATGGATGTTGACAAGTTTTTCTCCGAATGAGTCTGATTGTTCTGCTCATCAGGTCCTGTGCATATAGTTGACCTTGACAGATGAGCTTCTCCATCATGTGTGTCACTCTTTCTCATGGACAAACTATCTTCTCTCGGTAAGGTGGAGATTTGCTTCTTTCCCAAATGATGGTTGGATAGAAGCAAATCATTCTCAGCCAAGGAGGCGTTAGGCGAGTAATCTATACAAGTACGCTCGACAGTTTTTTCAGTTACCTTATGTAATTGATCTTTTTGCAAAATTAATGATGTACTTGCTTCTTGTACTCTTTTCCTAAATTCGTTCTCAGTTACGAAAACTTCTTCGTCAACGATTCTCCCATTTGGTAATGGTCGTGAGATTGAGACCTTAAAAAATCGAGGAACTGTCTCGTGACATATTTTAAACGGTAAGTCGTTTGTCTCGAGATCTTGACTTTCCTTCCCAAAACAAATCTCTGTAGCCATTGTCTGTTGCCAATTGCCAAAACGTCCGCATTCACTTTCTTCGTCTGTTGCACAGTTGTCAAAATCCCGGAATTCATTCCCTTCATCTGATTTTTCCCAGTGTACGTTTCTCGCCATAGGGTTATATATTCCTTTTGACGGTTTCGAAGACTCGACTGTACCATCAGAATCCTCATCGTCAGCAAATTGAGATGTTGAGTCGTAAATTGTTTGGTCTATTGACACTTCCCCTTCGGATTCTTCGTCGACTCCACTCACTTGCATATTTTGGTTATTGCCAATGGAGTGTTCTTCTGACAAGAGACTAAATAGCCCGTTGAATTTACATGCCATTCTTTCAGCGGCTTCTTCAATCATGTTCAGTCGACTATCAATGTTTTTTATTGATTGATCACTCGAGTTATATTGATCGGTAGGCGATGTATAATTATTATTAGATGATGGCCAACGTCGCGTCATTCTACCTCGTCCGTGAGGTCCGCTCCCGCTATTCGTCAAAGCGATTCCATCTTGCGAGCTATTGCCTTCCCGCTCGTCAAACCATCCGTCCTATTGGACCATCTCCAAAGCATCCGCGAACTGCTCTGGTTCGTCAATTCGAGCACTTCGAACGCTGCTGGGTTGTGAACGCAACATTGATGAATTTGATTTAGCAGAGAAGTTTCCTTTTCGAATCATTTAGTTTCAATTTTGACTCGATTTTATTGCCAATTTGGCTTTAGAAAATTTTGAAATGAAATAAATTGAATCGACTGACCAAAATCTTATTTCATCACGTATGTTAAGCAAGCGTAACATAGAATGACAGAAGTAATGGAGCAAGATCCTATCACGCTAACAACAGTCAGTTATCGAGGCAAGACTCATTTAACTGATCTCAATAATTGACAAAATAACCTAAAAAATATCACTTGTTTCCCGCTCAGGGCAATACTCATGGTTAATAATAACAATAGTTTACTCTCGACAGAAGCAAGATTCATGTCGTGAGCGATTAATCGATTAATAATCAAGGAAGTGAAGCGAACTTCCATTACTCCAATCCAGTCAATGGTTGAAGCAAGTTTCAAACCAATAGACTTTCAAAATTCAAATTTTAATTTTCCCCAATTCCTCTGGGTAGTAATTTTTCTACGTTACTCCCGACAGAAGCAAGATTCACGTCGAAAGTAATTAATTGATTTGACAATTACAAATTGTCCTAATCCTCATTCCCTTCGCAACGTAGCAAGATACAGTTACGAAGGATTTATTTATTATCTTAATGACGGCTTATCCGCACCACGTATTTCATTATGACAACAATTCGAGTTGTCCAAACATCAATAATCATTGGTCAAACGACGAAGCAAGATTCAATCGCTTGACCATTTAAATTTTCTATTAATTCAATTTCCATTCCAATTCCCCAAATGATTGAAGCAAGATTCGCATCATTTGATAATTTCAATTGTGACGTGACATTTTCCGCCTCATTGGAAAAATGCCGACACCTTCGTCCCTTCCCTACCCCCTTCGAACCTAAAACTAAAACTCCCCCGAAGGGGCTAAAATGGGCGCCAGTTGGTCTAATTTGGCGGGACCAACACCGCAATTTACTCCAGCCAACAATTAAAATACCTTAACCTAAATAACCCTTAAACGTAACCGAAACCCAAAAACGTAACGTGAACACCTAAAACCTAAACTGAAGAGGGTGGAAGGGTACGGAACAGCCTCTCGGCAGCTCAGCACTCGGTTATGGAGAGAGGGGTGGATTCGGTGGTGAAGATGGGATCTTAGGGTAAACTCAAAATAAAACGCAAACGTTATCCTTACGTGTTCCACTATTGAGCCAAAACAAGTATATACAAAAGAAATATTGATAATAAGGGTGGTAATAAAATACAAGAAATATCATGGGGAGGGCGCAAGTCCATTGATCGGCGTCCTGGATCCTTCGTGCGCTTGGGGTGGTCTCCTGACCACTGTAATTGAGGGCCCCACTCTAAGGGTGGTTGCGTCGGCAGGCGCTTCCATCACGTCCGTCAGTCATCGGGAACATCCCCAACTACTACGAGACTACGGAAGAGTCCCGTAGTTGATTTGGGGGTGTGTTTGAGCAAAAGATACTCTCAAGGCTCTTGGCCAAAGCAGTTCCGCCCCAAGCACCTAAGAAATCACTCAGATTCCTCGATGGTGACTTAGGGGTGGTTTTTGGGCAAAAGATACCCAAGGACCTCTTAGTGGTCAACCTTTTCCCTAAAATCCCGCGGAGAATCCCACGGATTCTCCGAGTAGGGTTAGGGGTGGTTTTGGGCAAAAGATACCCAAACGCCACTCGAAAATTAGTCTTTTTTTTTTCCCAAATCCCGCGGAAAATCCACCGGATTCTCCGAAAGGGGTTGGGGGTGGTTTTTGGGCAAAAGATACCCAAGCACCACTCGACACCTAGGGATTTTCCCCAAATCCCGCGGAAAATCCAACGGATTCTCCGAGAGGGCTCATAGGGGTGGTTTTCGGACAACAGATATCCGAGTCCCCTGGAACAATTGATATCGCCCCAAAACCTGGGAAGAATCCAAGGGATTCAGCCCTGATTGAGTTGGGGTGGTTTTCGGACAATAGCTATCCGAGCCCCTTGCGACAAGTAATATCTTCCCCAAATCACGGGGAAAATCCAAGGGATTCAGCCCCGATTGAGTTTGGGGGTGGTTTTCGGACAATAGATATCCGAGCCCCACTTTGACAATGAATATCGGCCCCAAATCATGGGAAAAATCCAAGGGATTCGACCCTGGGTGATTTGGGGGTGGTTTTCGGACAAAAGATATCCGAGCACCACTCGACAATTAATTATACTCCTGGGTTAGGCCCAGGGGGAGTTGCGAGGAGTCGGTTACGTTGGGGTGCAAAGTTGGACTGACGCCAACGGCCTAACACCCCCACGCATTAATGGACTCGTCCATTCTCGACGCTAGCTGAAAAGTCGCGGAAAACGATAAAAAACCGGGAAAATATTCGCGAGCACAGCACAACCCCGCGGAGGGTTGATTTTAGAGACGTGAGGCTAATTATTGAATTAATTAAATAATTCTCCCGCGAGAATTAATGATTTTTTCCGAGGGAACGTAATTAATTTGGTTGACCGCGTGGCCAAAAAGAAAAACGACTCACTTTGGGTTTTTCCCCCGAAGTTGGTGAATTGGGGGTTAACCTCCCTTTTCCACGTCTCGCCTCTTCTCTGCCTCCTCGTGTCGTCCTCTGGGGTGGTTGGAGTGGCTCAGGGGTGGTAAAAGAACTCCTGGGTCGTTCCAATCACTTGCACTAATTATCGCCTTTCCTTTGTCTTTCACTGCACGTGGTTTCACCAGCACTTTGGCACTCGTTGTGCTTCTCACGATGTCCCGGACGCAACTGGTTTCACGTCGCCAAGTGTGAGAACATGGCGGCGTGTCCGGTTGGGGCGATGCATGCGCGCTCTGCTGCTGTCGCTCAGTAACAGAGCGGCACGAGAATCGGCCCAACTGTAGCCCGCGAATATTTGAATGGGAGGAAGAATTGAATTCTTTCCCTATTCAAATAAAATTGGGACTTCTGCCGACGGAATTACTGGATTCCGTCGCACCCCCTCCCGTTGCCGAAGCGTCGGGGTAATGTTTTTGGGGCGACAAGCACGATTTCTCGCGATCATCTGGCTGTCTCCTTTCACGATTTCTCGCGACCATCTTCTGTGTACTCGTCCTCTGCTTACTAGGTTGTTCTGGTTTCTCGTGGTTACTCACGATCGTCTTCCTTAACTCCTCTTATCTTTCTCTTTCTTTTTTTTTTTTTTTCCTTTTGTTCATGATTATTATTAATTGCTGTTTTCACTTCCTTAACTTGTCTAATTTTCTTGACTTACTTAACTTGTTCCGGGTTTGGGGCTGCTTCTCCCGGGATCGAGAATGTCTCCCTTAAACCTAATGACTCTAATTCTAATCAACAGCCATCCGGAACCTCGTTCCGGTCCGCCAAACGAAACTTAAAACAGCCCTCTGGAACTTCGTCCCAGTCCGCCAAACGAAACTTAAAACAGCCCTCTGGAACTTCGTTCCAGTCCGCCAAACGTAACAACTTAAAACTACCTACTTAATATCTCGATCCCCTTATCTGGAGCGGGGGTATTTCAACTCCACTTTTGCAGTCTCCCACCTGGGAACTGGGCAGAACAGCGAGACTGCTCCTGGTTGGCTCCTTTTGGGCCCTCCAGACATCCTCAGGAACCTCTCCTCCTCTGCCTCCTTAACCTAAAATCCAACGCGGAAACTCAACCCAAAATCACCGCTTCGAACCCACGACCTGAACATTCATTCAATCGAAGGGTAGGTGAATGACAACTCAGTTTCTTTATCAATTATTAACTCTAGACCAGTCTTTATTCGTCCAGTCTTACTGGATAGTGTGGATATCTCCCACGGGGTGTATTTTCCCCAACTCGTACTACAGTCTTTTCTCTTAATCCTAAGTATCACACTTTCTTAACCTGAGTTTGTTTGTGCTTGTTTGTATCACCCGTAGTATCAAATTCTTATTTCTAGTGACTAGGGGTTGTTTGCCCCAAACGATATATAAAAAAAATAAAAAAATATAACGTATATACAAAAAATATTGGTTAATAATAACCGGGGTTGTTTTCCCCAAACGATACGATGATTTCACAAGGTCTTATCATTAGCGCCTTGAGGGGTGGCTTGCCCCTAATAGTCAAAACAAAAAAATTAAATAATAAATAAAATTAAGGTCTTATCACGAGCGCCTTCTTGGGGTGATTTGCCCCTTAACCAAAAAAAATGTATATAAAAAAAGAAATACTGTGGGGTGAGGGGTGAGTTGCCTCCTCAAACGATACGAAAAAAAAAATGACTAAAGACTAATAAACGGGGTTAATTTCCCCAAACGATACGATAAATAATACACGGGGTTCTTTTCCCCAAATGATACGATTTGGCTCGCTCTCCGACAGAGGACCCTTCCTGTCGGGGCGACGGCACGAACAGTAATCCTCTCCCTTTCTTGGTTGAGGCAGAACAGGGGTTGTTCCGACAAGCAGCACAGAGATGCGATCCCTTCATCTCTATGCCGATAAAGCAGCCCTAGGACGAGGTCCTAGCGCCGACGTTTGTCCCCTGCACGACGTCCGTCTCGACGAGGCTCTCGGAGACGATTCCTCGACCGCTCACCCTCACCCGGGCGATGCCACTCCTCCTCCTGTTCTCGTCGTCGTTGCTCCGCGTACGCATTGAGGAGCTCCTGAGCCAGGCGGAGGGGGTCGTCGTCGTCCGGACGAGTGGCCACCCTCTGCGGATCCACGGCCGGGAATCGTTCGCCCCGGCTCCTATCCCTGTACGACGGTGGTAATTCGTACGGGGCGTTGCGGTCCGAAGGACGGACGATGTCCCGGCGTGGGGTCGTCGTGGGAGCTTCAGCCTGTCTTGGTGGTGGTGGTGGGACGGGCTCCGGCTGACTCCTTGACGACGAGGCTCTCGCCTGGCACGGATGCCCATCCCTGGCCTTAGCTCGCACACGTCCGCAGAGGTGGCAGAAGGGCTCCTTTGCCTTCGTGGCACACTTCTCCCACGTGTGACCCTTCTGGTGGCACTGGTAGCAGTAGGGGAGGCGGGCTCGGAGCCTCTTCCTCTTCTTCTGCCCCCTACTTTTCCCCTCCGCGCCAGTGCTCCTCGATGGTGGTGGTGGATCCAGGGGTTTGGAGACCCCTGTGGATGGCGGTGTCACCCCCTGGCTTGCCTTCGGGCCTCTCTGTTGTGTGTCGTGTGTGTGTGTATTGGTGCTAGGGGTGTGTGGTATGGGTTGGGGCGTGGAAATGGTCTTCGGGGTGGTTTTGTGGGGAATGCGGGGAAGTTTGGATGGGGGTGGTAGATCAAAAGTGATCGGGGTGTGTCTAGGTTTTTGTGATTTGGGAATTGTCTGTGGGGTTGGCGGAAGTTTTGTAGGGGGGTTGGTTGGTGGATCTGCGTGTGGGGTGGGTGTCTGTGTGAGTGTTGGTGTGATTGTGGGTGTACGTGTGAGTGTGGGTGTAAGTGTGGGTGTGACTGGCCTCTGGTCCTCGGTGTGGATGGATGTATCCACATCCATCAGGGTGGCCCCGGCCGTTGGTGTTGTGGGGGTGACCGGTGGCGTCTCCATTCCACTGAGCCCGGCCCCCTCCTCGAGCGCGCGGTCGTCAGCGGTCGTGTCCAGCTCCAGGACGGGTCCGTCACTCGCAGGGAGTACCGGACTCTTCCTAGAAGCCTTCTGCCAACAATCGGCGACGCGGTTCACCCGCTCGAGGTGAAGTCGGGCTTCCTTGATGACTGGACGCGGAGGGGGAATGGGGTCGGTCTGGACCCGCTGCGTCCTCACCTTCACCCTCTGCTTCGCCTTCTTTGGCGGTGGTGGTGGTGGCAGAGGGTCGGTGGACGTCCCTGCATCCACCGTCGCTGGTGAGGCTGATGACGGAGGGATCGGATCCGTCATCACCTCAACATCCTGGGTTTCAGCTCCTCGTGAAACCCTGGACGACAATGGCATGCCCCGATCTTGACGATCGGTGCACGACAAGCAAGCTCCATACCAGATAGGTGAGCTCGATGGAGGTATTTGTGGTACCTCATACCACCCCGACGAGACGGGTGGCAATGTCTGCGTGGCTGCGCGGTGAATAGCAGCTAGAGTGCCAGGTCGTTGGCTCTCCAGCCATTGAAGTCCCGGCAGTGCATCCCCCAGGAGATCCCAGTATTGATCAAGCACTACCGGAGGCTCCCCTGCCTGGAGAACCTGGTCCAGCAACTCTCGCTGGGTCTCCACATCGACGACCACGCAGTCGTCGTCGGTGGTTGTTTCCTCCTCCTCCTCGGCCTTGTCGTCCTCCGCGGGACCTCCGAACTGGATTTCTCCAGAATCCTCGCGGAGGAGGACCTCTGGATCCAGGGGGGGAAGGTCCACCTCCATCGCCTCCTCGGCCGTCTCCACTTCAGCAGGATCCACCCGCTCATGGAGCTGGAGTACTTCCTCCAACTCCTCCCGGATCCTCTCGCCCTCATCCTCGGGCTCCATCCTGTCTGTCCTGTAACAAAAAGGATTATCACGCGGGTAGCAGTGAGCGAATTTCTAGACTACGGAGGGGCTGTGCTGTGCTCACTTCCCGAATAAACAAACTCGCAACGCGATTTCGACTAATTTTTCCCCACGTTCACCGTTAATTACGCGTCTAAAGGGGGGTTATATTGCTTGAGGTCTTGGACCGACGCTTCCCCTACGGGTCTCCCTTGGAGATTTGCTAACGCATAACGGGTACGCGACAATTTTCTAGCGACAATAAACGGACCCTCAAAAGGTGGTTCCAGAGAAGCTGAGAATCGCTTCGCTGCACTAGATAGTGGGTGACTACGCCGCCAAACAAGGTCATTCTCTTGGAATTCTCTAGCTCGGTGGCGCAAATTATATTGATGAGCCTGTTGGTTTGAGGCCTCTGTAAGCGCGTGAGAGAGGGCTTGACGAAGGGTGTCAAGTCTCCTCATGCGCTCAATCCATTCCTCATGATTACGAGGAACTATCTCCACTTCCCCCTCCAGCTCTCGACGAAAAGAGATGGCGGAGAGGGGCTCCCGTCCGAAGTTCGCAAAGGCTGGAGTCGCCTGTAGTGCACTATGATATGCAGTGTTGTATGCAAACCGGAACTCGGAGAGGTGCTCATCCCAAGTGCGATGATCGTCGTCGATGAAGGCACGGATCATCATTTTCAAAACGCGATTCACCCTTTCCACCGGGTTTCCCTGGGGATGATAGGGTGGCGTAGTTTGATGCTGAATCCCCGCGAGTAGCATCAGGGCGTGAATGTCTTTATTCACAAACTCTCTTCCGTTATCCGAGAAGAAAATTCGAGGGGTGCCCCAACGATTAATAATCAAATTCTCCAAGTGAGAGGCAATGATCTTCCCGGATACTCTCCGAAGAGGAACTACCTCAATCCACTTGGTAAATAAATCCTGCATCACTAGGACGTAGCAGTGCCCTGACTTACTTGGAGTAATGGATCCGACGATGTCGGCTGCGACGGTGGTCCAAGGACCATCCACAACCCGTCGTCCCATTAGTCCTGCGGGAGGGGCTTGTTCCACCTTACATCTCTGACAAGTTGCACATTGTCGGACGAAGCTGACTACATCCCTGAACATATTGGGCCAATAGTACAGGGTGTAGACGCGGCGATGGGTTTTATCCACGCCAAGGTGTCCCGCTTGAGGTAACTCGTGGCATTGTGATATGGCACGAGCCCTCTGTTCCCGAGGAAGCACAAGTTTCCAAGCGTCCAGATCTTCCATTTCCGTGGAGACAAGATCGGCAGGCCGATGGTGGTAGAGTTTACCCTCCACTATCTTCCAATCCGGAAATAGATCTGGCGCTCGACGAACATTACGGTATCTCTTATTATACCAGGTGTCCTCGGTAGACTGCATTCGAGCTATGGTTTCTTCCTCCGCGCTCTCCCCTAGGGGTGATCGCGATAAGGCGTCAGGGACGTGGTGCAACGCTCCCTTACGATGGATGATCTTGAAATCATACTCGAGCAGACTGAGGGCCCAACGGGCGAGCCGCCCTGTTGGGTTTCTCAGATTATGCAGCCAGCGAAGGCTACTGTGATCTGTGATCACTGTAAACGAGTAGCCTTCGAGATAACACCGTAATTTGCTGATGGACCAAATTACAGCGAGACATTCCAATTCAGTGACGGTGTATTTCCGCTCCGCTGCCGTTAATGCACGACTAGCGTATGCGATGACTCTTTCTTCACCGTCAATGACTTGGGTCAGCACTGCCCCCAACCCTATCATACTGGCATCCGTCTGGAGCGTGAATGGTAGGTCGAAATTGGGGCAGGCTAACGTCGGCGACGTCGTAAGATACATCTTGAGCATCTCAAACGCGAACTGTTCATTTTCCGACCATTGCCATTGGGCGTCTTTCCGTATCAGGTGGTGTAACGGATCGGCAATGGTGGCGAACTGAGGGATGAAGCGACGATACCATGAGGCCATCCCTAAAAATCGCCTCAGTTCCTTTAAGTTCCGGGGAACTGGGTAATTCACCACAGGTTCAATCTTCTCTGGATCAACTTGCAATCCTGCACTGTTGACCAGGAATCCCAGATACTTTACTTGGGCACGACAAAATTCACTTTTGTCGCGATTAATCACAAGTCCAGCCCTCTTGATTCTTTCAAGGACGGTCTCGAGTAATCCCAAGTGTTTTTCGAACGTGCGCGAGACGATAATAATGTCATCTAAGTAGACAAATACCTGAGGGTACAGGTCTTGCCCTACCAGACGATCAAGAAGACGTTGAAACGTCGCTGGAGCGTTGGTCAGCCCGTAGGGCATCCTCTGGAAGTGATAAAGTCCACGACCAGGGACGACAAATGCCGTAATCTCCTGCGATTCGGGCTCCAACGGGATCTGGAAGTACGCTTGGCTCAGATCGAGGGTGGTGATATAATGAGCCTGCCTGAGTTCGTCCAATATGCCTGTCATATTGGGAATCGGATAGGCATCCTTTTTGGTCACCGCATTGACTTTACGGAAGTCAATGCAGAAGCGATACTTCCCATTTGGCTTCTTTACCATCACAATCGGACTAGACCAATCACTGTGGGACGGGACAATGATGTTGTCTTTCAACATCGTATCCACCTCTTTCCACATGATTTCACGAATCGCTGGGTTCGTGTGATATGGTCTTTGCCGAATGGGTGCACTATCGCCTACGTCGATATGGTGCGACGTAAGGGTAGTAATCCCCGGCTTGTCCGTCGCTGGTGGCAGGTTTTTGTCCAAAAACTTCTCCAGCTGCTCTTTCTGTCTCTCCTCCAGGGTACGAAGCCCACAGCACATTATTATGCTGGCCGTACGCTCTGTAGGGGTGAAAGAGTGTTTCACTTCCGGCTGATCCCGATAATGCCACGTTTTATCGAAGAAGTCGATAACGATTTTGGCGTTTATCAGAAAATCCATTCCGAGGATGAAATCTTCGGATAGATTCGGCAGGATCAAAGCCTCAACGGGTGTAACCCGACCTGCCAGCTCGGCTGAACAGGGAGTCATATGTCGGGTGGCATCGACGTGTCCACCTGCATTAATCACCCGTCGTTCTGGGATTTCCATCCGCGGGAGTTGGATCTGCTCGAAGAGCTTCTGACCCTCAGCTCCTGCGAACGACCTCGTGGCTCCAGAGTCGACTAGAGCCCTGAGACATGAACCCCCTATCCGCAAGTCGACATAGAACGCTCTAGGCACGTCGGCTTGGGACAAATTAACTCTTACATCATCCGTCGGCATGGGTTCCGGTGCGACGAGATGATCAGAGTTAAGGGTGTCACGACGGTCGATGTCGGGAGGCTTTTGTGGAAAGATCTCCCGGTCATCCCCTTGTGATGAAGCAGCCTCCGCCGGAGGAGTATTCACAAGAACCTCAGCTGAATTTGCCGATGGGTTCTCGACCAAATTTTCACTCACGGGGTCCAATGATAGCCCTGGAGCGACGAACTCCTCGGACAGCAGATTCCGAGACTCAATTTCGCACAATCCACAATGTGCACGCTCCGGTGTCGGTGGTAGTTTAGGGTTAGCGTTCACCGGAGTCACGCATTCCCTTGCCCGTTTCCCTGATTACAGAAAGGGCACTCTTGGGTAGTTACTCCAGAGTAACGACACCGAAAGCAGAATATTCTGCGCTCCGCCTGGCAGTCTCGGTGGAAGTGACCTTGCTGGCCACAATTCCAACACGCCATGGCTCTTGGCGCACGATTAACAGCTTGTGGTCCCTGAGGTTGTGGATTGACCACTGGTGGTGGAGCTGTCGTTGGTGTTGGACCTGGTCCCACCCTCTGGGGTACCGCGGAAGTCTGAGGGTTTGGTGCCAACACCTGATTCTGCCCCGTTTGTTGTTGTGGGGGTCTTACGGCTCGCGGAAGTGCTCTGAACTGTACGTTCTGACCACTAGGCCGTCCAAAGGGTGGTCTGGACGATGCCGGTTGATTCCCCGTCACTGCTGGAGTCGGTCGAGAGACGAATGCTCCATTAGCGACGATAGGAGAGGGTTCGAGAACTTCAGCGTTCTCGACATACTCCACTTCCTCGTAGTACTCTTCTACGGGCTCTTCCGTGTAGTAGGGCTCCTCGTAGACGTACTCGAGTGGAGTCTCCACCACCTCCACTGATCTGAGTGCTGATGGGGGTGGAGCATACGGAGGGTTGCCGTACGATAGATTAGCGGGCCCTGAGTACCGGGGTCCACCAAAGGGTGCTTGTTGTGGCCCAAGTGGCCGCATACCCATGGGACTCCTGTATGGAATCCTTGGAGGGTACGATAATCTGTTCTGCTGGCGAGGCCCATTAAACGGTGGACGAGCCGCTGGAGTCTGGGGGTGCCTATAGGCTAGACTCGGGCAGATCGAGTTCTCTGGTCTCGGGGGTGGTCGTCTGTCTGCCTCTCTAGAGTACATGTGCTCCAGTCGCAGAACAGCGGTTTCCAGCGAGTCCATGGTGAGTGTCGCTGTCAATGGAACACCCATCTGGTATATCATGAGCATTTTGCGGTGGGTCTGTAACACCTGCTCACGATCGTCCCAGGGAGGCGATAAACGTGCGAAGTACCCGCGCATGTTGGCGAAGTACTCCCTCACTGACTCTCTGTCACCCTGCGTCCTGAGGGCGATCTCCTCTCTCAGGGTAATTTGGTAATCGGGGTTAGCGAAGTGAGTCCTAAGAGCTCGCTTCACATCCTCCCACGTCCTGAAAGAGTGTTGGTGGCCTCTGTACCACGTCAGGGCGGCATCTCGAAGGCAAAACGTGATGCCTCTCAGGAGATCCATCTCTCGGATCCAGATAAAGGCTCGGCCTTCCTCGATCCGAGATATGAATCCTTCCACGTCCTCACCGACTGCACCCGAGTATTGCGCGTCCCAACGCTTCATAGCGTTTAGTAAGGGTAGACCTGAGACGGGTCGACCACGCTCCTGCTGGTCGTAACCTCCGTCTGACGCATAATCGGGGTGGTCTCTACCCTCGTAACGATTGTATTGACGAGGGGGTCTGAGATCCCGTTCATCCCAATACCACTCATCTTGAGCCGCTTCTGTGTGGGGCTCATGACGACTGAATGCCTCTCGGGCGTGGTGTTGGGGACGAGGATCGTCCCTTCGTGGTGGCTGTCCACATCCATCCGTCCTGGGTTGACGATTATCTGCAGGGACCTGATCTTGGTGCGTTGATCGAGGTCTCTCAGCATCAGCCTGACGTGGACGATAATGTTCCTGGGCATAATTAGGGTAATTAGCCCAAGCGTCCCGAGTCTCCGGCCGTGATTGTCGCGGAGGCTCGGGTTGAGTAGCAAAGGCTCGAGGAGGTGGAGCCGCCCTTTCCTTCTCTCGTCTTTGCTCATTCCAACGGATCCATTCCTCGTATGCTGGATCCCGTGGAACAGAGGGTGGTGAACTCCTCTGAGGGGCATCAGCCGGCCGGGAACTAGGCTGTGCTGGTTCCGGAGCTGGCTGACGATGAGGGTAGCCGTACTCGCCAGGGGCGGTACGATGCTGATCACCAGGAGGAACTACCTGTGCTGGTGGCCTGGGTGATCCTGCTGGAGCGCGTGCAGCAGGGAACGAAGTGGTATTTGGATTTACCACTCGTTCGCCCCTTGGAGCTTGCCTCCGTTCCTGGCAGTTAGCCCAAACATCCTCATGACGTGGTGGTGACTCAGGCAAGTCCTCAACCCCCACCGGATTTCGAGGACGAAACATGGGAATCCGGTCGAAGGGTGGTAACGGGCCAGGTGGGAGGCCATCACGTATGTGACGATCCCTCGCCCCTGGTGCGGTCCACCCCGACTCCGATTCTCGGCTCGAGCCCGAACGCTGGGAACTAGCGTGGCTCGACTCACTGGCCGCGTCGTCTTGGCGTGGCCCTTCATTTGCCCCATCTTGGGGGGAGGCCCCTTGAATCGTGATTTTTGGGGGTCTACCCCTCTTGCGTTTCGGGAGTGGCAAAGTGATGACCTCCGAGTCAGCCGTCTGGGGTGCATCAACCCTTGGCCTTTCCTCGGGGTCAGGCCCACGTGCCCCATCCTCGGGTGGCTCCCGTCGTGGACGGTCATCCTGAAGGGGGCCCTCTGGGGTTGCCGCTCCGTTGATTGGTAACGCCATGTATGACAGGAGGTGTCACAAAAAGAGAGAAAAAGAAAAATGCGTTCGTACCAGGTCTTATTGGCGATTTTAATTGGTAATTTCTATTAAAATCTTCAATTATATTCGTTAACTTTCACTATTATTTTCCCGTGAAAGAGAAGAACAATACACGCCTAGTAATAAGGTGCAAATATCGACTCAGCTTATGTTTGCGGAGGGCGAAGCGAGAAGCTAAGTGTTCAACTTGACTGTTCACTTTGGTGTCTCGATATGAAGTGAACGACGCTCGCTCTCTCCACAACGGCGTTGGGCCTCGATGGCGTGAGGTTCCCTGGAGGGGTTATACCCCCTCTCTTGGGTCGCACACCTCGTCTCATTGGCCACTTTCAGAGGAGTGGGGGAGATCACGAGACCTCAGGTGATATCCGGGGGTAATCACCGGTCATGCTCTATCCCCCACTACGTCGGCCATTTTGAGTTAGCCGTTATTCTTTTTCTCTAACGGCTTTTCCTCTTTTCGGAACCTTAGGGGTTCTTACCCTTGTCGACAAACACGCCTGGGTGGCGCGATAAAACACCAATGGAGTTTTCAGGGTTTGTCCCATGTCTCCTTCGGCGACAAGCACGCCTGGATGGCGCGAGAAAGTCAGAAGGGTACCTAATCCCCTGGTGACTCTATTTCTTCACCCCATCGTCCATGGCGAGAAACACGCTCTCAGGAGCGCGACAAAGCACCAACGGACTTAGGGGTAGTTCTTCTTGTGCCCTCATTGTACTAGCCGGAATCCATGCGCGAAGCACGATGATTCGGCTAGATTGAAGGGGGTGAATCTCATACGAGACGATTTAAACATCCCCATTCAAATTGGGCACATCAAAGCTGTTGAATCGGCATCTCAGGGAGGTGCGGGTGAACCTCCAATCCCTGAAGTGACTCAGGTTTTTCAGGTACCACCTGCGGGCAGTACCGTCCAACAGATATCGGACCAGGTGGATGAAGTCCCGATCATCCACGGGGTCGACAACGGCACGTCCCTGTTCAAGGGTGTAGATGAACAGGCGGACGTCCTCTTCGGGTTCACCCGAAAACCGCAGCCGTCTGATGCGATAAAATCCCATCAGGGCGGCGAGGTTATCGAATTCCAGCAAGCGGGCGAGTCCCTCCTGCTCGGAGGGGTAGTACTGCCGTACTGGTCGTACTACCACCCGTGGCGTCGGTCCGCCCTCTGGACGAGGGGCCGAATACGCTGAGTTCACTGATACCCCGGACCCATCATCCCAATCCACAAGGGTGGATTGCTGGGAGGATGAGGGCGATGGGCAAGCCCGCGCACTTGCAGGGGTGGCTAAAGCAGCCGATGTCCCTGCCGAGTTCGCGGCTGGACGAATTTCACCCTCCTCACGGCATAAACGCACGTAGGGCTGGCGACAAGCATCCCTCTGGGTTTCCCCAGGGGATGATGAATTGGCAGTCGGCCTCGTGTGACAACGAGGGCCAACTCCACTGCGTTTCTTCACGTCCTTAGGTCGCTGCATTTTTATTCCTTGGGGCCCAGAACTGTGTTCGAGTCAGTGGTTAAACTGAGAGTGAAGCGTCAGCACGAGGCGGTTAGCGTCGGTTGCCCCCACTCTCTCGTTTAAACTCGGTCGGCGCAAATCATGTGACCATCGCGTGATGCGTTTGGTCACGTACGCCAACGACCTTGTTTATTTCAAAAATCTATTTGTCTCAGAGTTTTACTTCTGAGACTGATTTTCGACTTATTTTTCTGAGCGTGATCTCATGATGACATCACCCGCCCATTGTCTGAAATCTATTTTTCCCAGAGTTTTACCTCTGGGTTTGATTTTTGACTTATTTTTCTCCAACGTTGTCCCTCGATGATGTAACGTACCCATTGTTCTCGGATTAACTGAGAACCGGGCAAATAATAGACAAAGGATTTTATTTTAATCCCTCAATAAAAGCTGAAAATATTCAACACAAAAGATAATTTCAAAATGTTAAAATATTACAGTGAAGAAATAATCATCCCTTAAAATATGTTGACTTGGACTTGGACCAATGGACTGCGTCGGAATGACAGGGGTTGATCCTAATTTTTATTGACTTTAACTAATTTATTTTCTATTCTCTAAACCCAAAACGTAACTTTTCCAAAACATCCCTTATCCCATTTTCAACGCGAGAGCCCCACGTTGGGCGCCATTTGTGACGTGACATTTTCCGCCTCATTGGAAAAATGCCGACACCTTCGTCCCTTCCCTACCCCCTTCGAACCTAAAACTAAAACTCCCCCGAAGGGGCTAAAATGGGCGCCAGTTGGTCTAATTTGGCGGGACCAACACCGCAATTTACTCCAGCCAACAATTAAAATACCTTAACCTAAATAACCCTTAAACGTAACCGAAACCCAAAAACGTAACGTGAACACCTAAAACCTAAACTGAAGAGGGTGGAAGGGTACGGAACAGCCTCTCGGCAGCTCAGCACTCGGTTATGGAGAGAGGGGTGGATTCGGTGGTGAAGATGGGATCTTAGGGTAAACTCAAAATAAAACGCAAACGTTATCCTTACGTGTTCCACTATTGAGCCAAAACAAGTATATACAAAAGAAATATTGATAATAAGGGTGGTAATAAAATACAAGAAATATCATGGGGAGGGCGCAAGTCCATTGATCGGCGTCCTGGATCCTTCGTGCGCTTGGGGTGGTCTCCTGACCACTGTAATTGAGGGCCCCACTCTAAGGGTGGTTGCGTCGGCAGGCGCTTCCATCACGTCCGTCAGTCATCGGGAACATCCCCAACTACTACGAGACTACGGAAGAGTCCCGTAGTTGATTTGGGGGTGTGTTTGAGCAAAAGATACTCTCAAGGCTCTTGGCCAAAGCAGTTCCGCCCCAAGCACCTAAGAAATCACTCAGATTCCTCGATGGTGACTTAGGGGTGGTTTTTGGGCAAAAGATACCCAAGGACCTCTTAGTGGTCAACCTTTTCCCTAAAATCCCGCGGAGAATCCCACGGATTCTCCGAGTAGGGTTAGGGGTGGTTTTGGGCAAAAGATACCCAAACGCCACTCGAAAATTAGTCTTTTTTTTTCCCAAATCCCGCGGAAAATCCACCGGATTCTCCGAAAGGGGTTGGGGGTGGTTTTTGGGCAAAAGATACCCAAGCACCACTCGACACCTAGGGATTTTCCCCAAATCCCGCGGAAAATCCAACGGATTCTCCGAGAGGGCTCATAGGGGTGGTTTTCGGACAACAGATATCCGAGTCCCCTGGAACAATTGATATCGCCCCAAAACCTGGGAAGAATCCAAGGGATTCAGCCCTGATTGAGTTGGGGTGGTTTTCGGACAATAGCTATCCGAGCCCCTTGCGACAAGTAATATCTTCCCCAAATCACGGGGAAAATCCAAGGGATTCAGCCCCGATTGAGTTTGGGGGTGGTTTTCGGACAATAGATATCCGAGCCCCACTTTGACAATGAATATCGGCCCCAAATCATGGGAAAAATCCAAGGGATTCGACCCTGGGTGATTTGGGGGTGGTTTTCGGACAAAAGATATCCGAGCACCACTCGACAATTAATTATACTCCTGGGTTAGGCCCAGGGGGAGTTGCGAGGAGTCGGTTACGTTGGGGTGCAAAGTTGGACTGACGCCAACGGCCTAACACCCCCACGCATTAATGGACTCGTCCATTCTCGACGCTAGCTGAAAAGTCGCGGAAAACGATAAAAAACCGGGAAAATATTCGCGAGCACAGCACAACCCCGCGGAGGGTTGATTTTAGAGACGTGAGGCTAATTATTGAATTAATTAAATAATTCTCCCGCGAGAATTAATGATTTTTTCCGAGGGAACGTAATTAATTTGGTTGACCGCGTGGCCAAAAAGAAAAACGACTCACTTTGGGTTTTTCCCCCGAAGTTGGTGAATTGGGGGTTAACCTCCCTTTTCCACGTCTCGCCTCTTCTCTGCCTCCTCGTGTCGTCCTCTGGGGTGGTTGGAGTGGCTCAGGGGTGGTAAAAGAACTCCTGGGTCGTTCCAATCACTTGCACTAATTATCGCCTTTCCTTTGTCTTTCACTGCACGTGGTTTCACCAGCACTTTGGCACTCGTTGTGCTTCTCACGATGTCCCGGACGCAACTGGTTTCACGTCGCCAAGTGTGAGAACATGGCGGCGTGTCCGGTTGGGGCGATGCATGCGCGCTCTGCTGCTGTCGCTCAGTAACAGAGCGGCACGAGAATCGGCCCAACTGTAGCCCGCGAATATTTGAATGGGAGGAAGAATTGAATTCTTTCCCTATTCAAATAAAATTGGGACTTCTGCCGACGGAATTACTGGATTCCGTCGCACAATGTAAACTTTTGATTGATTCATTTTTTTTTTACTTCAAAAATTTTTTTTTTATGATTAATTTATGTTAAGCAACTGAAGCAAGATTCGCGTTACTTGAAGATGTGGAAAATTCATCAAAATTTGTTTCATTTTGCCTAATGCAATCAAATTCACGAATTAACAAATATAATTCTTCATAACTATTTCTCAATAAATTAGATGAAATCATTGAAAAGGGATAATAGCGTTGGCGTTTACTTTTCGACAAAACTGATACACAATACAAAAGGAAGAGACACAATGCAAACAACGCTTAGGTTTCCAACCGTTTGACTCGACGATACGAAGCTAGCAACAGGGCCGTATCAAAATTTAAATTTGATTAAATTCTTTTTACCATTGAATTTACAATTATTTAGACTATTAACTTGACAAAATTTTATTTTCTTATTTATTGAGATTTTTCAACAATAATTCTTAATTATTAATTTTCCCAACTGCCCCTTGTTGGGTGCCAATTGAGACAGCTTCTTTTTTAGTATAAATTATTTGTCGATTTTATTATTCTTCAATGCAAGTAAAGAAGCTACACCCGACGCGGCCTGGGTCAAAGGCTGTCGGTGCTCAAGATGTGACGTTAAATTCAATTTTGTTGAGCGCCAGTTAATTTATATAAAATTAACAAAATATGCTTTAATAATTTGAGTAATTCACTTTAACGATAAACTGAGACGATTCGGGTTCGATTGGGATGACCCGTGAGAAGATTGAATTCCCAAGCCAATACAAATGAAAATAGGCAAAATAATAGACGAGAACTGCAGAAAAGTACTTGCAATATTGTCGAATTTATTTGATTGTTCGATTAATTCAAATGACAGTTGCACAATTTATGTTAATGACTTCAATCCAATGTTATGAAATTTGACTTCGTACACTAATTTCGATCCAAAACAAATTCGATAGAAAATTAACTTGAAGACAATTTACAATAAAATTACAAGTGACACCGTTCGCTTACGAAACAGGAGTGAGTTCTCTGCCTCACCGGGTGGCTTAAGCCGATTGTTTTTCGTTAATTTTTCTGATTGGTCAATTTCTCCCGTAGACGCAATTCGTCAATAGGATGAACAGATACTCATTATGGCGCTGTTACTATACTTCAATTTAGCAATTAGTTTTGGCGGGAAATTCGATGGAATTTTACAATCTGTCATCTCTTTCGTCTATGCTACATAATGATAATCGATTGTCCAATGACGGTGGAAAATCGACTATTTTATTTATCCTGTCACAATTATTTTTGTTTATTTTTATTCAATTTAAATCCAAAATTTGGAGAAAAGTACGAGAGTTAGGACTGGAAAGAATTTTCCCCAGTCCCACGAATAAATTAGAAGAATCAAGGACGATCCGGAGAAGCTTGGACAAGAGCAGCCTCGAAGGGATTGGTACAACACCAGCCAACAAGGAGGAATGTTGGTCAACAGCAGGAGGAGTTGGAGATCTCCAGGAACAGTGATAATTGTGAAAAGAAAAAGACTGAAGTGAATGAAAAGACAAAACTTTCCCGTTTAGAATTGTCGCGGAATTCTTGACTAAATTATTGTGATTATTTTTAGTATATATATTGGAATTATTTGAGAGTGAGAATTGGCGCGAGATTCTCGGAATTGAGAAGAATCCGTGACGTTAGGGTAAGATAGTAGGAGACTCGCGGGACAATTGGTTGGGTTGGGCCTCGGCTCTACCAAAATTGAGCGGAAACAGTCGAGGGAACCCAATGCCAACTCGTGGGAGAGAAGACTCGTTCTTCTTCTCCCGGGGCCCCGAGGCGGTCACATCGTGTAGAGACAAGTTAGAGAAACGTTAAGAAAATTGTAAAGAATTACGTGAAGAAAATCGAAGTAAAGATCAATAAAGAGAGGTCGACCCGAAGGAAAGACAGCACAAATAACGTAAGGTACGCGAGTCCTCGTACAATTAATATTTCAAGTCTCAAGTGAAGAATTTTGAGTAAAAAATTAAAAGTGAAGAATTTCGAGTAAAAGATTGAAAGTAAAGAATTTCGAGTAAAAGATTAAAAGTAGAAAAAACGTCGAGTTAGCGTCTGTTCCGGGTGAGTCCACCCGGCTAATGTTGAAATTATTGTCGTTCATTCTGAGTCGGGTTAAGAGTAATGATTCAGACGAATTAATTATTATCTTATTCATCGAAAAAGGTCATAATTTTTTTGATTTAAATGTACATAAATTATTTTCTCTGAATATATCGAATTTATATGATTTGAGTTAAGATTTGTCATGAGTTTTGTGTGAAGTTTTTTGTCGTCACGAATATCCAAATAGAGGGTATCGTCCCCTCTCCCCCTCGGGATAAAAGAAGAGTTTCATGCAAAAAAGCGGGTAAAGTCAAAGTATTTTTGGGGAGTTTGTTATTTATTTAAATTAAAATCAAACTAGGGGATTTGTCGTTTTCCCCCAAATTAGTAAAATCTGGCTAAAATGACTGGCGCCCATTTTTGATAAAATCAATTAATTAGGGGTAAATTGGGTCGAAATTCAAAGCATAAATTTGGGTTAAGTTTCAGAGTTTTTTCAGTGCATTTAACGAGTTGGCTCAATGTCAGCCTAGCCAACCGTTACAATTTTTTGGTTTCTATGCAATTTTCTCAACATCTCTAGATCTCCAAACTAATGAGGGGGTATAATGCGACCACCCCCACGACCCTCTCAGAGAAATATGACAACGATGAAACAATATTTTGCGCAAAGTGTTTTTTCCTGATTTTTTGGTTTTTATGCAATTTTCTCAACATCTCCAGATGTCGACATTATTGAAGGGGTATAATGCGATCAACCCCACGACTCTCTCAGAAAAATATGACAACGATAAAACAATATTTCGCGCGAAGTGTTTTTTCATGATTTTGTGACGGTTTTTACCGTCACTGAATCAATAAAATTGAAATATTAAAGAAATGTCATGAAAATCACGGTTTTGGTCACGACTTGCGGTACCCGGTGAGGATAGGGCTCATTTAGAGTCAAGACAGCAAATGTCCAGAGTAAGTTCAACATTTTTCGTGATCTCACTAATTATTTTTGTTCATTTTTGTTTGATTTGACTCCAAAAATTGGAGGAAAGTACAAGAGTTAGGACTAGGAAGGATTTTCCCCAGTCCCACGAATAAATTAGAAGAATCAAGGACGATCCGGAGAAGCTTGGACAAGAGCAGCCTCCAAGGGATTGGTACAACACCAGCCAACGAGGAGGAATGCTGGTCAACTGCGAGGGAAGCTGAGGATCACCAGGATCATCGTGAGAGACAGTGAAAGAAAAGACTAAAATTATCAGTGTGAAAATAAAGACTAAAGTTATGTGTGTGGAAAGAAAAGACTAAAGTTTTCCGTTTATAATTGTCGGAAAAATACTGTCCGAATTATTGTGGTTATTTTTGATACATTATTCAGAATTAGTTGAGTGAGAATTGGCGGGAGATTCTCGGAATTGAGGAGAATCCGTGACGTTAAGGTAAAGTAGTGAGGGGCTCGCTGGACAATTGGTTGGGTAGGGCCTCGGCTCTACCGAAATTAAGCGGAAACAGCCGAGTGAACCCAACGCTAACTCGTGGGAGAGAAGACTCGTTCTTCTTCTCCCAGGACACCGTGGCGATCACATCGTGTAGAGAAAATTTGGAGAAACGTAAAGAATATTCAGTCAAGAGTAAAGAAAATTGTAAAGAATTACGTAAATAAAATTGAAGTAAATATAAATAAAGAGAGGTCGACACGGAGGAAAGACAGCACAAATAACGTAAGGTACGCGAGTCCCCGCACAATTAATATTTTGAGTCTAAAGTAAAGAATCTTGAATAAAAGATTGAAAGTAAACAATTTTGAGTAAAAAATTACAAGTAAAGAAAACGTCGAGTTAGCGTCTGTTCCGGGTGAGTCCACCCGGCTAATATTAAAATTATTGTCGTTCATTCGGAGTTGGGTTCAGAGTAATAATTCAGACGAATTAATTATTATATTATTCATCGAAAAAAGTCATAATTTCTTTGATTTAAATGTACATAAATTATTTTCTCTGAATATATCGAATTTATATTATTTGAGTTAAAATTTGTCATGAGTTTTGTGTATAGCCTTTTGTCGTCACGAATACCCAAATAGAGGGTATCGTCCCCTCTCCCACTCGGGATAAAAGAAGAGCTTCACATAAAAAGCGGGTAAAGTTAAAGTATTTTCGTGGTTTTGTTATTTATTTAAATTAAAATAAAACTTGGGGATTTGTCGTTTTCCCCAAATTAGTAAAATTCGGCTCAAACGACTCGCGCTCATTTCTGATAAAGTCAATTAATTGGGGGTGAATTGGGTAAGGATTTAAAGCATAAATTTGGGTTAAGTTTCAGAGTTCTTCAGTGCATTTAACGAATTGGCTCAAGGTCAGCGAGCCAACCGTTACATTGGTGCCCAGCGTGGAGCTTACGTTTGGGTATTCGCGACAAAACAAACAGAGAACAGCAGTGGTGCTCAACCAATTAAGATTGAAATTGATAAAGTAAATGTAGAGGGTTCTCATTCCCACGGTTGTGGTGGAAGTGAGAGATAAAGAAAATTCTCGGAAGTAAGGCGAGAAATAAGTAAAGAAAATTTTCGGAAATGAGGCGAGAAAAAGTAGTTAGAATTTTTGGAATTAAATTGAGGAGAAAAAATAAAGTGAAGTCTTTAGATTAAATTAAGTTAAAGGTAAAGAATTGTGTTAAGTATGATAAGAAAAAAATGAATTGAAGTCTTGAATTAACTTGAGTAAAGTGTAAAGAATAATACTAGATAATAGAAATGGTTCTCACGAAAAAAATTAAAAATGAAATAAACGAGATTACAGAAGATGAAGAATTAAGGAAAAAAATTGCAAAAGACCGGCATACCTTTTGTCAAGAAAAAATAAAAAAGTATCGTCAAGAAACTCGAAATCAAGGTGGGGGTGTCAAGCCCCCCAAGAAACCTCAGAACATTAGTAGTGACTCTCGCCGGAAACGTTAGAGGTGGGATGATAACCAATTCCCTCCTCCTCAAGAAAATTATGGTTGGGGGTATCCCCCAATGCCATCAAGAACACCAGTAAAGCCAAGTCAATGGGCAACGTACCCACCAACACAAATAGGTTATGTTCAGGATGTCGAATATCTGTCAGCATTGAGTCGAGCAGTGGAGGAAGCTTGTGAGTCGGGAATTAAATTCTCCGGGAAACCTTTCGAAGATGCAGGTCAATTTTTCGTACATTTTATCGCAGAATGTGACAATAAAGGTATCAAAGATGAAGACAGATTTCAAATTCTGTCTCAGGTCTCTGCAACGTGCAGCGTTAAGTTGGTATAGGTTTGAAGACATCTCCAATATGAGCTGGAGAGATTTTGAGTGTCAGTTCCTGGATATATTCGTAGGTGGGAGAGCTGCTGTTACTCTCCAACAGAAAATCAGGTGAAGACAACAAAAAATAAAAGAACTAGCATTTGAGTATACTGCACGAGTGAGAGACAAGTCCAGGTGTCTTCCAATGAGGAGACCTGAAGAGGTTCACTCGGGGGAAAATTCCACGGCCGAGCCAAGTTTAAATAAGGGGCTCGTAAGTCCAGGTGTTGGTGGAGGTCATGAGGTTGTCAATGGAGATTCAGATGGTGTAGGTCGTGGTTATGTCCATCAAGGTAAAGTTGAAGTCAGTCCAGTTAATGTTGGTGGAAGTCATGTTAGTCAAGATAAAATCGATGACAGTTAAGGTAAAGTCAATGTCAGTCGAGGTAATGATGGTGGAGGTCATGTTTGTCCAGGTAAAGATGATCTCAGTCAAACTAGAGGTAATGTTAGTGAAGTTTCAGTTAGTCAAAGTCAAATTAATGTCAATCGAGGCAATGTTAATGGAGTTTCTGTTAGTCAATGTAAAGTTAATGTCAATCGAGGTAATGTTAATCGAGTTTCTGTTAGTCAAAGTGAAGTTAATGTCAATCGAGGTAATGTTAATGGAGTTTCTGTTAGTCAAAGTGAAGTTAATGTCAATCGAGGTAATGTTAGTGGAGTTCCTGTTAATCAAAGTAAAGTTAATGTCAGTCGAGGTAATGTTAGTGGAGGTTATGTCAGTCAAGGTAAAGTTGATAATGATGAAGGTAAAGTTGATGTTAGTGGAGGTTTCAGTGAAATCGGTGGAGATTATGAGTCTGTTAGTGAAGGTGCTGGTAAAGTCAGTCAAGGTGTTGTTAAAGACAGTCAAGGTAATGGTGAAGTCGGTTGGGGTTCTGGTAACGTAAGTAAAGGTCAGGTTAGTCAAGGTGAAGGTATCGTTACTCAGAACTCTGTTGATATTCGTCAAGGTACAGTTAGTCAAGTCCAGTCACGTGAAGATGGTGATGTTTGTCAAGGTAGAGTCAGTCAAGGTGAAGATGATGGAATTTGTAAAGGTAATGGTAATGTTGGTCGGAGTCTTGATGATGTTGGTAACAGTAAAGGTAATGTTAGTTACGGTCATGGTAATGTTGTTCAGGGTTCTAGTGATGTTTGTCAAGGTATAGTTGGTAAAGTTCGTCAAAGTCAAGGCAGTCTGGGTGAAGGTGCTGGAATTTGTAGAGATAGTGGTCAAAATTCAGCTGGTTGTATTGGTCGAGATGATCGAAGTTTGGTTGGTAATAATCAAGAAAATTCAAGTCAAGAAGTTAAGAATAATCTGAAAATACCAGCCAGACCTAAGAATCCAAATGCTCAAGTAAAGAATAAGGAAAAATTCAGCAATGTGGTGGAATATTCAATGTGGAGGAAAGTACGAGAGTGAGGACTAGGAAGGATTTTCCCCAGTCCCACGAATAAATTAGAAGAATCAAGGACAATCCGGAGAAGCTTGGACAAGAGCAGCCTCCAAGGGATTGGTACAACACCAGCCAACGAGGAGGAATGTTAGCCAACAGCAAGGGAAGCTGAGGATCACCAGGATCATAGTAGGAGACAGTGAAAGGAACGACTAAAATTATGGGTGTGAAAATAAAGACTAAACTTATGTGTGTGGAAAGAAAAGACTAAAGTTTTCCGTTTATAATTGTCGGGAAAATACTGTTCCCGTGGTAGTGGTAGGGGGGAACTTTAAATTTCTCGGATCGTTACTTGAGGTGATTCCAATAAATTTCTCTGAGACCTTTGATGAATTTAAAATAAACAAATATGTATTTAAATATAAAACTTATAAATTATACAGAAGTTAAACTATTAAAGACGAATTCAAATGTTATTATAACTGTATTTCTACAGAGCAAGACGTTCAACTCAAGAGAGGGGCTTACTAACAAGATTCTCACTGTTAGTGGATTGGTAACTGACTGAAGTTCAGGTTCAAGGTTCAAAGGTTTTTATTGTATTCTTTTTATATACATGTCAATTTTTACAATGTATGTGTGTATTTTACGTGTTATACATTTGATACCTGCCATTTGGCTTAACTCAATTGTGTAATGAACATTGCGTGTTTATGTATTTGTAATGACTGTGGGACCTTTCGAGATCAGTGCGTTAGAGTAAAAATTTAAAAAAAACTGATTAGTATTAGTCGTACTGACTGAAGTTTGGGAATTGAGGGATATATATACAGAAATTTGATGGGGCTGCCGAGGTTTTGGTTGCAGGAAGTAAGGTTTCTGTGATTGGTTGAAAATAGTTAGGAAGAGCGCTCTTTCGGTATTGGTGGAAGTTGGGTTTTTCCCTAAGTACTAGTGGGGATGTTTGGGTTTTTCCCACAGGCGGTGGTGGTGGTAATGTTTGGGTCCGTTTAATGAGGTAGTTAAGGACACCGGTTGCAGAGGATTAGTGAAGGAAGGTCAAGTAATCTTTAGGGATTAGGAGTAATAATCAAAAAAACAGCGGGGCTGCTATAGTACTTGAAGTAATAAACTGCTTCAAGTACTGTTTTCGTGTGATAGAACAAATGTAGAAAATCTAAAGGTGGAAAGTATTGTGACGGTTTTTACCGTCACAGAATCAATAAAAATAAGAATAATTAATTATTTCGAGGGAAATCACGATAATGATCGCAATTCACGGTACCCGGTGAGGATGGGGCTCACCCAGACTCAATGCAGCACATGTCCAGAGTGAGGTCAACAGATTTTTATGACCTCACTAATTGGTTTTGTTTCTTTTTTGTTCAAATTAACTTCAAAAATTGGAGAAAAGCTCGTGAGTCAGGACTGGGGAGGAATTTCCCCAGTCCCAAAGATAAAATTAGCAGCACCAAGGGCACCCGAGAGGAACTCGGGAAGACGCAGCATCCATTTACTTGGTCCAGCATCAGCAGCCGAGGGAATGTTGGCCAACAGCGAGAGAGGCGGGAGATCGCCAGAGAAAACGTCAAAGCCAGAGTGAAATAAAAGACTCGAGTGAAAATAAAGACTGAACTTATCCGTGTACAGTGTCGCGAAATTATTGTCCGAGTTATTATGATTACTTTGTACATTATTTGGAATTAGTTTAGTTTAAGAAAAATTTAAGCGAAGCCAGCGGCGGGAGTAAAGTAGTGGGGCACTCGCGGGACAATTGGTTGGGTTGGGCCTTGGCTCTACTGAAATTGAGCGGAAACAGCCGAAAAAACCCAATGCCGACTCGTGGGAGAGAAGACTCGTTCTTCTTCTCCCGGGACACCGTGGTGATCACATCGTGTAGAGAAAAGTCAGAGAAACGTAAAGAAAATTGTAAAGAATTACGTAAAGAAAAGTAAAGAGAGGTCAACACGGAGGAAAGACAGCACAGATAACGTAAGGTACGTGAGTCCCCGTACAATTAATATTTTGAGTTTAGAGTAAAGAATTTTGAGTGAAGACTAAAAGTAAAGAATTTTGAGTAAAGAATTGAAAGTAAAGAAAACGTCGAGTTAGCGTCTGTTCCGGGTGAGTCCACCCGGTTAACATTAAAATTATTGTCGTTCATTCTGAGTTGGGTTTAGAGTTAATAATTAGTGTGAAATAATTATAAAATTAATCACGAAAAGTTCCTTTAAATATTTCATGTTTTTTTTCAATTTACGTGTATATAATTAATTCTTCTGAATATATTCAATTTATATTATTTGAGTTGAAATTTGTCATGAGTTTTGTGTAAAGTTTTCGTGTATAGTTTTCGTCACGAATACCCAAATAGAGGGTTCGTCCCCTCTCCCCCTCGGGATAAATTGAGAGTTTCATACAAAAAAGCGGGTAAAATTAGAGTCTTTTTGGGGTTTTGTATTTTCGTTGATTCAGAATAAAACTTGGGGATTTGTCGTTTTCCCCCAAGCTCTTAAAGTTTCGAAAAACGACTGGCGCCCAGTTTAAATAAAGGGAAATTAATCGGGAGTAATTTGGGGAAAAATTCGGAGCATAAATTTGGGTCAATTTTAAGGAATTCCAGTGCATTTAACGAGTTGGCTCAAGGTCAGCCAAGCCAACCGTTACAGTATTATTATTTTGAGGAAAAGGTGAGTTAAATCGTTTAATTGCCTTGCAGCTGTGCAGAATTCCGGGGGAATTATTAGGGAAAAAATATCAATTCAGGATTTCTTTAGAAAATAATATTAGTCACTAAAATGTATTTCCTGACGGAACATCTTGCCTCCCTTGAGAGGTTAAAACCGATCAATGATGAACTCTTTATCATCGTCCTCTGGGAGTAGAATAGCGAGATTCCGTACGTTGCGGTCGATGATTCCCGTTGATGTTTTGATAGTGACTGTGCGAATGATCCCATCAGCACGAGGGGTTAGTCACAGCCGTAGTCATGGTGTCACTTGCGAGTGTAGTTAATCCGTAGTCGCAATGTAGTCAATGAAATCATTGTAATCGCAGTGAAATCATTGTATTCATATGACTACATCTTTTGTAGTCATAGGTTGTAATCAAAAAGTAGTCATTTGAAGTCACCGTAATCACGTAGTCATTTGAAGTCACCGTCATCACATTATCATTTGAATTCTCGCGTGAAATTCCAGTCCCTGTTTCTACATTTCTACCAACTGAGGAGAATGAGCCACAAATTTTTGTTACCGAAAATCCCACATTTGGTTGTTACAGACGTACGTAATAAATGGAATTTTATTTATCAAGGATTGAAAGATGAAGGGATTTCAGTGCTGGGTGTCGGGTCAGATGGGGATCCACGCCTTTTGAGAGCTATGCGGATAGAGACTGAATTAAACAGTAGAGAACATAAATATGAAGATTCATCAGATGAATCAGTGTCTCTTCCCTATTTTCATATGCCATATCAAAACGACATTTTATGCATGCAGGATGATATCCACATTGGTGCCAAATTGAGATACAGATTTTTAAAATATTCCACAATGTTGCCTATGGGTAATTTTTTAATTTTTTCCACTCACTTGAGACTGTTAATGCAGGGATTTTCTAAAAACAAACATTTACTTAATGAAAAAGATTTATCTCTTAAAGACAAGACGAACTATGAATCGGTAAATAAAATAAGTGACAAGAAGGTAATTGCAATGTTGAAAAAACATGTTTCTGATAGTGATGCAACTGTACTCTATTTAGAAATAATCAATTTGTTCATGAGTGCTTTTCAAAATAAGGAAATGCCACCTCTCGATAGAATCTACAACGCTTGGTACTGTATTTTCATTTTGAGATACTGGAGAGCTTGGTTACGTGAACAGCAACAATATTCAATCACCGACAATTTTATCTCACTGAATACTTATCTGTGTATGGAAATCAATGCCCATTCCCTCATTAATTGCATTTCGCTGATAACGAAGTATATAGAATAAGGTCTTTGTACTTCCGATCAATTTTTACCGTGGTTATTTTCAAGTTAGGCATGTGAAAGTTTCTTCCGCCGGCTGAGATCAATGACTACTACATTATCTACAATTGTTAATTGCACTTTTTTGGAGACTCTGCACCGAGTGAACAGGATGCAATTCCAAGAAGACGTTACTTCAGGGAATCTTAACAGTAATACCGCAATATTCACGTATCCACGAGTAGCTGCATCAAATCCAACTGATAAATATTTTGATCTCCCTCAACTTTGTGTAATGAAAAATATGATTGAAAGAGCAAAAAAAAAAAGCGTATGCTAAAGTGAAGAGTTTAGGTATGAAAGTAAAAGCTTGAATAATTTTTTAATGAGTTATTGTTTGAAATAAATTTGTGTGATTACAATGATTACGGATATATGAAGTCACTTTGCAGTCAATGAATTCATTTGTAGTCATTTGTAATCATGTAGTCATCATTTAAAGTACTTGTAGTCGCTGTAGTCGTAGTCACTGTAGTCAGTACTGTAGTCACATGTAGTCGACTACATTCCGTAGTCATGGTGTCACCTTATTTGATTGTGACTAACCCTCGCATCAGCACCTGCTACCTTGATCACTCTGCCCAATGGCCAACGTAGTGGCCTTGTGTTGTCATCCTTTATTATGACAACAGTACCTTCTTTGATCTCGTGATGTCCCTTTGTCCATTTGTGTCGGGTGTTCAATCCATTCAGGTAATCTTTGTGCCAGCGTTTCCAAAATGCTTGCTTCATTTATTGGATTTGTTGCCAAGCTGACAATCGGTTGGATGGTACATCAGTCCAGTCCCAATCTGGAATGCTCGTTAATGAAGTTCCGATAAGGAAGTGTCCTGGTGTCGAGGCGATTGGGTCATTCGGATCTGATGAAGCTGGGGTGATTGGCCTTGAATTCAGGATAGCTTCGATTTCAGTAACAAATGTGTGAAGTTCCTCGTAACTGTACAGGGTTTCTCCAACGATTCTGATCATGTGATGCTTGTAGGATTTCACTGCTGCTTCCCATAAGCCGCCGAAGTTAGGCGATCTCGCTGGAATGAATTTCCATTCGATGCGTTCTTTAGCAAGGTATCGGTAAATTTTTGTTTGGTGCTCTTCAGAGTGTAGCTGCTCATATAATTCCTTCAGTTGATTGTTTGCACCTACGAAATTTGTGCCATTGTCTGAATGAATGCTGTAGGGCTTACCACGTCGGGCGATGAATCTTCGCAATGCGGCAAGGAATCCATCGGTGGTAAGATCGGTCACAATTTCGAGATGTACAGCTTTGGTGACCATACAGGTAGAGACTGCGACATAAACCTTGACTCGTCTTCGATTGCGATTCTTCTTTTCCTTAACAAAAAATGGACCACAATAATCCACTCCTGTGTGGTAAAATGGACGGGCCTGAGTAACTCGTTCTTTTGGTAATTCTCCCATTGGATAGTTTGACGTGTGTGGTTTGGATCGAATACATCTGTGGCATTGGCGAGTAACTTTCTTGGCTTCGCTGGGTCCGTTTAGAGGCCAAAATTTTCTTCGCACCGTATACAATGCTGTTTGTGCTCCAGCATGGAAATGTCTGGAGTGTGCATCTTGTATTATCAATGTTGTGTATGGATGTGATGGAGGTAGGATCATTGGATGCTGCTGGTTATACGAGATGGCTGCATGTTTGAGTCGTCCACCGACTCGAAGAATTCCGTTTTCATCTAAGAAAGGACTTAGATGTTTCAATCGGCTGTTTTCTGGAATACTCTGCTTGTGTTTCAAATTGTGGAGTTTTTTAGGAAATGCGATGCTCTGGATTAACTTGACGATTCTACATTCAGCGTCTTGAAGTTCTTGAATTGTACACCTTTGTTCACCTTTGTGTTGATTGTTTAGTCGAAGGCGAAGAAATCGAGCAACGACACGATGAAGAAGTGATGTAGTCTTGACGTTCTTGATGAATGAGTCATCTAAAGATTCTGGTTTGATGCATGTAGATAAACAAAGAATTTTCTTCTTCTCTGGGTCTTCAGCAGGTACTAAAATTGGAGTGGCTGGCCAAAAAGATTCTGCTTTGTTGATCGAGGGTGGACCTGAGTTCTGCAGTGAGTTTGTCAAGAATTCAGTAGGTGATTATCCTCTCGACAGAGCATCTGCAGGATTGTCTTCGGAGCGAATATGTCGCCACTGATTGATTGACGTCTTTGCTTGTATTTCAGCCACGTGATTAGCTACGAATGTTTTAAGCTGATAACTGGGAGTGTTGATCCAATGCAATGTGATGGTAGAGTCTGACCAAAATATTGTTTCCGAAATATCGATGTTGCTGCGGTCTTTAACTGTTTCATATAAGTTGGCCAGCATTAATGCTGCACAAAGTTCGAGTCTCGCTAAGGTGACATTTTTCAATAGAGCTATTTTACCTTTAGCACAAAGTAATCGCGTATGAGTTTCTCCGGTACTAGTAATGCATCTCAGATATAAACAGGCACCATAAGCCCTTTCACTGGCATCAGCAAAACCGAGTAATTGGATGTTTGTAGTTTGTGGTGGAATTGCTCCACGATTAATTGTGATTTCCTTTAAGCTGTTGAACTCTGTAGCGAAGTTTGTCCATGCTGTTCGAATGATGATAGGTAGTGGTTGATCCCAGGTGACCTTCTGCTTCCAACATTCTTGAAATATTAGCCGAGCTGTGATGATGATCGGTCCTAGAATCCTTAAAGAATCAAATATTTTGGCTATTTCGGTCAAGATTATCCTCATCGTTGCTTGTATTGGTAGATTGTTTATGCTGTAACAAATGCTGTCTGACTGTGATTGCCAACGCAGACCCAAAGTTTTCAAAATTGGATTACTTTTGAAGGACAATTTGCTGTTTATCTTCTCTTCCGGGAGTCCCTCCAAAAGTCGGGGATCGTTTGATGCCCATTGCCTTATGTTGAGCTGAGCTTTCCGTAGAATTTGTTCCACATCGTTCCTGTTTGCTAATCCTTCTTCGATTGTGTTGGCGCCAGATAGATAGTCCTCGACATACATGTCTCTCTTCAAGGTCTTAGCTGCGTTTGGATGGTTATCACCCTCATCCTCCACGAGTTGTTGAATGCTGCGAATGGCCAAGAATGGGGCTGATGCTAATCCAAATGTAACGGTTTTAAGTTGATAATCTTTGATTTCTCCAGTTTTATCACGCCAAAGAATTTTTGATACTTCCTGTCTGCTGGTTGGATCCACGTCTGGAGATACATTTCTTCAATGTCGCCTGTAATCACGAATACGTGAAGTCTGAATCGAATGAAATGACTGATTATGTCCTCTTGGATAGTGGGTCCCACCATGAGTGTATCATTTAGTGAAATTCCAGTGGTTGATTTGGCAGAGCCATCGAATACGACTCGTACCTTGGTGGTTAAACTGGATTCCTTGATAACCACGTGATGTGCGAGGTAAAAACCTTCTGTGTCGGAATACATCTCTTGACATCATTCCAAATATCCAAGATCGAGGTATTCTTTTATGATTGCTGAGTACTGCTCTTTGAATTCTGGTTGTCGTTTGAATCTTTCTTCCAAACTCCTGAAACGGCTTAGTGCTCTTCTTCTGGTCTCTCTTAATAACGATTTCTTTGAATTGAGTGGAAGAGCTACCATGTACTTCCCATCCGAATGTTTCGTTACATGCTCTTTGTAGTGGGCTTCACATGCTATTTCTTCTGCTGAGCAGTGCTTTGTCTTGGGACCTTCTTCTATTTCCCAGGTTTTTGTTATTTGTCTAAGCACTTGTGTAGTTGTTACGTGACAAATGATTTGCGATTTGTTTTTCTTGATTTTGTTCGGAAGTGATATTTCTCCACCGATGATCCAGCCCAAGTGTGTGTTGATCATATGAAGATCAGGTTCTTGTATTGGTGATAGATTTTTATTTCCTGTTAGAATTGTTGATAGAGTAGGTCCGGTCCCGATGAGTAAGTCGATGTCTCCTGAAATGTGGAATGATGGATCGGCTAGGTTGATATCATCTGGTATTTCCATTCCTTCTCGTTGAATGTAGTTTGTTGGATGTTGTCCAGTTATTTCTGGAACCGTGTAAAATTCGAGAGTTTTTTCGAATTGATTGTATCGAGATTGTATTGTGGCTTTAATATTGTGTGAAGTTGTTGTTTGAATAGTTCCAAGTCCACCAACTGACAGCTTGATTTGGTGTTTCGGGAGATCTAGTTTTTGAGCTAATCTCTCGGTGATGAGGTTCGATGTTGCTGCACTATCGAGTAACATCCGACAACGTATTGGTATATTTTCTTTATTAAGAATGTTGACTAGGGCTGTAGCCATTACTGCTTCCACGTTGCCTCGATTCAGAAGTACCACACTGCTCGTTGGATGGATTGGAGATTGTGCTAGTTATGCACTCGGATTTTGGGTTTCAGCATTGTTTCCTGCTTTGTTTAGTGGTGTGTGGTGCACCTTCCCACATTTGTAGCAATTGCGTTTGAGGCATTCGTTCGTTTTATGATTCGCACGTAAGCAATTGAGACAAAGACTGGCTGTTTTTACAGCATTGATTCGTTGCGGAATCGTTAAGCTGTTTAATTTCTCACATCTAAAGGTGGCATGTCCACCTTGCCCACAGATAGGACAATTCTTGAAAACCCTAGTGGTTAACACTGATTTTGGTTTTGAATCCCCCTTTTTCTCTGTGTTGGTTTATGGGAGGCTGTTTCTTTGATGACACTCTGCATTCTTGTAGCTTCTTCTCTGAGAAACGTTATTAATTGCTCGGAGGTAGGCATTTCAGTGCCTGGCATGTTTCGATTCCACTCTTGTTTGGTTGACTTATGGAGTTTGGAGGTGATGATGTATAAGAGTGGTGTATTCCATTGATCTGTGGGCTCCCCAAGTACTTTCATTCCTCGTATGTGTACCTGTGCTTCGTTGATGAGATGTCGGATGGAATCAGCTGAACTGTTCTGCATTTTGGGGATGTTCATGAGCAGTTCGAAGTGCCGGAAGATGATGACCCTTTTATTGTCGTAGGTTAACTTTAAGAGCTGCCATGCTTCTTTATAATTCTCATCCGTTGCTTCCAGTCCTACAATGGTTTTTTCTGCTTCACCCGTCAATGTACTTTGAAGATATGCTAACCTGGTGCTGTCACTGATGCCTTCTCGATTGTGGATGGTTGTTGTGAACCAATCGGAAAATGCCTTCCATTTTTCAAAACTGCCGTCAAATTTCTTCAACTCTAATTTCGGCATCCTTGGAAGCATGTGATCCATGTTGATGTGATTGGTTGATGAATTGTTAATTCTTGGAGAATTATCCAGATGGTGATTTGGTGTTTGTGGTTTCAGCAATTCAGCTTCTGCGAGGAGTTCCAAATAGGTTTCTGTTATTTCCTCGTATATCTTCTGGTGGTTCTCTTTCACGTTTTCAGGATGGATCTCTAGTAGATTCTCTGTTAATTATTACACTCGTAATAATTACTGTATAATCTCGATTAATTGTGCAAAAACTTCTTTCAAATTTTCAATCCTCTGATTTAACTTGGCTTGGTTGATTGGTGTACTTGTAAAGCCTCTGAAAAATGTCTGAAATTTGGTCAGAGCTGTTTTTATTTGCGCACGTCTGAATACACTCGACGTGATGCAAGTTAGATTTGATTGAATTGATTCTAAAAACTTGAGTAGTCTTGGACTCTAACTATAATAATTATAAATTGAGATATCAAAATTGAGAAAAAATTGAGATATCAAATTATAGTATAATTCGATATCTCAATTTTTTCTTTGAAATTATATTGTTTCACCTCGTTGATCCGGCTCGAAGGACCATTTGTTTCCGTGGTAGCGGTAGGGGGGGAACTTTAAATTTCTCGGATCGTTACTTGAGGTGATTCCAATAAATTTCTCTGAGACCTTTGATGAATTTAAAATAAACAAATATTTATTCAAATATGAAACTTGTAAATTATACAGAAGTTAAACTATTAAAGACGAATTCAAATGTTAATATAACTGTATTTCTACATGGCAAGACATTCAACTCAAGAGAGGGGTTTACTAACAAGATTCTCACTGTTAGTGGATTGGTAACTGACTGAAGTTCAGGTTCAAGGTTCAAAGGTTTTTATTGTATTCTTTTTATATACATGTCAATTTTTACAATGTATGTGTGTATTTTACGTGTTATACATTTGATACCTGCCATTTGGCTTAACTCAATTGTGTAATGAACATTGCGTGTTTATGTATTTGTAATGACTGTGGGACCTTTCGAGATCAGTGCGTTAGAGTAAAAATTAAAAAAAAACTGATTAGTATTAGTCGTACTGACTGAAGTTTGGGAATTGAGGGATATATATACAGAAATTTGATGGGGCTGCCGAGGTTTAGGTTTCAGGAAGTAAGTTTTCTGTGATCGGTTGAAAATAGTTAGGAGGAGCGCACTCTTTCGGTATTGGTGGAGGTTGGGTTTTTTCCTGAGTACTAGTGGGGATGTTTGGGTTTTCCCGTAGGTACTGGAGGGGATGTTTCGGTTTTTCCCACAGGTGGTGGTGGTGGTAATGTTTGGGTCCGATTAATGAGGTGGTTAAGGACACCGGTTGCAGAGGATTAGTGAAGGAAGGTCAAGTAATTTTTAGGGATTAGAAGTAATAATCATAAAAACAGCGGGGCTGCTATAGTACTTGAAGTAATAAACTGCTTCAAGTACTGTTTTCGTGTGATAGAACAAATGTAGAAAATCTAAAGGTGGAAAGTATTATTATTTTGAGGAAAAGGTGAGTTAAATCGTTTAATTGCCTTGCAGCTGTGCAGAATTTCGGGGAAATTATTGAGGAAAAAATATCAATTCAGGATTTCTTTAAAAAATAATATTAGTCACTAAAATGTATTTCCTGACGGAACAAATACTGTCCGAATTATTGTGGTTATTTTTAGTATATTATTCAGAATTAGTTGACTGAGAATTGGTGCGAGATTCTCGGAATTGAGGAGAATCCGTGACGTTAAGGTAAAGTAGTGGGGGGCTCGCGGGACAATTGGTTGGGTTAGGCTCGGCTCTACCGAAATTGAGCGGAAACAGCCGAGTGAACCCAACGCTAACTCGTGGGAGAGAAGACTCGTTCTTCTTCTCCCAGGACACCGTGGCGATCACATGGTGTAGAGAAAATTTGGAGAAACGTAAAGAATATTCAGTCAAGAGTAAAGGAAATTGTAAAGAATTACGGGCTTATCTCTACCCGTACTGGATTCGTTTGAGCAGGGTTCAGTTGTCAGGGATATAAACGATAGTTTCACATCCGATAGACTACGTCCGTAACCGATAGCTCAGATCTCTCGCAATAGTATGCGATGGATTCTATCGGATGTAACTTTTTTTCAATGTTGCATCGGACGAGAGATTTTTGATTTCTTTGAAGGTTACCACCGGTGGAATTCATCCAATTCTCTCGAATCCGATATTTTAATTGTTCGAATCATGCATTCACAACCGATAGGATATGCCGGATGACCGATGCAGCATATCTTTACCCGCACTGAATTCGTTTGAGCAGGGTTCAGTTGTCAGGGATATGGACGATGGGTTCACATCCGATAGCTCATATCGCTTGCAATAGTATGCGATGGATTCTATCGGATGTAACTTTTTTTCAATGTTGCATCGGACGAGAGATTTTTGGTTTCTTTGAAGGTTACCACCGGTGGGATTCATCCAATTCTCTCGAATCCGATATTTTAATTGTTCGTATCATTCATTCACAACCGATAGGATATGCCGGATGAACGATACAAAGTGAATATATCGGTTGCACCGATTTTTTGACTCAATACCGATAAGGTAGAGAGTACTCTACCTTATCCATACAGTGTCATTCATTCCCGCTCCGCTAGATGGCATTATCAACAAATCACAAACAAGACTAGAGGAGAAGAGAAAGAAGACGTTGGATTAGCCTCTTAATTTTATTGTTCGTCAGACTGAAAAATATTTATTGTGGTTAACTGAACGTTGCGAGAGTATCAACATATTTGTCTCGACTGGCTCGTTGCGATATACGATAGAAAATTAAATGGAATTCTGGCCGATAAAATGGGTCTTGGTAAAACAATTCACACAATCGCACTTCTCGCTCATTTGGCTTGTGATGAAGGCCATTGGGGACCACATCTCATAATTATGTCAACTGCCATAGTACGTCAACATAATTATGTCAACGTGCCATAGTACGTGAGGATTTTGAAGCCTGGGCACCACTTCTTGCAATCCATTTCCCAATTTAGCATCACTGAAGTTGACATAATTATGAGATGTGGTCCCCAATGGCCTTCATCACAAGCCAAATGAGCGAGAAGTGCGATTGTGTGAATTGTTTTACCAAGACCCATTTTATCGGCCAGAATTCCATTTAATTTTCTATCGTACATCGCAACGAGCCAGTCGAGACAAATATGTTGATACTCTCGCAACGTTCAGTTAACCACAATAAATATTTTTCAGTCTGACGAACAATAAAATTAAGAGGCTAATCCAACGTCTTCTTTCTCTTCTCCTCTAGTCTTGTTTGTGATTTGTTGATAATGCCATCTAGCGGAGCGGGAATGAATGACACTGTATGGATAAGGTAGAGTACTCTCTACCTTATCGGTATTGAGTCAAAAAATCGGTGCAACCGATATATTCACTTTGTATCGTTCATCCGGCATATCCTATCGGTTGTGAATGAATCATACGAACAATTAAAATATCGGATTCGAGAGAATTGGATGAATCCCACCGGTGGTAACGTTCAAAGAAACCAAAAATCTCTCGTCCGATGCAACATTGAAAAAAAGTTACATCCGATAGAATCCATCGCATACTATTGCGAGAGATCTGAGCTATCGGTTACGGACGTAGTCTATCGGATGTGAAACTATCGTTTATATCCCTGACAACTGAACCCTGCTCAAACGAATCCAGTACGGGTAGAGATAAGCCAGAATTACGTAAAGAAAATTGAAGTATATATAAATAAAGAGAGGTCGACATGGAGGAAAGACAGCACAAATAACGTAAGGTACGCGAGTCCCCGCACAATTGATATTTTGAGTCTAGAGTAAAGAATCTTGAATAAAAGATTAAAAGTAAACAATTTTGAGTAAAAGATTACAAGTAAAGAAAACGTCGAGTTAGCGTCTGTTCCGGGTGAGTCCACCCGGCTATTATTAAAATTATTGTCGTTCATTCTGAGTTGGGTTCAGAGTAATAGTTCAGACGAATTAATTATTATATTATTTGTCGAAAAAAGTCATAATTTCTTTGATTTAAATGTACATAAATTATTTTCTCTGAATATATCGAATTTATATTATTTGAGTTAAAATTTGTCATGAGTTTTGTGTATAGCTTTTTGTCGTCACGAATACCCAAATAGAGGGTATCGTCCCCTCTCCCCCTCGGGATAAAAGAAGAGTTTCACATAAAAAGCGGGTAAAGTCAAAGTATTTTCGGATTTTTGTTATTCATTTAAATTAAAATAAAACTTGGGGATTTGTCGTTTTCCCCAAATTAGTAAAATTCGGCTAAAACGACTGGCGCCCATTTCTGATAAAGTCAATTAATTGGGGGTAAATTCGGTGAAGATTCGAAGCATAAATTTGGGTTAAGTTCTAAAACTTAAAAGTTTTTCAACTCTGAAGATCTCAAAATTTTAGAAGGGGTATCATGCGACCACCCTCACAACTCTCTCAGAGAAATATGATAACGATAAAACAACATTTTGCGCAAAGTGTTTTTTCTGTACACTGGGACGAAAGTGAGACTTTCGGCCCTCGCTGCGCTCGAGCGTAAGCTCACTTCCGTCCCGGTGTGCAGAAAAATAGTATACACACCTTGGGCAGTAAGTAAGAAAGCCTCAGAGCACATGTTTGTTGACCTCGGCTTCACCTCGGCCAACAATTACATGTGCTCTGAGACATTTCTTACATTACTGCCCTAGGTATGTAATATACTATTTCATGATTTTTTGGTTTTGATGCAATTGTCTCAACATCTGCAGATCTCGAAATTGTCGAAAGGGTATAATGCGACCACTCCCACGACTCTCTCAGAGAAATATGACAACGATTGAACAAGATTTTACGCAAAGTGTTTTTTTCGGTTTTTTCATGACTTTTTGGTTTTTATGCAATTTCCCCAACATCTCCAGATCTCAAAATTATTGAAGGGGTATAACGCGACCACCCACACGACTCTCTCAGAGAAATATGACAACGATAAAACAATATTTGGCTTTTGCACGGCACAGGTGCCCTTTCCAAAAAATTAGTTTTTCATGAAATTTTTCAATAATTCAATTTTTTTACAATTAATTTTCATATTTTATAGCATATATATTCATATTCAATTCAAAAACTGTTGGAAATTATAATTATCACACGTAAAATTAGAGTCAGAATTCACGTATTATTTCAATGTTTTGAACTGTTGAGGGAGAGGGAACGCAGTTTATGGGGTGAAGCAACAAGCGAAAAGTATCGATTATTTTGCGTAATAAAGTGTGTGTAAGACATTTACATTGGGAAGACAGAGACCGGTGGCTTTGGAGTGGGGCAATTTTGGAATTGAAAACCATTTGAGCCTTCTCCATGACCAGTGAGTTTTCTGGTATTGAAGTGTGGTTATTTTTGTTTTGTTCTTCTTGATAAAGAAAAGAGTGTATTGTCTCCACTAAATACTGTCGGATTTACAATGCCAGATGAGTATGATGAAATTAATTGGTTGATATTATTCCACGTGAAGCATTCAAGTTATTGACTGGGGAAAATAAAAAAGTACGCATTTTAATGCTCTATGTACTTGAATAATTGAAAATTCAATTTTTGAAGCTCAATGAAGGTGAGCGGAGGTTTCGTCAATAAAATTCTCCAGCAAAATCCCGTGTGTCATATTAGAGTATGTTGTGTAGGTTCTTTTGAGGCCTATGCATCACTACGTCCCCGTCGTGGCCTCGGGTAATGCAAATCGTGGTGATAATCTCAATTTTATAGCTTTGGGTTCTTTCGTTTCTATGGGTTGTACTTCCCATGAAAAAGCTGGTTGCATTTTTGAGAAGATTTCAATTAGCATGTTGCTTTGACTTCGCGCTGCGTAACTGACCCCTAGACAATCAAAAACATACCAAAAAATTCCAAAAAAATGAGTTCAAAAAATTTAATTTTATGGGCAGTCGTCCTCTTCAATAGCCCAGTGAAAAAATCGATAGGTTTTCTTTTAAAAAAACCATGAAAAAATCAAAATGAAATTTCTTTAAATGAAACAAAAAACGCTAGAATCGGATTTGACTTGGAGAAATAGTTACTCAGAAATTGTTCTTAAACAAAAAATGTTTCGTTCGATATTTTTTCGATTAAAAAATTTCTTTTTTTTCCCTATTATTCAATCGCAGAGAGTTAAAAAAAATGTAATTTTGATCGAAAAAATATCGAATTTTTTTTTTTTCGTAAAACAGTTGCTATCTCTCCAAGTCAAATGCGATTCAAGCGTTTCTTTCGAATTTTTTCCTCGATTTTTTCATGGGTTTTTTTAAACAGAACCTTCTGATTTTTTCATTGATCAAAGAAAAAAGAATTGAATTTTTTTGTTGTTTTTTGCCAAAAAATAACGATTTTTTCATTGTTTTTTTCTCGATGATATTGAACAAATTTATCCCAAAAAATCACGAAGAAACAACGGAGCCCGGGAAAAAATCGTCATATATGAACATATATGTACATATATGGGACATATATGAACATAAATGTGACATATATGTACATATATGTCACATATATATACATATATGAGACATATATGGACATATATGCTCATACGTTTCTCCGAGAAATCAGACAGCTATGGGCATATAAGGGCATATATGGACATACATGAAACATATATGAGCATGTATGGACATATATGGATATGTATGGGCATACATGGGCATATTGGGTCATATGATCCTGTGGGAACCGAGTAGGTATGGGCATATATGAGACACATATGGACATATAGGAGCATATATGGGCGTATATGAACATATATGAACATATATGAGACATATATGGACATATATGGGCTTACATGGTCATATATGGTCGTATGATCCTGTGGAAACTGAGCAGCTATGGGCATATATGAAATAGATATGGACATATATGAACATATATGAATATATATGTGCATACATGAAACATATGAGAAAATGCGCTGTCAATCCATATAAGAACGTGAAAATGATAAATTTGAATAATTAATGGTAAATGCACGTTCTCATAGTTGTTTACCGCTTACTTTGAGAATTTAAAATTCTGCCCGCATTCGAAAATCAGTTTTTTCGGTATCACTAAATTATTTACAATGATTGAAATAATTCAATTGAACTCATTTTTTCTAAGTCCGAAAGACATTGATCACTATATGAGGATTAAAAATCATGCAACAAGTATGTGTAATGCGAATAGCGAAGTTGGTAGGATGATGGACTCATCATGTGACGGTCCCGGGTTCGATGCCGGCTGTATGTTTTTTTTTTTTTTTTTCAATTCAAATTCGTTACTAATGAGAAATTGAGTGATCAAGGGAATTAATACTGATGTATTATGTGCATATATTAGAACATTTTGATGATATATTGCGAGAAAATATCGACATACATACCCAAATATGATCATGTATGGGACTGCCATACCCGGGAAAAAATCGACATATCCCATGTAGGAAATCGATATAGGCCGCAATTCGGGGCAATATCGAATTGCCGAGTTTCGATATAGGGAAACTATATTGGGGCGAATTTCGAGCCAATAATGGCATGTCACAGCGGGCCGAAGTCGAAAACTAATTAGGGCGTAAGTCGCATCCGATGTCGACCCGATATTGCAAGCCCAATATACGGAGTTTGACTTCGGCTCAATATAGTTTTTCTAAATGAGCCCAACATAGAATTAGAGTTCCGCCCAATGTAGTGTCTGGAACATCGAGGTGGACATCGAGTCGATATAGCAATTGGCTATAAATCAAATTAATTGTTTTTTTTTACTTAGTTGTTTTTTTTTATTTCATTATTTCTCGTTACAACAACCTTAAATTATAATTATTATGCATCATATTATATAGCTCAATAACCTATTTTTCTTCTGTAACTGATAGAAAACTGTTTGAAAAAAGAAAAAAAATTGCATGGATCAGTGGAAATCTCCTGCCATTTTCCAATACTTAATTAACTAAGTTGTTTTTTCTGTCTCAAAAAAAACTTGCATTGAACTTTTCTCTTACATATTATGACATACATTACACCGATTTTTCAGATAACTCGATAACCTACTTTTCTTCTGTAAATCATAGGAAACGATTTGAAAGAACAAAAATTGCATGTATCAGCGGAAATTTCCTGCCACCTCATGAAAAAAAAAAAATCAAAAAAAAATAAAAGAAAAATAAATAAAAAAAATAAACCTCATAATACTGAATTACCGGAGTACATATTATCATCGTAAATGAAGTGATAATTTTATCTATCAGAACGACCGCTCTCACGATCCCGCCAATGAGAAAGCCACAGACCTACGCGGCTCGTCAGGTCTTTCACTCCATCAACCTCAGGATCAAATTGTGTCACGATAGCATTTCGGTAGCATTCGAATAGTTTCGTACCACTGAAGTTCAACTTCCGGACGCCTCCTCTTTTTCTACCTTGACCTGAATATTCTTTTTGAACGTCCATTCGTATGATTTTAGGGAGTACCTTCTCATTGCATTGTTTTACTGACTTGTAATCACTGCAGAGCGCTTGCAGGAGCAGAGTCTATAGAGATTATAAGTAATAGAATAGAATACTCTTTCATAACATATCTGTCATTAGCATAAATAATCGAAGGATTCATTAATATAAACTCACCATAGCATTTTCCTTCTCTCCATTCGTCCGCAGTTCATCATCAAATTTCTTAAAATCCTCTAAGTTTTCAATAGGTAGTAGTGTTCCAATTGTTTCTCTCAAATTGGTGAAAATTCCTGGTGTTACGCGAGGAAGATTATTTGCTGCCATATTAACTTTCAGTTCGTCAATTTTTTCATTGATGTCATATAGGATACTCATTTTAGATCGTTCAACTTGTTTTTCAAGATATTTTTGCAACGCTTTCAGCTTCAAGTCCAATAAAATTTCAATTTTTTCTACAAAAGCATATCAAAATTTTTTACTCTCATTTTTTTTCGGATGATAAAATATTTACCCAAAAGATATTTATAATTTATTTCTGTTGGAATTCCCAGTGGGGTTACAACTGTACGAAAAGGGCCAGGTGAGACATCATCTCTGTCATCACTTCTTGTTGAGCGGTTGAACTCATCAACTGAGTCTCTGTCAATCTCACTCGTCTCTAGATTATATAAAAAAAAATGTTCACGTATGTGAGAAAAATCATTTAATAAAAGATGTTGTCAACGCATCCGTTTTTCAATAATAAAATTATGTGTTATTCTCCCAGAGCGAAAAGGGAGTGAAAGGATAAAGAACATGTGTAATTTACGTCTCTTCCACTCTAGGTTAATGATACAAGGAATCACAAATATACCTGATTCTGATTCAGATGGAAATTTTACTGGCGTAGATTCAGAATCAGAATCCACTGTTTTTTCGTGGCACCTCGGTGGAGTAGTATTTTCATTCTGATGCTTGCTTTTGTATTGCACTTTCTGAGGTGGTTTATGAGCCAGTGAGACTGTTTTTTTGAGAATGTTATTGACCTCTTTTTCACTTATTTTCGGTGGCAATGTCGATCTACTCCGTGCTTTTAAGGTAGTCTCCTCTGAACTCATGCAATCTCTTGTCTTGAAAGCCCTTTCAAGGCGCCTCCTGCCTTGCTCATAATCATCTAGAGTGAATAAAAGGAACTCCGTGTTAAGAATGAATGGAAATATACACTTAGTTAGAGACTGGGCGACTAGGGCAAAATGGACCTCCATGGCAAGATGATTTAGGATTTTTTTGGAGTGAAGGAGTGTACAGAAGAATCTGAAAAAATGAGATGTTCCACCGTGTCTTGATTGTTGTGCGATTTCTTCAAATTTCCCGAAAAAATCGCTGGATCATTTTTCGTAGAGGTCTATTTTGTCCAGGTTTCCCCTACATAATCATTCGGAATAAAAAAATGTCAAATTTGTGATATTATTTTTACCTGCTGGAATTATTAATTTCACTACATAGTTTTTCCAGTGCTTCTCAGGTGATTTTTTTTGTTGGGCCCATTCAGTTACGTTTTCCAATTCATTTTTCGGTGGATAACGGCATTCTATTCTTGCATTAACGTGCGTCAACCAAATCCCTGGCACCAAATCAATGGGTTTGAGTGTATCACCTTTGGATTTATTAAATTCCACAACGGCATATGAATGCTCGTATGCTTTTGACGCCATTGTGAATGAAGGTTTTGTTTAAATTCAATTACGAGAATTCGGTAATAAATTCACAGTTAATTGCTACTATGCCTGGAACAACACTGTCATGTAATAATGGCCGACTCGCGAATAATTGACGCCTGATGGTTTGGCCGACTACATCAACGCCACGTTGTATTAAAATTCGGCACTGATGATATTTTTCTCATTTTTTTTTTTTTCTCAATGTACTTTTCAATTCACTATTTGATCAAACGACAACTATTTCACAGCAATTTCACGTATCTATTCTTCGTTCCTTGGGTTGATAGAGTTTTATCTGGCGGAAAATAGTTCAGAAAATTTCATAAATTGTTGAAGCGAAAAAAATGAATATGCAGCAATTATGTTATTTTTTCAAAGTCACATAGATCCATTTTTCAATTTCCATGCAATTATAAAAATCCAAGAAAACATTCACTCTTCTTTTTTCACTATTTTTCTTCCATTCATCACCGGAAAATTTATACAATATAACACAAATATAACACAAATGGCGCACAATCGAAGCTTCCTCTTCTTACAAGTCTGGACAGTTTCTTCTTCTTCTTATTTTCGCTGCGCACGCGCAGCTGGCCTTCAGCCTTAGCCAATGCGAACTCGTGAATGAACAAGTTCACTGACGCTAATCGTTTTACGAACGCAACTAGCGCCACATAACCACAGAATTTAGTACTAACCATATTTCCGGCGATTTGAATTTTTTTCTCATTTCATTTTCAAGTAAACCAAATTCGCAAATGTCATTCCTGGAAACGGGAAAAATCATTTTTCACACATTAATCATTTTCATTCAATCAGTTATTACTGTACAAACTCCATCAAACGAGAAACCATTCAATAAAAAATTGACTCATTTTCACTGTACACGGGAAATTGCATGTGCTTAAACAGACAACAGGTAATGCACTTTAGTGGAAAATTGAGCATGAAAGAAAAATTAAAATTTATGAATAATTTTTTTTTGTCCTTACGTAAAACGTAAATTGATAACGTCCTGTTCCCGAACTTCACAATAATTGTATAAAATCCGAGAATGTCCCGATGTTGATGGTTGTTTAATTGATGAAATAAATACAATTTCATATGAAAAATAGTTGATCTTAATATTACGACTCGAATGAGATTATGAGATCTTATAATTATCTATACCGACAAAGATGAGCAATTCAATTTTTATGAACGATAGTCAAGAAGTTTTTCATGCTTAACACCACGAGCAGCTCGCGATAAAAAAATTTGGTACACTATATTTCGGGGAGATTTCCCTTTCATTAACTGTCAAACCATTTTAGTAAAGTAATTAATTATTCATCCAAATAATGAGAATGTAAATAAGTAATTGCATATTTTCGACCATTGATTCGGAGTAAAACACATTTGAATTTAATTTCGCTCGCATTGATAATTTTCCTAGTTTTCGAAAATCTTGTCACTTCAATTAAACCAACATCAATCGATGATGTTGGTTGCTGAAACACTGGTTTTCGTTGAGAATCTTCATAACCCATCAGATAAAAATCCTGAATTTGTCTGTTTAAATTTCGTTTCATGAGAATCCGTTCTACTGAGAAAATTTTATGATTTCTTAAAATGACAGTATTATTTATTTGGATGCTCACTTTTCAAGGTCATACCACATAATTTCAACTGTGTTACAATTACGAATTCCTGTTCTTGATGAACTAATATTTCAGCAGTTTCATTCACTTTTTCAATCGTTTTACGTCGCTGAATCTTAACTTGATCAGCGGTTTCTAATTCACTCAAGCGATTAATCATTTGAGTTAATGGTTTCAATGGTGATTTCACTAATTTCTTGAATAAGCCAATATAATTTTCACCCCAAAAAGCTGATATTTCGCTCAGAGGTAGGCCAAAATGTCTTACATCATTTGCCAAATGAATTAGATTGTGAAATATCAGTACTTGACACATTCCTCCATATAGTGAAGGCAATAGAGTGAAAAATGTGCGTAATAAATCTTCAGCACAATCAATATTTGTCTCTATCATTTTTTTATCATTAAGAATGCGACAGGCAGTGTAGAGGAGGGTGAAGTGACGGAACTGTGTGTCAGGGAGTATATTTTTGAATACCACTGGGGCACAATAATGCAGGAAGAACCGGTACTGAGTAGCTTTCCAATTGGAAACTGAACTTAAATCAAATTTCTTTCGCTGAAACTCGTTCGGTACATCAGCAGTTATCGAATCCATTAGGCTTTGCATTTTCCGAACATCAGCACGTTTCAATCGTTGTGGACTGCCGCCATTGATCAATCTTTCTAATATCCATTTCATCACCACAGAATACAGAAGATGCATGCTATCAAGCACCACCATTTTGATGGGATCGAAAATTTTTATTCCAAGCAGAGGTGACTGAATTGGATGGTGATGTTGTGGTTGACTTCGAAGTTCAAAAGACTCTTTCGTTCGTTCCTCGCAGTTCATCTCAGGATAAATTCTTTTCTGGTGACCGGGTTCTCCAACTGAAATTCCTTTAGTTGTGCATCTCTCACATGCAAAGAAACCACCAGGAGCTTTAACGCATTTAATGAATGCTCGTGCAGGGGAATCTGCTATAATGCCAAGTAGCCTGAATGAATATACTCTTCCATGTAAAACCACTCCATCTTGAACCAATTGATTGGCTTCAGAAGTAAAGTCAGATAAGAATTCGTGAACATTCAGTGGCTTGGAATCCCCATAATAAATACCGATGACGACTGGTCGTACTTTATAATTTTCGTGGTGAAGTTTCATGACTATTGGCCAAACAGTAATTTTTGAATGGTTATAAATGCTCATTCCATCGATATGGATGAAAACACCAATTTCATTTTCAGCAAAAATATTGGGATCTATAACTTTTTCCAGATTTTTTCGTAGTCCTAAGTACGAGTATTGCCCCTCTGTTTTTTTAGCACTCAACATCATTTCTAGATCACGACGGTGCTGCGTTCCTATCAGCGTTTGACATGTTTTGGGTAGATCATCATGATAACCTTTGTCCCTAAGGATCACGAGTAGTTCTGAAACTACATTCAAACGTAAAGTATCCAAATTTCGCAATACCCAATTCCTCAGTTCCTCTCTGAGTGTTAAATTTGCCTGAATTTGATCATTGTTCGCTAAAAAATCATTGATTATTCGATCATTATTATCTTGGCCACTACCAAGAGATTATGATGCACTAATACTAAGCGAATTCTCAAAATTTTCTGCAAGCACAGATACATTTCCAGAACTATCACTAAAATTATTATTACTATTAATGCTACCACCTGATGAGCCAGTTGTGTTTGATGAATTATCGACTGACACTAGACCATGACCAGTGACTTGTTGGTCCTGATAAAGAATGTTTTCTTGCGACGAGTCAACACTCATCTGCTCTCTTGAAGAATGTAGTGAGAGATCTTCTAAATCTTCCACGTCTTCATATGAGAACCTCTTTTCAGAGCTCCCAAAGTTGTCTATATTCCCCTTTCCATTTGTACCAGATAAGTGTCCACCTGCAGGATCACCATTGGCTAGTTTTGCGCATTCTTCTTCTTCTAGGAGTCGCAGTTTCAGTTGACGTGATTTTCTTGTTCGATAAGCAGCATTTGATGACATCTTGATGATTTTCTACAGTAGAAAAGAACACTTCATCATCACTAGAAGGGAAACTCAATGACATAACCTATATTGTCGAACTGGGTATTTATTATGGCACTTGCGAAAAAACGGACAGGACATAACAGCCGGTGTAGCAGATGAGGCGGGACGGACACGTCAAATAAAAGTAATGGAATCTGGAAAGTATATTTTGACATAAAGAGGTCACTTCAAAACAAAAAAAAATTATTGAGGTGAAATTAATCAATTGGAAGCACCGTCCGTCCGGTTTCGAGGACGGTCTGAATTTTCTGCCAAATCCATCGTAATATGAGAAATCATTCTCTTATTGATCAATCATTTATTTATTTTTTTTTTTTTTGATCAATCATTCATTAATATAATTTTTTTAAACATTCCATCAAAGAACTTAATTCTGCAGCTTAATTGGTTAATTTAGAAAAATATTTCCCCATAATCAAGAGAAATATGAAGGGAATATCGAGACGTCGATATTGACGTACAAGTAATAGAAAGCCCAATAAACGCGCAAATTCGAGATTCTGTATCTTTACTAATTATGTTAGTCATTATACGAATAATCATCGGAAATAAGTAATTGTGTCCAAATTCGCTTTCTCAATATAGGCTGGACTTCTTTCTTTTATCGGGTAACCGATATATTAACACCTATGACGGCTCGAACAATGGCCAAAATTCAATCGCCCAATGTCGACAAATTGATTTCAATTTGAATATCGGACGAATTTCGCACAAGCGAAATTCAGATGAGCGATCTTCAGCCGAATTACGGCCATTATTCTCGAGCTTTCTATATTGGTGGATAGAATACGATCGAATATCGGACCGATATAGCGTGGCGTAACTTCGGATTTACTACATCGAGTCGAACTACGGACTTATTACATATTACTATTATATTCTACTCGACGGGAGCCTCAATATTGGCCGTACATCGTTTCACCAATGTTAAAAACTCGATTTCCAGCCAAACAATGGCCTAATATAGGTTCTTCGAATTTAGGGAGTCAAATATAAGCCCGAACTACGGCCACGATCCATACGTCGGGTAATCCTACATGGGATATGTCCATATATGCTCATATATGATCATGTATGGACATGTATGACAATTTTTTCCCGGGATAACCATACATGACCATATACGGACATATATGGCCATATATGTTCGTATATGGTCATATATGCAAATTAACCGCGCATGAACATATATGATCATATATGGACATATATGGGCATATATGTCGATTTTTTCCCGGGAGAAAACACTTTTAAGGCCTTATTAATCATTAATTGGTGTTTGAGGAACAAAAAAGTGTTCCTTTTAATTTTTGCTGAAACTTTATTCGTTCGGGAGAAAAAAAACCTCCAGCCGATTGGCTTGAAAATTTAGGCGGTGTTTCAGCCCACAGTAAACTAAAGAAAAACGTTAAAACATTTGCAATTTTCACAAATGGTCTTTAGACCATTCGTGAAATTTATAGAAATAAATTAAATTTATAGAAATAAATTAAATTTATAGAAATAAATTAAATTTATAGAAATAAATTAAATTTATAGAAATAAATTAATATAAATATAAATTAATAAATTAAATTTATAGAAGTTTATAGAAATCAATTTCACAAAGGGTTTTCACAATTTCTGAGCAAACTTCGAAAAAGAAAAAAACTTCATTTTTCAGTATTTTCTCAAACGAATGTTAAAAGTGGAAGGAATTTTTATTTCCATTAAGAAAGGCGAAAATCTTACAGGAAATTCATTCAAGTTTACGAATCTCATCATCCGTTCGTTTTAAGATCAGTAGTTTCTGAGATATTGACGATTAAAGACAAAAGGGTGTTTTTTGATTCAATCGACGATATCTCAGCAACAAATGGTCGTGGGGGGAAAAAAAGAAAAATTGAAGCTGGAAGGTCAGGCTACATGATCCTGATGAGGGTTGAGGCGAATTTTTTTTTTGAAATCCGTGGAACAATTCGAAAAAACGAAAAAAAAGAAAAAAAAAATTTTCCGCTTTCAACCCTCTTATCTTGTTATAATGGATAGTCATAAAAAAATTTCATCTCAATTTCTCTCTTTTTATCCTGATACAATGATTTTTGGCCAAGTTACAGCCATTCCCCTCGCGGTTTCGAGAAGACCGTATGAATGCCCGATAAATACGGTATAAGGATAAATGCCGTATAAATACCGCATTTACTCCCGATAAAATCCGTTTATCCGTGCAGTTTCTAGTCGCTATTTATTCCGTTGATATACAGTATATATACCGACTGTAATCTAATTAAATACCAGATAAAAGCTGAATAAATAGCATATGTATATCGTAAATATTTCTTATATATAAAGACTATATTCCGAATATGTGCTGTTTACCGGCAATGGCCCAATTAATGCCATTGGCCCAATTAATGTCACTTTTCATACATTTTCGTGATTATTGAACTTATTCGAATTCTCAACTCTAAGTAATTGATCCCGTATAAACGCTGGATAAATCTCGTATAACCGCTGGATAATCTCGTATAAACACTGGATAAATGCTAGATAAATACTACGTAGCTATATTTCAACGGTCGATAAGAAAGAATCCTGCATATATCGAGTACAAAGAGCGTATTACAACAGTATAAATACCGTATAAAAACTGCACGGATAGGTCGTATAAATACGGAATACAGACTGAACTCTGACCGTATTAATTCCGAATTTATACAGTTTTTCCGAAACCGCGAGGGTCGAAAATCACCCAAAAAACTGACAAAATTTACTGTTCCCTTAATTTTTTTGCTAAGTGTATTATTAAGGAATGACGCCACTCTAGGATTTCCAAAAAAGAAAATTCTGTCTTGAAAAATAGTTTGGGGTTCAAAGAACAATATCCAATTGGTCCTATGCCCAAAAATCCTGCATCTCGTGCATCAATTGGGGATGAAAATAGGAACGAAATGCCATAACTTGTGTGTCGAAACTGACGAACAACGCATCGAATTTCCTGAGCAATCCCTCACCGATGCCGCAAAAAAGATTCGATTGGAGCTAAAATGATCTAGGAACAGAGTTTCAGCCTAGATGGTCAAATGTATAGTGCAGGTATCGCAGATTCGAGGTGAAACGCGATTTTCAGATTCAATTACTTGTAAACTTCGAACACGTTTTTCTTAAAATCACTTCGTTCAACTCGGGCGGACTCACTCCTCGAAAACCATTCGATGGATTGCTTTGAAATCGTCACCGTAGCTACAAAACCACATAGCCATTTTTCGATTGAACGTAAACTTTTTTCTGTAGGAACGATTTTTTGCGAAAATTTCCGTAAAAAATTAGATTTTTTTTCAAACCGTTGCTGAATTTTTAAAAATTGGTTTTAAAAAACAAGCCTATGTCTTCCACTAGTAAATTACATGTACTTTCAGGGAATTTCTTTTTTCTCTAGCTCCTATAGATTCGACGCTACGAGTCCGCCCGTGGAGGTATAAAAATAAGGCCTCGTTGAAGATTGACTGTACAGGGAAAGAAAATTCTACCAAAATTTACGATGTTAACATCGTAATCCTGGATTAGACTTTTATTCACGTTAATTTTGAAATATCTTATTTAAAAACTTGTGGGTTATATTTTTTACTATTGTGAGCTTTGGTCTCACAATAAAAGGGGAACTTCAGGGAATTTCGGGAGTGGGGATAAATAACTCAGAAAAACACTGTGATTAAGTTAAACTAGTGCGTTTATTCAGTTTCTCATCAGTAAACACTATTCTTTAATTGGGGGGAATGCCTCAGGGGTGTTCTAACAATCAAAAAGGGGGTTTTCTTGGCTTCGGTAATAACGACCAATGTGACCGTCAGTTGACAGTCACGGTAAAATTACTCAGGGTAAGATGACCGGTTCTGTTGCCACGGTGAAAACGACCAGCAATATGGCCAGCGCCTGAACACGTGGCTGACAATGGATTTAGGGTTAATTATCACGGGGCCTCAGGGGGAACACTCTGTTAGTCCAACCTACTAATTATGGGGAACTCGAGGGGAATCAGGGGAATCTCCTTCTACAATTGTCAACACTCGGGAGTTGTCTATGGGAAATCCAACTTATTCACGGAAGTGGGGGGAACAATAATCACTCTACCTCTATTTTCTTCTCAGGGCTCTGTCCTTCACTCTTCGTTGGGAAAATACGGGGAAAAACTACTCTTCACTCTTCTTACACCTCTTTCTAACTATTTTCCAGTACTTCCTATTCTTTACACTTCAATTGACTGGGATCAAAAACACTCTGTCAACACGTGGTCGTTCTCTCTCTATCGAGTCCCAACGCCATGTCTCTTTTTCTAGCCAGCCCCAATATAGCTGCTCCTCAGGGAGATTCTCTCGGGCTCCGTCCGATGGCGCGTCGAGTATCTCTCCCGCGATTCTCGACTCACCCGGTTACACTATTTAACATCGTAATTTTAGCAAAGACTTTGAGGATTAAAAATTACTTCAAAAATTACAATTTAACATCGTAAAAAAGAATAAATGAAAATTACACTTTGAAAACTATATTTATTCGCATATTTAATAATTCTATTTACTTTTTAATAAAATAAATATTTTAGTGCTGCATCTGTTATAATACGACGGAAGCTATAAAAAGTACGATGTTGCATCGTAATTTTTAAATAGTAACTGCGTCCTCCGCAAGAGGCGCTCTCGTGTCTTATGACCTTTTATTGAAATCGTTAATATAGATCTTAAAAACAACTTAAAGAGTAGGCCCTTCGGTGGCCTAGTGGTCCAAGGCGTCGGTCATTTCGCACTCGAAAGGACTCGGGTTCGAATCCAACCACCGGTCGATTATTATTTTATTCTTTTATTCAAGATTTCTCTTCAAATTTTACGATGTTCACTTCGTAATTTATATTGAAGAGCTTAAGACTTGGTATTATTTGTCTAAAGTATTATTTCTTAAATGAAATTTCCAACGCTACATTGTGAAAATTACGATGTTAAAAGTCTAGTCCACCACTACAATAATCAATAGGATAAATTACGATGTTAGAATTGTAAATTTAACTAGAATTTTTTTTCCGTGTATGGCCGCCATTCTGTTTGGAAAGTCCCGAGGGGTCAAGGATTGAGTGATACCATGACTTCAAAATGGAGTCGACTTCACGTGAATTCAGTCTCTGACTTCAATGACTTCAACAAACCCGCATGGAAAAGATATATATTGTTAAAAATATAATTTTGCGTAACTGATGAATTATATAATATTATAAATTCAATATAAGAATCCATAGGCATATTTTTGCCGGAATATTATACAATTCGATAATGAGAAAGATATAATGGTTCATTATAATTCTCTTCTATTGGACCATATAATTATAGCAACTATAAATTTGGAATATGTTCCAGCATATATTATACTATTTATAATATTAATATTCAATCAGAATATAATGAAATATATAATATTGGCATATAATGAAATTAATACTGCAAAGATATAATAAGAAATATCAGTTAAAAATCGTTTGTAAGAATCATAAAATTCCAAGAAAGAATGTAATTTAAAAATTTTGAGACAAAAAAAATATTTAATTTATTCTATAGAGGAGGTTTTCTGAGTAACGTACTCTCCACAATATCTAAATGAATAATGAGAATATCTGAAATTATTGAAGATGTACATCACAGGGAATTCGCATTAGGGTAACGATACAAACTATCTATAGATATCATAAACTAATTATAGTTATCATAAAGTGCAGCTATATAAAATGGAATATAATATATTTTATTTTCAATAAAATATATGATCAAATATAAAATGAAAATTATAATGATTCCCATACAAAACAGGAAAGCAGTTAAAAGTATACTGTCATTATTATATGATGAATTGAAAGTGAAAAAATATATTTCCCAATATCAAATGTCTCAGATATAGAAAATTATATGATAAAATATCAAAATCTATATATTCGGAATAGTATAATTATGCATATATTTACAAAATATATTGAACACCACACATATTTTTGCCGAATTATATCACCCGTTATCAATCCGATATTATTAAATATATTCATAGCAATATATTTCTCTTCCATGCGGGAAATGTGAAGCCAATGACTCCAAGCGCTGATCAACGTGACTTCATGACTCCAATTGACTACCAACGACTTCATCAATTTGTAGTCAGTGACTTCAAATATAATGAAGTCATTGAAATCATAATAAATAAAATGTTACAAATAAAAGAGGGCGGGGCGAAACGGATTTTCATCATATTGAAACAAAGACTTGCTATATAAATGACGCATTAGAATATTCACATGTTTTGTATTGGAAATTTTTTTTAACAGCCTCAAAAATATTATTAGATAGTTTTATATCCCCACTCTCAGTTATCACAGGGGGTGAAATAGTTTTTTAGTACTCTGCAATATCGATGTACCCATGCACACTCATTGGCTCTAATTTCAAACGATTTGTACTTTCATCTAGAATATACCAGTGGCAAAGAAAACTGCTCTTTTTTTATTTTTACGAACTCGAGCATATTCATTTGAAAATTCTTTGCTACGCAAAGTTCTTCCTTCTGTATATGCAAAAATCAATATAAACCCTAATTCAAACGTGGTAAATTCAAACCCTGAAATATGTTATTTGAGTGACTTCATTTAATTTCATTGATCTCAAGCGACATCAGAAAAATGAAATCATTTGACTTCAGTGCTTTCGAAAGTTGAAATCACCTGACTTCATCGTCTTCATTGATTTCAATGACTTCAACTTGACTTTAAATTGACTTAATCGCGGTGTGGCGCGATGACTTCACGAATGAGTAACCCCTCGGAAAATCCAATAAAAATTTTTTTTATATACTTCCATAGATATTCAATGACCCCTGAAAAAATGAATCCTATCCCTTCACCCATGTCCTCAAGGAAAATTCCTAAAGTTTCGTCTTTTTTGCAGGGTCTAGGGTGGTGATACCCCTTAAGTATCTATCAGGCTCGGTAGTGGGCCTATAAATGCCCTCATATCGAACTAGAAGTATGTCGTAGATTTATCGCGGCGACATCGATTTCGAATTTGGGCTAGATGCTGGGTGTATATCGTAGCGATAACTCGAGATTCTTCACACCGAATTTAGCCCGACGTTTGGGCCTAACTGCGGCCTAAAAGCCAACTACGAAAAAAATTTATTTCCTGAGCGAAGCGAGCGACGTTTTTCGGCCTAGGTACAAAATATACAGTTTCGTCCCAATTGGTAAGAAATCTCCAGGAAATGACAAATGATTGTCCATAGAATATCACATTTATTGACATTAATTATCACATTCTGCCAGAATCGGACATATTCTGATAGCACAATTGCCGACAGTAACCAACGAAAATCATCAATTTTTTCTTGTAATTTCTGACAAATGTCATTCTATGATGAAAATTCAACGAAATTTCCCAAAATCGGACAGAAAATATTCTGAGAAGTTCTGACATCTCCTGACGATTTCAAATTTCAGTTGCTGACTAAATCTTTTGGAATATGTTAAAATCGGACATATTCTGACAGAATCCGTAATTTTCGTTAGATTTAATCATCTACAGACTAATTCTGACAAATCAATTTCCACCAGGGGTTACAATAATTGCTTCTATATAAAACTGATATAAAGCTCAATTGCGCTCTATACACTGAGAGAAAAATCTGATCAGTGGAGCTATAAAAATTTAGTAGAAAAAGACCTGGACTATGAATTGAGTAACAGCAACTGTTTCAGATATAGCTAGTATCAGTGGACAATACATAGTGTTATTGATGAATATTATTGCAACCAGAGCATTATATTGATGGTTACCTACCATTGGACATTGTGTTCTATATACTTTATAGTAAACATGACAATACTGTATACAGTCACATGCCGAGTCGAAATTTTTAGGTGGCTTTAATTTTCGTTTCAATCTATAAAAATTGTAAATTGAACGAAAGCCAATAGAAGTTGAATGGCATAGGGCCAGTGTGTTTTTTCAACTTACTTAGAACTCACGAAAAAGAAAAAAAAGAATTCGACCTAGTCTCGAGATAGTCCAAGCGGTCACCATCCAAGTACTGATCATATGCAATGCTGGTTAGCTTTGGTGACCGCTTGGAGATCTCTCGTTGTCTGCCTGAGTCAAAATTTTTCGGTCGTTTCAATTCCTGTTTCAACCTACAAAAATTGTAGATTGAAAGAGAGCGAAAGGAAGTTGAACGGCGTATGGCCACCGTGTATTTTCAACTTACTTTGAACCTACAAAACGGCCGAAATGTGCGTTTCTTCCACTTTGTAAGTTCGAAGTAAGTTGAGTTTCTTCCACTTTGTAAGTTCAAAGGAAGTTGAAATTTTCTAAAAATTCTCCTCCATCCCCTCCCTTCAAGCCTTTTCTCCCCTAAATGCGCGTTTTTAATTGATTTCGCGCTCAATTGTATGATTAAGAATAGCCCCCCAGCACGGTTATTCTAGTTTTCTTTTAATGAAATGAATAAAAAAAAAAAAAAAAGAATTCGGTCTAGTAGTTCTCGAGATAGTCCAGGCGGTCACCCATCCAAGTACTGATCAGATCCAATGCTGCTTAACTTCGGTGACCGCCTGGAGTTCTCTCGTTGACTGCTGCTGATCTGAAACATATAACTATCTCGATTCTCATTGCGCCTTTTAGGCTCTTTGAAAAAAAAGAAGAATAATAATGAATCGAATGTATAATGATAATCAATATATATAATAAAAAAAAGTGTGTTATTATGTGAATGCCGCTAAAGCTCAGAAACCAACCCTCATAGCCCCATGGGGTTACATGGTGTGGTACCCCTCCACCCCCCATCCATGAAGAAGTTTTCCGTTTTCGGCTAGGGGGGTTGGTTCCAGAGATATGGGGATGAAAGAGAGTATTTTACTTATTTGCTCCTCATGGGTAATATACAACAATGCTCTAGATCGTTCTAAAATTTACTAGAACAATCTAGAATATTTGAGAGTATTCTGGAATGTCCGAGAAGGTTCTAAATAGTTCGAAAATGCTCTAGAATGTTCCAGAAGATCTGGGAATGTTCTAGATTGTTCTAGAATGCTCTAGATTGTTCTAGAATGCTCTAGATTGTTCTAGAATGCTCTAGATTATTCTAGAATGTTCTAGATTGTTTTAGAATGTTCCAAATTGTTCTAGAATGTTCTGAATTGATTTAGGACGTTTCAAATTGTTCTATACCGTTCTAGAATATTCCAAAGTGTTCTAAAATGTTCCAAATTGTTCTAGAATGTTTCAAATTGTTCTAGAATGTTCTAGATTTTTCTAGAATGTTCTAAATTGATGTAGGAAGTTTTAAATGGTTCTAGACTGTTCTAGATTGTTCCCGAATGTTTCAAATTGTTCTAGAATGTTCTAGACTGCTCTAGAATGTTCTAGAATGTTCTAGAATATCCTAGATTGTTCTAGACTATTCTAGATTGTTCTAGAATGTTCCGGGAAGTCCAGAAACATTCTACAATGCCCCCTAAGGTGCGAGAATATTCAAAAATGTTCCAAGATATTTCTAAATCTTTTTTAGTACCAAAAGATTTGGAAATATTTTGGAATGTTCCAGAAGGTTCGGAAACTTTCTGGAGTGTTCTTGAAGATTCGAGAATGTTGCAAAAGGCTGGGAGATATTTTCCAATGTTTCAGAAAGTTCGAAAAAATTCTAGAATTTCTTTGAAGGTTCGAGAATATTCTAGAAAGCTCAAGAACATTGGGAGTTAGAAAAAAACCGATACTGACATATGTTTTCTACCTAAGAAAATTTCAATTTTTCAATAAATTGGTTATAAAAGCTCCATTGTGAACCGTTCAAATGGATTGCCCGATTCATTCCACTCTCGGTTTGATCAATTAATCAATATCGATGAAAATATTGGAGATAGATCCTTCCTGAAAATACAATTGGAAAGCTGAGGAAACTTCTCATGGGAATCATATCAATGATAAATTGAAACTAGGGGTGAGCATTTGCTCGCTCGCTACGCTCGCTCGCGAATAGAGGAGTGCATAGTTGCTCGCTCGCTCGCGAACGGAGGAGTGCGTTACTGCTGATTAGAAGGAATTAGTGAGAATGTATTGCGATGAGTGTGACTTCAAGCCGTAAGAACTCCTCGATAATCCTCCTCCTCTCACTTACTATTAGAAAAAATGATGAATGATAAAAACGATAAATAACAACAGACATAATCGTGGAAACTATCAAAAAATGTTGGGGAGATCTAAAAATCTGGAGATCAATAAAAAAATCAATTTTTCCTTTTCGGGGGTAATGCATAGACTCCACTTTTTGGGAAGAAGAACTTGATAATGCTTTTCTTAAAAAACTAAGAGAGTACTGGATCGATTCCGATGAAAATCTAATGACCGCGAATTTATGTCAAGATGCTTCGATTACCACATCGCTCACCTCGATCACATTATTGATTTATGAGAAAACGTGAACGAAAAAATTGATCATCGGACATACACACAAACACACACACACAGACATGATCGTGAAAACTATCAAAAAATATTGGGGAGGTCTTAAAACATGAAGATCGATCGAAAAATCGATTTTTCATTTTCGGGGCCATTACATAAATTTCCCTTATCGGGAAGTTAAAAAGATCATAGTAATACATATTGTTGACCTAAGATTTCTACAGCTTTCCGATAGAATTCTGGTGAAATTTCTATCTCGAACCGTTTAATTGGAATGTATACGTTACCTCAACTTCTTCTGATAAATCAATCAATATTGATGAGAATATTGAAGGAAGGTTCTTTCTTAATTTTTTGAATTTTTCGAATTTCTCAAAAATTTCATTTTTTAAAAGTTCGAATATAAAAGACTTCTATTTTTGAAGAATTTCCGTTTTTTGGAATTTTTTTGTACTATCGGGTGTTGGGATTTCCGGTTATTCCTCAATGAAAGATGAGCTCATTCCTTATCAATTCATGTAGTATAAAGGAAGCAATTATCTATTCGAAGACTTACAGGGAAAATGCTGATTCTCAGAGAATGGCCTATAAGTATTTGAAGAATTGATTAAGAACAATATGGATAACATGAATCGATGGAAAATGAGCTCACCTTCCATTCGAGATCAATCCCAGGTCGCTACGATGAATAGAATCGGAGATACTGCCGAAATAGTAATTTTGTCTGATTTTCGAAATGGGGACTCCTTTCAAATTTGGCCCAAGAAATGAAACTTTAGGAAAACTGGAACAGATCGATACTAACATACGTTCTCTCCCTAAATTTTTCTCAGCTTTACAATGGTATTCTTGAAAAATCTCGATCTCGAACCGTTCAATTGGGATACCTATTTTACACCAGCTTCCCCCAATAAAACAATCGATATTGATGAAAATAATTAGAGATAGATTTTTTCTGATGATACTATTAGAAAGCTGAAAAAACTTCCTATAGAATCATAAATCAGAACTGTTTTTAGAAAATTTTAGTTTTTCGAGAATATCTCTCCTTCTACTGGTTGTAGCAATCTGGGATTGATCTCGGATGGAAGTTGAGCTCATGTTCCATCGATTTCGCAGTTCGAAACAAGAAATTATTCATCTATCAAGTACTCATAATGTGGAAACTAATCTTCAGAAAATGGCCTGAAAGTTTTTGAGAAATTGACTTGAAAAAATTCGACCCCACTGGATTAAAGAGAAATGAGCTCACCTTTAATTTGAAATCAGCCCCAGGCTGCTATGACTAATAGAACCGGAGATATTACCAAAAAAATTAATTTTGTAGATTTTCAAAGGGGCAATCCTTCCAAAACTTGGCGAAAAGAGAAATTTTCTCAAAATTGGAAAAAATTAATCCTGACACATCGTTTCTGCCTGCGATTTCCTGGAATTTTCTCAATTAGAATATCCATTTTACTAATCTTCCCTCGATGAATTATATATAATTATAAGTCAGTATAGGAGCTGCTAAAAAATCTGACCCGAGCGAAGCGAGGGTAGGACCGCTAGTTAATAATAAATCTAAAATAATGATAAATTAATTAATCCATAAGAATGCATTTTAGCTGAACAAGAAGCGCCAGAACTGATTTTTTTTTTACTTCGAGAATTTTCTTTGTTTTGAGAAATTCACGGTTTCAAAACATCTTTAGCTCTAGATGTGATACCGTAAAATTTCTCAAAAGACGTAAAAGACAAGATCATTTGCGTGCAAATTGCAGGATTTCCAATTGGAAAATATCGATTTTTTCAGGATTTATGGGCACTTGCCGAAAAATCAAGGTAAAATCCTTCTATCTCACCTCGAGATATTCATTTTTCGAGACATTAGCCAAAAATGAAAAAAAAACGGGCAATTGAAGGAGACCAATTTTTTCCATTAATTCTTTCAATATTCCTCAGGAACTGATCGAGATAGTGCAATTTCACCTGAATCCTTTTTTATAGCTCTTGGAATTCTCTCCAAGATGCAATCAGCACTAAATTTCTCTATCTCGCTCATTTTTCGAAATATTGGCCAAAAATGAGGAATAAAAGAATTCAATGAATAAATCGAGGAGGGACACAAATATCTCGTTATCATTCGATTACAGATGCATCCCCGATCATGATGCACCACGAAAATGCATCGGATCGCGAAAGAAGTATCAATCGCATGAGAAAAGAGTTATAAAAATGAAAATAATGGAAATTCCCGGAAATAAAATCGAAATTTTTTAAAATTTATTTTCATTTTTATTTTTTTTCTGGCGATAAGTTCAAGAAGTTGAGAGTTAGGTGAACTAGGTAAGTTGAACTCGTTCACTCTACTTCTCGCCCTACACTCGATTTCTGATAAGTTGTAGACGTCGAAAGGAAGGTGAATCAGGTAAGTTGAACTCATTCACCTTACATTTCGCCTTACATTAGAGACGTAAAGTCGAAATACGGCGAAAGGAAGGTGAGATTCTGGCGGGACTTCTTGGACATCAAAGAAATGTAGATTGAAAGTAAGTTGGAAGTCGAAATGTAGGGTGAACGAGCCCAAAAATTTCGACTCGGGTGCTGCTAATCTAAAACACATGACTGTAACGATCCTGATTGCGTCTTTTAGGCGTTTTTAAAAAAAAGAAAAATGATAATGAATATAATCCACAATAAATGCAAAAATATAATAAATTATGATTTGAGGTTATGTGGGATATTTGGACCAAAGAAAATAAATTGTAAATGTCAATCTTTACATTTACAATTCATGTTATTTGGTTCAAATATCCCACATAACCTCAAATTAAAATTTAGAAGAATGTGGACGCAAAAATACACAGATAATAAATTAGTTTAATTGATTTTTTTTTACTTTTGAGAGTTTTTTTTTTTCTTTCAATTCACCTTCTCAACATACCTCCGGCTTTAGCGGTGATACCGTAAAATTAAAAAAAAAATAAAAGATGAGATCATTTGCTATAAATTTGCGGAATTTTCAATTGAAAAATATCGTTTTTTTCGTATTTATAGGCACTCGAATGGAAATCAGGGGAAAATCATTCTATCTTGATTCGAGATATTAGCCAAAAATAATAAAAAAATAAGGAAAAGAAATAGACAATTCAAGATGGCCTATAAAATTGTATGTATTATATACTAAATGGAGTAAGTTATCTGAACCATATGAAGTAACAATATAAATATCGTCACGATTACACGACATATAGTCACTTTTAAGACCACTATATTTTATAGCATTCTATACACTCATTGTTATGTTGTGCGTGCTAATGGGATATAGTTATTTAGGAAAGTGTAGCTTAAAAACCATTGCTGTGATCACTATACACATATAGTTGATTTTGACCTTCACTAATATGGTTTTAGTCATACCAGTATATAGGATCAGTGGGTTGAGGCCAGACTACCCGAAGGGAAAAAGTCAGAATGGGAAACCGGGCGAAAAAAAAAGCCCGACTACTAATTGTTCCGAAAATTTTCCCTCCGCATGGATAATTGACCGAATTATATACTCCCGAATTCTCTAAAGTGCGTTAAATTAAAATGCCGAAACTTTTTTAGCTAGAAATAGTATTTTGAAGAATCCGCAACTGTACGAAATAAAATAATGGACAATAAAAAAAATGGAGAATCAGATGTCTTTAGAAAAATTTTCTCCCTAAATGTACTAACTCCGAAAGGGAACTAGTGCACGGAGAAAAAAATCCATGAAAATTTATGGTGAAAGTTCCAGAAAAATTACCGGACTGAGCAGTAACCGTGGGACATAGTGCCTTACTATGAAAAAATGCGAAGCCAGTCCGGTAAAATTTGACACTGATGGGTTCCAGTAAAAATTTCAGTCTCAGTGAATAAGAATTCAGTTCTTTCGAATGAAAATGTATTGAGACGTGTTTTATTATATTGATTATCCTAATTATTATTAGTTCTTCATCATTCTTATTCATTTTTTATCCTGAAAATAAATTTATTTTACATCCATTTTTAGCAATGAAGACTCTAGCAGAGATTATTGTCTTATGAGTTACAATGGTCGACAGAAATTCGGAGTCCTCCAAAAAATTCCCAAGAATAGTTATTCAAATCATAAATTTCATAATATCCTGTGTGCTGATCTAGTATAAGAGAATTAAATTTTTTGCAATAACAATTATTTCGCTGTTTGATACATTTAAAAACTTGATTTCATAGAACTGTGGTCCATGGCTATCACGATGACAGATCCAATATGGCGATTCTTCCAAATTTCCCATAAGTCCCATAACTGAATCAATTGACGGACGAGTGCGATAGAAATTACTACTCAGTCCGGTAAAAAGTATCCCGAGGACGAGAAAATTAACGTCCTAGTCCGCAATTTATACGTTTTTCACAACAAATTTTGTGGGATACAAGAAGAAATTTCATGGATGTAGGCACAGTTAGGGAAAAATTACCGACTAGTCCAGTAAACAGGGATGCCAGGTCGTTTTGGAAAAAAGCAGTAGGCGCCATCTAAAAAAAGCGGTAGGAGTAGAAAGAAAAGCGGGAGTATTCAAATGGTCTACTAGCGAAAAGATGTAACTGTTAAACGGAAAAATATTCTTTATTGTTACGCATTTTTATACTTCCATAAATATTTTTATATATAACAATATATAAACATCATTTCGATATTCTGTGAATCTTCATGAATATTATCAATGAATATTAATTTGGCTTCTTTTATTGATTGCACAGACTAGGTCATATCGCACTTCAATACTTGAAAGTAGATCACATCAATCATTTTCATGTTTTTTCGTAAATACTGTTATTCACACGAGATCTCAAGGACTGATTGATTGGTACATCAAAACATGAATTGGTACCAATCAATCTTTTTGTATGCAAGCATCCACTGACTGTATCTAAATAGAGTCTGTTGCGAGTATCATTTTTAATATTATTCAGCTGAGAAATGATCCTTTCTGCTGCAGCACCAGACTGTGGCAATGTAAGCATTGCAAATACAAATTTGCTCACAGTTGGAAACATAGGTGATCCATCATCTTTCTTCAAATGAGCCAATTTTTTCCAGAAAATCATGACATTAACCTCTTTGAAATCTAAATCAAAATTACGCAGCATTCTCCATTCTGTATCTAGAGATTGAAGTTCATCAATAGAAATGATGTTTGGAAATTTTGATGCTAAAGGAGCAAGTGTAACTGTCGATTGAATTTTCGATGGTTTCAGAAAACTCAGTCTTTGAAGAACATCATCTTCAAGTGGGATCCTCATGAGGATTTGTTCAACTGCTTCAATATAAAATTCCAAACATCTCTTAGAAAAGTATTGAATCATTTGTGGATCTGTCGATGGATTATTTGAAATAAATGCTGCTGCTTTAGCTCCAAAATACATAGTCTCAAGAGGGAGGAAGTTTCTTGGATTTTTGTAATCAACTTTGTTCATAACTTTTCCCACGAATGCTTCTGGTTTCAAATAAAATTCGAAAAAAGTTTTCAATGTTGCCTGAACACGATCGTACAAATTGAAAATTTGAGGCTCCTGTGATTGCATCAAGAGGTTGAGGTTATTGAAAAGTGGCAAAACAAATTCTAAAAATTCTAAAAACATTTTGATTAGAAGATCGTTCAGTTGATCCAAAATTTGTTGGGCCATAGTTAAGCGATCATTAATGAGAGCATCGGTGAAGAAAAGTTTCAGAGCAGACCATTGTTGATTTACGCGAATTACAACTTGTTGTAAAGACAACCATCGTGTTGCTGCAGGGTGTAACATTTTGTGCGGCTTCAGCTGGAGATACTCTTGGAATTCTTTGAGTAGATCTTGCCTCTTGGGACTGTTAGCGAAATAATTATATTTATTACGTGCTAAGTCCTCAGGACTTCGCGGAAGCTTCAAACAAGCTTTTGATGCGCATAGTGCGAAACTGTGACACACACATTTCATAACGTAAAGATTCGCAATTTCTTTTGAGAATAAGGCTGCAACTGAATGATGTTTCCCCATCATAACACTGGCACCGTCGGCACCGAATCCAATCATATTATTGCGCCATGAACGTCCATGCTTGTCCAAACTTTCGACGATGAGAGCAAATAATCCATTTGCACTGGCATCCTGGACTCGAAGCAGTGCATAAAAATTGTCATCGATTTTTGACCAATCATCAGCAGCTATCCTGACAATAACTACTAAAGCTTTGGTACACGATGTGTCTGTTGCTTCATCGATAATGATACTGAATTTATTTCTAGTCATCTGTTGCGCTAGGATAATCTCAGCTTCTTTTCCAAGTGCATTTTTGACAATAGCAGTGGCCTTCGTTCTTCCGCAACTGATTTTTTTTGCAATTTCAGAATCTGGGCAAATTGATTTTATCAATGCAGGTAAATGTTCCACTGCTGTGAAAGGAATGTTGTGCTCAGCGATGTATGCAGCTAAACGTATTTCTCCATCTTTCACATTCTTCGTTAATTGAGACATTTGATGAACCATCAGTAATGAATTCATCGTGGGTTGTTTGAGTTGAGAATTGATATTATCTTTGTGTTTAACAGTCGCTAGATGTCGATCCAATGCCACTTTTCCTGACTTAATACAAATGTCATCTATACATGCTCTACAAAATGCATAGAATTCTCCTTTTTTACTAGTGGAAATCCAATTTCTATAATGATCGTTGATTTCCCACAATTTCGAATATTTTTGATCATATTTAATTTTGGTGAATGAAGAATTCTTCTTCCTCTTTTTAGCTACTGGTTCATTATTAAAATTCTCATCATTGTCATTGTCTGAAGTACTCATTGCTGCTAGAAAAAATACATGGGGAGTGAAATTTCGAAAAATATAACAGACAGCTTTCGAACGATGTTGAGAGGACATACCTATGAATTGGGCACGTGTCAAAGGAAGTTACATATTATTCCACAACTGAAGAGGGAATTTATCCGGTACAAATGATACAAACTTTTCAATTAAATAAAATGATGAATTATCAATGGAACGTTTTCAAATTAAACATTAATGAAACTAAAATTATATGAAGTGCGATTACTTGAATTTCAAAATGGAAAACTTTCGATTTAACCAATGTTTACAAAACAACTGTATACGTCTGAGCGTGTTAAAAAAATGGCGTTCAAGATGGCCTCGTGCCGTGAGCAAATATGCGACTGATGCCAGATTCTGTGGGAGCGTTACATGGAAATCACACTTCAGAGTATATGAGCAGCAACGATCGTTGATACAAAAAGGCGCCATTTTTAAATATTATAAATGCAATTAGACGAGAAGAATCAACAATCAATCTTGCTTTTTTCTCCTCTTTCTGAGACGTACTGCCCAAAAAACTAAAAAAAAAAAAATAAACTAGTCGGCCTAAAAAAGCAGGAGATATCGCGATCAAAGCGGTAGAGCGGGAGTTTTTTTAGGAAATCGGTAGATCTACCGCTAAAGCGGGAGGGATGGCATCGCTGCCAGTAAAATGCACTCACTCATTTGGTACATATTATGAGACGTTTCTCACTTTTTCATTCCTGTAGGAGGACGTTTTCACTTACGAGCCTCTATGTCCCACGATTACCGGACTGGTCCAGTAATTTTTCATGAATTTTTCTCTCCGTGTGCGATAAATAATCGGTCGAAATATTAATTGCACGAATAAATGTCTGACGAAATATTTATTTGTGGAATTATTAATAGTCCGATGACATTATCATTGCGAATGGAAAATTTGCAGAAATTAGAAGTATGTGGAAAAATTAAAAAAACACATTGAATTATGGAAGAAAAAATACGTTTCAAAATAGTTCAATGTACGAATTAAATTTGGGCGGAATGAATGATTAGTAGGACTATAAATTTTGGAGTAATTATAATTTCAAGAATAAATTTTAGACCGATTAAATTTTCTGGAGAATGGGGATTTTCCGGAAAAAAAAAAAATTTTTTACCGAGAACCTACAAGTTCGCCAATTTATGGGAATTTCGAATTAGAATGCATTCGATTTGTTTTTTTTTTATTTTTTTTTTATTTCTATGAATGCGTCAGATAAAATTTTCGGGGAAATTCCAATTCTCCAGAAAATTTAATCGGTCTAAAATTTGTTCTTGAAATCATACACGGACAAAAAATTCTAGTTAAATTTACAATGCTAACATCGTAATTTGTCCTATTGGTTATTGTAGTGGTGGACTAGACTTTTAACATCGTAATTTTTACGATGTAGCGTTGGAAATTTTATTTAAGAAATAATACTTCAGACAAATAATACCAAGTCTTAAGCTCTTTAATATAAATTACGATGTGAACATCGTAAAATTTGAAGAGAAATTTCAAATAAAATAAAATAATAATCGACGGTGGCTGGATTCGAACCCGCGTCCTTTCGAGTGCGAAATGACCGACGCCTTGGACCATTCGGCCACCGAAGAGCTTACACTTTAAGTTGTTTTCAAGATCTATATTAACAATTTCAATAAAAGGTCATAAGACACGAGAGCGCCCCTTGCGGAGGACGCAGTTACTATTTAAAAATTACGATGTAACATCGTACTTTTTATAGCTTCCATCGTATTATAACAGAGGCAGCACTAGAATATTTATTTTATTAAAAAGTAAATAGAATTATTAAATGAACGAATAAAGTTTTTAAAGTGTAATTTTCATTTATTTTTTTTTACGATGTTGAATTGTAGTTTTTGAAATAATTTTTAATCGTAAAAGTCTTTGTTAAAATTACGATGTTAGATAGTAAAAAATATAACCCACATAGTAAATTTTGAAATAAGATATTTCAAAATTAACGTTAATAAAAGTCTAGTCCAGGATTACGATGTTAACATCGTAAATTTTGGTAGAATTTTCTTTCCGTGTAATTACTCCAAAATTTATAGTCCTACTAATCATCCATTCCTCCCAAATTTAATTCGTACATTGAACTATTTTGAAACTTATTTTTTCTTCCATAATTCAATGTGGTTTTTTAATTTTCCCAAATACTTCTAATTTCTGCAAATTTTCCATTCACAATGATAATGTCATCGGACTATTAATAATTCCACAAATAAATATTTTGTCAGACATTCATTCGCGCAATTAATAATTCGACCGATTATTTATCGCACTAGTTCCTTTTCGCAATTAGTATATGTAGGGAAAAATTCTTTTGTAAAGACATATTATTCTCCATCTTTTTTATTATCAATATTTTTTTTTCGTACAGTTACAGATTCTTCGGTTGAATATTTCTAACCAAAAAAAATTCGGCATTTTAATTTTACGGCATTTTAAAATTCTCCAGTACATAGCTTTCGTCCAAATTAACATTCGGACATTATTTTTTCCCCCAGTTTCCTATTCTGACTGTTTCCCTTCGGATAGTCTGACCTCAACCCCTCTCAGTGTAAACTAGCGCTTTTGTTGCCGCTTTTGTCTCAGAGAAACGTTATTATCTACCGTTGATAACTCCATCACCTCTGAGCTCCCCACCCGATAGTGTCACCTGGTGGTAAAGAATCTGTAGACCAGGGGTGTGCCATTCATTCGCCGTTGCGTCACAGGGGAAAACTCCTTTTTTCCAGTGGAAATAAAGCAGTTACTACTACAATTCCAGCCGCCATTTTGACTCACGCGGAGGGATATCAGTAAAATAGGCGCACACTTTTTACGGTATTCTACGTTTAAAAATAATCATTCCGCATTCGATTCTTTTCATTCCTGAAATAATGATAAGAAAAACCTTTCTTCTCCATTCAAATAACTAAACTGACGAAGTTTTTTTAGAACGTCACTCCATGTCTTTCCAATAATTATCAAGTCCTAATATATTCAAATTTAAAAAGGGACTATTTTCATCTGAAAAGCGGGCCTGGGATGTGGCCGTTGTGTGAAGCGTCGTGCCTCGTTCCGGCGAACCTGTTTTGTGTGTTTCGTACAGTCGGTAGAATTGGAACGCAAGTTGTTTATGCATTCGGTGGGAGCGGTGCCCTGCCCATTTTTTTCATCTTGTGTAATGAAACATTGGTGTTAATAATTAACAAGTAAATTCAGTGAATTTATCAAAAATATAGGGATAATTTAATGATTAAAATAATAATTGTTATTCAGTAGTTAATGTAATCAAGTTTATTGCCATATTGGATATACTAAAATTGGAGGAGAAAACGCACATTGAAAAGAGGTGAGTGGCATCTTTTTTTTTCAAATTGAGAAAAAAAATGAATTTCATTCACAATGAATGAAACGTCATTGTCACGATTTTTCCATGAATTCACGAATTTTTACGAATCATATTCATTCAGGAAACTCCGATTAGTATTCATTATTTGAATCTTAGATTTCATTGTTACTGCAATTTTTGTTTTTGGTCGTTTATACTGGGAATAAATGGAATGAAAGTTTGACGAACTGTAAATCGATGAGAGGCGTGATACATTTGGTTGATTCATACGACGCGTGTATCCTGAGATGATGCACGCGTCAAGTGCAAGTGAATTATTACGTACTGTTGCATGATTGAAAAGGAAATTTAATTATCAATATTGAAATTTCTGATTGACATTATTAGATGAATATTTCTATTTGAAAATTTGATAGTGTAAATAATTGCAAGTATCAAGTGTTTTGACCTGCATCTAAATTAGGCGATGACGTTAGGGATACTCATTGAATTTGGCCCAAAACGTTTTACGATCCTCTCTTATCTCCCTCTTCTCGGGATAGAATTACATGTAATTGAATGATGCATGGATTTTACATTCGTTTATTTACGTTCCTGCCTGTTGCACGTGCGATATTGACATTGTTTGTGTATGTAGAGGTAGATAACCTTATTGCTGGACTGTAGATAACGCTTATAGGTGGATACCACACAATAATCGACCAACTGAAATCTAGTCGGTAAATAAAAATTAGTTTTCGTTTTGAGTCTCTTTTCACTTCGACGATATCTCAGAATTTGAAGGAGATACGAAATTTCTATAAGAAACTCTTTTTAAATATTTTTTTATTTTATTTGACGAAAAAAATAAGAAAATTCCTGCGTTTCGCTTTGAAATGGAGATATTATCTGGAAACTCTGGAGTAAAATTTAGTTGGAAAAATGAGGATTGAGATGATAGCTCAGAAAATTTTTAACTAAACTATTGAAAAGCTGAGGAAATTCCCGATGGAAAATTTTCGTTAACATTAATCGCTGAGAAATTCATCCAAATTTAAAGAAAATCAATTCTCTTCTGTCTGGTTTCTTTTTCAGGATGAATAATGCTAAGGAATCAATTCGCATATCTTTTTTACCGGAACTTTCATCAGTTTTCTAATGGACTTGAGTGATTTTCATTGCCCAAAATCTTCGAATTCTCTTCTCTATCAAATTTTCAATTATTTCTTTCCATCAAGACATTTTTTGTACATTTATTTTGACACACTCATCGTATATATTTTTTGATGAGGCAACTGTTGAGGTGCAGCCGAAAGATTTTGCTCTTTCATTCTCTCAAGCTGTTATCTTGATCGTAAAATTATAGTTTGTCTCTCTCTCTCTCTTAAATTTTTTTATTTCGATTTTAATGATTCGAAACGAAATTTTTGTGCACGGCCTTCACATTGAGCACACTCTTTCGATGAAGAAGAAAATAATGATAATTTATTGAATTAAGCATTGTTGGGATATTTCGTGAACTGAGGGAGACAGAAAAATTTTCATAATGGAAATTTCTCCATTTCACATAGATATCCACAGTTGAATATAATCTATCTTTCATTCAGAATAATGAAGTCTCCAATGCTCCTATCAGTCTCCATCCATTTATCGGGCCTTTCACATTCTTATCGGCGTTTGTGTCATACAATTTTCGTGACTCTCTCGATGAAACAATCAACAATAGTAAAATAATAGTTATTTTTATTCCAAGATAAAACGAAATCGTAAAATATTGTAGAGTTTCTCTTTTTCTTCTTTTTTCATTGTTCTGAAAATTCAAGGGAAATGGAGCTTAAAGTAAAGTTGACCGGTTGACATTACAGACAATCCGAATAATTGCCTAATGATCTCAATTAAGACCAATTGCGCCTCGTACCCGTGATATAAAATTAATGAATGTTATCGTTTTTCTTTTTTCCTCTTAGCTGTAATTTGTCAGACTGTGATTTGATTTAATATGATAAAATGTGACTTGATCGTGATTCCTATTTGTCATTTAATTCAATTCAACATTTGGGGCAGAATAGTAATAAACAATTGTATGATTAATTTTTTGATGAATTGGAATTGTGTTTTTTTTTTCTTGTGACCGAGTTTCATGACTCAAATACCTACAATAAAGACTTTCCAACGTTTTCGTGTGTATTCCTTTGAGTGAAGACCTTCGCTTAATGCACAAGTGTTATTACTCGTGAAATATGTGTCACGTATTACTGAATTTTATTGCAACAATGGGAAATACAAACCCTACAATCTCTCCTTTTTTCCCGACATTATTTTAAATCCCTTGTCTCTTTGCTGTAAATAATACAAAGAATTATTAACGTGCTTATTTTTGATTTCATTTTTTTACCGTCCGGTAATAAATATTCAACTGTACGGAAGTACATGGCGTGTTTTTTTTATGAAATGTTGGAAAGTGGATAATAACACGCACAGAATTATGTTCTGCAATTATACGAATTCAGTGGGGAAACAATGAAACAAAATCTTCAAGTTTTTTCGGAAATTTCTGGGAATCCGAGGGAGGGGTAGAGAAATTTTTGTAAAAACCTTTTCTTGTAGAGAAAAATCAGAGCTAAGAAAAGAAATTTAAGAAATATTTCTCTATCTTTCATCACTCTCGAGGGATTAAAAAAAATAGCCATGTCAAATTTTTCTCATCGATTTTCACTGAATGTTCATATTTATGAAAAATGGGAGGAATTACCTGAGTACTCTTCCAGAAGTCCTATGAACTCTACTCTATAGAGAAAATTCTCATGAAAATTCCTGTATTTTACTCCGAAGGATCCTCAGCCTTTTGGAAGATTCTACAAAAATTGGATTAGGCAAAAATGGACCGAAATTGTGTTGCCAATTCATTATGAAAATATGCTTGGTTAATATCTTGGAAATAACGAGGTTCATAGGATTTTAGGTTCAGCCTTTTTAATAGAGAATTTAACTCTCTAGAAAAAAGGCTTCTCGAGAAAATTTCCTAACTCCAGTAGTTTTTGAGATATTCATGAAATACCGAAACTATCATTTGTAGAGTCTGGTTTCATCACTTTATCAAATTAATTTCTACGTTTTCCGGGAGAGAAAATAATCTACTCATGGAATTCATGACTTGAGAAAACTCATTTCCTTATCGAGAAAATTTAATGAGAATTTATTTTTCCCAATTCCATTTATTTCGTCGGTTCAACTGCCCAGCTCACTAATGCTAACCTCGTTTTTTTTTTCGCAATTTTAATTTGCACATTCGCGCTCCAGAAGTTAACATGTGTCGTAGTATCACATTGGGTATTCACCAGAAGATATGAAATTATCGCGGTGCCAGTTATTTCAACAGCAAAAAAATAATCTCGGTGAAGACCGAGAGGGTAAAAAAAGCGTCGCGACCCCTGCATTGAGGGGTTTCTCCAATGAATGAGCCTCGATAATCGGCTTTTAAATTCACTGTGGTCTGTACTATGACACGGCAGGTACCGTGACCCATGTGAAATATGTATCACTAGTAAAAAAACAAAATTGATCGCCCATTTTTTTTCCTTCATATTTTTACATAACTAAATTATTGAAGCATTTACACGAATACAATTTTTTTTGGAGCCTTCAAAATCAACGAATTTTCAAAATTATTTCGAACTCATCGAAGAGTTTGTAATAATTCGGTCCTTTTTGGCAGATAGTTTTCGAGATAATAAGGATATTTAATTCATTAGATCAGAGTGATTGATTGTTTCAAAGTATGAACGACATGAGATAATTCCCATGGGATTTCGTTTGAAAAATTCTATCTTTTACTGGAAAAGTAGAATAGAATAATTCTATTTTTCCTGTTATTCATAATTGAAGAATATCTTGGAAAATAAGCGAGATAGCGCGATTTTCATCAGTACCTTTTTCAGGAGAATTCCAAAAGCTACGGAAAAGTCAAATTCAATCTTATAAATTCCAATTTCCTTCATTATCTGTCAAAAGAGAAATGCGCTCAGCTACTTAAAAATTTTATGTTTTTTCCCCGAGAAAAGGTGCGTGGCTATGAAAAAGTTTAGTTTGCAGAGATACATTGTCTGTGTTGTTTAAAAGGAAAAAATATAAGGAAAGGAACGTTACTTTACTACACCGTGACTGGAGTAACAATGAACTTGGGTACTATAGTACTAAGTGAGCCCCCTTCCCTCAACGTTCTTCTCTGAATCAACCAACTGCACTTCCTTTCATTTTTTCACCTCCATTTTTTTTTACCTTCCAAACTTGCCACTGCATCGAGCTGCACGTGCGCATTTATGACAGCAACATTTCCATAGGGTAATTAAATTTTGAGATAGCATATGGTGACTGGGGTAGTTTTTATTATTTTTTGCATGTTTCAGCGACCTGTGCTTGCATTGAATACTTTTTTATCGATCGTCAGTAAGCGGTGGCGTTTTTTCCTTTGTTTTTTCTCCTTGAAGAGAATCGTCTGGTGTTGAGAAGACACCCACGCTTCCTTTCATGAGATAAATGAGCCCCAGCCACGCGAGTGAATGGACCACTAGGTACGAGAAGAAAGAACTGTGGCATAAGTGTTTATAATTTTTAATTTGAAGTTTTAATAGCCTCCGTACACGCATCCGTTCTCGTACTCGGTTGAAGTAAATACAATAAAACTTTATAATAAAGATTCACTCGGCAAGTTCAACACGTACTTTTTTGCATTATTTTCGAAATATTTTGTAAATTATCAAATATTCCATTTTGCTGTGTATTCCGGTTACTACCTTATTACGACTGATTATCTCATTAATTCAGGAATGAAGAGGACCACTGACAATTATCAATGGAATATCTCAGAAACGAAACAAGACGGCACGATTTCCCCTTAATCTGTTTTTTGTTGAGAATTTCAAGAGCTACTCGCTAACATTTTTTAATAATATCTAGGAAACCAAGCTCTCGCTTGGTTTCCTACATATTATAGAAAAAAAATAAATGGCAAAAAAATTAACTCATTTTCTTTTACCTCTTCGCTTTTTGAATGATTAAATTGAAGTAATGATGTTCTATTCATCTTTCAAGAATTATTCAAAATAAAATCTCATAAAACTTGCACCACTTCTCTAGTAATTTATCAATTTTTTTGAGGATAGTTTAGAAAATAAAGGAAATACTCTCCTTTTTTGAAGATGCCTTCTTTGTGAAGAAAGATCAGAGCTCCAATAACAGTCCCTACAAGAATATCTTTGTTTTCCTGAGATTCCGAGATATCCTATGATTGATGATTCCAAATAAGAATCGATTCATCTCACTTTTGTGATATTTCTTTTTTGACATTTCCAGTTTCCCATGACTTCAGAAGAGGAATTCTCATCTATTGTCTCATTAAAATATTGATTAAAAAAACAATAATTATTCATTATTCATAATCTTCCGTATTTTTAGAATTGTTTGAATAATCTTGCGGTTATGGCTAACGCAAGATTACGTCACTGGGCGTGTATAGTACGTCGAGTTATGCGTGAGATATACAGTTGTGGGTTTGTTAAAGGCCACCCGGTTTAAGAGCAGTGATGACGACACTTCTCAATTCTAGTCTCAACTCTTTTTTTTCTTTATCGTCATTTCATTCAGCAATCGTTAATTCCCCATGTATGTGTTTATAAAAGAAGTAGTTTGAATTCAATTTCAGATGAAAATTGGAGTCGAATTTTGAAAAAATCATGAATATCATTGAAAATATAAAGAAATTTCATCTGAAAAACTCTATAATACAATTGATTTTGGACGAAGAGTTTTCGAGATAGTACTGAAAGAAGCATTTTCCTCATATCTCGGAAACTACACGAGATAGCAGCCTCTTCCTAATAACCGTTCTCGTAGCAGCAAATCTCAGGAAAAAGGTTTCCACCAAAATTTCTCTATCTCACTTAGGTTTCAAACTATTTTTCAAAAATGAATGAAAAACCTCACTCGTTTTATTTTACAATGGAAAAAACAATCAGCCATTTCCTCAATCAAATTGTCGTCTTAATATCAAAAATAGCATAAGCTCAGTGCATAACCATAATTTTAACGCCCCTTTAACTCCAAAGTGACGATATGGTTTTGATTTTTATGAATTGATTGTTATGAGATACGTGCACATTCCCATGTATCTGTTACGCACTGCTGACAATCGGAATGATAATTAGGGACGAATCGTACCTGCGATTATTCTAAATTATATTGACAAGTACAAAAGGTACTGAACATACACTATCATTCGAATTACGTAATTTAAAAAAACTACATTTTTATCTGGCGAATCAACTACCTGACTCACGTAATTGTTATTTGTGTACAGTGTAGTAAACTGAGCAATGATAAAAAAAAGAGAAACACCACCTTCAGAGTACACTCGATCAGTTAAATTCCTTCTTTCTCTCTGTCTTTTTTTATATTCAATTCAATTCACTACTCAATGTCCCAGGAATAAATTAATTGAATGTATACACCCACTGGTCACACACTCGTGCTCATGGAGCACATATCGTGCAATTCTTCTTGCACGTATACAAGCCCAATATGACCCAAGTTGTAATTGACGTTAATTTAGACTCTTGGATATTTCATTGAATGAGAGAAAAGAAAAAAAAATGTGCCCAAGAGATTCAACGGGCCTGTGTGATATCTTGCGTTTAAAAAAACGATGAGGTCTCCAGAAAAATATCCTCATGAAGAAAGATGAGATAAGACTGCAATGCTAAAGAAGGTATTTAATCGAGAGACAATGTACTTTAAATTCTGAATTTTATAAAAATTTTCTCATCACCTGTCATATTATTTTGTGAATATCTCAGAAACTACTGGACTTATGGCGATTTATCAGGGAACGTTCCTGTGGCTCATGCAATTTTCTGCGAAAATAGTCTCTTGACATTTTTCCCTAAATATACTCATTCCGTATTAAATTGTCTGAAGTTGTTGTGATTCCTTATTTTAAAACCATCTAGGCAAAAAATAGAGTTCAGAACAATTTATGAAAAAACCATTGTTCATAGCCCATAAAAATCTCTACAAATAAGATTTTTTTTATTTTTCTCAAAATTCTCTTCATTTTACCGATATTTGCAGATGAATTCACGAGATTTCTTTTCTTATCCTTAGTCAAAAAAAGTAAATGCCTTTCCAATTCACGGAAAAATATTCAAAGTTTCGATTCTCAAACATTGAAAGAGCATTTTGTTCCAGAGAACAAATACTCTAAGAACGATGATACATTTCTGAGAAAATACTCAAGTACTAAAGACAAGCCTGAGTATTCTAGTGTCTTACTTTTTTGAAAGATGTCTCTTACATTATCTATCGAGAGAAAACGGTTCGTTGACCTTACATAACAGACATATACATTCTCTAATGTTACTCTGACATGTCCACCTGCAATCACCCTACGGCGAAACTCCATTCTCACATTGTGTGTCATTCCACTATTGAATTAGCAATTTGAAAGATGATAATAATAAACTTTGATTTTAATGTTTCAGAAGAAGCCTAAAAAAAGAAGATGCCGGAAGAGGAAAAATCGACCGGCGGCACCGGCGACATAATGACCGAGAATGGAACAAATTCACCGAGTAAAAGTCCAGTTGGGAAGGGCAAAATGGCACTGGCAAAGGTCACTTTACTTGATGGTACTGCAAAGGATTTTTACACTGATGTAAGTTCATTAGATGTAGCCTCAATTGAATCATTGGCAGAATGAAAGGATCAAAGAGGTGCTCCACATGGCTCTAGTTCCCAGTGAATACCACGGTCAATAAGCAAGATCGAAAAATTTTCATCCGAACCTTTATTAGAAAAAAAATAAGAGCTTCCAAAAAAGTAATTATCGAAATTTCGCTAGGTCACTCAAGTTTCGAGATATTCCCAAAAAGCTGGAACCTCGCTTGCAGATTCCCTATTTTTCCAAAATATGATTCCTCGACCATTCCTCAGTTATAAGCCTGGTGATTGTCAAATATTCTGAAAGGGGAATCGATTTCACTTCCAAAAAAATTATTTCAAATATGCTCATTGAAACCGATATTTTTACTTCACCTCTCACTGCAATGATTACATCTAACGAAAACTAATTTTCCAATTTTACAGAGAAAAGCAAAAGGAAAAGATTTACTCGATCAAATATGCCAGAGTATGAATCTCCTCGAGAAAGATTATTTCGGCCTTGTATACGAGGACAAACACGATCCACGAAATTGGCTGGACTTAGAAAGAAGAATTGGGAAATTCGTTAAGAACGAACCATGGAAATTTAATTTTGAAGTAAAATTTTATCCACCAGATCCATCACAATTACAAGAGGACATAACACGTTACCAATTGTGTTTACAAATACGTAACGATATAATAACAGGACGTTTACCATGTTCATTCGTAACACATGCATTACTCGGATCTTATTTAGTACAATCAGAAGTTGGTGATTATGATCCACAGGAGCATGGTAGAACGTATTTGAAGGATTTTAAATTTGCGCCGAATCAAACACCCGAATTAATTGAAAAAGTTATGGATCTACATAAAACACACAAAGGACAAACACCAGCCGAAGCTGAATTACATTATCTTGAGAATGCTAAAAAATTAGCAATGTATGGTGTTGATCTTCATCCAGCTAAAGATTCTGAGGGTGTTGATATTATGCTTGGTGTTTGTTCATCTGGCTTACTTGTACACAGAGATAGATTGAGAATAAATCGTTTTGCATGGCCTAAAATTTTGAAAATATCGTACAAGAGACATAATTTTTATATTAAAATTAGACCAGGTGAATTTGAACAGTATGAGTCGACTATTGGATTCAAATTGGCCAATCATAGGGCAGCTAAAAAATTGTGGAAGGTTTGTGTTGAGCATCATACATTCTTTAGGTAAATATTATTCATTACATTCTTTCCCTTTCTATGTGAATTATGTCGTCAAATATCTTTAGAAGAAGTAGATTTGGGAAAAATTGTCGAAGACCTTTTTTGTAGAGAATGCTGCAACTCGAAGAGGTCTGTGAGTAAATTCACCTAATTCCCATTTTTCTCAAGATATTTCTGATCTGATCTACGTTATTAAATTATTTTCTCCAAGTTTTCAATTCAAAATTAATTAATGTTCTATTGTTGATGATGAATTGATGATTAAAAAAAAATTCCAGACTTATGAGTCCTGAACCGGTGAAGAAAGTGGGACTACTACCGCACCTAGGCTCACGTTTCCGTTACTCAGGACGTACACACTACGAAACGAAGAAAACACCGATTGAACGACAACCACCGCAGTTTGAGCGATCTCTTAGTGGTCGTCGTATAACATCACGCAGTATGGATGGTAAATAGTCCCTTGCATTATTGTTCACAAAACTATCGGAAAGTCTTTTCAATAGACGAATTTACTTTGATAAAATTGGCTAATGTATTTCATGTAGCATTAGGAGGTACGATACCAGTAGACACTTACGGTTCAGAGCCGAGTAAACGGCACACAATGAGTTACGAACCTGAAATAATACCAGATATGGAGCACATCGATCAACGGCCTAGTCCAATAAAACCCAAGAAGGACAAAGTGAGCATAAATTCTTGATAATTTTGAACAATCTTGAGACTTCAAGGGGATTCAAGTGGTACAGTCGCTGCGATTGAATGGAAATTGAGGAAATATCCATTTTCGAGTTCTCAATGATGCTGAAAACGATAAGAACTGAAAAAAAAAATTACTTGTAAAATGAATAGGTGATCATAACGAACATGAAAGTTGCGTTCATAATCATTCTAAGATGATTTTTTTTCTTCGTATCTAATTTAGATCATCTCTTCACTCCTGATTTTGATATCGTTATGAAATGAAAAAAAAAGATGACTCATATTTATATCGCGATGATGCAAATTTGTTTATGTCAATGTAGATTTGACTGATCGCACATATAATTACAGGGATTGTACCACTTCAATAGCTTTGAATAAAAGTAGAATCGAACGATCGATTAACGATTTGAATTAGGAAACAATTTTCGCGTTTGAATAAAGCAAAAAAAATCCAATGTAATACCAAATGCGGTCTACGCTTTCATACGTAAAATTTGATCACTTATGACGATGGACGGTTCGGCAATTTGAACAGGTTACCTCAGTTAATTACTTCGAAACGTTAATAGCACATCACAGTAGGTATATCTCACATTGATTAAACAGAAGAAAATTCTACTAGAATAAAATATTTCAAAATTACTCAGAAATCATCACAAATCGTTTGAAAAAATCGCACTTTACTCGATCATTGCACGGTTCATGTTGATTAACTATGAGAGGATAATATACTCACAATATCATAAATATCACTCATATAAACTATGAAGATTAACTGACACGTAACTAACCACCGATAGCTCGCTCGAAAAACAAGCGTTGGAACAACATCGGCAAGCAGTGCAAGTAGTCTGGAGGGTGAATATGACGCGGAACGGGCTGAAAAGGTATTAAATCATCATTTCATTGCCCTCTCACTACCTCCTACATCCTAAAGAAATCATTATGGGAAAATTTTAATTGGAAGTTTCATGAGAATTGAGGAAACGAGATGAATTAATTTCTTTTGCGTTTGATGTTTCTGCAATATTCCGAGATTGTAGAGATAAAAAAAAATTGTAAAAACTTTTTTCGTAGCGCCAATTTTTTTCCTTACCAAAGAATAACTATAAACTTCTCTGTATCTTGCCCAGATCTTGAGATTTCCGAAAAAAAACTGAAATCACCGAGTTTTAGTTTCAAATCAAGTTTTCCGGATTATCTCGGAATCTGTGGGAAATGAAGAAATTCTAGTTTTTTTTTTTTTTCGTAGAGAAAAATGCGTTACACAAAAGGGTCAGTAAGATAAAAAATCAAGCACTCTTGGATCTCGAAATATTCAGGAAAAACCGGATATCAAAATGGAATTATTATTTTCCCGTTTTTTCATCCTATTGATACATTCCGCAGCAATTTGTCGCACTATGTAGAATTTTCTTGAACATAATTATTGATATTCTTGGTGTTTATGTAATGGAGTATCGTGAAAACTGCATGACCATCATCTGTATATTATATCTCTCAACCCTCTGTATCTCTTCTATATCTCTGCTACTTCATCTCCATCTTCTGAACATCTCATTGATATTACGGTTCATCATTGTTGAATTGATAGGCTATAAACGTGAGAAAATTATAAAATATATATTTTTTATATTCTGTGACATGAGAGAATTAAGGCTTCAGAAATATATTGAGTAAAAGCTTATTGTTATTTCTATTCTATTCGATTATATGAATATTGTAGTTTTTGGATCAATTTATAAATCAAAAAAATTGTCGTTCGCTTGAGAATTTCGGCACCGTTTTAGGAATTGGGAGCGCAGACCGTAATCAACACTGAAAAGCATGCTTACGCACGTGTTTTACGTGTGTAAAGAGCTAATTTTTTTATTTCCATAACTTCACGCTTACTGCGAAAGTCAATTCTCTGTGAAAAAACGATGAAACGAGAAAAGAAATGAGAACAAAAATTGAATTCGCGCTTTAGCATAGTGAATATCGTGGCTATTTACTTTATTTTGCATGGTGCGCTTTATTGAATTTTACTTTATTTATTTTTTTTATTTCTTTTCCTTTTTTTTTTTTTGTTTTCTTCAATTTAAATTGTAGAAACCGATTGGGGGTATTGCGGTACTACCGCCCGGTGAGCTTACCAAGAAGAAAAAGGACAAACAGAATGAAAACGAAAAGGAAAATCACAATGATCTTAATAATTCAGATCCAATTAATGATAATACATTGGCTGATGATAAATCATTGAGTAATAAAAAGGATAAGAAAAAGGATAAGGACAGTCCGGAGAAACGTGACAAAGATAAAAAGGAGAAAATGAAGGTGAGCGATAATCTAGTATTCAATTTCTTTTTTTTAATTTCTATTTTATTCAACAGTTAGTTGCGAGTTTTGATTATCATGACATTTTTAGTTTCAATGATTCGAGTGCTAGAAATTTATTACTCTTGTGCATCGTAAATTGCTAACGGTTGAATTGAATTATGTACGAGTGAGGGACAAAATTTCTATCTTCTGCTGGAAATGTAGATTTTAAACTCAGTAAAATGGTCTGATGAGATAATTGAATTGCTGTGATTGGTTTTTATGAAATTAAGAGACTGGATTGAAATGGAATGAGAGGATTCGACTTTATTTGATTTTTGGAATACGAACATTTTTGTTATAACTTTTTTCGTAAGCCTAATTTTACTGTACAAGAAAGATCGCTCTTGAATTCCAGTATATTTGTAAAGAATGTATCGGAATATTCACTTATTTCAATCCACCACTCAGTTGTTCATTATATCTATGAATAATTGAGATACTGAAATTTCGGTGACTATCTTTTCTTATAGAGTACAATAAGAACCACACAAAAGACCTATACAGGAATTTATTCATCTTCCTAAAATTTTGATATGTTTCCAAAAATCGATAATCTATCGGATCAAATATTTCATTTCATCATTTTACTGTTCAGTTTTGTATGCTCTTTGATTAAATTCCCGTAAATAAGTGCTGATAGAACATTTCTTATATAAACAAGTATCTAGATGTAGCATGTACTGCATGTGTATTTTTGTTTTTATACAAAAAGATCCCAGTTGGTGGCTTCCTCTTTGGTAAACGTGACAAAGAATCCAAAGAAAAGAAGGAAAAGGACAAGAGGAACAAATCATTAGACAACTCAATTGAACCAAGTGATGACTCAAACATCTCCGTATCATCCCGACAACCGCAGCCAATTGAACCAATGGACTCATCGCCGGAATCTCCAAATCTTCCGGGTTACACCAAGCCATACAATTACGTAGAGACAGAAACAACCCCAACGAAAAAACCATACACACCCCACGGTTTCTCTTACGAAGACAGACCGGCATCGCCAGGAGTTCAAGATCAGCAATCACCAACATCTGGCAGTAGGCGAGCGACAGGTCTTGCATTCAACTACGCCCCAGGCGAAGCGCAAAAAGTCGCAGAATCCGCAGAAAAGAGAAAGACAAAAGAACCAATGGGCAACAAGACGCCACCACCGCTGCCAACTACTGCTCCAGGACTAAGGACTCCAGGATTGAATTACGTAGAGTCAGCGGGACTGAAAGAGCAGCAGAAGACAGTTGATAAACCGGTGGTACAAGATCCAAGTCAAATGGCATCAACCGCACTAATAGCTGCCGAACAGGCAGGTGACATTGCTGCATCAAAACCAGGTTTGATCATCCCTGGAACTGTAGAGAATGTGGGAAATCATTGGCTCCTGCCATTGCCTGAAAATACGAAGATCATTGGTGGAATGGTCTACTCAATTGCCAAAGGTAAGCCGCACGATCAGAATTCACTGGGACCTGACGGAAACAAGATCATCGATGGTAAGATCTATGGAAAAGATGGCAAGCCATTGAAGAAAGGAGATTTCGGTCCAGCAGGCCTCCACATAGCCAATGGTCTAGTAGCTGGAAAAGACGGAAAACCGTTGAGCAAAACAGCCTTTGGCATGGACAACACGATTCAGCACGGAGTCCTCCACGACGCAAATGATAAGCCATTCAACCAGATATCCCTTGGACCCGAATACTGTCTTATAAAAGATGGAAAAATCATCGGTAAAAACGGCAAACCAATTAGCGGACACAGAGTTGGATTTAATGGTGCTTGCATCAAAGACGGCTTGATATTCTCAAGTAACAACAAACCATTGACACAAGGCTCGTACGGTACTGATGGATGTTATGTAGTCGGTGGTATTGTATGTGCTCAAAATGGAAAAGCTATCAATCAAATGGCACTCTTACCGGATGCAACATATATCTCTGATGGTTTAATTTATGGGCGTGACGGTAAACTACTATCGAGCGGTGATATTGGTCACGATGGTAATTACATAACTGAGGGTAAAGTTTATGGTAAAGATGGTAAACCAGTTAAGAATGAGTCATTCAATTCGGATGGTTCGTTTGTTAAGGAAGGAATTGTGTACAATAAAGAAGGTAAACCATTGAATCAGGGTTCATTGCTTCCAAATGGTGCGCACTTGAAGGATGGTAAGGTGGTTGGTCTCGATGGAAAAGGAATCAAACAGGCTTACTACAGAATCGATGGTAGTTACGTTAAAGATGGAATTATTTATGCGGAAGACGGTAGACCGCTCAATCAAATTCCAACGATTGCTGATGGTAATTTTATTCGAGAAGGAATTATTTACGAAAGAAATGGCAGAGCATTGAATCAAAATCTATTCAAATCAGAGGACATTATTATCCGTGAAGGTATTGTTTGTAGTGCAGACGGTAAGCCATTGGTCAATGGTTTTCTCGGGGACAATTTAATCATCAAAGACGGGACAGTTTTGGGGAAAGACGGTAAACCAACGAAACAAGAATCATTTGGTTCTAACGGCAGTTACGTGAAGAAAGGTGTCCTCTTCAGTAAAAATGGCAAACATTTGAATCAGGAGTCTCTCGTGCCAGAAGGTGCTTCGATCAAAGACGGAAGAATATATAACAGAGACGGAAAGCCGATGAAATCATCGTTCTTCAAAAGTGATGGCAGTTACATCAAAGACGGAATAATCTACGGAAAGGACGGAAAACCGTTGAATCTATCATCTCCTTTACCAGCAGACTGCTACATACAGAATGGCATAATCTTCGATCACGCGGGCAGGCCTCTGGCAAAGGATACTTTCGGCTCTGATGGCTCATACATTTCTGCCGGTCTCATATACAACAAAGACGGCAGAATCATAAAAGAAGGAATATTCGGACCTGATGGAAATAAAATCAAAGACGGCCTCATAATTGGAAGAGACGGTAAACCTTTGACGCAGGACGACAAAGGACCAGACCATCTAGCAATATCAGACGGCAAAATTGTCGATTCAACTGGAAAACCAAAGAACTGTGCATCACTATTACCAGATGGTTGCTACATACAAGACGGTGTTATCTACGACAGTAATGATAAACCATTGAAACAGGGAGCTTTCAGGCCCGATGGTACCTACATACGTGACGGCCTCATTTACGGTTGGGGTGGTGCGCTTTTGAATGTTGGAAGTGAAATGCCGCAGGAGTTTTACGTACACGAGGGTAGACTCTATGGTAAAGATGAAAAACCATTGAATCACAGTTCGTTTGGTACAGAGGGCGGATTCGTGCAGAATGGTTTCATCTTTGACAAAGATATGAAGCCATTGAATCGAGGTACATTTGGTAGAGAGGATGCGTTTGTACAGAATGGCTCTGTTTTCGGTGGCGATGGTAGGCCATTGAATAAGAAACAGACTACGATTATAACAATTACTATGGTGAGATACGGTCTTATTTGTGGTGAAGATGGAAAACCTTTGGCATCGGGACCGTTCGATAATGCTGGTAATGTTGTTAAGAATGGAAGGATATACGACAAAAATGGTAAACCATTAAATCAGGCGACATTCGAGGCACCTGGCCAGTCTATCAAGGATGGATTTGTCGTTAGTGCTAATAAGAAACCGGTAACGCAAGGACCGTTGCATCCAGAATCGAGTTATTTCCAGAACGGAAGAGTTCTTGCGGCCGATGGTCAGCCTTTGACACAGGAAGCCTTCGGACCAGAGGGACTCAAGGTCAAGGAGGGGGTTATCGTTGATAGAACTGGTAGACCGATCAAATCAGCAGTTTTTGATGGCGAAGGGAATTACGTCAAGGACGGACTTGTTTACAGTTCTTCAGGTAAACCTCTAGAGAAGCGTTACACCACTATTATCATTACCAGCGTGAAACGGGGACTTATTTGCGATAACAATGGTAAACCGGTTGTACAAGGACCTTTTGGTACAGATGGTAGCTATATCAAGGGCGGAAAGATTTATACTAAGGACGATGAACCTATGAATCAGGAGATATTCGGTGATGATGGTGGATGCATCAAGGATGGGGTAATTTATGGAAAAGGCGGACAGCCACTGGAGCGAGATGAGTCTGCGATGGAAGGGTCCATGACGCCCAAGGTTACGGCGCCAACGAAAACTAAGAAAACTCCGGTACCTGTTACTACACCGACAATCGTCAAAACAACGACAAAACAATCGGTTGTCAAGGATCAAGAGGGATTGAGGCAGAATATTGAAGAGAAAATTGAAGATCTTACACCTGGTGGCACTGGACAAGTAACTGTTAATACGCAAGTTAATAAGGTAGATTATTCAATTTCTTTTAGTTTTTTGCATTTATTGGAGTATCATTTTCTTCCAAATTGGAGAGTAATTCATTACTTTTATGAGAGATTAGTAGGTTTTTTTTTGTGTTAGTGATAAAGTAGTTGTTGTGTATATAGGCAGATGCACAGGATGATGGTAAAGCGCCTTACATGACTGCAACAGCTGTTACTACAAGAACGGCAACGATGCTTGAGGATCTTGAAAAAAATCAGAAGACAAGTCAGGTTGGTATTATCATCTTTATCATTCTTCATTTTTCTTTTGTGGAGATTCATGTGCATCTTGATGGATTGGGGATTTTCCAATCGTTCCGATTGTTGCCTCATGGAATCATGAAAAAAAATATTGATTTGCATCATGCATAAAGAATTTTCTATGAGAATTCTTTTTATTATCCATTTATCTGATTTCATTTTTCTTCCACTTCTTAAATTAAAATCGATTTATTCAATTTACTTTTTATTTATCAGTTACTTTATTTTTATCATTTTTATTTTCATAATTTCATCTGATAGGTCGAGGAAAAGACTGTAGCACACACAACAGCGACAAGCGCTACCAGACAGGAGCAACGTGTGGTAACTCAAGAAGTCAGAACTACGAGTCACGTACTCTCCGGCGAACAGGTATAATCAGAATAGAATTGAGGATTTTTACATAATTATTAAATTCATAATCACTATACATGTGGATAATATGCAGACAGGGGAAAATGAGGGAAAATAGATATTTCGATGAGATGGTTTGATATAGAATTTTTTTGATCACTCTCGCGAGAAGTTGAAGAAATTGCTGATTGAAAACTTTCAATATCCAATGTTTATTTCACTCTCGATTCCCCTGTAAGGAAATTAATGGCTATTATAACTCGTAAGGGCATGGCTGAATCAGCCAAATTTTATCAATAATTTCCACACAATTCAGTTTAATGTTTTTTAACGATCCGAGTGAAATGATAACATTCATCAAATTGATACTAATTTCATTGATTTTTTAAAGTTTTTTTTTGTGTATGACTGTAATTTATATTCACGACTATGGGGGTCAGTCAATTTGTATAGTGAAATTCGTAAAAACCAAACGAATTGATTTTGTTTCATCATTTATTTCTCTAGAATTTTCTGGAAATCAGACGAGATAGAGCAATTTTTGTGGAAAAGTTTTTTTAAGACGGGACTAAAGATATGAAAAGGTAATTCTAAGAATTTCGGTAAATGGGTAGTTTCACTCAGCCAACCAAAATTGAATTTCTTGAAATTTTTTGAGTTTTTATGCTATAATATGATGTATTTTAATTGATGAGAGATCGGTCACAAGATTCAAGGGCAAAGAGACAAAATCCTAATTAAATTTTTCACAAAAACAACGAACTTTTGTTGGAAGTCACTAACCAATAGAACCAAAAAAAAAAAAAACCACAATTAAATGAAAAATTGAGATTGTCACCACGTTTGGCGTAACCCAAGGCCACGACGAGGACGTAGTGGTGCATAGGCCTCGAAAAGGAACCTATCACGACCCATCCTATTAACGACACTCGGGATTTTTGATGAAGAATGTATTGACAACAACCTCCGCCCACCTTCATTGGGCATAAAAATTTAATTTTTATATTACACGGAAACAAGTACTTCTTGCACATTGTGCTTTTTTAAATGTACCTTTTCCTTTGTTTGTCAATAATTTGTACACTTCGCGTGGAACAATTTCAATTTGAAATGTCAATGAAAAATAGAAACGAGAAAAAAGAAAAAAGACGAAAAAAAACCCTCAATAAATTTAATACGGATTAAATGAAAACTTCAAAATACTCATCTGAAATCTGGATTTTCCAAAAAAAAAAAAAAAAAAAAAACCCAAACGCAGTGGTGGCAACTAGCTTTTAAAACAAAACACACAGTTTTGATGTTTCACCGCAGAGACCAAATTTGTACTGGTCTAGAAAAGGCTCATTTGGTTGAATTACCAAATTTACCGTTTTCTTAAGACCATTGGTCTCTGTTTATCATTGTGTTTTCACACCAACTGTCTTTGTCAGGAAGAAATCGATTATTTCATTACCTCTTCCCCTCTCATCAGGTTCACTATCTCTTTCGAATTCAATCAAAACATGAAAATATACCGTATATGGGACAAGTTATTATTATTCTACTATTTCAAGAGTTAAAATTGAATAATTATCGAAATTAATTCATTGATTTGTTGAAAACAATGAAATCACTTCAAGTTATTTGGCTCGAAGGGAAATATTCAAAAATGATATTTTGAAATTTACAAAATTGAATTTACATGTGATTATTGTCAATGCGACAGTTGAAACTAGACATGGTTAAAAATTGGTCAAAAAATTTCGATTTTTAATGTCAAAATTGAATACTTTTAGTTGGCAGAGCTCTACTCCCTCTTTACCAGAATTTCTCTATCTCGTTGGGATCTCTCAAAATTCCACGGAGATTGATCGGAAGAAATTGAATTGACTCGTCTCACAACTTCATTGTCAAATTTCGACCACATTCAATTGCTTCTCACGTAAATATTTGAATCATGGATTACGGAAAATTTATTGGAAAATATTGGAATTTTCATGAAAAATTCATTGGAATGAAGAACAATGCACATCGTTCTTGCGAGTATGTTTCTTTTTTTACATAGCCAATACACTAGTTACTTTCCTGGCTCTACTAAAGCTGATAAAATATTGCACTCTTTGAAGCGAACAAATTTCATTGTGATTGTTTCGTAGATATTACGTCTACGGAGATATCCACCAATTAATTCATCAAATCCTTTGATTTATTCCGCGAAAAACTTTTTCGAACTTTTTTGAAGTAATGGACATATAAAGAAATCGTAAAAAAAAAGTAACTGAAGAATTCTATTGGAAATACACAAAATGAAAGGGCATCGATTTTTTGCATTCGAAAAAAAATCGGATTGAACAAATAGTGGAGACAGTGAGGTACACTTAGTATTGGTAACAATTAAATTTGAATCAAAATTTGAACATCACATTACTGTCACTTAATAGTGAAGTGGTAAAAGAAAACGAAATGAAGAAAATCCTGTGAATCCTTTTGGAAATATCTCCAACACGATCGAGTTCATCATCGTTTTTGAGATACTCCCAAAATAATCTATCAGGACATCTTCGATTCATCTTTTACTCTTCGTCACTGCATTCATAAATAATTAAATTCGACGGCTTTGGCTAACACGTTGCATGGCGTAGCTGTTCACACGACGTCTAAGTACATCGAGCTCGAGCAGTGGTGATTCGGGTACGCCAATTGACCTTGACGACGATCAGCAGGCTTTCTACAATCAGTATTATCAGGTAAACCCATTGAAACATTCACAAAAAAACATCGAATTATTAGTTAAAAAAATCATTGCTCACAGTAGTTATTATTAGACAAAAAAGGGTATAATTATTGAAATCAACAAAGTCAGAGGTAAATTTACTAACTGAATAGTTTTACTATCGGATTAAGTTATTAAAACTAAAGGTAAATCGAACGTTTGATATTTCTCGTTAGTGTTTGCATGCATATCATTTTTTTTGTGTGTAAAACTTTTTTTAAAATGTAGCGATGAATTCCTCTGTGCATTTGAGATGATGCATGCAGAATTTTTGTGCGCTTAGAGGTAAGATGAACCGTAAAACTCTGAAAATTTCTCCTCCCTGAAACTCAATTCAAACTATACAAAAATGAAGAAAAAAGTTTAAAAGCTTAAATTATTGAAAATATTTTCTTTTTTAAAAACAAAGTTGCAGATTAATCATGATTTTTTATTAATCGTCAATTAATTAATTCACAGGGAGATCCAGGCATTGTGGCAACTGAGACCCATGTATTTTCTGGCAAGCCAGAGAGCAATGTAACTGCCACAAGTACAGTGCCTCTTGTTGCAACTGAAACAAGAAAAGTTGCATTAGAAAATGAGGATGGTAGTTACAGTGCAACTGGGGAGATAGTGAGCACTCAGACAATATCAAGTAAAACAAGAACCGTGGAAACAATTACGGTGAGTTGCTCTCTTTACTCTTTAATTCCACAACTTCTTGAATTTTTTATAATAGAAAAAAAAGAGAGGAGAAGGTTTTTGTCATTTTGCGAACAAAGAGTAAAAACTCTTTGTTATGAGTTGGGAGATTTTCATTTCTTTTACATCAGAACGTGAGGTTTCTTGGCAATACTCGAAAAATTGCCATTGAAATAATTCAGTTCAATTTCTCTAATCAGTTTAGAAAGCTATGTGCAGATTATTTTGTAAATATCTTGAACACTATGGGACTGAGGAAAATTTGTCCGACGTTTTTCTGAAGAATTTCCTTTAAATCTTCTCGCTCCAAAGAAACCTGTCGCCAGATTTAGAAGTATTTTTTCGATATATTTTCATCAATTGATTTTTTTCAAAATATGTACAGATCTCAGGGAACTATAATAATTCTCGTGAGAAGAAAGCTGCTGCAAAACATTTCCTGCTTCTCTTTAATCCTGAATGTTTTCAATGGAATCAATTGAAATATTTTTCTTCCAAAATATCTCATAATCGCTTGAAGGCAGTGAAAAAATATTCCATTATTTGAAAATCATCTTAATTATTTTTACAGTACAAAACGGAGAAAGACGGCATAGTTGAAACCAGAATGGAGCAAAAAATAACAATACAATCCGATGGTGATCCAGTTGATCATGATCGTGCACTCGCTGAGGCTATAGATGAAGCAACTGCACTAAATCCAGATATGACAGTTGAGAAGATTGAAATACAACAGCAAACATCACAATAATAGTTTGAAAGAAAAAATATTTAACATTTAATTTGATGAAGAAACTCTGTCTCACAAGATAAATAATATCATTGAATTCACAAAAATTTATTTCTTAATTTCGAGTATTATTCGTTGATGAAAACGAAAATTCAATTAGAATGTCCCTAGATAAATGAAATAATTCGGAACAAAGAGTAAATTGAATCTGCACTTGTACAGATTTCAATGGAAAAAAATGACAGGGTGACTTTTAAAGTTAATAAAAGAGTAATAATTAATTGTGAAAAAATCGGCTGAGTGACATTAATAATAAACTGTCGAATGCAAGATTGTATAAATTTACGAAATGTCCTCAAACTAAAATGCCGATCGCAAGCGATATTTCAAATTGAAATGTACGATAAAGATTTAATCATCGAGAGCAGAAGGAAAAATTTAACCTCTAATTTAACGTTTTAATTTTAATTAACTTGAAAGAAATTTCCATTTTTAAACAACAAATGAAGAAATTCAAATGATGTTGGTGCAACAAAACTAATTCAATACAGCCTCTGTGCAACTATATTGTGATGCGCATTTCTTAAACTACAAAAATTTTCCCATTAATAATTAATAAATCTAACAAATGAAAAAATCTTGATGCTCCAAATGCTCCAATAAAAATTAAAAATGTTGCTTCGTTGCGATATGAATCTGTATAGTATGATTTCCAATGTTACGGTATTATTTTTTTTATTTTCCACTATCAGATATGAATAGATATATAAATATATGAAATTATAGATATATTGAAATACGAATGAAACAATTAGAGGTGTCTGGAATTATAAGGAAAAAAAACAAATTATATATATAATTATATATATTAATATATATTATGTATATGTAAGAGCTCTAGGCATTTGCGAAGAGCTCAAAAAATTTCGCACGTGATTCAAACTTTAATTGTTTTTTCTTGTACATCATCCAAAAATGAAGTGCAAGACATTACTAATCAAGTTAGAGAATATATTTCTGATATTTTCCGCTAGAAAAAAACAACTAATTGAGAAAATAAGAAATTAAATTTCGAAGAAACGTGTAAATTTTTTGTGTTGACTTCAAAGAAAAAGCACTAAATAATAATTTCAATAATTATTACTTATAGATTATATTACCAAGTGCAAAAATTGCATTGGTCAGCGTATATGTCTAAATCTAGCCGTAGCTTATGTAGTCATAGTGAGTATGTGTGCGTATGATTGTAATATTTTTTTACTCTTTCATTTTTTTTTTAAGAGAAAAAAAACAAAAAAAGATAGATTAATTGAACAAAAAATTGTATTCACACGCAGTTTTAATTAGAAGCGTAATTTTCATTAGTTTGTGGAATGAAAGTTTAACGAAAAGATTCACACTATTCAACAATGCTACGGAAAACAAAAATTAATTAATTAATAATTAATTATTACTAGAAGATGAGAAAGAGAGGCATCACATGAAAAATGAGAGAGAAATCATTGAGTAATATAAATCCATTGCATTCAATGCAGTTGTTTATTTTTCTACTTTTGCATACTTGTAACTAAGCTCAGAGGTATTGAATCTTTTTCTTTCAATTGATTTCCAGAATTATAATTTTTTTCCTTTACATTGAATTACACACTTTATGATTACGTATGACAAATTGGAAAACGAATTTTAGAGTAACTAGGATTTGATGAGGTATTAGTGGCCTTTGAGCATGGAATATTGATAAACGTAGACTGATTTAAACGATGCGTAAAGTCTTAGAAGCTCGAGTAATAAATCATCAGTGATGAAGATGATGAAACACGGTAAATTGGAAATTTTTATGAATTATTTTGGAATTTGAAGAAGGTACAGGAATTTTGATAGCTCTAATTGTTCTTCACAAAATAGGTCAAACAAAAAAAATTTTCATCTCACTTAATCTCACTTATCAAGATATTCCGAAAAAAAACTTCGAAATTCCCTTTAATTCATCGCTCGACTATTGAAATAAAATTCTATTGAAATTAAAAATATCTCCAGATATAATAATGACAAACTGTTGCCTCGTGTTCTTACTCTCGTCAAATTTGTTTGATTACCCATAAGAATTTTTTTTACATGTATTTATGTATTGAAGAAGAAAATAATGAATGTGTGAGAATTTTCATTCCAAAGTCTGAAGGCAGCACACTTACAGCCTCATTTGCATTGTCTTTAACATTCCACGCTTATAGTAACTAACGTTCGTGTATTATATTCGTAACTGTATTTATCTCATAAACGGTAAAAAATTGAAATTAATATGGAAATTACTTACTGCCTTTTGCATTAGAATTCGTATTTATTTTTTGCCAAATTTCAATTTTTTTCCCCCTATTATTTTTGTGGCTTAGAATGAATTAATATTTTCTACGATAAGCACGATGAAGGAAAAATGGTATTTGAAATAATCCATGATTGAAGAAAGTTCACTAATATGTGTGAAACAAGTACACGCTGATTGTAATTGCGATGATGATGAAAATGATTAAAAAAAAAAAATTAAAAGCCAATTGTGAATTTTTCTTTTGAATTATAAAATATTTTATAATTGTATGTCTTCAATTTATTAATGATAATGTGCATTAATGTGAGTTTTAATATGCGTAATTATTAATTTCAACAGCGTACAAAGTATGATCTTTAATAATTTTAATTAACAGTTTTGGTCATCCATTGATAACAGTTTTATCTTTATAGAAAAAAAACATTATAACTAATATATTAATGATTAAAAGAACATGAGCTCATTAGCTTGATAAAATTTATTTAAAAACTTTTACAAAATGCATTCTGTCCTCATTGATAGTGGGATGAATGTGCTTGTTTTTTTTCTCTTCTTTGATTGATTGAAGGATTGATTCAATAGAAAATGTTTGATTGAACTTTCTCATGGAATTCCCTATCCTCTATTTGCTGTTTATATCGATGGAAAGGCAGTGCTATCAATTACTTCTGATAATTTTCGAGAAGTTTTTCTGGCCTTCGATGCTGCTCTCCAAAAAGGACGTGGAGTGAAGTGATCATTTTTCTTTCCATGAATGGCTGATGCTGCGTCAAGATAAATGAAGCGTAAGATGAATGATCTTATTAAGCATTCCTTGAGAAAAATATTCACGAAATTCTTTCTTTTTCCACCAAATTAATGAGAAAAAATAAATTCCTTTTGTTCGCCCTATTCCATTCTACACGAAAGGTCTCTATGAAAATTTTCGTGAAGCGATTAGATTCCGTTACACTCCCAAAAAATGAATTGCAAAATAAAAATGACTTTTCTCGTATCTTTCCATCTTCATTAGTGAATTTTTCCATATAATAAGCCTATATCAGAAGAATTCTTTTTTTTTGTTGAAAAATCCTTAGAATAATTTTAACTTGACCTTTATCTCATCCCCCTCGCCCCATGAATCATCTGACATAATTACTTGATTTCCAAGGTGGAAATATCTGTGACTGTGTTCCGCCATTAACTGCCACGGCACTTATTGATAGCTTCGGTCCAGGCTGCTGCTGGAGGATGGCACGTGATACAGATCTTCTGAAGGCCGGTGGGAGATTCAATGAAGCTGTGAGACATTAATCCATTGATGAATTATCATAAAAAGCAATCAAATAATTGAGGAAATGAAAAAGAAAATACTCGTAATATCATCGCTCAATGATAGCTTCGGCACATTCTTTTCCAGTCGCAACTGTTTCTCTTCTTTAAACCTCTTGAGAAACTTTCGTGTGATGTCGGTGATGATTTTTCCATCTAGATACTCTTCATTCATAAAATAATTAATTTGATTAATCCATTTATGATTCCATTTTCTAGTTCTATTTCTTAGTTCATTTTTCGATCTTGATAAAATATTTCGAAAAATGGAGAAGATACAGATATTTTCATAGACAACTTTTGTGTCGATGAGAATCAGAGCCACAAGAGAGACACTAAAAAAATCTCTATCTCCCTCATTTCTCGAGATACATCAGATAAAGAAAAAACGGAAAGGAATTATGAATAGAAAATCACTTTGTTAGTGGATTCAATTTTTTGATATCTCGAAAACTATGCGAACCAGGGTAATTTTTGTAATTACATTTTTGGAGCTCAAATTTTCATCTACAAGAAAAACTTTCCCCAAAAATTTCTCTTTCTTCCTTACACATTAAAAAAAACACTTTCAAATTGAGTATTTCAAGTAGCCTACTAGCAAGAAACCCATTTTGGGTGCCTCGAGAAACTCGATCCTGATATCTACAGAAACGCAATGAAGTAATTATTTGAGCCTAATCAAAATACTCAAATTGAGTTCCACACAAAAATCGATGTGTGGTTTTTTTCAATTCACTAATTAGTCATCATAAAATAGGATTAACGAGTTACCTAACGAGCTGCTGTGAGCAATGAGATTTTCCCGATACCTGTAACACTGCGTTACCAAATTACCGTGTAGTAACAAAGTCCTTAACCATCTCAAAGTTATCAAAGTTTCGCTGACGTCACCAACATCCTCAAGTGCATTATTTCTAGCATCCAGAGTTTCCAAATTGAAATTATTCAAGGGTCGTAATGAATTTAATTTATTGCCAGACACGTTCAATATTCTCAAACTATTCTGGAAATATTATAGAGAGTGTAACATCCTCAATAATAATAATAAAAATAAAAAATTTAATGAAAATGCCTTTTTTTCGAAGTGAATTGTGAATTAATTCGTTTCGTAAAATTCAGATATTATTAGTCTCCATCAAAGATCTCCGGAAATAATTGAAATCGGGAAATTTTCTTCAGAGTATTTTTGTGGAAAAAAATTGAAACTCCAAAAAAAAGTTCTTGAAAGATTTGAAAAAGTTGCTTTATTTAAGATAGGTTCCAGGATATTTGATGAAAATAAAAAAAAAAAAAATAAAAAAAATTTGATGAAAAGTACAATGGGCATTTCAAAGTCTATGCAATGACTTACCGACATTGTCCGCAAGCTTCTTGGATCAAAGGCCATGGATTCACCTGTAGGAATTCTCTGATTCTCAACATGCAGTTCCACCAAATTATCAAGACCTTCAAGACCCTCGATAATAGTAATACAATTGTATCCAAGAAATAAACTCCTCAAATTTCCCAATCTATTCAAATTCTCAATTTTCGTTATATTGTTATGTTGAAGATACAAATGAGTCAGATTAATTGCAAAATCAACATTTTCGATTTTTGTGATGCAATTGTTTTGCATGTAAATGACTCGTAAATTTTTGCATCCTGAAAAATTGCCCTGAAATATATTATTTATCAAAATAGGAAAAAAATCAATTTATAAAAAAAGTTTTTGCCCAAAATTTCTCTATCTTCCTCAATTTTCGAGATAATTCTGAAACAAACTGATGGTGCAATTGAATCTCATTCAATTCCTTGGCTAATAACTCAAAAAATACCTTAAAAATTATGGAATAATCGATGACAGTGACATAAAAAATAATGAAATATTGAATTTCGGTAAAAATTTTATTTAAAAAATTATTTACTCACAATAGCATCAATAAATTTATCATTCATATAAAGATGTGTAATTTTACGAAGATGATTTTTATTAATTCCCTTTACAAGAGATTTCATAGACTGCGTCCGCGCGCATTCTCTTTCAATATATGCAGCTGTCAGTAATACCATTTTACAATGAAGAATTTATCCACAATCACACTGTTAAATCTTGTCATTTGATTTTGTAGCAATGGTAACAGCCAATGGAGTTTTATTGATCAAACAAATTAGTAGTGAGGTGATGAAACATAAGTGATTCATTCCATAGTCGATTTTTGTGAAATATCTCAGAATAAAAGCGAGCTACGAAGAAGGTTCTCCTGAGGAAATTTACGACTATGAAATTTTCAGACAAATCGATTCTATTTCTTCATCAGTTCTTTTAGAATATCTCGGGAACTAAGCAAGTTAGAGCGATTTTGTCAAAATCCTTTTCGAAATTCTTCAAAACCGTTTGGAGGTAGAAAGGTCGTATTTCCATTACTTACTGAGATATTTCGGAAAAACTGAAGAGGTATTTCGTAAATTTGAAAATTCGCATCTCCGTCAGATCTCGAGATATCGATTCATCTCGTTTCAGATAACGTAGATAATATTTTCTCCTTTTTATTTGCAAATTAAGAAATAGAAGAGAGAGAAAGAAATATGAAATGGATTTCATGATATTTTATTACAAGATTCGTCTATATTAATCGCAGATTAATATCAATCTCCATTTGAAATATTTTGTTACAAATACTTTCTCATTTATTATTCATCATGACTTTTTTTTTGTATATCGGCTCAGTTAAATGAGCTATCGCAAATAGATGTATAGTAAAGTTTGGAAATCCAGGTCAAAAAAATCACATTGGATGATTCAATGATTGAATTGAATCGTTAGTCAGGAGGTAAAAGGAAAAAAGTAATTTTTGAAGAATTTCTCGGAATTGAAGCAAGATCCGGAAATTTTGGATAAGACCTCTCTTATAAAGGAACATGAATCCCATGAAGAATTTCGTATCGCTATTAACTTTCGAGATATTTTCAAAAAAGTGATTTGAATCAGCCGTAAAATGATGAAAAAAAGTGGAGAAATTACAAGTAGTTCATTCTTGAAAAATCTAGAAAACAACAAGGCTTCGGAAAATTTATCAAGAAATCTCTTTTGCAGATCACAAAAAAAAAAATCAAAAAAGTTTCTTAAGAATTTTCTCTGGGCCTACTCGCATCGAAGATATTCATAAATGAATCCACAAGTATTTTTTCAGCAGTTATCTTGTTTTTCCTCTTCTTTGAAATTATTACACAGGATCGTTAAAAGTGCAAGAATAGCACATGATTGCACAACACTACATGTATTCTCAACATTGAAAATATGTTTTTTAACTCCAAAAGTTATTTTACTATTTTGATAAAAATGATAGATCACCAATGAAGTGGAGAAACCAAATCGATTCATCATCGATTTGCTTCAGCACTTTACTGCTGAAATTTTGGCAGCTGAATAATTGTCAATCTGATCATTTTTGTTCCTCTGAATTCTTTCATTGTCCATCACGATGAGCATTATGAGTGAGAAATGATAAGTCAAGGAATTTAAAGTTCAGTAGCGAGGAGCTAAAGCAATTTGGATCGACTGCGAACTTCATTTTGAGTAATAATGCAATTAGCGCAGATCTGGCAATTTTTTAAATTTTTTCAGGCAAATAAATTATGATTGAAGAATATTAAAAAAATTTGCACTTATAGGCTTTTTAATTTTCTGCATAGACATATTCTTCATTCTCTCAAGATAAGTTATTTGTCAAGGAAACAAAATTGTCAGATGTTTGTTATTTCCAGTATTATAAGTTCGCTCAATATCTCGAAATTGCAGCGAGATGCAAAACATTTTATAGAATTTTTTTTTGATAGCTCCGATTCATTCCATAAAGATGCTTCCATCTTTATTAGTTTCCAAGATATTTAAGAAAATATAGTTTTTCGTCCTCGCTGCCGAACTTCATTACAAAACAATTTCCTTTCTTTTCTCACATATTTACACTAAATTTACGAGTGAATAAAAAAAAACCTCAGTCTTTTTCAGATGACTATTTTCTATTGGATAAAAAAAAATTAGTCATTAGAATAATTACCACTTGATACTACCGTTTTTAATATCATTGTATGCTGAGGCTGTTATAATACCGTGATTCTGACTATAACTATTTAATGTACGAATTGTCCTCGTATTTGTTGATTTTTGTATGGCACTGTGTCTGTGATAATTCTTGAGCGTTTGACTACGTGTTAATTTAATATTACTAATATTATTATCATTAATATTGATATTATTACGTCGTACAGCTGCTGATCTTGTTAACATTGGCATTGTTTGATTCAAATAATTTTGAATAACTTGACTCTGTGTTGTATTTGTTAATGAATTTGTACCAATTGATGCAAAATGTTTTGTTACATTATTTGGTATTTTTGGTACTAAGTAATTAGCATTTGTCGTTGGACTATCTTGATTCGGTCGCTTTGCTAATTGATAATGTGGTGGATTCGGTGGAATTTTTTGAGGCGGATTTCTATTCAATGGAATTTGGGGCTTCGTTCCTCTTCGTAATTTCGGTTGATTTGGAGGATTCCATTTGTTGCCTGCTCCGGACTGGAAAAAAAATTAATTTGTCTCTCAATTCCATTCATCCATCTTCCTTATTGTTATTAATGTTCTATCTATTAAACGCTATCAATAAATAATTGTTCATCTTTGATGCATTCATGAAGTGGAGGAACGAGAAAAAATAAATTCTAGGATTCGAGATTCTGTTTTTTTTTATATTTCGGAATTTACGAAAAATATCTTGTTTTTCTCGAAAAAACTGAATCTCAAGCTGATTGAACATGTTTTTACACTCCATCACTTCATTGGATGTCAATTAACAATAATAACTAATTGCGCGCGTGCAAAACCAAAATTCATGTTTTTTATCACATTTCTTATCTCGAGGAGTTACAGTACCTAAATATATCCCATATGGCAAGTAGCCTGTAATGATATAATTTTGATTTACAACCACACAATCGCACACTCATTTCAAAATAATTGAGGATGTTTTTATTTGCTCTATTATGTCAATATACTCACCACTGCTACTTGATCTGATTGGAAGGAACGTTGGGATTTATTGAGATTCTGCTGCTGCTGTTGTTGAGTCAGGCACTGACAACTTTTCGCGTGACCCGGTGGTAAATTTCGAAAATTGCCGTTGATCAAGTTGTGGGCGTACTGCGAAATGATATTTCTGCCTGTAACAAAAATGTTCAAAATAATAATAATCATTAGAAAAATACTCTTGAATTCTCTGTAGTAGAAGAGTTATTCCCGTTATATTCAAAATGTCTTCAACAATATTGAGTTTATGGTAATCTATCAGAAAACCTTTTTTGATATCGAAGAAATTCTCTACAAAACGTAGCGTTTCGGAGATATTCGAAATTTAATCTATAAAATATAATTAGAATGTTTTGTAATAGAGTCGCACTGTCAGAAATTCTAATTCTATAATATTCCGTAAATTATCTCATCATTGCCATATTCGTTTATGGTTTAGCATCTGAAAATAGGAAGTTATCCAATATTTAATTAATTATTATTTTTACCTTCGATTTGTGAATTCTTGAATCCATCACTTTTATCCTTCTCTTTCCTGACATCATCATTTGAAAAATGTAAGTTATTTTTCGGCAGTACATCACCCTGTCCAGCTGAACTCGTTTGATTTCTTATGTGCTCTGACAATCGACGAATTCTGGACTTGGACCTACCAGAAAATTTGTATTTTATCCTATACAAAAAAGAGGAAACTCATGGAACGACCATCTGAGAACAACTCGACGGTTTAATCCATTTAAATATTTTTATTCTCACATATTCTTGTGCTTCCGGTGTTTTTCATCCATCATTGCATAGAGTTTGTTTCTGTATTCGTCGACAGAAAGTTGTACATCGTCACGAAGCGGAGGAATTATGCTGGCGCCACGTTCGGGTTCATAAGCACGATAATGAAATCTAGATGATGGAAACGAATTAAATGAAGAAGCGAAATGGCGGAAAATGACAAACTGAAAAATTCTCTGAGAAATATTTTCAGAATGAATTTGGAAGCAAATTATAAGATAATATCCTTCTAAACTCATTTTGGGGACTTTCTTTGAATCTTCTTCAAAAAGGGACCGTTTTGTAAATAGTTTTATTAGCTCTAAAAAATATTCCTCTGTAAATTCTCATGAGCCTCATGATTCTCAAAATATTTTCAGAATTAACTACATGTGGTTTTTGACCCATCTGTCTCTGTCTTTCCTTTAATGGAGTGAAGAAGCGGATCCTTCAATTTTCATATACGACGTGCATGTTCAAATCATGAATAATTTCTTTTACGCATAATGCGCATGCGCATATCGTAAACACCTGACTTTTCGTATCACGCGCATGCGCAGACAGCCCACCAGATTGAAACTCGAATTTGAAATCAAGAAATTTCACATTGCTATCGATTATTCATTTGTAATCGTCTCGAAATTTAACAGAGATAGAAATACTTCAGTCATGACCGTTTTTCTAAAGAAAGATTAGAACTCCGAAGGTCGTCACAAAAATTACTCTATCTTTCTTAGATCTAGAAGTATTTTCGGAAAACCAGGCTCATGTGAATTCCACTTATCACCGTTTTTCCACTCGATCACTGATCCAATACTGATAAGTATCAGGAAAAAATATTGCGTGATGACCAACAATTGAGTAACTTACTCGGCAACATATGGATGCTCCAACGCCTCGACCGCAGTCAGCCTGTGGTTCGGATTGAACACTATGAGGCCATTGATAAGATCTAATGCGTTCTCAGAAACACCCATAAACATTTCTCGTAAAGTTCTGTGTGGTAAACTCGGGGTTTTTTCGAGAAGATTACTGCCATAACCGGCACTGACTGATGCGATATCTAAACAGTAATTGAAGGAGCAATGAGAGGTATATACATTTTTTTTTCATTTCCACCAGTGCAAGAAGGGACGCTATTTGATGGTATATAGATAAGAGTTGCAGAATCAATTCTAAATAATTGGTACATAGCTTTTGCAGTCATCTTTTGCGCCATTTTTCCACAGCATTACTTCACCGAATCAAAAAAAATGAAATCATTTACCTTCTGGCGTAGGTGGTGGCAATGTGGTCATTATCCGTTCAACCTGATTGATAGTCGAGGATCCAGGAAACAGGGGCTTTTCAAGTAGCATTTCACCAAGAATACAGCCCAACGACCACATATCAATGCCTTTTGTGTATCTAAAACAAAGAATTATATTGAAGATCGATGATTTCCATTTTCTGATATAAGAGACATGAAGTTTGATACAATTTCATTTTTTTACCTTTTTGATGAGATAAGAATTTCTGGAGCACGGTACCATCTTGTGGCAACGTAGTCAGTCAATGTCGGATCACTACCAGATTCACCATCACCTTCACCAATTTGTGTCACTGATCGAGCTAAACCAAAGTCAGCTATTTTGCAGTGACATTGAGCATTCAATAGGATGTTCGATGGCTACAAATAACACAAGGACTTTATTAATTCAGCAGTCTTTGGCTTTCTCTTCTTTTTAGTTTCCATTTACCTTCAAATCCCTGTGTATAACATTACCAGAATGAATGTATTTTATAGCTTTGAAAAGCTGATACATTATGTAAACTTTGTGAATATCTCTGAGAATATTGCCACGTTTGATGACATTATGGAGATCTGCTTCTGCAATGATAATTCGTTTGATTAAAAGAAATAAACTTCACTTGATTAGATTTTTTGTAACATTTGGGAAATCAATAAGGATAGCGCAATTTTTAGGGAAGCCTTTTTCTTTAGCTCTAGAATTTTTTTCTACAATAAGGTCTTTATGGATCTTAGAATCTCAAATAATCCAGAAAGGAAAGATGATGGGTTGCACTAGTAAAAAGGGAAAATGAGAAGATGCTACTTGGAAAGCAGTTTTTTTAGGAATTTCCCAAAATTGCAGTGAGATACGAAATTTTCCAAAGAGACCTCTTCTGTAGAACATAAGAAAGACCGACAGAAAGGAGCATTGCGTAAAATGTCATATCTCGAATAGTCTATCGGAGATATTTACAAAAAATTGACTGGGTCGGAATGAAGGATTCTTCAAATAGATTTTCCTCGTCAAATTGAGCTATCAGCTTGAATCCAAATTCTTCCACGAATTCTTCAATAATGAAAGAAAATGCGGAAATCTTACCCATGAATTCAAAAACGAGATAAATATCCCGATCATTATTAGCCTTATGCAAGCCAATGAGCTGTATAATATTTTCGTGATTTGAAAATGACATTAGAAACATAATTTCTCGGAATGTTCTCTGTGCATCAGTTTGATTTCTGAATGCATCAAATATCTTCTTAACCGCCACTGTCTCCTTCGTCCTTTTGTCAATTGCTTTCCAGACGATTCCATAAGCCTGTATTAAAATGGAGAAGAAACGTTCAAAAATAATCAAATTCATGCAAAACTGAACAACTGAATTTATTCATGTCTTTCAGATCAATACAATTCATTGAAAGATTCATGCAATACAATCGTCCTGACTAGAGGAAAAAAACATAGTAAACAACGTGCTTGGTACGATTGTTTTATCTATATCTCCAGGCACTCCAGAAAAATAACAAATGTATGTGCGTTTAATATGTTTGTGTGCGTTTTTTTTACGTGGGAAGACTACATTTTTACAATCACAATGATGACAAATTCTCAGGCATTTTATTGATCTTGTGCTTTCGTCTCTAGTCAAGAAAATGGAAAAATTCTATTTTTATTCACACAGATAGAGCTAAAGAGCTGAAGAAAGAAAAAATAGCATTCATTTTGACTTTTCCATTTTTTTTAGAATTGATGAAAAGCAAGAAAAGAGGGGTCTCCTTGTTGTCTGTCGATTTTGTAAGGATATCGTCGAATTAGCGAGATGGTGATATTTTTGGAGAGATCTTTTTTGGAATGAAAAGAGATCCCCAAATGAAAGCTCCACGATAAAATCCCGTATTTCCATCAAATTCTGAGATATTCCCAAGAAACTTTGATCGTCAATGCATCGAATGACTCTCGTTTGCTCCAAAATTAACAAGAAAATCCAAACAAGCTCACATTGATTATTCATTCATTAACACAAATTGCACTTAAAATAATAAACTCGTCAACTTGAACTGAATAATTCAAGCAATATCACGTGGTTATCATATAGGTGAAGGCAACGTGGACCTTCTATCGACTGAAGTGTTCTCAAATTGACGGGAAAAAATCAAGTTTAAAATTAATATTTACCCCTTTGCCGAGTCGCCGAACAATGTTGTAATGCTTGGTAACATGATTATCAATTTCTGTTAATTTTTCTCCATTACTTTTACCTGACATGATTTTTTTTTCACAATTTTGATGAGAAGAAAAATTAAAGAAAAACAAAATAGAGAAAACGTCACAGCATGAATGCAACTTCTCTGTTACCGGCTAAAATACAATGACACTGATGCTATTGATGATTATGAATTGTCCAAACGTATAATTTACAGACGAGATTAATTGAAGCGCACAATGTAAATGGCACATTCACATTTCTCGTATACATCCGAATGAATTGTAATACAAGTGAAATAGTTTATTCCACAACATTTGACACATCGATATGTCGCTTGTGTGTTTATACTGTATTATAGAAAAGTCGTTGCTTAGTGACCGTTAGCCGACAACATTCAGGGGCTCTGATATTGCGCCCTCACTCACGAGGCATTACATTCAGCTATCAATCTGCTCGAACTCGAATTTCTTACAACTAGTTTAGATGTTTCTATTTTCTGACGATTATTTTCATTTCATAGTTAATGAAATTGTTCATTCAAGAAATGCTCAAGTTTATTTGCAAATTAAAGAGAAGCCACGGTGAAATGCACAAGTCTTTATTTGATGCGAGGAATCGTCAAGTCATTTCTGGCACCTAATAACATGTGTTAAAAAACAATAAAAATGTTGAGCACAATTCATTTTGCCCGGTTCATTCGATTGTTCATTTTAGAACATAAAATTGGCTATTCGTTTTTTATCAAAATCATAGATCACAAGAATAAATTATTATAACTCGCTCATTCTACATATCATGGCATTACGTTTATGAAATCATTGTCTTCAGTACTCGAGATTGTAGTCTATAATCTTCCTTACTAAATACCAGATATTCCATTCTATTCTCTCAAGTCTTACGAATATCGGAAAGAGAATAAATCTGAATCGAATAAAAATTATGATTCGAGGGGCATTTTTAAGATAAAATCCCGAATAATGATGTTTTATCTTGAAAGGCAGGACAAAATGGCTTATATTTTAAAAAATTCTGTTTTCTGTCATATTCCAACTATTATGTGTCGAATGCCATTGATGAATCCTCTCACCAATGTTACGGCCACAACCCGAAGAACACGTGAATTTCAAGAACCTTTCAATGAAGAAAATACTAGATTATACGTACTAGTCACGGTTGTTGTTGCACCTGTAATAGAAAAAAGTGAACGGGTTGCCGTGGTAAAACACTGAAGTGTACCGATGTCTGAAGGACAGAGGTTGTTGGAAAGAATAACTTTATTCAGAAATAAATGATATAATTTGTATATTTTCAACCGACATGAAATAATTTATATGCACTTCATTCCAAGTACACAAATGACAATTAATCCTGACGGCTCTTATTTGGTATTTCATTAGGAGTTTGATGTTCATAAAGAGAGTATTTCTCACCAGTGAACATTAAATAAATAGGAGTGAGTTTCTGAAAAACATCCCCATTCACTTTCCTTTCCACATGGTACATTGTTCAGAAGATGCAAACTGCAATGCTTGCGGAATGTCGGCGCAACGCTGAAACTCAACGCGGCATTTATCCGGAAGCCAAAGATATTCAATATTAATAAAATTCGATATTTTCCAATTGGGGGCCTGATATTGGACTAGGCATCATCAAGGACCAGAAAGGTTATTCATTAATGGAGCGCCCATTCACGTGCGTACCATCGACTTTTGCGGAAGCAGCAAGTGGTTCACCGGGACACTCTGTGCCGAACTGTCAAAGAGAGATGATACTATAATTGATAAAAGCACTGGTTTGATTATTTCATTTGATTCGTTGTGTCAATGTTTCTGTATTGATCATTTTACAACTAATTTATCGAAATAACACGAATCGATCCCCTAGAAACTTGAATCTGGAATAGAACTGCATCGATTGAAAAACTGAGTAATTCTTATTTAATCTCATCTTGTGTACTTCTCCTCTCTCATTCCCTCTTAATTGACTTGGGTCTTCCAATTTTTCTACTACCTGAGATCCAGATTATCATTGTTACACGTTGATGAAGCAATCCTTATGGCACCCAAATTGTTATCGTTAAATTGGTATCAAAAAAGTATTACTTTGAGCTCCGACAGCTCTGACCCAAGCAGTGCTGGATTGGCGGCTTTTTGTCGCTTAAATAGTAAATAGCCGACAGAATATTAGGAATATCAGTCATATAATAGAGAGCCGGTTGTCCAGTTGTCTGGCGCAGTGGATTGGACTGTAGATTCACATGCGGTAGACCCGGGTTCGAGCCCGACTGGATAGAGTTGTGTAGCTCATAACAACAGGAAAAAGTCTCTGAGCACAGTCTGTCGCATAAAAATTAGTAACATTGGCTGTATAACATAAATTTGTTGAAGGCCAGCTGCGCAAGCAGCACAAATAACAAACAAACATAAAAGAGAGCCGGTCTCAGGTGTAAATTTAGGAGCAAATGCATACGTACATTTCATTGTTCCACATTTCCGAAGTTCTGAGACGATTTTAGCATATTGCACACGATCTAGGGGGATTTCTCTAATAATCTTCTCCGCTTCGTATGATCCATCTTCTCCCATCTATAAAATTAAAAATATGCAGTAATTACACAATTAAGGATATGGAATCGGTATACATGTTCAGTGCATCGTTTCTAGTTTATTTGGTTGAAACAATCATTTACATGATGAAGATGAATTCCTTTAACGGTAGGAAAAGAATCAATTGTTTTTTGTCTCTAACATTGTCACATCTTTTCTCTCATGATAACTGAAGTACTAAGAAAATATTCAAAAATTTGACTTCCATATCAGAATGTTCAATTTTGTTATTCCACATTTCCCTCAATAGGAACGAACAGGGCTAAAAGTTACTGAGGTAAATCGAAACACTTCTTAAATGAATGGAGATAAAAATGTACTGCAAGTGCATTGAATAATAGTAAACAGCAGTTCACCTATGGCAGTTATATTAGTGAAGCCATCTACTACCCGTGAAAAACAGAATTAGATCTACCTAGATCTAAGTAGATCTAAAAAATGGGAAACCGGAGATCCATCTAGATCTACCGAGATCTCTGGAGATCTAAACAGATCGGTGGAGATCTTGCCTATGAGATCTATTGAGATCTACGGAGATCTAAGCTGATCTGACTTGTTATATCTCTTCAGATCTCCATAGATCCATGAAGACGCAACTCAGCGTGACAAAAATGGATAAGTGAATTCCAATAGATCTACGGATATCAACGGAGATCTACATGGATCTACTTATATCTACTCGGATTTCTATTGATCTACTTAGATCTAGTAGAATTTAAGGAAATGGAGATCTATCTAGATCTACGTAGATTCACGTAGGTCTACGTAGATCTAAACAGGTCAGATGGTATCTCTTTCGTTAGATCTACTGAGATTCTGTTAGATCTGAACAGCTCTCCAAAGACCTACATGAAACATGTTCAATTTTTGTAATAATATTTCTCATAGGTTGACATGTACATATTCTATGAGAGGTTAAATAATATAGTACGTTCCTTTTCATATACTCATCGACTCCGAAAACTTACGATCAAACTACTTCAACTTCACTCCGATTAGTACAAGAAAAATAGGCGGAGATGAGATTATGAGGATTGAAAATTGATAACAAATATAAAATCGGCCGATGGCTCAGATAGAAGAGTTCGAGTAATAGCATTTGAAGGGTCCCGGGTTCGATCCCACCCGAATGCTACTTCTTTCCGATTTTTTCCTCTTTCAAAATTTTAATTATGTATAGAAAATGGCCCTGTACAATCAGTTGAACTTAAATGAGGCTATTTTTAGAGAAATATTATACATAATTTTTTTCTCGGGTATCAAAAGAGATCTGAAGTGATCTATCTATATCTCCGTAGACGGAGAGAAAAATCCATGAAAATCTATGGTGAAAGTTCCAGAAAAATTACCGGACTGAGCAGTAACCGTGGGACATTGTGGCCTTACTATGAAAAAATGCGAAGCCGGTCCGGTAAAATTTGACACTGATGGGTTCCAGTAAAAATTTCGGTCTCAGTGCCACAAAATGAAAATTCAATGATGAAACGATGAAATTCACGTATACTACACCATTTTTATTATATTGATCATCCTAATTATTATTAGTTCTTCATTATTCTTATTCATTTTTTATCCTGAAAATAAATTTATTTTACATCCATTTTTAGCAACAGAGACTCTAGCAGAGATTATTGTCTTATGAGTTACAATGGTCGACAGAAATTCGGAGTCCTTCAAAAAATTCCCAAGAATAGTTATTGAAATCATAAATTTCATAATATCCTGTGTGCTGATCTAGTATAAGAGAATTAAATTTTTTGCAATAACAATTATTTCGCTGTTTGATACATTTAAAAACTTGATTTCATAGAACTGTGGTCCATGGCTATCACGATGACAGATCCAATATGGCGATTCTTCCAAATTTCCCATAAGTCCTTGCGATACGCCATCAAATCCGAAAAGACCCGAACTGAATCGATTGACGGACGAGTGCGATAGAAATTACTACTCAGTCCGGTAAAAAGTATTCCGAGGACCAGAAAATTAACGTCCTAGTCAGCAATTTATACGTTTCTCACAACAAATTTTGTGGGATACAAGAAGAAATTTCACGAATGGAGGCACAGTTAGGAAAAAATTACCGACCAGTCCAGTAAAATGCACTCACTCATTTGGTACATATTATGAGACGTTTGTCACTTTTTCATTCCTGTAGGAGGAGGTTTTCACTTACGAACCTCTATGTCCCACGATTACCGGACTGGTCCAGTAATTTTTCATGAATTTTTCTCTCCGTGTAGATCTTCTTAGATCTATGTATATCTCCGTAGATCTCCTTAGTTCTATCTATATCTCCCTAGATCTCCTTAGATCTATCCCAAAATTTAGATCTAGGTAGATCTAAATCTGCTTTTCCCGGGTAGCCTTACTAATATATAAGAATGGTCGATCTCTGGGAACAAAAAATCCATCTCTAGAAAATGCAATTTTTTCAAGATCGATTTCCCTAGAATTTTTACTGGTTAACTACTTTTTCTTCAGTCGTATGAGTAAATATAAAAAATATTCACTGCTAATTTCAAATTCCAATTTACGAGGTTCCTATTATAATTGCATAATTCATAAAAAAATTTTCAGTGGAGAGTCTTCAGAGAATTTTTTAAAAAGGATCAAAACGTAGGAATCAATGAATCTATTTTTTTCAATAAAAAAAAAACAATATCACATCTATTTTTGATCAATCATTTTCGAAATCGTTCAATAGATTGGAACTACTGTATAGCTTTCGATAGGTCCGTTGCATCTCTCCCAATTTGGAGACAAAAGGACAGTAACTTCTGATTGATCGAATGTAAATATTTGATTAATCACTGTGATAACTCGCATTAACTTCGAGATATGGAATATCATTCAAAGTTCCGTTTCACTAGTTTGAGTTCGAAGGGTAATATAAATCCCATTGTTCATTTTTTTTAGAAGAGGAAAAAAAACGATCGGATTTTCCTTGAAACGAATTGAAAAATCCATTAATCGAGTTTCTGAAAATCGCCGCAGAAATCCCCGTGTCTAAAGAGGGTGTTCGCTATTAGGTGTCTCTTCAATGCAGGTGAGTATACTCACAGTTCCAAGTTTCTTCATTGTGCAGGCCATTTTACAGGTCGAAAGTTTGATGATACTTGCAAAATCATTCTGTCCATTGAACGTATACTGATAGCTGCATTCCTCATGGTTGAATGTTGAGATGAAGAGAACTTTGAAGAGTTTTTCTTCAAGGGAAAAAAGTTTAGATCTGATCAGATTCGGAATTTGACACGATATGATCCGATCTAATTAGATCCGAACCGATCTAACTCATCCTTAACTAATGAAGAGGGATTCTATCAGATTCCATCGCGATTACAGAGTGAATCTAATGAATCAGAAATTTCAGAATGAAGATCTATTTTTCTCACCGAAATAATATCAATATCATTCTATAACTGTCATGGATTTTCGGGAAAATAGTAAGTTCAAGGAACATAAGAATAATGATTCATGAATCTTGATTACATAATATCATAACGTTGCGTAGAATCATATTTGATTGGATCTGAGCCAATGCTAAGTGAATCTAACTGAACTTGAACAGGTTCAATTGAATCTAAGCTGATTTGAGCATACATATGTCTGATTGCATCTACCCAGATCTAATTAGATCTGATCAGAAATTGTTTAATCCATTCATATCCAATCTCGCAATGAAGTGAAATCTGAGCAAATTCCATTAGATCTACCTAGATCTGAACATTTCCTCCTGCGTAATCATATACAGCAGTTTATCTTATTAGAAATGGCTAATAGGGAAGATCGGCTCAAAATGGACTTGATGGGTGAACTAAACCAGAATTTTCGGAGCAGTGAAAGCCTTTTTTCTGTTTCATTCGAGTCAATGATCACACAATATATGTGCTTTCATGAATAATGGAAATGCTTCAACTAAAAATTAATTTTATTAGTGCTTAAGGGGTTAGACCACTGTAACCGTCCCAAAAAACGGGGTTTTCTCCATTTTTTCATGGGGGAAACCTAACATTCCGGGGACTTATTGGGCATTGGTTCGAGTTCATAAATCCAAAATTTCAGCCCAAAATATCAAACAATAGTGACATGACAGCCATTTCAGCTCGGCAAATTTTCGGCAAATTTGCTGCAAGCAGTGAATTTGGATTGAAAACAAAAAAGAAATTGGCTCGATCTACATGCCTATAGCTAGCGAAGTACGTGACCGATTTTGAAAATATTACTTTTCCAATAATTGGCACGCATTTGGATAATAATGTTCAATTTTTGACGAAAAAAACCGTAATTTTTCTCAATAAAAAAAGGGCAACTTATCATTAAGAAAAAATCCCACGTACTCCATTTCGAAATATCATTCCACAGAAACTGTCAGAAATTCACCTCCAGGTAGATACATTCAAAGTTTTAACATGTGTCTTAAAGGAGTTCTTCAGTTTCTCGGCAGAAACAAGGAAATATTCCAGACTGCTGAAAATTTACGAATAGGCTTATTGCGTAATTGCCATTATATAGTAATTTTTTGGAATTTATTTTCCATGAGAATAGAGGAGAAAATAATTATGGAAGTTAGATATTATACATGGGGTTATATGGAAAGTCGGTAAACTTTGGCAAGTACCTACGTAGCCCGCTCGATCGGTAATGAAGTAATCATGCTACAATTCTCTACCGCTTATATAACCCCATGTATAATATCTAACTTCCATAATTATTTTCTCCTTTATTCTCATGGAAAATAAATTCCAAAAAATTACTATATAATGGTTATTACGCAATAAGCCTGTTCGTAAATTTTCAGCAGTCGGGGATATTTCCTTGTTTTTGCCGAGAAACTGAGGAGCCTCCTTAAATATGAAGAAATGCTAGAGGAAAATTTCAAAATTTCATCAGAAAAAATGGGTATCAAAATGGGTGATAAACTTTGTCTCTACACCTTCTCACGGGGGAATACTCGTTCTCGTTCCCGTCTCAACTCGCCATGCCACAACTGGCCATGACGAGTTTGTTTTCGAAGAGATTGTTTCACTGGAGACTTTTGTGCCACGGGTTCCATGATTGAAGCGCTCGATAGCCCACTGAGTCTGTAAATGTTTATAAACGAGAAATAAAGATTGTTTCTTGATGGCAATGTGATCTTAATAATCTCCTATTAGTATACATATTTGTTCCCAATGTCGTCAATTATGATGACAGCTTGGGAATAATTCATGTGTCTGTCCATTCGGACTTGAGATTGTTTCGGGACTCTTATCTGGGAATGAAATTGTTCACGGACTTGTGGACATACTCAATGAATAATCGTGCCCGAGCATCGAACTATCGTTATGAATTCCCTCATTATGTTTCAATAGAACATTTCAATTGGAAATATTTCTCTTGCATTTTAAATTTGTGGGCGAGATAGTATCCAATCTCTAATTTGGGATACTCGCTCTCGTTCCCATCTCAACTTGCCATGCCACAGCTGTCCATATCGAGTTTGTTTCCAAAGAGATCGTTTAATTTGAGACATTCATGTCGCGGTTTCCGAGATTGGAGTGCTAACTGGCCCACTCTGTCCGTAAAAATTTATGAACCAAGAATGAAGATCTTTTTCTGATGGCAACGGGAAATTAACAGTCCCCTATTTGAATACACACTTGTCCCCAATTTCGTCAAATTATGATGACAGTTAGGGAAAAATTCCTGTGTCTGTCCATTCGAACGTGAGGTTGTCTTGGGATTATCATCTGAGAATGAAATTGTGTATTAGCTTAGAAGCATACTCAATGATTGATTATGTCTGAGTATGGAAACATTCCTTATGAATCCCCTCATTATGTCTCAATGGGACATTCCAATTGGAAACGTTTCTTTCGCTTTCGCAATTTACGGACGAGATCGTTTCCAATGTGCAATTTCGAGGCAAACTTTGTCTTCACAATAGAGTATGGTTGCTGAATGACAGCCCCTGTAGATCTTTTTGTTCGACCAACAGATTACTTTGAAAACTTACTTATTTTATCGACGATGATCACCAAGGTTACCTCCGTAAAGTTAGCACAATGAAGTGTTTTTTTGGGGACTTTTTTTAGCTCTGAATTATGTGCTATTTATGTGCTAATTATTTGTGGAATTCCTAAATTATTTGCTGTTTGGCTTCACCTGATTTGAAGCGGTTGAAGTTGTGGAAAAATGAATTTTTGTCATTTAACTGACAAGAATCAGAAATTGACGCCAAACATGATGGAATCATTATGTGCTCGATAAGAAAATATCATTCCATATTTTCTCAGAATTTACAGTGCACACGGGAATAATTTATGTCGGCTTATACAGAATTGAAGTAATAAAAAGCTCCTTTTTTCGCTTTTTTCCGACAGCAATGGTTCAATGAGCTTGCAACTTACAGAAAAATTATGTGCTCCATGAAAATAAATCATTCCATATTTTTTTCAAATTTTTGGTACGAAAATAAATTATTTATGGAGGGAAAAGTCATGAAAAGCTATATCCATTGATTTGATTGTTGACAATAGTCCACAAATGGAGCTTAAAATCAATGGGCATATTATGTGACCAATGGAAGAAGATTATTCCATATTTTTTTAGAATTTTTGGCGCTTGAATAAATTATTTGTGGAGGGAAAAGTTAAGAAAAGTTGAATTTTTGTTATTTTATTGACGAAATTCAATAAATGTCCTCCATGATGATGAAAACATTATGTGCTCAATGGAAAAGATCATTTGATATTTTTTCAGAATTTAAAGTGTACAAGGGAATTATTTGTGTAGGCTTGCACGAGTTTCAAGGAATAAAAAGCTCCACTTTTTGCATTTCCCAGACAGCAGCTATTGAATGAGCTTGCAACTTGCAAGAACATTATGTGCTCTATGAAAAACGATCACTCAATATTTTTTTAGAATCAGTAGTACATGAGGGTATTATTTGCCTACAGCTTGTACGGAATTGAAGTAATAAAAAGCTCCGTTTTTTGCATTTTCTCGACAGCAATCATTGAATGAGCTTGTAATTTACATAAAAATTATGTGCTCCCTGAAAAAGACTAATTTCATATTTTTTTTAATTTTTTGGGGTACAAATGAATTATTTGTGAAGGGAAAAATTATGAAAAGTTGAATTCTCGTTATTTTAGTGACAAAATCCAACAAATGTCCTTGAAAATAATGAAAACATTATGTGCTCAATAAAGAAAGATCACTCAATATTTTTTCAGAATATGCAGTGTACAAGGGAATTATTTATGTGGGCTCGTATGGAACCGAACTCATGAGAAGCTCCACTTTTTGTCATTTTCTTGACAGCAGTCATTGAATGAGCTTGTAACTTGCATAAACATTATGTGCTTCCTGAAAAAGAATCATTTCATATTTTTCTAAATTTTTTGGTGTACAAATGAATTATTTGTGGAGGGAAAAATTATGAAAAGTTGAATTCTCGTTATTTTAGTGACAAAATTCAACGAATGTCCTTGAAAATTATGAAAACATTATGTGCTCGATAAAAACAAATCACTCAATATTTTTTCAGAATACACAGTGTGCAAGGGAATTATTTATGTGGGCTCGTATGGAACCGAACTCATGAGAAGCTCCACTTTTTGTCATTTTCTTGACAGCAGTCATTGAATGAGCTTGTAACTTGCATAAACATTATGTGCTTCCTGAAAAAGAATTATTTCATATTTTTCTTAATTTTTTGGGGTACAAATGAATTATTTGTGAAGGGAAAAATTATGAAAAGTTGAATTCTCGTTATTTTAGTGACAAAATCCAACAAATGTCCTTGAAAATAATAGAAACATTATGTGCTCAATAAAGAAAGATCACTCAATATTTTTTCAGAATATGCAGTGTACAAGGGAATTATTTATGTGGGCTCGTATGGAACCGAACTCATGAGAAGCTCCACTTTTTGTCATTTTCTTGACAGCAGTCATTGAATGAGCTTGTAACTTGCATAAACATTATGTGCTTCCTGAAAAAGAATCATTTCATATTTTTCTAAATTTTTTGGTGTACAAATGAATTATTTGTGGAGGGAAAAATTATGAAAAGTTGAATTCTCGTTATTTTAGTGACAAAATTCAACGAATGTCCTTGAAAATTATGAAAACATTATGTGCTCGATAAAAACAAATCACTCAATATTTTTTCAGAATACACAGTGTGCAAGGGAATTATTTATGTGGGCTCGTATGGAACCGAACTCATGAGAAGCTCCACTTTTTGTCATTTTCTTGACAGCAGTCATTGAATGAGCTTGTAACTTGCATAAACATTATGTGCTTCCTGAAAAAGAATTATTTCATATTTTTCTTAATTTTTTGGGGTACAAATGAATTATTTGTGAAGGGAAAAATTATGAAAAGTTGAATTCTCGTTATTTTAGTGACAAAATCCAACAAATGTCCTTGAAAATAATAGAAACATTATGTGCTCAATAAAGAAAGATCACTCAATATTTTTTCAGAATATGCAGTGTACAAGGGAATTATTTATGTGGGCTCGTATGGAACCGAACTCATGAGAAGCTCCACTTTTTGTCATTTTCTTGACAGCAGTCATTGAATGAGCTTGTAACTTGCATAAACATTATGTGCTTCCTGAAAAAGAATCATTTCATATTTTTCTAAATTTTTTGGTGTACAAATGAATTATTTGTGGAGGGAAAAGTTATGAAAAGTCGAATTCTCGTTATTTTAGTGACAAAATCCAACAAATGTCCTTGAAAATTATGAAAACATTATGTGCTCGATAAAAACAAATCACTCAATATTTTTTCAGAATATACAGTGTGCAAGGGAATTACTTATGTGGACTCGTATGGCATTGAACTCATGAGAAGTTCTATTTTTTGCATTTTTTCGATAGCAGTCATTGAATGAGCTTATAACTTCTATAAACATTATGTGCTCCCGGAAAAAGAATCATTTCATATTTTTTTAAATTGTTTGGTGTACAAATGAATTATTTGTGGAGAGAATAGTTATGAAAAGTTGAATTCTCGTTATATTAGTGACAAAATCCAACAAATGTCCTTAAAAATAATGAAAACATTATGTGCTCAATAAAGAAAGATCACTCAATATTTTTTCAGAATATGCAGTGTACAAGGGAATTATTTATGTGGGCCCGTATGGAACCGAACTCATGAGAAGCTCCACTTTTTGTCATTTTCTTGACAGCAGTCATTGAATGAGCTTGTAACTTGCATAAACATTATGTGCTCCCTGAAAAAGAATTATTTCATATTTTTCTTAATTTTTTAGGGTACAAATGAATTATTTGTGAAACGAAAAATTATGAAAAGTTGAATTCTCGTTATTTTAGTGACAAAATTCAACGAATGTCCTTGAAAATTATGAAAACATTATGTGCTCGATAAAAACAAATCACTCAATATTTTTTCAGAATACACAGTGTGCAAGGGAATTATTTATGTGGGCTTGTATGGAATCGAACTCATGAGAAGCTTCACTTTTTGTCATTTTCTTGACAGCAGTCATTGAATGAGCTTGTAACTTGCATAAACATTATGTGCTTCCTGAAAAAAAATTATTTCATATTTTTTTCATTTTTTGGTGTACAAACGAATTATTTGTGGCGGGAAAAGTTATGAAAAGTCAAATTCTCGTTATTTTAGTGACAAAATCCAACAAATGTCCTTGAAAATAATGAAAACATTATGTGCTCAATAAAGAAAGATCACTCAATATTTTTTCAGAATATACAGTGTGCAAGGGAATTATTTATGTGGGCTCGTATGGCATTGAACTCATGAGAAGCTTCACTTTTTGTCATTTTCTTGACAGCAGTCATTAAATGAGCTTGTAACTTACATAAGCATTATGTGCTCCCTGAAAGAGAATCATTTCATATTTTTCTTAATTTTTTGGTGTACAAATGAATTATTTGTGGAGGGAAAAGTTATGAAAAGTCGAATTCTCGTTATTTTAGTGACAAAATCCAACGAATGTCCTTGAAAATTATGAAAACATTACGTGCTCGATAAAAACAAATCACTCAATATTTTTTCAGAATATACAGTGTGCAAGGGAATTATTTATGTGGGCTCGTATGGCATTGGACTCATGAGAAGCTCCACTTTTGCATTTTCTCGACCGCAGTCATTGAATGAGCTTGTAACTTGCATAAACATTATGTGCTCCCTGAAAAAAAATTATTTCATATTTTTCTTAATTTTTTGGGGTACAAATGAATTATTTGTGAAGGGAAAAATTATGAAAAGTTGAATTCTCGTTATTTTAGTGACAAAATCCAACAAATGTCCTTGAAAATAATGAAAACATTATGTGCTCGATAAAAACAAATCACTCAATATTTTTTCAGAATATACAGTGTGCAAGGGAATTACTTATGTGGGCTCGGATGGAATTGAACTCCTGAGAAGCTCCACTTTCTGCATTTTCTCGACCGCAGTCATTAAATGAGATTGTAACTTACATAAGCATTATGTGCTCCCTGAAAAAGAATCATTTCATATTTTTCTCAATTTTTTGGGGTACAAAGGAATTATTTGTGAAGGGAAAAATTATGAAAAGTTGAATTCTCGTTATTTTAGTGACAAAATCCAACAAATGTCCTTGAAAATAATGAAAACATTATGTGCTCGATAAAAACAAATCACTCAATATTTTTTCAGAATATACAGTGTGCAAGGGAATTACTTATGTGGGCTCGTATGGCATTGTACTCATGAGAAGTTCCATTTTGTGCATTTTCTCGACCGCCGTCATTGAATGAGCTTGTAACTTACATAAGCATTATGTGCTCCCTGAAAGAGAATCATTTCATATTTTTCTTAATTTTTTGGTGTACAAATGAATTATTTGTGGAGGGAAAAGTTATGAAAAGTTGAATTCTCGTTATTTTAGTGACGAAATCCCACAAATGTCCTTGAAAATAATGAAAACATTATGTGCTCGATAAAAACAAATCACTCAATATTTTTTCAGAATATACAGTGTGCAAGGGAATTATTTATGTGGGCTCGTATGGAATTGAACTCCTGAGAAGCTCCACTTTCTGCATTTTCTCGACCGCTGTCATTGAATGAGCTTGTAACTTACATAAGCATTATGTGCTCCCTGAAAGAGAATCATTTCATATTTTTCTTAATTTTTTGGTGTACAAATGAATTATTTGTGGAGGGAAAAGTTATGAAAAGTTGAATTCTCGTTATTTTAGTGACAAAATCCCACAAATGTCCTTGAAAATAATGAAAACATTATGTGCTCGATAAAAACAAATCACTCAATATTTTTTCAGAATATACAGTGTGCAAGGGAATTATTTATGTGGGCTCGTATGGAATTGAACTCCTGAGAAGCTCCACTTTCTGTATTTTCTCGACCGCAGTCATTAAATGAGCTTGTAACTTACATAAGCATTATGTGCTCCCTGAAAAAGAATCATTTCATATTTTTCTTAATTTTTTGGGGTACAAAGGAATTATTTGTGAAGGGAAAAATTATGAAAAGTTGAATTCTCGTTATTTTAGTGACAAAATCCAACAAATGTCCTTGAAAATAATGAAAACATTATGTGCTCGATAAAAACAAATCACTCAATATTTTTTCAGAATATACAGTGTGCAAGGGAATTACTTATGTGGGCTCGTATGGCATTGTACTCATGAGAAGTTTCATTTTGTGCATTTTCTCGACCGCAGTCATTGAATGAGCTTGTAACTTACATAAACATTATGTGCTTCCTGAAAAAGAATTATTCCATATTTTTTTCAATTTTTTGGTGTACAAATGAATTATTTGTGGAGGGAAAAGTTATGAAAAGTTGAATTCTTGTTATGTTAGTGACAAAATCCAACAAATGTCCTTGAAAATTATAAAAACATTATGTGCTCGATAAAGAAAGATCACTCAATATTTATTCAGTATATACAGTGTACAAGGGAATTATTTATGTGGGCATTTATTCAAACGAAATTCAACTTATTTAACATTTTTATTCTAAAAATTTAAACTTCGTGCCTGAAAGTGGCGCCATCCCGATGAGTTGCGACTCGCGACATCACACGTTGCATTCTAGGAAATTCTGGCGACACAAGTTGGCAGCACTTACGTGCCGGTAACAAATTTTCATTGATTTTTATTCATTTTGATGCTAATTATTGATTTAATCATCGAATACTCTGAAATAAGTTCCGCTCAATAAAGTTCCGCTCTCGTTTAAGATTCCCAGATTTTTCCATTGAAGTTCCTCGTTGGCTCCCCCACTTTGCTTCTTTGGCGGACCAATCAAATTGAGGTTAAATGCGCGGCATTTCGAATGAGGTTACGCGCACAAGATGTAGGCCCTGTTTCACCGCGAGATAATGGCCATTACTATAATGGCGATTAAGGAAAAATTAAGTTAAAGTCGGAAATTAACTTAATGCCGATTATCTTAATTCGGTGGTGGGGAAAATATGGCGGTGATATAGGTAGGGGAAGTAACTGCAGTGACAGGATTCGTACCCTATAAAAATTATATTGTCCAACAGAGTTCAATCTGATGGATTAAATCAAAAGAAAATATCGAAAGAAAATGTTTCCATTACTTTTTTCCCCACTGAGGACTCAATTCTTTAAGAGGTTAATTCGCCATTTTCCTTCCCCTCCGTCGAATTAAGCTAATCGCCATCAACTTAATCCGACTTTAACTTTGCTTGAAAATTAGCTAATGGCCATTATCTCGGGATGAAACAAGGCCGTAGTCTACAATTATACATTTTGCGCATCTAGCTGCGCATCAAGGTTACTAGATTACACAGGTTGAGACAAGTGCCTAGTTACTCCCTAGCCGTCGGCGTATGGTCGCCAGGATTGAAAAGTCGCCTGAAGTAGACATATATTTTGAATATACCAGTTACAAATTGGTTTCGAAAGATGCGCAAATAAAATCAAGCATTCGGTGATTTTTTTGTATATTTTTATTTTCATAAATAAATAAAAAAACAATCAGCTTCCAAACGAATCGTTGCGTGTCCTAACCAACAAACTGACACGATTTTGATGTTGATTCTTTGGACCATGGCTAGAGATGGGCAATGACGGTCATTTTTTCACCGACGTCATATGACCAAAAAATGACAGTCTTGTGACGGTCACATGACGTCACAAAATTTTTAATGGAAAATGACGGTCACAATAAAATTTATGCTTGTCAAGGAATGGAAAATGAATGAGATGGTAAAATACATCTATATAGATGTAAAATGACCGTCATTAAATTTCTTCAATTTTTGACGGTCATTTTTTTCACTCAATTTTGAAAATCAGTAACTATTCAATACATTTGATTGCAATATGAATTTTTTTATCCTTTAATTCAAACGGGTTTCAATGGAGTCTTTCATTCCTAAATTTATTTACTTTTGTCAAGGAATGAAAAATGATTGATGGTAGAACATCTATATAGATGTAAAATGACCGTCATCAAATTTCTTCAATTTGTGACGGTCATAATTTGTTTTTCTTTTATGACCGTCATTCAGTGAAATTTTGTGACCAAATTCTGTCACGGTCACAACTACTCCGTGACGTGACATGACGTGACCGTCATATGACCGTTTTGTGACGCGTCATGTGACGGCCGCCCATCTCTAATCATGGCAGGCATCGTAGAGTTGTTGGTAAATAGCTTTAATAACTTGGAACAATCGTTTGAGAGTAGCTGAACGTCGATTGCTATTCTAATATAAGCTCATGTGGGACTGGAGAGATGCATCCAACTGCAGCGAAAATGATTTCAATGAAAATGAAAGTATGAAGACCGATAATCCTGAAAAACCAGGAGCAGAATTTACTACCATTCATCGAATCAAATCATCCTGATTTCTCGCAATTTTCGATCATGTGAGAGGGTCATTATTATAATTGAATAATTTCTTATAATTTATTGATTCATTTTTGTTTCGATGATTTTCTCCGAGTTAATCAGCGGTGCTAAGCAACAGACATTCAAGATCAAGCGACCTGGAGAGCGATTCCACGCGTTTGAACGTATTGTTCGGAGCCGCATATGCTGTACAGTTTCATATAGCGTAAACACTTAGAAAGTGTACAGTATGAGCAGCTCCACCAATACGTTCAAACGCGCGGAATCGCTCCCCAGGTGAAGTCTTCGAAACTTGGGATCGTTTCCAGATGTCCATTCACGAACGCGTGATTGATCTCCATTCATCATCTGAAATTGTCAAGCAGATTCCTAGAATTTTGATTGAACCTGGTGTAAAGGTTGATGGCAAAATTCCCAATGATTAAATTGTTTGACATCAGGCAATCATATCTTAATGAAAATTTGGAACAAATTTCAGTTATTTTTTACCATTATTTTTATAAATAAAATGAGTTGGAATGGAAAAAAATTGAAATGATGAATCATTAGAGAATTCATTTGTGAAATTCTTATACGATGTTAAACGATGCATGTTCCACAATTGATACAGGAGAAAATGTATCAGTGAATAATTTATAAATGTAAAAGTTTAACACCACTGTAAAAAAAGCACTTGTTTTCGGCCCTCCCCTTGAAATTCTTGGCTACCCTCATTGTCACTCTCAGCTCCGCTTCTCCGCTTCTCCAAGCGTGCAATGCGCTCGTTTGCTTCTTGGAGGAGATGCTCTAAAACTGCTTGATCTGGAACATCACCTTCTTGACCAGGCGTCGGAAATTCTGGATCAGGAGCTGGGCATTCTGGTTCTAGATGTTCTTCAGCAATACTGTCACTATCATCATTTTCTCCTTCGTCAGACAAGGACTGACCCAAGTCCATGGCCTGGTTGTTCATGTGATTGGCTTCCTCTCTATCCTCTGCATCCAATGGACCATTGAATTGGGTAGAGATAGCATCAGGTTTCAACTTACGTTGACCCTGGGCATTATCCACATATTGCTCTTCTGTAAAATGTACCTGCAAAACGATAACAATCTTAATTTCAAAACATACCTTTGTCAGCCCACTATTTTGCAGAAAACATAATAACGTGTCATTTATACATAAATAGTATTATATTAATATTATCAGTGGAGGAGAAAAAGCTAGCTTTCCCACGGGAAAGTTAGATTTATCCGGAAAATATTTTTTTTTTTAATCCATTGTAACAATATCTTGCTTACCTCACACAAAGTCATATTTGTGGTTGGCAATTCATCTTAAAACGAGAAAAATCTCTCCCGGACAATCGACCCCACAATCGACGTCGCTCAATGTTTTTGGGAATGCATGAAGGTGGAATCCTTTCGCCGTTGAATTGGTACAATATAATGCTGCACAAGAAGGCATTTTTACTCTTATTGTAAATCATGAATTATTCTCTTCTTTTATTTTTTTCAGATGATTGTCACTCGTGACGACATGTGTGTAATTGGCGCAATTTTTCGGAGCACGCATCATTTAACGTAAACAAATGAACGATGTGTGCGCGCTTTGATGCTGTTCATTCAAAAATTGTGCCAATTTTGCATATGCTGTGATGTGTGAAAATTTCTGATGAAAAAGCGAGGACAATTCGTGGTTGAAAGAAAAAGATAAATGATTTCTTTCGCAGTATTATATGGTGCTAATTTAACAGCGAGAGAAAGAAGGTAAAATTGTTATGAATAAAATTGAATTTTCATTTGAATATTGAATTTTTCATTTATTCATCCTAATACAAAATTTTACACGAGTTGACAAGGCTAAAAAATTGAACATTCTTCCATGAAATACACGTATGGTTGAAGTCATTAGTAATAGATATTTTTATTTATTAAAGTGTTTCTTTATTTTCTTCATATTCTCAATATATTGTCACGATGAGACAATAATGTGATGTTTTTAATGACTTTTCCAATACCCCTACGATAAATTACAATATTAGCAATATATTTAATTATATTAACGTATCATAATTATCTAGGTATTATTCTACTTCAATGGATCTGCGAATGAATACATTCGAATTTCGCAAACTTCGTTCTAAAGGCCGCTTTCGTGAAGCTGCATTTTCCATGCCAGCGACCATACGCCGGCGGCAATATTTAACACAGGAACATAGGTTGTCTTGTCGCGTAGCCCGCTAGTTATCATTTAGTGCCACTAGATACCTCCATTTTTACTAGAAAAATACCGCGAGAATTGAAAATGAAAGTTAAATAAAACCCAATACTAAATCTGTTAATTCTAAAGAATAAAAAAAGGAAGAGACACGTGCACAACACTCGGAGAGAAAGTCATGGATTTTGATTAAACAGAAAAGAGCCATAAAATTCAAACCCCAACATTCCAATGTAATAGGACCACCCGAGAATAGAGCTCCTTATGTATTTGTATTTTTCTCTCAATTTTCCGATGCATTTTCGAGAGTAATCCAAAACCTGTCGTAGAGTCATAAAAGTCGTGAAAGTTCCTCATCATGTTCCTCCAAGAGTTTTTCAAGTGTCTCTTCTATCTCTCTCTTTGCACATGTGAGGTCTCTTTGTTTGGAAACACGTGGGCCCGAGAGTTGGGGCCGGAGGAATGCTGAACCTTGTGGGGGTGGAAAGCCAACCCCTTCGACTTAGATAATCTCTACAATTGGCTGGGTCAGTCCCCTACCCTTGCCAATAGATGTGCGCGACACTTTCAACTCAGTTTTCGTAAATTCGTTTTAAGTTTTGAAAAGGCAGACTCTTCCCGACAATAAAACTGAGAAGATCAAGATAATCTTGATCCCACGTCGTGGACTAAAATTGAAGAAGTTAATTTTTAAGAGTGTATAAAACTGTTGTGTAATCCGACAATTATTTGAAGAATATATAATCAATAATAGTGCACCTAAAAAGCTATGTTCCACATATTTATTTTAATGTAACCATCCAAATATTTCCGCATTTGTGAAGCAGAGTGGTTTAGTACTCCATGGGCAACGGACCTGCTATCTGGATTCCCTGGATAACCCGCTCGGTACGTAACTAGAGATGGGCGGCCGTCACATGACGCGTCACCAAACGGTCATATGACGGTCATGTCATGTCACGTCACCAAGTAGTTGTGACCGTGACAGAATTCGGTCACAAAATTTCATTGAATGACGGTCATGAAAGGAAAATAAATTATGACCGTCATTTTCCAACTATATTGATGATTTTTCTTTCCTTTTCGAAATGATTAAATTTTGAGAAAATAGAATTCCGCACTCTGGTGAATTTTGGAAGAAAGTTTCCTATAATAGAGTTTCATTGTTTCTGCGCTATCACAACGTAGCGCTGTGGGTCACGATTTCCAAAATTAATTAAACAAAATGACCGTCACAAATTGAAGAATTTTGATGACGGTCATTTTACATCTATATAGATGTTTTACCATCAATCATTTTTCATTCCTTGACAAAAGTAAATAAATTTAGAAATGAAAGACTCAATTGAAACCCGTTTGAGTTAAAGGATAAGAAATTCACGTTGCAATCAAATGTATTGAATAGTTACTGATTTTAAAAATTGACTGAAAAAAATGATCGTCACAAGCATAAATTTAATTGTGACCGTAATTTTCCATTTAAAATTTTGTGACGTCATGTGACCGTCACAAGACGGTCATTTTTTGGTCATATGACGTCGGTGAAAAAATGACCGTCATTGCCCATCTCTACGCAAGTCGCAACTCATCGGATGGCGTCACTTTCACGCACGAAGTTTAAATTTTGGCGGGGGTAAGGCGGCGGGGGGTTGAGAGATATTTAATTAATGTACTATCGAATTCACTTGGTAATTCGATGGTAATCAATGTTGGAAGGTTTTTAATTATATAGTAGATACTGGTAATTAGAAGAAAAATAATTAAAATAGGGGATGTTTTTAATTCCGGTCGGCGGGGTGATTGGGTATTTTTTATCAAATGACTACCCCATTCATTGTAAAATTCGATGGTAGTCAATGGTAGCTGATTATTTATAATAAAGTATGCACTGTTTCCCTGTAATAATTGAAAATAGATAGCTGTCTGGATTAGGTTAGCTAGTAGGTAGTGGCTGCCATCTAGATTTCTACCCCACTATGGTTCAAGCGCCAAAATTTAAAACAGATATCACTTTTATTCTTATAACTTAAAGGCCCGGTTGTTTCTACTATTTTTTTTCAATTATTCCCATGCATTGACGCATTCCCCCCTCTTTTCAGCAACAATGAAAATTTTTTCTGAAGAGATCATTTCTCGTCATATTGCAGGAAAAAATTGAAAAAAAAATAAAACGAATGCCTGAGACGCCCACCCTTTTCTACTATTTTGAAATTTTTGTTCTCAACTCTTTTCTCGCCTTGACGCATACTCCTCTCTTCAGCGACGATGGAAATCATTGTTGAAGAGCAGGAAACGGTCAAAATGAGGGAAAAAATGGCTAATATAAGAGGCTTGGCTATTTTCTACTATTAAAAAAAAAAAAAATTCACCTATTCCCCTGCCTTGACGCATTCTCCTCTCTTCAGCAACGATGAAAATCATTGCTGAGCAGCGAGACACGGTCAAATTAAAGGAAAAAATTGAAAAATTGTTTTTGAAGAAATGGCAGAAAGTCCAGGCCTCTTTCACATTGAATTTTTTAAAAATATTTTCTGCCTTGACGCATTTCCCTCTCTTCACCAACGATGAAAATCATCGCCGAAGAGAGGGGCACGTTCAAATTGTGGGAAAAAAATTAAAAAATTACAGGAGGACCAACCATTTCTACTATTTTTCAATAATTTTTTTTTTACAACTATTCCCTAGCCATGACGCATTCGCCTCTCTCTGGCAACGATGGAAATCATTGCTGAAGAGAAGGAAACGGTTAAATTGTAGAAAAACATTGAAAGAAAATTTTTGAAAAATGACTGAGACGCCCGCCCTTTTCTCGTATATAAAAAAAAAGTCCAACTATTTTCTCGCGATGACGCATTGCCCTCTCGCCAGCAACTATAAAAATCATTGCTGAAGAGAGGGGAACAGTCAAATTGAGAGATAAAAATGAAAAAAAAAAATTCTAATGCCAGAGAGTTCCTCTTCCGAATTAGATTTTTTTTTTAATGGTGCCTTGTTTTGACGCATTCCCCTCTCTCAAGCAACGATGAAAATCATGGCTGACGAGAGGAAAACGGCCAAGTTGAGGGAAAATATTGAAAAAACTAATTTAAAAAAATTGCAGAGAAGCCCGGCTTTTTGTACTATTTTAATTTTTTTTTCACTGTTTCCTTGCCTTGCCTTCCCTTGCTTCAGCAACGATGGAAATCATTGCTGAAGAGTGAAGAACGTTTAAATTGAGGGAAATAATCGAAAAAACTAATTTTCAAAAATTGTAGAAAAGTACAAATAATTGTTTGTACAATTTTTTTTATTTATTTTGTTCAACTATTCCCTTGCCTTGCCTTTTACCCTCCCTTCAGCTATGATTTCCATCGTTGCTGAAGAGAGGGGAACGCGTTGAGGCGAGGAAAAGATTGAAAAAAAAGGAATAAAAAATAGTAGAAAAGACCGGGACTCTCGGTCATTTTTATAATTTTTTTTTTCAATTTTTTTCCCTCAATTCGACTGTGTCCCTCTCTGCCATTTGAAAAAAAAAATTTCTTCCATTTTTTACTCTCAATTTGGCCTTTTCCCTCTCCTCAGCAATGATTTCCATCGTTGCTGGAGTAAGGGTAATGAGTCAAGGCGAGGAAATTGTTGGATTTTTTTTTATATAGGAGAAAAAGGCGAGCATCTCAGCCATTTTTCGAAAATTTTCATTTAATGTTTTCCTACAATTTGACCGTTTCCTTCTCTTCAGCAATGATTTTCATCGTTGCTAGAAAGAGAAAAAGCGTCACGGCTAAGAAGTAGCTGAAAAAAAAATTATTGAAAAATAGTAGAAATGGCTGTTCCGCTCTGCCATTTTTTTCTTTTTTTTCAATCTTTCCTCACAATTTGACCATGCTCCTCTCTTCGGCGATGATTTCCATCGTTGCTGAAGAGAGGGAAATGCGTCAAGGCAGAAAACAAAAAAGAAAAAAAATTAATGTGATAGAGGCCTGGCAAATAATTCATTTGTACACCAAACAATTGAAAAAAATATGAAATGATTCTTTTTCAGGGAGCACATAATGTTCATGCAAGTTACAAGCTCATTTAATGACTGCGGTCGAGAAAATGCAAAAGTGGAGCTTCTCATGAGTTCAATGCCATACGAGCCCACATAAATAATTCCCTTGTACACTGCATATTCTGAAAAAATATTGAATGATCTTTCTTTATTGAGCACATAATGTTTTCATTATTTTCAAGGACATTTGTTGGATTTTGTTACTAAAATAACGAGAATTCAACTTTTCATAACTTTTCTCTCCACAAATAATTCATTTGTACACCAAACAATTAAAACAAATATGAAATGATTCTTTGTCAGGGAGCACATAATGTTTATATAAGTTATAAGCTCATTCAATGACTGCTATCGAGAAAATGTAAAAGTGGAGCTTCTCATGAGTTCAATGCCATATGAGCCCACATAAATAATTCCCTTGCACACTGTATATTGTGAAAAAATATTGAGTGATTTGTTTTTATCGAGCACATAATGTCTTCATAATTTTCAAGGACATTTGTTGGATTTTGTCACTAAAATAACGAGAATTCAACTTTTCATAACTTTTCCCTCCACAAATAATTCATTTGTACACCAAACAATTAAAAAAAATATGAAATGATCCTTTTCCAGGGAGCACATAATGTTTATATAAGTTATAAGCTCATTCAATGACTGCTATCGAGGAAATGCAAAAAATGGAACTTCTCATGAGTTCAATGCCATACGAGCGCACATAAGTAATTCCTTTGCACACTGTATATTCTGAAAAAATATTGAGTGATTTGTTTTTATCGAGCACATAATGTTTTCATAATTTTCAAGGACATTTGTTGGATTTTGTCACTAAAATAACGAGAATTCGACTTTTCATAACTTTTCCCTCCACAAATAATTCGTTTGTACACCAAAAAATTAAAAAAAATATGAAATAATTCTTGTTCAGGAAGCACATAATGTTTATGTGAGTTACAAGCTCATTCAATGACTGCTGTCAAGAAAATGGCAAAAAGTGAAGCTTCTCATGAGTTCAATTCCATACGAGCCCACATAAATAATTCCCTTGCACACTGTGTATTCTGAAAAAATATTGAGTGATTTGTTTTTATCGAGCACATAATGTTTTCATAATTTTCAAGGACATTCGTTGAATTTTGTCACTAAAATAACGAGAATTCAACTTTTCATAATTTTTCCTCTCACAAATAATTCATTTGTACCCCAAAAAATTAAGAAAAATATGAAATAATTCTTTTTCAGGAAGCACATAATCTTTATGCAAGTTACAAGCTCATTCAATGACTGCTGTCAAGAAAATGACAAAAAGTGGAGCTTCTCATGAGTTCGGTTCCATACGGGCCCACATAAATAATTCCCTTGTACACTGCATATTCTGAAAATATATTGAGTGATCGTTCTTTATTGAGCACATAATGTTTTCATTATTTTCAAGGACATTTGTTGGATTTTGTCACTAATATAACGAGAATTCAACTTTTCATAACTATTCTCTCCACAAATAATTCATTCGTACACCAAACAATTAAAAAAAATATGAAATGATTCTTTTTCAGGGAGCACATAATGTTTATAGAAGTTATAAGCTCATTCAACGACTGCTATCGAAAAAATGCAAAAAATAGAACTTCTCATGAGTTCAATGCCATACGAGTCCTCATAAGTAATTCCCTTGCTCACTATATATTCTGAAAAAATATTGAGTGATTTGTTTTTATCGAGCACATAATGTTTTCATAATTTTCAAGGACATTCGTTGAATTTTGTCACTAAAATAACGAGAATTCAACTTTTCATAATTTTTCCTTTCACAAATAATTCATTTGTACCCCAAAAAATTAAGAAAAATATGAAATAATTCTTTTTCAGGAAGCACATAATGTTTATGCAAGTTACAAGCTCATTCAATGACTGCTGTCAAGAAAATGACAAAAAGTGGAGCTTCTCATGAGTTCGGTTCCATACGGGCCCACATAAATAATTCCCTTGTACACTGCATATTCTGAAAAAATATTGAGTGATCTTTCTTTATTGAGCACATAATGTTTTCATTATTTTCAAGGACATTTGTTGGATTTTGTCACTAATATAACGAGAATTCAACTTTTCATAACTATTCTCTCCACAAATAATTCATTTGTACACCAAACAATTAAAAAAAATATGAAATGATTCTTTTTCAGGGAGCACATAATGTTTATAGAAGTTATAAGCTCATTCAATGACTGCTATCGAAAAAATGCAAAAAATAGAACTTCTCATGAGTTCAATGCCATACGAGTCCACATAAGTAATTCCCTTGCACACTGTATATTCTGAAAAAATATTGAGTGATTTGTTTTTATCGAGCACATAATGTTTTCATAATTTTCAAGGACATTTGTTGGATTTTGTCACTAAAATAACGAGAATTCGACTTTTCATAACTTTTCCCTCCACAAATAATTCATTTGTACACCAAAAAATTTAGAAAAATATGAAATGATTCTTTTTCAGGAAGCACATAATGTTTATGCAAGTTACAAGCTCATTCAATGACTGCTGTCAAGAAAATGACAAAAAGTGGAGCTTCTCATGAGTTCGGTTCCATACGAGCCCACATAAATAATTCCCTTGTACACTGCATATTCTGAAAAAATATTGAGTGATCTTTCTTTATTGAGCACATAATGTTTTCATTATTTTCAAGGACATTTGTTGGATTTTGTCACTAAAATAACGAGAATTCAACTTTTCATAATTTTTCCCTTCACAAATAATTCATTTGTACCCCAAAAAATTAAGAAAAATATGAAATAATTCTTTTTCAGGAAGCACATAATGTTTATGCAAGTTACAAGCTCATTCAATGACTGCTGTCAAGAAAATGACAAAAAGTGGAGCTTCTCATGAGTTCGGTTCCATACGGGCCCACATAAATAATTCCCTTGTACACTGCATATTCTGAAAAAATATTGAGTGATCTTTCTTTATTGAGCACATAATGTTTTCATTATTTTCAAGGACATTTGTTGGATTTTGTCACTAATATAACGAGAATTCAACTTTTCATAACTATTCTCTCCACAAATAATTCATTTGTACACCAAACAATTAAAAAAAATATGAAATGATTCCTTTTCAGGGAGCACATAATGTTTATAGAAGTTATAAGCTCATTCAATGACTGGTATCGGAAAAATGCAAAAAATAGAACTTCGCATGAGTTCAATGCCATATGAGTCCACATAAGTAATTCCCTTGCACACTGTATATTCTGAAAAAATATTGAGTGATTTGTTTTTATCGAGCACATAATGTTTTCATAATTTTCAAGGACATTTGTTGGATTTTGTCACTAAAATAACGAGAATTCGACTTTTCATAACTTTTCCCTCCACAAATAATTCATTTGTACACCAAAAAATTTAGAAAAATATGAAATGATTCTTTTTCAGGAAGCACATAATGTTTATGCAAGTTACAAGCTCATTCAATGACTGCTGTCAAGAAAATGACAAAAAGTGGAGCTTCTCATGAGTTCGGTTCCATACGAGCCCACTTAAATAATTCCCTTGTACACTGCATATTCTGAAAAAATATTGAGTGATCTTTCTTTATTGAGCACATAATGTTTTCATTATTTTCAAGGACATTTGTTGGATTTTGTCACTAAAATAACGAGAATTCAACTTTTCATAATTTTTCCCTTCACAAATAATTCATTTGTACCCCAAAAAATTAAAAAAAATATGAAATGAGTCTTTTTCAGGGAGCACATAATTTTTATGTAAATTACAAGCTCATTCAATGATTGCTGTCGAGAAAATGCAAAAAACGGAGCTTTTTATTACTTCAATTCCGTACAAGCTGTAGGCAAATAATACCCTCATGTACTACTGATTCAAAAAAAATGTTGAGTGATCGTTTTTAATCGAGCACACAATGTTTATATTATTTTCAAGGTCATTTGTTGATTTCTGTCAGTGAAATACTAAAAATTCAACTTTTCTTAACTTTTCTGTTCACAAATAATTTATTTGAGAACTGAAAATTCAAAAAAAATTTGGAATCATCATTTCTCATAGAGCACATAATGTTCTTGCAAGTTGCAAGCTCATTCAATAGCTGCTGTCTGGGAAATGCAAAAAGTGGAGCTTTTTATTCCTTGAAACTCGTGCAAGCCTACACAAATAATTCCCTTGTACACTTTAAATTCTAAAAAAATATCAAATGATCTTTTCCATTGAGCACATAATGTTTTCATCATCATGGAGGACATTTATTGAATTTCGTCAATAAAATAACAAAAATTCAACTTTTCTTAACTTTTCCCTCCACAAATAATTTATTCAAGCGCCAAAAATTCTAAAAAAATATGGAATAATCTTCTTCCATTGGTCACATAATATGCCCATTGATTTTAAGCTCCATTTGTGGACTATTGTCAACAATTAAATCAATGGATATAGCTTTTCATGACTTTTCCCTCCATAAATAATTTATTTTCGTACCAAAAATTTGAAAAAAATATGGAATGATTTATTTTCATGGAGCACATAATTTTTCTGTAAGTTGCAAGCTCATTGAACCATTGCTGTCGGAAAAAAGCGAAAAAAGGAGCTTTTTATTACTTCAATTCTGTATAAGCCGACATAAATTATTCCCGTGTGCACTGTAAATTCTGAGAAAATATGGAATGATATTTTCTTATCGAGCACATAATGATTCCATCATGTTTGGCGTCAATTTCTGATTCTTGTCAGTTAAATGACAAAAATTCATTTTTCCACAACTTCAACCACTTCAAATCAGGTGAAGCCAAACAGCAAATAATTTAGGAATTCCACAAATAATTAGCACATAAATAGCACATAATTCAGAGCTAAAAAAAGTCCCCAAAAAAACACTTCATTGTGCTAACTTTACGGAGGTACCAAGGTTCTTTCCCAGAATCCCGCTGGAGGGTGCTTTCAGGCTGAAATAAGTATTTTTAAATAATTAGCTTCATCCATTATCTCCACCAATAATTAGCAAATTTGGAAAGAACAATTGATGAACCGATTGGATGAAAAGGTCGACATCACCATCGAGCAATTCAGGGACTTCTTTGATGAAGAGAAGGAGGTGCTTATCAAGAAGGAAAAAGATAGAAACGATATTGAAAAATTGTGGACTACGAAGCGCACCGTTCAAAGAGTAACGAAAGACTGATTCGCTTAGTATGTCTTCTACCCTTTGCATCTAGACTGCACAGTTAAAAGTTCCTAATCTTTCACCCTACACTCCCTCCTTTTGCCACCTCAATAAAAAAGGGAAAACCCCGAAAATTCCTGTTGAATTTTGTGAAGATTTTCTTCTAAGTCCCATACATTGAAAATTTTTCTAAGTTCCAAACTGGGAACATCTCGTAACAACGCGAGAACAACTTCTAATGTACCCGAAAGAATTGTAATGCAGCAATAAAACATTTTTATGGTTATTACCTCTTGACCCTTATTCCTGACTCAATAGTACCAATCCTTATGAAGACGGAGAACAGTGTAGGCACATTTTTTCTATTCACCAAAAAGTAGTGACAACTTTGAAGACACAGACTGTCTTGTGAAATCGATTAAAAAAATGCGAGAACAAAGGAATTTGAAGACAAGAACAGTATACGTACAACTCAGAAGACTTTATTTTTCGATTCGGGATGTATTCCAAGTTACAGATTGGATACTATCTCGTCCACAAATTCAAAATGCAAGAGAAATATTTCGAATTGAAAGGTTCTATTGAGACAAGAGGGGATTCATAAGGAATGTTTTGATCCTTGGACACAATTATTTATTGAGTATGTCTACAAGTCCGTGAACAATTTCATCCCCAGATAAGAATCCCGAAACAATCTCAAGTTCGAATGGACAGACACATGAATTATTCCCAAGCTGTCATCATAATTTGACGACATTGGGAACAAATTTGTATACTAATGGGAGATTATTAAGATCACATTGCCATCAGGAAACAATCTTTATTTCTCGTTTATGAACATTTACAGACTCAGTGGGCCATCTAAGGCTTCAATCTTGGAACCCGTGGCACAAAAGTCTCCAATGAAAATGACGGTGAAACTGGCCTCCATCCTCCAAATTTAAGAATTCTTACTTTTGGTTGGGACTGTACTCCAATAGGCTGGAATGCATAAAATTGGTGGAATAACGAGAAATTTTAGAAAAATCTGGAAATATTTCAGGAGGAGCGTGAACCACCCCCAAATTGAATGAGAGCACCCTCAACGACGATCTAATTTTCTAAACATGGAAAAAAAATATTTTCATCTCTCATTTTCGATACCATGTGACTCGTTCTGTCACTTGAGGTTTTGAAGTGAGAGAAATTTTTTTTAATTCTGAAAAAAATCCAGAGAGTACACGAACTACCCCTGCATGTAATGGGATCATCCCCAACGAGGATCTAATTTTCTAAACATAGGAAAAAAAATATTTTCATCTCTCATTTTCGATACCATGTGACTCGTTCTATCACTTGAGGTTTTGAAGTGAGAGAAATTTTTCTTAATTCTGAAAAAAATCCAGAGAGTACACGAACTACCCCTAGATGTAATGGGATGATCCCATCATATTCAGGGGTAGTTCGCGTACTCTCTGGATTTTCTTCAGAATTAAAAAAAATTTCTCTCACTTCAAAACCTCATGTGACAGAACGAGTCACATGGTATCAAAAATGAGAGATGAAAATATTTTTTTTGCTATGTTTAGAAAATTAGATCCTCGTTGAGGATGATCCCATCACATTCAGGGGTAGTTCATGTACTCTCTGAATTTTTTTCAGAATGAAGAAAAATTTCTCTCCCTTCAAAACCTCAAGTGATAGAACGAGTCAAATGATATTAAAAATGAGAGATGAAAATATTTTTTTTCCTATGTTTAGAAAATTAGATCCTCGTTGGGGATGATCCCATCAAATTCAGGGGTAGTTCGCGTACTCTCTGGATTTTTTTCAGAATTAAGAAAAATTTCTCTCCCTTCAAAACCTCAAGTGATAGAACGAGTCAAATGATATTAAAAATGAGAGATGAAAATATTTTTTTTTCCTATGTTTAGAAAATTAGATCCTCGTTGGGGATGATTTCATCACATTAAGGGGTAGTTCGTGTACTCTCTGGATTTTTTTCAGAATTAAAAAAAATTTCTCTCACTTCAAAACCTCAAGTGACAGAACGAGTCACATGGTATGTATGTATGATTTAGTGTTTGGTGGCCGAAAGGGCATATTGAGTGTAACTATTATACGCCCGCCTAATGGCGACCACCCTGGTTCCAGGGTTCAAGAAGGTTGGTAAGCCTAGCAAGTTAAGTAACTGCCCAACCTGATCCCCTGTTACCGTTAGTTCCGAGATACCAGTGGATCAGAAGGCCTCCCATCTCTCTCCTTCTAATCCACTGCATCTCGTCAATAAGTGGTGGACGTTACCCGCCTCCATCCCACATTTGTCCATAGAACTTCTTAGGGCCGTCAGTGTACCAAACTGGGCCCTTAGGCTGAAGGAAGGGTCTATTTCCAGAACCCATTCCTCGCTCCTCGGTCTCACGACTTCAAAACTCCTGGTGAAAACCCTCGACCCCCCACACACATTGCCGCTCAGCCAGAGTAACTTTTCATTCCTCCGTCCGAGTCAGTGACGCATGCATGAAGGTCGAGTTCTCCCAGAATCTCATCGGAGAGCCCTTGGCTGCCTTCATTGCCACTAGATGTGGCGTCTTCAGGTCCAAGAAGGCCATCAAAGCAAGTATAGGTGTGGTTCTCAGAGCCCCATCACAGAAGTGTGGTTATAAGGTCCCATCACAGGAGTGTGGTTCTCAGAGTCCCACTCACCCTACATTTGCCCATCCTGCCATCTTGCATCGTATGTCCGGGGCAAAAGGTCCACTCCCACAAGCCCGGTTTGTGAGAGTAAGGTCTGGAATACAATGGGGTGCGACCTGGTGCCCCAAAGACATCGTTCCGACACATTGACCCAGAGTTTCATCCACCCTGTGTCACCCCTGTGTCATTCAGCCTTCGGCACGATGGTTTACACCTTTAGCTTGGGGGAGCTGGTCCGCGGTGACGGCCTTCGTTCGACTGCCCGGGCTTTTACCTCCGTCGTCTCCCTTATTGTACCGTCACTTCGCCAGCATTTCCGGAGGTTCCTTGGCGGGGCCCTGCCGGTGACCGGGGCTGTTCCCAGCTGGTTCCCTCCCGGCTCCTCCTACTAGTGCTGGCTACTCTCCCCTATCCGCCACCTGGGGACGCGCCTCGGTCGATAGCTCAACCGCCAGAACTGGACCCCCATTTCGAGGGTCCAGACCGGTATACCGAGGAGTCACATGGTATCGAAAATGAGAGATGAAAATATTTTTTTTCCATGTTTAGAAAATTAGATCCTCGTTGGGGATGATCCCATCACATTCAGGGGTAGTTCGCGTACTCTCTGGTTTTTTTTCAGAATTGAAAAAAATTTCTCTCCCTTCAAAACCTCAAGTGATAGAACGAGTCCAATGATATTATAAATGAGGGATGAAAATATTTTTTTTTCTATGTTTAGAAAATTAGATCGTCGTTGAGGGTGCTCTCATTCAATTTGGGGGTGGTTCACGCTCCCCCTGAAATATTTCCAGATTTTTCTAAAATTTCTCGTTATTCCACCAATTTTATGCATTCCAGCCTATTGGGATACAGTCCCAACCAAAAGTAAGAATTTTTTAATTTGGAGGATGGAGGCCAGTTTCACCGTCATCCAATGAAACAATCTCTTCGGAAACAAACTCGTCATAGCCAGTTGTGGCATGACGAGTTGAGACGGAAACGAGAACAAGTATCCTCTCACGGGCTCAAACTATTTTTCGAGCTAAGACAAAAAATATCGGTTTTTTGGAAATTCTACAGTAGTCTAACCCCTCAACACTAGAATCAAGTTATAAAGAAAATTGCAAATAGTTGAATTCAGGAATCTGTGGTGAGACTTATCAAAGATGCTGCAACACACAATATCAAGACAATGGTACGGAGAAACATTTTTTCAGAAGCAAACAACTGTACTATTTTTAAGGAACCAATGATGATCTTATATACCTGCTAACATTGCGAAATATAGTAGATTTATTAGTCTTTCCACACATTTTTTATTAGGTGACGTGAGCTCATTTTGGCTCGTCAAACAATCACATGATAGGAGATAAATTGAGCAAGCAAAACTTTGAAATCAGATTGCCAAATAAAATAAACGGTTCCGAGTCGAAAAATTTACTGGCTTGAACGAAGATTTCAAAAAACTCCACATATTCACCCGATTTTCAAACGATAGTCATTCGATGTTTTATTGAATCACTATGATTTCAACGTATTTCGTTATACGTTCAAGTTTTAACGAAATTCCAAGGTGGATTCAACGTTCACATTAGATTTCGTATTTACGAATTCGTTGAATACAAGGGAGAAGAAGAGGAGTGAGAGGAAGGTGTTTAGATGATATAATGATGAGAGATACATATAGGAAAAGGTGGAGTAAAATGAATACATCTTGAGTTTTGATGTGAATTTTATGAAAAAAAGTAGAAATTAATGGGTAAATGTGCATAAGAACGCCCAGAATAATAAATAAATTATTTCGAATTTACCTCAGGAAGGGAGGTGGCGAAAATGATATAATATATCTTGGTCAACAAATTGGAGAGACATTTTTTTCATAATCGCCTTAAAAAAAACTGAAGAAATATAGGGTGAAAATCATGTGTCATCATCCATTTTTCATCATTTTCAAATAATTTTACTTTTTTGCTTCCGAATGGAAGCTTTGTAATCGTAATTTTTTTCGATTTTGAGATTTCATCATAATATGACTGCAAATGACCCAAAACGTCGAGATCCGTCGTTTTTAAAAAATGTCTGTGTCTGTGTGTGTGTGATGACGCATTTTCCGCTTTACTCTGAAGTGGGGTTAGCTAGCGATCTGAAAATTTCACCATAAGTTCGCCATGCATGCCCCAAGCTCTCACAAAAATTTCAGCTAAATCGGCCGGATAGTTTTTGAGAAAAATGAAAATGTTAAAATATCGTTTTTTCGACTTTTCTCGATGAAAAATGGAATCACAGCGTCCAGTCTCCGCGAGGAGATGCGCGTCCAAAAGCCGCATCTTTGACCCCCGGGGTGGTGGGAGCTCAGATTTTTATTTTAGCCAGTAGAAAACTTTTGATAAATTTTTCGTGAAAATCTTGATTCCACGATAACTTAATAAATAATTGAGCTAGAGACCTCAAATTTTGTGAGGTTATACATCTGATGAGCACAAAGGTTGGTATTGAAACTGGGCGGAATCGGTCCAGTAGTTCTTTAGATATTAGCATAGAAACATCAGAAAAAGCAAGCTATATCTTCAAAACTATTCAATTGATTATATTTGGAACAAACTTAACCCTCTGAGGCCTATTTTAGTTTTCGCATTCCACGCACAGATCAGTGATGCCATTTTTTTTTTTTCGGAGGTGGGAAAAATCTTACATGAGACACCCGCAGATGGGATGCGGGTAGTGTCAGATTCTTACTGACTAAAAAACCCACCTCCGTGACATCATTCATGCACTATGCTGCAAACCACTTTCGCTTCACTTCAGCAAGGACATTGTCTCCAGACGCTGTGACGTAGCGCTCCGATGTCATCTTCTTTCTTATCAATCATTGTGTGGATGTTTTCTACTTCCCTTGTTGCTTGTCAGGCTGATCATCATGCTAATCTTATTGAATTATCGTCCGGTATGAGCTTTCAACTCAAGACTCTCTTCGTTTCATCTGTCGGACATAAACATCGTGTGACTGACATTGTCTATCATTCCGCATCAAGGGCATTGGTCCGTCTCTGCTCTCTTCCTCCTGAATAGGAATTTTCTAAAGCAACTGTGTCCAGATAAAGCTTGGATTAATCCTCAGAGGGTTAAAAGGTCTTGGCTATGCGTCATTTGTGTTATAACTTTTAGAATTCTTGAAATAATAATTCCAGGGAACCATTCACAAAATTGATCCTCCATGAATTCCCATTTTCCTATATGTTTCCCTGAGGAGGGCAATATATCTGAATTAATTATCGTGAAGTAAATCTTTTTTTATTGAAAGATGAACCCATTGTCGTTGTGACTTAATCATTTGCCACATTTGAAGAATATCTTATATCCCAAATATATTGATATTTGCATAAATTCAACATTCTTAATTTATATTTGTTGAAAAAGTATCAGCTGCGTCGGTTAATAATCCCAGTTTTATGAAAGGTATGTTTTTGACGATAATATATTAATATATTCTTAAAAAAATCATTTCAATGATAAAATTGATGATAATTAATAACGAGATCAACTATATACTTTCTTTTTCAAAATTATAAGATTATTTTTAATCACGTTCTCTTCACATAATTTTCGTTCAATCACAACTACCAATTTTTATATATATGCATAGATGAGGATTGACTGAATGAGATGAATCTTTTCCATTCATTTGATCAGGTGATAAATCATCTACTTCATACCACTCATCGAATTTAAGAATATACGCTGTGTAATGTCCAATATTCTCTTCACTTATGATATCTGAATCTATAAAATTCACTATCCCAGTTAAAATATATCGTTCATGATCGATCTTCAATATTTTTGGAAATTTGTCCAACGATACTCTCAAATTATGATCAGACAAACATTCTATAAAAAGATGATTATTGAAGTATATTTTTCCAATTTTACAATTATGAGCTCGTGGACATTTGATGTGTCTCGTAGTCATTATTTCTTCAATCGTTATGTTTAAAACATGAGGGAATCTTGTATAGTTATATTTGAACATAGCTTCCAAATACGGTGTAATTAACAATTTATCAATATTAACACTACCACAATTGTTACATTGTGCTTCTATTGTGTAGCTAGGTTCATTATGAAATATTTTTTGACAGATATCAATAACATTGGAAGCAATATTGAGGGTGACGGAACTATTCGTAATAATCCTATTATCATAAAAATAGTCTATTCTTGAAAAAATCTCTAGCCTTGCTTCATATATTTCTAAATCAATCATATCTTTTTCTATAATTTTTTTTATGAAATGAAATTCATAGCTATTTGAATTATTAATTACATTCTTGAAATATTCATGATCACAAGCGGATATTAATATTTGAATGATACTATCAAATCCACAAGTATTGTTGAGGGAATATAGTGACTATTCTCTTCTGAAACTCGAGCACAAATTTCCATTTTTCAAGATAATATTTGTCTTATGATTTCTGTTTTCATCTTTTGATATCTCAACGTCAGTATTCGACATACTCTCTCGATAATTGTCATCGTCAGATTCTAATGGATTATACATTTCATCAAGTGTCATTTTTTTGTGAGATTGAAATGTTTCTTTATTTTTTGATTCATTTTCATGCATAGATTGATTAAAATCATCATTTAATCCAATGAATATTGGTTTGTGATCAGAGAAATATGTTTCATAGACTCCAGATATATGATTTACAATTTTATCATTTATAAATACGATATCTATTTGAGTATTGAAGTTAGTAGTTGATGTGAGGGGTAACTTTAACAAAAAGAACATGAATTGACGTGATTAATATGAATAAGATCAGTGATGGTAGATTTGAAATTAAAAAATTCATTCGGAAGCTTTCTGCCAATTGCATTGGCAGAATATTAGATGTAAGATTCTCAAATTACGCACAAGTAATGGGGCTCCTGCTTGTTTTGGTCAAGATTTGGAAGGACATCTTTTTGAATTTTTGGGAAAATTCAATTTTTTGAAAATATTTCCAGTCCTATTGGTTTTAGCCGGAAAATTCGGTGATTGTATAGTATAGTTCTGCCAATTAGAAATGAACGATTTTAGCATTTTATCTTCAAAATTTTCTGTCCGATTGATACAATGTGCCGATCCTAGGATCGCATTGAGTTAAGTTCATGAAAAATTTGATTTTATTAATACTTCAGAAAATGAGTTGAGTTGTTCACTTTGAGTCAAAAAAATTGAGTAATTCATTGTTTTTGACAACACAATAAATGTAACTTTCAACATTTCTTAGAATTTTATTTCGAAAATATTATAAGTAAAAATAACGAATCTGAATAGAGTAGATTTCAATCGAAATGGTTTCAGAAGCCTTTCCATTTCAAATGAATAAAAAAAAAGTAAAACCTCCTCTGCAAATGAGAGGTGTCAACATCGCAGTGAAACCACACAACATAGAAAACAAACAAACAGCAATTGACTTAGCATAGCACGTCGCTAAGGCGACTTTTTTGCAAAGCAGTATCAATAGGTTCACTTTGGTTTATTGAGGTAATTGTGGTAAAGGGGTAGTTTCACTCAGCTAACCAAAATTGAATTTCTTGAAATTTTTTTGAGTTTTTCTGCTATGATATGATGTATTTTAATTGATTAGAGATCGATCACAAGATTCAAGGACAAAGAGACAAAATCCTAATTAAATTTTTCACAAAAACAGCGAACTTTTGTTGGAAGTCACTAACCAATAGAACCAAAAAAAAAACACAATTAAATGAAAAATTGAGATTGTCACCACGTTTTTCGTAACCCAAGGCCACGATGAGGACGTATAGTGCATAGGCCTCGAAAAGGAACCTATCACGACCCATCCTATAAACGACACTCGGGATTTTAGATGAAGAATATATTGACAACAACCTCCGCGCACCTTCATTGGGCATAAAAAATTTAATTTTTATATTACACGGAAACAAGTACTCCATGCACAATGTGCTTTTTTAAAATGTACCTTTTCCTTTGTTTGTCAATAATTTGTACAGTTCGCGTGGAACAATTTCAATTTGAAATATCAATGAAAAATACAAACGGAAAAAGAAAAAAGACGAAAAAAAAACCTCAATAAATTTAATACGGATTAAATGAAAACTTCAAAATACTCATCTGAAATCTGGATTTTCCAAAAAAAAAACAAAACGCAGTGGTGGCAACTAGCTTTTAAATCAAAACACACAGTTTTGATGTTTCACTACAGAGATCAAATTTGTACTGGTCTAGAAAAGGCTCATTTGGTTGAATTACCAAATTTACCGTTTTCTTAAGACCATTGGTCTCTGTTTATCATTGTGTTTTCACACCAACTGTCTTTGTTAGGAAGAAATCGATTATTTCATTACCTCTTCCCCTCTCATCAGGTTCCCTCTTTCAATTCAATCAAAACATGAAAATATACCGTATATGGAACAAGTTATTATTATTCTACAATTTCAAGAGTTAAAATTTGAAAATTATCGAAATTAATTCATTGATTTGTTGAAAACAATGAAATCACTTCAAGTTATTTAGCTCGAAGGGAAATGTTCAAAAATGATATTTTAAAATTTACAAAATTGAATTTCTATGTTATTATTGTCAATGCGACAGTTGAAACTAGACATGGTTAAAAATTGGTCAAAAAATTCGGATTTTTAATGTCAAAATTGAATACTTTTTGTTGGCAGAGCTCTACTCCCTCTTTACCGTAATTGTTATCATGAAAAAAAAAAGAAAATGTACTCTGGTTTCTCTTCTAATAAACATCTATGGAAGAAAAAAGAAGGAGATTTCAATATTTTGATCGGGCAAAGGGAGAGGGAGTTTGATAAGAGGTAGTGCTGGGAAGAATCAATATTCTTTTGATAAAGACAGTTGGTGTGAAACACAAAAGAATAGCAGACACCAATGGTCTTAGAGGAATGGTAAATTTGGTAAATCAACCACATGAGCCTTTTCTTGGCCAGTATAATTTTGGTTGTCTACAGTAGTACATCAAGGATGTGCGTTTCTGTTACAAATTTGTTGCCACCACTGGGTGCGATTTTTTTTTAAATAATCGTATATAAGATGACTATTCTTGATTTTTTCAATTGAATCCATATGAAATTTGTTGGAAATTTTTTTTACTATTTCTCGTTCCTGATTCGTATGGTATGAATTCCGATTGATATTGTTCCACGCGATGCATACAAGTTATTGACAGAAGGAAAAAGGAAAATTTTCTAAGCACATTGTGCATAAAGTACTCATTCTTGTAATAATATGAAGTCAATATTCCACGCCCAATGGAGGTGGGTGGTGTTTGAGTCAATGAAGATCTTCAATAAAAATCCCGAGTGTCCTCAATAGAATGGGTCGTGATTAGAAATGTAAACTTACAGTGATTCTCTGGATGTGTCATGTCAGTCGTAAAATGACTGTTTCCTGGCCATTTTTGACTTGAACTGTAATTCCCGTTGGAAACTGACGGTATTTTTTTATTTCAGTCACTTCTTCGGTTATATTTGTCTATTGCGTTCATTTTTGTGAAATTGTTAATTAAAAGACGAAGAGGGGATCAACGACGTCGCCGAAGGCGACGGCGGCGCTAGAGATGCATGATCATTCAAGGTCACTTCCCGAGTCGAAATTTTTGGGCTCGTTCACCCTACATTTCGACTTCCAACTTACTTTCAACGTACATTTCTTTGATGTTCAAGAAGTGCCGCCAGAATCTCACCTTCCTTTCGCTGTATTTCGACTTTACGTCTCGAATGTACAGCGAAATGTAAGGTGAATGAGTTCAACTTACCTGATTCACCTTACTTTCGACGTCTACAAATTATCAAAAATCCAGTGTAGGGCGAAAGGTAAGGTGAATCCGTTCAACTTACCTGGTTCACCTTACTCTCAACTTCTTGAACTTATCGCCAGGAAAAAAATAGAAACGAATAATAAATTTAAAAAAATTTCGATTTTATTTCTGGGAATTATAAAAAAAAAAAAAAAAAAATTTCTGGGAATTTCCATTATTTTTGTTTTAATAACTCTTTTTTCATGCGATTGATACGTCTTTCGCGATCCGATGCATTTTTGTGGTGCATCGTGATCGGGGATACATCTGTAATCGCATGATAAAGAAATATTTGTGCTCCTCCTCGATTTATTCATTGAATTCTTTTATTCCTCATTTTTGGCCGATATTTCGAAAAATGAGCGAGATAGAGAAATTTAGTCTCGATTGCATCTTGGGGAGAATTTTAAGACCTGCAAAAAAGGATTCAGGTGAAATTGCACTATCTCGCTCAGTTCCTGAGAAATACTGAAGAAATTAATGCAAAAAATCGGCCTCCTTGAATAGCCTTTTTTTCTCATTTTGGACTAATATCTCGAAAAATGAATATCTCGAAGTGAGATAAAATGATTTCACCTTAATTTTTAGGCAAGTGCCCATAAATCCTGAAAAAATCGACAATTTCCAATTGAAAATCCTGCAAATTGATCGTAAATGATTTTGTCTTTTACCTCTTTCGAAAAATTTCACGGTATCACCTTTAGCGCTGAAGATGTTTTGAAACCGTGAATTTCTCAAGACAAAAAAATTCTCAAAAGTAAAAAAAATTAGTTCTTCTCCAGCTAAAATGCATTTTTTATGAATTAATCAATTTATCATTATTTCAGATTTATTATTAATTATTATGATAAATTTGATTGATGATTATTTTTTTCTTTTTTCAAAGAGCCTAAAAGGCGCAATGAGGAACCAGATAGTTATATGTTTCAGATTAGCAGCAGTCAACGAAAGAACTCCAGGCGGTCACCGAAGTTAAGCAGCATTGGATCTGGTCAGTACTTGGATGGGTGACCGCCTGGACGATTCGAGAACTACTAGACCGAATTCCTTTTTTTTTTTATTCATTTGATTAAAAGGAAAATAGAATAAACGTGTTGGGGGGCTATTTTTAATCGTACAATTGACCGCGAAATCAATCAAAAACGCGAATTTAGGGGAAAAAGGGCATGAAGGCAGCGGATGGAGGAGAAATTTTAGAAAATTTCAACTTCCTTTAAACTTACAAAGTGGAAGAAATTCAACTTACTTTGAACTTACAAAGTGGAAGAAACGCAAATTTCGGCCGTTTTGTAGGTTCAAAGTAAGTTTAAAATACATGGTGGCCCTACGCCGTTCAGCTTCCTTTCGCTCTCCTTCAACCTACAATTTTTGTATGTTGAAACAGAAATTGAAACCACCTGAAAATTTTGACTCGGGTTATCATTAAAATTTAGGGGATATAACCAAAACGGAATCATTGAATATTTATGTTATTAATATTATTTTTAAGAATTATTGAAACTTGAAATGAAAAATAGAAATCTACACTAATCAACGGAGGCGGCCGTTTGCGGCCGCCGACGACGCTAGTCAATTTGAAGATACACCATTGTCGCTCTCATATTTGTTTTGAGCGAGATGATTTTCTAGTTAAATTTTAGGGTGGATAGCAGGAGGCGGTTAAGGTGAATCTACAATAACGCGCGTTGCCGACGCAACCTCAATTGCGTAACGGCAAATGCATGAAAAAGAGAAGCAAAGCTGTGCGGAGCAATGCAAAGCAGAGCGAAATACTGCAAAGCTAAGTGAAGTTAACCCGAGTCGAAAAATAAGATGTTCTGAAACTGGCAGATATTTTGAATAGGGGTAATAAAATTTTCTATTCCTTAAGCTGTCTTCAAACTGTGATAGACTTGTACTTAGTGGAATATGACAGTGAATGAAAACTCAAAATGTTCTCAATTTTACCATTTTTAATTGGCGTACGACAACTTCTACGCCAGAAACTGTCCTCTTTTATGACCGTAGACCGATACATCCATCCTTTTCTAATGGGTTTATGGTAGGGCCCGCAGTGGGAGGTTGAAAGAAGAGGGGGTACGATTAGGGATGGGATTTTTCCCTTTCAGAGAATCTATAAAATACGATAAAAAACGCAATTGAAATAGAGGATCGTCATTTATTTGATATCAAAGAATATACTACATATCTTAGAGAGTAATATTTTTCACTTTTTTCTCATCGATTATGAGTAATACAATCCATGTACAATAATATTCGATATGTTCTATACAATTATGTTTAATTTACATTATGCAATTATCCGATTCTGAAAAGTTCATCGCAAGAATATTTTAATTAAAAATTCTTAGTATACAAAATTGCTTAGTAGTTTTTACATATATCTAATAAGTTACACAATTTTTAGACAATCTGCATCTCTTCACACACGACAACACTCGATAGAATGATACTAGTCTTCCTCTGTTCGCTCCAAGACACGATTGCAGACATTACGGAATTTGTTTTTTTGACGATATTGAGAAACTGTTGACTACGAAGCGCACCGTTCAAAGAGTAACGAAAGACTGATTTGCTTAGTATGTCTTCTACCCTTCGCATCTAGACAGCACAGTTAAAGTTCGTAACCTTTCACCCTACAATCCCTCCTTTTGTCACCTCAATAAATAAGGGAAAAACCCGAAAATTCCTGTTGAATTTTGTAGAGATTTTCTTCTAAGTCCCACACACTGGGAATTTTTCTCAGTTCCAAACTGGGAACATCTCGTAACAACGCGAGAACAACTTTGATGTATCCGAAAAAATTGTACTGCAGCACTAAAATATTTTTATGGTTATTACCCCTTGACCCTTATTCCTGACTCAATAGTCCCAATCCTTGTGAAGACGGAGAACAGCGTGTGCACATTTTTTCTATTCGCCGAAAAGTAGTGACAACTTTGAAGTCACAGACTGTCTTATGAAATCGATGAAAAAAAATGCAAGAACAAAGGAATTTAAAGACAACAACATTATATGTACAACTCAGAACATTTTATTTTTCGACTCGGGAAGCGACATCAAACCGTTTGGAGTTATTCGATGGACTGGTATAAAATAAATAGTGGAGCAGAGGAGCACAGCAGAGTGGGCTAGTATTTTCCTTTGCTTTGCATGATTTCGCTCAGCTCTGCATTGTTTGTTCGCGTAGCTTTGCTTCCCTTCTTCATGTATTTGACACAACGCAATTGCAGTTGCGTTGGCAACGAGCGTTATTGTAGATTCACCTTTAAAGGTAGTTAAAAAAAGTAATAGTTGGATTACACTGAGCCCCAAGGCAAAACTGTTCTATTCCGAAAAAGGCCCGCTCGTCGATAGATAATATACAAGTTGAATGAATAGACAAATAGTTAAATTTTATACAATAGTTGAACAAACTAGTTGAATTTAACTACACTTGAGACAAATTATACGATAATAGAGAATATTAATACTTGAGACAATTAGAGAGTTTTCATGATTAACATAATTAGTTGACGCGTCTAGATTGAACGTTCAAACGCAGTGAAGAATCTGGAGGAGATCATTCGCGTCTTGACCCCCTCTTAACCAGGTGTCTGTTGATTGGTCAACATTACCCACGGGAGTTTGATTACGTTTCAAACAATACTTTTTTGTAGCTCTCAGAATTTCCTATAAAAAGGATAGGAAGAGAATTGCGCTATCTCAATTAGTTCCCAAGATATTCAGCAAGAACAAGTGATAAAAAAATAGAGTTATCGTAGATAAATTTATTTCAATAATTTCTTGAGAATATCTCTGGAATTAACCGAGATACGACAATTTTATCTGAGCCCTTCTTTGCAGACAATTTCGAGAGCTACAAAAGAATCTGAAAGTGATATTACAACATCATTTACCTGGAATCAGGGGGTGAGTAGTTGGAAGACTCAGACTTCAGTAATGGAGAGAATGACTTTCATTCTCCACCATAAGAAGCAACCATAAGAGACAGGAATAAAATACTTATACTCACAAATTCTAATCAACTCAGTTTTATTTCCCAGCTTCGGACTTCTCGGGGATCGACTCTGGTTTCTTGACAAAATGACAAATTTCTCAAACGATATAAATTTAAACAATAATTGACTCAATACAAAATGCTTTTACAAATATGCTCTCCTCATGAGAGCTCGGCGCAGAGTGATTTAGCGTCTCATCAGTGATAACCGCCTTGGTCACTGATGTCCAAATCGACAACCTTGTGATTGGCCCTTAATATCGACCAATTAAGATTTGTCGTGCGCAAATACGGACAACTATTTAAGACACTCGAGGAGCTCAGGTAATTCTCTCTGCTAACTCTGAATGCTCAATTCACGAAGGAATCAAAGAACTTCAAGGTCTCTCACGTCCAACTTTGATAAAAATAGAATTATTATGGATCTACCTGGCCGAAAAGATAACGGCTATAGTTTAGATAAGTGATGACGTTGTCAACCATCGATATCCAAATATTTGTACACTAGACTAGATTCTACACCTGGCAATGATAATCGGGGCTAACAGGTACAAAAGAAGCACTTTGAATTAATATATTTCTTCCTCCCATGAGGTTAATTTAAGCCGTGCTGAATTTTCCCTGATTACATCCAGTGCGTGTAATACCCAATAAGATTGATGAAATTATGAATAAGAGTACTGTAAAAAAATTATTCTGAGAGTTTCTTCGATAATTTTCATCATTCGCATCGATGCCATGGATGTTCAATTGATATTATTGTCAATAATGTTTCGAGGTAAGGACAAAAAATTATTATTATTAATATGTGCAAGAAAGAAAATTTTACATTTTTTTGCTGCTCATTTCAAGAATATTTCGGAAGCTGAAATTACAAAATTTTGTGGAGACTTTTTTCGATAACTCTTGAGATTTTATATAAAAGAGGACTTAGTAAGTAATTACGCTCTCACTTGGTTTCCGGGATACTCTCAAATAAGTGAGAACAAGAAGAATAGACTAGTCCGGTTTTACCTTTTCATTTCTGAATTATAAGTATGCTGAATAATCATGTGACGTAATAATGTTTATGTTAACTTAATTCAGTGGCTAATGCTATAACTGGTGGCGAAACTGCTTATGAAGGTACCTTTGGGTACCAAGTATCCATTCGGGAAGATCATATACCCATTTGTAGTGGAACTGTACTTGATGAATGGAGAATCCTCACAGTAGCTGTATGTGTTGAGACTTTTCCGGAAGAGCACTACACTGTATATGCTGGTTCAGTGATTCAAGATGATCGAAATTTTCTGATTCACTATGTAGAGCGTATTCATATTCATCCAGGATATGATAAATATAGTAGACCCGAAGAAAATTGGCTCCAACATAAATCCAACAACTTGGCTATATTGATTGTTAGTAATGATTCAATAATTACCGATAACTTATCATTTAAATTGAATTGTTGAACCAACTAATGAATTATCGTGAACTTGACAATGATGTAATTGTAGCTCCGAGAATCGTTGGCTCTTGGAGAACATATTCAGAAGGTCTCATTACCAACCGAAGAGATTCTGCCGTACTGTTCGTTTTGTAGAGTTGCCGGGTGGGGCCTAACTGGTAAATTTTTGAAGTGGACATTCCAAACGATTTATAGGCCAGAAGTCTGTGAAGATTGGGACTCTAAGCACAGACAAAATGAATTTTGTGCTGCCGATCCTTCAGGATTCACGAATCTCGAAGAAGTACAATGATATAATTTTACTTTTTATAAAATTTAAAAAAAAATCACCTTGTACATTAATTAAAAATTATTATTAATGAAAATTCTTAGATTTTGCAATATCACAAAAGAGTCATGACGAAATGTATTTGGCTTCTCTTATTTCACTACTTCAGGCCGGTTTCTTTCCCTTAATGTTCTAAAAATTATATTTCAGGGTGACGAGGGTAGTCCATTAGTTTGTGATGGGATTGCAGTAGGAATTCATATACCAAGTGAATATGATCCAGGTTTTCCATTTTTCTATGCGAAGATATTCAGTTTTTTGCCTTTCATAAATGGAATCCAAAAAGTTATATCGTCAGAATCCCCAGGACCGTCAACCGGGTAGAATTTTATCCAGCCCAGTTAAGAATTTCATTTGTACGTGATAAATATTACCCAGTCATATCCGATACATACAACATGAAAAAGAATAGCTATTCAATTGAATATAGTTATTGTATAAATAAAAACAGCGTACGAAGCATGAAGAATTTTTCAATAAAAATTCATCATTTAAATTGAGGTAATGAATTTTCAATTTCTATTATTATTTTATTTTATTTCCTTGGTATCACTATATCGGTTTTATACACTCCTCTTTCATCTGCCTTTTTGCCACCTTCCTTCCCTATTTGCGATGCCATGGATCGAATTTCTATTACTGCCCGCATTCTCCGTGGACCAGGGTAAACCATGAAAAATCCTGATCAGTGCAGTCGGATTCGTACAGAGCTTTAATGTGCCTTTCTGTCACGCTGACGGGAGAGGTACACTTATTCTCTATAGTCATACCTTACCGTTCAAGTTTATTGTTCGAATCTGTGTATGGTAAGCGGCCATCCATCCAAGTAGTAACCAAACGCAATGCTGCTTAAGCCGGTAGATCCGCCGAGCCGTACACAGACCGAACAGCCAAACTGTCGGTTCAATTTCTATTATTTTCAACAATATTCAAGGCTGAATAGAAATGATGACTATAATTTACTTCTACATGTGAGACAACTTTTCATGAATGCTTATAGCTGGAAAATTACGAACAACAAATTTTCTATTATAACTATACCGAATGATGATGCAATGATTGATGATAACTCAATTAAGTGACAAATTCTTTAACTGGTGGAACAAAATTAACTAATAAATATTATTTCAGATATTAAGTATCCATATAAGAACATAACGAGTCCTCTTATAGGGGTTCTAGATTTGTTGGATCCAGAATCCTCAACGTAACAAAGTGTGCTGAAAATTTTTCGCGGGAATTCTAAAATATTCATGCTGGTTCAGTGTTCCAAGGAGACGAAAATTCATATTTTTATAATATCGAGGAAACATCCCAGCGCGATTGAGTATCCCCCACTCCATAGTCGCTACTGTTCGGAAACTCAGTAGATTTTCCTCGGAAGCAAGTGAACTGGATTGGTTGGGAGTTGAGTCCAATTTGGGAAAATGAACATTGTCACGACACTGTTGAGATTCTGTCAATTATCATTCGTAAATGAGGGTTGTAAATTTCCCTATGATAAGGCGACCGCTCCGCACCTTTCGCTCTCCACTCAATCATCTTCGTTGTGTTATGTCAATATTCACGTTTTCGGTTGTTGGCTTGCCTTTGATCTCTGGTGTAATAAAATTATAATTTTCTATTAAGTGATATCCGTGGGCTCTATTGTCTGCTCGAAATCGCTTCATTCGTTTCCTCCTTTTATTATTTTTTGTTTCTTATTCGTTGCCAAGCACAAAGAATGATAAGAACGGCAATGCAGCTTATCATTTCCGTTTATTTTCTCGGGCCAGGTAGAATAATTAAAATGTATTTAGAAATATAATTTTCACTAAGGTTATCGAGCAGGTTATTTGTATTTCCCATGCATTTTTCCTAGCATCTCTATGATTTTGTTGGGGATCGCAACACTAATATAAAAAAAAACATGAATCAATTGATGATTACATAAAAATAAAATTGATGATTACATCGGGTTTCTGTCTCTTATCTGGTGAATGTATATGAATTTGCAGCAAAAATCCCAAAATGAAAACCTAATTAGAATTTTCCAAACATTTGAAATCCTCAGGATTTTTTAATTAGTGTTCCTTATTGGCACCATAAACCAAAATTTTCTCTGGATTGAAAGCCATTCTTGTATCTCATTCGAGTCAATAATTAGGGAATATGTATACTTTTCTCTTTCTACCCATTTTGGATATTCACTTTTCATAAATAATGAAATGGCTTTAAATGGAAGTGAATTTTATAAGTAACGTCAAAATGAATTTATGGGAAAAATAGTGACTAGAGCGGGGGGTGTGGGCGTGCGAGATCGTGCCCTGGGTTTGATCCCGACTGGGAAGCTCAAAGTGTGAAAGCTCTAGTTTCATAGTTTCGCTCATCCCCGCGACAGTCTCGCAAAAAACGACTGTATTTGAGCAAGTTTTCCTCAAAATAAACTTCCACCCTTCAAGGCTTCCAAACTTCATTTCAAGGGGACAAAATACGTAGAAACTCGAGAGGGTAGAAATTAGAGAGGGAAATAAAATAGTGAATAGTTGAACTCAGATATCTGTAACGAAACTTATCAGAAATTCTGAAACACACAAGACAGTGATACGGAAAAACATTTTTCCAGGAGGAAAAAAGACTGTACTATTCTTGAGAAATCAATTACTGTTCTATATATCTCAGAATTGCATAATAGAGTACATTTAGTGGTTCTTCCATTAATTTTTTTTACGAAATGACGTCAGCTCATCTGGACTCGTCGGATAATCCCGTCATAGAAGATGAATTATGCAAACAAATTTTCAAAATCAGAATGGCTAATTGAATAAAAGGGGAGTGCTAAATTCCGGAAATCAAGTCAATTAACAATATTATTTGTTCACTCAATTATTAGAATTCCTCCATCAATCTTGAATTATGTTATTAAATATTAAATTCATGAAAAAATCAGAGAACTTTAAGGACTTCAAAGTCCAACTTTCATAGGAATAGAACTATCAGAACCAAGGATAAATAACAATCTTCTTCAAACTTATTTCACCTAAAAATTCAGAAAAGTAACACCCATGAACATTAGAAGCGAACTTCTCGGTCGGAAAGATAACGCCTGTAGTTTAGATAAACGATGAAATTTTAAATCATGGATCCACAAACATTTATATACTAGATCCGATTCTACACGCAGCGATAATAATCACCTCATGTAGAATAGAAAAAAAACCTATGGAAGGCAGAAAATGAATCATTGAAATTGACAATTTCATTTCATTCCATGAAGTTAATTTGAATGTCGGTGAGTTCTTTCTAATCACGTCAAGTAAATGAACTTGTACATAAGTGGTAAACATTTCCAGCCTCCGCAGCAACCTACATGGCGACCAGTCTATTGATTTGTAAATAAGAGCATTGTAGACAAATTGATCTGAAGAGATTTTCGATACATGTTTTCATCATTTGAGTTAATGCCATGAATGCCCGATTGCTATTATTGTCGCTAAGTTTTCGAGGTGAGTACGAATGATCATCATTATCAATTCCAGCACGAGAAAATATCTTTTTACACCCAGCAAAAAAATTAAGGGAACGGTAAATTTTGTCAGTTTTTTACTTGATTTTCAAATGGCTGTAACTTTGCCAAAAATGATCGTATCAAAATTTTAAAAAAATCGTTGGAAAGCTTGAAGTCTCTACTCTTGAAATCTTGAAATGAAAATTTTTTATGACCATTTATTATAACGAGATAGGAGAGTTGAAAGTGAAAATTTTTTTTTCATTTTTTTTCATTTTTTCAACTTGTTCCACGGACTTCAAAAAAATTTTCTCGACTCAACCCTTATGAGGATCGTGTAGCCTGGTCTTTCAGCTTCAATTTCTTTTTTTTTTTTTTCTCTACGACCCTTTGTTGCTGAGATATTGTCGATTGAATCAAAAAACACCCTTTTGTCTTTAATCGTCGATATCTCAGGAACTACTGATTGCACAGCGAGCGGATGATGAGATTCGTAAACTTGAATAAATTTCCTGTGAGATTCTTGCACTGTTTGATTGAAAAAAAATTTTCTTCCAATTTTAAAATTTGTTCGAAAAAGTACCAAAAAATTGCGTTTTCTTCCTTTTTTGAAAATTGCCCTGCATTTTGCGAATTTTGCGAAAATTGAAAATGTTTCAACGTTTTTCTTTAGTTTAATGTGTGCTGGAACACCCCCTAAATTTTCAAGCCAATCGGTTCGACCTTTTTTTTCCCGAACGAACAAAGTTTCAGCAAAAATTAAAGGAACACTTTTTTGTGCCCTAAACACCAATTAATGATGATTAGGGCCGAAAATGTTTTTTCTCCGTTATTTTTCCGTGATTTTTCGTGCAAAATTTGTTGAATTCCATCGAAAAATGAGAACAATGAAAAATGAAGAAAAATCAATAAAAAAAATCAAAAAAACAATTTTTTTAAACGAAAAAAAATCGAAAAAAAAATTGTTTGAAAAAATCTGCTGAGTCACTATCTCTCCAAATCGAATGCAATTCCGGTGTTTTTTTTTTCATTTTTCAAATTTTTTTTCCAAGTTTTCTACTGGTTTTTCGAGAACAAAAATTGATTTTTTCATGGATTTTCAAAAGAAGAGAAAATTTTTAATTTTCCATTGATTAAAAAAAATTGAATTTTTTATTGATTAAAAAACAATTCGAATTTTTTATTGATTAATGAAAAACAAAATTTCAATTTTTTTATTGTTTTTTTGTTTTTTTCATTGTTCTCATTTTTCGATGAAATTCAACAAATTTTGCACAAAAAATCACGGAAAAATAACGGAGAAAACACATTTTCGGCCCTAATCATCATTAATTGGTGCTTAGGGCACAAAAAAGTGTTCCTTTAATTTTTGCTGAAACTTTGTTCGTTCGGGAAAAAAAACGGTCGAACCGATTGGCTTGAAAATTTAGGGGGTGTTCCAGCACACATTAAACTAAAGAAAAACGTTGAAACATTTTCAATTTTCGCAAAATTCGCAAAATGCAGGGCAATTTTCAAAAAAGGAAGAAAACTCAATTTTTTGGTACTTTTTCGAACCAATTTTAAAATTGGAAGAAAATTTTTTTTCAATCAAACAGTGCATGAATCTCACAGGAAATTTATTCAAGTTTACGAATCTCATCATCCGCTCGCTGTGTGATCAGTAGTTCCTGAGATATCGACGATTAAAGACAAAAGGGTGTTTTTTGATTCAATCGACAATATCTCACCAACAAAGGGTCGTAGAGAAAAAACAAAAAAAGAAATTGAAGCTGAAAGACCAGGCTACACGATCCTTATAACGGTTAAGTCGAGAAAATTTTTTTGAAGTCCGTGGAACAAGTTGGAAAAATGAAAAAAAAATAAAAAAAAATTTCCACGTTCAACTCTCCTATCTCGTTATAACAAATGGTCATAAAAAATTTTCATCTGAAGATTTCAAGAGCAGAGACTTCAAGCTTTCCAACGATTTTTTTTTAATTCTGAAACGATCATTTTTGGCGAAGTTACAGCCATTTGAAAATCAAGCAAAAAACTGACAAAATTTACCGTTCCCTTAATTTTTTTGCTGGGTGTATTTTTGGAGAGACTTCTTTTATTATCTCTTGTGTAACGGGTTTTCGTCCAATCCCGTCACACTTCCGGCCATCCCTTTCCACACACACGGTTCGATAGCATGGGCGCCAGTTTATTCTTTACCGGAGGAATAAACAAAACTCACTGTGTGCTGGTTTTCCCTGGGCTCACCACGCTTAACCTCTTAGGGCGGTTTCGGGATAACCTGCTGAACCTTCGGCAGTAATTACTCGGGGAATTACTAACCCCAATGGATGGCATGGGCAATCCATTCCCGGTAACCCAGTGTGCTGGTTATGGTAGAGGGGCGTGGGTCTAGTCACAGTCCCTCTAGCGAGAACAAGTCGGAATTGGGGTATTCCGCGATAGCCTCTGGATGAGCCCGTCCGCAGTATTCCTCTGATCTATCGTCACCCAGAGAATACCGGACGCCTCCATCCACACGAGAAACGCCACGTAGCCACGCTACGGGCAACCAACGATAACTCTCACCGAAGTGAGCGGTAGAGGATCCAGGGACGTCTCCCGATCCTCTCGAGTCTGCCGCCCAAGGCAGACTAACTGAACACCGTGTCGTTGGGTCTATTTATATCGGCTGAAGCTGCTTCTCCTCGTCTAGAGGTCTCCCCGTGCGCCTGCGTGATTCTTCCTCTCACACCACTGCCAGGCCCAGAGATAACTCCGACATCTCTAGTGGAGCGCCAGCATTTCAGCTGGGCTTCTGCCTTATCCTCAGCCGCATATAAAACCCACTGACGTGTCAGTTAGCTTTCGATAACTTTTAAGGTGTCATCTTACGCAGATGGCACCGCGGTAGTATTTTCTAGCTGTTCATGTGTGAGTCTCCTCGAGCTCTACACTTGAATAGCTTCACCCGAAGGTGGCATAAGCCGATACGATAGCCGTAACGAGAAACCTCGTTACATACCTCCCTCCGTGGAGAAAGGATTCGACCCGAATCCGATTAGTCATCAGACTCTTCGATTGGGCCAAGCGATAGGTCGGGTTTGTAAGGTTTGAGGTCCTGTATGGACATCTTTCCCTTACTGTTCCCTGCGAGATCCGCCAATTCGTAGACAGTCTTCGATAGCTTCTTCGTGACTGTGTAGGGCCCTACGAATGGCTTGTTTAACGCGGCTGATCTGTTTTTGCCTGCGTTCGATAGCTCGCGATTTCTAGATAATACTAGATCGCCTTCCACATACTCTCTGTCTCGTCTCCGTAGATTATACGGTTGAGACTGAGTGTCGTGAGCCTCTGCGAGAGCGTGCTTGGATACTTTTCACAAAGTGTCCAGGCTCTTCCGATAACCCTCCTCTTCACCTCCTGCATCTACTGCTCTGCTTTGGTCCCTTAAGAATCTCTGACGAAATTCTTAGGTTCCTTGTATGCCAAACTTGGACATACAGCAGTTTCTGCTGGTGGAGGGGGACAGTAGTTTCGGGCACACTCGTAATTCCACTCATTACGTAGTGCCTTCCGCTCGAGATCCTCCATCGTTAACCTTCGATCAATATCGATTCCGGCTCGATATTTCGGTAGCATGTTCGTATATGCAGTGTATACTTTGGCCTCTTCGTCCAAAGGTGGCGTTATTTTCAAAAAATAACCGCGCACACTACGCATATACTCGGCCACAGGCTCATGTTTGCCTTGTGTGCGCCCATACATCTCATTTCTGAGACGGACTTGGTAGTCTAGGCCTCCGAATTGCTTTCGGAACGCTTCTTTGGTGTCTGACCAATTAACGAAGCTCATGCCGCGGTACCACGTGAGTGCTGAACCTTTTAACAGACCCCTAAGGATGTGTATGAGGTCTACCTCACGTATCGATAACGAAACGCGTGCGTCTTCAATTGAGGAAATGAATTCCTCGACGTCTTCTCCGCGTTTCCCAGAAAACGATATCCCCCACCTTTTCAGGTGTTCGTGCGCCTTGTGCGCCATGACTGGGAATTCCTGTCTGGCGGGTGCCGTTGGGGCAGTGTGCCCCTCGGCCACAAGTGGCGTTGACGGTAACCCAACGTTAGCTGCCTCATCCAATTGCATTCGCAATTGTCCCAGCTGCTCTGGCGTTGGTGAGGTGATTCTCACTGGGCGATTAGCCTCAGTGCCCCTCCTTCGACCTTTCGGTCGGTTTTCCGATACTAGCTCTGCAATTTGCTGTTGCATTGCCTTTACGATAGCTGTCAGCTCCTCTAATGAGAGAGCTTCACTAGTAGCCGGCGTGGCTGCGGTAGATGGCATAGTGCCGTCGGTAGTCTTTTTCTCTCGATTGCTCAAGGAAAAGGTTTCGGTAGCCAGAGTGGTTGATCAGACCAACTCTCCCTCGAGAGCCGATTGCTGCTCCTTATATACCCATTTTCCCCATGGAGGGGGAAAATTTTCGGGTGGGGAGCTCATCCTCCCACTTTTTCTGCACAGCGCCCTCTTTTTGACGACTGTACGAGAGTTTCAGCAGTGGATAACTCTAAATATTCGATAAAATGATCTTCTGATGACTTTTAATTAATTTCAGTACATCAGGAGCCATCTCTCGGATTTTTCGAGAACCTATTACCTTCCGTAGTCGGTAATTGCGATAGCTGTACTGGGTCCGCGACGTGCTGCCCCTTCGCGGATTAGTTCAATCACGCGCGGTAATTTGAATCATTTGAATTCCCAAAATTTTCATTTCGGGTATTACTGACTCAATTGAGGTATCATTGACACAATCACGGTATCACTGATACACTCACGGTATTCTTGATTGAACCACGGTATCATGGATACAATCACGGTATTATTGATTGAGCCATGGTACGATGGACACAATCACGGTATTTTTGAATAAATTACGTCACACAGTAATTAATTCACTCTTGAAAACTGGGTTTTCTCGCTAGCCTTACTGTAGTCGTACTACACACGTTGGGCGCCATTTTGTAACGGGTTTTCGTCCAATCCCGTCACACTTCCGGCCATCCCTTTCCACACACACGGTTCGATAGCATGGGCGCCAGTTTATTCTTTACCGGAGGAATAAACAAAACTCACTGTGTGCTGGTTTTCCCTGGGCTCACCACGCTTAACCTCTTAGGGCGGTTTCGGGATAACCTGCTGAACCTTCGGCAGTAATTACTCGGGGAATTACTAACCCCAATGGATGGCATGGGCAATCCATTCCCGGTAACCCAGTGTGCTGGTTATGGTAGAGGGGCGTGGGTCTAGTCACAGTCCCTCTAGCGAGAACAAGTCGGAATTGGGGTATTCCGCGATAGCCTCTGGATGAGCCCGTCCGCAGTATTCCTCTGATCTATCGTCACCCAGAGAATACCGGACGCCTCCATCCACACGAGAAACGCCACGTAGCCACGCTACGGGCAACCAACGATAACTCTCACCGAAGTGAGCGGTAGAGGATCCAGGGACGTCTCCCGATCCTCTCGAGTCTGCCGCCCAAGGCAGACTAACTGAACACCGTGTCGTTGGGTCTATTTATATCGGCTGAAGCTGCTTCTCCTCGTCTAGAGGTCTCCCCGTGCGCCTGCGTGATTCTTCCTCTCACACCACTGCCAGGCCCAGAGATAACTCCGACATCTCTAGTGGAGCGCCAGCATTTCAGCTGGGCTTCTGCCTTATCCTCAGCCGCATATAAAACCCACTGACGTGTCAGTTAGCTTTCGATAACTTTTAAGGTGTCATCTTACGCAGATGGCACCGCGGTAGTATTTTCTAGCTGTTCATGTGTGAGTCTCCTCGAGCTCTACACTTGAATAGCTTCACCCGAAGGTGGCATAAGCCGATACGATAGCCGTAACGAGAAACCTCGTTACACTTGAAATTTTCTACAAAAGAGGATTTACTAGAAAATTGCGTAGTCTGACTAGATTTCCGAGATAGTCTCAAAGAATTGAGAGCAAGAAGAATAAACTCATCCTGAAGTACCTCTTCACTTCTGAAATATAACTTTCTTGGATAATCATGCAATGTCATAATTTTATTCAGTGGCTAATGCCATAACTGGTGGAGAAATTGCTGATGAAGGTGCCTTTAAGTACCAAGTATCCATTTGGGAAAATCACTTACCCATTTGTAGTGGTGCAGTCCTTGATGAATGGAGAATCCTCACCGCAGCTGTATGTGTTGAGTTTTTCCCGGTGAAGTCCTATACTGTTTATGCTGGTTCAGTAATTCGAGATGATAGAAATTCACTGATTTACTTCCTGGAGCGAATACATATTCATCCGGATTATGGTACAGATAATAACACCGAAACAGAATAGTTGCAGCATAGACCCAATAACTTGGCAGTATTGATAGTTAGTAAATAATCAGTACAATAATTCACTAATACTTTTTTACATTTTTCAAATTAAATTGTTGAACCCACTCATGAATTCTCCTAAAATTATTAATGATTTCATTATAGCTTCGAGAACCGTTGGCTCTTGGAGGACATATTCAAAAGATTTCATTACCAACAGAAAAGGTGGGGCCTTACTGGTAAAATTTTGAAGTGGACATTCCAAATCATCTATAGTCCACAAGCCTGTACAAAGATGAAATCTACTCACAGGCAAAGTGAATTTTGTGCTGTTGATTCTTCCAAATTTTCAAGTCTCGAAGAAGTAAGATGATTATAATTTTAACTCTTACAAAATTTGAAAAAAATTATGTTCTACGTGGTTAGAAGCTTATTATCGGAAATTCTCAGATTTAGGAATATTCCAAAGAATTGATTACTAAATGTAATGAATAATGATGATATATGACATAAAATATATGATAGAATTGGACGAATAGGGATCCCCATATAAGGGAATTAATGGGCCTTTCTCGTCAGAGTGACAGGAACCCATATAGGGTTTGCTCATGTTCGCCAACGTGTCCGATCATCGGGCTTATATTATTTTTTCGATGTTGGCAAAACAAAGGAATGGCCGATATTCGGGCCGATGTTGGCATGTCACTCAGGCGTGATGTTGGTCCCAATGTTTTGCCCAATGTTGGGCCGAGCCTTGGGCTTAAGTACATAAACCGATATATGATATGTCGAGATTGGACTGAACCTTGGCTCAACCTTCAATTACCGACATTGGTTCTAAGATTGAATACAATGTTCGGCCCAATATAGATGACCCATCGTTGGCAAATGACTTGTCAGCCTTTGCTTGGCTGAATATTGGCGAGTATATCCGTTGTTGACGTTCCGTTAATAGATAAAATCTGAAGATAATTTGATTATTCTGAGTAATCAAATTATCTTTTAATACTTTGAAATAACTCCAATCTGCCTGAGAAAATTAGACGGCAATGCATTTATGAGGATCAAATGATCATCGAGAATATGTGAACTTCCGGTAGCTCAATTGGTTCTACCAATTTCCAGATTGATAACCCTGAGGTCCTGGGTTCGTATACCGCTGCAGCAATTTTTTTCGGTGAAAAATAATATTTAAATACAGTTATCGATATAATATCGATATTTGTACTTATATTGCATTTTGCAACCTTTGAAATTAATAAAAAAACACAATTAGACAAATAGACAATGCCAATATATTGGCACTACATAGGCACCTAACATTGGGCAAAACATCGGGACCAACGTGATATCCCAACATCGGTCCAAATATCGGCTATTCCTTTTTCCTAACATCGGAGATGAGTTGCCCAAGGCTGGGCGGAGTGTTGGCCGAGTTGGACAACCCTATATGGGAAGCTGCAGTAGAGCTCTGCATAATCGATTGTCTGTACCCATCACGGTTGCCCACGGTTTTCTAAGTGTACTGGTTCTCCGTGAATACGGTAGACTCTCCCGGGTATTTTTTTTTCCTTTTCTGGCTAGACTCCCCATGGGAGTATGCGCCATATTCTGAAGCTTTCATTATGTCCGACTCTCACGAGATGTCTCTTCATGTAAATTATGATTTTAATTCAAATTTAAATTTTGAACTAAGTTCTTATTATTAGATCATCGTTAAGAGCGTTCTTAGCGATTCTTTCAATTACTAATTTCTAAACTCCTTGAATTTCCTCATTACTAATTTGTTTTAAACTTATTAGATTTGGCTTCCGGATGGATGCCGCGTTGAGTTTCAGCGTTGCGCCGACGTTTCACAAACGTTGCCGTTTGCATCTTCAGGGCTATGAGCTCCGATTCTGAGCTCCGTGGGTAAAGAGTAGTCCTTATATACCCCTCAAGGTGACTGGAGGGGGTAGGTAGGGGTGGGGGTAGAGCCAATCAGGAGTTTTTAATTGTTTTAAACTTTACCGATTTCAATTACTATTGTCACTCATGTTATTATATTCCCCAATATTTGTTATACAGACTTCAATTAATGTTTCACTCAGTCTGTCCTTAAATGTAAAAAGTACACTTACGTACAGTCTTTTCCGTTTTTTTTTCCTTACTCTACGGTTACACTTCAGATTGTTTTTAATTGATAATAAAGTTTATAATCCCAGAAATCATTCCAAATGATGTGTCTGCAGAGAAATAGTTTGTACATCATCATCCGGAATGATTCCTCCCTTGAGGAGAATTTTAAACAGTTTAATTCTGTCCTCAAATGACGCACTCACACAATCTCACACTGAATGGTTTACGCTCATTTCACTTCTTTCACAATTACACATAGGATCCGGAACAATGTTTTTCTCGAATAAATTTCTCTTAACCCGCGTGTGACCACTCTTGATTCTATTGATCATGGAAATTTTCCCTCTGTCTAGACCTAAATTTTCAAACCAGGTCTTCTTCGTTCAATTTTCCTGATATTGGAAATATTTGACACCTTTTACTCTTCCCTTCCTCGCGGTTTTGAGAAGACCGTATAAATACCCGATAAATACGGTATAAGCATAAATGACGCATTTACTCCCGATAACCACGAGGGCTGCATTTTGAGACTATCAAAACTATCACTGAAGAGCTGACTCTTGTACCACTCGTTTAATTCAGTACATTGCACTTTACAATCATCATTAGCAGGCAGACTTAGGGAGTCTTCAGCTAATTGATCAACGTGTTCGTTCCCCAAGATACCAACGTGGGTGGGGATTTACAGCAGTGTGACCTTCAATTCAACTTCTTTCATTGTTCTAATAATTTCTCGAATTTCAAAAAGAGTTTCATTATACTCATTTACAGAGCCGCCCTAACGACGATTTTGAATCCGTACAAATAAGTGATTGCCTCAATTGCTTCTTTTATTGCAATTAATTACGCGTGATATATCATGTTCTCACTGTGCGAACGGATTTGTTTCTCCACATTCAAATGAGGACACCACACTCCTCCTTCGGTCCTTCCGTCTCTTTTGGAACCGTCCGTATAAAAAACAACATCATCACTGTATTGTTTACCAATGACTGCGTTAAACTTGTCATTCGCACTCCTGGATTCCTTTATCCTTGGACCATCCACAAGGTTAAGATTGATTGGCTCTATTAAAGACTCATAGGAATATAAACAAGAGCGAGGAATCCCTAAAAGTTCAATTTCCTTCCACACTTGTCGGGATTTCATCCACGTGCGCAACAAATTATGCCTGTAAGATATGCCCAGTGTCGGATTCTTATTAACATGTCTTGCTATTAATTTCAACTTTGGAATCAAACTATTACTCGAGTTGGTAATAGTACGAGACAAGAATTTTTCAGTTAGGAGTTTTCTCCTGTGTTCCAGAGAAGGTTCACTCGCTAAATGAAGAAGTACATTGGTGGGAGTGGTGGAGATACATCCCAAACATTGCCTAAGCGCGGAAAATTGAAGTCTGTCAATTCTTAACAGGTTTTGAGCAGTTCCATCGTCGTAATAAATGCTCCCCCAATCGATCGAAGCTCTTACCAATCTTTTACAAATATTTATCATCGAATTAGGATGAGCTCCCCAACTAAGACCCGAAATTGACTTCAATATAGCTATATCTCTTCTTGTCTTTCTAATTGTGTTATCAATTTGATTACCCCATTTCAACTTATTATTAATTATAATCCCCAAAAACCTTATCTCGCTCACTTCTTCAATGACTTCGTTACCCAAGTGAATATTTAATAAATTCTCATTACTAGGCAAGGCCCTTTTGGTGAACATTCTCGCCTTTGTCTTAGTCTTTGATAATCTGAGACCCTGTCCTCCAACCATCCATCCAGATTGTTGATCGAAGACTCTAATTCTTTGATAGCATCCTCATAATTATCACTGAGGTTATAAATCGCCTTATCGTCAGCGAAGAAGAGTAATCTCAAGTTTTCACTTAAGTAATTCTCCATCTTCCTCATGTATATGTTGAATAACAAAGGGCTCAATATACTACCCTGAGGGAGTCCTCTACCCGTTTCAATGCTGTCGATCTCACTTCCTTCTAATACCACTTGCAAATTTTCTAAATTCAATTGTATTTTTAATAAAATTGTCAATCTCAAAGGGAACTCCCAATTCCATCAAATCCTGAATCAGTATGTTTGGTATAACGTTCTCATACGCTCCCTCTATATCGAGGAAAATCGAGGAAACATGTTTCTTCCTTAAAAATGCCGAGTTAATATCCGTCAAGAGAATTGCAATGTTGTCCGTGCATGACCTGTTTTTCCTGCAGCCGAAATTTGTTTTCGGAAAAACTCTCTCCCTCTCGCACCACCATGTAAGTCGATTATTCAAACTCTCCCGGGTAGAATTAACCCTCTGACCTGAAAGTCAGCCTAACTTGTGAACTTTCGCCGTCAGAGTAAGGATGACCAATCCCGTGAGCCAGCATGCTCCCACCAATAAGTTTTTGCGCTCACACAGTACCGTATTTTTATGGGTATCTGTTTATGTTTGGTGTGCTTCAGTGCAGTATGTAAATATTCCATGCGTACATCCAGGCTATCGACAAACGTGATTGCACACAGTTCACAGTTTCCCTTGTCAAGTGCATGGGAAAAAGTGGTAAAAATGCCCATTAAGATGAGATTTGCGTTAAACGAAGTCAAGCCCTGAAGTCGCGAGAGGGGAGCGGGCACGTAGGAAAAAAGTGCTGAAAGGGCTATGCATGAGAAATAGTGGGGGTCACAGAAAATGTAAGAATCTTAGGAGCTATACCCCAGGTAGGAATGCAGATCATTATCACGGCTGACCGAGCCTTGGTACCAGCCGCAGTCGACGCTGCTTAGCTTTTGTGATCGTTTGATATTCCGATGTCCTGCGCTGCCAATCTGAAACATATGAAATTGTTTGAGGCAATTTTCGGCCTTTCGAACTCAGCCTCGAAAAATCAGAGCACATAAGAACTTGTTATTCGCCCGGTCTTGCTCAGTCATATTTTGAGAGCCTGGCACGAGCCTGGTGTGAGGCCCGTTATGCATAGTCCCATTTTGGTGAGACTTGTATGAACCAGATCATGCGTAGCTTCATTTTGTTAAAACTGATGTTAGCCTCTTTCAGACCTAGTCTTGCATACTCTAATTTTGATGAAGCTGGTTTGAGTCTCCTTGTAGCTGAGTCTCACTGACGGAGATTCATACGGGCCTCTTTTGAATCTCGTCTTTCTGATTGAGGCTAGTGTGAGTCTCTTTCGAGGCTAGCCTCACTGTTCAAGGCGTCTGTCATGACTCATAATGATTTCAGCCCTGAGAAATTCGTACCTAGGACATGTGCTAAATGAAAAATGTACTATAAGTGCTAAATGAAAATTTATTATATTTGATTGTCCTTTGCTATTTAACTACTTTTGGAGCAAGAGCTCATAACGAATTTTGGGCAGGTATTTTAGGGCATACGAACTTTTGAGTAGTAGTAGTTTAATGCCTTTCAAGTACGAAATGCAATGGCTGACTGTTCATTTCGGGTCTGGTTGCAACTGCGCATTATGCACTTACTGCAAAAAATTGCGGTCAGAAAAAATATTTTAGTGTCAATGGGACTTACATAATTTTAAAATAGACATAATACTGAACATAATCATATGAGGCCAAGAAGTTTTAGACGGTCTGGAAGTACGGCCAGACGATCCGGAATTTTGCAGTTCGATTGTTGTAGAAAAAATATTTTAAGGGGCGGGAAATTTATATGACATATTCCTCAAATATATCTGAGAATATTGACAAAAAAGCCAGATGAGAATAATATGTTCTAAAATATTTGCCAAACGTTGATCGACCACTACTGTGGTCCCAGGGTGCCCTGCCCCGATTGGCTGCTCGGCAGATCACGTGACTCGAAAAACGCGTTCTCTAATGTTGATTTATAAATAAAATAATAGAATCTATTTTTCAACTAATTCAATTACAATTAATTCTTTTCATGCGTCTATCATTAAGTTGTGGAGGAGAGTGATCATCGCTCCGAACATCATTTGAATGAGAGATATTAAAATTGAGGAAAATAAACAGAAGGTTCGGGAAATTGAGAGAAAACTTCTTCTGAAATAGTAGATAATTTCAAACCATCGAAGAATATTTCATGTAATTGAAAAAATAATTGCACGGATGCTTGATTACCCGAAATATTAGATTTTGCTTCTTCTTTGAATGAAAATTGGGGAAGATTTCCCTAAAATATTTTTCGTGCAATTATAAAAATGCAAATTTGGGATCGTCTGGCCGTACTTCCAGACCACCCAAAACTTCTTGGACTTACATGATTATGTTCAATATTATATCTGTTTTGAAATTATGTAAGTCCCATTGACACTAAAATATTTTTTTTGGCCGCAATTTTCGGCAGTAAGTGCATAATGCGCAGTTGCAACCAGACCCGGAACGGACAGCCAACCTCTGCATTTCGTGCTTGAAGGGCATCAAACTACTACTACTACTAGTACTTAAAAGTTCGTATGCCCTAAAATACCTGCTCAAAATTCGTTATGAGCTCTTGGGCTATTTGGTACGATTCATTTCTTCAAATATTCCAGAAATCATATTTCAGGGTGACGAGGGTAGTCCAGTAATTTGGGATGGGACTGCAGTTGGAATCTATATACCAAACGAAATTGATCGAGGTTACCCAGGTTATTATGCAAAAATATTCAGTTTCCTGCATTTCATAAATGGAATCCAAAAATATATACCCGAGCTGTCAGCTGGGGAGAAAAGACGGGAGTTAGAAAAATTGACTTATTGAGGATGAAGTAATCAGGTATAAGAATGAAGATTTCGTAAAAATAATTTACAAAAAAAAATTCCCAACCTTCTAGACTTGAATGCTTAAAAATGATCTCTTTCTCAACCACAATAGATGTATCTTAGTGATAATAATAACTGAGGATGAACATATTGTAGATATACATATTGAATGCCTAAAAATGATCTCTTCCTCAACCACAATAGATGTATCTTAGTGATAATAATAACTGAGGATGAACATATTGTAGATATACTTATACTTAACACTGTAGGGTAAATGTGCATAAGAACGCCCATAATAATTAATAAATTATTTGGAATTTACCTCAGGAAGGGAGGTGGCGAAAATGATATAATATATCTTGGTCAAAAATTTGAAGGAAAGTATAGGGACTCGCAATAGCTCAGCGGTAGAGCACCTGACATGTAATCAGAGGGTCGTGGGTTCAAATCCTGCTTGCGCATTCCATATTTTTTTCCGAAGATTTGACTTTGATAATTATTTTCAGTTTGTGGGCGCTATTCTGCACATTTAATGAGAGTGGTAAATGTGCATAAGAACGCCCATAATAATTAATAAATTATTTGGAATTTACCTCAGGAAGGGAGGTGGCGAAAATGATATAATATATCTTGGTCAAAAATTTGAAGGAAAGTATAGGGACTCGCAATAGCTCAGCGGTAGAGCACCTGACATGTAATCAGAGGGTCGTGGGTTCAAATCCTGCTTGCGCATTCCATATTTTTTTCCGAAGATTTGACTTTGATAATTATTTTCAGTTTGTGGGCGCTATTCTGCACATTTAATCACTGTAGAAATGGGGTACAAAAGACGTGAAGAACGATAAAGAATCGAGTAAATTAATAAAAAAATCAAAAATATCGGTATGAAACAAAGGAAAACAAGATATTATCTTATCTCAGGAAATCCCAGTCATAAATTTCATTCGGATGTAACAGATATGACCTAATCATACACGTATGAAAATACTTTATAAAGTCTTTATAAAGAATTTTTTATAAAATGTGTTTTATAAGAAATTGGAACTTTTCTTATAAAGATTCTCTTATGGAGTTTTTATTGTAGCTCTATAGAAAAAGTTTTTATAGGAAAAATATTCATAAACTTTTTCTGAATTATAAAAATGCAGTTTGATCCGATAGGATCATTGATAATGTTCTCTATAGAGTGATATTGTCAGGAAGCTACCCTTCATCAAATTTTATTTTATACAGGCGATCTTATAAAAAAAATTCCATAGAGGGAAGCAAAAGATATACAATAGTATAATATTTTTTTTCTGAATACTATTTTATAAATTCATTCTTTATAGAAAGTGTCTTAATAAAGTAGAATTCTATAGAGACATTTCTTATAAATTGACTTTTTACAACGATTTTATCTCTCAGTTGAATAGTTATCCTTCGAAAAATAGCTGCATGGAAAACCCCGAGTGGTTTAACAAAAATTCAGACTTTAGCCATTAGAGCCGTGTCCAGTTTCGAATAGCAAGAAAGTCTGTTCCTCAGATAACTGTGTCGAACTGCGCCGCGATCTCGATTATATGTACTTTTTGTCAAACTCTGCTTACGGACGGGATTCCGACGGTGCGTGACCTATCGGCCGCGGCGGTACTACTGTTCCCTTTCATTTTGACGTTGGGCGCCGCCCTTTGAATTTCATTCCTTCCTCGCGTTTCAATTTAATTCTTCTTCTTTGCGCCTTTTATTCTCCTTTTCTCATTTATTCATTATTTACTATTATTTTTGTTTTTCATTAATTATTAATAAACTAGGTATGAGGTTCCTACAAGAGATACTTCTGTGAGATAACTATCCCACAGAAGTGCCTCTAAAAAAAACGTCTTTCCAAAATAAAATCTCATGAAAATGTTTTCTGTGAAATATATATACACACGCAGCAAAAAAATTGAGGAAACAGTAGATTTTGTCAGTTTTTTTCGGGATTTTTAAATGGCTGTAACTTCACGAAAAATGATCGGATCGAAATAAAAAAAAATGGTTGAAAAGCTTGAAGTCTCCTTTTTAAAATCTTGAGATGGAAATTTTTTTTGACCATCTGTTATAATGAGATAAGAGGGTTGAAAGCGGAATTTCTTTTTTATTCTTTTTTCATTTCATTTTTTCTTCTTACGATCATTTGTTGCTGAGATATCGTCAATTGACTCAAAAAATACCCTTTTGTCTTACTCGCCGAAATCTGAGAAACTACTGATCGCACAACGAGCAGATGATGGGATTCGTAAACTTAAATGAATTTCCTGTGAAGTTCTTGCACTGTTTCATTGAAAAAGAATTTTCTTTCGCTTTCAAAATTGGTTCGAAGAAGTACCGAAAAATGAATTTTTTTTCTTTTTTGAAAAGCGCTCTGAATGTCGCGAATTTGGGAAAAACTGCAAATGTTTTAACATTTTTCTTTAGTTCACTGTGTGCTGAACTACTCCCTAAATTTTCAAGCCAATCGGCTGGACCATTTTTTCCCGAATAAACAAAGTTTCAGCAAAAATCAAAGGAACACTTTTTCGTTCCTCAAACAATTATGATGGTTGAGGCTGAAAATGTTTTTTCTCCGTTATTTCTTCGCAATTGTTTGTGCAAAATTTGTTGAATTTGACAAGAAAAGAACAATGAAAAAAAAAATTTGAAATCGAAATTTTTTTAAAATCAATATAAAATTCAAATTTTTTTTGAATCAGTAAAAAATTGGAAATTTTCTATTCAAAAATCAATTGAAAAATCGATTTTTTCTTAACCGATAGAGGAATAAAGAAAAAATTTGAAAAATTTTCTATATATAATCGGCTTAAATTTTTTGGCTCAGATTAGAATTTTTACGACTTTTTCTATCATATTATATTATTTGAATAGTATATCGCCCAATTCTGGAACTCTATGCCAATAATTTTAATTTTTAACTCTGTCAGAAGACATTGATTAATTGAATTTTCGCAAATATTATCATCCATTTACAATAACTCCAGGAAAGAGTACATGGATTTTCATGAAATTTCTGTGAGATATGGTTTGAAGAGAATCCGTTGCTACATATGCAACACAATTGGGTGAATAGTCCAAATTTTTTTTTTTTTTTGAAAATCACATTTCTTCTCAAAATGAGTCTTTGATTTTTTGGTTCAGAAGAATTGTTATGACTCTTTTCTCTATATTGTATTAGCCGAATAATATATAGCCTAATTTTGGCACTCCATGCCAATAATTCCAAATTCTTAACTCTGTCAGAAGACACTGATTAATTGAATTTTCGTGAATATACTCATTTATTCACAATAGCTCTGGCGAAGTGTAGATGAACTTCAATATAATGAGATATGATTTGAAGAGAATCCGTTGCAACGTATGCAACAGAATTCGGTGGATAATTCAAAAAAATTTTTTTTGAGAAATTTGAATATATGAATGTGAGTGAAATTGAGAATAACATATAATTGAGGTAAGTCACGTTGTTCATACAATGGTTCATTATGCATCATCATTATCTAATTGAATTTCTTCTATTTTAATCCAATTAAATTGAATTTTTGCATTAAGTGAAGTTTAAAATAGTTAATCGTGTAAATGCATTAATCATTTGTTTTTTTGTCAATGTCATATCCGAAAGCATTTCCAATTAATCAAAAAATCTGGATATGATAAATATAATTATATATAATAATAATTCAATGAAAATTGGAAAAGTTGATACTATATCAAGTATTGGAAATTATGTAGAAAATGGATTGAAATTGGAGTATATATTTCATAATCGTACACTGAAGGTTAGAATAATTGAACGATAAATAGAGAGTGTTATTAAAGCTGATGAAGTTCAACAGGTATAGTAAATTCGATTTTTTAATATTTCGTTATTCAATCGCAATATGAAAATGTATCTCTCCGTTTTGCAATACACACGCAACAGTTATTATGAACTGTTGAGGGATTAATAGGATGAATTAGATAATTAGAGAGATATGACGATGTAAAACTAAGAGTTGATTCTTTCGTCTTATTGGATATATATAAAGGGGGAAACTTAATAGGAATATTATTATTTTATAGAAACTCATAAAAGCCATGATGTCATTACAAGAAAATATGGAATCTCTGTTGTTGAAAAAACCAGGTAAATTGGAGGATGCTCATATGGTTCAATTCTGCGAATTATTTGAACGGAATACAGGAATGACGATGCAGGATCCAATCCTTTATCAGACACCGAGTTACATTCATCCAATCGAGAAAGAGAATACGCATATTCAAATTATATTTGGAAGTGACGATCAATTCATAAATCAAGGAAATATAGCAAATGGGCACTGGATATGCACGTATTATAAAAATGGCGTTATCTATGTATATGACAGCTTAAATACGAAAGACTTACATATCAATTCTTCGAATTATCTGGCAGCCTTATATCCTTTCATTACGAAAATAGAGTATAAAAAAGTACAGCAACAAGAAAATGGAATAGATTGTGGAGTTTTCGCAATTGCATTTGCAGTGTCTCTAAGTTTAAATAAAGATCCAATGAATATCCGATATGATAAAAATCGAATGAGAGAACATTTGTACAATATGTTGATCAACAATATTTATGAAGAGTTCCCATACGATGAAGCGTCAAATTTTAATGATAAAATAGCCGAAGATAAAAAGACTCAATTGTTGATGCATAATAATTCAGATGGACGAATAGAAAAACCTAGGAAACGAAGAAAATATGAGAAAATTAATTGGGAATTAGTCATGAAAACTACCAGATCAACTGTAAAAAATCAGGAAAGAGAAGAAAAAAAAGACGAACTGACAATATTTCATATAGAAAAATTCATTGAAGTATTTCACGAAAAATCCGGAATAGAAATGCTATCGGTTAATAATAGAGGTGATATGTCTCCAATCACAAGTGGAAATTTACATATTCAGATCATGTCAGCTAATCCAAGGATTGAGGAAATTGAAAAGAATAATTGGATTTGTTTGCATTATAGTAGAAACATGATCAATATTTATGATAGTCAGAACGAATTAAAATTGAATAGTCATTTAAGTATGTGCATTGGCAAATTATTTCCGAATCATCCGATGATTGTCTACAATATTGTTCAGAAAGCTGAAGATGAATGCAATAGGATCCTTTTCGCCATTGCTTTTGCGATTTCATTGACATTTGGAAAAGACCCTTCAAAATTTCTGTATAATGAAATGAAAATGCGGGAACATTTCTTTGGATTACTGAGGAATAATTCATTTGAAGGCTTTCCGTACATCAAAGATGATGTAAATGGTTCTTCTGTTGAAGAAGATGCCAATCAACGGCGGATAAGATTGAAAAATTTGAGTCAAATAAAGATGAAATCGAAGATGACGATAGAACAAAAAGTGGAGAGTAAAAAAAAAAATGCTGTATACCGATCTCAATTGCGGATGAAGAAATTAAAGAAAAATATAGGGGGAAATTATATCAGTGGAACAAATTTGAAGCAAAAGGCAATGAAAGATTTGATGAAGAAGAAATCTTTACGTATTATTAGTGATATCAGAGTAGATATCCCTTTGAAAATTGTCGGTGGAATTAAACCAAGAATTATACGGAATTTAGAATCAAGAATTCCTGATAAAAAGGATAATCAGGATAATGAAAATAATAATCGGAATAACAATGGAGAAGTTAGGAATCAGCGAATGCAACGGAAAAAGAAAATCATTGCATTGTCTAAGATAAAAGAAATAATCAATCAACAAACTGATAATATCAATTTTAAAGATATTCAAGGTGGTGCGAAGAGCAGCAGAGTAAACTGTTCTACTGAGAACATTCCTGACGAAGAGATGACAAAAATAGAAAAAAAATATCGAGCTGAAGGAAAATTTCTAATTGGGATCAATCCAAGAAAATGTGATGAAAGACATATCATTCCTCATTATGCTGGGGAAATGACTATCAAATGTAAATTATGTAAAGCTTTGCATTTTCAAGAAGAGAGACCAGTTGATGGACTGTTCACCCATTGTTGTCATAAAGGAAAGGTGAAACTAGAAAATCTTGGGAATTATCCCAAATTCTTGAAGGAATTATTATCAATGAAATCACAATACTCTACTGATTTTCTAAAAAATATAAGATCTTATAATAGCGCACTTGCTTTTGCCAGCATGGGAGCAAAACTTGTGACACCACCTGGAACTGGACCTTTTGTGTACAAGATTCATGGTCAAATCTATCATAATACATATTCCCTTCATCCGAATGAAGAAATCGAAAGGAAATATGGGCAATTGTATGTGATAGACACCAAACAAGCTACTGAAGAACGCCTTAAAAATAAATATAATTCGGAGTGTAATTTCGAATTATTAGAATTATTGGATAAATTAATGAGAGAAGTAAATCCCTATGCTGGTGCATACAGAATGATGTACAATGTTGAGAAAGAAGAGGAAGAAAAAGCAAAAACAGAAAATAGACCTATGAAAACAGTTCTGATGTGGATAAAAAGGGATGGAAAACTAGATAAAAATATTTATAATCCACCCACATGTAATGAAGTTGCTGTTGTATTTACATCAGAAGATGGTGAACCACCTATATATAGAGATATATGTATTCATCCAAAAAGTTCAAGGAGTATTCCTGTATGCACATTAAGTCCAAATGTCGATCCCATGACATATCCGATCCTTTTCCCAAGAGGAGAAAGAGGATGGACAATAAATATTGGTCATCAATATGGGACGAAAAATATAACACCATTGCAATTCTACAGTTATCGTCTATCAGTGAGAAATACATTCAATCCCTGCTTATCAGCTGGAATGCTAACTCAACAATATATTGTTGATGTTTGGACTAAAATTGAAGGTGAAAGATTGAAATATATTAAAGAAGGACAACACAAATTGCGAGCAGAATTATATAGTGGACTAATGGATTACGTGAAAAATAAAGCAGCTGATAATAATTGTATCCCACCGGGAAGAATTGTAATTTTACCATCTTCCTTTCAAAGTGGTCCTCGAGCTTATCAACAACTGTATATGGATGCTCTGAGTTTAACTCAACGGTTAGGTAAACCACAATTATTTATAACAATGACCTGTAATCCGAACTGGCCTGAAATTCAAGAGAATTTGGGAGAAGGTGAAAGACCATCAGATAGGCCAGACTTAGTATCCAGAGTATTCAAAATGAAAGTAGACGTACTGAAAGACTTATTGTTGAAGCAAAAAGTTTTTGGGACACCAACAGGTTACCTTTACGTGACAGAATTTCAAAAAAGGGGTCTGCCGCATATACATCTATTACTATTCTTCGAAAAAGAATATATGATCCGAGATGCAGATACTGTGGATAAAATTGTATGCGCTGAAATTCCAGATAACGATGAGAATCCGATATTGTATGAACTTGTGAAAAAATTTATGATTCATGGACCATGTGGAAAACAAAATTCAACAGCTCCATGTATGGATCAAAAAACAAAGAAGTGTGTAAAAAAATTCCCTAAAGAATTTTCGCAAGAAACAATCATGGGAGACAATTCTTATCCAATTTATCGTAGACGAAATAATGGAAAAACAATCACTTTTAGAAACCGTATTGCTGACAACAGATTCGTAGTACCTTACAATATTTATCTAATTTTAGTATTAGTCTGTCATATTAATGTGGAAGTCTGCTCACCTATAATGTTTATCAAATATCTATTCAAATACTGTTATAAAGGACATGCCGCTGCCCTACTTGAATTTTGTAATGAGCGTAATGAAAATTCATATAAGTACGATGAAATTCAACAATATTTATCGACACGGTATGTTTGCCCACAAGAAGCTATGCACAGAATCAATGAATTTAAAATGCATGAGCAATCACATGCTGTAGTTAGATTAGCCGTTCATTTAGAAAATCAACAAACTATTTATTTCAAAAAAGGATGTGAAGAAAACGCTATTGAATCACTGAAAAATACAACATTAATGGCTTGGTTCGAGTTAAATAGAAATGATGAAGATGCAAGGCAATATTTGTATACAGAAATTCCGAATTATTATGTTTTTGATGAAAAAACAAAGAAGTGGATAAAAAGAATGAGATTCGTGAAACCTATAATCAGTAGATTATATTTTGTTAGTCCTCGGGAAAGAGAAAGATATAGTTTGAGATTATTATTACTACATGTTAAAGGTGCCAGAGATTTTGCCGAACTGAGAACATATGAAAACGTGAGATATGAAACATTCATACAGGCTGCAAGAATGAGAGATTTAATAGAAACTAATGATGAAATTGAAAAATGTTTAGAAGAAGCGGTGCAGTTTGAATTTCCAAAGCAGTTGTGTAAATTATTCGCTTATATTTGCGTATTCAGTTCACCAGATAATGCTCTAGAACTTTGGGAAAAATATAAAGAAAAATTGATGGATCCACAGAAATTACCAGAAGTAGCTGAACAATTAGCATTGAAAACAATAAAATTAATATTAGCTGAACACGGCTTCTATCTTAATGATTTTTCCCTACCAGAAGTAAATGAATCTATAATTGATGCACAATTAAATGATTTCGACGAATATGGTGATCAATTCGATGTAAATGCATATAAAAAAGAAATACTAATTATGGAGAGTAATTTCTGTGATGAGCAAAAATTGGTGTACTCGAAGATTATTAGTGCAGTGGAAAACGAAGCCATAGTTGAACGTTATTTCTTCTTAGATGGGCCGGGGGGAACAGGCAAAAGTTATTTACTGAATGCAATTATAATGAAGATGTTGATAGAAAAAAAAACAGTAATTCCTGTAGCTTGGACTGGTATAGCTGCCAATTTATTAATAGGAGGAAAAACCGTACACTCAGTATTTAAATTACCTCTGTCACTGAATGAATCATCGGTCTGTAATGTGACATCCAGATCGAAAGCCGGAAATCTTCTTAGAATATCAAAATTAATAATATGGGATGAGGTTACAATGGCACCGAAATATGCACTTCAAGCGATTGATTTATTGCTGAAGGATTTGATGGAGAATGACAAGCCTTTTGGAGGAAAAGTGATATTATTGTCTGGAGATTTCAGACAAATATTGCCAATAGTTCGATATAGTAATAGAACTGCAATAGTTGAGAACTGTGTGAAGAATAGTCACGTATGGAAATTTTTCCGGCAAATTTCTTTGGTAAAGAATTTTAGAATTCAAGGAGAACAGAAGAATTTTCAAAATTGGCTATTAAATATAGGTGAGGGTAAATTTAAGGATGAATATGAAGAGGAAAATAGCGTTGTCGAAATACCTCCACAAATAATATGCAAAAAAAATTTAATTCATGAGATTTACGGTGATAGTATGGATGAGCATGATTCTAATTCTTGGAATTCTGCAATTTTGACCCCTCTTAACATAGATGTATTGCGGATGAATAATGAAGTTATTAAGATATTAAAAGGAGAAGAAAAAATATACTATAGTATTGATCAAAATATGACGGAAGAAGATTTGGATAAAAATTATATACCTATAGAATATATGAACAGTATCACACCAAACGGCTTTCCTCCACATAAACTCATATTGAAAAAAGGAGCGATAGTAATGTTATTGAGAAATTTACATGTTAATGGTGGGCTATGTAATGGAACGAAATTATTGGTGTTAGAGTTGAAACCTCATCTTTTAATCACTAAAGTTATTACAGGAAAAGCCAAAGGTGAGTTTCTGTTATTACCAAGAATTAAATTGATTACTGCAGAACATGAATTACCATTCACAATGAGTCGGAAACAGTTCCCAATTAGATTAGCTTATGTTATGACAATCAATAAAGCACAGGGACAAACACTAGATAAAGTTGGCATATATTTAGAAAGTCCAGTCTTTGCTCATGGTCAATTCTATGTCGGGATCTCGAGGGTAAGGAAACAAGAAGACTTGAAAATATTACTTTTGGAGAAAGGTTCAATAAGAAATTCAGAAAATGGTATTACTTACACAAAAAATGTGGTGTATCGAGAAATATTATAATTGTTGAAACATATCACAACCCATGAAAAAATATTCTATTATTCCTGAAAAAGAGGATAATCGATTCGTAGCAGAAAAACAAATAATTCGAGATGACATGAAAAGATTTTTATGGAATTTTTAGTGAAAATCTTAATAATATCATCATAATGAAAAGAAATTGATAATATTCATTGTTCTATTCATAGAGAATTCCAATAGAAATACAAAAGAAATAAGTGATTTGAAACCTAATAATTCGAGGAAAAGATAAATTAACGATCGTCATTATTAGAGAATAGAAGATTGAAATAACTTAAGCAAATTATTAGAAAGGAAAACGTTAATTTACAAAATTCATTTTTTCTAAAGAATGAGATTGATAATTTTAAGTGTGTAAAGAAAATAACTGATTCATCACAAAGTAATAAATTCAAGCAAAATAATGTAGTGTAAAATCGATCAAAAGATGAAAAAAGTGTACTTCTCAAAAGAAAAAAATAGAGTTTTTTGTGGAGAGTTATTGAATAAATTCACAGTTGATTTGTATGAAAGTTGTACATTCGTTACTTTTTCTGTGAAAAAATAAAAATATAGTGAATTGAAGACATTAAAATATTTATTGAAGCATGATTAATAGTCAATTAAAGAAGGAAATGTGAAAAAATATGTTGCATCAATCATGATCTCTTGAATTTCTTGGGAGTATTCGAGGTTGATGGATCGAAATTGTACAAGGGCTTACTATGAATCAGTTCATGAAAGGAAGCCTTTTTGGAATCAATTTTTTTGATATAAGCTATCGATTTAACCAAAAAATGGAATGAATTGCCTGAAAAGAAGAAACAAAAGAAAGAAATGATTAAACTTATTATTTTGCAGCAGAACAATTACTGAGAGGAATATAAAAAAATACCAGTTCTCATGACTTCACCAATGCACTCAATGTGTTCGCCTTTCAGGAAGGGGCTTTCGAAATCAGAATCAAATTCTGATATTTTGATATCAACGAAATAACCGTCATCAGCCAATGAACCGAAACAAGTGTTTTCATTATTCTGAGTAATATTATCAATAATTTTCCAATTAGTCTTGACAAATCCACGAATTTCTAAAATGATATTCCATGAAATATAATAAAGAAAGAGATATGATTGGAGAAAATGAAAAATTCAAAATTTGATATGAAGATTCAACTCACTAATCATTTTTCGTTTATTATAAATTGAAGTCAACGGAACAATTTCCAAATCATTCGAGTTTCCATTGAAAATTATGGACGTTCTTCCCATATCTTCGATGATAGTATTCTTTTGAACAATTAATTCATATGGAACGGTTCCATCATTGTAGATATCTTTTACTTCTTTAGGGTATGCTCCATCAATATGAATTTTCTATTGTAAGAAAATAAGAAAATATAGAAGAGGGCGGGGCAATGTGGAAAGGCGGGACAATGTGGAACGATATTATAATATATTACAGGCTGCATATAAAAAATATATCGAGGGTTTAAAAGTAGAAAATCGTATTTTCTAAAATATGCAGTTCTATAGCAAAAGGTCGGATGTGTAGAACATACGACATTCTGCTCTTAGTGCAAAATAGAATAATCTGTTCATCAATTCTCCAATCGCACTTTGGGAGGAAACAAGTGAAACCGGAGAATTTCGATTTTTTTCGTTCGTTTTTTAAGAATATCTAAGAGTGAATGGAAATACGTCATTATTGCTCTCATACTTTCTGTAGAACTCAAACATTTCTTTCAGAAAAGATGGGGAGAGACTTACGTTAATCAAAATAATTTCCAAGAAATTCAGCAACAAGCAGTGATAGAAAAATGGAGTTATCCTACAATGAGAAATAAATAATGGTATAAACAATTAAATATTGAGTCCATTGGTCCTTAGGAAATATTTTTTTGGAATAATTAAACAAAATGGTTGAATTGACTGAATTTTGTCCATTTAGATAGATTAATTGTTTGAATTAACAAAATTCAAACGGTAAATTTAACTATATTTTCAATTATTCCAAAAGAATATTTGCTAAGTGGACTCAATATTCAATTGCTTTTACCACTATTTTTTTATCATCGTAGGATAACTCCATTTTTCTATCACTGTTTGTTGCTGAATATCTTGGAAATGATTTGAGATAGCGCAAGTCTCTTTCCATCTCTCCTTATAGAAAGTATAAGAACAATAGTTGAATTGGTAAGAAAATTTGTTCTTAACATTTCCACAACGGAAGAATACCCTCAATAATACTCTGAAGCTGCAAGGTAAATGGAAAAGATTTAATTTTTTTTGTCATTATTTTTTGGGAAAATCTCGGAAGCTAAGCGAGATAGTACGATACCACTTTCATACTTTTTTATAGCTATCCAAATTCTCCACAGACAAGGATTCAAATAAAATCATCGTATCACTTTATTTCGGAGATATTCTCGAGAAATTATTGAAATTTAAAGTTTTTCTAGAATAACTCTATTTTTCTATAACTTTTTGTGCTGAATATCTTGGAAATTAATAGAGATAGCGCGAATGAATAGATAACGTACATGTTGACAATGAATTTTACTGATAAATTTATCGATTGATTTATCCCAAATGCTCAATTGAACTCGATCACCATCATTATTATGAACAATAAATGACATAACCGGTTTAGTCGTTCCATCACGACATTTAACAAGTTTTGGACTCTGAACTTTGTGAACGATTGCAATGAGTTCACTGTAAAATAAAAAATGTGATTTTCAATAATAAACTGTAATTTGAAATAGCTACTGTCAAAAATATTTTGAAAAACTCACACTAATTTCGTTGAATTAGGAGATATTGAATGTAGAATTTCAGAAGAAGTACACAAAGTTAATTCATTTTCATTGGGTGAAATAGTATCATTTTCTTGGGCAGATGTTGAAGCCTGTTTTGTCGTAAATGGTAAATCACCGGAATCTTCTGAGATCGAATCCTGATCATGATCGATTAATTTAATTTTCGATTTATTTTCCTTTGAATTATCAAGATTTTCCATGACTTCAATAAGTGATGAAATTATCTTCAACGATGAATTAAATATGATTATAAAAATAAATAAGTCACAAAGGGTTGATGGATTGTGAAATGGTTATGTCACAATAGTTGTTTGAAAGATGTGTGAATTGCACTGATGAATGAAACAAAAAAAAAGAATGCTTGAATTTTGTGTGGCAATGTGTCAATTTGAAATTAAAAAATATTAATCAAAAAAATTAACTGAAATGGATAATCGAAGAATTATCCATCATTGTGTTATTCATGATAGTCTTGAGTATTATGAAGAAGAAATATGGTATTATAGAAATAATAACGAAACTGATAGAGATGATATTATTTACGAAAATTTGAAGAGAGAGAAGATACGAAATGAGAATGCATCACAGGATAAAAATTCGAAGCTGAAAAAATCAAAGAGGAAAGAGTCATCGAGGAAAAGGTCAAACGATTGAATATTAAATAATAATTGGAAATTATAGTTTTTAATTAGTTTTACATAAAATAATGAATTTGTTTTTTTTACAGGAAAATAAAGCGAGGAAGGAGAGGAATTAAGAGGCGTCGGTCAAACAGACTTTTGATGAGGATGAAATATTATTGAATTGTTTTATGTTTTATATGTGTATATATTTTGATATGAATATTGAAAAAATTTGTAAATGTATACTATCTTTTTAATATAAAAAATTTGATTCAAATTAAATTGGATTAAATTGATTAATTTGTTTATTTAGATTATATGCAGTGATAGAATTTATGATGTGAAACCTTCACGGGCGGGCGCATCGCGCCCGCAATGCGCTAGTTGAATAAAAAACCACCAGAATCGTATTTGACTTGGAGAGATAGTGACTCAGAAATTTTTTTCGGAAAAATGCGTTTCAAACCAAGCAAAGTGAGATGAGAAACCCATTTTTTCAGCCCCGCGGGCAGAAATATTCTTAATGGCATAGATTTATCTTTATGTAACTTAGCCCTGATTAAATTATGAGCCATGTCAGCTCATTAGATTTTAAGATTTCTGAGGAAATGTGATGGGAAAACAGCTAAATTCGTGAAAAATTCGGAAAGTTCGATCGAAAATACGTTGCAAGTAGTGGATGATAGGGAAACAAGCAGGAGCCCCATTACTTGTGCGTAATTTGAGAATCTTACATCTAATATTCTGCCAATGCAATTGGCAGAAAGCTTCCGAATGAATTTTTTAATTTCAAATCTACCATCACTCATCTTATTCATATTAATCACGTCAATTCATGTTCTTCTTGTTATATATGATATCTCTTTGAATGTTCTGAAGATGATGAGAATCCCCTCGTTTGCCATGAGCAACAAAATTCTTTTTTATTGTCATATTTCTACTTTTTGGAACATCTTGAGTCATATTCCATTGAAATCTTGAGCTTCAACTTCATAGTCAAGTTAGCTAACTCGAGTTTAGCCTTGCCCAAACTCAGCCTAATTCAAGGTTGCTTATCATGAAATTCTCTGCAATGAGAAATTTTCAAAATTTGCGTAACTTTGAATTTTTTCTCAATACTAAAATTGTGCTACCAAAAATCGATATAAGGAAAATATAATGTATAGATAGCATGAATCAATCAAGTTGATATGAACTATCTCATTTCAGAAGTCGAAATCAATGGAATGCAAATAATTACGGAATATAAATCACCAAGTTTCAATAATGCTCTATTCGTACGAAACTTGAGAATTTTATTTGAATTGATGTCATCGGATAATCAGCAAATCCTGATTGGAGATTTCAATTTAGATGTGTATAATAATGATCATTATATCATCAACTATTTGAGTAAGTTCAAATTCAGATGTGCGATTGAACCCCTCACATCGACTACTAACTTCAATACTCAAATAGATATCGTATTTATAAATCATAAAATTGTAAATCATATATCTGGAGTCTATGAAACATATTTCTCTGATCACAAACCAATATTCATTGGATTAAATGATGATTCTAATCAATCTATGCATGAAAATGAATCAAAAAATAAAGAAACATTTCAATCTCACAAAAAAATGACACTTGATGAAATGTATAATCCATTAGAATCTGACGATGACAATTATCGAGAGAGTATGTCGAATACTGACGTTGAGATATCAAAAGATGAAAACAGAAATCATAAGACAAATATTATCTTGAAAAATGGAAATTTGTGCTCGAGTTTCAGAAGAGAATCGTCACTATATTCCCTCAACAATACTTGTGGATTTGATAGTATCATTCAAATATTAATATCCGCTTGTGATCATGAATATTTCAAGAATGTAATTAATAATTCAAATAGCTATGAATTTCATTTCATGAAAAAAATTATAGAAAAGATATGATTGATTTAGAAATATATGAAGCAAGGCTAGAGATTTTGTCAAGAGTAGACTATTTTTATGATAATAGGATTATTACGAATAGTTCTGTAACCCTCAATATTGCTTCCAATGTTATTGATATCTGTCGAAAAATATTTCATAGTGAACCTAGCTACACAATAGAAGCACAATGTAACAATTGTGGTAGTGTTAATATTGATAAATTGTTAATTACACCGAATTTGGAAGCTATGTTCACATATAACTATACAAGATTCCCTCATGTTTCAAACATAACGATTGAAGAAATAATGACTACGGGACACATCAAATGTCCACGAGGTCATAATTGTAAAATTGGAAAAATATACTTCAATAATCATCTTTTTATAGAATGTTTGTCTGATCATAATTTGAGAGTATCGTTGGACAAATTTCCAAAAATATTGAAGATCGATCATGAACGATATATTTTAACTGGGATAGTGAATTTTAAAGATTCAGATATCATAAGTGAAGAGAATATTGGACTTTACACAGCGTATATTCTTAAATTCGATGAGTGGTATGAACTAGATGATTTATCACCTGATCAAATGAATGGAAAAGATCCATCTGATTCAGTCAATCCTTATCTATGCATATATATAAAAATTGATAGTTGTGATTCACCGAAAATTATGTGAAGAGAACGTGATTAAAAATAATCTTATAATTTTGAAAAAGAAAGTATATAGTTGATCTCGTTATTAATTATCATCAATTTTATCATTGAAATGATTTTTTTTAGAATATATTAATATATTATCGTCAAAAACATACCTTTCATAAAACTGGGATTATTAACCAACGCAGCTGATACTTTTTCAACAAATATAAATTAAGAATGTTGAATTTATGCAAATATCAATATATTTGGGATATAAGATATTCTTCAAATTTGGCAAATGATTAAGTCACAACGACAATGGGTTCATCTTTCAATAAAAAAAGATTTACTTCACGATAATTAATTCAGATATATTGCCCTCCTCAGGGAAACATATAGGAAAATGGAAATTCATGGAGGATCACTTTTGTGAATGGTTCCCTAGAATTATTATTTCAAGAATTCTAAAAGTTATAACACAAATGACGCATAGCCAAGACCTTTTAACCCTCTGAGGATTAATCCGCAAGCTTTATCTGGACACAGTTGCTTTAGAAAATTCCTATTCAGGAGGAAGAGAGCAGAGACGGACCAATGCCCTTGATGCGGAATGATAGACAATGTCAGTCACACGATGTTTATGTCCGACAGATGAAACGAAGAGAGTCTTGAGTTGAAAACTCATACCGGACGATAATTCAATAGAATTAGCATGATGATCAGCCTAACAAGCAACAAGGGAAGATGAAATCATCCACAGAATGATTGATAAGAAAGAAGATGACATCAGAGCGCTACGTCACAGCGTCTGGAGACAATGTCCATGCTGAAGTGAAGCGAAAGTGGTTTGCAGCATAGTGCATGAATGATGTCACGGAGGTGGGTTTTTTAGTCAGTAAGAATCTGACACTACCCACATCCCATCTGCGGATGTCTCATGTAAGATTTTTCCCACCTCCAAAAAAAAATGAAAAAAATAAAAAAAAAATGGCATCACTGATCTGTGCGTGGAATGCGCAAACTAAAATAGGCCTCAGAGGGTTAAGTTTGTTCCAAATATAATCAATTGAACAGTTTTGAAGATATAGCTTGCTTTTTCTGATGTTTCTATGCTAATATCTAAAAAACTACTGGACTGATTCCGCCCAGTTTCAATACCAACCTTTTTGCTCATCAGATGTATAACCTCACAAAATTTGAGGTCTCTAGCTCAATTATTTATTAAGTTATCGTGGAATCAAGATTTTCACGAAAAATTTATCAAAAGTTTTCTACTGGCTAAAATAAGAATCTGAGCTCCTCCATTTTCATTTTTCTCAAAAACTATCTGGCCGATTTAGCTGAAATTTTTGTGAGAACTTGGGGCACGCATGGCGAACTTATGGTAAAATTTTCAGCTCGCTAGCTAACCCCACTTCAGAGTAAAGCGGAAAACACACACACACACATACACACAGACATTTTTTAAAAACGACGGATCTCGACGTTTTGGGTCATTTGCAGTCATATTATGATGAAATCTCAAAATCGAAAAAAATTACGATTACAAAGCTTCCATTCGGAAGCAAAAGGGAACACCCTGCGGTAAAATGAATCGGGAGAGGGAGGCGGGCTTGTGGCAGAACAGACGGTTCTTTCACTGCAGAAAGAAAATCTGTAGCTAGTCCAGGAACGAATCAGGAAGTATTTTTTTGCCTTCTTAAAGGTCAAACACATTCTAAAACCAACACCACGATGCTTCTCTATTCACGAACGAGCGTAGCGAGCGAGCAATAACGCACCCCAATTGGCGAGCAAGCGTAGCGAGCAGCAACGCATCTCAAATCACGAGCGAGCAAGCAATAACGCATCCCTCGTTTGAAAATGCGTTTACGAACCAAAATTTGTTCTTTCACATGGTTCTTCTTAGTCGTTGACACATTGAAACTAGGTAATCTCATTCACTAATTTCACAATTGGATCAACGGCCAAAGCACTTGAGATCATTGCTCTTGTTTTTTATTACATAATACTCTTTTTTTATTTTATTTCATTCTTTTTTTATACTCTCTGTTAGCTTTGGATTTGATACTCCTTACTTTATTTCCACACCTAGTGGGTTTACAGCTTGAAAGTTTGGTAGGAAAAAAAAATTGCAACAGATTCTTGTTTCCGGTCTCATCTCTCCTGTTCCTTGCCTCTCCACGATTATGTACAAGTATTGGCAGATATTCACAATTACTACTCTAACCACTCAGCTACCACGAGTTCTCATATTTGACACTGAAATTTCAATCGTCATGATTTCATCTCCATCTACCTCTTTTAGGCTAATTAGAAGAATTCAAAATTTCTGGATGAAAGAAATTCGGACCGAAGGCAGGAATGCCCTAATAGAATCCAGAATTAATTTTCTATTTATACAAATAAATGTGAAATTCTATAATAATAAAATTAGCACACATCTGACAAATTTCTGAAGTTTCTCTGATCTCTACTAGAAGAATATTTAAAAAATTTGTACTTATGGTGATATGAATTTTCTAGATGTGTATATTTTTCATATTTAATTTCACGATAAGAGAAGTTTATGTATTGGCCACGAAAATGAAAAACTGATTTTTCGATCGATCTAGAGCTCTTAACACCTGCCCATCATTTTTTGATAGTTTTCACGACCATATCTGTATGTGTGTGTATGCATGTGATCAAATGTTTCGTTCACCTTTTCTCTTAAATTGATAATATGATCAAGGTGATCGATATCATAATCGAAGCATCTTGATATAAATTTGCGGTCATTAGATTTTGATCGGAATCGATCCAGTAATTTCACAGTTCTTTAAGAAAAACATCATTCAATTTTTCTCAACTTCTCGATAAGTGAAGTCTGTGTACTGGCCCTGAAAAGTAAAAATCGATTTTTTTATTGATCTCCATATTTCGAGATCTACCCAGAATTTTTTGATAGTTTTTACGATAAATCGATACATTATTGTGCAAGTAGCAAGGACTTTTCCTGAAAATCTATGATCAAATATTTTTATAATTTTTTCACCCCATGTAAGAATATTTGGAATTATGTCCTTTTGATTTTCTTCATTTCTCCGGGAAGTTCTCAGTGCGACACGAAGAGTCAAACTTATCACAATAAGGGAGGTGGAGGCAAAATGCACTTTCGTGTCAAAATGATTTGGAATTTTTTTTGAGAGTGAAGGGCTCTTCAAAAAAATTCCCTAACAAATTCCACATATTGGAGCATTTTCTCAATTTTTTTCAGATTTTTCCACCGAGTCCTTCACTCCGAAAAAAAATCATGAATTATCTGACCCTGTAGGTCCATTTTGCCCCAGTCTCCCCTATATTACTAATTCCTTCTAATCAGCAGTAATGCACACTTCCAGTTGGGAGCGAGGGTAGAGAGCGAACAGCTAAGCACCTTCAGTTGTTTAAGGTAGTTGACTCCCTAATGACAAAGTTCAAGACTTGCTTAGAAATTGGGCTATAAATAATTAGATGCATAATGCATCTAATAATGAAATTTGAGAACGATGGTCCACAATATATATGAGATAATTGCAATTAAAATCACCGTTTTTGTACAGGCAGTATGAGAGAAGTATGGGAAAACTACTCATTTTATTTTTTTCCACATTGAAAAAAAAACACCATCATGATGAAAAACTAACACCTATCAGAACTATACATCAAGAATTATTTTTGAAAATATGGAGATCATTGACCCCGTGGTTTCGATGAATAATTAAAAATAAAACCGAAATTTTGACAAAATTCTCCGTGGAAGGGGTATCAAGATGGCCGCGCGAGCGTGTTGTAGGAGAACATTTCACAGTTGTGTGTATTCATATAGAGGATACTACTGTGTGAGTGTACAGTCAAGTTGAAAATATATAGGTTAATAGTAGTACACTATCAACACATAGGGTGGCGCATCAGAGCCAAAACTTTTCAATTGTACGGTAGGAAGCCAACTACGTTAATAAGTTATCTTCTAAGATTCTCTTAAAAAACTAGAGCTTGTCAATGGTCTGCTATTCCAGTTTGATTAAATACTATATTATTAAGTTTTCTTTAATCACCTGATGCATCATAATGTGAATTGGAATGGATGTGATCCTATCTGATTAGATCAAACTCGATTTGTATAAACGGACTCAATCAAATATAAATGAATCTAGCTATATTCGACCAGATCCAAACAAATCATAGATCAGACATAGATCTGATTAGATATAATTAGATCCGATTGAATATAATTAGACCTGAGCTCGAATGATAGGATCTATTCATATTCGATTTTTCAGTTTAATCAGATCTTTTAAAATCTACTTAGAGCTTATTAGATCTGTACAGATCAAATTAGATCTGACTAGATTTGAATATTTTTTCCTGGATGAGATGGTTTTTGATGGGTCCGAGCCCTTAATATTTCGTCTGAAAGATCTCAACTAAAAATATCCTATGACAAAGATATCTCAATTGATGAAATTTGTGACGGTTTTTACCGTCACAGAATCAATAAAATTAAAATAAGAAATAAATTTCATGAAAATCACGGTTTTGGTCGCGATTCGCGGTACCCGGTGAGGATAGGGCTCATTTGGAGTCAAGACAGCAAATGTCCAGAGTGAGGTCAACATATTTTGTGACCTCACTAATTATTTTTGTTTGTTTCGTTGAAATTAACTCCGAGAAAACGGAGAAAAAGTCAAGAGGTAGGACTGGAGAAGAGTTTCCCCAGTCCCAGAGATTATTCATCGGATATCAAGGCCAATTCGGGAGAACTGGGACGAAAGCAGCATCTACTCGTTTGGTCCAGTATCAGCCAACTAGAGGGAATGTTGGCCAACAGCGAGAGAAACTGGAGATCACCAGAATCAGCATTGGAGTCAGTGAAAGAAAAGACTCAAATTAAAAGTGTGAAAATAAAGACTAAAGTTATGTGTGTGGAAAGAAAAGACTAAAGTTCTCCGTTTATTATTGTCGGGAAAATATTGTCCGAGTTATTATGATTATTTTTGTACATTATTTGGAATTAGTTAGTTTAAGAGAAATTCAAGTAAAGCCAGTGACGTTAGGGTAAAGTAGTGGGGGACTCGCGGGACAATTGGTTGGGTTGGGCCTCGGCTCTACCGAAATTGAGCGGAAACAGCCGAGGGAACCCAATGCCAAGTCGTGGGAGAAGACTCGTTCTTCTTCTCCCGGGACACCGTGGCGATCACATCGTGTAGAGAAACGTAAAGAAAATTGTAAAGAATTACGTAAAGGAAATTGGAGTAAAGATAATTAAAGAGAGGTCAACACGGAGGAAAGACAGCACAATTAACGTAAGGTACGCGAGTCCCCGTACAATTAATATTTTGAGTTTAGAGTAAAGAATTTTGAGTAAAAGATTAATAGTGAAGAATTTTGAGTAAAGAATTTAAAGTAAAGAAAATATCGAGCTAGCGTCTGTTCCGGGTGAGGCCACCCGGCTAATGTGGGATTTATTGTTGGTCATTCTGAGTTGGATTTTGAGTTAACAATTAGTGTGAAATAATTATAAAATTAATCACGAAAAGTTACTTTGAATATTTCAGGTTTTTTTTGCAATTTACGTGTATATAATTAATTCTTCTGAATATACTTGATTTTTATTGTTTAAACCGAAAATTCGTCATGAGTTTTGTGTAAAGTTTTTGTCGTCACGAATACCCAAATAGAGGGTATCGTCCCCTCTCCCCCTCGGGATAAATTGAGAGTTTCATATAAAAAAGCGGGTAAAATTAGAGTCTTTTTGGGGTTTTGTATTATCGTTGATTTAGAATAAAACTTGGGGATTTGTCGTTTTCCCCCAAGCTCTTGAAGTTTCGAAAAACGACTGGCGCCCAGTTTAAATAAAGGGAAATTAATCGGGAGTAATTTGGGGAAAAATTCGGAGCATAAATTTGGGTCAGTTTGAGGAATTTCAGTGCATTTAACGCGTTGGCTCAAGGTCAGTCAAGCCAACCGTTACAAATTCCTAAACGTTCAAACTCAGGAGCATGTCTCTACTTGATAACGTTCATGAAAATGCGTTAACGAAAATTATGCCAAATAAGAAAAAAAGTAATTAAAAACATGAAATAAAAGGATATATAAACATGAAAAAAAAATTATGAGAACAATGAATTTCAAATAAAATTCGCAACAGAAAATCATTAGCATCTCAGAATCTATGCGTAACAGAGTAACTTTGCCATTATCCTTTTTTGTAGAAAACTTGACAAGTCTCACCCAGTTTCGAAGATCAATAGAAAAACTACGAAATGAAGAATCAAGTGAATCAATATGAATAGCAAACTAGGGGTGAGCAGTTGCTGGCTCGCTTCGCTCGCTCGCGAAGTGGGGTGCATAATTGCTCGCTCGCTACGCTTGCTCGCGAATAGAGGAGTGCGTAATTGCTCGCTCGCTACGCTCGCTCGCGAATGGAGGAGTGCGTTACTGCCGATTAGAAGGAATTAGTGAGAATGTATTGTGATGAGTGTGACTTCAAGCCGCACTAAGAACTTCCCGATAATTTCTCTCACTTACTATTTGAAGAACTGATGAATGATGAAAACGATAAATAACAACAGACATAATCGTGGAAACCATCAAAAAATGTTGGGGAGATCTCAAAATATGGAGATCAATAAAAAAATCGATTTTTCCTTTTCGGGATCAGTGCATAGACTTCACTTTCAGGGAAGTTAAGGAAAATTTAATAATGTTTTTCTTAAAAAACTAAGAAAGTACTGTATCGATTCCAATCAAAAACTAATCAGATCGAATATATATCGAGATGCTTCGATTACAACCTCGATCATCTCGATCACGTTATTGATTAACGAGAGAACGTGAACGAAAAAATTGGTCACATACATACACACACACACAGACATGATCGTAAAAACTATCAAAAACTGTTGGGGAGGTCTTAAAACATGGAGATCGATCGAAAAATCGATTTTCCATTTTCGGGGTCATTACATAAACTTCCCTTATCGGGAAGTTGATAAAAAATACTACGACACTTACCACTTCCGTGATAAATGCACCGTCAATAATGTGTATCATCACAAGAACGATAATAACAAAAGACGCAGCCTTCGTGAATTCAATTGACACCTTCTTTTTGATTCTCAAACAATTCGAGAGGCGTAATTATAATAAAATAATGACAAGGAAATAAAAGACACATAAGATAACTTTCCAACGCTAATGCACGGCACAACTGATAATTCGACGGTTGATTTAATAAGGAATCACCGAAATAAAAGAGAGACATTGAGTAATGCCACCTAAGAGATATTCCTTTGTAAGATATTTTCACTAAGAGATATTATTACCGGGATATTTTTATTATGAAATATTTCCACCGAGATGGTTTTACTGAGATATAATTGATTGAGTTGGAAAATTACGCATAATGAAAATTCCATTTTGTCCATCGGAATTTCCCATTACAGCTATACTGAATAATAATATAATGATTCACAATTACTAAATTCAGTGGCAAATTCTATAATTGGTGGAGCGATAGCTGCAGAAGGCTCCTTCAAATATCAAGTATCGATATGGGAAGATGAAATACCTTGCTGTAGTGGCGCTATTCTTGATGGATGGAGAATCCTCACTGTGACTGAACCTGTTAATGATTTCCCGCCAGAATTCTACACTGTGCATACTGGTTTAGTGATCCAGGAAGATGAATATTCACCTTCTTATAATGTGGAGGAAATTCAGCTTCATCCACAATATGATGCAGATAATTATGACAATGAAACAATCTCGTATCCAGCCAACAACTTGGCTATATTGATAGTAATTTATTGACTGAATCATTAACTAATCACTTATTTTTTGGCTCCAGTAATCAGATTAAATTGTTTGAAAAATTTGAAATCCAATATCGAAATCTATATGTTAGACTGGCTGTTAAGAACTAAATTTCTGCAGACGCTTCATACAATGCTTCCTTTTAGTTAAAAAATGCCGAGGTTTTTTCTTACATAAAAATAACACATGTCGTAGGACAATCGGAGTGCACTCTTAAGTTCGCATATTTCAATTTCTTCTTCACTTCCCTATAGTGATTCTCTAACAAAAAAACTCACGAATACTCCTGAAAGCACGTATCATAAATCACTAATTCGTAACAAATGATTAAAAGTACTAATCCGTAGTTGTAGCTTCGGCAACCATTGGCTCTTGGAGAACATGCTCTGAGTGTTCCATTACCAACAGAAGAGATCTTGCCATACTGTTCATTTTGTAAAGTTGTTGGATGGGGTCTGACTGATAAAATTTTGAAATGGACATTCCAAACAATTTATAGCCCACAAGACTGTGCAGTCCTAGATTCTACACACAGACATAATGAATTTTGTGCTGAAGATCCTTCAGGATTCTCAAATGTCGATGAGGTGAGATGTTAAATATTGACTTGGACAATTCGTACCTTTTTTTCTATTATTTTTTGGGGCTGAATTGTTTTTTATTCCGTTAATTTTAACTTCAGTAACCTGGAGTACTTTTTCTCACAGATCCTTTTGTAATTCCATAATTTCCCAAGGTAATTAATAATAATATTAATAATTTCTAGGAAATTCTCTATTTTACTTCTATTCTAAAATATTTCGGAACAGTAATGGAGGCTGGGGTAAAATGACCACTCAATTTTTTTTTCAGCAAATTAACCACTTTCTCTATGACTAAGTCAGTTCCCTAAATAATGGCTGAAGAGGGACGGGGGGAAAATGACCACCCATTTTTTTTATTTTTTCGTTGGAAATTATTAATTTTTATGATAGATAAAGATTTCTTAATCAATTTGACTTAAAATTTGAATGAAAATTCATTACTTTCGAGTTTTCTTTACTGCGAGACTCGTTTTCTTTAGATTCTTTGCTCTCTCGAGCAGCAATCCTTTTTTTCTTCTTCGCATCTTTCAACCTTACTTCTTCTTCTTTTCCTTCACTTCTTTATGAAAATAAGGATCTGCTAAAACAGCAGTGTTCCTCCGAGGACGTCTTCTTTTTTTTGATCTATGAAGAGGAGCTGTAGTTAGGGGTAAGGTCTCTGTTGAGGGAATGGAGAAAGTTGGACTTTGGTTTGCTTTTCTTTGTGGAAAAGAATGCCCAACAACCGCGCGTTCATTTCGAGAGGTCACTGGAATCTCATTATCGCTAACATCACTTGATGAACTATCAATGATACTCGGCCGGAAAAAAGCCTACTTACGAGTTCTACTTTCAAGTTCTATACGAGAATTGTGAGCAACTAGCTCTAAAGAAAATGTCACTAAAAAGATAACTAGATAAAATGCTAATAACTCGTGTGCAAACGCTACTGAGTCACGAGACACGTGATGAGCTCGATCGAGCTCATCACGTGTCTCAGGATCATCTTGGCTAGATGTTGCAATCAGGGATGATGGATCATGATTTCGACAGATTAGCTGAATCTACAGGAATATCCTTGACTGTCAATGAACTCAAAGTTTTTTCCAAAATTTCATACTCTTTTTCAGAGTGAGAATGATCAGGAGTTGGAGATTCAGGCCTCTCTGTCACTGCTGCTGGAGCAAAATCTTGATCGTTGAAAATATCTTCATTGAGTGGATGAATCCCTGTAGTCCTGAAAGCATTAACAACTGTTTGTTGAGTTGCAGCACGTGGTAAAGCCGCTGCTGTAACAGAGGAAATCAAGTCCCCTATGACCACGCGCCCCGGGTTCTCTCTTCTCCATTCATCAATTTCTTGAGAGAAATATGTTGAAATACGGTATCATGACACCTACATGTCAAGATTGAAGACGATGAGTGGTATGAGGAGGTAAACATAAAATTGTCCCATGGTTTTTCCTTGCATACTCCAGTGACTCCAAATTCCTTCAACTATTATGACCATCCAAGATCAGAAGAACTAGGCTTGTGGCTGTCGGTTTGACAATACTGACAAACCATTCAAACAATTTGAAAAAGAGGTCCATGGTAATCCATCCACTTGGATCTGTTGTCCCCCATGATCCTTCTAAGGCTCCATTTAATGACTTTGACTGCACTTTGTGTTCAAAACTAGACATGACATACCGGCTCAGTCGATCAAGGTCGATAACAACGGGTCCAAAATGACCAGGACATCCCCCACTCCTCGAGTCAGGTTTGATTTTTGGTCACTTCTTCGTGTATTGTCACCAAGGCTACATCGCGTTACATTAATTTTGTCAACGGTTTTCGGTTACATTTACGGCTACCTCAACGGTTTAAATAACTCTTATTTTTTCGGACAGTTCAACTTAATTAAATTCAACAGTTATTAAATCAACAATTAATTTCTTCATCGGTCAATTCGCAGTTAAATAAATGGTACACTCAACCAGTCAAAGTGCAGTGTTTTCACAAAAACAATTGACATTTTTTCCTGCAAAATTCGTCATAAACTTTTATTGAATAAACGCAGCTTTGGCTAAAATTACATATTCTGTGCAGTGTTTAACTTCTTCTCACGATTTTATGCATCCCCAATTTCCCAGTCCATTTATCTCTCCTTTTTGCTTCCGAATGGAAGCATTGTAATCGTCATTTTTTCCGAATTTGAGATTTCATCGGATTATGACTCCAAATGATCTAAAATGTCGGAAAAAATATTTTTTTTCACATGTCTGTGTGTATGTATGTGTGTGTGTGTGTGGGTATGTGTGTGATGACACGTCTCATCACTTTATGCGGAAACGGCTGCATGTATTGATATGAAATTTTGAGGGGATATTCACTATGTGAGCGCAATGCTCTCTGCGAAATTTCAGCTAAATCGGTTCAATGGTTCTCGAGAAAAAGCGAATTGTCAAAAAATCGTTTTTTCGAGTTTTCTCAGCGAAAAATCAATTTACAGCGTCTATCCTCCACGAGGAGACGCGCGCGGATGAGACGCACATTAAACCCCAAGGGTGACCAGGGCTCCGATTTTTATTTTTTTTTTATATTTTTTTTACTATGATTTTTGAAAAATCGCGGTTATTGCGATAACTTAAAAAATATTTGAGCTAGAGACTTCAAATTTGGTGTGTTTGTACATCTTATGAGTGCCAACTTTGCTATTGAATTTCAGCTAAATCGGTTCAATGGTTCTCGAGAAGAAGTGAATCATCAAAAAATCGTTTTTTCGAGTTTTCTTAGCAAAAAATCAATTTACAGCATCTATCCTCTGCGAGGAGATGCGCACGGATAGGGCGCACATTAAACCCCAAGGGTGACCAGTGCTCCCATTTTTACTTTTTTTATTATATTTTTTTTACAGTGATTTTTGAAAAATCACGGTTATCGCGATAACTTAAAAAATATTTGAGTTAGAGACTTCAAATTTCGTGTGTTTGTACATCTTATGAGTGCGAATTTCGGTATTAAATTTCAGCATAATCGACCGAACAGCCGCGAGATATTGTTGAAAGACTATTCCATGCAATGAGTGTATATGCACGGAACTGCTTGTCTGACCATATCCAAGTTGAGCTTGAGAGATCAATTTAGATGACCATCACCAATCTTAAAAATTTCAGATTTTTCAAAGGATTCTTCTACAAGAATGCTGAAATTTTTTTTTTTCTTCAGAAATCCCAATTTTTTTCAATTTCTTTTTTAAGTCTTTAGTATTTATCATTTCATCATTAGAAAGTAGATAATCTTTACCAAATAAATAAGACCGTATTCATCCTGATAGAATAACGAGAAGAACTGGAAATAATTCCTGATACTTAAACTCTAATTTCCAGATTTTTAATTTGAAATGAATCTCATATATATTCTGTACCATATGCTATATTTATTATCCAAAGTCTTATTCAGTTGGAAGAGTATTCGAGGCGTCACTGGAGGGTTCTGAGTTCGACTGCAAACTAAGGGTTCGAGGTTTTTCAATATCAAAATTGTTGCTTGATTTTCATTTTCAAAGTTATTAAAAATAAAGAGTTGAAAATCCATTCGGAAGCTTTATGCCAATCGCATTGGCATAATATTAAATGTTTTTCGTGATTGATTCTTCAATAGTGAAGACATCATAGAGTGAATAACGAAGGTTGAAATTTACGAGAAATGCCCATAGGGTGAAGCGCCTGCTTGTTTTTACTGACTTTTGAACACTTTGACCCGTGGAAAAATGAAAGCAGGAGGCAAAAATTGTCCAGATGCTGAAATGCATAGTTGAATTGTAATATTTTTAGCCCAATCGCTGGCAACTCTCTTGCCTACTTGTTTCGTACCTTTTGGAGCAATTATCTTCTGCAGCTTTTTCCTATTCGTGATTGTACCTGTCTCGTAAAAATTGAAAACTCTCTCAGGTGGAAAGCGTTCTTCTGCATCAACTACTCCAATGGTATCATACAAATTATATTCATTTTTTAGTCGCTCGAAGAAACCCTTCACTACAACTTTGTTGGATCCTGATGCTGGAGCTGCAGATACGGCTTCAGGTGCATGGAATGAAAGAGTGCCAATTCGTTCGAAAAATGCATTTATCCAGTCATCTTCATCTTGTCCATTTGTAAAAGGGTGTTTTATATCATTTTTCTCAGCTACTTGATAGGCCAAAACTTTTAATTCTTGCCTCGTTAATCCTTCCAATCGTATTGCGTGAGCTTTCAAATAGTCAGCCAGTTCTGTCTCTTGAAATGGGCTGAATACCGTTTGACGATAGAAAATTATAGAAAGAAAAAACAAATTCAATTATTTTTCCTAGGGTATTCAGTTCAGAAAATATCAATAGAAGAGTAGCCCATTCAATGGATAAATTCAATTCTCAGTTTCTCCATGAGAAAGAATTGGAAAATAGAAGAACATGAAACCTATCATTGTTGCAATTTCTATATCAGGGCATTCTCAATACAGTTCGACTCGTCTCTTCAATGTCTTTCGATCAACATTATAATTTTTGGCTGATGTATTATATGGTGAACTTTCAATGACTGCACTGTTTTTCCCATAGTTAGTTCATCCCAGGACTGAGGATCAGTTTTTCTTTTATAATCCCTCATTCTTACCGGTTTCCCATGCAATCAATTATTTCATAGCCTTATGATGATGATGTAATTGTAGTAAATTGGTTTTTCATCAAATTATTATTCAATTTTGTTATAAAATCGCCATGAAGTGTTTCAAATTCGGGGCTCAACGGATATTCATCGACATTAATTTCTTCACCTTCGAACGGTATTTACTGCGCAACGCAGTTGAGCTAAATGTTCACGCGCATGCGCAGTAGTAAGCCCATACATCGTTCGAGTAAATTAAAATTCTCCAGTTTGAAAAAAAAAGTTGTGGAAATTGGAGTGCTCATTTTATCCCGTTTTGCTATAATTTTCTATATCATTGTGAATGAAAATAAAAATTTGTTACATTTTTGTTGAGGTTACTTTCAACATTTCCCGAGTATTCAATGAATTGAAAGAATGTTATTAGGAAACGCTGGTCATTTTACCCTGGGCTACCCGAATTACTAAGTGGAATGGACTTTTCTTATTTTACTATGGAAAACACAGATGAAATGTACCTACGGAGCAAAATGAACCGGGTTGTTTCTTGAAAATGAAGATTTCCATGGAACAATTTTTGAAAAATTAAACAACAATGTAGCAATTCTGGACCATTGCCTTAATTTTTTTTCAAAGTTTTTTCGTAAAGTTTTTCGCTCCTGAAAAAGATTCTGGATCATTTTATCCTAATGGTTCATTTCACCTCGGTCTCCCTTATTTTGCTTAGAGTTATTTTTTCAAATGCTTGAAAATTATATTCTAGGGTGACGAGGGAAGTCCACCCGTTTGCGATGGGATTGCAATTGGAATCTATATACCATGTGAAGAATTAGAATGACTATTTTGTTCTCCCTTTTTACTTCATTATTTCAACCGAACCTTTTAACTAATTACCGGCTCAAAATACCGTCCCCCAACCCACTTGGCGAATAGCTCAAACTAAAGGAATGTGGGCGCCAGATAGGTTTTGATGCTGCTGGACCTACCCAACCAGACCAGCGGGACATCACGGTAACGGTAGCGGTAAACTCGCTAAGGGATCGCGGGAACGTCAGGAAGAAGGGTGTCCGAGAAGAGGGTTGCGGTTTGGACTCGGCTAGCCCGATAGTGGGTAGAGAGGGCGTGAGTCCATGGCACGCCCGGAAGTCTTTGGGGAGGAAAGAGGGGTTGAGTCCCCCATGAGGAAAAGGGACCGTCCCTAAACTGAAAATGATACACCAGGAACATCGAGGATGAGCAAATTATTCAACTCGGTTGATAGTCTTAATCGCAATTATTATTATTAAAAAAAACCAAACAAAAGTTCCTACAAACTCCCTCACATTCTCCAATATTTTCTTAATTAACATCCCATTCGGGGAAAAATCCGCGAGAAAACCGTCCACAGACATCCAAGGACACTGGGGCCTCTTTAAATGGCCCCTCTTACGGGAAAAGATACCCTTTATTACCATGCGGTAGTAGAGTCCGCTCTGGGTGCGAGAGAGATGGAGAAAACCCGCTCTACCCAAACATAGGGAGCACGTGTTGGCGTCATTGCATCAGCCAATGATGCCTCATTAGGAAAAAAAGAAAGAAAATGCCTCGAGGGCTCCAACGGTCCTCGAAGAAACGAAAAAAAATAATGGAGATAAATCCGAGAGAAAACCTGGACGAGAGGGCAGGAGAAAAAGGAAGAGAAAACCGGGGAATCGTCCGACGCCATCTCCACGTGTCCCCGCATGCTTTTGCCACCCTCTACGTCCCTCCCACACTCGCGCACCCTTTTTGGCCTTTCTAATCGGCCCTCTGGGAAGAATAAGTGGGATCACTCACCATCCTTAATTTTTCTTCCCTCGTCGTCTCCTCTTCTCGGCTCGTTTTTCTCTTTCTTTCTTTTTTTTCTCTCACCTCATGTGCACTCGGTGTTCCTACTCCACAGACTGACTTATTTTTCTGGGAGAGGGGAGTGTGTTCGGTGGAGACGAGTGGTGGGGCCAGCCGTAGTGCTGCACCCTCCCGCCACTCGAAGGTACTACTAACGCACACATGCGTATTCCCAAAGGCGGGAGAGTTCAAATACGAACGAACTCTCCCGCAGCTATTTATTAATATTTTCTTTTACTATTTCCCGGGAAATTCATTGGGTTTAGCGGGGAAATTTTTGTTGGGGTCGGTAAAAGGTTAATAGGGGATGGTTCTGGGGGTTTTGGTCGGGAACTATGGTGACTCTAAAGGAGTATAAAAATTATAATTAGATGGGGGTTTTGCTGGGAAGATCGGTTTGGGGAGACCCTTTCGACCCGTTATCTTGAGCCTGTTTGGGGGAGGTGGTTTTTTCCCCTTTTCTGGTGGGGAATAGCCGCCATCAGAGGGGCCCGTCTCCCGGGGAATGAGCGGACTCGCCTCGGCGATAACATGAACCCGAGTTTGGCAACTCTTCTGGCAAGGTGGGTTATTCCCTGCCTCCAGACCTTCCATTCCGAGGACCCGATCATTCCCGCATGTTTTGGAGCCTGACTCTTCTCAAGTCGCCCTATGCGCTCACCTCTGAGGACGACCAGGAGGGTGGTCCGGAAGCCCCAGAAGACACGTTATCTTGGTCAATTAACCATGGGTGATTCCGGGCCCTCTCTTCCACCACCAGATAGCCGAAAGGTACTGCCCTCCGGAAAATCAGACACGAAAAGTGAAGTGGCGGTATTATGGCAGTGATTATCTCCTTTTCGCGGGAATTAACGTAATTTTTAGAGAACCTTGAGTCGGTTTTTCCCTCATGACTTGGAGGTTTGTTGAGATAACCCTGAGCCAGTTTACCCCTATGACCTGGAGGTACTTTAAGATAGCCTCGAGTCAGTTTATCCTCATGACCTGGAGTTTTTTAAGAGAACCAGTCAGTTTATCCTCATGACCTGGAGGTTTTTAAGAGAACCAATCAGTTTATCCTCATGACCTGGAGGTTTTTAAGAGAACCAGTCAGTTTATCCTCATGACCTGGAGGTTTTTAAGAGAACCAGTCAGTTTATCCTCATGGCCTGGAGGTACTTTAAGATGGCCTCCAGTCAGTTTATCCTCATGACCTGGGGCTTTTAAGAGAACCAGTCAGTTTATCCTCATGACCCGGAGGTTTTTAAGAGAACCAGTCAGTTTATCCTCATGACCTGGAGGTTTTTAAGAGAACCAGTCAGTTTATCCTCATGACCTGGAGGTTTTTAAGAGAACTAGTCAGTTTATCCTCATGACCTGGAGGTTTTTAAGAGAACCAGTCAGTTTATCCTCATGATCTGGAGATTTTTAAGAGAACCAGTCAGTTTATCCTCATGACCTGGAGGTTTTTAAGAGAACCACTCAGTTTATCCTCATGACCTGGAGGTTTTTGAGAGAACCAGTCAGTTTATCCTCATGACCTGGAGGTACTTTAAGATGGCCTCCAGTCAGTTTATCCTCATGACCTGGGGCTTTTAAGAGAACCAGTCAGTTTATCCTCCTGACCTGGAGGTTTTTAAGAGAACCAGTCAGTTTATGCTCATGACCTGGAGGTTTTTGAGAGAACCAGTCAGTTTATCCTCATGACCTGGAGGTTTTTAAGAGAACCAGTCAGTTTATCCTCATGACCTGGAGGTACTTTAAGATGACCTCCAGTCAGTTTATCCTCATGATCTGGGGCTTTTAAGAGAACCAGTCAGTTTATCCTCCTGACCTGGAGGTTTTTAAGAGAACCAGTCAGTTTATCCTCACGACCTGGAGGTTTTTAAGAGAACCAGTCAGTTTATCCTCATGACCTGGAGGTTTTTAAGAGAACCAGTCAGTTTATCCTCATGACCTGGAGGTTTTTAAGAGAACCAGTCAGTTTATCCTCATGACCTGGAGGTTTTTAAGAGAACCAGTCAGTTTATCCTCATGACCTGGAGGTTTTTAAGAGAACCAGTCAGTTTATCCTCATGATCTGGAGATTTTTAAGAGAACCAGTCAGTTTATCCTCATGACCTGGAGGTTTTGAAGAGAACCAGTCAGTTTATCCTCATGACCTGGAGGTTTTTAAGAGAACCACTCAGTTTATCCTCATGACCTGGAGGTTTTTAAGAGAACCAGTCAGTTTATCCTCATGACTTGGAGGTACTTTAAGATGGCCTCCAGTCAGTTTATCCTCATGACCTGGGGCTTTTAAGAGAACCAGTCAGTTTATCCTCCTGACCTGGAGGTTTTTAAGAGAACCAGTCAGTTTATGCTCATGACCTGGAGGTTTTTGAGAGAACCAGTCAGTTTATCCTCATGACCTGGAGGTTTTTAAGAGAACCAGTCAGTTTATCCTCATGATCTGGAGATTTTTAAGAGAACCAGTCAGTTTATCCTCATGACCTGGAGGTTTTTAAGAGAACTAGTCAGTTTATCCTCATGACCTGGAGGTTTTTAAGAGAACCAGTCAGTTTATCCTCATGACCTGGAGGTACTTTAAGATGGCCTCCAGTCAGTTTATCCTCATGACCTGGGGCTTTTAAGAGAACCAGTCAGTTTATCCTCCTGACCTGGAGGTTTTTAAGAGAACCAGTCAGTTTATCCTCACGACCTGGAGGTTTTTAAGAGAACCAGTCAGTTTATCCTCATGACCTGGAGGTTTTTAAGAGAACCAGTCAGTTTATCCTCATGACCTGGAGGTTTTTAAGAGAACCAGTCAGTTTATCCTCATGACCTGGAGGTTTTTAAGAGAATCAGTCAGTTTATCCTCATGACCTGGAGGTACTTTAAGAGAACCTTGAGTCAGAGTCACGTGACAAGGAAGAATGAAAAATACCACGTCACAACCAAGCTTAGACGGTCGAGGCTTTCCAGTGATATATGCAAAAATATTCAGTTCTCTGTCATTTATAAATGGAATACAGAAAGATATGACATCAGAATTAGAACCACCAGCTGGAAAAAAAGGGAAAATTGGCAAATGAGTGAAGAATTCAGCCTATAGTTGAAGGCGTCCTGCTTCCCTACGAAAATCTCTAGAAACAAAAATCCCGGAAAAAAATCTACTCCCAGGAAAAAAAGGATTTCACAAGGCTTACTGGACTCTTTTTCGCGGCCAGAGATGCTTTTATTATATGCCCTGCGTCTTTTTCACTTTTCTCATGCCATGATCATTTCATTTTTATTCTATTCAATAAAATGTTCGATGAGGAAAATATGCAACGTCTCATTTCTCCACACATCGCATATAATACCAATTTCAATATGACCCAGAGAACATCAATAACAAAAAAAACGAATCAGTAACCTCGTCTATCTTTAAAATTATTATGACTCAAAAGATCAATATGAGAATCCTGAAAGAGAGAAAATTATAAAACTACTATCGAAATTAGAACGTGTGAAAGATGAGTATTTAGGAAGAATAGAAGAGAGATAGTTGCACACGTATGGAAAGACTTTATAAAGTCTTTATAAAGAATTCTTTATAAAACGTGTTTCATAAGAAATTGGAACTTTTCTTATAAAGATTTTCTTGTGGAGTTCTCATCGTAGTTTTCATCCTTTATAAAATTTTGTTTTATAAAGGCGATTCTTATAAAAAAAAAATTTTATAGAGGGAAGCAAAAGATATAAAATACCATTAATATTTTTTGTATGAATCCTATTCTATAAATTAATTCTTTATAGAAAATGTCTTTATAAAATAGAATTTTATAGAGATATTTCTTATAAAATGACTTTTTACCAAGATTTTATCTCTCAGTTGAATGCTTTATTTATTCTATTTATTTGAATAGTTATCCTTTGAAAAATAGCTGGATGGGGAGCTCCAAACAGTGTTAACAAAAATGCAGACTTTAGCCGTGGGAGCCATTGTCCGGTTTCGACAGCAAGGCAATCTGTTTCTCAGATAAGTGTGTCGAACTGCGCCGCGATCTCGCTTATATGCACTTTTCGTCAAACTCCGCTTACGGACAGGATTCCGACGGTGTGCGACCTATCGGCGGTGGCGGTACTACAGTTCCCCTTCACTTTGACGTTCAGCGCTGTCCCTTCGAATTTTATTTCTTCTTCGCGTTTCAATTTAATGCTTCTTCTTTGCGTCTTTTATTTTTCTTTCCTCTTTTATTCATCATTTGCCTTATTATTTTTCTTTCATTAATTATTAATAAATTAGGTATGAGGTTTTTACAGGAAATACTTCTGCGAGATAGTTATCTCACAGAAGTGCTTCTAAAGAAAACGTCTTTACAAAATAAAATTTTATGAAGATGTTTTCTATGAAATTTATATATCACTCAGCAAAAAAATTGAGGAAACAGTAACTTTTGTCGTTTTTCTTCGTGATTTTCAAATGGCTGTAATTTTCCGAAAAATCATTGGATCGGAATAAAAAAAAATGGTTCCAAAGCTTGAAGTCTCCACCTCTGAAATCTTGAGATGGAATTCTTTTTGACTATTCGTTATAACGAGATAAGAATGTTAAAAGCGGATTTTTTTCCATTATTTTTCATTTTTCCAAATTGGTCTACGGACTTCAAATAATTTTTCTCGACTCAACCCTTATCAAGATCGCGCAGTGTGGCCTTCCAGTTTCAATTTTTTTTATTTCTTATGATCATTTTTTGCTGAGAAAGTGTCAATTGAATCGAAAAATACCCTTTTGTTTTTAAACGCCGATATCTCAGGAACTACTGATCGCACATCGAGCGGATGATGGGATTCGTAAACTTAAATAAATTTACTATGAGGTTCTTGCACTATTTCATTGAAAAAAATTTTCTTCCATTTTCTAAATTTGTTCGACAAAGTATCGAGAAATGAAGTTTTTTTTATTTTTTTAAAATTGCCGTGAATTCCGTGAATTTGGGAAAAACTGCAAATGCTTTAACATTTTTCTTTAGTTTACTGTGTGAAACAAAGTTTCAGCAAAAATTAAAGGAACACTTTTCTGTTCCTTAGACCCCAATTAATGATGATTAAGGCGGAAAATGTTCTTTCTCCCTCATTTCTTCGTGATTTTTTCTGCGAAATTCGTTTAATTTGATCGAGAAAGAAACAATGAAAAAAAATTAATAAAAAAATCAAATTTCTTTTTTAAATCAATAGAAAATTCGATTTTTTTTTAAATCCGTAAAAAATTAGAATTTCTTTTCTTCAAAAATCAATAGAAGAATCTTTTTTAAGAATCAACAGAAAAATCAAAAAAAAAATCTTTAATCGGATAAAAAACTGCTAAAATCGTATTTGACTTGGAGAGATTGTGACTCAGCAAGTTTTCTCAAACAATAAAATTTTTTAAATTGATTTTTGAAAACAATTTTATAGATTATTTTTTCCTTTTTTCACGATGAAATTCAACAGATTTGAGCACAGCAAAAAAAATTAAGGGAACAGTAAATTTTGTCAGTTTAAGGCCGAAAATGTTTTTTCTCCGTCATTTCTTCGTGATTTTTTGTGCAAAATATGTTGAATTTCATCGAAAAAAAGGAAAAAATAATCAATAATTTTTTTTTCAAAAATCGATAAAAAAATTTTTATTGTTTAAAAAAAATTGCTGAGTCAATATCTTTCCAAGTCAAATACCAATTTGGCAGTTTTTTTAATCCATTTTGAAGAATTTTTCTTCTGATTTTTCTACTGGTTTTGAAAAAAGATTCGTTTATTGATTTTGGAAGAAAAAAATTCTAATTTTTTACGGATTTAAAAAAAAACGAATTTTCTATTCACTTGAAAAAAAAAAAAAATTTATTGATTTTTTTCATTGTTTCTTTCTCGATGAAATTAAACGAATTTCGCACAGAAAATCACGAAGAAATAAGGAAGAAAAAACATCTTCGGCCTTAATCATCATTAATTGGGGTTTAAGGAACAAAAAAGTGGTCCTTTAATTTGAGCTGAAACTTTGTTTATTCGAGAAAAAAAACGGTCCAGTCGATTGGCTTGAAAATTTAGGGGGTGTTTCAGCACACAGTAAACTACAGAAAAATGTTAAAACATCGGCAGCTTCCCTCGAATTCGCAAGATCCACGGCAATTTTCAAGAAAGAAAAAAAACTTCATTTTTCGATACTTTTTCGAACCAATTTTGAAAATTGAAGAAAATTCATTTCAATGAAATAGGGCAAGAACCTCATAGTAAATTTATTCAAGTTTACGTATCCCATCATCCGCTCGATGTGCGATCAGTAGTTCCTGAGATATCGGCATTTAAAGGCAAAAGGGTATTTTTTGATTCAATTGACGCTTTCTCAGCAAAAAATGATCATAAGAAAAAAAAAAAATTGAAACTGAAAGGCCACACTGCGCGATCTTGATAAGGGTTGAGTCGAGAAAAATTATTTGAAGTCCGTAGACCAATTTGGAAAAATGAAACATAATGGAAAAAAAATCCGCTTTTAACCTCCTTATCTCGTTATAACGAATAGTCAAAAAAAATTTCATCTCAAGATTTCAGAGGTGGAGACTTCAAGCTTTGGAACCATTTTTTTTTATTCCGATCCAATGATTTTTCGGAAAATTACAGCCATTTGAAAATCACGAAGAAAGACGACAAAATTTACTGTTTCCTCAATTTTTTTGCTGAGTGATATATATAAATTTCATAGAAAACTTCTTCATAAAATTTTATTTTGTAAAGACGTTTTCTTTAGAAGCACTTCTGTGAGATAACTATCTCGCAGAAGTATTTCCTGTAAGAATCTCATACCTAATTTATTAAGGAGGTTGGTTACCACTTATGCGGGGTGCGCGGGCAGGGGAGAATGCCTATGCTTTAGCATAGGCATCCCGAGCTAATACCAATTCCTGAACACGAAAATAGACAACATTTTTCGGATCTCTAATCAGTTAATTACTCGCTGAAAATTATCATAATAATTTTTTTATTCCCTCTTATAATTTTTGAAAATAAATAATCACTTCAAATGTTGTCAATGTCATAAAAAATGAAAGAAAATTGATTGCGAGATGGGCTCGGGAACTTTGACAACGCTGCAGTTGAAATATATTTCAAACTGTATCCACACATTCATACCGAGCTCTCACAGACATAACGCTACGTCACGCGGCGATGCCATGTTAGTTACTCGACACGTGAATTTTGATCGAGGACTTGTATAAAACCATAAGTTGCAATTGTAAATGGTCTGTAAGGCCCTGAAAAAATGGTCAATTATTTTTCCTAATTGTTCAAGGAAGGTACTGATCAGTTTTCCAATCAAATCTCAATTGTCATTCACGAGATTTTCAATTTTTTGTCTCCGAATTATCGGTATGGCTCAGTATGCCCATAAGAGGCTGTGTATAACCAGGGATTTTCATTAATTTATTGCATCCAAACTAGCTTCAAGAACGAATTAAAAATTTAACACGAGTCGTATGGGATATTCAATAATAACATTGAAAATTTTCAGAATTTTTTCATTTGAACGCATTTAGTGACCAACCTCCTTAATAATTAATGAAAGAAAAATAATAAGGCAAATGATGAATAAAAGAGGAAAGAAAAATAAAAGACGCAAAGAAGAAGCATTAAATTGAAACGCGAAGAAGAAATAAAATTCGAAGGGACAGCGCCGAACGTCAAAGTGAAGGAGAACTGTAGTACCGCCGCCGCCGGTAGGTCACGCACCGTCGGAATCCCGTCCGTAAGCGGAGTTTGACGAAAAGTGCATATAAGCGAGATCGCGGCGCAGTTCGACACACTTATCTGAGAAACAGATTTCCTTGCTGTTGAAACCGGACAATGGCTCCCACGGCTAAAGTCTGCATTTTTGTTAACACTGTTTGGAGTTCCCCATCCAGCTATTTTTCAAAGGATAACTATTCAAATAAATAGAATAAATAAAGCATTCAACTGAGAGATAAAATCTTTGTAAAAAGTCATTTTATAAGAAATATCTCTATAAAATTCTATTTTATAAAGACATTTTCTATAAAGAATTAATTTATAGAATAGGATTCATACAAAAAATATTAATGGTATTTTATATCTTTTGCTTCCCTCTATAAAATTTTTTTTCATAAGAATCGCCTTTATAAAACAAAATTTTATAAAGGATGAAAACTACGATGAAAACTCCACAAGAAAATCTTTATAAGCAAAGTTCCAATTTCTTATAAAACACGTTTTATAAAGAATTCTTTATAAAGACTTTATAAAGTCTTTTCATACGTGCAGTTATGATTATGTAGAAAAATATAAAATTAATGACATATTACAATTCGAGTTTGACGAAAATATCTGTTACTTCAATGATTTCATTCTCAGTTGAATGTCATTTCAAGTAAAGAAATATCAGTATTCTTGTCTTTCGTTCGTAGGCAATTAACAAATGATACATCGCATCAAACTCATTTATTCATATGTTGTCTTTTTCAAAGCCCGAATGAAATCGCAATATAGAAATTTTACTCTCCGTGAATTTGGTTCTCGAGAATGAAATTGAATTTCGTTTTTTTGGTATTTTCGTTTTCGGTCTTCTGAATAACGTTATTCAGAATTTCGTTATCAATTTCGTTTCCATCCTTTTTTGTTCTTGAAAACGAAAATGAGGCGTTCTTTTTTCGTTCTTCATGAAAATCTCGGAGACTATCCCTTAATATTCAGAGCAAACTTTGCGACTAAACAGAATAAATATTGGCTGTATGGTGAAGAAACTGAAGACTATTAGCTGTAAGTCGAAGGCCATCTGCGTATGTGCGTAGCATAATGAAGAAGAAAAAAGAAGATTAAAAGATAACGACTGTAGTTCGGATAGAGGATTGAATTTTCAATGATGAATATATAAATTTTATAGGCTAAACTAGATATCACATCCAGTGATAAGAATCACTTATAGAAGATATAACAGGGGCAATTAACATTAATACATTGTTTATTCCATGAATTAATTCAAACCGTGTCAAATCCTTCCTAATCACATCAAGTACGTGTCATATGAAAAAATGATGAAATTGTGAATAAGTGCACTGTAGAACAATCAATCTGAGAGGATTTTCGATAAATTTTTATCATGCAAGTTCATGCCATGAATTTCCCATTAATACTATTGTCAATCATTTTCCGAGGTGAATACAAATACAGTAGGGCCTCGATAACTCAAATCTCACGGGAGGAAAAAAAATCTCCAGTTAACAAGTTTTCAGCTTACCAAGTACTTTGAGGTATAAAGGCTGTAATCAATAGAATTTTGAACTGTAAAGACATTTGATTCAAGCGGAGTAATTATTATTGATTTTAATATAATGTATGAAATATATACGTCTGTATGTACTGTATATATGTCGACAAAACTATTCTGATAATAAATTACTTTGACGCTATGAATTGAAGGAAAAGTAAAGAAATTATACGGGGGTTAACAAAAATAAGCCAATGTCAAGGACAATATACTTCCAATTTACGATAAGGAAAAATCTAAATGTACAAGATGACATCATCATAATTACTTACTTCGACACAACGAGTCTTTTTTGGGAACTTCGAGATATAGAGTCTAAATTTATATGAATAATACTTCACGGGATGAAGTACATTGTTTGAGTTACAGAGGCAAAAAAATTCGAGAATTCGCGTATTATGTGTCTCAACGGAAGGGAATCGCATTTTTCTTCAACTCACGGAGGATTGCGACTCAACGAGGTTCGAGTTATCCAGGTTCTACCCGAGTCAAAATTTTTGGGCTCGTTCACCCTACATTTCGACTTCCAACTTACTTTCAACGTACATTCCTTTGATGTTCAAGAAGTGCCGCCAGAATCTCACCTTCCTTTGGCCGTATTTCGACTTCACGTCTCGAATGTACGGCGAAATGTAAGGTGAATGAGTTCAACTTACCTGATTCACTTTACTTTCGACGTCTACAAATTATCAAAAATCCAGTGTAGGGCGAAAGGTAAGGTGAATCAGTTCAACTTACCTGGTTTACCTTACTCTCAACTTCTTGAACTTATCGCCAGGAAAAAAATAAAAATGAATAATAAATTTACAAAAATTTCGATTTTATTTCCGGGAATTTCCATTATTTTTGTTTTAATAACTCTTTTTTCATGCGATTGATACGTCTTTCGCGATTCGATGCATTTTTGTGGTGCATCATGATCGGGGATGCATCTGTAATCGCATGATAAAGAGATATTTGTGCCCCTCCTCGATTTATTCATTGAATTCTTTTATTCCTCATTTTAGGCCGAGATCTCGAAAAATGAGCGAGATAGAGAAATTTAGTCTCGATTGCATCTTGGGGAGAATTTTAAGACCTACGAAAAAGGATTCAGGTGAAATTGCACTATCTCGCTCAGTTACTGAGAAATACCCAAAAAATTAATGCAAAAAATCGGCCTCTTTGAATAGCCTTTTTTTCTCATTTTGGGCTAATATCTCGAAAAATGAATATCTCGAAGTGAGATAGAATGATTTCACCTTAATTTTTAGGCAAGTGCCCATAAATCCTGAAAAAATCGACATTTTCCAATTGAAAATCCTGCAAATTGATCGCAAATGATCTTGTCTTTTACCTCTTTCGAAAAATTTCACGGTATCACCTTTAGAGCTGAAGATGTTTTGAAACCGTGAATTTCTCAAGACAAAAAAAATTCTCAAAAGTAAAAAAAAATTAGTTCTTCTCCAGCTAAAATGCATTTTTTATGAATTAATCAATTTATCATTATTTTAGATTTATTATTAATTATTATTATAAATTTGATTCATGATTATTTTTCTTTTTTTTTCAAAGAGCCTAAAAGGCGCAATAAGGAACAAGATAGTTATATGTTTCAGATTAGCAGCAGTCAACGAGAGAACTCCAGGCGGTCACCGAAGTTAAGCAGCATTGGATCTGGTCAGTACTTGGATGGGTGACCGCCTGGACGATCTCGAGAACTACTAGACCGAATTCCTTTTTTTTTTTTTATTCATTTCATTAAAAGGAAAATAGAATAACCGTGCTGGGGGGCTATTTTTAATCTTACAATTGACCGCGAAATCAATCAAAAACGCGAATTTAGGGGAAAAAGGCATGAAGGGAGGGGATGGAGGAGAAATTTTAGAAAATTTCAACTTCCTTCGAACTTGCAAAGTGGAAGAAACGCACATTTCGGCCGTTTTGTAGGTTCAAAGTAAGTTTAAAATACATGGTGGCCCTACGCCGTTCATCTTCCTTTCGCTCTCCTTCAACCTACAATTTTTGTAGGTTGAAACAGAAATTGAAACCACCTAAAAATTTTGACTCGGGTACTGTAATCATTATTTATTATTGAATCCTATGCGAGAGAAAATTTTATTCTTCATTCGCTCTCAATTTTTTGAGAATGTTTCAGAAACTAAGCAAGATGATGCAATTTTTGTAAATCTTCTTCATAAATCTCAAATTCTCTAGAAAAAAATATTTAGTTGAAAATGAGTGATCTTACTTGTCTAGCAGTTTTGGCGACGTGGTTGAAACACCGTGTTTTTTGTGCAGCTTTGACACTGCTTACACGAGCTTCTTATCGTACTTCTAGAACTTTTCGGATTACTTCTAGAACTCATTTTCGCTTTATTGAAAGATGTCGAAAACTACTGGGTTTTGGAGGATTTATCAAGAGATCTTTTTTTACATAATTGAATTTCCTACAAAAAATGGCTCTCAACGAATTTTCCTGAAACCAATATTTTCTGACTGATTCATGAAAATAGCGTCTCCACGGTGTTTTCACAGTGTGAAACCTACGCAAATGTGTTTTCACCGTGTCACCTAAACCGTTAGAAAGTGCTCGCCTACTTTATACATGATATTGAAAATGATCAATTCGAATGATTAATGGTAGATGCATGTGTTGTTATCCATACTCCACTTGATTTAAAGGTTCAAAATTCGTACGACATTCAAGAATCAGCTATTCTTTATTATTAAACTATTCCTAATAATTACAAACCTTTAAACGAATTTCATTGAATTCAATTTATTTGAGGAAGGCAGACGGCGAAAAAGAAATATCACAATCTAAATTTATTCTTAAATTCTGTCATACCTCAATAGCACAGGAGATAGAGTCATAGAATGTAATTGATTTTCAAAGACTCGATTACTCGATTCATCCCCCGCAATTACTCCGGGGAAGATACGCACTTAGTCCACGTATGAAAAAAACGTATAGAAAGTTTCTATAGAAAGTTTCTATAGAAACTTTCTATAGAGAATCTTATAGCTTTGCGTATATGATATTGGGATGTTTTCTTATACGCCATGAATTTCGTATTTTCCTATACGCAAATTCAAAGTGTATAAGAATAATTCCTATACGATGAGAATCTTATGGGTTTCTATACGCAAATTGAGAGTGTATAAGAATAATTCCTATACGATGAGAATCTTATGGGTTTCTATACGCAAATTGAGAGTGTATAAGAATAATTCCTATACGATGAGAATCTTATGGGTTTCTATACGCAAATTGAGAGTGTATAAGAATAATTCCTATACGATGAGAATCTTATGGGTTTCTATACGTAAATTGAGGGTGTATAAGAATAATTCCTATACGATGAGAATATTATGGGTTTCTATACGCAAATTGAGAGTGTATAAGAATAATTCCTATACGATGAGAATCTTATGGGTTTCTATACGCAAATTGAGAGTGTATAAGAATAATTTCTATACGATGAGAATCTTATGGGTTTCTATACGTAAATTGAGGGTGTATAAGAATAATTCCTATACGATGAGAATCTTATGGGTTTCTATACGCAAATTGAGAGTGTATAAGAATAATTTCTATACGATGAGAATCTTATGGGTTTCTATACGTAAATTGAGGGTGTATAAGAATAATTCCTATACGATGAGAATCTTATGGGTTTCTATACGTAAATTGAGGGTGTATAAGAATAATTCCTATACGATGAGAATCTTATGGGTTTCTATACGCAAATTGAGAGTGTATAAGAATAATTCCTATACGATGAGAATCTTATGGGTTTCTATACGCAAATTGAGGGTGTATAAGAATAATTCCTATACGGAGAGAATCTTATGGATTTTTATACGCAAATTGAGGGTGTATGAGAATGATTTTGATACTTACAGAATTTCCTGGGTTTCTATACACCAATTGAGTGTGCATAAAAATGGTTCTTATACTTACGGAATTTCCTGAGTTCCTATACGTAAATTGAATGTCTATAAGAATAATTCCTACATGGAAACGACTTCATGGAACCCCATGCGGAAATCTAGTGTCTGAGGAAAATATTTGAATATAAGGTGAATTTCATGGGTTTCGAATAAGGAATCTTAATGGCTTTGAAGATTCTCTCAGAGGAAGAGAAGTGTAGGTGATTCTATACGGAAATTCAGGATTTGAGTAGAGTTAGGGAGTAAAAGCAGAAAAATACAATTGTATAGTAAAAGTTCCCAAGATTTTTATTAGAATAAGTTCCAGAGTTGAAGCGTCATGTTCAGAAAAAGTTTTAGTAAAGTTTTGAGAATCATGTCTTGCGTTTATATTTTGTTGCATAATTACATGCCCTTGTAAATCGAGCTCTTAAGAGCTTTCGATTGATTTTTGTGTCACCATAGATTGATAGAATGAAATCTGTAACACATAGTTGTTTTTTAAGAGAAAATCGCGATTCAAATGAGGGAAACTGGGCCAAAATGGACCTCCAAGCTGATATGATTCTCTATTTTTTTTGGAGCGAAGGCCTTCGCCAAAACAATTGGAAAAATTTACCTACAAACGATATATATCAGAAGATCTTCTCAAATTCTATTAGATTTTTTCACAAACTCTGTTGCTCTAAAAAAAATTGTCAATCTTTTCGATTTGGGGGTCCATTTTGCCCCGGTTTCCCCTATAAGTGAAAAGAACAGAAAAAAAGAAATGAAACTAAGTCAATAAAATGATTATTAATCCTTGGAAAGAGTTTTATAAGATTCCAATGAGAGAGTCTGTAGGAAAATATAATTTATAGAAAAGAGATTTCCATTCTACCTTCAATAGTTTTCACTTTTACAGGGTCCAGTTTTTTTTTTGCCTGAACATTATTTTTTTTATGGAAATTAGGAACAATTCCTGTCAGTGAAGACTGAGCAAGAACCTCTCGTTCAAATACCACGTTGATTAAATCACTCGTGGACACTTCAATGTCTTTACGACATCTGACTTCACGCAAAACCCTATTTCTGATGAATATCCCGTTACCTATATCAGTAACATGTTTCTAGGAAAATAAAAATACAATGTTAATGTAACCTCTCCAGCTCATGGATTCAGCTGCGAAGCGATGAAATATAATGTTCGATTGGTTCGATTAGTGAATTATTGTATTATGTAGAAACTAACTGATTTCATAAGGAGAACTTGAGAGACATTGCTATTCCAATATTTTTGAATTACTGAAAATATGTTTTGACAGTACGTCTCATAATCATTCGTTTTGCATATGTGTAATTAATCAGTTTATTCATCTCTTCGCTAGAGAATCCACCCTGGAATAGAAGCATTAAGGATGTATGATCATGACAAAAGTTTTCTATTTGGGGCTTCCAAATTTTTTTCAAGTTAGATTATTTCCTCAAAGAATTTCACTGTAGGAAGTCGAGGGTAGGTAACCATCTATATAAGATAGGAACGAATTATTGAAAAGCGACAGAAAATACATGGGCCCTTATAGAGAAATGGAGGTTATGATCGTAACTTTATAAATATCCAATTTTCAAGCTCCCGTAGTACAAAGAACAAATATTAATAAGAGGAATGGATATTGTAGTAGTTCAGCAATATTTCGAAAATACTATGTACCCTTTCATCCTTAAGAGAAAAATAGAATTGAAATTCGAATGACATCACTTCATCATTCATTTCTCGCTGAGATTAGCCAGATTCACAGTAGACGTCACGTGATCATTCTCTTCAGCCCACCCCGCAACCGTTAGAGCCTATCCCCACCCATCAAAATTAACGGTTCCTCCACTCTCTTGACCATACATCCTTAAGGGCATTATAAACATTGAGAAGAAAGATATTTTACCATTGGATCCTTCTCGTTTTTCTTCTTCACTATGGGAACCTAACAAAAATGAAATACTTAAAGACTTCAATATTGTAAAAAATTGCAAACTCAATTCCCTTAGCCTAGTTACGAGGAGATACACTGTTTGAAATTCAAAAAAATTACTTGTTCCGAGATAGTTTCGGTTCTATTGACAGTAGCGATACGTCACGGTGATCTTAAATGAAAGGCAAATTAATCCTGATCGATTCTTGTTGCACATTTTTTTTTAAATCAATTTTCGGAAATGCTAAGATATTATGAAGATCGGTTGCCGCTCTATAAGAACTAAGAAAATTCACAATTATTTGGTTCTAATTAGATAAATCAATGGTAAATGACCTCACCTTTCATTTAAGATCAACTTCAAGTCATTGAGGCCAATGAAGATGAAGATATTCCCAAAAAAGCGAATTTTGCCCGGTTAATAGAAAAATTCCGGCACAAGGTAATCCTAGTGGCAGGTCCAAATGATCGACTTTTGTTGTTTATTTCTCTAAGTTATCACAAATATTCAAATTATTTCGATTGTATAATATTTTAGGGTGGTGACTGAAAAATAATTTCGAAATTCCCTGACTGTTCCTTGTCTGAAAATAAAATTAGAGGACCTATGAAAAAAGAATGTCATTTGAATATCCGTTGAAATTCTCAGTTATTCCTGAAAATATTTTTTTCATTAGAATTTAACAAGCATACCCGAAACTGCATGAAATTTTTTGGAACTGTGATTTTCTGTTAACCTTTCTACAAATTTCCGACTAATCGAAAAGTTCTATTTTTTCGATTAAATATCTATAACTTTCAAAAATATGGAGATGACGGAAATACATTGCAAATTTCCCTGACTAAAATCAAAAATCCCTGACTTTTCCCTGACTATTCCAGAAATCTCAAATTCCCGGACTTTTCCAGGTTTTTCAGGACGATCGCCACCCTGAAATACTAATATGATCGCCCTTGATGTTTTCATGTAATTAATTGAATTGATCGTCGCTATTTTTTCCATAATATGCATTTTTCATGATTTCGAAAATTAATAGACATTCTAATGAACAAAAGTATATATCGTAATATAAGGAAAAAATAGGCTTGCGACCATGAATTGTCGCAATGAAACTGAAACTGATCGTCGCTTATGGAGTTCTGATGTTAATTTAATGTTCTTCAAAAATTGATTTGGCCCTATTTGTCCAGTAACATGGGGTAAACTAAATTTTTTGAAAATCTCCTCATGCTACTCTATCGCACGTGGTCGAAATTGAAAAGCAAAATTTGATTTCTTGAACCACTAGGATTACCTCAAAATTTGGAAAAAACAAAACGATTTTCAAGAAATTCAAAAAGAAAATTCTCATTCAATTTACACGGAGAACTTATTCAGGACTATAATGCGAGAAATATTTTTTTTTTATGGAATTTTCTCTAACTTGTTGACATTAAAAAATATCAAAATATCAAATTTCCCTGCGTCCATCTTATCCCCCCTTCCCCTATATCTTACGTTTGGTGCAGATTCACTTTCACTAGACTTCAATGAATCAGAAGAATCAATCTTCTTGAGGTCGTGGTCATTTTCACCATCATCACTCAGGGGTGAAACAGGTCTTACATATGAACCTCTTGACGATCCTGCTGCTTGTTTGGTGTCGTGGTTATTTTCACTATCATCACTCAGGGGTGAAGCAAGTCTTACATATGAACCTTTTGACGATCTCGGTGCAACATCAAAATCATCACCATGTTTATCAGAATCCTGGAATTGAAATGGAGAAGACTCAAATGTGTCTATTTCATCTCTTACACCTGTTTTACCTCACCTCTTCCTACGTATTCGGGGAAAGGGAGATAATATAGGCATTTGAGAGAGCTAGTTAGAAAGATGTCCTTTTCAAATATTCCTCTAAAAAAGTTGAGGAAAGTTCAGGCAAAAAAAATCAGCAATCAATTTTCCAAATTTTTTTTTTTTAATTAATTTTTTCGGGGAATATTTGAAGGATTTTTCTTTTCAATTTTTGGAAATAAGATTTTTTTTCAATCATCTTCAGTTCTATTAGGGGATGGTGGGGTAAAAAGAACACTCTAATTGAACGGTTTTAGATGGGAATTTTCTAATGATTCCATTAAAAAGCTGAAGAAATGATAGGCAGAAAACATGTGTCACAATGTTTTTTTTTCCAATTTTTGGAAAAATTCACTTTTTTGGCTAAGTTTTGAAGGGGTTTCCCTTCTGAAAATCGAAAAATTCACTTTTTCACCGATATCTCCGATTCTGTTGGTCATACCAATTTGAAGCTGATCTCAAATCAAAGGTACGCTCAGTTCTCATCGATTTATGTGATTCAAATGTTTTTTAAAATTAATTTTTCCAATTTTTATAGGTCATTTAGCGAAAATCAGTTTTTGCCCTACTAGTACTTGAAAAAATTGATATTTTTCTTTCTAAACCTCATCAATTGATGGAATATGAGCACAACTCTTATTTAAGATCAACCCCAAGTCGCTACTAATAATAGAGCCAGATATATTCTCGGAAACCTGAAATTTTTCAAAAACAGAAGATTTTTACCTTGAAATTTTACACAAAAAATAAAATTTTACAACAATTCCAAAAAATAACTTTCGACATATGATTTTCATGGGAAATTTTCTCATCTTTCCAATAGAATCATAAAAAAAAACTATCTCCAACATTTCCATTCATTTCGAGCAATTTTAATAGTATGAAATACAAGAATCAACCCATGCCCGTTTTACCCCTTGTGTTCATTTTACCCCACCTTCCTCTAACTGTAGCATGAAAATTACAAATGGAGATGAAAGATGGAATAACTTTCCATTTACACTGAGAAAAAAAATTATTGAGAAATCTGTCTTTTACTCGCAAAAAAAAAATTGGAATTTCCAATTCCACGTAAGCGTAATTCCTTGAAACTAAAGGGTCAATAATCATTAGTTTTTAGAAATATTACTTGAAATTCATAATGCGTTACTTGAATTGAAAATGTCTACATTGGAATTATTTCATTTCCATTAGTTATCCAGGATCTATTGAGAATTTTCCAAGCTGATCATCTCATTGCTCGTTCCAAGAATAAATATACTACTCTGAGAAAAGAATTTTCACATTAATTAACCAGTTAATTGATCAAAAAATTATTAATGATTATCATTATTTTTTTTCTTCAATTGAAAGACAAATTTTTCAATAAAACATTTTCTTCTTCAGTGTATTCATGGAGCTCCTAATTAAAATATAGGGGATGGTGGGGTGAAATGGACACAAGGGGTAAAACGGGCACTGATTTTGATATCTCATACTACGAAAATTACTCGAAATGGATCGAGAAAATGAGAGAGATGGAAAAATTTCCCATGAAACCATATGTCAGAAGATATGTGAAGAAATTCTTCAGAAATTTCATTTTTAGCGCAACATTTGAAGGTGAAACTCTCCTGTTTTTTTTTAATTTCAGGTTTTCGAGAATATCTCTGGTTCTATTGATCGTAGTAACCTGGGGTTGATCTTCAATGAAAGGTGAGCTCATTTTCCATCGATTGATGGCATTTGAAGAGGAAAATAGCATGTCTTCAAATACTTATAAAGCAAAAACTGATGACCAGAAAATGACCCATAAATATTTGAAAAATTTATTTTTAAAAAATTCGAACCATATGAATCGACGAGAAATGAGCTCGCCTTTCATTTAAGATCAGCCCCAGCTCGCTACAATCAGACAGAAGATATTGTTGATGAAGTGAATTTTTCGATGCCCCAAAGAAGTATCTCTTCGAAACTTGTCCAAAAAAGTAAAATTTCGCAAAAATTGAAGAAAAATTTCGACACATGTTCTCCACCTGAAGTGCCCATTTTATTCCACCTTCTCCTATCAATTTTTAAATCATGGACGAACTCTTGTAAAGTCGCTTTTTACCCCATAACTGTCGTGAATTAACCATCGGAGTTGGTAATAAAGTCTCGTGCCAAGACAGATTTGGTGCATGAAAGCTCATGTATAAGACGCAACAACATTGATCGTTGATTACTTTAAAACCGATCGGATGAAAAATTTAATATGAAATTTGGTGATGCGCTTCTTTCGCCTGGAGACTTTTTGTAGCTCTTAAAATTCTCTACAAAATCATTGTGAACAAAAAATGGCGTGTCTTCATTATTTATCAAAATATTAAAAAAAAATTGAATATAAAAAAATAAATTACTTGAATTTCTTGAAAATTAATTTTTCTCTTATTCATTTTTTTCAGAATATCTTGGTAAATAATGGGAATACGCTCATTTTGCTTTACTATAGGGGAAGGTGGGGCAAAATGAACATAAGGGGAAAAATGGACACATCTAAATTTTTAGGCAAACATTATGGAAAACTCTTGAAATTAATAGGAATATTGACATTAGATTGTTTTTGATGATGTCATTGGAAAGCTAAGAAAATTTGAGGCGGTCAATAAGGGCCGGAATTAATTTTTTCGAATTCTTGGTGATTTTGACTTTTTTGAGCATTTTCGGGGAGTAAAATCATTTCCTATTTTTGAAAATTTTCAGTTTTTTGAGAATGTCTTCGGTTCTATTCGTCGTAGCGTGAAAATTCCAACAAGAGGTGAAAGGTGAGATAATTGGCCATCGATTCATAGGGTTTTCAATTCAAAAATATCGATTTTTAAGGTATTTATAGGCCATTTTTGTGAAACAGTTTTTGGCATATAACCGTCCCAAAAATTGATATTTTCGAATTAAAAACTGCATGAATCGATAGGGAATGAGCTCTCCTTTCATTTGAGAGCAGCCCCGAATTACTACAACCAATAGAACCAGAGATATTTGCAAAAAACAGAAAATTTCCAAAAAAGGAAAGACTTACTTTTTACCCCTTAAAAATGCCGAAAAATATCGAATTAAAAAAAAATAAATAAATAAATACATCTGACACTCATTTTCCAGCTAAAATTTCCTCAGCTTTTCGATAGAATCATTGAAAAAAATTCATCTCTAACCGTTTCATTACAGTGTCCATTTTGCCCCACTCTTCCCTACATTTTTTGAGAATTTCTTGAGCTACAAAACCATCTTAAGGCAAAAAGTACGTATCTCCATTATTTAAGGAGATATTTCAAGAAAATTGAGTTTTAAAAAATGATATGTACTTAAATTTTTTTTAAAACTATTTTCATCATTTATTTTCTCAGAATATCTCTGTGAATAATGAATCCGTTTTTTTTTGCCCTAGAAAGCATTTTTGTTAAGAATTTCAAGAGCTACGAACCCACTTCAAGAAAAAAAAACATATTCCCCTTATTTACCGAAAAAATTGAATGATTTAAACTGGATTATTCTGAATTATTTTCGAAATCTTTTTTTTAGTAGTGCATATTCTCGGAATATCTTGATAAGTAATGGAGATACACTTTATTCGTCCTAGAATTTTTGTAGCTCTTGAAATTCTCTACAAAATCATTGGTGGCCAAAAAAGGCGTATTTCCACTATTTATCAAGATATTCCAGAAAAATTGATACCAAAAAATAAATGACTTGAATTTTTTAGAAAATGATTTTTTGTTCTTTCATTTTTTTTCAGAATATCTTGCTAAATAATGGGAAGACGCTCATTTTGCTCTACTATACATTTTTAGAGAGTTACCTGAGCTATAAAACCACTTTAAGGCAAGAAGTCCGTATCTTCATTATTCACAGAGATATTTCAAGAGAATTGAGTGTCAAAAAAAGACATGTACTTAAATTTTTCTAAAAACTATTTTCATAATTTATTTCCTCAGAATATCTCTGTAATAAATGGATCGTTTCTTCTGCCTTAGAGAGCATTTTTGTTGAGAATTTCGAAAGCTACGAACCCACTTCAAGAAAAAAAAATTTTTCCCTTATTTACCGAAAAATTGCGAAAAAATTGGATGATTTAAACGGTATTATTCTCAATTATTTTCGAAATCTATTTTTAGTACCTCATATTCTTGAAACATCTTGATAAAAAATGGAGATAGATTCTTTTTGTCTGAGACCTTTTTTGTAGCTCCTAAAATTCTCTAAAAAATCATTGTTGGCCAAAAAAGGCGTATCTTCATTATATATCAAGATATTTCAGAAAAATTGAGTACCAAAAAATAAATGCCTTTAATTTTTTAAAAATTTGTTTTTTTCATTCATTTTCTTCAGTATATCTTGCTAAATAATGGAAAGACGCTCATTTTACTCTATTATAGATTTGTAGAGAATTTTTCGAGCTACAAAACCACCTTAAGGCAAAAAGTCCGTATCTTGATTATTCACAGAGATATTTCAAGAAAATTGAGTGTCAAAAAATGTACGTAAATTTTCCTTAAAAATTTATAGTTTGCTCAAAAATTTTTCCTTCAATTTCCACTTGAATTTTTACGTAAATTTTTAAAAATGTACTTAAATTTTTTTTTAAAGTATTTTCATCATTTATTTTCTCAGAATATCTCTGTAAATAAAGGATCTTCTTTTTGGCCTTATAGAGCATTTTCGTTAAGAATTTTGAGAGCTACAAACCCACTTCAAGACGAAAAAACATATTTCCCTTATGTATCGAAAAATTAAAAAAAAATTAAATAATTTGAACTGGATCATTCTCAATTATTTCCGAAATCTATTTTTAGTAGTTCATATCTTTGAAATATCTGAATGAATAATGGAGATACACTCTTTTTGTCTCTGAACTTTTTTGTAGCTCTTAAAGTTCTCTACAAACTCAATTTTTATAAATAAAGCGTATCTCCATTATTCATCAAGATATTTCAAGAAAATTGAATACTGAAAAATAAATTGCTTGAATTTCCCAAAACTATTTAAGACCTTAATATTCAAGTTTTACCCCATTTTCCCTATGTTTTTTAATTTATTGAGGATCTTACCTGGTTGTTTTCCGGCTTATTCTCTTCATTCATTTTTTTTTTGGAAGACACAGCAGCAGCTTGAATTTTCTTTAACAGGTTTTTGTTTTTCTTGACCAATTGACTCTTCGTTTTTGTCACCTATAAAAAAATATGTCGATTTATTTCACGTAATTGGAATGATTTTAGATTATTTGGAAACTAATTTTTTTTTTTCTACATTAGAATTTTCAAAACCCCAGAATTCTTTAGTTTCCAGCTCCTTTTTGATTTATGGTACTTATTTCATCTCTCAATAAAATTTTTAAACTGATTCACTTAATCAAATTTGAGAATTGTATCTCGTATAAATTGTCATTAACGATTTTATTCAATAATTCAAATTTTTTGGTGAAAAACCTTGAAGCTTCATGTGAAAATGCCTCAGTGTTTTGAATATCTTGAAAAACTGACGATAGTATAAGATTTGTTTGTTTATAAACTTCATATTTACATTTGAAAAAGGAAAAAATTTTGAGTATCAACCGAAAGTAGTTCTATCAGTTTAATATTATATTTCCGTTAATTATTTTTGAATAATAAATATTGACTGTACGTTACTCATTGGGTGATGCAATGGTAAGTGACCTTGAACTATAATTGATGTTTTTCTTAATAAAACTAAATGTGAAATGAGGCATCAGATATTCCAAATTATCTTGATTTAATAATAACGAATATGCATGACTTTGGACTGACCTTTTTTTTTCTTTCAATTTTTAAACCTGATTCCACCTCAGGATCTTGGATTTTTGCAGCGTGAATCTTCCGCTCCGTTTTAGGAGGACTGAGCTTTCCCGATTTGACGAATTGTCGGCATCTACGAGTCAAGATATCTCGATCTAAGTAGGGAAACAAACATATGAAAATATAAAACATCAAGATAATTAAAAATTATAGACTAATTGTAAACTGATTAATTAAGTCAAAATTTACCTCCAAAATCGAGAATTCTCGCATTTATGGTAGACCATTCACAATTTGTGATGTTTTTCATTGTGACTTTGGCTGGTCCAATTTCGGCGTTTGGCCATTGGACTGGAATGTTTGTCTTATTCTTTTTTAATGTGGTTAAATCTTTATTGCTGTAAGTCCCAAATAAAAAAGCCTGAAAACCTACAGCAACTCGATTATTTTCATCGGGGAATTCAAATAAAATGGACTGTTCGTCGCGAAGATTCATTGTCGTTTAACAAATTTTTTTTATTTTTTTTTAATACTGATTTACTCTGAGGTTGGAATCAGACTGTAAGCCTGTAATGGCGGCCAGGACGCGCAGTATAGTTTTTCCCTCTCATTTGCTACGCGCATGCGCAGATGGCCTTCCGACTAAACAGCCAATCATCAAACGCAATATAGTCGTGGTCTCTAAAGATTAGTTCTCAAGGTATAGTTTCCTACGCTCAGTTAAGGTTGGGTCACAAGAAATAATCTTTTGACGTTTAGACTCTATACTTGTGGTGTCGGCAATCATTGTTGACAACACTCCACTATTTTTAAAGTATTTAATTACATGATAATGGGTTAAATCAACCTAGAGTGCTGTCGAAAAATTGATTAGAATAATTTACTGATAATCATTATTCATTCACATGATAGCACTCATTAACCCAGACTTCTCGAAGGATTGTGACAACTGGCACTTAACCTCAATTTGCAATCAGGTATTATTAAAATATTCATTTTATTATAATTTCGAGACAAAAAAATAGAGAATCTTTTCATGGTTTTTAATCATAATTTTTCGGAAATATTCTGCAAATTGAGTGAGATAGAACGATATTTATGTGATTAATTCCGTGTTTATGATTTTCGATAGAAATTGAGCGAAAAAAATCAAAAAGATAAAATAGAGGAAAGACGAGAGTTAGAATGATATTCTAAAAAAAATGAGAGAAATTCGATGTCCTGTATCTTTTCTTCGCTATTAATTCATTCTCTACAAAATATCTCAATTAAACAAGATAGAGCAACTTTACCCCGAGACTTTTTTTGTAGGAAATCCTGGAAATTAAACGAATGGATTACAGTCAAATCATTCTATCTTGCTGAATTTTCAAAGAAACTTGAAACATTATTGAGGGAAATTAATTTATTCAATCCTTACAGAATCACTAGTAGTTTTCTCTGCTAATACTGGGAAACTATTTGATCCAACCAAAAAATTCAAGGAACATTTTTTGTAGTTCCTCCAATTTCTTTTTTCGAAAATTAAACGATGGAAAGAGAGGGGAAGAAGCGCGGTCCATATAAGCATTATGTGGAACATGATATTCCAGCATCAACAAAATGGAATCGCAAGCGAAGGCGGGGTGCTTCAGAAAAATTGGTGAGTGCTATTATAACCAACACTCTAAATGGGAATAAATTTATAGAAATAAGTATTACATTCGCGGTATTTCCTTCAGTTTCCGAAGCACTCTCAGAATCTGAATAACAGCAAAAATTGACTTATTTGATTTCAGCTTTCCATTGCTGAATTCTTTCGAGAAGATCTGGGAAATTGATGGAAATATACTTTTTTGCCTCAATCCTCTTTTATAGCTCGTGGAATCCTTTACAAAAAGAATTCATGTCAAATTACTCTGTCTTGTTGTTTTTTTGAGATAATCGTCAGAGAAAGTCGATTGATATTTTACTTCAAGAAAATATAATATAGGGGAAGGTGGGCAAAATGGACACTTCAATTAAACGGTTTGAAAAATAAATTTCTTAAAGATTTAATTGAAAAACTGAGACAATTTTTGACGAGAAACATGTGTCAAAAATTTTTTTCTTCAATTTTTGGAATTTTTTTTGACCAAGCTTTGAAAGGGTTTCTTTTTTTTGAAAATCGAAAAATACGGTCTTTCAGGGCTATCTCCGATTCTGTTGATCGTGGCGATCTGGGGTTGATCTTAAATGATAGGTGAGCCCATTTTTCATTGGTTTATGTGGTTCAAATTTTTTTGAAATAAATTTTTCAAATATTTATACGTCATTTTTTGAATATCAGTTTTTGCCCTATAAGTACTTGAAAAAATAGATATTTTCTTTTAGACCCCATGAATTAATGAGAAATAAGCTGATCTTTCATTTGAGATCAGACCCAGGTCGTTACGATCAATAGAACTAGAGATATTCTCGAAAACTTTACATTTCTCAAAAACAAATGTATTTTCTTTTCAAATCTTGCGGAAAAAAGTTAAATTTTTGAAAAACTCTAAAAAATGACTTTTGACATATGATTTTCATGAGAAATTTCCTCATCTTTCCAACCTATCTCTAATATTTCCATCTTTTATGAGTAATTTTCATCGTATGAAGTACAAAGATCAACCCGTGTCCGTTTTACCCTTTGTGTCCATTTTACCCCATCTTCCCCTATCTCAAAAAATCACGCAATCTGCAAATTTGCAGATTTCTGGTTAATTTCAGAATTGTTTCAAGTGAAACTGATTTTTTTTCAATACACGCCTAGACATATGGCTTGTCTATTTTGTGCATATATTTCATATTTAGACAAAGAAATTGGTAGCTAAAACTACCGATTACTTCTCAAATATTTCGCAAATTAATCGATAAATGTTTCTTTTATTCTAAATCTTTTTTATAGCTTTCTAAATCTTCTATAAAAAGTTATAAGAGTAAAATGACTATATCTTTCTTTTTTTCGAGATACCCTCAACAAATCACTGGTAATAAATAGATTATTATACTTTACTTCTTTTGTTTCGATGCGTACTTCTCTATACCTCTAAAAATAAAGAAGATACGCCTTTTTTTTACTTGAATGCTTATTTGTAAAGAATTTCAAGAGCTACAAGAATATTCTTCAAAGAATGATGAGGAAATATATTTGCCCTCTACCTCTTATTTATAGAATCGATTGAAAACTTGAATGAATCAAAAAAATTGAAATAGATAAAGTTGGAATGATTGAGGGAGACTCTTACATAGAAAATAGTATTTTTCTTTTAATTTTGCATGAAGCAGCGATCTTCCAAATTAATTAATTCCATTCCCTCTCAATCAGGAAATGAAATACTCCGGTCCCTAACTCTTCATATTATTTTGTTTGTTTTTTTTACATGTTAATGACTAAAAAGTTATGAAATAAAGACAGCTTCTCATTAAGTCGATTATTAAAATAGAACATCAGAGTTTTACAATGGAGATCGTTTATTATCTACATCGATCTTTTCATCATCAATTGTCGAACTTGAAATAGATTTTTCAGGCTGTAGTGGTCTACGTTATTTTTTGTCATTTTTAAAAATATCTTATAAAATAGGCTCCATAGATCATTTTCTTCTTTTTTTTATAGCTCTTACAATTTTCTACCGAAAACCTTCTGGATGAAATCGCTCCATTTCCTTTGATTTCCGAAATATTATAAGAAAACTATTGACGAATTATAGTATATTCCTTCTGCTTTACATTAATTTATTTCGTCAATTGTTTTTTGATAATATCTTAAAAATTGAGGAGGATAGAACGATTACATCCGAGATTTTTTCGTAAAGAATTTCGAGAATTGAATGAAGCTCTCTTTCTGTTTTCATTTGCGAGTATCTTGAAGATTTGCGACAATTTTTAAGAGTTATAAAAGAGGATGAAGGCAAAATTGTCCTATGTCGTTGACTCTCCAAGTTACTCTAAAAAACGAAGAAAAAAAAGATCAGTTTACGTTGGATTTCTGTTTCGTCCTTGCTTCTTTCTTTAAACACCCCAGATACTAGACGAGTCATTACACTAGACGAAGTCAGTTTATCCAATTCTTTCTTACAAAGAATTTTAATTACGATGAAGCTAGCAAACGCAGCGAGGAATGTTGTGCTTCAACTGTACTGCACAACATAGCGCGCTAGGCGTTTACACGGTGTTGTGGAGGATTAGCAATTATTTTGCCCAAATCTATACCCTAGTCTGCAACTTATCCCCAATGTCCAACTCTCTGTAATTCGCGTTATATTTTTGAAAAAAAAAACATAAAAATTACTGAAGTTAGCAAAAAAACAATTGAAATTACAACAGAAAAATATGATTAACGGACACGCAAATCCTGGAGGGAGGGGAGGGGTAACAATATAGGAAGACCAGTGCAAAAGGGTGTATCTCAAATTTTTCTGAAAAAGTACGTCTAGTTTATGAGATATGAATTATCAAAATTACTTAAAATAGTGGTGGTGGGCACGTTACGCCCTAAATTGGACAGAAATAACGAAATTAATAAAAAAAAAAGCCACACAGTTGACCCATTATTTAAAAACTATTGACGTAAAAACATAACAGTGCTTGAACTAAATAATAGAAGAAAAGAATATTCAATTCTCCGTATAGTCACTGAGAAATTTCAATTAGAAGTTATTCGTAATTATTTGCCTCTCTCCATCTCATGCATGTGATAGAAGATTAGTAATGTAAAAAAATTCGAGAAACAAAAAAACATTATATTTAAAAGCTGACGATATAACTTTTGGATAGTTTAATCAGTTTTTCAGGTCAATTGATGCACGTTTTCTTGAATTATCAGCAATTAATTGGAAAATAGCCCACAAATATTCATTTTTTTCTGGTTCATTAACCGTACTCTGGGATACTCTATAACATAAAAATATTACCAACCCTCCGCTACAGTTTAAAAAAATTGGAACAAGTAAATACATGAAAAACAATTTTTTTTCAGTTTCACATATGCGGCTGAGGGCTGACAGTAATTTTGTCTCAATTTATATCCTCTTCCGCAACCTTCCCACATTCTGCGTGGAATATTTACGAATTTTGGAAAAATTGAATTTCTCCGGATAGTGATTTTTATGGATTTTCATATTCTTTTTTTTCCAAGAGCGACGGCGGGCTGGCAAAATTTTTGGTATCTTCTACACCCTGTCACGCAACTCTTCCTAAATTTTCCACTTCACCGCTCAGATTTTGGGTTAACTTCGAATAAAAAAATTATTTGCAGTATCAAGGGAAAAATTTCAATACTATCATTAATGATTAATTTTAATTTATCATTAACGAAGACAGAATCTGAGGGGGTTGGAAATTTAGAGAGTGTTACAAGACAGGGTACAGATTGAGGTGAAAACATTACCAGCCTTCTGCCAACCCTATGGAACTTGGAAAAAAAATAATAATCAGTCTCACAAATCTGAATCGGGGCAGATTTAATTTTTGAATAAATTCATTATCATGAAGCGAAAAACCGAGGGCGGCTGGAAGTTTGAAGAGAAATGCGAAACCGGGTGGAAATTCAGTCAAAAATACGGCCCACCCTTCACCGCACATATGAAATTTGAAAAAAATAAAAAATTTCAATCAATTCACTTGTTCTAATTTTTTTCAACTACAGCGGAGGATTGACAGTATTCGTATCGGCATGTCGAACAGCAACTCTTTCATTCTGCAACTCTCTCCAAATTCCCAGCCCTCTCAGACTTTGCGTTTTTTACTGATAAGTTCCTTTAGAAAATAGAACATGTCCCAGTACTAATTCTTAAGACTGTATTAGTTTTTCAATTTGCCTAAGGCCACTGGAGGGTTGGAAATAATTTTGTGTCAATCTACACCCTTTCCTGCTGCTCTCCTTGAAATTCAAATTTCCCCAAATTCTGCGTTCATCAGTTACAATATCGTAAAAGAATGCAAACTTTTTCCCCAGAATTTTGATTATTTTTTCATTTTATTCTGGAAAATGTATTGCAAAATCAGTGAGGGGCAGGAGGGGAGTTGATAATTCAGGGAGAGTTGTGGGACAGAGTGTAGATGATGACGAAAAAATTGCCGACCCTCCACCGGCCTTGGAAAAACGAAAATCCATAAAAATCACTATTGGGACAAATTCAATTTTTAACAAATTTATAATTATGGAACATACAGGCCGAGAGGGTTGAGAGCTTATGAAGGGTTATGGAACAGGATGAAAATCTAGACAGAAATAATACCAATTCACAGCCGCAGATGTAAGATTGAAAAAAAAAGATCAACTTTTTTTTTCCATATTTTTTCAACTGTGACAGAGAGTCGGTAGCATTTTTGTCTGAATTTTCCCCTTGTTCCGCAACCCTCCTTGAATTCCCAACCCCGTCGGATTTTGCGTTCAGTAATCATGATTTTTTTTTCAATAAAATTTTTCCCCATACCGATTTTGGCCAGTTTTGAATGAATTATTACAGACGATGAAAAATATCCACATGTTGAAAACTCTAAAATCTATGTGCGCAAATTTTTTGGTTTCTTATAATTTTTTTATTTAAATGCACGAAATCGTCTGATTTCTGCTAATTCCATTATTACGAATAGTGGGGGCTTGGGACTATTTTGGCCTTCATTTGCATTCTGTCCTGTAACATTTCCTAAATTTTCAACTCCCCACCCCCCCCCCCCCTCTCATATTTTCCGTTCATTTTTTTTTATCAGTTTATTTCCTCTATCACTTTAATACATTATTCCAAGTTTTTATTTTTTTTCCTATGAAGAAGTTTACGCCAAATCCAGGGCTGTTGGAAATCGGGAGAAAGTTATGTGCTGGGGTGCAGATCTGGGCAAAAATATATCCAGCCCTCCACCACCCTTACAAAAATTCAAAAATAATTTTCAAGAATCGGGGAAATTAGTTAAAAAAAAAATATTCATAACTAAAGAACGTGAAATCCATCCACTGCCAATCCTTCCTCGCACATGGAAAATTAGTCAAAAGTAATAATAATAGTGTTTATTAGTTTTAGAACTTTTTTATTTTCATGTAGCCGTAAAAATATCCGTAGAATTTTCGCGCGTTTTAGGCCTCATGTGAATGATGGGATCCACAGCATTTATCCCTTTCCACTGATTCAAGGATATTTTTCGTGATAAAAACCATTCATCTCCATTTTTATTCGAAGAGATTTTATAAAATAGGAAGAACAAGATTGGCTGAGAAAAATCGATGTTTTTATGTATCTTAGATTAACGTACTGGAAAGACTGTGAAGGATTGATTTTATAAGTTCGTCCCTATGCCGAATTGAGACACGATTTTCTTCAGGGTAAAAGGCAAAGGTCTTTGGAAGCCCTCAGAACCGAAAATTCGGTGATGTCAGCTTTTGAGGGGAGTTTGAATTTTTTTAAGTTTGAAATTTCTCTTTTTTTGCGTATTATCATCGTCTTACACCACAGAAAATCGTCCTTCAATTCGCCATAGGGCTGAGCTTTTAAAAAAAAGTATGCAAAATATGAGAAATTTTAAAATAAAAAAAATTCTTCCCTCCAATTATGACTTCCCCCACATTCCTGGTGTCTAGGGCTTCCAAATACTTTTGCCCTTTATCTTAAAAAAAAGATTGTCTCTCAATTCGCCATAGGGACGGATTTATGAAATTAATCCTTCGCCGGCTTTCCAGTACATTATCTAAAATTCATAAAAACATTAATGTTTTTATTATCCAATCTTGTTTTTCCTATATTATAAAATTTCTTCAAATAAAAACGGAAATGAACGGTTTTTATTACGAGCAATGCCCTCAAATCAGTGAAAATGATTAAATGCTGTGGGCCTCACCATTTACATGAGGCCTGAAGCGCGCGAAAATTTTATGGACATTTTTACGGCTCGCTTCAGCGATATTTTTTTTCCTATGCGTAGCGGAGGGTTGACAGTACTCTTTCCTTAATGTCCACCCTTTTTCGAAACCCCCAAATTTCCAATCACCACGGATTTGGTGGTCTGTAGAGATGAATTTTACAAAAAATTTCTCCGATACTAATTTCTATCACTTTTGAAAATTCTCCTTTAATTTTCGAAAGGGCTATTTTCACCCAAATCGGCACCCGACCCAACAACTTTCCCCCAATTTTCAACAGCCCCGGATGAATATATGAATTTTTTTAGAGGAATCATTCGAAAATCGCAATAATGTACTACAGTAATTGAGGAAAAAAACCGATTGAAAAAATATACATATATGTTATTAACGAGCGTAAAATCTGGAGGGGAGGAAGGAGGGGTTGAGACTTGAGAGAGAGAGTTACAGAACTGTGTGCAGAGGGGGGGGGGCGGGAATGATCCCAAGCCTCCTCTACTCAGAAAAATTATGAAATTTTTTAAAAAATTCATCGAAATCGGGATCGAAAAAATTTCTATTTTTCTTTTTAATTTATAATTACTGAACACAGAATCAGGAAGGATTATGAAACAAGGTGAAAATTCAGACCAAATTCGGCCAACTCTTTTACGCGGTTGGAAAAATTCGAAAAAGAAGGTTGATTTTTTTTTCTCCAACTTTACATATGTGACTGAGGGTTACTAGTATTTTCTCTGAATTTCGACTGTCTCATCCAACCCGCCCTGCATTCTCAATCCTTCCGGAATCTGCGTTTAACAATTATGAATTTTTTAAAAATTGAATTTGTCCCGATAATAATTTTTATGAATTTTGATGTTTTTTTCCCGTTTTTTCGAGAGCGCTGGAGGGTTGGAAATATTTTTGTCATTATCTATACCCTGTCCCACAACGCTCGCTGAATCCTCGCCCCCCTCCCCCCTACTAATGCGGATTTTATGATATTTTCTGCCTTTTGAGAAAAAATAATGGATAAATTGTAAAATTCCAATATTTCACGATTTTGTAATCAATGAACGCAAAATCTTGAGTGAAGGGGGCAGGAGTTGAAAATTCAGGGAGAGCAGCGAGAAACGGTGTAGCTTAACCTAAAAATATTGCCAACCCTCCGCTGCCCTTAGGAAAATTTGTAAAGAAATAAAGTCTTAAGATTTAGCATCGGATCCAAATCAATTTTTAGAGATTCATAATTAAAAAACGCAAAATCCGGGAACGCTGGGAATTCGGGGAGAGTCGCAGAACAGGGTGGAAATACAGAAGAAAATACTATCAATCTTCCGCTGAAGTCTAAGAAAATTGGAATGAGTAAATTGATTCAAAAAATGTTTTTTTTTAATTTTACGAGTGTGATGGAGGATCGCCAGTATAATTGCCTGAATTTCTACCCTCTTCCACAATCTTCCTAATTTCCCAGCCCTCTCCGACTGTGCATTTTATGATTATGCAAAATCTACGGGGTGTGAGAGTTGAGACCTTGGGGGAGTTGCATGACAGGGTGTAGATGATACCAAAAATACTGCCGACGCCTCGCCGCTCTCGGAGAAATTGAAAAAAAAAATGATGAAAATTTATAAAATCAACTATCCGGACAATTTTTTGTAAAATTCATAATTATTCAACTCAGAATCCGGAAGCGTTGTGGAAGATGGTGAGAAATCAGATGAAAATACTGCCAGCCTTCAGCCATACCCGTGAAATTGGAGGAAAAAAAAATGTTTATTTTAAAATGAATTTACTTGTTCTAATTTTTCCTAACGGCAGTAAAGGGTTGGAAGTATTTTCATTGGTATTTGCATCCTACTTTGTAGCCCTCCTCGAATTTCCGGCTCTCCTGGATTTTGTGTTTCTTAATTATCAATTTCTTTTTCTTAATGGAATTCATTCCAACACCAACCCTTCAGACTTTATAATTTTTTTTCCTAAAAGCAGCGGAGAATAGGCAATATTGTTATGTTATAATCTACATCCTTCCGCGCTGCTCTTCCTCAATCCCCCCCCTCAGACTCTACTTTCATTAATTACCATTTTTCTTTAAATTTAAAGTTTTTCTTTCAAAACTCCAGTCTTTTTTTTTAAAAGACGCCTCGCGCATTCCGTTGTGCAGTATAGTCGCGGCACAACATTCTGCGCTGCGTCTGCTAGCTTCATCGTCATGAATTTTGAGAGCTAGAGAAAAGGAACCGAGCAGCATCGCCTCATCTTCCTCTTTTTCTTAGATATTCTCGAAAAAGGGCTTTGAGAAAATATATTCTGTGTTTTAGCTCCTTGCTATTGAGCCTCTTCATTTTTGTATGAATATCTCGGAAAGTAAGGAAGGTAGGGCAATTTCATCTCAATCATTTACCATAGCTTTCGGAATTCTTAATGGAAAAGAATAACGAAAAATAGTCACCTCTCCATTAGTTTTTGGGATATTTTCGGAAAAAGACTGAAGGAAATTTGGATCGATTCCAATACATATTTATTTTAAGAAGTTTACATGAATGTATGTCCATTTGTGATGAATTTTTAGAGGAGTGATCATGATACTAGTAGCAGTGGAAGTGGAAGTGGAAATGATGCAGGTTCTGTGGAATTGAATTCGGAAAATGATTCGGAAATATCACCAGTGCAAGATAATGTTACCGATGAGGAATTAGAAACTAGAGATAATATTGAGGCAGAATTTGAGAGTCCTGGAACAGATTCAACTATTTCAGCTGATCCATTGGAGAGTGAAGATGAATGTCGTTCGAACCTTTCATCGATATCATCAAATAGTATGACGTCTGAAGAGTCAGAAAACTATTTCTATGCAGAAAATTTGAACTGTGTAGAATTGTCTGAGAGTTCTGAATATGAGATGGAAGTTGATCCAGTTTATAAGGTATGAAAGTGTATCGGGCGATCAGTCATAAAAGAATATTTAAGGAGTTTGGAGGGTAAACAGAACATGAAGCGAGAAATTTTTTTTTTCAATAGGAATGAAAAAAATTCTTTTGAAGCACCTCAATTTTTTCGAAATTTTTCATCCGATCGGCTTCAAAGTTATTCACGATTAAACTTGCAACTTATACGTGGACTCTTATGCACCGAAACCTGTCTTAGATGAAACTTTGTTATCACCTGAATTGGTAACAAAGTTTCGTGCTAAGACAGGTTTGGTACATTAGAGCCCATGAATGAGATGCAAGGTTGATCGTTAATTACTTTGATACCGATCGGATGGAAAATTTGGAAAAAAATGAAGTTCTTCAAAACCATTTGTTCATCCCCGTGAAAAGAATCAAACTTTTCCTTTCGTGATCATGTTTACCCTCCAAACTCCTTAAATTAGTGAGAATGTTTTATTCATCTAGGAATCTTCTCCATTCTTCTTTCTTTACTTTTCCAGGCAAGACAGATGATATCCGATTGTGTGAACTTAACACAGGAAGAGAGTTCTCTTTTGATGGCTACGTATGTTCTTCGAAATAGAATCTCTGATATAGGATTAGGGGGGCTTGTCAATATGATAGATGTTCACTTAGGCCGCAAGTTACATGGTAGTAAATATTTATTTCTAAAGACACTGGATAGTGGTAATTTATCGGTAAGATATTATTTTTGCCCGAAATGTGATGTAAAGTTAGAAATTAATTTACATCGAGAAGTTGCGTGTCCTGATTGTGACGTAGTGTACAAAAAGAAATGGCTAGATAAACATAACTGTTTCTTCCTATATTTATCGTTGGAAAATCAATTAAGAACATTAGTCAATAGTGAGTGTTTTTTGCGGAAACGTCAAGAGTGCGACGAAACAGATGTGATAAGTGGAACGCTATATCGTCGCCTCCTGCGTGAAGGTGTGATCGGTAGCAACGATATAAGTGTGCAATGGAACACAGATGGAGTTTCCTTGTTCAACACGTCCCAAAAATCTGTCTGGCCAATACAGGTTGCTGTGAACGAATTACCATACTCAATACGGAAAAATAATATTTTACTGTGTGGATTATGGTTTCACGCGAAAAAACCACCGATGAATCTTTATTTAGAACCTTTCATTCTTGAGCTGAAAAAATTGAGCACTTTGGGTTTTGATAGTACCACAATATTTGATTCTCAACTTAAAACAATTAAAGTGCATTGTATTCTATGTTCTGCTGATAGTATAGCTCGACCTATGATACAGAATATGAAACAATTCAATGGAATTTATGGTTGTTCATTCTGTCTGAATCCAGGGAAAAAATTAACTCCAACAGGGAATATCCGCGTGTATTGTGGTCAGATGGGAAAGGTACGTACTCATAAACAACATTTGAAATATGTTACAGAAACAGTTAAGCAAGAACGCTGTATTAAGGGAGTTAAAGGAGCATCAGTGGTTATGTATCTATCTTCTTTTTCTGTACCCGAAGACTGCCCTCCTGACTACATGCATGCAGTTCTAGAGGGAGTTGTCAAATCCTTGTTTAATTTATGGTTTAATTCGGTAAACCACGCCGAAGATTGGTACATTAGTCGTCATATGAAGAATATCGATGATATCTTACAATCGATTACCCCTCCAATTGAAATAAAACGGATAATTCGTTCACTCGAGCACCGACATTGTTATACGGCAGCAGAATGGAAGTACTTCTTGTTTTATTATTCAATTCCATGTCTCAAAGGCAAATTGCCAAAGAAATATTTCGATCATTACTTTTTACTAATTTGGGCAATCCATAAACTTTCAAAACGTATCGTCACAAATGAAGATATCTCTCGTGCTGGCGCAGCTCTCAAATTGTTCGTAGAACATTTCGAACCTCTTTACGGTACTAAAAATATGAAATATAATGTACATTTGTTGCTCCACTTAGCAGCTAGTGTACAGCGTTTCGGTGCTCCGTGGGCGTGGTCAAATTTTATGTTCGAAACTTTTAATGGGGTCTTGAAAAAACTATTCTTCGGCACACAGTATATTCCTGAACAAATTGTTAAAATGTATTCGCGGTTGAATTATGTTAAACAACAACAGATGGTCTTTGAAAATGAAGATTGCAACGAAGAAGCGAAAAATTTATTTTATACTTTTCTTAAAAATATCAATTATACCTACGATCTCGTTCATGAAGATGACATGAATACATTTGGCAAATCTGAGCATGACCTTCTCCCAATCGAACTGATTGTACTTAGTGAGTATTTGGATTTTGAACCTGAAAGATATTCGATTTACAAACGTTTTCAGTATAAAAATGTCATTTATCATAATAATGCCTATCTCAGACTTACAAAGCGTAATAATAGTATCGTGAAACTCTCAAATAACGCTTATGTAACTATTACTGGATTAATTGTTATTCCAAATCATGAACCTATCGTTATGGGTAGAAAATACAATATTTCGTGTGAGCACGTATATAAATATAGAAACCTCGACACCCGTGGTCTATGTGTAATTGCGACCGAAATGGATACAGTGCTTTGTTTCCATCCATCAGATATAGAATCAAAGTGCGTGAGAATCTTTCATTCATTCGATGAGGACAAGAGAAAATATTTCATATTTCCTCTCGTGAATCAATTAGAAAAAGATTAAAAATTTGGGCTTAATAATGTTGAAAGACAATTGAAGATTTTGATATACGATAGAGGGTGATTCTCAAAAATGCACGGATTGATTGTCAGATTGAATGATTGTCTCCACGGATTCAATCATTGTTATCAGTGCTAAGAAAATTGTAATCAGAACCCTGTATATAATAATTTGACATTACATACGATTTCTCACTTTAAAATTGTAATAAATATGATTCGATTGCTCAGCCCGAATAGCGCATTTCAAATCCTGGAAATGATACTGTAAAATTGTAATTCCATTTGTTTCAGCTGATTGAGAAGCACTCGATATATGTACAAAATCACTTTGTATGGAATTATAAAATGTGATATCTAGTGCTATAAAGAATTTATATATTTTCCTCATGGACACTGCATTTCAGTGTAGAATGACCTGAAATATTCTTTCCAAAACGAAAAGTCTCAAACCCGAAAATTTTCCGAAATTTTTATAGAAATGCATCAAATTGTTTTCGTATAGAATTAACCCGTATAAACACTCAAATTGTGTATAGAAACCCAAAGAATTCCGTAAGTATGAAAATCATTCTTATACACATTCAACTTACGTATAGAAAGCCAGGAAATTCAGTAAGTATGAGAACCATTCTTATGCACACTCAATTGGCGTCTAGAAACCCAGGAAATTCTGTAAGTATCAAAATTATTCTCATACACCCTCAATTTGCGTATAGAAATCCATAAGATTCTCGCCGTATAGGAATTATTCTTATACACCCTCAATTTGCGTATAGAAATCCATAAGATTCTCGCCGTATAGGAATTATTCTTATACACCCTCAATTTGCGTATAGAAACCCATAAGATTCTCGCCGTATAGGAATTATTCTTATACACTCTCAATTTGCGTATAGAAACCCATAAGATTCTCATCGTATAGAAATTATTCTTATACACCCTCAATTTGCGTATAGAAACCCATAAGATTCTCATCGTATAGGAATTATTCTTATACACCCTCAATTTACGTATAGAAACCCATAAGATTCTCATCGTATAGGAATTATTCTTATACACTCTCAATTTGCGTATAGAAACCCATAAGATTCTCATCGTATAGGAATTATTCTTATACACCCTCAATTTACGTATAGAAACCCATAAGATTCTCATCGTATAGGAATTATTCTTATACACTCTCAATTTGCGTATAGAAACCCATAAGATTCTCATCGTATAGGAATTATTCTTATACACCCTCAATTTACGTATAGAAACCCATAAGATTCTCGCCGTATAGGAATTATTTTTATACACTCTCAATTTGCGTATAGAAACCCATAAGATTCTCATCGTATAGGAATTATTCTTATACACTCTCAATTTACGTATAGAAACCCATAAGATTCTCATCGTATAGGAATTATTCTTATACACTCTCAATTTGCGTATAGAAACCCATAAGATTCTCATCGTATAGGAATTATTCTTATACACCCTCAATTTGCGTATAGAAATCCATAAGATTCTCGCCGTATAAGAATTATTCTTATACACCCTCAATTTGCGTATAGAAACCCATAAGATTCTCGCCGTATAGGAATTATTCTTATACACTCTCAATTTGCGGATAGAAACCCATAAGATTCTCATCGTATAGAAATTATTCTTATACACCCTCAATTTGCGTATAGAAACCCATAAGATTCCCATCGTATAGGAATTATTCTTATACACCCTCAAATTACGTATAGAAACCCATAAGATTCTCGCCGTATAGGAATTATTCTTATACACCCTCAATTTGCGTATAGAAACCCATAAGATTCTCATCGTATAGGAATTATTCTTATACACCCTCAATTTACGTATAGAAACCCATAAGATTCTCATCGTATAGGAATTATTCTTATACACCCTCAATTTGCGTATAGAAACCCATAAGATTCTCGCCGTATAGGAATTATTCTTATACACCCTCAATTTACGTATAGAAACCCATAAGATTCTCATCGTATAGGAATTATTCTTATACACTCTCAATTTGCGTATAGAAACCCATAAGATTCTCATCGTATAGGAATTATTCTTATACACTCTCAATTTGCGTATAGAAACCCATAAGATTCTCATCGTATAGGAATTATTCTTATACACCCTCAATTTGCGTATAGAAACCCATAAGATTCTCATCGTATAGAAATTATTCTTATACACTCTCAATTTGCGTATAGGAAAATACGAAATTCATGGCGTATAAGAAAACATCCCAATATCATATACGCAAAGCTATAAGATTCTCTATAGAAAGTTTCTATAGAAACTTTCTATAGAAACTTTCTATACGTTTTTTTCATACGTGTCTATACTGCACACACACCGGTCACTTTATTCAAAAATTGAAGTGTACTCGCGCACAATGATGAAGACGTTGTATTGCTTCAAGGTGATATAGCTGTTCTGGAATCCTGGTGTGATCTTAACAGGCTGCGCTTAAACATCAAAAAATGTGCCGTAATGGCCTTTTCAAGGCGTCTTCGACAAACTCCGGTCTCTTACCGACTTGGGGGGCAATTGGTTCAGCAGGTTAAGGAGATAAGAGATCTAGGGGTGCTGATCGACTACAGGCTGACGTTTACCAGCCACATCGAGAGCGTATTGCAGCGCTCGTGCCGAGTCTTGGGACGTATTAGCAGGACATACTGGGATTTCAAGAAGGTTGAGACGCTCATCCGACTATGTTCGACTCTCTTCCTCCCCATCCTGGAATACTGCTCTGTGATCTGGTCACCGCACACGAACCAGCTCATCGAAAGCCTGGAGAACGTGCAGCGGAGATTCCGCAGGTCCCTCAAGTTTTTAGCGCACCGTGACAGTCTCATTAATACCGATGAGGTTTATCGACAGTACCACATTCACAAACTCAGCATCCGCAGGCAGCACGCTGACCTTTCGTTCTTCTTCAAGGTCATAAACGGGCTCATTGATTCACCTGAAATTTTGGGTCAATTGAGTTTTGTGCACCCGAGAGGTGGCTCGTGTCAGAGACTACTGTTGGAAACAGAAATGACTTCGAGGAAGTACGTTTTATCAGGGCCGAAAAATAGAATCGCCAGCCTGGTGGACGAGTACTCCTCGCAGGTGAACCTCTTTGGTGGTTCATACTCCATCATTCAAAGGACAATTAAAAACCTAATGCTAGCAAAGGACAGGTCAATACAATGATTTGATTTGATGTCAACGAGAGCAACTTCTTCGTACTCAAAAGTGATATGTATATATATTAGATGATAGAAAGGGCAATTATGTAACATTTCTTCCTCATTCCCCGAATGTTTCGAATAGTATATTAGACAACGAGTGCGGGAAGCGCCGTATTACCCACGAGCACGGTTTCAGCACGAGCGAAGCGAGTGCGCTTAAACGTGCGAGTGGGTACGGCGCCCTGCACGAGTGGTCTATACAATTTTATATTACTCACATGCGGTGTGAAATGGCGCTTGACCTTACTCTTTAGAGGTTGGCAAGTGCTGTTTTGATCCATTGAAACGTCTTACTCATCGTATTCGATGAATGAGATTTTTGGCGTGTATAAAGACTATTAACCATGCTGGAGTGTGTGATGATGGCATTCCCTACGCCGCAGGAAGAGAGGTCCTGCTGCAATAGCGAGTCCGGGACATCTCTCTGCTCTTGCCTGGGTCGAATTCAAGCCTCTCACGTCCGAGCCTCAACGAAACTAAGTAAAGTTCACTTCTAGGTCAAACCGATTGGGGGGAGTTTTGAAAGGCTCTATCTCTTACAGTTTGTTGTTGATCGACTTGAAATTTCAGGCCAATATTCTTGACACACTGGAGAATGGGGAAAAAAAAATTAAATTCTTGTCATTTCAAAACCCATGTAACCCATTAATGGTAGATAAATTAAGTAAACGAATTTTCGAAATCAGCTTGCCCAATTGAAAAGAAAAGGAGTACTAAGTTTTGAAAATTCCGTTTATCAACGCCATTATAAATTTTTTTATCAATTAAAATTCATCCAGCTTCAATATTGATTAATAAATAATCAAATGAAGTAATTAGTTACTTATTCATCAAATTATTGGAATTTCCAATTCACCTTGGATGATGCTGTTAAATATTAAATTCATGAAGGAATGGAAGAAATTCAAGAACTTCAGAGTCAAACTCTGATATTAATAGAACTATCATGAACGAGAACAGATAACAAGTTGTCATTGAATTTTTTTCACTTGAGAATCCAGGAAAATCGTACCCATGAATATTTAAAACCATCTTCCTCGTCGGAGAGATAACGGCTGTAGTGTGGATAGCCGATAGAATTTTCAACCGTGGATAGACAAACATTTATATAATAGATCAAACCTTACCCATTGCGATAACAGTTGCGTACGGAAGGTAGAAAAGAAGCAATTAAAATTGATCATTTTCTTTTATTCCATGAAGTGAATTTGAAGCGTATCGAATCCTTCCCAATAACGTCAAGTACGTGTAATACGAAAGAAGAGTAATGAAATTGTGAATAAAAGAACTTCAGAAGAATTAATCTAAAAGAATTTTAATAAATTTCCATCCTTCAAGTTGACGCAATGAATTTCCAATTAATATTATTCTCAATCATTTTTCGAGGTGAGTACCAATCATCAGTACTATTAATGCCGCGTGAGAGAAATTTTTATACTTCTTTTTGCTCTTCATTTTTTGAGAATATCTTCGTAACTAAGTAAGATGACAAATTTTTGGTAGAACAAACTTCCTTTATAGCTCTTGACATTTTCTGTAAAAAAAGGTATAGAAAAAAATAGCGCTATCTCCTTCAGTTTCCGAGGTATTTTCACAAATTTAAGAGCAAAAAGAATGGCCTAATCATATTTTATTCTAATCCCCTGCACTTCTGAATCATAAGTATGTTTTGATGATCATGCAATGTGATCATTTATGTGACCTTAATTCAGTGGTACATGCTGTAACTGGTGGAGAAATTGCTAATGAAGGTACCTTGAAGTATCAAGTATCCATTCGGGAAAATCACATACACACTTGCAGTGGTGCTGTACTTGATGAATGGAGAATTCTGACTGTAGCTGTATGTGTTGAGACTTACCTGGAACAGTACTACACTGTGTATGCTGGTTCAGTAATTCGAGATGATAGAAAATTACTGATTCATTCTGTGGAGCGAATTCATATTCATCCGGAATATGACACAGATAGTGATACTGCGACAGATTGGATACAGCATCTACCCAATAACTTGGCTATATTGATAGTTAGTAATTGATCCATTCTATAATGACTGGTGAACCAAATAATGAATTCTCCTAAAATTATTAATGATGTTATTGTAGCTTCAAGAACCGTTGACTCTTGGGAGACATATTCAAAGGATCTCATTACCAACAGAAGAGACCCTGCCGTACTGTTCGTTTTGTAAAGTTGCTGGATGGGGCCTGACTGATAGAATTTTGAAGTGGACATTCCAGACGATCTATAGCCCACGAGTCTGTATGAGCATGAACTCTACGCACAGACAAAACGAATTTTGTGCTGTCGATCCTTCAGGATTTTCGAGCCTCGAAGCAGTAAGATTATTATAATTTAACCCTTCACACAATTTGGAAAAATGGCGTTCTACACTGTTAGGAAATCATTATTAAAACTTCTTGAATTTTGAAAAATTCTGAAGATTTTATTATAAAATTGAATGTGTCTTTTGTGATTTGACTACTTCGGTATGGCTTATTTTCTCGAATATCCCAAGAATTATATTTCAGGGTGACGAGGGTAGTCCACTAATTTGTGATGGGACAGCAGTTGGAATTTATATACCAAGTGAAATTGATCGAGGTCATCCAGGTTTCTATGCAAAGATATTCAGTTTTTTGCCTTTCATAAATGGAATCCAAAAATATATACTAGGACCGTCAGCTGTGAAGACGAGACGAAAGCCGGAATAATTGGCTGATTAAGGATGAAGTGATCAGTTATAAGAATGTAGATTTTGACAAAATTGTTGATCAAAAAAAATTCACGGCCTTCCAGACTTGAATGCTTAAAAACCCTCTTTTCCTCAACCACAATTAATGTATCTCTATAATAATAATAACTATGTATAAGTATATTGTAGATATACTTAATATTGTGAGAATGGAGTACAGAAGACGCGAAGGAAGATAAAGTAGCAAGTAAATCAATAAAAAATCAAAAATGTCATATATATCTTAGTACTGGATACTGAATTGTACTAGATACTAGTCGTAACAACCAGGAATGATCAATAGAGAAGGAGCAAGAGAAAAAAAATATTTCCTACCTCATGAAATCCCAGTCATAAATCTCCCTAATCATATCAGGCACATGAAAAATGAAAAAGAATAGATACTCAAGTAAGACAATTATTGTGTGACTGACAACAGTGTACGAAAATTATCCTGAAATTCTTTTCAATCAAAATTCATTATTCAAACTGAAACCATGGATTTTCAATTACTATTGCTTTTAACAACATTTCAAGGTGAGTGCAAATGATAACTATAATGGACTTCTACATGTGAGACAATTTTCATGCATATTTATACTTGGAAAATTACAAATAACGAAAATCCTATTTCGTACATCGGAATTTCTATTATATATTTTTTTTTTTATTAGCAATTTCTATTATAACTATATCAACAATTGATTTAATGATTAATGATATCTCGATTCAGTTGCCAATTGTCTGAATGGTGGAACAATAGCTAATGAAGGTTCCTTCAAATATCAAGTATCAATATGGGAAGACGAAATGCCCTGTTGTAGTGGTGCTATACTTGACGAATGGAGAATTCTCACCGTGGCTGAATCTGTTGCGGATTTCCCACCGGAATTCTACACTGTATATGCTGGTTCAGTCTATCGGGGAGGTGGATATTTACCCTTTTATAATGTGACAGAGATTTACCTCCATCCAGAATATGATACAGATGATTCTGATGATGAAACAATCTCGTATCCATCCGACAACTTGGCGATATTGATAGTAATTCATCGACTTAATCATTACTAATAACTTATTTTTTGGCTCTAGTTATCGGGTTACATTAAAAAAAAATGGAAATATGTTTGAATTCTCAAATTTTTAGACGGCATTCCAGGGAGATATGATGCTCCGAATTTCACTAGTATCGAAATGTCAACAAAGCATTGAAAGCAAGAATCAAATAAACTATTAATTTGGATGTCGTAAATTTATATAAATTTCATTTGATTCTTCTTATATTAGATGAATTTTCAGGGAAAATTTTCATGTAATTTCAAGTTTATTGATTTTTATTGAGATATTTCGATTTTTTTTGTTCAATTTCGAGCAATTATTCGCTAACAGAAACTAAAGAATTTTCCCAAAAGTACTAATCCTAAAGTACTGATTCTTAATGAATTATTGAGAATGTTAGTAACGTAATTGTAGCTTCGACAACCGTTGACTCTTGGAGAACATGTGCAAAGGATCTCATTACCAACACGAGATATCGTGCCGTACTGTATGTTTTGCACAGTTGCTGGTTGGGGACTGACTGATAAAGTTTTAAAATGGACATTCCAAACAGTGCACAGCCCACAAAACTGTGTCCTCCTACAGTCTACACACAGACATAATGAATTTTGTGCTGACGATCCTTCAGGATTTTCAAATGTTGAGGAGGTGAGATGTTGAAAATTAACTTGGACAATTCTATTTTTCCTATTTAAGAAAGTACGTACACGTAAATGAACATCGCGAGAGTCGAAACGCGTAAGGCTGATTCTTTATTGGTCAAAAAAAAGGAATGAACATCGGTAGAGTCGAAATACTATAGCCAAACACGTGAAATTGATTTCTCATCAATCAATTAGGTTTAGCAGAACAAATCAGAAAAAAAAGTAAACTGTCATATCAAAGTATCAAACGTGAATGCGGTGCGTGAAGCGCGCGATCGGTTTCGTTTAATTGATTTTAACTGTAAACTCTCAACAGCTTCGAAATTGCTCAAGAAAACTAAAATAAGTTTTTTTGGTGATTCAAGGATTTTTTCCGAACAAAGAAGATTGTTGAAGAAAACTCCCTATTTCATTCATATTTTCAAATATTCTGAAATAGTAATTACAAAGTAGTATCGACTTTTGTTATTTCACTAGAGCAGACAATGACGAAATGGACATACGCGGTGAAATAAATCGGCATTCTTTTAGACAGAAAACTTTTACGAAACAATTTGGAAGAATTACCCAACAATGGAGATATATTGCAGCATCATCTCAAGCTTTCTCAGATTTTTTCGTGGAGTTTTCTCGATTTTCCGTGTGGCGCAAAATTTTAAATCATTATATTCTGAAGATTCATTTCGCCCTGGTCTCTCCTATTTTGCTTCAAGTTATTTTTTCCAAATACTTAAGGCTGTTTAGAAGAAAATTCAGTGCAATGCTAAATTTCCCAAAACTCGACAGTTAATTATTTAAATAATAAAGAATATTCTATCGAAATTTGAAGTGATTTCGGGACTTAGTTTTCAAGGGGAAAATTTGAAGCTACGAGTTTTACACGTAGAGATATGGGAAGCCGATAAGCTTTTTCATGAAATCTATCTTACCGCGTTCTGAAAGATACCGTAATACCCTTATCAGTTCGTCATATCTCTACGTGTAAAAATCACGAATTTAAACTTTTTTTTCTCGGCAACTAAGCTCCGAAATCATTCGAAATTTCAACAGGACATCCTTTATTATTCAAATGATGAACTGCCAGATTTTGGAAACTTTCTCATTCCACGGAATTTTCTTCTTAACAACCTTAATAATGATATTTTAGGGTGACGAGGGTAGTCCACTAGTTTGTGAAGGGACTGCAATTGGAATCTATATACCAAGCTTAGATGGCCGAGGCTATCCAGTGATATATGCTAAGATATTCAGTGCTTTGTCATTCATAAATGAAACGCAGAAAACTACGTCATCAGAATTAGGACCACCAGCTGAGAAGAAAAAAAGGCAAGGAAATTGACGGATGAGTATAGAATTCAGCCAATACACGAAGCTGAATGGGAGAATGCTCCGAATAATACTAAATACATTATTTGAATTAGATTGCGTGGAAGATCAGAATTTCGATGAAGATAAACTAAAGATGACTATGGTTATGATTATGTAAAAAAATCAATCAAATATTCCAATTCGAGTTTAACTAGGATATTCATCATTTCAGTACCCCCCCCCCCCCCTCAAGTCCTTCAACAATGGGAGTTCACAATAGAATTGTTAGAATAGCAACTCGTTTCTTGAATTACATAGGCGATTCAATATTTATTCCTTCAAAATATGTCCATTTGAAACTGGAACATGCATGAAGTATACAACAGTCCACATCCCGAGTCAAAATTTTTCGGTCGTTTCAATTCCTGTTTCAACCTACAAAAATTGTAGATTGAAAGAGAGCGAAAGGAAGTTGAACGGCGTATGGCCACCGTGTATTTTCAACTTACTTTGAACCTACAAAACGGCCGAAATGTGCGTTTCTTCCACTTTGTAAGTTCGAAGTAAGTTGAGTTTCTTCCACTTTGTAAGTTCAAAGGAAGTTGAAATTTTCTAAAAATTCTCCTCCATCCCCTCCCTTCAAGCCTTTTCTCCCCTAAATGCGCGTTTTTAATTGATTTCGCGCTCAATTGTATGATTAAGAATAGCCCCCCAGCACGGTTATTCTAGTTTTCTTTTAATGAAATGAATAAAAAAAAAAAAAAAGAATTCGGTCTAGTAGTTCTCGAGATAGTCCAGGCGGTCACCCCATCCAAGTACTGATCAGATCCAATGCTGCTTAACTTCGGTGACCGCCTGGAGTTCTCTCGTTGACTGCTGCTGATCTGAAACATATAACTATCTCGATTCTCATTGCGCCTTTTAGGCTCTTTGAAAAAAAAGAAGAATAATAATGAATCGAATGTATAATGATAATTAATAATAAATCTAAAATAATGATAAATTAATTAATCCATAAGAATGCATTTTAGCTGAACAAGAAGCGCCAGAACTGATTTTTTTTTTACTTCGAGAATTTTCTTTGTTTTGAGAAATTCACGGTTTCAAAACATCTTTAGCTCTAGATGTGATACCGTAAAATTTCTCAAAAGACGTAAAAGACAAGATCATTTGCGTGCAAATTGCAGGATTTCCAATTGGAAAATATCGATTTTTTCAGGATTTATGGGCACTTGCCGAAAAATCAAGGTAAAATCCTTCTATCTCACCTCGAGATATTCATTTTTCGAGACATTAGCCAAAAATGAAAAAAAACGGGCAATTGAAGGAGACCAATTTTTTCCATTAATTCTTTCAATATTCCTCAGGAACTGATCGAGATAGTGCAATTTCACCTGAATCCTTTTTTATAGCTCTTGGAATTCTCTCCAAGATGCAATCAGCACTAAATTTCTCTATCTCGCTCATTTTTCGAAATATTGGCCAAAAATGAGGAATAAAAGAATTCAATGAATAAATCGAGGAGGGACACAAATATCTCGTTATCATTCGATTACAGATGCATCCCCGATCATGATGCACCACGAAAATGCATCGGATCGCGAAAGAAGTATCAATCGCATGAGAAAAGAGTTATAAAAATGAAAATAATGGAAATTCCCGGAAATAAAATCGAAATTTTTTAAAATTTATTTTCATTTTTATTTTTTTTCTAGCGATAAGTTCAAGAAGTTGAGAGTAAGGTGAACTAGGTAAGTTGAACTCGTTCACTCTACTTCTCGCCCTACACTCGATTTCTGATAAGTTGTAGACGTCGAAAGGAAGGTGAATCAGGTAAGTTGAACTCATTCACCTTACATTTCGCCTTACATTAGAGACGTAAAGTCGAAATACGGCGAAAGGAAGGTGAGATTCTGGCGGGACTTCTTGGACATCAAAGAAATGTAGATTGAAAGTAAGTTGGAAGTCGAAATGTAGGGTGAACGAGCCCAAAAATTTCGACTCGGGATATCAGACAAATTATCATCATTTCGCCTTATTTCTATTCAAAATTTGAAAACTTACAAAAAAAAAGAAAAATTCCATTCAGAAACAGGAGAAACAAAATAAATTTTTAATCCACGGCTTCTGAAGTTTTTCTGCTTCAGTAGATACTTCCTAGAAATGAAAGGTCTGTATTAGTTTTATGAATGAATGACAAAAGTCCGAAGCGAGATAGAATCGATGAACTATTATTTTTCCTTGTTAGGAACCCATGGAAAAATCGGTAGTTGAAAATCAATGGACAACGGTCTTGTTCCCAGAGATAGAATCTGGTGATCGAAAACTCATCATTATGTCTGTGCATCGGACTTTGAATTTTTCAATATCAGTCATTCTGTTAAATTTGCTATGGTATCGTTGAAACAACCCACGATTTGCAAATAAAATTTCATATTCCCAGAAGCAACTGGAATGATTTATATAGCAGTGACACAGGTTTCAAAACATTTTATTAGTTTTTTTTCGAAAGTGAATCATATTAAAATTTTCAGTCGCGTGGAAGTCTTTCGTGCAACGTAATTTATAGTACGAAAAACAATTCATATTGTCCTACCGATTCGCACATTCAGTGGCAAAATACCCTCGTTCAAAATCACGAATTGCATAGAGAAAATTTACTATAGAACATTTTCAATAAATTTCTGTCTCCAAGTTCAAAGTATGATGTGCAGACTCAAATATTTCTTGATAATTTGCAGCACAGTTATAAAAAGTGAGCATGGAGAACAAGTGATGACTTAAGGAGGTTGGTCACTAAATGCGTTCAAATGAAAAAATTCTGAAAATTTTCAATGTTATTGTTGAATATCCCATACGACTCGTGTTAAATTTTTAATTCGTTCTTGAACCTAGTTTGGTCGTAATAAATTAATGAAAATCCCTGGTTATACACAGCCTCTTATGGGCATACTGAGCCATACCGATAATTCGGAGACAAAAAATTGAAAATCTCGTGAATGACAATTGAGATTTCATTGGAAAACTGATCAGTACCTTCCTTGAACAATTAGGAAAAAAAATTGACCATTTTTTCGGGGCCTTACAGACCTTTTACAATTGCAATTTATGGTTTTATACAATTCCTCGATCAAAACTCACGTGTCGAGTAACTAAAATGGCATCGCTGCGTGACGTAGCATTATGTCTGTGAGAGCTCGGTATGTATGTGTGGATACAGTTTGAAATATATTTCAACTGCAGCGTTGTCAAAGTTCCCGAGCCCATCTCGCAATCAATTTTCTTTCATTTTTTATGACATTGACAACATTTGAGGTGATTATTTATTTTCAAAAATTATAAGAGGGAATAAAAAAATTATTATGATGATTTTCAGCGAGTAATTAACTGATTAGAGGTCAGAAAAATATTGTCTATTTTCGTGTTCAGGAATTGGTATTAGCTCGGGATGCCTATGCTAAAGCATAGGCATTCTCCCCTGCCCGCGCATCCCGCACAAGTGGTAACCAACCTCCTTAAGGGAATACGACAAAATACGTCACACCCGTGGAGTAGCAAAATGGAAGAAATCAATTATTTTTGCACACCTTCTTTTGAGAATATTTCGAAAACTGCCTTTTCCTATAACTTTTTTTTTTCTACAAGAGACGTTGTCATGAGATTTGCGCTATCTCTCTTAGTTTCTAAGATATTCTTCCAAACTGGCTGTAAACATTAAAGCCAATGCTTCAAGATGAGTCAATTGATTGACTCATCTTGAAGCATTAGCTGAGTCCTATCCTAACTTGGAAATAGTGCAGTACAGTAGACTTCCAAATGAGTTTACACGACCTCCCAAGATCAAATTACCCTTTCGTGCCTGTCCCTACTTCTTGCGCAGAGCATTCTTCTCATTGCACAGAACGTTAATATATATCTAAAATGAAAATTTGAAATTGCGCGTTACTAAACGCAATTCTGATTGTTCCACACACGGATCAGAGATTCAACGAGGAACTTTAATGGAAAGATTCTGAGAACTTTAACGAAAAAATAACTCTAATGGACTAAACTTCATTGGAAGTGTACTGTACTCGCAAATAGAGAGTAAACCAAAGTGAAATAGTAAACTTTTCGTCATAACTGGCTTTTGTGTCCTCAATTTCTCTCGAAACATTAAATACCAGAATATTTCATAAAAATGATCTGTCCAGTTACACAGGCGATAATTAATGGTACATTAGCTCATGAAAATACCTTCAAATACCAAGTATCTATATGGGACTATACGGAACCAATCTGCAGTGGTGCAGTGATAGACAAAGGGCATATTCTTACAGCAGCACACTGTGTAGATGATATGAACCGAGATTCTTGTTTCGTACGTGCTGGTTCAGTCAATTTGGGTGACAATAATGCATACTTTCATGGAGTGGAGAGAATCCAGCTTCATCCAGAATATAAACCAGCCTACACTCCAACTCAAGAAGACATAGATAATGGAGTGTTAACGTATGCAGAAAATGATGTGGCTGTACTCACAGTAATGTATCCAATGAATCATGATATGTAATTAACCCTAGATTGGTCATCCTATGGGATATTTCCCCAGTTCTGGCTTTTATATTTTTCCATGATCAATCGGTTGAGCGTGAAATCCTGACAAAAAAGACCTATGCTGAAAAGATGAAGAAGAAATAAAATAAATTCTTGTAGTTGAAAAAATTTATTTCGTGCTGAGTAAAGTCATTTGGTGAGCAATGTTGCCAAAAACTCAGGAAAACACGCCCGCGCTGTGCAGAATGAATTCGGCAACATCACACCTAAAATAATACGGCGGCAAATCCCTTTAGCGTTAGCAAAGAAAGGAACAAAATTCAAGTTATTACAGTAAAGCTGGGCTTTCTATATATTGTTGGGGACATTTAGATGACATTTTTTTCACATATACTCTAGTAGAAAATTCAGTGAGGACATGATAAGTGCATGATGAGGTTTGCCCCGCGTACCTATAGGGACATCATAGGGCATACCTCGTGAGGACATCATCAGGATCGTCACGCAGTCGCCCCGTGATGAGCCCGACAGGGGTACCTTAGGGTAGTGCTACAATGGTCGCAAATGTAGTACGACGCCACAGTCATGCGCGATGCGAAACCGAAAAGCGTGCATGTGATATGCACTATGATTGGTGGGTCGAAGAATATTTGAAATTGGTGATGATGATTATGAGAATTTCAATAGGTTAGCCTGCCATAGAATCGATCATCTTGAAGAATGCTGCAATGGAATTACAGGAAGAAATGAGTCGAAAGTTCTCTATGAGACCATTTTTATGGAATTTTATCTAATGAATATTTTTCGAATTTTCCTTTCGTAAAGCATCCATTTCTAATCAATCTTTCAGTCAGTGTCACGAAATAGATCCTCTCAGGTTCATAGTCTCACTTTATAGGCCGAATCCACTACATACTAGTATTTTGAGATTCAAATATGTACAGATATATTCCTAACAAAAATGAATTGACCTGTTTAATAAGCATATGTTATTATCAATAATTCTTGAATATTTATTCCGGACATGAATATTGTGACAGCTGTCAGTGCTAACTTAAGTAAATTCAGAGTTCTGTCTGCGCTTAGTCGTGCACTAATTATATACTTGCATTAATCGCGCGGCAAGCGTTGCACTGCGCCGCGTTTGCGACCTTTGTAGCACTACCCTTATCGGGACATCACAACCATGCCTCATAACTACCCGATCTCTAAAAATTAATTCGCGTAAATTTATAACGATAGTTATTCATTATTTATGATGAAAAACATCACTCAACATTGAGTATGAAATTGAGTATGAATCAATGGCTCTTATTCAAATATTTCGCCCTTATTGTTCACTTCTCAATGGCTTTGTTCAACCTTCGTTGAATATCGGGGGAGAATTTGACTATTATTGTTATCTTTATTTTCTTGCAATTTGTAATAAGCCTTTTTTCCACAATTTTCATTCAGTTGCAATATTCCAATAGTACTGCATTTATTGCATTTAATTACTAAATTTCCTAAAAATCAGTTAAAGGAATTTTAATACATGAAAAAGTAAATTAATTCATTTACTTTGTTATATCTTAAATTTTATCATTTAATTATTTCCGTTTTGTATTACTGAAAATAGAATTGCAATAGTCGATTCTCTTTGAAATGATAATATCAATACTGGAATGATAATGTCCAAAATGCTGATTGTCTGCTTGCAGTTATCGACGTGGTTGAATATTGGTGAGCGTATCCAAATCATTCCATTATCAATGGGAGATATAAGTTACCGTTCCTATTGTAAAATCGCTGGCTGGGGTCTGGATGATCAGAATTTATCGTGGACGATCCAAATGATTCCTACACCATCGACCTGTGAATATTTATACGTACCACACAGAGAAAATGAATTTTGCGCTATGGATCCATCAACTCTATCAGGTCCCTCTGAGGTAGAGGAGATTAAATTAATCAGTTTTTTCGGAATGAACATTCGTAGACTTGCTAAAATATTTCCACGAATTATCCCAGATGTTTTTGTAAAGTCTTTTACTTTTTAAGAGATTTCGGTTTATTTGATTCCTCAGTACTGAAATTCATGATGTTTATTGAGGGAATTTGTCTCAATGTACAATACTGAGGGCAAATGAAGATAGACCATAAGAAAGACTTTTACGTATTTCATCACAACGAATCTCTAAGGAAAATTGAATTAATTGTGTTCCCCCATTTTACTACTATTTTATGAAGAGTCGAATCTCAATTATTTGTATTCAATGATATAATTTTTTAGGGTGACAGTGGTAGTCCATTAGAGTGTGATGGTTTCTTAGTTGGGATTCTCCTATCAAGTTTCCTAAATCCAGGTTACCCAGCTACGTACGCGAAAGTACGAAGCTTCTCGGCATTCATAGCTAATAGCAGGGAAGACACAGAATCATAATTACTAAGAATCTAATATTGAATTGACGATATTCCAATTTTTAAGAGTAAATGTATTCCTCATAATTCAGAACGCATACCTGTTCTATTATGTTTGCATAAATTTATTTAAACAATAAGCAAAGAAATAAAACAATGTAATTATGAATTTCAAAATTTATTTATTCAATTTCCTTTCACAGTACAAATCATCAATTATTTCCTTGAAACTTTTTCATTATTATATATCCAATAACTAATCGTAATTACAAACGTAGATTTATATCTCTGTTCACATATCTTTTGCAATCGTTTATTGAATAATTCCATCGCCAAAATGAAACGAATTTAAATTCTTTACTGATATTCTTCAACATTTGAAACTCATAGTTTCTATCTATGGACTAAAATATTTTAGTAAATTGAAATGTGAAAAAAGAAAAAAAACGAATGCTTAATGGTCCCAAGAAACATTAGGCTATTAGCCGCGAAGAGTGATACTAGCGCACTAGTAACAATGGAAATAGTAGAAAGAAGGGAAATTGGAATTTGACGATTACTGTAACGTACTTCACTGAGAAAAAATTTAGTTCGAAACGTAGTGAAGTTAAAGCTCTAATAATCAATGTGAGTACAATAGTTTCAAGAAAAGTACAAAGCATGGCAATCACTCAAAATTCTTTTTCAATTGTCCTGAGATATTGAAATAAATTGTCTGATAGCACTTTTCATCCATTTCATTCATTAAACTCAAACATTTTATAGAATTCATCAACTTCGTTGATTTCAACAAAAAATTCCCTCAGTGTTATCTACATCAGTAGTTAGAGATGAAACGAGGTAAGTCAGTTGTTTCACTTGAGACTATTTTTTCAAGATATTCACAAAAAAGGAATGATCCCAAATATAAATTTACGAAACTCGTTTCGTCTCTACGCCACTGGTAGTCTGCAGGAGATTAAATAAATCACAAAATATTATGGAATTGAGATGAAAATCTCAAATTTGTTTTTCTATCGACACCTCGATATGATTATCTGAATCATTAACATTATCTCGGCATCAACAAGTGAGGCTGTCGACATACGAATATATATATATATATATATATTGTTTTTATGAATTATTTTTTATTTCTTTTATACTATTAATAAATGCTTTCTTATCAATCGTTACCCTCAAAAAATTCAATCAGAGAAAAATAAATGTATCATATCGACAGTACCTCTAAAGGGGGCAAAACTTTAATTGAGCCCCTTACTTCCTTGGCTGTTGAATATGTATTGGTCTTGAAGTATGAGCAGTACGCGCATCGTGTGTAGGTACTGGTTTTTCATGAAAATTTTGCACAGCCTCAGGCGGGAAATCGGCATTACCCCTTGCTGGCGCACCACTAATCATTACTGTCTTTGGTGGGCTGAAATTTTAACAGAGAGTGATTGATAATTTGAGAATATAATTGAATGATACTACAATCAGGGGAAAATTCAATAAATTCGATTGAGTGATGAATATTCCTGAACTACTACATTTCTTCAGTTTACATTAGAGTACATGTTGTTTTTCAATTGACCAAACAAAGGGAAGACGGCATAATTCCTTTCAGCATGAAAACCTTTACTAACCCTCTGAGGGCCACAATTTTCTGGCATTCTGGACCAGTCCACCCTGGATGTACAAGAACCCAGAACTTCTTTGACGTCTATCACACGTTTCAAACAAAAAATTTCAACTCACAAGCAGTGAAATTGAAACGTTATATTCTCAGAAATGAGATTATGTGAAGCTGTAGTCGATATTTTCATTATTAACGAAACTGTGTGAAGAAATGCAAAAAAGGCGAAAAATTCGCCTGTAGGACCCTTTGCACATTTTCAACGATTTTTCCTCTGTTAATTGCGATAAGTAGATAAAATTATAGTGATTTTTAAGCTCGAGATTCTCAGCTAGAAGATGGTGGAACTCATTTTCATGATTCTTCGAAAAACCCTAGGGGTGTTGCAACCCAGAACGCTTTATTTAAGTGTGTAGTACGAAGACCAGAGGCCCACTGGAATAGCTCTCTTGCCTATTTGGTAGGTCATAAGGCTTCCCCTAATTTACCGAGTAAGAGCGCTGCCCTTAGTTTGTTTCCCTCCCTGCACGCAACATTTTAAAGGTGGCACTGGGTGGCTGTACACCCAGTTGGCCCTCAGAGGGCTAATTATTTTTGCAAAATTACCCAACAATAAAAACACCTTGGCGCATCTTTTCAATTTTTTTCCAATTTTTTCATGAAATCCTCATTTCTGCCTTGATCTCCCTTACGCTGTGACAAAAAAACCGACTTCATGGCGAGGAATATTTCTAAGAGGAATGGAACAATATTCTGTTTATTCCCCTGAATTTCGCTCTTATAACGCGTATATGCACTCTATCGCGCGGGAAACCTCAAATTTTTTGCGTCTCAATTCTCACGACTAGGGACTTATAGAAAAAAATAGCTTTCGAGTCTTCAATCAATGAAGAGATAAATAAATAACACGAACAAAAACAATGAATCATTGTTTATCTACATTATAAACATGAAGAATATGAAGTTGTACTTCGTTTCGAAAAACAATTGGATGGAACAAAGAATAATTTTTCATTACACGACGTAGAATTGATCAATGGTTGGATTTGATAGAATATCCCAGAATTTGAGGAAGATAAAACAGTGTTTGAAGTTACCTTTTTCGTCAAGAAAAACGAGAGTTGCAAAGAATATTTCTACAAAAAATACTTCATCTTTGTATCATTTTTCAACCGTAGAACAAGAGAGAAATAATCTGATTTTTTGCAGGAATTCCTCCCGTAGCTCTCATTCATCTCAATAAAAACTATTCAACATGGAAAAATAATTTATTAGGCTAAAAAAGAAGGATGAAGGTGACATAATATATAATCAACCTTTGAAAAATCACTCTCTTCTAGAACTAGACAAATTAACAATTTTGAAAGAATAATTGATTATTTCTAATGAAACAGCAAAGTTACCCTTAAAAAAGCAAAAAAAAATATTTCAGACATTTCTGCAGGACCCGAGGAAAATACACTTGAAATATGTGTGCAGAAGGTTTATATATTTACTCTGTTCGACAATGTAATGATAAGATTTTCGCACATTTTCTTCATTGTCTCATTGAGCATTCTCGCCTTGTTATTTGTTGACACGTGAATTACACCACGATATACCAATCATCTTGTCAATTGACGATAATATAAAAGGCCTTGTCCATCAATTCCTATTACTTGATGTAATCAGAATAGACAAAGGAACGAACAAGAGATACAAATATATTTGCATCGCCGGGCGGAAAACGACGTTTCTAACCTCACTTCGCTCGATTAAAAACGTCTGTTTTCCGCTTCGTCAATGCAAAATAGTACATTACGCATCTAGGGCGGGGAAAAAGTAATTTCTCCCGAGCGAAGCGAGGGTGGTAAAATTTTGTCGAAATTCACTTTTATCCGCCCATGGTGCGTATATTATTTATTTGCCCAAGGGTGCTGGAAAAATGAGTTCCAAGCCAAGGAAAGTGAGGTTAGAAACCCATTTTTCCAGCCCCATGGGTAAAAAAAATAGCATATACACCACGGGCGGCAAGAAGTCAGCCTTGACAAAAATGTGGCACTCTCGCTTCGTTCGGGAGGCAAATTTTTCTTGAACTTGCCTTCTTCCCGCCCTAGATGTGTAATACTAATTCTGCAGATTGCAATTTACCTGTTTCATCACAAAAGTTGCGATGACATTCTTTACTCAAATTGTTTAATGCAAAAGATATCTCTGAAACTATCGAATTAATCATCGAGACACTTTTTACGATTATGAAGTTTTCTAAAAACTCAATTTTATTTTATCACCAGTTTCTCAAGAATCTCGGAATCAAAGCGAGATGGAGCAATTTTCATAATAACTGTTTTTTGTAAAGAATTTCAAGAGTTTCTGGTGGTGAAATGAAATTGATTTGTTTGAAGAATTCATATCCTCCACATTTTTTGTACGTCATAAAATTCTTTACATCAAGGATTTCTTCGCATTTCCCCCTCGACGAAATTCAGAGTAGACGAAAGAAGATTGACTCATTGGCGATTGCTGATTCTCTGGCGAATCAAATTTGAAACAAAGGATATTTCACGAAAAGATATCAATGGAGGGAGGGAGCCGACCATTTCAATTCCTAAATGGAAGGAGAATATCAGAACAAAAGGAAGCTGAGATATTACCTGCTAGAAGGCTTGTTCTCCTCGCTTTCCTTGCTCGGCTTTGCTTCACGTTCGTCTTTAGGTGTTTTGTGCTGGGTTATCCTCATCCCTCCGGCCTTCACTGAATTCGAAAGAATATGATGAAACGAAGAAAAGATAAATCTCAAGGCCAAGAATGGATAAAGATCCTTGATTAAATAAATTAATTGAAATTAGAAATACAAACCTGCTGGTGGATGACCAGCTTTCAATTTACACTCCTCAAAACTCGACATTATTTATCAATGAAAATTGAATTATCAAACAATATGCTACGGCTCTTGTGAGTGCTACGACTTAACTGATATATTGTTGGTGATAATTACGCAGTGTTATAATCTTTTACTGCGTAGTGTAATAGCTGCCGAGCGTCTCCGCCAAAACAAGACTGAAAATAAAGGCACATTCTCATTGTGTGATACTCTATATTTTGGTATTTGGGTCACGTGACGCCAGGTCATTTCCGTTGCGTGCTTCAGCCTGAGTGGTGATCAACAGACTGTAGATAAACGCTCTCGTGGCATATTGACTGTGACGTTGATGATTGAGGAGAATTCATCATGACTAAATGCAGCATCAATATTCTCATTTTTCTCTGCATTTTCGCAGTTACTAATGCCGGTGGACCTACACTTGTACTCCTTGATAATTTAGCTATCAAAGAGACACATTCAATATTCTTCAAATGGCTTCAAGGTATTTAATAATTCATTTTCATTCGGTCGACCTAAAAAATTTTCTTATACTATTATACTATTTATTGTTAATGATTTTTTACTGATTAAAACTTAGTAATCTTTTTGCTTTTTTTTCAATTTTTTTAAATTGAGGGCGGAATTATAGACGACTTGTTGAGTATTGATTGATTGGAATTCATCTTGGAGGTTATCTTGATATAATTCTCAATAAGTATTTCTTTCTACTCAATTTCTTAGAAACATTTCGGAATCAAAGAAATACCGGAATTTCTGTAGATATCCTTTTTTTCAAAGGTGATCGAGATTTAAAAAAGAATCTATGAAAAATTTCGTATTGCTCATAGATTTTGAGGTCTTTCCAAGGGACTATCACTAAATTCAGTGGGGAAAATGGAGAAATGTTTGGAATTATTGAACTTGTAGAAAATTCAATGATGATAAAAATCAGCAAACATCTGACAATTTCATGGAGTTTGTGAAACAAATAAATTATCATTTGGAAAATCTTTAGATATTCGCATTTTAAATTGTGTCTGAATTTTCTACACATATTTTTATTCACTTCTGATAATTAACTTATTTGAAAGAAACTTGAAATTATTAGATGTCTGTTATTTTTATTATTATATCGTCGCCTTAGAGCCGAAAGGGCGTAAGTGCCATGAGTTTATACATCACTTACGCCACTTCGTCTCTGAAGCAACGATACTTGATGATTTCCTAATGAATCCTCGTAAATCTCATCGTTTCCAAGATAAATCAAGAATGAATTACGTGTTATTTTCAAAGCTTAATAAACAAATTAATCAATTTCAGATCGAGACTACAGCCTGACATTCAGACTAGCCGATGATGCGAACCTGGTGCTCTCAAAATATGGTGAATTTCTCTACAAACACTTGATTATTTTCGCACCATCAGTCGAGGAATTTGGTGGTGCCTTGAGTGTAGAGTCAGTAACTGAATTCATCGATGGAGGTGGTAATGTTCTGATAGCTGGTTCTTCTCATTCTGGTGATGTTTTACGTGAATTAGCATCAGAGAATGGGTTCGAAGTTGATGAGGAAGGTGCAACAGTCATTGACCACTTGAATTACGATGAAAGTGATTGTGGACATCACACAACCATCGTTGCCGATCCAGATAATCTCATTAATGCACCGGTAATTGTTGGCAGCAAAGATATTCCACCGCTACTTTATCAAGGAACTGGATTAATTGCCGATCCTGAGAATCCACTTGTACTGCGTTTACTTACTGCCTCAAGTTCTGCTTATTCTTATAAACCTGATCAACCAGTTAAGGAATATCCTCATGCAGTTGGAAAGAATACACTTCTTATTGCTGCTCTACAGGCACGAAATAATGCACGTGTACTTTTCTCCGGATCACTTTACTTCTTCAGCGATGAGGCATTCACCATTCCAGTTCAAAAGGCCCAAGGTAAATTTTCCGAACGATGCTCTAAAAAGCGATTAGGCAGAACGAGTTATGTCGTTTTTTTTGTTCCGAATCATTTCCTTGAAAATATCTCAGAAGTTAATGGGGATACAATATTTTTCATTGCCATAAAAACTTCCGTATATTGCTGAAATTCCGAAATATTCCACAAAACTACCAGAATTAAATCAATTGAACTCGTCTAATTCAAACCTGAAGATTCGCAATTATCAATTTTCTTAATTTTCGTTTTTTTTTTTTTTTTTTTTTTGAATTTTCAGGTGGTAAGAAATTTGAAAAATCCGGAAATGAAGCTGTGGCCAAAGCCATGGCTCAATGGGTCTTCAAAGAGAATGGTGTAATCCGTGTTTCCTCAGTACATCATCACAGAATTGGCGAACAAGAGCCACCAGCAGCATACACAATAATGGAGGATGTTATTTACAGAATAAAAGTTGAAAAATTATCTGGGGATAAATGGATACCGCACGAAGCCAATGATCTGCAATTAGAATTTGTCAGAATTGATCCATTCGTTCGCATGACAATGACACCATCTGGTTATGGAAAATATGAAGCACGTTTCAAGATACCTGATGTCTATGGTGTTTATCAATACAAAGTTGATTACAATCGAATTGGTCTGACACATTTGTACAGCACAACTCAAGTATCAGTCAGACCACTTCAACATACACAGTATGAGCGTTTTATCCCAAGTGCTTATCCATATTATGTCAGTGCATTCTCCATGATGGTCGGAGTTTTTCTATTTTCATTAGTATTTTTGCATTACAAAGATCCAGTTAAATCAAAGTCTGAGTAAATATTTATGGAAATATCAATTTTTAATAATAATAAGCAGAAAAAACAACGTGATATCACAATCTTTTTGTACAGACTTCAACAAACTTGTGTAGTGTATGAGATTTTGCTCCATTTGTTCACATTAAAGATATTGTAAAAAATCAATGTTTTATTACTTATTCTGTTGAGTCAGTGACAAAATTTATATTCTTCTATGAATATGCATGAAACAAGTGGGTTTAAAATCATGGAAGAGGTCTTCTTTCAATTGAATTGTTCACGTGTTCTTTTTAGAAATTGTATAAACAAGTTTATGCGAATCGTAGTGTCATCTCTTTATAATTAAAGTTCGTACAAATATCAATATTATTACTTGTACCAGCTATACTGAGAATTTTCTGCGGTGTCTCACGATAAATAATACTGTACACTGTATTACTGGACGTTGGAATTTTTGCAAGTGTATCAGCTTGATAACTGAGATGATAAACGTGTGGCATTGCTCCACCTGCGATGATTCGTTCCTCGTAAATTGAAGTTACGTGAATACCTTGATCAGGAAGGTCGAAAATCGTTGCTGGCTCCATTGTGCGCAGATGCCACATAGAAAGATTTGGACCACCTCCACAGACCTAAACAAATGGAATTGTTATTAATGGGAATAAATTAATAATTGCAATTAATATCTTTCACATTCATTCATTTTCTTTCATATTCCGAAAACCGAAGGCGATATGAGTTTTTTTCATAAAAACGTTCTATTCAAGTCTTTCTTCACAGAAAAAACTCTACTCAAATTTTGTGATCTCTCATAGGTTTCGAGATATTAACAGAAAAATCAGTTTTTAAATAAACTTGACATATTTCGTTCTACCTCTTCACTACTGAATTCTTTTTTACTATTTGCTTATTTCGTTGTTAATCTACTTACAAGCCAATCTTCCGTTAAATCTGCAGCACCTATCCACTTCCCAAGCCTCGGCCTTGCAACTCTGTCAGATAAATGTGGTTGGACGATATTTGTATTTTCATTTTTACGTAAGTCCCAAAGTCTCACCGAACCATCCTCACTTGTTGATGCCAATTGATTACCCCTGGATTTTTTAATAAATTTATTACAATTTACTCAAGTAATTGTTCTCATCAGAGACCAGTCAGTATGACTGGTACAATACTTTTGTTAATATCTTAAGAATAATAGGATTCGGGAGAATTTGCCACAGATCTATCCTGTGATCCACTGAATTTTTCACAAAAAAACTTTCTTGTAAATTTTCCCTAAATTTACTAATTTCATGAATATTTTCCGAAAAATCCTCTCCATCACTCAAATATTGAATTCAACAAAATCCCACTTACATTATTGCTAAACAGTGAATATAATCCGTATGGCCCTCAAATTTCCTAAGGATTTTTCCATGTTCAAGATCAACTGCATACACATTGTTATCACCACAACCAGCGTAAGCAGTGTGATTGGAGTTGGAATACACCATGTAATTAACGTCAGGTTTTTCCGAAGTATCTCTGATGAGGAAAGAAAAACAATGAGATTGTAATATGTATCAGATGAATTTCACAAATAAGTATTCAATAATTTGCATAATTTACTTGTCCACAGGCATCTGAATGGTCCAAGAAACCTTGATTTTCGATGCTTTTTCCGATGTCAAAATCTTCCAGTCCCATCCTGATATTTCACCAGCAGTTCCGGTAATCAAAAAATTCTCAGTCGTCAACATACTCTCAACGTGTTGATCAGCATGGGCTGTAAATTTATACAATGGACCTTTGATATCATTCTCATTGTCTTTGCTCGGTCCCAGTGACTTTGGTATGCTAAAATGAATAGAAAAATACAAATATATCAATGATTCGTGAGTCAAATGTGGAGAACGCTAAGTTGGAAGAGGGAAGTGCTCTTATTTTGGGAATCTGCTGGAAATTATGACATTCAAACAAATTTTTCAAGAGACAGATTTTGCTAAGGAAAATTTTCTCCACAAAAAAATTCATTGCAACATTATCGTCAGATAAATTGACAACATGAATTAATTCTATTGATACGATTTTTCAAAAAATATTCTGGAATCTGTGGAAAATTAAAAAATTATTGATGGTATTTTTTTGTAACTAAAAATTCAAAATACAAACTAGGTTCCCACGGGAACTTCTCTTATCTCCCTCCAAGATATTTTGAAAATCAAATTGTTGTTATCGTTTCCTTCTGAATCACAATGATAAAATAATAGAAGATTTACTCACTCGAATACCGAAACATTGCCATAGATATTGCTGCAAACTAAATATTTTCCAGTCGGTGAGAATGTTTGGCACAATACTGTATTATACAGTAATTTTTGCTTGTTTATGTATTCAGTCATTGTTCAATTTTTTTTCTCATTTTTTAAAAATAAAAACACTTTCATTTAATCTCTCTATCTCCCTCAATGAAAAAAGATGGCTGGGGAAACTCGAATTCAAGAGCGCCATGACGATATATTGATTTCGGCATCTGAGTTTGTAGGAGTACCGCTAAAGGGCATATCTGTTGAATTCTCAAAGCAGAGCTCTGCAAAAAAAGAAGAACCGATCATTTGGATTCGAAAGCATGTAGCGCCACAGTCAAGACGTAATTTATGAGAGCGGCAAATACTGAATTTTGAGTTTGGAATAATTGTGTTTTTTTTTCTCTCTAATTTTTCGTGAACTTTTGGTAAAAATATTCCATAAAGTGATAAGATTAAAAACTTATTTAATATATTTGGTGAATAAATAGACTTCTACTAAAGAAAATGATATTTTCACGTTATTAAGGTAATCCTAGTGGCAGGTTCAAATGATCGATTTTGATTTTTTTTCCTTTTAGTTATTATGATTACTATAACTATTTCGATTTTTCAACATTTTTACCGATACTAGAACGATGTCCAAGATGATAAATTGTTATTAGATAATATTATGAATATTCAATATTGTTCCGCATTTGACTCACGCTGTCCCAGTATCTAGGACTGTGATTGGAGGATCCTCGGATTATTAAATACCAATATTCCCGCCATTGATATTTTCATGTAATTGATTGCATTAATCGTCGTTATATGTCCGGTAACATGCATTTTTCATGATTTCAAAAATTAATAGACATCCTGACGAACAAAAAACATATAAGGTTGTATAAGGAAAAAATAGGTCTGTGATCATGAATTTTCGCAGTGAAACTGAAACTGAACCTCGCTTATGGAGTTTCAATGTTAATTTAGCTGTGTTAAATTCTAGCCTTATTTGTCCGGTAACATGGGGTAAACTGAATGTTAAAAAAATCTCCTCATGCTATTCTATCGAGAGTGACCATAATCGAAAAGGGAAAATAGATTGCCCGAACCACTAGGATTACCTTAAAGCGTGCAAACGGAAAGGTTTTTCATTGGGAAGTAAAATTGTGGTAATATTCCAGAACTGAGATTTTCTTTTAGAACTGAGATTTATAAGTTGATTTTACTTAATCGGCCTTATTGGCCTGTTTGGTCTGTATGGAATGACGCCGGCCGGTGCGAAAAGAAGTGCAGATGAAATGGTAGATGCAAATTTAGAGAATACTCGTGGAAGAAGAAAAAATTTGAAAATACAGTAACAGAGGTTGAATTAAGCGAGATTTTCAGATACGACAACAAGTCCAAGGCCCCTTACATTGTTTATATTTGGGACACAAGAGAAGATCCCAACGCTGGAGTTTATAACTTGGGGAACCTTCACATTCAATCGATCGGTTTAAAATTACGTAAATATGTTGACAAATTATTATTGATTGAAATGGCTAATAAGAGTAATATTTCTTTAGCGTTTAAGGAATTTCAATCTGCGAATGAATTCTTAAACGATATCAAAAATATTAATTTGGACTGGAAAGCAGCCATCCCCACTTTCAAGGTCTCCCAAGCCGGGGTTTTATTGGGAGTAAACACAGAATTTACCGAGAAAATTATAAAAGAAGGCTTGAAGGTTTATCAATCGACCTTGGGAGAAGAAGATGTTGTGCTACTCAAAGTTTCAAGAATTAAAAAAAAAACTAAAGACCCAACAGATAATAACAAAGAAATTTTTGTAAACACAACAGCTGTTAAGGTTCTCTTTCGTGGAAATGAACTGCCTAAAATCGCTACTGTTTGGTTTAGTAAAGTTGATTTAAAACCATACATTCCTCCAGTTTGTCAATGTTTCAAGTGCTTCCACATTGGTCACATTAAATCGGGTTGTAGCAGTAAGAGAGAAGTGATTTGCTCGAAACGTGATGGTGACCATGAGACACAGAAATGCACATCCAATGCGTTAAAATGTGTTAACTACAAAGGTCCACATGATTCGTTCTACAGATACTGCCCAAAAAAGATTCTAGCTATGGATATTAACAAATTAAGAGCTAGAGAAGGGATCGCATACAGAGAAGCAAGGGAGAAGATACTGAGAGAGAACCAAGAATTAACTCAAGTAAACAGAAGAGTCAATGAAAATAATACCTTCGACCAAGAAAATGATGAAATGTTCGATGGTGATATGGACCACACACCTACTTCTTCTCAGCCCCTGCCAATTCTGACTCAACTCAATGCTGAAATTTATTCCAAGGAGCAAATAATGAAAATGATGGAAGAGATGACAGATAAAAGTAATTCACTCTTAAACAATAGCTTTTACCAAGTATTACGTAAGTATCTGAATGATGAAGAGGCGATTAAGAATGTTATGGAAGAAGTTGAGCAACGATTCATAGAGCTCAAAACTACCAGCAACAATGATCAATAAAAAAAAAGAACAACTAAAGATTTGCCAGTGGAATTCTCGAAGTATATTAACAAAATTAGGAGAATTCCTAAATTTTAGCAGTGACCAGAATTGTGATATTGTATGTTTACAGGAAACGCGGCTAGCCCCTGATTTTCCTTCTTTCTATCTAAGAGGTTTTAACATTGTTCGTAAGGACAGAATCACAGACGCTTACGGAGGAATTTTGATTGCGATTAAAAATAATATTGAATATGAAATAGTTTCAGATTTAAATATCACAAACAAACTAGAATGGATAGTAATCAAAATTGAACAAGTACCTCATCCATTATATATTATCAATGTTTACAGATCTCCAGGTAAATTTGTGGAGGACTGCGAATGGTCACAATTCTTCAACGCTATCCAGACATTAGGTACCAATTATATGTGGAGACTTCAACGCACAACATAATTTCTGGGGCAGCACAATACAAGAAAATTCTACTGGTAGAATCTTATACTAATTACTTTTAGATTATAATATATGTCTTCTAAATTATGGAGAAAGAACACGTAAATTATGTTGTGTAACCTACCACATTATATCATTTTTCCTAATATGTAGTCCATTACCTATGTTTATATTGAGATGTACAGCGCATACCTTTGGCGCCATTTACGATTATTAATCCCTTGCCCGTCTGTCCATCCGCCCAAGGTCTTAATCCATCCCTCCATTACTTGGGTCCTCAAATAAACTGACCCAAGGCCTCCAAAACATCTTAATCCATCCCGAAATTTCCCTATCATAAAATTCATTCCCGAATATTCTAAATAAATAACATTAAGGGAAAAACCCAAGAAACTTCTAGAACAAGCGTTCCTCCCACTACCTTCCAACCCTAACATAAATACCCCTCAACCACCAAAAATTCAGTTAGTTAGTAACGAATCTCCGAAATATCACGATACTACAACGTTATTGTAATTTGAGGAAATCACAGTTCACGTGTAATTTCAATTGGTTAAGTTGTATTAATAAATAATTTAATACTACAAAGTGAGTTCTTCATTTTGGTACACAACATTTGGTGTCAGAAGTGGGATAGTCCGGCACTTTCGTCGAGAGAATTTTATGGACTAAACGCCAGCCTCAGGGAAAGTGACGATTTAAAATCGTTAACCTCGGACAAGATCCAGTAAAACATCGAAGACTTCATCATCCAGGAGATACTCTGGCCTAGCAACCCAGCTCCAGCGTAGACGAGAGACTTCGATTAAACAACGTGGACGTGCAACTAAAGTGTAGCAGCTTTCACTCCACACAATTGGAAGTATGAACGTGAGTACCATTCTGTGATTCTCATCAGCAGATCCATAACGTTGTCCATTATCTATCCATTCTTCTCTATTTTTCTAAATCAAAATGAGTCCTCCCAAAAATCCAGTTAGTAGTGGTACAGGTCAAGGTGAAAATACCTCACCTGATTCGACAGAGCGTATTCCCCTTCAAGTTCTTATTCAGTTGATGCCGGAGTCGTTCAATGGAGATAGATACAGAGTCCGTAGCTTTATCAAACAAATTGATTCCGTCATGGAAATCGCGGCTGAAGATCAAATCCGACCCCTACTAATTCTAATAAAAAATAAAATTACGGGTCCAGCACGGGAACAACTGGACATCCATTGCAATTTACAAACGTGGGAAGAAATTTCAGATCTCTTATTAAAATTATACGCGGATAAAAAATCTTTAGATCAATTGTTCGAGGAATTGACTAGTTGTCAACAAGGAAAAAATGAAAATGTCACTAAATTCTATCAACGCTTAGAAGACATTTCGTACAGAATACGTGCATGCCTTCACGCTACAGAAAAGGAAGGAGAGTTACTAACCGGTCGTATCTCAATGATCAACGATATAACTTTAAATCGTTTTATCTATCATGCACATCCTTTAATTTCTCAAATGCTGCGCTATAGAGAATTTAAAACTATCAATGACGCTTTAACAGCAGCAATCGCGGAGGAAAAAGCCTTACGTCTAACATATGGACAGGCTTCACAGAGAGGGAATAATCAAACTCACCACGAGTCATCTTCTCAACACTCAAAAAATGCACAATCACACAATCCTCGACACAATTCCCCTCCTTCAACTAAAAATGAAAAGTCTACTATACAATGTCGTTATTGTAAAAAATTCGGGCACAGCATCGAAGAATGCAGAAAAAAAGCATATAACAATCAGAGACAAAATCAAAATCAATCTTACTCTTCTCAACAATCGCGTAAACCAAACGAACAAAGTCAAAATCCTCAAAATCGTTCGTCAAACACAAATTTCAATCAACAGAGTCCACCACAATTCTCTAATGACTCTGAAAATCCAAAAATTCCTGAATTAACTCGCGAATTCAATCAATTTCTTCAAATGACAATGAATCATAATTCAAACAAAATAACTCACACTTCAGTTCATTCTCTCAATCCTTCAGAAAACAAATTTCCTCAAGTACTCCATGAGACCTCCTCAACTAACTCTAACACTTTGACCTATGTTCTTTTTCAAAGTGAATTATCTAAATCGGAGGATAAAATTTTAAAATTACTCGTTGATACGGGAGCCTCTACATCAATTATAAAATCATCAAGTTTGGAAAAAATTCCTCAAATCAATCCTAACTCTATCACTCTAAATGGAATTTCTCCGAATGCTCCAGTTAAGACACTTGGAGAAATTATTATTGCATTGAATACCCATAATAAAGAAATTCACGGTAAATTTCAATTACTAGATGCTTTCACGAATATTCCATTTGATGGCCTTTTAGGATACGATTTTCTAAGAGAAAATGGCTGTACTATCGATTGCGATAAAGCAGTTTTACATATCAAGTCTCTGCCTTTCCCTCTTCCAATTTATCACAATACGCCTCAAATTAGCCAAACAATGGCTATGATCAATGCACGATCGGAAACAATTATCAGAGTTAATCTTAGAAATCCGAAAAATTTAAACGAAGGCGTTATTGAAGCCCAAAATCTCTTTAATGATCCTGAACTAATGATTCCAAGTGCAATTGTCAAAGTTGACAAAGGTAGAGCATTAATCACCTTAATTAATAAATCTATTGAAGCTAAATCCTTTCCTATTCCCACTCTAAATCTCTATGAACTCTCTTCGCAGGCTCAAATTTTTAATCTTGCTCCGGGCTTCGCGGAAAACTCTTTAGAAAATCGCTTGAAAATTCTTCACGAAAACTAACGCCTCGATCATTTGAATTCTGAAGAACGCGAATCTATACAAACGATATGTGAAGAATTCAATGATATTTTTCACCTACCAACAGACTTGTTAACGAAAACTACCGCCACAACACACGAAATTCGAATGACTGATCCAACTCCTATTCAAACAAAAACGTATCGATATCCGGAAATTCACAAAGATGAAGTAAAGAAACAAATTGATAAGATGTTAGAACACGGAATCATTAAACCGTCAACTAGTCCATGGTCAAGCCCACTCTGGGTTGTTCCCAAAAAGCTCGATGCTTCGGGACAAAGAAAATGGAGGATCGTGATTGATTACCGCAAACTCAATGAAAAAACAGTAGGCGATGCATATCCTCTTCCTCATATTGAAGATATTCTTGATCAACTTGGACATGCTCAGTATTTTACCACGTTAGATTTAGCTTCCGGGTATCACCAGATACCAATGGATCCGGTTGATGCTGAAAAAACAGCCTTCTCAACTCCGCATGGGCATTATGAATTCACACGTATGCCATTCGGTTTAAAAAATGCCCCGGCTTGTTTTCAAAGAATGATGAACGTAGTTCTTGCGGGTCTCAATACTCAACAATGTTTCGTGTATCTAGATGACGTGGTTATATACGGTCCAAATCTCGAAGATCACAATCGCAAACTCAAAAATGTATTCTCAAGACTTCGCGAACATAATTTAAAACTTCAACCCGACAAATGCGAATTTTTGAAGCAAGCGTGCGAATATCTTGGCCACATTATTTCGAAAGACGGTGTGAAACCGAATCCCAAAAAAATTGAATGTATTGGACGTATGCCAAGACCTGAAAACCCTAAACAAATAAAGATGTTTCTCGGGACTGTCGGTTATTATCGAAAATTTATCCCCCAGTTTGCTACAATCGCGAAACCGTTGACAGCCTTGTTGAAAAAAGACGTTCCTTTCGAATGGAAAAAAGAACAAGAAAAAGCTTATCAAACTCTGAAAGAAAGACTCGTCACTCAGCCGATACTGCAATACCCGGATTTTTCACAACAATTTGTATTAACGTGTGACGCTTCAAATGTCGGAATCGGTGGTGTCTTATCTCAAATCAAAGATGGCAAAGATTTACCGATTGCCTATTACTCACGAACATTAAATTCTGCCGAACAACATTATTCTACAACCGAGAAAGAATGTTTAGACATCGTTAACAGTGTTGAACACTTCCGGCCTTATTTATTCGGTCGCGAATTCATCATCTACTCAGATCATCGACCTTTACAGTGGCTATTTAATTGTTCAAATCCATCATCTAAACTAGTAAGATGGCGTTTGAGATTGAACGAGTATCAATATCAAATCAAGTACAAACCGGGACGTATTAATTCAAATGCAGATGGTCTATCCAGGCTAGTCGATGAAAATCCAATTGAAAAAATCGAAGCAATTCATCTCAGTACGGTAGAATCGAATTCCTATCAAGATTTCATAAAATTTCACTATACGAATCAAGATGTCATTGAATACCCGAAAGAGAACATCCAAATCTCCAAAATCCGTGAACCTATTCTCCTTTTTTGGTCTCAAGACCTAGATGAAAGTAACCAATACGCAGATTATATCAAAGATAATTTCCAGTCTGAGAGTATAACCTCAACTATTAATGGTTTTACTGAATTGAAAAATGACAAACAGACTGTATATCTCCTTTTTGCTAAAAACCATCATTTTGATAAAATTGAATATAAAGATATTTTCGAGTGTTTCAAAACAGTCAAAGAAAAAATTCAGAAACGTGATTTTGTATTGGTCCCACCATTGAACAGTCCTCACATCAAAGAAAGTCAATTATTTGAAATGCTCAAATTTCTTTTTCCTCAAAATCAAATTAAAGTATTGAATACGAGTAAAATCACCCCCAAAACTAAAGAAGAAATTAAAATTATTTTAGAAGAAAATCACTCAAGTAAATTAGCAGGACATTGCGGCTTTCATAGAACTCTTAATCGAATTAAAGAACGGTATAATTGGCCAAACATGAAACAAGATGTTCGAAAATTCGTAAAGACTTGCCATTCATGCCAAGTGAATAAGACAAATTTTAAGCCCACTAAACAGCCCATGATGGTTACTAGCACTTCACACATTCCATTCGATCGTTTAGCTATCGATATCGTTGGTCCCTTACCAATAACGGAAAATGGAAAAAGATTCATCTTAACCGCTCAAGATGATTTAACAAAATTTTCATTTGCCATTTCTATTCCGGACCACGAGGCGAAAACTGTTGCCAAGTGCCTAACTCAAATTTTCACTACCTTTGGAATCCCTAAGACCTTTCTTACCGATCAAGGCACTGACTTCATGTCCACTTTAATTAAAGAAATCTCTGCTCTTTTCAAAACTAAACATTTATCCAGTACTCCTTATCATCCTCAAACAAATGGAGCTCTTGAAAGATCTCACCTAACTCTGAAAGACTATCTTAAACACTACATTAAGCCCACACAAATTGATTGGGACGAATATCTGCCTTTTGCTATGTTTGCATATAATACAGCAACTCATCAGTCCACTCATTTCACCCCCTACGAATTATTATTCGGTCGCAAAGCTTACATTCCCTCTTCTCTCAATCAAGAACCTGAATTTCATTATACCTATGATGATTATGCTCGCTCGTTACAGTTTAAATTGAATAATTCTTTTAAAATTGCTCGAGAGAATCTGGTTCAATCTAAATTAAAGAGTAAAGAAAAATATGATCAAAAGAATCACCCAATGACCTTTAAGGTTGGAGATCTGGTTTGCGTTGAAGACAAACAAAGTAAACCAGGTCTAACTAAGAAATTATCGCGAAGAGTTAAAGGCCCTTTTAAAATAACTAAAGTTAATGAAAATGAAACTGTAGAAGTAAAAGTTGGAAAAAAGATGATAAAATATCATACTAATTTACTGAAACCGTATTTTTCAGATAAGGAAACCGATAACGTTACTGATACTTCTCATTCCTAATATTTCCTGTTTCCTTCCCTATCAAAATCATCTCCTTGTAAATTCAAGTGGTTTATTTTATGACAAAGTTGGACAAGCTAAGATTTCGAATTCTTATTTTACTTTATTAGCTCATCTCAATTGCACACATGTCAACGAAGCTCGTTTATCCATTAATAAGATTTATTTCAAGACTAACTCTCTCTGTACAAGATTATTATCACAAGGGATAGATATAGATCATGTCGGTTATCATTGTAAAAGAACTCTCGGTATTATATATCACGAAATTAGTGACATTAACAACAAAAATCAAATTCTCGGACAATTGATGGGAATTCAATCATCTCGCGAAAAAAGAGGTTTAATTAACGGAGTTTCTTACGCACTTAAATGGCTTTTCGGTGTTCCTGATGCTGATGATGCACAGTTTTATCAAGATAGTCTTCAAATGCTTGAAAATGACGATAAACAAATTCAGACATTAATGAAATCACAAATTCAAGTAATTACTAACAGTATTAAAAATTTCAATAACTCTTTTGCATCATTGAAAAGACATGAAGATGTAATGAATCGAAATCTTAAATCATTAGAAGATTTCTCAAATCGTACAGATTCTCAATTATCTACACTAACTTTAGAAGCATTATTAGAAGAACATGTTTCCCTATTACAAGCCTTTACAACACAAATATCCAGACAATACGTAGAATATATTGAAGCTCTGAATCTCGGTAAACACAACGTGTTGTCTCCATTGATTGTCACTCCGCAAATACTGTATGAGGAACTTTCAAAATATAAAGGTGAATATGAATTACTATTAAAACCTGAGCCAGAAAATATTGCAACTCTTTACAAATTAGTAGACGTTCAAATAATGCCTATAAATGGAATCGTTATTTTTGTTCTCAAATTCCCATTAACAAGGCCAATGACTTTTGATCTGTATCACTTGATACCCCTTCCAATTCAACATCAGAACCTCTCAATATTTTCCTATATCGAACCTAAACATCAATATGTCCTAATTTCCAATACCAAAACCCAATTTGCAACCCTCCAAACGTTGTCGGACTGTCATGAGTATTTACCTGAGTGGTATGTCTGTTCCAAACTCCACACAACAACGACAACGGATCAACCTATCTGCGAGGTTCTACTACTATCGCCACATGTGAGCCACATCCCAAAGGACTGCAACGTGAAGAACATCCGAGCTAAAATCGAGACTTGGAAATACGTCAGTCATAATCGATGGATCTACGTTCTGCAACAACCAGCTACTGTTACGTTAATCTGTAACGACAACCAGACTCACATGGAAGATGTCGTCTTACATCAAACTGGATTGTTCCAAATCAACTCCAAATGCAAGGGTTATACAACTTACAACTTCCTTGAACCAATGGACTACAACGATCAAAATAGCACCTACGTCATACCAACTGCTAGTCTTATCAACGAGACCTATTGTGATGAACACAAGGAAGACTTCCAAATTCCAATACATCCTCTCCATTTGACGCCGATCAAGCTGACCAACCTGGATCTCAACGATCTTAAATTCGCCAACAAGAAGTTAACTGAATTTGATGAAATTCTCACCAAGAGACTCAACGAACCCTTCATCGTGACACATACGAAGTGGTACACCATTGCTTTGGGTATTATTGGTGCCATCGTTGCTCTAACTGCATTCTTCTGTTGTTGTCGATGCTGCAAATGTTCCTATTGGTTTCGACGACTCTGCTGCTCCACTAAACATCCAAGAACCGGCGAAACAAGGCCTCCTCTAGTCAAAAACTTCATCAACTGTACATTTGATTCCAATGTACAATCAGAATATCGGCAAACTACTAGAGACATCGTCACCTACAAACACAGACCAGCTGAAGCTGCTCACATCTCAGAAGACGAGGAAGAAGAAACCATTACTCCCCTCGCTCCATTACCAGAAGTTGGACCAATTAGATATGTGAAATCAAGAAGAAGCACCACCCCGATTTGATAAACAAATTGCCTGTAACAATTTATTTTTTTTTTAGGGGGAAGGTGTTGTGTAACCTACCACATTATATCATTTTTCCTAATATGTAGTCCATTACCTATGTTTATATTGAGATGTACAGCGCATACCTTTGGCGCCATTTACGATTATTAATCCCTTGCCCGTCTGTCCATCCGCCCAAGGTCTTAATCCATCCCTCCATTACTTGGGTCCTCAAATAAACTGACCCAAGGCCTCCAAAACATCTTAATCCATCCCGAAATTTCCCTATCATAAAATTCATTCCCGAATATTCTAAATAAATAACATTAAGGGAAAAACCCAAGAAACTTCTAGAACAAGCGTTCCTCCCACTACCTTCCAACCCTAACATAAATACCCCTCAACCACCAAAAATTCAGTTAGTTAGTAACGAATCTCCGAAATATCACGATACTACAACGTTATTGTAATTTGAGGAAATCACAGTTCACGTGTAATTTCAATTGGTTAAGTTGTATTAATAAATAATTTAGTACTACAAAGTGAGTTCTTCATTTTGGTACACAACAATTAACGAATAGACCATTTGTTAGCGACCAATTCACGAAAAGCCGAAGATTTTCGACTTTGGCCGAATATCACGCGGGTGATGTTTCAAGAAGGACGAGGCCGACACTCTCGGTTGCGAGATCGTAGAGTGCGTACGTGCAAGAATCAGTGAGAAAAGCATTTACTAATTACGATTATCAAATACGAATTATTTCCATTACGTTCATTACGCGGGCATTGAAAGTTTGAGGCAACATTTAGCCAAAAGTATCCACAGTGTACCGATTTCAGTTATTCAGTTTAATTATATTCAGTTCAACAAATACCACGTTTAATTATTTTACAATATATCCTGACAAATCCCAGTAGAATCCTCATAAGAAACGTTATCTGATTAAATTACTCACAATCATTACTAAAGTCAAGTAAGTTCGATAATACATTGAATCTTAAGAGTGTTCCAGATCTAACTCTATGTTCAGCAAGTTTGGCTACGAAGATGAAATGGGGAGTACACGAAGACAATATGAGCAGTGATCACTTTCTAGTTATTTCTTCATGGGTGGATTTTTACCCCTTTTACAAAATGTCAGATAGATGTAGATTAAGATTAGCTAATGTTAATTGGCAGATGTTTTCAGATATCTTACTCAGTAAAACGGAAGGATTGAATTGTCAAGAGCCAACACAAACTTATGATACATTTATAAGAAAAATTAAAAGTGCAGCAATTCAAAGTGGAGGAAAAGTCACAAATGTCAAAACTCTTTCAGCCCCTCCACCAACAATGTGGTGGGATGATCAGTGCTCCGAGCTATTTCGAGAGAGAAGAGAAGCAGAAAGTCATTTTGAAAAACACCCATCGTCTGAGTCACGGAACAATTATATTAATGTAAGGAAGAAAGTGAAAAGACAACTTAGAAAAATTAAAAGGAAAAACTTCCAGGAATTCAGCTCATCATTAAATCCGGGGAAAAAATTACAAGAAATTTGGGACAAAATTAAGGGTTTCATATCACGGTTTAATACTCTGCATCACAATGCCTCTAAGAGCTCGAATAGTCCAGAAGTTAAACAAGCCATTGATAAAATCAACAGATTTCCATTTACGGAAGCAATTAATTTACCTCAATATGATAGTGATAACCAGATTTTAAATGAACCAATAGCAGAACAAGAAGTGAAATTCGCCATTCGAAATTCCAAAAAAAAATCTGCACCTGGTCCAGATAACATTAATTATGAAATAATTATAAATCTTCCTCCTGAAACAATCTCATTGCTGATATCATTATATTATATATATATATAATAATTTGATAAATAGTGGATCATTTCCGAAGTCTTGGTCGGAATACATAGTTAGTTTGATACCAAAACCAGGAGGAAAGGGTTTTCGCCCAATAGCCATGTCTAATTGTCTTTTGAAAATCCTGGAAAGAGTAATTAATCATCGACTTACTTGGTGGTGTGAAAGAAATCATATTTTCCCCAAAAAATTTTTTGGATTTCGTAAGAACAAATCATGTAATGATAACATTGCCATTTTAATTACGGATATTAATTCTGGATTTTTACGGAAAAAATATGTCTCTTCGATATTTCTTGATATTTGAAGGGGCATATTTGAAGGATATTTGAAGGGGCATATGACAACGTCATCCCAAGTATCCTAATCCAGGATTCAGTTGGAATGGGTATAACATACGAAATTGTTGCCTTTATTTAAAATATTATTGAATACAGAAAATTATTCGTTGAATTTCAGGGATCTCGTGTAGAAGAAATCGAAACTGGCAGAGGGCTACCGCAAGGTAGTATCCTCAGCCCACTTCTCTTCAACATCTATATGAGGAAAATGAATGATGTCCTGGGCAACAACACGAAATTTCTTTCTTTCGCCGATGACGAGGTTATTTATAACTTGAATGATTCTTACGAAGAAGCGTTGAGGGAATCGGAATTTTCAATTAATCAACTAAATGATTGGTTACTAAACAGAGGATTAAAGATATCAAGTACAAAGACTAAGTCCTCGTTATTCACCAAAAGGGAAATTCCAAGAGAGAATTTGATTGAGATCCGTCTGAAGAATAATGTTATTCAAGATGTGGAAAATATAACATTTTTGGGAGTATGGTTGAATAATAAGCTCAAATGGGAAAATCATATTGATTACATCGTTACTAAAGCTAGGAGATATGTATCAATTCTCAAAGTCAATTCAGGCCTGAATGTTGGTGCTCATCCGAGTACGTTACTTATTATCTATAAAGGTTTAATAAGGGCGACCCTGGACTGGGGAAGTAGTTATTATCACGATGGTACACGGAGAGAAATTTATATGAAAAATTGTGATGCTCAGCGACACAATGTGGATGCAAAATGCAGGCCGGGGCTATTTCATGAGTCTACCAATGGAAAAATGTCTTTGCGCCGGCAATTCGTAAAATAGGGCCAATAAAATTTTCGAGATAAAATATCACAATAACTGTTATGTAGCATTACAAAAATATTAGCTGATAATTTTTTCTTTGGAAGTTGAGAAAAAATTGTCCATCCGACAAATGATGAATCATTGGGCCCTTAGAAATTTTCATACACTACTAAGAATTTTTATAAAATTTTTTCAGAATTTTTCCCATGCCAGCCTCATAATGTGGTAGACGAAGATGCAAGTCGGGTACCTTCGGCTGCTTTCGGTACATGAGCCATTGGCCATTTCACACTTGGCTTTGGATTGAAATATCTCGGAAACTATGCAAAATTTATCGAGACATGCTGTGAATGAAATTTAGAGGGAAAATTAACGAAGAAAATAAGCAAGACACCGTTTTTCTACGACCAGTAATTTCCGAGATATCAATTTTTTGATGAGTAGGTCAGAAACAATGGACGAGGCCCGATAGTAAATAAACGGACGCACGGACTGAAATTATATGACATATTATGATAGAAAATATTTAACGAAATTTGAAATATGCTGACATTATTCCTAATTTTTTCTCATTAATCGTCCGATTCTGACAGTTTATGAAACACCATGAAGTGGTGAAAAATCACAGAGAAAGAAAGGTCATATTATGGCAAAGATTGTCATTTTTCGACATATTTGGACGCTATATGATATGGCAAAAAATGTCATAAAGCGACAATAAAAGTTTGTAATTTTATGTGAATAAATGACATTTTTGGCCCTGATGATGACATAAAGAGTCAAATAATGACAATATATGTCATCCAATCGATTTTTCATAATATGACATTCTCCGTCAAAATTCGTCATAAAAATTTTGACAAAACTTGAAGAATTATGTCGAATTGTATACTATTCTCTCATTATCTGTAATATTTCTCATTTTATGACATTTTTTGACATTGTTTGACATTATTTGTCAAAATCTGCTAAAGCGATTTCCACGAGGGGCATGGTAATTTTTTTAAGAATCATTCAGAAAAATTCTTATATTTTTTTCTCCGTGTATTGTCATGTTTACTATAAAGTATATGGGGCATTCCACGCCAAATCGGACAGTTTTCCAACTTTGCATTTTTGATTTCCTCTATTTTCTGACATTTTCTTGTATCTATCGAAACACACTTTTCGGCAAAATTTGAGATTTTTCTGATCATCGGTTCAAAAGATATCGAATTTTGAAAAAACGGCTGTTTTTACGGTTTTTTACTCATAACTTCCATAAAAATGGTCCAAATTCAGCGTTTTTTTTTTGAAAATTGTCGTGTTTTCATGTACTTTTTGAAAAAAAATACAAAAAGATTATCCCAAGTATTTTTCTCTATGATTTCGAGAATTAAATATTTGAATTGCGATTTTAAGACTGTACCCTTTAATTTTTTTGCAATTTTTTTATGTTGAACTTCTATCAATTCTCGAAATTTTGAGCCCCGGTTGATCGTGGGCTCCGGGAAATTACTATTTTTTTTCGAGTTTTGAAAATTTTGAAATGTAATTTTCGGTCTTATCCATTATTAAAACTATTTTTTATTATTGTTTACTCTTTTTTGAGTAATTTTGAATTAATTTCGATCATTCAACGGACCCGAGTGGAAATTTGTTAGGGCTTGCCTGATTCAGTTTCAGTTTAGGATCAGTAGGAATAAGGTCCACCCTATTCAGGGTACCCTGATACAAACCTTATCAGTTTCGCACCAGGATTTCCTCAACATGGGGAGGCTGATCAAAGACGGATCCTATTCTTATCTGGAAAAACTGAATGTAATAGTGTTTCGACAAGTCAAGGTGAGGTTCTCCTTAGTCAGAAAACCCTGATGAGAAACTTATCAGTTCCGCACCAGGGCTCCTTTGATACGGAGATACTGATCGAATACGGATCCGGTTCTTATCCGGAAAACTGAATATCATAGTATTTTGGCAAGTCAAAGTGAGGTTCTCCTTAGTCAGGGTACCCTGATGAAAAAATGATCAGTCTCGCATGAGGGCTTCCTTGATACGGGGATACTGATCGAACACGGATCGTATTCTTATCCGGAAAAACTGAATATCATAGTATTTTGGCAAGTCGAGGTGAGGTTCTCCTTAGTCAAGGAACCCTGATGAGAAACTTATCAGTTTCGCACCAGGGCTTCCCTGATACGGGGATACTGATCGAACACGGATCCTATTCTCATCCGGAAAAACTGAACATCATAGTATTTTATCAAGTCAAGGTGCCCCGAGTGGAAATTTGTCAGGGATAGCTTGATGTAGTATCAGTTTAGGATTAGTACGAAATAAGTTCAACCTTATTCAGGTAGTACTGACTAAAACTTATCAGTTCCACGTCAGGCTGTCCTTAATAGGGAAATACTGATCAAATACGGATACTATTCTCATCCGAAAAAACTGAATATTGTAGTATTTAGAGAAGTCATAGTGAGGTCCTCGTTGATCAGGCTTCACTGATCAAAAACTTATCAGTAGGGCCGGAAACTTTATTTAAATTCGAGTCTCACTAAGTTGCTAAGCAACTAGGATACTCGAAGCAATAAATAAATTTGATAATTGAATCATATTCTAAATGTCAAAGTGACATTTGTGAGAGTTTTTGAGCGTTTGAATTTTGAGGTGACCTCTGAAAGGAGTTCTGAGGGGACCTCTGAGGGGACCTCTGAGCGGAACTCTGAGGAGACCTCTGAGGGGACCTCTGAGGAGACCTCTGAGGGGACCTCTGAGCGGAACTCTGAGGAGACCTCTGAGGGGACCGCTGAGCGGAACTCGCGGCAAACTTTCAAATGCCTGAAAACTCGCAAATATCATTTTGACATTCCAAACTTTATTCAATCATCAAATTTATTTATTGATTTGAGTATCTTAGTTGCTTAGCAACTTAGTGAGACTCAAATTTAAATGAAGTCTCCGGCCCTACTTATCAGTTCCGCATCGGGCTTCCCATGATAGGGAAATACGGATCCTATTCTTATCCGGAAAAGCTGAGTATTATTTTTTTGGAGAAGCCAAAATACGATATTCGTCATTCAGGCCTCACTGATCAGAAACTTATCAGCTTTACATCAGGTTTTCATTAATAGAGAAATGTGGATTGGATACGGATCCTATACTCATCCGGAAAAACGGAATATTACAGTACTTTAAGGAATCAAAATAAGAAATTTCTCAATCAGGTCTTACTGATCAGAAACTTATAAGTTTCATATCAGGTTCTCGTTAATAGGGGAATACGGATGCGATACTCATCCAGATAAACTGAATATTATAGTACTTGGAGGAGTCAAAATAAGGAATTTTTTAGTCAGGTCTTACTGATCATAAACTTATCAGTTTCATATTAGGTTCCCATCAATAAGGAAATGCGGATTGGATACGGATCCTATTCTTGTCCGACGAACCCGAATTCTATAGTACTGAGATGAATTAAAACAAGGTATTTCCTAGCCAAGCTTTACTGATCAGGAACTTATCAGTTTCATATCAGGTTCTCATTGAAAGAGGAATACGGATTAAAAACGGATGCTATTCTTATTTAAAAAAAACTGTTTATTATAATGCTTGGAGAAATAAAAAAAAGGTATTTCTTAGTCAGACCTTACTGATCAGAAACTTATCAGTTTCAGATCAGGTTTTCATTAATAGGGAAATGCGGATTAGAACCAGATCCTATTCGTATCCAGAAAAACTTACTAGAAGAGTATTAAAGAAAATCGAAACGAGGTTATCGTTAGTTAGGCTGTACTGATGAGAAACTTATCAGTTTCGCATTAGAGTTGCCTGATTATGATAACTCTCATTATGATGAAAAACTTCAAGTCCGATCAGTTCATCCTGATCTGGAAGTGATCAGGATATTATCCGGTTCCCCGAATGTTTATTTATTTTCATTAATTTTCTTATAAACTTTTAATATTCTATTCCAAATCAAGAATTTGGATTTTATATTCTAATGCCAAGTATTTATCAATACTTTTTCTATTGAAGAGGTTAATATAGATCATGAAACCACCCATTACTATAGCCAAGCAGTGGTCTAGTGGTTAGCGTGATGACTTAGTATGCGGAAGGTTCCAGGATCGAGTCCACCCAAGTGTAAATTAATTTCATAATCTAAAATCTTCAATTTCAGTAAAAAAATGACCCCTAATGTTCAAATATAGCATATAAATATCGTTAAAATAAGTAATGAAATCATTTTTTGATTTTTCAGTTAATTAATTAATATGTACAGTTTCTTGAGCCGAATCAGTTAATAATAAGGTTACCTGATACTATTAACATCAGGATACACTGATACTGATAGCATTCGAAACAGCGTTACATACATGATCAGTTACTGATCAGGATGCCTGATGCTATTAGTATCAGGCAATCCTGATACTATTAGCACCAGAATACCTGATACTATTAGCATCAGGCAGCCTGGTACTATTAGTATCTAAAACAGCGTTACATCTGTGATCAGTAACTTATCCGGATATTGGATACTGGTAGTATCCGCATACCTGATGCTATGAGCATGTGGATGCCTGACACTATTAGGATGAGGATGCCTGATCCTGAAAGTATCCAAAACAGTGTTACAGCCCTGATAAGTAACTGATCTGATAGCCTGATCAGTAACTGATTTCAAATCAGTTTTGCCGGATCAGTAACTGATCATAAGCTTACCAGAATTTCCACTCGGGGAGTTTTAAAGAAATTAACAGTTTTAGTTGAAAAAAATCACAAAAACGTTATACATTTATTTTATTTCATTATAGGGGCGGGTGGGGCAAAGTGAAACGGCGGGGCAATAGGGAACGCTATCATAATATCAAAGGTTACATATAAAAAATATATCGAGGGTCGAAAAGCAGACGATTTTCTGCAATGTGCCAAAATGAGCATTGCTATGGTAAAAAATCATCTGTATAAGACATACGACCTTCTGCTTTCAATGCAAAATTGAATAATATTTTCTATATTCGTTTTTGAGAATATTTTAAAAATTAATGGAGATACGTCACTCTTGCTCTCCTACTTTTTTGTAGTTCTCGAAATTTTCTACAGGAAAGGATAGGGAGGAAATTGTGCTATCTCAATCAATTTCCAAAATATTCAGCAACACAAGGGATAAAAAAGTAGCATTAATGATGAAGAATGAACCTTTTCTATTTTACCTTGTAGCTTAGCTGATTCGTTAAAATGATTTTTTCCTGAACCCCAAGAAAATCCTCTTAATAACTCAGTGAAGGTTCAAAGTAAATAGAAAGGGTTCTTTTCTTTTGTCATTACTATTTGGGAATATCTCAAAAGCTAAGTGAGATGGTGCAGTGTCACTCTTATATCCTCTTGTAATTCTTGAAATTTTCTACCCTTCTTTACAAAGAAGGGTTGCAATAGAATCGTCGGAAGTTGCTCGATTGCGAAAATAATGCTATTTTTCTATTACTTTTTTTTGCTGAATATCTTGGAAACTGATTGAGATAGTGCAATTCTGTTTCCATCCTTTCCTATAGGGAATTTGAAGAGCTACAAAAGAGTATCAGAGCAAGAATGGCGTATCTCAATTCATTTTCGAGATATTTTCAAGAAACGAATGAAACAAGCAGAAGCGTTATATCCTGTGCGTTATTCGCAAGACCCACTCCTTGCGCGACATTTAATATTTTGCCAATTCGATTGACAAAATTCTTCCGAATGGAATTTTTATATAAATTATCCATGAGATTACAATTTATATTTTTCATTATTCTAAATGCAGTAACGAAATTTGGTTTCACAACAATTATCATAAGTCGACATTTGACCGAAGTAAATTCGCTTGTAAGGACAAATTTAATGATGGTTCGATCTTTGGTGAACTTTATTTATTCATGTTTATCACAAAAAAAAACCAATTTTTCAATCATAAATGGAAAATCCTACGACAGATCTGAAAAATTGAAGTTCAGGTTCCAAATAGGATTTCTATTTTTTCTGAATGTCGTCAGAATGAAAGGGTACCTGTCTTGTAGAAAAAATTGTCTACTTTCGAATGGTGAAATAAAAAATAGTAGTGTTCCTAGGGAGAAAGCTAAGAAAAACCGTGATTTTTGAAAAAACTAATTTATCCAACATCCTTACAAGAGACTTCTTCTGAAAAATCTGAAATTCTCACCATTTGTGGGACTCATTGAGATGAATCTTTTAAGCTGAACTTGGATGTAATCGCTTGGATAGTTTTGGAGATATAACCTCTTTTCAGAAAATGGTTTTTGGACAATATTTCAGAAAACAACTGGAGCGATTTTGCCCAATTTCAATACCAAACTTTTCACTCATTAGATGCACAAACTGGCGAAATTTGAAGTCTCTAACTCGAATAGTTTTTGAGCTAGCGTGTATAGTAAATTCAGGATAAAAAACACTGTAATTGAAATTATCTGCAAACGAAAAATCTGAGCAAAATTTACCCCGAGTGAAAATTGTGAGTTCAAATGAGATCTATTTCATCGCTGAGAGTGGGGGCTGTGAATCAATTTTTCGCGGAGAAAAGTCTAAAAAACGATTTTTCGAAAATTTGAATTTTCTCGAAAAGTACTCAACCGATTTCGCTGAAATTTCACTGACAGCAATTTGCACGGGGAGGGAAAGTACTGTTAAATTTTCGGCTCACCAAGTATTACCGTTGCTGAGCAATGAGCCGATATCTGTCACACATACACACACACACACACACACACACACATACAGACATTTTTAAAAAATGTCATTTCTCGACGTTTTGGATCATTCTGAGTCATATTCCGATGAAATCTCGAAATCGAAAAAAATTGCGTTTACAATGCTTCCATTTGGAAGCAAAAAAATTAGGATTCTCCTGTTTTACCTCTTCGCTCTTGAAATGCAATATGAGAATTGAGGAAAAGATTATTCAATTTCGCCCTTAAAGCAAAAGATCGTATCTCCTACACATACGACCTTTTGCTATAGAAATGGCCGAAAGAAATTTTGGTGCATATGACTTTGTGCTTTTTGACCCTCAATATATTTTTTATATGTAGCCCTTGATATTATAATATCGTCCTACTTGGCCCCCACGTTCTACATTGCCCCACCGTTCCACTTTGTCCCAGCGTTCCATTTTGCCCCATCCTCCCCTATAATAAAAGAAAATGAATAAATAACATTCTTTGCGATGTTTTCAAACTGAAACTGTTAATTTTTTTAAGCTCCGATTAATGATAGGAATTAATTTAAAATTACTCAAAAAAGAGTAAACAATAACAAAAAATAGTGTTAATAATGGGTAAGACCGAAATTTTTTTTTCAAAATCTCAAAAATCGAAAAAAAATAGTAATTTCCCGAAGCCCACGATCAACCGGGGCTCAAAATTTCGAGAATTGATAGAAGTTTAACATAAAAAAATTGCAAAAAAATTAAAGGGTACAAACAGTCTTAAAATCGCAATTCAAATCTTTAATTCCAGAAATCATAGAGAAAAATACTTGGGATAATTTTTTTGTATTTTTTTTCAAAAAGTACATGAAAAAACGAGAATTTTCAAAAAAAAACGCTGAATTTGGACCATTTTTATGGAAGTTATGAGCAAAAAACCGTAAAAACAGCTGTTTTTTCAAAATTCGATATCTTTTGAACCGATGATCAGAAACATCTCAAATTTGGCCGAAAAGTGTGTTTCGATAGATACAAGAAAATGTCAGAAAATAGAGGAAATCAAAAATGCAAAGTTGGAAAACTGTCCGATTTGGCGTGGAATGCCCCATATAGAACACATGTCCTGTTTCATCCCGAGATAATGGCCATCAGCTAATTTTCAAGCAAAGTTAAAGTCGAATTAAGTTAATGGCGATTATCGTAATCCGACAGAGGGGAAGGAAAATTGCGACTTAACCTCTTGAAATATTAAGTCCTCAGTGGGAAGAAAAGTAATGGAAACATTTTCTTTCGATATTTTCTTTTGATTTAATCCATCACATTGAACTCTGTTGGACAATATAATTTTTATAGGGTACGAATCCTGTCACTGCAGTTACTTCCCCTACCTATATCACCGCCATATTTGCCCTCACCACCGAATTAAGATAATCGGCATTAAGTTAATTTCCGATTTTAACTTAATTTTTCCTTAATCGCCATTATAGTAATGGCCATTATCTCGCGGTGAAATAGGGCCACAATGTCCAATGGTAGCTAACCATCAATATAATGCTCTGGTTGCAATAATATTCGTCAATAACACTATGTATTGTCCGCTGATACTAACTATATCTGAAATAGTTGCTGTTACTCAATTTATAGTCAAGGTCTTTTTCTACTAAATTTTTATAGCTCCACTGATCAGATTTTTCTCTCAGTGTAGACCTTTGAGCTAGGAGTGGGAATGAAGTAAATGAGGAGAAATTGAATCGAGGGAAACAAAAAAGTTGAGATAACGGGTCAGATGATACAAGAAGAACTCTACTGGATTCCGCATGACGGGTTTTTCCCTTTTTTATTGAGGTGGCAAAAGGAGGGATTGTAGGGTGAAAGGTTAGGAAATTAACGGTGCTGTCTAGATGCAAAGGGTAGAAGACATACTAAGCAAATCAGTCTTTCGTTACTCTTGGAACGGTGCGCTTCGTAGTCAACAATTTTTCAATATCGTCAAAAAAACAAATTCCGTAATGTCCGCAATCGTATCTTGGTGAGAACAGAAGAAGACTAGTATCATTCTATCGAGTGTTATCGTGTGTGAAGTGATGCAGATTGTCTAAAAATTGTGTAACTTATTAGATATATGTGAAAATTACTAAGCAATTTTGTATATTGAAAATTTTTAATTATAATATTCTCGCGATGAACTTTTCAGAATCAGATAATTGCATAAGGTACATTAGACATAATTGTATAGAGCATATCGAATATTATTGTGCATAGATTGTATTACTTATAATCGAGGAGAAAAAAGTGAAAAATATTACTTTCTAAAATATGTAGAATATTCTTTTTTTTTTTTTAATATGCTTTGGTATCAAATAAATGACGATCCTCTATTTCAATTGCGTTTTTTATCGTATTTTATAGATTGCCTGAAAAATCCCATCCCTAATCATACTCTTTTCGACCGCCCACTGCGGGCTCTACCATAAACCCATTAGAAAAGGATGGATGTATCGATTTACGATCATAAAAGAGGACAGTTTATGGTGTAAAAGTTGTCGTACGCCAATTAAAAATGAGGCCCAGGTGGATAAAGCTAATCGCCGATTAGCCGCAGTCACTCAACTGTACTGCCATAGTTAAGTGATATGTGAAGTTAAGTGTTAGGAATTAACTTCAGTCAGTTCACTTGGCGCGATTAGGAAGAATTCGGGATGGCGTGCTCAAAAACGGTCGAAATCAACTTAAAATGGCTAAGGACTGATGACCACTGTACCATCACTGAATGAATTGTTTTGTTTTCATAGATTGGGAGCTGGATGAAACAATCTTTCTTAATCAACGACTAGCACTCATCGAACTTTATACACCTGGGCCTGAATAATAAATGATTAGATTCTGACTATTTCTCATCCTATAAAACAATGTTCCACACCTGTTAAGGAAACTGAAGTCTGTTCGATGGAATTCTAGTTTATGGAGATTGTGATGAAATTATTAATAAATTATTAATTATCTGGTTGAATAGCCTGATGGTGGACAATATCCTTCATTATTCAAAAAATGATTTATTTTATTACCCTCTTCCACTTGTAAGATCAAATTTACTGATTTTTATCGAAGATTCACGAAAAGAATGCATGGGAAAAGGCAGGAAAAATTCCAGCGATACAGATAAGGGAAATTTCAATTCTCAAATATTTACATTTTCACCAAAAAATTATAGAAGGCTATTGAAATTATTGAGGAGACGTGAATAAAAGTAAATAATACAGTGCGTTTCCAATTCTTCCGGTTAATTCATTCATAATAGCAGATATAAATGTGCAAGATAGAATACAAAAGTTTCTCGACTCGATTTAGAAAAGTTGGAGAACAGAAAAACGCGTCTCTTCACTTCAGATTATCCACGCACAGTGACTAGAGTCGCCAAAAATCAATCACGCGAGGGCCTTTCGCGAGGTTGATGATCTCGTCACACATTTCTGCATTTCAGATCATTTTTGGATAATGCATTATATAATAATACTATAAAAATGGAATCAAATAACTGTTCCACTAACTCCTTCCATAATCTTTAGGAAATTTATAAATTTTATGATTTACAACGACTTAATTTTTCCCGGGGTATGGCCTGCGTTGACCCAAAATTAGCTCAGTTAAATACTTCTTGGGACAAAATTGTATGGTCCATTCTCAACAGACCCAAAATAACATGCGTAGGGGAAGGTTGGGTAAAATGGACCTCTAATTAAATGGTTCGAGATAGAGATTCTCTAATGATTCCATTGAAAAGCTGGGGAAATTTTGGACGGAAGATAGGTGTAAAATCTTTTCATTTTTCAAGTGTTTAGAAACATTTAGGTTTTTGGCCAAGTTTTGAAGGGGTTTCTCTTTTTGAAAATCGGAAAAATTCACTTTTCTAACGTTATCGGTTCTGATGGTCGTAGCGACCTGTGGTTGATCTCAAATGGAATATAAGATCATTCATTCATCGATTTATGTGATCAAAATTTTTTAAAAATCAATTCTTCAAATATTTGTTAAAAAAGTAAGGAGTTACCGACTGATCCTGATTTACCCCGGGATTAGGAGGCCAATCAAAACGAGGTAATTACAAATATCGACAGCAGGGGTAATTTGGGGGACCACCGGCGTGGTCTCATGAATTATCAGACACTTCTTAGCGAGATTTGTCCGCGACACTTGTTCGCGAGACACTTACTTCTCAAAGTCGGAGTGAGAAACGTGCAAAATGTAACACCGAGTTAACCAATGAGTGCGAGTGAGAAAACCCACGCCGAGTCGAGAGACGCGTGGCATAAAAACAATGAGTCGTTTTTACGGGTTTTGAGTGAACACTAATTGAGACATTCATCTAATTAATCGCGATTTACAACCGGGATTAACACGAGTTATCAGTGATATTTGAGTTATCATAAAGAGACAACTAGGGGTGAGCAATTGCTCACTCGCGAATAGAGGAGTGCGTAGTCGCTCGCTCGCGAATAGAGGAGTGCGTTACCGCTGATTAGAAGGAAGTAGTGAGAATCTATTGTGCGACTTCAAGCCACACTAAGAACTTCCCGATGATTTCTCTTACTTACTATTAGAAAAAATGATGAATGATAAAAACGATAAATAACAACAGACATGATCGTGTAAACTATCAAGAAATGTTGGGGAGATCTCAAAATATGGAGATCAATAAAAAAATCAATTTTTCCTTTTCGGGGGTAGTGCATAGACTCCTCTTTTTGGAAATTTAAGAAAAACTTGATAATGTTTTTCTTAAAAAACTAAGAAAGTACTGGATCGATTCGAGAGTGGAGCCGGAGCCGGCGAGAGAGAGTTGTGCGAGGGCTTCAGTGGTTGAATTTGAAATCGAAATCTGAATAATAGAATAGATGATTAAATTGAAATATCTTCTGAATTGTTAATAAATCATTAGTTATTGCTGTGGAATTAATTTCGGGAACTCAAGAAATTTAGATTAATTTAGATTCGAGATTTTTAAGTGTCTAATTAAAGTGGAATCCAGTCATACAGGAAAAAAAAAAAAAAAAAAAAAAATTCGTTAATCCAGGTGTGTTGTCTAATTATCTGTATCATTAATTGTTTAATGTTATACTAGAATAAGCAGATTATTATCATATTAGATATTCATTGTAAGGGGAGGGAAAAAATAAAGAATAAATATTAATTTGAGATCTGTTAAGAGGGGTGGGAAGGAAAATACTCAAGTAATTATTGTTTCCGAATTAATTTTCTAATGATACCGGAGCAAAGTTTGAAAAGACCGTTAAATTCTACGGGTACAGAGTCCAAGAAACAGAAGAAATCAACAGAAGGCCAAAAAATGGGCGAAAATATTATTCACAACAGTTACCTTCAAATGAGATCGAATAGATATAATAATAATGACAAGTCACCGTTTCTTGTTTATGTTTTCGATAAAGACCCGACCAAACACTTGGGAAAATTGCATGAAATGTCTATTGCCCGAGAATTCCGTATTTTAAATAATTTAATCGATAGCATCAAAGTAACTGATCAAAATAAAGTAACAATTACTTGTACATCAGCGGCAGCGGCAAATGCAATGGTCGAATCAGAGATTAAAAAATTAAAAAAAGACTGGATAGCAGTAATTCCTGATATCAGAGTCAAATCAACGGGCGTCATAACTGATATTCCAATTGAATTACCAGATTCCGAAATACTCGAGGCAATAAAATGTTCAGACCCTGAAACTAAAGTCTTCAAGGTTGAAAGAATGCTTAAAAGAAGCTCGAATTCAGATACCCAAAATGGTGAAGTAAATCTGATTCCTACTACTTCAATTAAAATTCATGTCAATAATTGTTACTTACCTAAAAGCATAAAGATAAACAAAGTTGAGAGACAAGTCAGATGTTTTTATCCAAAACTTCTGAGATGTTTTAAATGTCTTGGTTTTGGCCATAAAATGGCAACATGTAAAGGAAAAGTTCAGTGTCAAAAATGTTCCCTTGAACATTATATTCAAGATTGTAAAAGTCAAAGTACGATGTGTATACACTGTAAATCGAATCTTCATGGTTCTTTGTCCACAATCTGCCCAAAGATTAAGGAAGAACTAAAAATTAATAGAATTAAACAAGAATTGAAATTGTCATATTTCGATGCAAAGGAAATGTTTCTGAAAGAACAAAAAAGAAATAGAATCGTAAATAATGTTGATTTATTCAATTCAAATGAGGGGGACTCGGACGATTCAGCCTCGACTGTGACTACTGTCAGATCAGTGATAGAGGGAAAAACAAGTGGCAAAAATAAACAAACGGGTCAACATTTGTTAGTAGACTTGAAACCAGCAGTTCATTCGGAACTGGAAAAATTTATTGATATTTTCAAAGTATTATTGGGAGATAATCCGGAAATAAATGATTTAATACAAGAGGCGGAGGCTCGTTACAAATCTACTACTTAATAATGGCTATTAAAATTTTGCAATGGAACTGTCGGAGCGTTCTAAACAAATGGGGGGATTTTAATAATTTAGCAAATTAATATGATATAATCTGTTTAAATGAAACATTTTTGAATGAACAACACTTCGCTGATATGAGGGGGTTTTATAATATTAGACTGGATAGTGCAATTAATAGGCAAGGTGGTGGATTGGCTATTTATATAAGATCACATATTAATTACAAACGGTTGTTTGATGATAACATTGATAAAGGATTTGAATACATAGGAATAGAATTTGAGTGGAATAAGGAAATTATAAACCTGTTTAATATTTATAGATCCCCCTCAACTAATATCAGAAGCCTGAAATGGAAATTTTTTTTAGATTTTAGTAAAAAATATAAAGATAAAGTAATAGTTTGCGGAGATTTTAATGCCCATTCGTCAGAGTGGGGAAGTGAATTAACTAATGATGAGGGTGATTGGCTATACGAATCAATTCTAGAAAATGAAATGTCTATATTGAACACGGGAGAGGCAACAAGATTATACTCTCAGGGAAATGAAATGAAGATAAGTTGCCCAGATATAACATTGGTATCTCCGAATTTGAAATTAATTAGTAATTGGTCAACAATCAAAGACACACTCGGGAGCGATCACTTCCCAATTGAAATTCGATTACATTTAGGAGAATTCAAAAGATCTATTGATAAATTGAGGATTTCAATAACTAATGTTGATTGGGTACAATTTAAAACGAGATTAAATGAAAAATTGGAAATTAATGAGACAGAGATTAATGAGAGTAATATGAGAGAGGAATATGATGATTTAATGGAAACTATAACACAAAGTTTAATTGAGGCAGGAGGTAAATTGTTGGATAGTGAATTCAAAGTTAAAGCCCCTCCCCCGGTGATATGGTGGAATTCGGAATGTAAAGAAAAAGTGAAAAGTAGATCTAATAAATTGAAGGAATTATTGAGCAATTTCTCAGAAAATAAACATAAAGAGTATGATGATATGTGCAAAGATACTAGAAAATTCCTTCTTAGAACTAAGAGAAAAGTATTCATTGAATTCTGCGGTTCTTTATCGCCAGAGATGAGTCTGGATAAAATCTGGAGATACATTAAAGCATTCAAGAGTCGGAAACTAAATAATCAACAACAAAACAATAATTCTCCAGATGATCCAATGATAAAAGAGACAATAAACAATATAGCCCCGAGCATTAATAGTCCTACAATAGAAATTGGTAATAATGAAAACCGAAATGAGACACTGGAAAAAGAAATTTCAATAGAAGAAGTTAAATCGGCGATAAAAAGAGCAAAAAAACATTCTGCCCCAGGAAAAGATATGATATCATATGAAATATTAAAGAATTTACCTAAGAAAGCAATAGAGAAATTAACCAAAATTTACAACGTAATAATTGAGAACGGAATTATTCCGAGCTCTTGGAAAGAACAATTCGTTTGTTTGATATCTAAGCCAAACAATAGGGGGTATAGACCAATAGCATTATTATCGTGTGCACTAAAAATCTTGGAGAGGATCGTTAATGACAGATTACAGTGGGTGCCGGAGAACCAACATTTTTTCCCAAAACAATTCTTTGGATTTCGCCGAGCGAAATCGTGTAATGACAGCTTAGCTGTGTTTATCACGGATGTCAATATTAATCTCTTGAAAAAAAAAACTCTAGTAGCAGGCTTTTTGGATATCAAAGCTGCATATGATAATGTTGATCCTCAAATATTGATGAATAAATTGGTAGAAATTGGCATGCCAAATAAATAACGAAATTTATAAAAAATACTATGACCGAGAGGCAATTAAACTTTATTTTTCAGAATAAAATAATAGAGAAAAGAATTTCATCAAAGGGCTTGGCTCAAGGGTCTATCTTAAGTCCGATACTGTTTAACATTTATGTTAAAGATATAATCACGAATTTGACAGTAGACACTAGAGTCGGTTCATTTGCTGATGACTTCATGTTTTATGTTTCGTGTGAAAATTTTGAAAAAGCGAGTAAAGAAACGACAGAATCATTAGAGAGAGTAGATAACTGGTTAAACAGTGTTGGACTGGGCTTATCGAGTGAAAAATCTTTTGTCATGGTATTTTCAAATAAAAAAGAAGATAGAAACAGAGAATTTGAAATAAAAGTTAATAGTAAAGTCATAAAATCAACGACAGAAATAAAATTTCTCGGAGTATATATTGATAATAAATTAACATGGAACAAACACATAAAATACACTAGAGAAAGCGCAATGAAGATGATACAGATAATGAAGGCGATCGCAGGCATTTCATGGGGCTCTCACCCATCTATATTACTGAATGTTTACAAAGGATTAGTCAGATCGAGACTTGATTGGGGATCAATGCTGTACACAGACTCCAGTAAAGAAAACCTGAAAAAAATTGATAGAGTACAATATGCAGCCTTAAGAACAGCCCTAGGCTGTATAATTACCACTCCAACGAACATTCTATTACATTTAGCTGCAGAACCTCCATTAGTACATAGATGGAAATTTCTTATGGATAAGTACTTGCTAAAAACTGCTAGCAATACAAGAAATATGCTATTCCCAAAACTACGACTTATGGAAGAATTAAAAAATAGAAATCGGAATATCGGGAAAAATGCTTATCACTCTTTATACAAAAACTGGTTTTTTATGAAAGACATATTTCCAAAAATTAAAAAACATGACTTGCACTACAGCTTTACGTACCCTTTAGAAGTAAATTGGTTGAATATTGAAACTGATACTACTACCGGGAAAAAATTGAAGCAAGAAAGAAATAGAGATGAGAAATTCACAGAAATTTTGAATAAAGCATTTGCGAATTATGAAATTTGGGCTACAGACGGTTCTAAAGAATCACAGTCAGTTGGAGCTGCTGTAATAAACAGGAATAAATCAATTACCTCACTCATTAAACTCCCAAATAATTGCTCTAGTTATTATGCTGAAATTGTGGCTATAAATAAAGCATTAGATATTATTGAACATACAGCGTATAATCTCAATTTAATTTGCACAGATTCTTTGAGTGCAGTGTCACAGTTGGAGGCGGATTATCTAAAGCCCGATTCACACCCAGAAGTATTTGAAATAAAATCTAAAATAATTAATTTGAAACAGGAAAATATAATAGTAAAATTGATATATATCCCAGCACACGTAGGTATCACAATTAATGAAGAAGTAGATGAAATAGCGAAATTGGCTCGAGTAGAAGGAGAGAGTTATAATGAAAAGATATTTTGGAAAGAATTCATGCCAGATTTGGAAAAAAGTTTAATCTCTGATTCGAACCTTAGTTTAAGAATAGAAGGAAATAAGAAAGGCACTTTTTATTTTGAGAATACGGAAGACTTTACGTACAATAATCAATGGTTCAGATCAGTTAATTGGTCAAGAAGTATAATAAGTAGAAGTAATCGAATTAAATCAAACCATACGTTATTACATAGTCACTTATTCCGGAAGAATATAATTATGGAAGCGACATGTCCATGTGGAGAACTAGTCATGGATCTAGATCATGTCCTTTGGGACTGTAATAACTATACAAAAAATAGAGCTGAACTGAGTGAAAAACTAAGAAAAAAGAATATTTTCCCGGGAAATAATATCCAAAAAATTTACATTAAAAATGATCTGCATAGTATAAAAGACATCGATGAATTTTTAATGATAAATAAAGTAAAAATATGAAAGAAGGGAAATAATGTTAATTTATGTTAATTTTTCAAAAAAAAAAAAAAAAGGAAAAAAAGAGAAAAAAAAATATATATATTTTTAATTGTTTCTTTTAGTTAGTATAAATTGTGGTTGTCATTTCATGAAATTGTTACTCATATTTCATTTGTGTTGTCTAGTCTTTTTTGTTTTTTTCTTTTAAATAAGAAGAAAGAAGAAGGAAGAGAGAAGAAAGAAGAAAAAGGAGTGGGGAAAGAAGGAAAAAAGAAAAATAAATAAAGAGAAGAAAAGGAATTTGGAAAAGCCAAGCAGTGAATTATGAGAATTTGAATTATGGCGGTTGAAAATGCTGACTGAGCATACAAGTGAAAGAAAAGATTATGGTAGTTCTCCGCTAGGAGGCATAACCAACCTAATACATGTTGATTTGAAGAAAAAAGAGAAGATATGGCACTTGCCCCTCTACGGGGATATAGCCAATTGGAATAAGAAGAAGAAGAAGACTGGATCGATTCTGATCAAAATCTAATGACCGCGAATTTATGTCAAGATGCTTCGATTACGACATCGATCACCTCGATCATATTATTGATTTATAAGAAAACGTGAACGAAAAAATTGAACACGGACATACACACACACACATACACACACACACAGACATGATCGTGAAAACTATCGAAAAATGTTGGGGAGGTCTTAAAACATGAAGATCGATCGAAAAATCGATTTTTCATTTTCGGGGCCATTACATAAACTTCCCTTATCAGGAAATTAATTATCCATCAGAGACAGTTATTGAAGTCAGTGAAATTCATCCACAAGTGTAATCTAGTCACGAAATTAAAGAGCTATATATTTTTGTAGAAAGGTATCGTGTCACTATTATTTGAGCCACCTCTATCAGATCCTTGTGTTGATTAAGATTTGTGTTCGTTTTCGTTTCTGAGAGCCGGCTGCGGAGGCGGTTTTCATCACCGACAAACTCATCAGCACCTCAAAAAATGAAGTCCACTTAGAGAAAATCAACGAGGAAGCCACTGCGAGTTGCATCGGGCTTTCCTCCAATAAAAGTCAGGGCAAGAAGATTGCCATGATTTTTAACAATATTTATAGGGCATTTCCTGAAAATCAGTTCTCGCCCTAAGTACTTGAAAAAATTGTTTTTTTTTTCTTTTTAAACCCCATAAATCAATGGGAAATGCGCTCAACCTTCATATAAGATCAATCCCAGATCACTGCGACTTTGAAGGTGAAACAGAAGCGTTTCACCTTCAAATATTGCACAAAAAATGGAAACTTGTGAAAAATTCAAAGAAAAAACTTTCGACACATGATTTCTATAGTAAATTTCATCATCGTCCCAATGAATACATTGTAAAAAATCGAATTCCCATATTTCCATTCATTTCGAGTATCTTTCATAGTATAAAATACAAAAATCAACCCGTATCCGATTCACCCCTTTTGTCCATTTGACCCCACCTTCCCCTATACTTATCTGAAGAGGAAATTTGCGATTTTTTCAAATATTCTAATAAACATTAGCTCGAAGTATCATCAACCAACGTAATAACGAGAGAATTCATCGAATATCTCACATGAGGGATGTCGATAAAAAAGTCTCTATAGCCCTGAAAAACGGCGCATTGCTGAGATCATTGGAGAAATACTTACCATCGGCAAGACAGCTCGCGAAATTCATTGAAATGAATCTACTGATATCAATATCATCAGAGAGACCAATCATATTCCAATGGATAATACCATAGTGATATCATTTTCCATAACACATTTATGAATAAATATTATTTATTATTAACAAGAATAATATGGACTTATTGATCTAGTCCTCTACCTTCTTCTCCTGACTTTTTTTACCATGAAAAACTCCAAAATCTATCTGTTAAAATTTTTTATTGAATTTAGTGGCAGACCTTCCGAAATTATGCAATTCTTTGACCTTGAAATTCCCGTCTCTGCATATTTTGCAAGGATTTTCAGACGACAACATAGCTTGCTTCATTCTAGGGTGTTTTGTGTGATGCGTTTCACCGCCAAATGTCCCTATGAAATTCCCTATGCTCTCAGCCAATAGCAGATGCAGAATAATTCCCTAGGAACGTTTGAATTTGAAGCCTGCATGACCGTTAGCAGTTCAGAAGTACGTTTGTCTCCAAGCACAACCTTCCACCTCACTGTAATTCCATCTCACTTGCCTGTAAATTCGCGATATTTTCCACCATTAATCACTATAATCAATCTCATAAAGTGAATAAGGAGACCAAGGGATAAGGAAATTGTATTTGACTTGAAAATTTTCATTATTTTAACGCGAAATTTAAACAATTGACATCTATTGCAAGCGACACAGAAAGGACTCGTCTCTTTGGTCACACAAAATTTCACCCATCAGGTATGTTGATAGAATAATAAGAAAAATTCTCATCAAATGATTTGGAGCATTTTATTCAGAAATTGTGCATTATGAAAGTGAAAATTATTTTTGCATTATTAACGTTCAATTATCTCAACAGGGGCCCTGTGTTTACAACCCCCAAGGTCACTCCTGCTAACGACTGCTGATGTTAGAGGTGATTATTTGATGGCATTTCATGCCTGAATTATGGTCAAGTTAGATTATTATTAACACTTGCTTTCAACTCGAGAAATGCAATTAAACGCGAATTAGTGAGACTTCATTGGTTTCTTTGGGAATATCGTGAGAACTATGGGAGGTCAGAGAATTTTCATTATTAGCAATTTGTAGAAAAAAATCAAAGCTACAAGAAGTAGCCATAATGATAATTACTCTATTTCGTATATTTTCTGAAATATCTGGGCAAAACAAACAAATTCTTGAAATCTGTGTCTCCTTTGATTTCTACCTCAATTCTTTTTTCTTTTCTATTTTAGGAAACTTGAGTAAGAACCGCCGAAAGGACTCAAAACTGCTGACAATCTCTGTCTTTTATCCAAAATGTTCAACAGCAAAAAAAATTGTCCATATGCTGCAAATGCACCAATGTGGCTAGATTTTGGCTCAAGTCCAAACATATCATCAGATTACTTTGATTTTTCTCATCCAGAAAATGAAACACCATTTCCTGAGGCACCAGATAAATTACGTGTACACAACAATGATTCACTGATCTTCGAAACTCAGGATGAAAAAGCCAATACCACAAAAACTTCACAATTAACATCGAACTTCATGGAGACACTTGATACAATTAATATGACACCAGTTAAGATCATTTCTCCCAAGGGTAAAAATGGCAAATCAAAAGTATTAAAAGAGACAACTGTTCAAGAAGTGCTTAATGATGTAATGAGTATTGCATCATCAGCTATGAAACAAAAACGTAAAGGACTTAATTTGAATAAATCACAAGCTCCTGATTTGGAATCTAACAAGACACCAGCAACATCAAAACGCAACACACGTTCTATGTATTCTGTTGAATCTAAGAAGACTCCATCAACAAACAAAACAATTACAAATCTCCGTAAGAGCACGTCATCACAAAGAGCCACTCCAGTTAAATCATCAGTCTCTGACGATTCTGCTAAAAATGAGGCTGGTGTTCCCATATCAAAAATAATTCGAACGCCAATTCTCAAATTGACTAGAATTGATCCAACGATTGAAACGACTGTCAAAGTTCCTACTATAGAACTCATTGCTCCTATTGAACTTACATATGAGGATGAAGATGAGGAAATTGGTAATGACGAAACGATGAAACCAGAAGAACTGGAAGAGTTCCTAGAACCACATCCGCTGAATCCACTGCCACCAGAGTCGCATGTAACACTCATTGCCTCAACACCAGCACCGAGACCGATTCACTCGAGTAAACCGGAAAAGCCAATTCCTATTGCCCCATCTACTGAGGCAGTTTCACCAGCACCTGTCTCTCATCAATCAGAAGAAGTGCCTGAACCAAAAGCAGAAGTAGCACACAATCTCCAAGAAATGTCTCCAACTGATACTGAAAACCCAGAAGAAGGAGAAGAAGACTACGACGAAGTTTTTGAACACGTTGAAGATTTCGAGCATTATCAAGTACACAAAGCACGTTATATTGAAAAACGCAAGCCCAATCAGCAGCCATCGGTATTGACAAGTCACGCTAGAAGACGAAGCAGCTTTATTATAAAGAATCGCCGTAATTCAAATCGTTACGTGAGTCTTGCTGAGGCAATTGACAAATTCCAAAGAGCAACACCAACGCGATTCCGTTCAATTAGCGCGAAAAATCCAAAGCCAAAGACTCTTCAGGCCATCAAGCAGTCGGCGAAGAGGCCAGTTATACCTGTATCACCAGCTTTATCATCGAAAAATCGTGTACGTCGCAATGCTGTGCTGAGTCGGGCAGAACTGGAGGAGATAGAGGTGCAGAAAATGAAGCAGTATCAGATACGTGCTAATCCTGTACCAAAGAGTATTCTTCAAGCTCCACAGCCTCTGAAAGCTGTGCCTAAAAAACCGCTAACATCACAGAAGCCATTCCACCTTGGAATTCCCAAAAAAACAACAGCCAAGAAGCAACCAGTTGCAACAACCTCATCAGCAACTGAACAACACGCTTCAAAGAAACCGTGCAAGATAACTGTTCCAACTGTTGTAACTTCTGAGAATGGTGTTACAATTTCAGAGACTCAAATAATGCACTTTGGCATCCCGGCTATCCAGAATGAGACTGTAGCACGAAAGAAGAAGACAACACAAACGTTGCCATTCAATTTTGAGCAGCGTAACAAATCTTTCCTAGATAAAAAAGAAGAAAAATTAAAGAAATTGCAGAATAAGGAAGAGCTGAAAGGTAAAGCAGAATTCCATGCAAGACCAATGCCCCTGAGCTTGAAAAAAGCCCCGAAGAAGGAACAAGCAAAGGCAAAAGAACAAGATGATCCAAAGAGTAAACAGGAGATTCATAAACCGAGAGTTATTCCATTCAGCTTCGAAGAGAGAAATAAATGTATGCTGAAGAAAAAGGAAGAATTGCGCAAAAAAATTGAAGAGGAGGAGAAAAAATCACGGGTTTTTCATGCTAATCCAGCGCCTCAGTTCAAGCCAGTCATGGTGAGAGGTGTATCACGAGAGAATTTGAAAACTAATGAGAAAAATACGATTCCTGTTGCAAGAGCAAGATCAAGGGAGAATGTTAAGGGCGAGGGGAAAAAACCACCCACAATTCGCAACAGATCAGCAGAAACAGTGAAGGCACCATTGAAACCAGCTACTCGCGGCTTATCCGCTGAAAATTTGAGAGTACCACGTGCAAATTCTCGTGACAATTTCAAAATCATCAAGCCACACCGAAAAACTTCAGCGCCAGAATTGTCAGAGGCTGATGGTAATGAAGAGAACAGAGCGCCGAATGATAACAAAAATTCGAAAATTCGTAGTGCTTCGTCATCCTCATCAGAACCATCAAGTATGCCAGTACTGAAGCCAAAATTGAAGAATCTACCAGTCGAATTACACAGCGATAAACGGGCGAGGATGCGCCGTGAATATGATGAACAAATCAAAATGAAGAATGTATTCGGTGAAGAAAAACGCAGAAGAGAACAGGAGGAGAGATTGGCTAGAGAACAGATGGAGATTAATGAATTGAGGAAGAAAGCTGAGATTAAAGCAAGACCAATGCCTGTTTATAAACCAGTGGCAATTGTTAGATCAACCAAGCCATTAACAACACCTGAGAGTCCAGCTTGGAGTCACAAACGTTGATCATTCATTCTTTTCTTCGACTTCAAAAGCTACTTATAATTGTTATTACTTTGTGTTTATTCTTTTGAATTTAGAAAAACTATTTCAACTATTATATGCTCGTTCATACAGACGTACATTCAGTAGTGCAGAGATAAAATGAAGGAATTCGATTGGAGGTTTTTCGTTTTTATCAATTATTTCACGAAATAAGAGAGGTAGAGAAATTTTTGTAATTGCTCTTTTTTGCAGCTTTAATTTTTTTTTCAACAAAAACAGTAATTACGAGAATTTCTCCATCTTCTAAACTCTTGGAGATATTTATCTAAAAATTCAGAATTAAATAATAATTGCTTCTCGTTTTATTACTCCACTACTGAATTCTTGATCGCATGGTTTCAAGATTAAAAAAAAAAAAATTATACAAAAAAAATATTTTTGATAATTCTAAATTAAAAATTTAATTCTATGACTTTTTTACATCGTATAGATGAGTTTAGAATGATGAAAAAAAAATTGAGATAAATAAAGAGTCAATTATGCGTTAATCGTAATAATATTCATCATAATTACAAACATTACATTAGATAATTTTTTTTTCCTTGTTTATATTAGAAGCATTAAACCAGTATCTCTTAGGGCCACTTTTTATTTCTTGTTTTTTCATTCAATAATAAATACGAATTATTCAACCTAAATTAAATGCATTTTTTTTGTCTTTCCGCCAATTACAAAGAAACCTATTGCCTCTGTTAATATTAAAACATAATCTTTTTCACATCCTAAAGAAAAAAATTGAATTATGGCAATTGTTATCATCTCTAGCATCATTTTACTTTATCATCTAATCAGGAGTTATTTCTTCGGTTAAATTAATTGATGAAGTTGTAAAAGAAGATGTGTGGAAATTTCAGGTGGAGATAATTGTGTTAATATTGTGTTTAAATAAGTAAATCCAGAAGAACTCATCAAGAAACCTTTTTCGTCAAGAATTTCGGGCTCTAAAAGGAAAACTTTTTTGATAAATCCGCGTAAACCTCATCGTTTACTGTATAATCTAAACAATTTTCTAATTAACTTCTTACTTTTACCACTTCACAACTAAATTTTTTCCCACATCTAAACAGTTCTTTCGTTTGAAAAAATACTTTTAAAAATTATTCTACATTGTTTTTAAAAAAATGCTCTAACATTGATTTGTCTTGTTCTTCATTCGATCTATTTCATAATAAATAATTAAATTCCATTGCACAATTGTAAAAAGATTTTTTCTTCTCCTTTAAATACTGATCATAATAATAGTTTCATTTGTACTAGTTGTCACTATAAGTACGCACGACTCGTGGGAGTTTTGCTGAACGATCAGTAATTAAAGAAAAGTTTTACTCTATTTATTTTTTTTTTCAATCTGTCGTATATCAAAAAGTATGCACTACCGTTACATTCTCATAAATAATGAAGAAAAAAAGGAACAATGAAAAAATTGAGAACAAAAAGAACTGTGTATAGTGAACACATTCACAGCTTTTCAATAACTGCAATTAGGCAATCATCGAGTTTATAAATTCATAAACTCGGAATTTATTAATTATTTTTAGAATTAGTATAAAAAGTGTAAACAACCTGATAATCAGTCAGTCAAGGATTTAAGTATTTTTCATTCAATTATCGTGAAAATTATCACTTCAGTCAATTAAATATCAGATAAAAGTTTACGTGAGAAATTTTTAATCACTAGAATTGACTGAGTCATTATTGCCATTTTTTTTTTGAAAATTTCTTTTTTGCTCAATGTATGATAAAAGAACGCCCAAGATGTGGTGCTAATTGTTTCACAGTGAAGGGGTGAATCAAGATGAATCTAAAAGATTGTCATTAATTTTTTCATGGATATCTTTGAAACAAATGGGTTCAAGAAAAATTTCCAACAGACATTTAATTTTATGATTTGCTTTTTGAAACCTAATTGGTTCCAAGATATTCATAAAAATAATGCACATGTGATTTATCAAATTATCCCAATTAACCACTTTCCTGCTGAGTTGATTGGACGATGCCAGAGGATGAATTCAATATAAAAAAATTATTAAAAAATTCAAATAAATAAATTTCGTGGTATCTTTCTGGTCCATTGAATTTCAAGATAATATTATTCGTTTTTGTTGTTTTTTCTAACGTTCATTAATTCCTGCTTTTGTCCTCCAAAAGCACAGAAATTGGGAGAAATTAATCATAGGTCTAGGAGGAATTAATTGGTGTAGTGAGTGAATAGATAATTGGAGATTTTCACATGAATTCTCTTGGAAATAACGCGAGAACCAGTGAGCATAGACGGGAATCTCAACTGACCGTTTTTTATAGAGATTTCATGACTTACAGGAGAGATCTCATGACGAATCCTCATAAACCTCAATGCTTTTGCATACTAGCAAAATTTAGTGTATAAAATTTTAAATTTTAAAGAAAATACGTTGGAGAAAAAATATTTATGTCCGTGAGAAAATTGATGGAGAAGTTAAAAAAGCGTTAATTGTTTCATTCTAATACAGTTGTACAATTCAAGCCAGTCATGATGAACAGAAACATTTGAACAATGATGAGAAAAATTCTGGTCTCGTTATTTCAAGAGCAAAATCAACGGAAAATGATAAACAATGATGTGAAAAAAACCACCGATTATATGTAACAGTTGAACCAAAAAAATTACCACTTGAACCAACTACTTGTGGTTTCAAATCAAATTTCGTTAAATTAGTTTTCATTAAATTTCATTGAATTTCAAGTTAGTAACATAATTAGTTTTTGTCTTCTTCTGCACTATCATTAACTCCTCCCTTTACCTTAAAATTTTTTTTTGTTTCGTTTTTTTCTCTCTCTCTTTTTCTTTTTACAGAAAAAGATATAAAACCACTAGTATCACTTCAATTGAAATTCTTAATGTGGTATATTGAAAAAAAAAAAACAAAAAGTCTTATTCTGTACTGTTAAATGAATCCTCACGTCAGAGTTCTTTCAATAGTGCAGATTTTGCATTTTTAAGTTTATCCAAACGTCGTTGAAGATGGGAATTTGCCGTCTCTAGCTCCTCAACACGACCCTGTGATTCTCTCACCTGTAATTTAAAAAAAAAAAAATTAGATATTTCATTTATCGCAATTGGTGTTACGGAATACCTAAACACTAAGACCTAAAGGCCCCGTAAATTCTCTTGAGCCCAATAGTTCATGAGATGTTCGCGAAACAATCAAGTGATAATGTGAAACAATAGAAGACATCGATTGATTTTTTTTTTTTTATTGAAAGACATCGATTGTGAATTTGCAAGTAGTTTTTCCGAAATATCTCTGAATCTAAAGAAGATAGAAAAAATTTCATAAGAACTTCTTTTGTAGCGAAATATGTGAGCTAAAAAAAAAGTAATTAGAAATATTGTTCCATCTCGTTTATATTCCAGTGTTTCCAGAAGAGTAAACATCAAATCGATTCTTTTCACTCCCTAGCTTCGCAACTGATTTCTATTTCATGATTTTCATACACACCTCTCTCTGCAATTTCCGTTTCTCTACTTTAAGCTCATCCTCAGCTTTTTCCGATGCTTCAGCTGCTGATTTATAACGTATAACTTGACTCTCTAACCTAGCGACTGTTGCTTGCAACGTTGACATATCCTGCTCAGCTTTTTGTAATTTAAATTTGTAATCTGCCAATAATTTATTCGCCTCACGTTGAACATCTTCAGAATCTGCTAAGCCTAGAAGGGTTTTCGAAATGAATTTCCAAAAAAAAAAAAATAAGAATTCACCATTACAAAATTTTAAAGATAAAATTTTTTCGATTTATTTACCTAATACTGATCCTGACGATCTCTCGGATCTCATTCGATTTTTCGCCTCTTCCAATTCTAATCTCAAATGTCTTATTTCATCCTGCAATTCCTTCTTCTCTGAGGCGAACTTCCTCAATCGAACATCTACAACAACGAATTTTAAAATAGTGAAAAAAATGATTGATATAAATACATAAATGTTGAAAATTTTACTCTGTTTCTGATAGATTCCAAAATATTTTGGGAAAATCAGTCACAAAGAGAAATCAACCGGTCTTTTTTAATTCCACAATTTATTATCAAATAGGAAAAAATGATGAGAATAATAAAGTCACTGGAAACATACCTAACGATCCCTCACCAGCATTTTGCAACAGCTCAGCAGCCTCTGTACTGACTAGTACTCTCTTCCTGTGAACAATTCCATTAACTGTACCAGTTTCTTCATTCTCACTTCCTTCGTCTTCAACTATAACCAGTCCATTATCCTGTTACATAACATGAAAAATTTAGTTATCACACGTAAATAATCGTCAGTGAATTCATGATGAATGATAATGAAATAATAATAGAAAAAGAACATTAAAAAAATGAAAAATTACTTGTATAAGTGTGTCTCTTTCTAACAATTGAGCCTTACACAGCTCTAAATCTTCTTTTAGCCGTTGACTAACACGTTTAAGTTGTTCAGCCTCTCTATTTTTTTCCCTGAGTTCACGTCGCAGTGTCGCTGATGATTCCTCCAACTCTTCTAATTTATCTTTCAATAATTCAACTTGGTAAGAATACGATGATTTTTCATTATCAAGTTGGGCATTAGCAATCATTGCTTTTCTGAATTTCTCTTCAAATTCTTTGAGTTCTAACTGTAAATTATTCATTTGAAGAAATATTAATTTCACTCATTAACAAAATCAATGAGACAGTGAATTAAGATGATCTAATTCTTAGATTTGTTTTTTAATATTTCAAAATAATGGAAATAGTGAAAATGTTGTAGAGACCTTTTTTGCAGAGAGTAATTAGAGATACAAAAAAATCCGTAAAAACTTGACTTTACTATGAAAGTCAATAAATTCAATTTATCAAAATTAAATCATCCTTTTTTCTTACTCTTATATCTCTGCTTAAACCAGCATCCTCTAACGAATCTTCGGAAGACCTACGACTTGATTGAAAATTATTTGAATTTGTGAGAAGACGTGATGTTCTAATAGGGTCTGGTGTAACTCTGATTGTTCTTCCATCAGCTAAATAAAAGAAAAAAAAATGTTTAGACCTGAAAGATATGATGAAGCTTATTCTAATTACTCACAAGTACACATATCGTAAACCCTATCGGCATTCTCCTCGGCTTCTTTCTGTTGCCTCTCCAGTTCTCTCATTCGAATTTCTCTAGCTTCTGCTCTTGCCTGCCTTCGTGCAGCCAGCCTTGCCTCTGCCTACGAGTTTCATGGAATTAAAAAACAATTCTTCAATAATGAAAGATTAGTGATGATTAATTGAGTGATGATTATCATGAGATAATTAAAATTGAATTTTATCAGGAATTTTACGAAACAATTATTTATTAAATTAATTGCGAGTTGGAGAAAATTCCTCATTTGAATAACATCAAGGCTCTTCAATGTAAAAATAACACGTTCACTTAATTTGAATATTTTTTTGGTGTTTTTATGATGAATTTATTTTTTCAGTAAAGTAATCGACGCATTTGTTCAATTTTTTCATTCAATATCTCAGAATCTAAGGGAGATGGGAAAAATGTGGAGATCTTTTCTTGTAAACGAAAATCAGAGCTATGAAAAAGACCTCAACAACAATTTTTCCATCTTAATTATTTATAAAGATATTTCACGAAACCTAAACTCGTTTCCTTTTTCTTTCTACAAAAATTGAATTGAATAAAAAGAAAAAAAAGTTTGTTTGACTGAAATAATTTCTCCGAGTGTGAAAAGCAAGAACAATATATCTCCAGTCACCCAAAAGATACTCATCTCATGCGCATTAATTGTCGTCAACTAGCCAATAAAATATCATCACTTAAATTCTCAACTTTTTTCACCAAAATTCCCAACCACTTCCTCATTCCTAATAAGCAAAAATAACTCGCAAATCAATTGGACAACAATTTAACCGATTCCCACAGACTAGATGATAAAGAAAAGGCAAAAAATGTGCAGCAAAAATTTATTCTGATCACATGGATATCAGCAACTGTTGAGAATCCCAATTCCCATATAAATGCATGAATTTTTTGTCCAATGGCCAAATGTTTTTCCTTATTCTCTCACTGGAGACATCAAAATTTCAATTATTAAGTGAATTAAATAAATAATTTTTTTCCCTATCTGGATCGGAGCTACAAGGAAAAACTTCCTTTCCCCCTCCTTTCAAGATAACTAATGAAAACCGAAAGAATATCGATGCTATCGCTTTACCATTCATGAATGATCACCTTCATTTCTGCAAATAAAACAGTCAAAGCATACCTCCTTGGCAATTTGATCGAGGGCCTGATCCTCGGCCGAGTGTCTAGTGGCGGTACGCCTCCGTCCCGCGACAGTAGACTCCATTATTTCCTCGTTTTATTTAATTTTAAATACAATATTTAAATAATTTCTTCTCTAACGATGATCAACCAGGATAATCCACACGTAATTCACCCAAAAAATATCCTGTGATCACACAGTACCAGACCACCACACTGAGGACAAAGACAGATGATAAATTAAGCATGATGAATTACTGAATAAAATACGCTCAATACTTAATTAACGAGATGAAATGAGACATTTCAATTCTCACATTGATTCTACTTTTTCAAAGATATCTCGAGACCGATTAGTGATACGACTATGAAGTTTTCAGACAAATCGATTTTATTCCATCGTCAGTTTTTCTGAGGAATATCTCGGAAACTAAGCGAGATGAAGCGATTTTGCTGGAATCCTTCTTTGTTATTCTTGAAATTCTTCACAAAAAAAGGATTAAAGCAAAATTACTGAATTTCGCTTGGTTTCCGATATTAAAAAAAAACTAGTGACAAAATGAAATTAATTTGAAAACACTTTCCGCTTTTTCGGAAACTAATTATAAATAAAAACGAAAAATACAGACATGTGAAAAATGAAAATAAAACTGTAAGTGCAATTTTTTTTAATTTCTTCATTATAAAGATCTATTTGTTTAAAAAAAAACGAAAAAATTGTTAGATGTGTGATAACTCATTAACATTCTATCTTTATAAAATTTTATATTTTCGTAGAGGTACAAAAAATTTTCATAGCTACCTTTTTGTAGCTCTCGTTGCGCTCTACAAAAAAGGTCTCTACGAAAATTCCTCTATCTCGCTTCAATTCCAAAATATCATGAAACAACAAATTTCAGTATAAACTAGACTCATCTCGTTTTACCTCTCTATCAAATTGAATCAATGAATTCACTGTTAATTCATTAATTTAAAAAGAAGTGAAAAACAATTGAAATAAACAAAATTGAGTCTATCGGTTAATCTACACCGATTCTAATTTCGTTTGTCCCATTACCGAATGAATTGCTCCGCGTAAATTTAATTAGTGAGCGGATCCAAAGAGTGATAAAAGCTTAATTAAATAATTCATGGACATACAAGTGTATCAATTTGAAAACTAAACTTGTTTCAAGGCTGAATGATTAATGAGAAATAAAGAATAGGTGTTAAGAAAAAAAAAAAAAAAACCTTTCTCCAGAGAATTTTGGTTATGATGCATTTTGAGAGACGACACCGAACGGAATAATTAATAACCTCAATCATTTTCATTAATGAAAAATGAATGAAAAAAAACAATCTCAACAATTATACATGCATACGTAATACGCACACCCACATGATTATGCACATAGGAGTGATATGAGTTACATGCATCCATGAGTCACATTAAAAAAAGTGCGGAAAAAAGGAGGAAAAAAAACGGTTTTTTCCCCGTATCAATTTTTTCATGTGATTTTTTTCAAGATGAACAAAAAAAAACATTCTCAAAACTTACGTGCTTTTTAATTTAATAAATTCAATCAGCCGGCAGTTGAGTGCATTATTTTTATCACCATATCATTTCCAAATGCTTTAAAAATAAACCCGGGTGACACTATAAATACTATCAATGGAAATTGGATGACTTGTTCTTCTCTTCCTCAACGTCGATGACCATCTGTAGAATGAAAATGACTTGACGAAACGGGGGGGAGGGGGAGGGGGGAAGAAAAAAAAAGAGAAAACACAAAAAAATAATAATAAAATCTCAGAGTTGTTGTGCACTGTTGATATAATATATATGTATATATATATATATATATATATTTTTCTCAATTCTTAGAGTGAATTATCACACTCTTTTGATGAATATATACACACTAGCCCGTTAAAATGCCCGTTTGTATTTATTATTTTCAGAGACACGATTTTGCGATCCAAGTTCGTGAAATCGCACACGAATACGGTGCAAGATCCATTTTTCGATCGAGTAAACTCGAAGCAGTGTCGAGGCACACTAGTGGCCGCATATATACGCATACACATTCGTAAATAGTTGGTGTCTTTTACTCTTTCGTATATATTTAATGTGCACACACGCACGTAAATACACACACACATTTAGTTTGACCATGCCAGCAGGTATCTCCCCTATGCCCCAGGAAGGATCATCGGAATAATCACGGGCATGGAGAGAGAGAGAGAAGGCCGCAGACACCGTTGCGCCGCGCCTTTAGACTATTAGGGTAGCGACATCTTTTTCTCTCGCGTTCTACTATTTTTTTCAGGGGGAAAGAAGCAGTCAAAGTGGTAACGTAGAACGTAGCGGAGAAACATGAAGTAGGGATGTTCGATGCTTGAAAAAGAAAACGATTTTTTAATAATCGATGTTTTTTCATCGATGCATAGAAAAAATAATCGGATTTTCGATTCATCGATTATTAGTGAAAAGAAGTGAAACTTCTTATACATGAGCCATTGGTCATTTTACACTTGGCTTTGGATTAAAATATCTCGAAAACTATGCAAAATTCATCGAGACATGCTGTGAATGAAATTTAGAGGGAAGATTGACGAACAAAATAAGCAGAACGGTGTTTTTCTACGACCAGTAGTTTCCGAGATATCATTCTTTGAATGAGTAGTTCAGAAACAATGGATGAGGCCCGATAGCAAATAAATGAGCGCTTGGACGTCCTTTCTGAATTTTTCATTCAAAAATCGATATCTTAATAACTAAGAGTCGTAAAAAAACGGAGGTTTGCTTATTTTATTCGTTAATCTTCCCTCTAAATTTCATTCACAGCATGTCTCGATAACTTCTGAGTAGTTTTCGAGATATTTCAATCCACAGCCGAGTGTAAAATGGAAATTTTTCAAGAAATTAGAAGGTGGAGCATGGATATTTTTCGGTCGTGTTTCATGACAACTCCTCCTTTGAATGACAATTTTCCGTAATTTTTCGAAAAATCATTTGAATAAATTCCTATATTTTCCTCTCCGTGTATTAGAAAGAAAAAATATAAAAAAAAAGCACAGGCTTCCCCCACCACCCGGAGAGCGACCCGACGGCAGCAGCAAAAATTTCTCCTTCCCCTCACTACTCTACTACCACGTTCCCCTCAAAGCCTTACACTCGTTTCGTGACGCGAGAAAAAAGTTGGTACCCTCCCAAAAGAAGTTTCACTTCAAAAGTTTCACTTCAAAAAAATTACGTTTCATTTTTTTTTAATTATTATTATTAGGGTATAATTAACGATAAGGCCTTCGAATTCAAATTTCATTCATGACAAAGTATAGAACGAGTGTATGCATTGGTGATCAATCAATATTGTTCATTTGACACTGAGTTTTCGAGATTTAGAGCCAGGTCCGAGGGGCTGCTCACTTGGGGATCCGGTGGCAGTGATTTCCAAAAGGAATCGATTCCTTGTGATTTCCACTGTGATTCCCGTGATTTCCAAATCAATAAGGTAATCTGCGATTTCCCGTGATTCCCACTGATTCCAATGATTTCCAGTGATTCCTAAATTTCAGAAATCAGTGATTCCAAAACTGTCAATTGGAAAACCTTATTAGTTAATCATTGTTGATTAACAATAATTTATTCATGGTTAGGGGTATGCCTGATCAATACAAGCAATTATTAAAGATATTAGGATAATTTTTTAGTACTCTTATAAACATTTCCAAGTTGCTAAAAATATACAGAGCTTGAAATTAATACTGCAAAATGCGGTGCAAGGATTCCAAAAAAATTTAGTTCCATTTGAATTTTTACGATTGCGAAATATTTTTAACGAAGCCGAACTAAAAGATTTCGATGCTCAATATTTTGCGGACTCTACTCAGAAATTTCTGAAAATATGGAAAAAAAATTTATCGACATTAACGAAACGTATCAGATTTTGAATTTCTTATTGTTACTCAATGGCAATCATGACATTTATAGCATTATGCCATTAATCATCGCTCATCACACGATAAATTCAATTCAATTGTCCCGCGATATTCCGGATTTTCAAAATGATGCCAGACTTACAGCGATATTATCCGCAGGAGGTGACATTTGGACGAAAATTGCGGAAGAAGACTTGTATCCTAATCTTCGCATTGTTTATAAAAGAAATCCTAGTTCTTGTACAGACGCGTATTTATGTGATATGGGGTTCTCGCACATGAATCATATTAAATCTCCAGAACGATCACTTTTGACAAGCGATAATCTTTTAGAAACTATGTTAATAGCTCTCAGTAATTACAAGCCTCCTTTAGAAACATTAGCAGAAAACACGAACTTTCAGTCATCAAGTTCAATTATGTCTTGACGCATTTTTATCAGGGCGAAGAATACATTTTTAGCTTTAATATTTCATCCTCCAATCTTTTGCCTTTTTCTTTGTAATTTTGATTTGCAATGCAACGAATGAGGATGTGCGAAATGCCTAAAATTTTCAAATGAATCAATTTGATCCCATCATCAGTTTTTTTTAATACCTCAAAAATTTAGCGAGATAATGCGATTCTGCTAGAATTCTTTATCAACGCTCTTGAAATGCTCTACAGAGCAGGGCTTAGGATAAAATCGCCCATCTCGCTTAGATTCTCAGATATTTGAGAGAAGAACTGGTGAAAAGAAACATCAATTTGTCTGAAAACATTATATTTTCCTGGTGAAAAAAAGTCGGTATATGCGGAAATAGAGAGGAAAAAAAATTCGTTTTATACAATATCTGAGAGATGAAAATCTTATAAAATAATTCGATTTCAACATGTGATAAACAGAATCTTTGAGAGATTCTATCATTAATATGCAACAGGCATGATCAGAATTTTTGACAAATTGCAATTTGAGCGATAAATCATGATCAATTCGTCAAGAATATTCAATACCCAGGAAAAAATGTTCAGATCTGATCAGATCTGAAAATTGGCATGCTCTGATCAGATCTATTCATGTTAAAAATTTCCATTTTGTCAGATTTAATTGGATTTGATTAGATCTACCTAGATCTAAACATTTTTTCCTGGGTAACTTTTTACTTGGAAACTGTACATTTACGAAAAAAGAAGAGAATTATTCAAAGAAATATGATAATTTAATAGTGAAACTTTCATTGTGAAATACTATTTTTATACACCCAGCAAAAAAATTAAGGGAACGGTAAATTTTGTCAGTTTTTTGCTTGATTTTCAAATGGCTGTAACTTGGCCAAAAATGATCGTATCAGAATAAGAAAAAAATCGTTGGAAAGCTTGAAGTCTCTACTCTTGAAATCTTGGGATGAAAATTTTTTATGACCGTTTGTTATAACGAGATAGGAGAGTTGAAAGTGGAAAAATTTTTTTTCTTTTTTTTTCATTGTTTTAACTTGTTCCACGGACTCCAAAAAAATTTTCTCGACTCAACCCTTATGAGGATCATGTAGCCTGGTCTTTCAGCTTCAATTTCTTTTTTTTTTTTTTTCTCTACGACCCTTTGTTGTTGAGATATTGTCGATTGAATCAAAAAACACCCTTTTGTCTTTAGTCGTTGATATCTCAGGAACTACTGATCGCACAGCGAGCGGATGATGAGATTCGTAAACTTGAATAAATTTCCTGTAAGATTCTTGCACTGTTTGATTGAAAAAAAATTTTCTTCCAATTTTAAAATTGGTTCGAAAAAGTACCAAAAAATTGCGTTTTTTTCCTTTTTTGAAAATTGCCCTGCATTTTGCGAATTTTGCGAAAATTGAAAATGTTTCAACGTTTTTCTTTAGTTTAATGTGTGCTAGAACACCCCCTAAATTTTCAAGCCAATCGGTTCGACCGTTTTTTTTTCCCGAACGAACAAAGTTTCAGCAAAAATTAAAGGAACACTTTTTTGTGCGTAAACACCAATTAATGATGATTAGGGCCGAAAATGTTTTTTCTCCATTATTTTTCCGTGATTTTTTGTGCAAAATTTGTTGAATTTCATCGAAAAATGAGAACAATGAAAAAAACAGAAAAAACAATAAAAAAATTGAAATTTTGTTTTTCATTAATCAATAAAAAATTCGTTTTTTTTTTTAATCAATAAAAAATTCAATTTTTCTTTTTTAATCAATGGAAAATTAGAAATTTTCTCTTCTTTTGAAAATCAATGGAAAAATCAATTTTTGTTCTCAAAAAACCAGTAGAAAACTCGGAAAAAAATGTGAAAAATGAAAAAAAAAACACCGGAATCGCATTTGATTTGGAGAGATAGTGACTCAGCAGATTTTTTCAAACAATTTTTTTTTTTATTTTTTTCGTTTAAAAAAATTGTTTTTTTGATTTTTTTATTGATTTTTCTTCATTTTTCATTGTTCTCATTTTTCGATGGAATTCAACAAATTTTGCACGAAAAATCACGGAAAAATAACGGATAAAAAACATTTTCGGCCCTAATCATCATTAATTGGTGTTTAGGGCACAAAAAAGTGTTCCTTTAATTTTTGCTGAAACTTTGTTCGTTCGGGAAAAAAAAACGGTGGAACCGATTGGCTTGAAAATTTAGGGGGTGTCCCAGTACACATTAAACTAAAGAAAAACGTTGAAACATTTTCAATTTTCGCAAAATTCGCAAAATGCAGGGCAATTTTCAAAAAAGGAAAAAAACTCAATTTTTTGGTACTTTTTCGAACCAATTTTAAAATTGGAAGAAAATTTTTTTTCAATCAAACAGTGCAAGAATCTTACAGGAAATTCATTCAAGCTTACGAATCTCATCATCCGCTCGCTGTGCGATCAGTAGTTCCTGAGATATCAACGATTAAAGACAAAAGAGTGTTTTTTGATTCAATCGACAATATCTCAGCAACAAAGGGTCGTAGAGAAAAAAAAAAAAAAAGAAATTGAAGCTGAAAGGCCAGGCTACATGATCCTCATAAGGCTTGAGTCGAGAAAATTTTTTTGGAGTCCGTGGAGCAAGTTAAAAAAATGAAAAAAAAAGAAAAAAAATTTTTCCACTTTCAACTCTCCTATCTCGTTATAACAAACGGTCATAAAAAATTTTCATCTCAAGATTTCAAGAGTAGAGACTTCAAGCTTTCCAACGATTTTTTTTTTATTCTGATACGATCATTTTTGACGAAGTTACAGCCATTTGAAAATCAAGCAAAAAACTGACAAAATTTACCGTTCCCTTAATTTTTTTGCTGGGTGTACATGTAATTCAAGAAATAAATGAATAAAAAAATAATTCACTCTGAATTTCATGCCTGTTTTTTACTTTTTTTTTTTGCCTCTTCATTTTCATACTTTCCCGCGGTTTCTTCACTTGTTTAAAAGAAAAATGGACACCTCTCAGCCACTATCGGAGATAAGTGTCGCTTCTGAAATATTCAACTGCAGTTTTATCGACAAAAAAAGAATTAATTAATTCAAACAACCATTTTTAATCGATCAATGCCAACTAAACTGACGATTAGTGTTCTTCAAAACAAGTGTCAAGTATTTTTTTATTGATGGCGAAGAGTTATACCGATATAACCTGAAAATATTTCCAAAATCATAACTAACAGGTATTATGATTCTCTTCAAATTCATAATTTCTCAACTCAATAATGTGAATGGAAAAATTATATAAAAATCGAAAAAATTCCTTTTTTTCGGAAAGAAATTAATTGAATTAATTAAATTTTTTGTAGAAACAGAAAATGCATACGCCAATGGACAACATGATATACTCGCCATCCATGAATCTCGTGGATTCGGTGATTGATGAAATAGCACTTGAGGGTCTAGATGGAATAACCCTGAGTGCCCTTTGGCAACGTATAGCCCAACGTATGCAATTAACTCTGCCCCTGCAACTCTCTCTGATGGAGCAAATTTGGACAATCTGCATATCAACAAATGAGCTCATACTGTATGAATTAGAATCACCACGACCACCATTAATTATGTACGATCGTTATGAATTCATTGATCCAGATATGGGAACAATACTTGAGCCTGATGAAGTGGCTGACGATATTTACGAGCATTGTCCAATTGATGATACAAAAAATGGTATACGTGGTTCATGCAACAGTTATTACACGAGAAAACAAATCGAAACAATTGATAATTTAACATTGAAAGATGCTATTGATAATTATGGTGAAAAATTAGTTATTGTTGGATCACAATCAGCCAGACAAAATGCACTAATGGGTGAATGTGTTTGTCCAACATTGGAATTGACTTTGGTACAATTTTGTTTTTTAGAAAGAGTTGGTAGAGCAAGATATCATGGTGAAATAACCCAGGGAAAAAGAAGTTTAAGTTTATTAAAAGAAGATCCAAAATCTTTATTTTATCACCGTAAATATTTATTGAAACACAAATTAATAACAAAACAAACGCATTATCAGAGAATAATGGGCCATGGTACAAGTGGTAGTTTACTTCATTTGCCACGTTTTTTTGTTGATCGTAAACCAAAAATGATTTTTCTGGCACAGCATATTGTTAAAATGTTGAAGAATCGTGAAAATGGTTTGGCTGATTATTATGAAATTAGGAAAGAATTGAGAATGGAAAATTCAATTAAAAAATTGTTTAAAACTGCATTCTTTCAGAAAATTGTAAAAAGTGATTTATTAGTTCCATATAGAACACTTTATCCAGATGCTAAAGTTGAAGAATGGCAAAGAAAGGGTTTACCTGGTAAAGAGAAAATGCTCAGATGTGTACAGTTGATTGATCCACGTATTGACGTAATTGATCTTTGGAATAAGGATGAAATTATTGATGATGAGGAAATGTATGATCTTGATGTTACAAATCAATTGGTTAATGTACCAATATTGAAACAGGCAAATAAAATTGTTGAAAATACAAACTACGAGGGACTCAGTCAGCATGAATTGGGAATAAGAATGGGAATAACTAAACTTCAATCAAGGACTATATTGAGAAATTTATCAAGATTAAATATAGTTGCCTCGTACATGAATGACATGGGGCGTCAGAGAGTGACAAAATTTGTATCAAAAAAATTCGAAAAAAATAGCAGAATTAGTAAACAATTCCAAACGGAAATGAATAAAATGCAGGAGCATAAGAAATCATCAAATTTTGATCCTACAAAATCAGTTCCATCAGTGCAAGAAATTATCAATCAATCTGATAAAATTTCCAAAGTTGAGGTGCTTGAAGAACCAATGGAAATTGAGCCTGAAGAATCATCAGAGCTGAAGACTTCACAGGCCGATTTGAAGATATTATTCTCAGCTGTTAATCGTACTTTAAAGAAATACAAAAAATTACCAAAGAGAAATTATCAAATAACTCATAAAAATTTAACTGATACTGATATGAAAACACTACATTGTAGAAGTAAAAAAATGACTGAACAAATTAAAAAGAATTCATTGCCCATTGCAACAGATAATGACCAAGTAATTGAGGAGAATAAGGAATTGGAGCCTTGTGATATTGAACTCCACGAGGGAAAGATTCTTACCAAGACGAAAGGTGAATTGAGGAGTTTATTGAGAGAATTGAATTCGAATGATCAAAAAACTGGTAATATTACTTACAGGATTCTTAAACGTGCTAATATGATAATTCAGTGTGTCAAAGAACACCGAGTCATTGATGATACAATGAAATTAATGAGATTAATTAATGAGGAAGAGGAGCGTGAAGGTTACGACGTAAAGATTGACAAAAAATCACTGATAAGATTGCTTCAAAAATTGGCAATGGACAATTTGGTGAAAAACATTAAACTAACATTGAGTGCTAGAGGAAAAACGAAATCCCTGACATTCATTTGTGACCCAAGTATCGACGTTAATCACACAGTTATCCAATCAGCTGTTGAACAGGCAAGAATCAAATTCTCATTAATGAAATGCCAAAAGGTATTAATTAATGATACTGGTCAAGGAACGAAAAAATCAAGGAAAAAAACAAAATTGGAGACGCAATCAACAGGAGCTCCAGTTAAATTGAAACTTGATGCATCAGCTGGAAAGTATTACGGATACAAGCCAAAATTCGAGAGAATGAAAAAAATACATTTACTTCTTTATTACTTGATTTACGATCACCCTGGCCCATCAAGTGTTCCACAAGATCAACAGATACAACGTCTGCGTGCTCGAGGCTATCAAATTGATGAAAAAATGGAGAAAGAAATGGGTGAAATTTACAATAATCAAGTTGGTTGGAAGATGTTTTTAGCTCCATTACCAGTGCACAGTGGCTGGCCAACTGGTTGGGCACTGATGTGTGATATTCTCCTGAGATTACCACTCTCTATATTTGTTAAAATCCATAAAATACCCTACAAAATACCAGATCTTGAGTACTACCTGGAGCATCCTATTAGAAGGCATTTTCTTGTCAAGGATTTACCATCATCAATAAGAAATGCACTCTTGTTAAAACGTAAATACATATTCAGTTTTTATGATACATTGGCGAGACTCTGTTACATTGGATTACTTCAGTTTGGCCCCCAGAAACTCAAGGAAAAAGATCAAGTTTTCATTTATTTAAACAGACGTAGTCAATTGATGTATACAATATCATCAGCAGCTGGCTATCATAGAATTGAGGAGAAAAGTTATCCACTTCAAGATTATTATTTCGATAGAATGCAGGTTGTTGAAACGTACTGGTATGAAATGTGGAATATTTGTATTAATACACAGCTTGGCGGTAGACTTGCTGTTCAGGGTACTGATATTGTTCTCGAGGAATTGGCAAAGAAACCAGAGATGATTGAAACACTCAAAGCTAGAGGACCAGAAGAAGCTGCAAAATTTGATACTGGTCATATGCCTGGTGATAAAATGGGAGCAGCTGGAATTGATTCAGCATTTTTTTCACATTTAAAACGTAACTGGAATTGGGATAATTTCCGAAGAAGTTATGCTGGATCAAATGATCCGCTCAAATTAGTGCAACCAAGTGAACGTAATTCACGTTTATCAAAGATTCAAGCCAAACCATTAAAATTCACAGAATTTTCAGGACTGAAGAAAATTGCTGGACCAAATAATGTTGATGCAAATGATTTGAAGGTACCTGGTAATAAAACAAGTCCAGGTGGTAAATTGCAGAAGCACAAGCTTTTTGCAAGTAAGCATAACCAAAAGCCAAATACAATTGTTAGACGTGTTTTACCAAGGAAAAAGAGCAAAAGAACGAGAGTTAAATATGATGACATTGATTATTCAGCACTTCAGAAAATGGAAAAACTTCGAGTTGATTGGGATCCACGAGAAGACAATATTCTTCTTGTTTGTAAAGTTGTCATGATGTACTTGTGTCCAAATCCAAGAAGAAAATTGATATCATTCACTGCAGTTAGAGATGTCTTGAGAGCATACTCGACTAGTTCATACAATAAAACATCGAGAGCCTGCCAGAGACGATTGCTCTACATGCTGAAACAACCGCAGACAATGCACTCAGTTGGCCTCGGAGTTGAAGAAATAAAGCAAAATTACTATGTTAATAAACGTTACGAGGATATACTTGATAAAATAAGGAATAGATCCTCTGATCCAGACGGTTTTGATGACAAAATATCTGAAGTTTTTAAAAGTTTAGTTGCTTATGTTGCAAAAAAATACTACGATATATCACAATCAGAGAATAAGGAGGAGGAGCACATACCAAAAACAGTACAAGAATTTAATTTAGTTTATGAAATAACACATCCACAAAAGCCAAATTCACATCTTGGCTTTACCCAAGATGTACGGAGTATCAATGACATTCACACAGCAACAATTAATTCGACAATTTACAGCTCAATGTGCTGTGGTAAAGATCGTAGATCATGGGCCTATCAGCTTTTCCGAATTTATCAACAATATTCAGAAATTCTTTTGCGCAATGCAATGGGAAAAATTAGAGCCGATCAAATGGTCTCCATTAAAAAACATTATTTAAATGCAATGAAAAAATTCGGCAATTGTCTACCAATGAGCTCGTCGCAGTATCAATTGAGTACAAGTTATTTGTACAAATTCCAAACGAAAGTCCCAGCTGAAGTTTATACTGAAGTTTTTGATTTTTTAATGGGGATAATTAAGGGCTATCGGGAGACGGATTTGGGTGATGCTGGGGGCATTGAAATTTTACCACCAACTGGAGGAATGAGTGCTGCAATCCCCGATTTTGTTTTATCAAATAAAATGGACTTCAATGTAGAATTGCCTGAACATACAATTGTCCTCGATCCGAAACTCCCAGAATACGATGAGACTTATATAAGAATTGCTAAAAGATATCAGGATATTCTGAGGAGTTTAGAGGAACCAGAAGTTATTTCTACTGCATCACCATCACCGATGGATTCATCAAGTCAACCAACTGATGAAGCTAAAGCCGATGTACAAGAAAAGAAGCATGTCAGTGTTGATGTAAATAAATCTGAGGGTGATAATACAAGTCAGAATGTTAATAAAATATCAATAAAAAAAATACCGTCCAAGAATCAGGTGAGCCAGACAGTCATGAAAAAGAGCCGTTTGATCGAAGAACAAACTCCTGATTATGATTACAGTATTGATGAAGCGAAAAATGATTTTGATGATGATGATGATGCTGAGAATGATTACATTAAACTTCAGGATGGTACTTTGATTTCGATAACTAAAGAGGATATTGAAAGTGCTAAATTGACGCCAGTTGATGATCATATTCATCAGGCTTTCTTGAAGACGCGCAGCGAGGAATTTCCCAACTTTCCAGCAACCAGCGGAATTCATCGGATCAACGAACCTAGTGGGGAGCAACAACCAGTGCAAATGGAAGTGGATCCAGAACCTGTCGAGGAACAAGAATTAATCGAGACACAAATGGAGACTGAAGAAATTCCTCCATCAGCAAGTGCATCCAAGAAAAACTCAAATTTCGTCAATGACATAATCGAAAATATGACTTTCGAGCTGGAATCGAGAGAGGCTTCAACCGACAAGGACAAGGAGTCAATGGACGTAAAACGAAGTTCAACGAGACTCGCTTTATTGAGAATGACGGAAGAATTAAATGATGATGTACCAGACAGTCATCATGCACACGAGTATTTTGTTGTTAATACATTTGGAATTTTCTACTCAATTCCATATGTCAAGTCTGTGATTGAGAGCAATCAAGATTTTAGTATGGATTTGGTTGAAGTGAGTGAACTCCTGATGCTCGAGAAATCAATTTACAAAAAAGTTTTAGGAGATCTACGAAAATTTGCGGTATTTCCAAGGGAGTTTCCGGATTATTCGAAAATTCGGGAATCATGGAATGGTAAAGGTGATGATGTTGATGTTATTTATGAGTATGTTGGAGGAATGAGAGAGCAGGGAGCAACGCTGAAGCAGCTTGTTGCTAAATTTCATAAGAAACTCGAATTTAAATTGTATGATATTCTGTCATTTTTAGTAGATAATAGATTATTTTTACGTTCTGGAGTCACTGAAGCTCATTACATTCATCATAATTTTGTTGATCCATGGTTGATTCAGTCCATGAGAATCATGAGACTCCACAAAGAAACTCTGCCACTAGTACCACCTGGTACTGTTTACATTTTATCCAGTGATAATCCAGAAGAAGAGAAAAAACCTGAAAACAATGCAGTCGATGAAAATGCTGAAATTAATGAAAAAATCACTGATGAAATTTTAAACTCTTGTACTAATGAACAGCAGAAAAACTTGCAAAAAAAGAGAACTTGTCTTCTACAAACCAAAGAGATATACAGTGCTGCTAAAAAATTGGATATGAATTCAGCAGAAGATATCAATGTTGTTGTCAGACCATGGATTCAAATTGATGGATTAATTAATAGGAGAAGCCTGGAGCAGATGCTTGGAGCTGTTTTGGGACATTGTCTTCTTTATCCTGGTATTTCTTTGGTAAAAGTCCAAGAACGATTTCTACCTGCACTCCAGCCTTATCACACCAGGGAACTTGTTGAAGTAAATATCAATATGAAAATTTTTTTTAAAATCTGAGGGGAGCTAAAAAATTCTCTGACCTTTTTCTTGACAGATAATTGAAATTACACAGAAGATTAGAGGAAAGTGGAGTAAAATCGAAATTCCAATTGAATGGTTCGAGATGGAAGTTATCTAATTGATGCCTTAGAAACAAAAGAGCGCAAGTGCTATGCTTCTACACAGTGCTTATGCCCTTTTATTTCTAAAGCGGCGTAATAATTCCATTGAAAAACTGGAAAAATTTTCGATGAAAAAAATGTGTCAAAATTTTTCGACAGTTTGTCTTTTTTGGCCAAGGTATTTGAAAATTGGAAAAATTTACTTTTCTGGGGATATATCCGGTTCTATTAGTCGTGAAGGCGTAGGGTTTATCTGTAGTGAGAGATGAGCTCATCTTCCGTTTGAGGCAAACCCCAGTTCCATACGAACAATACAACCGGGGATATCCTCGAAAAAGTATAGTTTTTTCTTTTAATAAAAGGATGTTTCACCTTTGAGACCAAATCGCGACGTAAAAAAATAGATTTTTCAAACATCCAAAAAAATTAATTATGGCATATGATTTCCACTGGGAATTTCCTCAGCTTTTCAATGGAAACAGGAAAAACATCTTCGATTGTTCCATGGATTTCTCGCGATTTTCATGATATGAAACATTCAAACAAACCCACCCTGTCGTATTACCACCTTTTTTGATTCATTTTACTCTTCAAATTATCGGTCATCAAGAAAATTCCTCTATTTCTCTCAGTTAACAAAATATTTCAGAGAAATAATCTGTTCATTTTAATACTAATACTTAAAAATTCTTTTTACAGGTTCTTGTTAAATTGGGTTCTCTAGAAATCAAAGTTCTTGAAAAGGGCTCGAGCAATTTATTCTCCACTTCAACTTCCATAAGACTGAGTAAGTTTATTGTCAATCAATTCAACTATATTTCATCGAATTTTCCATTTTAATTATCAATCCATTTTATCTTCAGATAAACCAATAATAAGTAGTGGTGAATCCGAGTATGACAATGAAATAATTCTCGAGCCAACAGTTGGAGCAATTGTTCGTTTCGCAACGTTCATGAAAAAAAATCACGATCGATTATGAATTCAGAATGAACCAAAAAACTCAACAAATGCGAATTTCACATTATTTTTTTATTCATAACATACATTCTATAAAATCCATTATATTTAATAATAAATAAATTACTGTACGGTACTTTATGTTAAAACTGTACATAATTTCTAAACGAAGAAAAGATGATAATCAGAAAAATAAAAAGAGGAAGAAATTTTCGAAAAAAAAATACGACTACAAAATTTTATCACATTATTTAAAATTCTATGAAAAATACAATAAGTAGGTAAAACATTAAAAATTTTGTTTTCTCCTTTGTCTTTATCGGACTAGATACTAAATATGTCTTTTCATTCATGTAGTATGTGATTACTAACGCTTGTGATATTAAAATTTGTAACGTTATCAAAATATGGATTAATCGTTGAAGTTGTAAACTGTGTTGCATTGATTGAGCTCGTATTATTTGCAATTGGTACATTGAATGAATCAACAATTTTAGTTATACTCTCGTATGTACCAGTCAAAAAACCAAGCACACCAATAAGTAGAATAATTATGTTCTTTATCATCACAAAATTACTTAGTGTACTATTTCCTGAGCGAACTACTAATTCAATAATTGGAGGAAAAAGAAGGGCCAAGGCTGTACTGCTGACTGCACCAACCAATGAGATAAAATTACCAAGGTTTGGGATTGCCTCAGCTAATACAACTGTAACATTGAAAATAAAAAAATTCCATTAAATCAATAATTACATCAAGTCGATAATTCCAATGATGAATCATTCTTCGATTTTGATTATCATATTTTTCCGAGCAGTATAAGGAAAAATATTTGAAAGAAAGGTAGTGGGGCCTAACATTCACTAAAATTTGTTTGCAATGGTAAAATTATTATGATGAAGGAATTATCACACATCCAACAACTTTCTACATTTTTTAAACAAAAATAAATTACTATAAAAAAAATATTTGAAAAAGTTGCACTCGAAGTTTTTCGAATTTTCTCCATGTGCTCATTTTGTTTTTTTTTTTGATAATTTATTCGTTTGGAACATGAAAAAAATGAATGAAATTCGTCAGATGTCTGCCATTTTCAATATTATAAATTATTCATTCAATTTCAGATCATTACTGGAATTTTTCATGCAGTTAACGACTAATCAAACGAGCACCCATGTACATACACAGATAATCTCTTTCAACATCAATTCTAAACTAATTTATTCATTCCAATATAATTATGTAATTACCGTTATTACAATATTTTTCTAACCATTCATTTCAAATTACTTACACGTGATGAGGCACATTAGTGACCGGAAGCACGTTTCAGCTAAAACGGGACAGCTAAATTCACCAAATCTCTCGATAATTCCAGGCCACATTATTGCAATTGGTACATAAAATTGGAGAGCATATGTAAGCATTATGCAAAGTGATATTGCAATTTTAATACACTGTGGTAATCTGAAACGGATAGAAAAGAATAATGGAGTGAAACGATGAAATTAAAGTAATAATAATTCTAATTCTCTCGTCTCATTCATGTCTCGTAGCAGAAAGACGATAATAATGTCAAGGTTTCTAGGTCATTGATAGAATTTAATTAAAAAAAAGGTCACTTACATCTCTTTGGAATTGAGATTAAGGGTAACTGAGCCTCTTACTTCCTCGCCGTACTGTAAATAAGCCAAAAAACCCATTGCAACAAACATTGAACCAACAATGACCATTCCAACGTTTAATACACCAAGGGGACTGTTGAATTGTTTCGGTTTCTTCATTTCATTCTTCAATGGTAATACCTTCAAAAGAAAAGAGAATTACGTTAAAAAAGAATGGACATGATATTTTAAACGAGACGAGTTAATTCAAAGTGTTTCTATCGATACATCAGATTCGTGAAGAAATTGAAGGAAATTTAGAGTTGGTTCATAGAATTATGAAAAAAATATCACTGCCAACTTCGAAAGCAATCAAATAATCCTTGAAAATATTTATTAGAATTAAATATAATTTTTCAATTTTCAAGTGATCTTTGATATAAGAAAGACTAGGGTAAAATGGACCTCCATGGTAATGAGATCCAGAAATTTTTTCAGAGCGTAGGACTTTCTTAAAAAATTTGAAAAAATTCAAGAAGATGCTCCATTATATGAATATTATTGGTGAATTTTTCCAAATTTTTCAATAGCCGCATTTACTCTCAAAAAAATCCGAATCATTTTTAACTGCAAGTCCATTCTACCCGGTCCCCCCTACAACTAGAGAAATTCTGCTATATCACTTGAGATTTATGATATTTAAAAAAAAAAAAATTATACAAGTGAAATTAACGTGATTCTTATGTTACGTCTTTCTTTGAAATAATCTAAGTTTTTCCATTTATTTACCAGAGTAATAGCTTCAAATGAATAAATCACAGTTCCGAAGAATAGAGGTAGTTGATTCCAGGATGCGACGTAATGTCTCTCACTAATATCCGGCAATCCATTGCACATAATGTAAACAGTTGCAATGTAACCGAATACAACAAGTATATTGGCAATTGATGATAATGGAGCTAAAAATTTTAAACTCCGTATCCATGTACTCATGATAATTGGTACCAGGGCAATAGCCATGTGCCACCCAACACTCAGATGAAGTCCATACTGATCCAGGACCTATTTTTTCGTTACCATTAACATTATATCATCATTACGTATTACAATGAATTATTAGAGATAATTTATTCAATGAATCAATAAATTTATCATTCCATACCTGTTGCATATTTGTTGATATGAAAACAAAATAAACGCAGCAAAATCCAAGCTGCGTTACACACAAAAATAGATTTACCATCTTTCTGGAGTAAAATGAAATGCCGGTATTGAATAAAGAATGAAAAAAAAATATATAAATTTTTAATAAAAATATAAATATTTAATAATTCCATTTCTTGTATTAAATTATCACAATTTTTTGGACTCTTTTTTCATAGTGTTGCTCACCTCATGAATACAGAATACTTTCGTAACGGCAGTGGACCAATTTCGAAACATAATTCCACAGTACCCGCGTAACCAATTGCCTCCTGTTTTACTGAATCACCAAGTCTTCTCATTACTTCATTGTTACAGTGGAGCTGAAAAGATTTATTTCATTATTTTTAAAGATTTATTTAATTCATGCTTTCAAGTCTATATCAAGCTAAGCGGCCTGAGTAAATAGACGAATAGAGAAAGATAGACATTCAATTGAAAAGTAAGAGAGAATTTCGAAATTTATAATGAAACATAATTTTCTCGATTTTTAGCAATTTCGACATGTTCTTCAAATTTTTTTTCTTATGATCAAATTTTTATCAATCATTTTTTTTTCTATTAATCAATGCAATTTTTCAAGTTTTCCATCGGAAAAATTTCAGGAAAAAGAAAATTAATTTTCATAAAGACTCAAAAAATTAATTCCCTTCAATTTCATAGAAAAATCTTCATTTTTGTTAACAGATGTCTATATTTCCCCTTCTTCTTCTGAGACAGGCGTATTCTGAACGAACTTTGTTAGAAACATTTTTGTTACATTTCCAAAGTCATTCCGCTCATTTGAGAAGATGAGAATAGTAAAACATGAGAAATTGTCAAAATTCGAGAGAGATTATTTTCAGCATGTGTTCGAAACGAGTTGCGTCAGTAAAATCCATCAAGGGAATTTTTTGTGAGAAATTTTATTCTTAGAAAAAAACTATTTCCTCATAAATTCCTCTAGCATTAATAGTTTCAGAATAGTCGAATATCAGTGGAAGTTAAATGTGGTTTCCAATCAGTTCTCATAAGATATCTCTCTTGACATTCGGAATATTCCATGAAGACTAGCTTGAATTGCTACTTGACCCCCCAATCAGTTACCGAAATATTATCTATTGAAAAAAATGAAATTTCAAATAAATGACACGAATCTCGAGTGTTTTGTAGTCGAAATTTTTTTCTTTATCGACAAAAAATTGAGTCCATCTTCAAATTCCGATAGAAGTGGTTATCCTATCAAAAACAAGATAATCATGAAGAAAAAGAAATCATGTAATCATTCCTTTATTATCAAGCAGAAGAAGACTAAAACTTTGTTTTATATCAACCACCGATATGAATCAACTTAGAAGTAGATTGAAATTTCTGATTTTTCCAATAATGAAAAATTTCCATTGAAGAACTCACATTTTACTAATTTAACGAGTAGTCATAAATCCATGTTTCTTGATTGCAAATTGAAGCTTGCAGATTGATCATTTTAAAATCTTTTTTTTTCTACTAATAATCCACAGTCAAAAATTTTCACTTCCTGCGAACAAATATGAAGAAAAAAAATCCTTTAAATCGTTACTCTTTAATTCAATAATGATTTGGTTAAAAAAAAAGAGTCCATAAATATCCTACCGATTTTGCGAACATTTTCGAAATAAATGCATCTCGAGAAAGAACCGAAAAAAAAACATTTTTGTAGAAAATTTTATGGCCTACAGAAAGATTCGTTTGCCAAATTCTCTCAAATCCCACAATTTCCGAGATATTTTCAAAATAGTTTCCATATATTATCAAGAGTTTTCCCTCCACCACATCGCTATCGAAATAACTATAATTCTACAAATGAATCCCGAAAAAGAAAAAAATTCCACCCATACATTGTATAATTTTCTTATTTTTTGTATTTATCCTTTTGACATTTAACTTGACCCAACTCAAAGTTTTAGTCTGCCACTGCTCAATTGAGTTTAATTGAAACGGATACATATGAATCGATGTCTCGTTTCGATACAAATAAACGTGAATTCATTAAGCCCGAGCCAATATTTCCAACCATGCAAGTTTTTCATTTGTGTTTATTTATTTATACTTACAAGTATATGTTGTGCATGTACACAAATTATTCCAAGTATTATAGTCAGTGGTGGTGCTAGTAGTAATCCGGCATTTTTAAATGCATCACCAAGTGCAAATATTCCTGAACCAACATTTCCCTTGAACAAGTGCATCATCGTTTCGCAATACCTAAGATCAACTCATTCATTAGTCAACTATTATTAATTATTGATAATTGAAAGTTGTATATTTTCTTGTTGTATGTGCTGATTGAATTGATTTTGAGCTTAAAGTTTTTATCAATTAATATCAATGCACAAAGAAGATAAGAGATGAGTTTTAATCAATTTCTTTGTATTTTCTGGTTGTATCCGGTGTTTATTGGCAATGCAGTGCACTGAGCAATTTGCCTTTTTGCAGCCAGAAAAATCCTCGTTTCCATTTTGTTATAAAAAAAGGGAATTTTCTTCAGTGAGTTCGAAAAATTCTTCAAAATTATATTTTTAGAGAAAAAAATGTTTTATCAATTTCATGTCAGGCAGAAATGGGACTAAATACACTTTTAATCAGTAAAAATCGCAAATTGTTCTGATTACTTGATAAGATTATTTTGAAAACTCATTGATCGATTACTCATTGAATTATCGTATTCCTAAGCAGTTTGTTATTATCGCGTATTCATTTTTTTAGCATTTTTATCACTAATTTCTATTCTTATAAGCAGTTATTACGCAAGTTATTTCATTTTTTTTTTCGAATTTTCGTTACTTACGACGTAGGATGATCAGCGGTGATATGTTCAGGTTGATTAGTGCTTGTTCTCCGATTGGTGATAGCGAGAATTGGATCATTCGATCGAAAAACTCCATAATTATCACCGTTTCTGAATAGATAGAATTTTAGTTTAAAAAAAATTTCAAATAGAAGAGACCGGAAAAGGGTGAATCGAAATTTTTTCAAGATCGAGGCTTGTATGGAAAAAAATGAAAAAATTCACCAATAATGTAGACATGTTGGAGCTACCTGTCAAATTTTTTCAGATTTTTCCGCAAAATTCTTCACCCCGAAAACAAATCCTGAATCATTTCGACTCGCTCTTCCCGAGCAGAAATCAATTTTTCTTTCAACTTACACACTAATCTTCGAACCCTCGAGCATTGTTTCCCGATATTTTGTCGGTTTTTCACCGACAGCCGATGTGGGGTTTACATGCAACTCCATCTGAGAATTAATAAAGTATGTTTTTCATCGTTCTATGCAAAATATCTTTCATCTCCCTGAAATATCTTTATTTCATTAACTCGAGAATCATGAGTCACTGATTAATTTAAGATGTAATAAATGGAGAAAAAAGATTTTTTCAATTATATGATAAGCAAAGACCCGTGAAATTGAATTGATTGCAGTGAATAGTTCCACCGAATGTCAATCCATCACGAATTGAATTAATGATAATTACGTTTCAATGAATTTTTCAAATTCCAACAATTCATTCTCAAGATAATTGAAAAATTGAAAATCACTCATGAGTCAGCAATTAATGTATTTTCTAAATATCTTGATAATTATTAGCGAAAAATAATTGTACTATATTGTTCATAAGATGTATTCATATGATACTAAAAATAGCAAACATCTGACAAATTTTTATTTTTTTTTCTCTGTCAAATATATGATTTGAGAAAAAAACAAGCGCAAATTTTTTCAATATTTTTTTCATAATAATTCATTTTTCTTAATGGAAAAATCCAAAAAATTGTGAAATAATTGTTAAAGTATGTTTCATATATTCATACTTTTGTCTGAAAAAAATCCATCAACTTCATTTAATTCGAGAAAGGAAAATTTTTCGCACATTAGAAAAATTGGGTTTTTGCCATTTTTCATGTAATCAAAGTGCGCTTAATTGGCTGATACTTTAAGCTACTTCATCAGAGTACAATTTTAACAACTGGATATAACTGTGACTTTGGGCTATGACACTATTAAAAATACCCGATAGAAGTAGCTATATTTTTAAAACTGTTTTTCATTAGCATTTAGTCTCCACGTGTTTTCATTTAATAATACTGAAACTTGTTTTTCTTTTCTACTTGAATTAATTGAGAAAAATTATTCATTATCATATGGGATTTTTTTCTTTTTCAATGAACATTAATTGAATTTTGGAAAAAAAATTATTTGTATTGAACGGTTGTAGCAAAACATGAAAAACCGAAGAATGCCGACACGAAGCGCGAATGGCCACGTGCGTCTGTCTTTAAATAGATTACTTCATTTTCAACATGCTTTAACAATTAAACGATGAGGTAAATCAAAAAACGCCAATTCCATAGACAAATTGAATAATGATAAACGATAAATTCAAACAATAACTGAAGACTTTCGAAACAATCCAGAATTGACTATGGAATAGAATGTAAATAAATGCCAATAAAATGTCTTTATCTTTCATTTATTTTTGCGTTTTTTTCCACCCGAAAGAATGTTAGCGTGATGTTGGTGATAAACTCAATACACATATACTGTATAAAGTGAAAAAGGCATTGAAGCGCACACACACAAGTATATTTCGCAATAGGAAATGATTTAAAAAAAAATTAAAAGAACAAAACTTTTTTCATCACGCCAACTTAATTAATAACGTAATAACAAGGGAAAAAAAATTGTTTAAAAAAAAAAAAATTGTCTTTTTTATTCCGGAGTATAAACAGTTACGTATGGTAATTTGAACTGCACTTTATTTTGCTACTATATTTAAATCACACGCGTTCCAAGAGGCGCGTGAAAATTGTGGAACCTTTTTTTTCGCGCGAATTTAAATAACGTAACTTCACCAAGTGTTCTTTTTTTCTTTTCCTGTCGATTTTATCAATGAAATGGAGAATTCATTAAAATTGAGAAAATAGTGAATTTTTAAAATTTTTGTTTTTTTTTTCAAAATAAACTACCTTTATTGTATCGACACTTATCGTACATTCGTGGTGTAATCGAGTTCACTTCTTCGAGTCGTTCACCAGTTGTTTAACCTTCAAGTACCTGCATGCGACTGATGAGATGTTGCTCAAAGATATAGAGTTCCCCGGAGGCATTTCTTGGCAGTAGCCAAACGTTTTCGAACGGCTTCAAGATACACTCTCAGTCTCCTTTCGTCCCCACTCCAAATGAAATAAAAAGGAAAGAATAAAAAAGGAATGAATAAAAAAAAAGAAAAAGAGAGAATATACATAAATATGAAGCACTCACACATCAAATGAGAAATTACTCAAGTACGTAAAAACGAGTTTTAGCGTATAAATTTTACCAAACATATGGAAAAATTGTTAAATAATTTAATAATTATTGTTTCAATTAATGACTAAACTATATCTCTTCTTCTATCAATTTGGTAGGGAGTTGAGTTGTTAAAAAATTAATGAAAGTCGTTGAATGAATTTGTTGACAATTGTTTCATACTATTTAATCGAGAAAACTTAAACGATTACATTGAATCGCGCACTTCATTAATTCGCGTGACTACACTCGTTTGTTGCATTATTATCCGATGCAATTGTGAGGCCTTCAGACAGCCTGTATTTCACACTTCTATGATTCAAAAATTCTTGCATAACGGTGGGAAAGAAAAAGAGAAAAAAAAACGTTACAATTTCAAACTCGAGGGCCACTTCTCGACCTTTAGTCTTTGCTATTTGCCAGTGTTTTTGTTTGTTGAAATAAACGTAATGATTATTCCAAAAGATAATTTTTTATTTGCTTGTATTTTCTACTATTTTTGTTTTCAGTCTGGAAAAAAAATTATTATTAATAATATTTTATTTTGAAAAAAAAATTGATCGTAGAATCAATCGCAGAGGAATAATTTTCATAAATATTTTTTCTCCGCAACAATAGAAAATGAAAATGTTTAAGTAGGATAACAGGCAATTAATGAACAGTTAACTTTCAATTCTCAGGGTTTGATAAGTTGAGACAAAGTTATTTCAATTATCACTAACATTACTTGGTATTAATGAGGAAAATGATAAAAATTATCAAGTTATATTAATACACTCACCTCAGACATTAGGAAATTATGAAATACAACAATTCATTTCGTTGTAAATATTTCACTTGAAGGTCATCGAATCGTTTATTCCTTTATTTGTAATTTTAAAAAGGAGTTCAATGCCAGATAAAAAGAGAGTTTGTTCAAGATTTTTATGTAAATTTTTATGGGGACAATGAAATGATTTTTTTTAAGTTGATAACGAGACGGAAAACCATAACTACTGATGTTCATGAAGAGCAACAAAGAGGTTTAAAAAAATGACAAAAACCTATTTTCGGCGATGAGCAAAATCCTATTGCTATAAAATGAATTAAATTATATTATTTAGAACTGGAAATTTAACATCGAGTTTATTAACTCTGAGAAAAAACTATGAAAATGAATAATTTAAAAGAGCTCATTAGAGTCTCACGTTTCTGCATATTTCTGAGATTCAATAGAAAACCTTTTTTTTCTTTGCACATTAATTTTTTTTTTGTCTACTAGAGATAAGACTATCAAACGGCGAATTGAAAATTTTATACAAATTCAATTTTGAAACGCCAACGTATTGTACCCACGCAATTGTACTTTTTCGTCTTTGTTATTTCTCCGTTTGTTACTCCTACATCTTACATCTGGTAGACGATAAGATTTTTTGCACTTAAATCATTTTCTTTTTTTTTTTAATTTCGCGTGTTCCCCATCACCATTTATTGTAAGTCAGACATTATCGTGGGAGAATTATTTTAAAAGCAATTTTGGACCCCTCTCTGTGAGTTTTCTTCGTTTTTCTCTTCCTTCTTTTTCTTGTTCGTTCCTTTTTTTTTCTTCTGAGGAATGATATAGGTTTGCAACGTCATCTGTTTGTAAGGATGAAATATAAGCCATGAGGTGGATGAATTTAATGGAATTATATTATTAACAGACATGGAGATAAGTAATTTCACTACGTTGTGATAAAGATAATGATCACGAAGTTTATTACTTTATTGATTTCGAAAGGAAAGATAGTCACTTTTGCTGATTTATGAGCTATTGTTGAGTAATTTTGGCAGAGAATTTTCCTCATTTGTTATCGTATTGTGGAATCCAATGATAGTGAAAAATGCAGACATCTAAAAAATTTTTCCTTTTAACAAATGAATTATTCGCAAAATAAAAAATATGCATGTATAAAAAATTCGAAAAATTCCAAGTTCCTATTTCTTCATAATACCTTATTTGTTGAGAAAAAATCGAAAAAATTATCAGATGTGTGCCAATTTCATTATCATTGAATTGAATGGAATAAGCGAAATCTGATTGAGATAAGGCGATTCGTATCTACGAGAGAAGTAATTCAATCATTTTCTTGGACTCGATAATTTGATTATTTCAATTATCAAATTATTTTGTTTGCAAAATAACAGATGTTCAAATCAAATATAAAATAATTCAAAGAAAAAGAATTGATTTCTTTATTCAATTACGTTGTTTATCAATTCATTTAATAATATCTAACTAATATACGAGATGATTGAATGATTATCAGAAAACTTCACTTACTGACGTCAATTCATTCAGTAGAATTCCTAAAAATTCGAATGGACAGGAGAAAATTCACAAATAAAAAAGTATTTTTCACTCAAATGTTTTCATTTTCATTCGCATAATTTACGAATTGTCAGATAAGACGCATGAATCACGGGAACAAAAAAAAGAGACAGACTGAAAGAAATGAAGTCATTGGTGGCACAAGAATATGTTACTTTTAACAGTTAAAGGAAAAAAAAAATGAGATTAAAAAAAATATACTTACTGCGTGAAATTGTCGAAGGTCAGTTGGAGGATATAACTTTGTGCAGCAATAAGCACACAAAAATGAAGATTTTTAAACATTATCTCTTTTTTTTTCTTGTTTTTTTACTTCAAATAATAATTTCTAAAAATTGTATTGTACGACATTACAGGGCCTTCATCGTTTTTTTTCTGTTTCCACTTCTGCGTTTTGTTCACTTAACACCATCGTTCTTGCATTTGCATCTGAATGAAAAAAAAGTAAACATAAAAAAATTAACTTGTTTTTTTGTACATTCAATTAAGAATTTTCTTTAATATCTTACAATAATTGCAAATAAAGAGTGTATACCTTGAAATGCGCTTTAAAACCTAAGATTACTGTGTTTATAATTCGTTTTTTTTTCTCATCTTCTGAAATTCTTCTTCTCAATTTCATAATTCTTTCAATCATTCTTCTCACATTTTTCGAAACTATTTTTACGACGTAAATAACTGTATAGAAATTAGTTTCTTTTTTTTTTCTTTTTTCTTCTGTTCGTTTGTTTTGTTAATATAACAATTAAAACGTCTTATTAAGCGACTTAATATTAAATATCAGACAAGAACTGATAATTAGTTAATAAAAAAAAAAAGTCAACGGAATAACAATGACAGAGTCCGTACATCCTGGAAACGTTCAGTTCTTTTCTCATAATTAGTTTTTTTTGTCGATTTTTGAATACTTTTTTTGTATAAATACTTCAATAAAAATTGTTTACAGGTGACATACAAAAAATCAGTGTTATTCACGTTGGTACGAAAAGTCTTTGATGGCACTTTTTTAAATCTTATTTTGTTTCTTCTTCCTCATCTTTTCTTAATTTTGAGCGTTATTTTTGTTTTGTTTCGGTTTTTCTTTCTCCTTTCGTTATTTTTATATTTACATTATTTCAGTTTTTTTTTTGTTCGGTATCATTTTGTTACCATTGAAAAGTATGCCATTTTTCATTTGTATACAGCAGTTTGAATAATAAAACACCACGTTTGGCACGTTTTCTAATGACGACTCTATATAGGAGTATTATATAATTATAATTTTCTACAGTAATTAGCCTTACGTACCCCATTAACGATTTTATCAGTAAAGCATTATATGCTCATACTTATTAGCTCGTTTGTTTTTTTTTTCATTACTTCTCGAAATATGTATTAGCGAAGTAGAAAAAAAATTGTTTTATAATAATTATTATTTTTTGTATTTTTTGCGTTTTTTTTACTGTAATTTTGGAACAGGAGCAGGTGATAAAGTCATTCACTAGAAATAATCTCCTGTTGACTTTGTTTATAGGTTTTTACTTTTTGTTTTTTTAAAGAAATAGCTGTCCCATTGTCGTAGACAATCCTAAAATGCAAGCAATGGATTACATTAATTGGCGATATTTGGAAAAATAATTGTTTCTTTATTTGATTTTTTTTTTTTGAGAGAGACAGAGATTGTTTTTTCAACTGCTACATGCTGTGAAATATCCATAACCATTCAGTTTTGTGACAATAATCATGCCCATATTTCTACAAAAAAAAAAAAATAAAGAGAAATAGAATTTTATATTTAAAATAAATTGTAAAGTTTCATTGATTTTAGTCGCAATTGAAAATTTCGAAGTTCTCAGTTTTTTGTGAAAAAATAAAAGAATAAGAGTTTATGCAGAGTAATGAATAACAGTGGATTTTTTTTCTTGTTTTCAAGCATGCATCCCAATAACGTGCAATACAACGTAAATCGCTGATAGGCTCAACCGATTCAGCCTCTCTAGACCAACGTGAAATAATATATTTCCTGAGAGTACAATTAAGCATTAACCATACGCCAATAGAAATAAAAATGAAAGAGTCCCTTATCATCGTTGGAGCTGATTTTATGTACAATTTTTATTATTTACTTTTTTTCTGACAACAGATAAAAAGACTGTTATTGTGTGGAATATAAAAATGATTATCTTTTCAAAAAATGTAGAAAAGAATTTACATAAATAATTCTACGGAAAATACTGAATAATGGAATTATTTCAGGTGCAAATAATGTTATTCCGAAAAAAATCATGAATAATCTTCGTATTTCACACATTAACATGAAATATTTTGGCTACTGAATTTCGAAATATATCGCTACTTCATGCTGCCGGAAGTGGAAAAACATTTTTTAAAAAACAACGACATTCGTATTTGTATTACAAAAAAAAAAAAGATATTTACAAAAAAGGAAAAAATTCAAGAAAAACATCTACATAACATCGACAAAAAATTCGCATGGATTTCCCATCGCAATTCTAAATGACTGTCTACTACCGGATATATCTTGCTGGTTCTGCTGATTCGTTGAGCCAGTTCCAGTTTGTACAGACTGCTCGGAGCCACTTGATCGACTACGGCTTCCATTTGATCTTTTGCCATTCGATCCATTACCATTTCCTGAATTTTTATTGGGCACATTTGGTGGCATATGTAATTCAGATTCCGATGCTGATGAACATGATTTCAAATCGTGAATTGGCTCTTTGCAGATGTGTTCGCTTCCAGCACTACTTCCACCTACAATGAAAATTTATTGATAATTAGTGCAATTGAAGTAAAAAATTCACAGCGAAGAGTTGAAACGAAATGGATAGATTTTCATTGGATTTCATATTTTTTCGAAATATCTCAAAATTTCACTACAGCCATAATCTTTCTTTTGTAGAATAGGCTGAGATCTACGAAAGAAGGTCTCCAGCAGAAAAAAAAATTTTAGCTGGGAATCTTCTTTAAATCGGAAATTCTCCTTCCTTTAATTTCGAGATATTTCTGAGAAAATTGCCACAAAAATGAAATTGACTTATCTCGTTTTACCTCTTCACTAGTGAAATTTTTCATAAGTTATTTCTTTCTGTAGTCTCTGTTATGGAGTGAAATTCTTACGACTAAACCTAATTTTCATAACCTTGACGATATTATCTCAATTTTCACAGGAAATCGATGAAAAAAACTAAATATTGAAGTATTATTCCTCAACAGCGATGTAATTTCGCAATTAATTCTCTTCAACTGAGCTAAATAGGAACTAGAAAAACCGTTATTAATTGAATTTTAACTATGTTCCTATTTTTCCAGTAATAAACCATCACGTAACATTAATCATCCATATATTCTCCAGGAAGCACTCGGGGAAAAAACCAAAATGACGAAAGTTACATAAGACAATGTTGTATAACGAAACAATTAATTAAACATATGACTATGTCTTGAGGTCTCATAAATCTTAACTAAAGTGTAATTAAAAAATTATTCGACAATTTTCACGACAATTCTCATGATAAAATCTTTTCTCAGTAAACTAATCGTAATTCAACAGAGACAATCAGAAAGTAATGACTTAAAATTAATAAAAATTACCTGACTCACTGTGAACACTTTCTTCACGATGATAACCATAGAGAGTTGGTTCATTAGTAAAATTAAATGGCATAGGACTGTAACCAGCTGCTGAATGTGGTGCATATGGCCCTGAATAAGTCATATCCCATCCAATTGGTGGTGGTAATGGTCCAACAGTATCACTATCCAATTTCATATTGCCCATTGTCGAGCACAAATCACCAAATATATAATAGCATTGCTCCGAAAATGTTATTTTATTAACGGTATGTCTTATAAAGCCAGCTTTTAGCATCAACGATGCATACTTTCGTGCATCACGACGATCAATAAAGCCTTCAACATGTGTATTCAACCAATCAACAACATCAGCACCAATAAATGCATTTGGAATTGTTATTTTCAGCCACATACGGTCACGTATCTCTAGGCCTGAGTCTGGTCGAGCCATTGCTCTCACTATCGTCGGCATATCTGTATTTATACTCAGACGTAATTCTTCCAGTGGACCTGTAATTAAATTATCATCTTTTATTTTCAGGATAGTCTGGGAATTTTTTTGTAGTGATGTGAAGAATTTTTTCTATTGAATCAATGACCGATTTGTGATAAAAAAAAAGTCGCACATAAATTTGCAATTAATTAGCGATTATTGGAGTGATTTCCCATGAGCTTCGTTCGTTCTTTCCAATGGAAAATGAAGAATTTTTCTTTCAAGTCTGAATAAAAATTTATGCTGCTATTTGCGAGAGAATTCCTAAGGAATTATGCAATGTTTTTCCACTTCATTTCTGTTGACTTATAAGGAAAATCTTCTTTAGTCAAACAGAGCATGAATTTGTCGCATTTGAAAGAACAAAGCATGGTTGATGAATTCAATCTGATATTTTTGTTTTTCATTCTGAAAACTTTTTCTTACGTTCTGTATCTGGAAGTGTACTGGCAAGACTGCTGGATGTAGATGTAAGGGTGGTGGCACTGGGTGGACGTGGTGGAAAACCCTCTCCACGTATTGCTGCTGTATGAGCCACCCAGGCACCAGGATCAATTGGACGTACTGGTTCAGTACGTGGAATGGTGAAATAACCTTTCGGATTTGGATCCCAACACTTCGCTACTACTAACTTGATAGGCCTGAAAATATAGTTGCAATTTATTACAATGAGAATCCTCAATATATCAAGGGATTAAACCACTGTAGAATTTTCAAAAAATCGATTTTTTTTTGTTGGCCCAAAAAATAGTTTGAGCCCGCGAGAAGGTGTAGAGACAAAGTTTATCACTTAATACCCATTTTGTCTAATGAAATTTTTTTGGTTTTTTTTCAAATTGATGAGTTGCCCTTCTTTTATTATGAAAAATGACCTTTTTTTCCGTCAAAAATTGCAAGTTTTCATTCAAATGCCCGTCAATTACTGAAAAAGCAATATTTATAAAAATCGACCGCGTACTTCGCTAGCTATAGGCATGTAGATTGAGCCAATTTTTTATTTTTTTTTCTCAATCCAAATTTACACTGTGTGCAGCGGATTGCCGAAAATTTGACGAGCTTCGGAGAAATGGCTGTCATGTAGCCAGTTTTTGATATTTTGGCCTGAAATTTTGGATTTGTGAAGTTCCCGGAATATCATGAATTTATGACGCTCCTTTTCCCATGAGAAAAATGCAGCAAAAACCCTTGAAAAAACCCCACGGTTACAGTGGTCTGACTCCTTAATATATAAATTAGGAAGATTTTTGACTGGATTCGTTTTACCCGATTCTTCATTAAATTCATCCATTTTCGAATATATTAAATTCTAATCAAGAATAAATATTATTTAATACAATAATTCAACCCCTGGATAGTATACGTCAGTTTAAAAAATAATAATTTGCAGAAAATTGTTCGCTAAAAAACCATGAACATGAGTGAGAATAGGATTCCAAGAGAAATTATTTAGTTAATTGCTCTGTCATTATTTGATTTTTTTAACCTTTCCTTCACCGTCTAATTGGAGAATTATATCCGTCTCATACAAAACCGCACGATATAATGGCTCTACTAGAAAACCTCTCGGATTTAATCAATTAGGGATGAAGTAGACAAAAAAAAAGAGACCGGACCTTTTATATTGAATATACCCATAGGACTGATTGCGTTAATAGGTTTGCCAATCCAGAAGTTGAAAATAAAAATCGGATGACAATAAAGATATCTGACATACCCTGGTTTCTGTACGACCTCTCGTAAAACCCTGACTGCCTCATCATTCGACATATTTTCAAAATTAATGTCATTAACCTGAAGAATCATATCGCCAGGTTCTATCCTTCCATCGAGAGCCACTGCACCCCTAAAAGAAAAAGTCCAAAAAGAACGAATAACAAATTGGGTATTGTTAAAGAGAAGAATGAATTTTCATTGATTTCGTCTATTCTTTTAGGTTTTTTCAATTTCTCTTGTTTGCTCACCCTTTCATAATGGAGCCAACATATATACCACCATCTCCGCCGCTATTGCTCTGTCCCACAATGCTAATCCCGAGGAAATTGACAGTATCCATGTTCAATGATACGGTTATTATGTTTAGTGACATTGTACTGTCTGTTATACTGCTGAATGAGGATGTACGAGACATTGGGGGTAATCTGTGGCGCCTTCGTCTCTGTGGTCTACGTCGGTCTGCAAAAAATCTTATTTTAAAAAAAAGAAGACAATTTTTATTTCCTAACAGCCAACAATTGTAGAGCGAAGTGGTAAAACGAGAACTATTTATTTTGATGCAGATTTTTGATTCTTTAGGGTTATCTCGGAATCTAATAGAAACCCTATTTTATTGAGGGTCTGCCCCTTTTATATGTGTCATTTTGCTCTCTACAAAGAAGATAAGACTATGTGCAGAAAAAACAGAAGAAATGTTCCACAATTAGAATAATGATACTGAAATGAGGGGAAATCTGACAATTTTTATATTTAAAAAGTATGAGCATATAGAAAATTAGAAAAAATACAGGTGCAATTTCTAAATTGATTTGTTTAAAAGAATCTAAAAAAATTCCTGATGTGTGCTAATTTTGTTAGCATCTAAAATATCACAAATTTACATAAAATTTACTATTTCAAATGTGCTTCCTCTGTGAGTGAAAAAATTCAGAAGAGCGAAAAATCCATCTTATAGTTAAACAAAAATTACGATACCTTCTCTCCAAGTCCCCCTGATACATCCGCAAATCAGTAGTGGAGAAATGAAAGAGAAGAAGTCAATAAATCTTGTCTGGTTTATCCTGAAAATATTTCAGAAACGATGCAGTTAAGAGGAATTTATCAGAAGACATTCTTTGTAGTCTCGAAATCTCTACAAGAAATTGTCTCCTGATTTTTTTTCCCTTCAACCTACTCGTTCCGAAGATGTTCAGATGATAATCCACAACGAAATTCTCGATTTGTCCTTCTTCATCATGCCACTACTGAAATCTACTCATTTCGTTTTACCTCTTCGCAATTGTATTTTGATTTTTAAAATTCATTGGGATTGCATTGCATTTGGATTTCTTTTTATGTGAATTTAATGCACCTAGGGTGGCACGTTCGATCGTACTACTCATATTTGTGTGTCTGCCGGTTGTTGATGTTATGCGGCTACTTGCATCGTCGTCTGACTCCAAAAAAGTCGTTGTTTCCAAATCGGATGAGAGTATTGATGCAGTCTCGTAACCATGACCAGAACGGTGCTTCGAGTGACCATTAATACGAAGCCCTGGAGATGAAGCAAAAGAAGTTATTTATATAATCATTTATGGTCTTCATTTATTTGGATTTATCATCATTACTACTACTTTTGGCTAAATGAGTTTTCATGGGAGTATGGAGAATAAGTGATTAGTCACTTTCATTGAGAATTTATGGAAAATCAATGAGATTTGTCGAGTGATTTATCTCTTGAGGACTGTTTTTCAAGAGATAAATTAAACGATCAATGATTATTAAGCCAATAGAATTTTCTTTTTCAAAAGCTCTCAGGAGACAATGAATTACACTGACAATTCTTTTTTTCATTGAGAATTAATTGAGTTGATCGCATCATTATCGTGATCTGTTGGAATCAATTGAAAATTTACATTGAGAAAAATTTTCGAAAAAAACTCATTTTATTCTGGTCAAACTACTGCGGAAAAATGGATTATTTATGAGATACTTCAGCAGGAGTTTCTCTGATTTTATCATGAAATTAGAGAAATTATGAAAGCCCATTGATAATTGAGAAAATCAGTAATTGAAGAGTATGAAGCGATAAACCAAAAACATTGTATGTTCATTATTTTCAAAATGAAGAGATTACTAAAGATTATGTCGAGAAAGTTTTGTCTGCAGAATTCATCAAAACTTCGTTCATAAATTCGTCTACATTTCATGTACATAACATACATAATTCACCTTTCCTCTCAAATTCTATTAATAAATATTCTTTGAGGTAGAAAGTTGATGAATAATTGATCCAATTACATAAGTACTTGAATGATTTTGGATAGAAAATGATCCAATGAAATTAGCACACATCTAACAATTTTTCTGTTTTGACCAAATTAATTATTGAAAGAAAAACATTTTTAAGAATTCATTCATAGTTTTTTGGAATTTTCTACGTGTACATTTTTTTTAACTTTATTTAAAAAAAAAACCTAAAAATTGTCCGATATCTGTTATTTTCATTATCATAAAATGATTTTGTGATCATTCATATCCTTTTTTTCCTTCTATTTGAAATACATAATTCTTACTTCCATACCATTATACTTATTATATTTTTCGTATTTGTCCGAGTGATGCTTCGAACTTTTGTGCAAATGATGACCCTGTCTACTGCTTATAATACTTTCAGTTTCAGTCAATGTATCGTCGTGGGACAATGCAGGTGGTCCACGACTTGTGATACCTGGTGGCACATGGTCTACCCTGTCATGTTTAGCCTCGCTGTGTGCTACTGAATCTGTGCATTGTGACGCACCGTCTGATACATTGCTCCCCTCAGCTGATACCAGCTGAATAAATACGGAAGAAAAAAAAATTAATTAAATAACCAATCCTAAGATTATCATTAATCATTGGAAATCCTCTAAAAAAAAAATTAAGAATTTTCCTCAGAGAATCCATCAAATTCCTGGAAAAATTGACTCTTTGATGATCATTTCGTCGCCTTAGGAGCAAAGGGGTATAAGTGTTGTGTGCAAGGATAGCGCTTAAGCCACTTTGTTTCTCAGGCGACAATGTACTTTAGGGGAGAGTAAAGTGCTATGGATATTCTAATGAAACGACTTGAAATTTATTTTTTCTGGCAATTCCATTGGAAAAGTGAAGAAATTTTCGATGCAAAACAGGTGTAAGATTTTTTCATTTAATTTTTTGCAATTTAATTTTTTGCAATTTAATTTTTTGCAATTTTTTTTTGGGAAACCATGGGGAAGGGGGTTATCTTCCCCTTTTGGATGTTTTTTGCTTTTTCAAGGATTTCTCTGGTCGTATAGGTTGAAGTAATTTGGAGTCGGTCTCAAATAAAAGATGAGATTATTGTTGTGTTTTATAAAGAAATGATCAATTTTCGAGATACTTAGGGCCATTGTGCGACAATTAGTTATTGACCTATGAGTGCCTCAAAAATCCGCTTTTCTCACATAAATCAATGGTGCATAATCTCATGTCCCATTCAAGGATTTTTCGAATTTTCTCAATTTAGTAAAGGGTTAGAGCCCCGAGTCTTCGCTTAAGAAGTCGAATTCTCAAGAAATTCGAAAAAATGAATTTCCAGATGTTTTTCAATGAACGTTTCTTCAGCTTTTCAATGGACTCATCAGAATAATTCTATCCCGAAAATTACCACTGATTTCGACTGATTTCCATAATATAGAATAGAAAAATTGAAATGTGTCCCTTTGACCCCTCGTGCCCATTTCATTCCACCCTCCCATAAATAATTTCCAAAACTGCATTGAAAAATTAGAAAAATGACAGTTGAAAAATGCTATCATTCGATTAATTCTGCCCCAATAATATTCGAAGCAGTCTAAAAAATAGAAATCGAAAAAAAAATATTTTTTTATTATCTCTGAATCTATAAAAAATTATATTTTTCGCATTTTCCAGCACAAAATTTCTATTACTTTGAAGGAATATCATGAAATTTTAGAAATTCATCATGCCTGAAATATTAATTTCTCCTATTACAGTAAAAAGTCTCCACCAAATCCCTCAATAATTGGAATTGCTCGAGAAAACCATTGAAAAAGGAGAAAGAAAAACAGATGATTGCAGCAGTTAATTGCTCATCAATTGAAAAACCCCTCGAGTCATTAATATCGATCAAATTGTGATCAATGTTCAGCCGCAATTAAAACCTCTTCACTCACATCAAAAAATCCTTCAAAAACATAGAAAAACGAAAAACATCTCATTTTTTTTCCCTCTAAACTTGAATTGAATATTGATTGGAGCAAAAAAAAAATGATCTGCGTTGAGTGATCGAGGGTTTTTTCTAGCCCCATTCATCAGATTGGTGAATTCGTCTGATGGGGGGAACCTATGACTGGTTGAGTTATGGCCAAGGGGGAGGAAAGGTGAAGAATTGTAGTGGGGATAGAGACACACGTATATAACACCCACTCCTCCCTCGCGTTTAAATACACATACACATACATAATACACAAATTCATACATCTCCGAAAGTCCACGATTTATATATTTATGTATGTGTTTATAGCGCGTATGAGTGAAGAAAAAACGAACAAAGTGTGTATCCTTTTACAATTTTCTTTTTTGCCATGCACTACTGAAAAACCGGAAGTTTCTGGTGAACTATTATTTTTTCCTTTTTACTGTTGAGCCGATTATAATTTTCCTTAAAAAGACAAAACTCCACTTTAATATCACCCTTTGATTATGTTTTTCTTTCAGCCCCCCCCCCTCCTCTTTTTTTATTGCATCTGGGTTGTTAGAAAAATTTCAAGAAAAAAGGCGAGTAATTACAGTAATTGAAAGGAGAAGAAAATAATATAAAGAAAGCTTTGAGTCTTTTGACATTAAATTTATTTAAAGGGTAAGGGTAAGAGTATTGTCTTGATCTTCATTTTTCCGAGGACCTCCAATGACTTTTTATAATAATAGTTTAAATGTAAATACACATACCCAGGAGACAACACGTCCATTGAAGCACGGTAGATGTGCATCGTCGTCGATTATTTCTTCTTTAACGACTCTGCATGTTTTTGTATTTCATTTCAATCAAAAAATAAATTCAATTAATCAATAATTTAAAAAAATCAAAGGTTTATTGAATGAATTGTTATGAATGCATTGACAAGAATGATTGATTTTTTTAGTCTCAAATGGAATAAACAGAAGTGACAGAAAGAGGTGAATGACCCCTGTGTACTCTTTTTTTTTCTTTGCACTCAATAACAAATTTAATAAAAAAAAATTAAGCTGAAACTCTTCGAGTTTTATCCACCGAGATACTCGAGATTTACAAGAGGATGGTGATGGCAAAAAAAAAAAGATTTTTTTTTTTTTGCAACAAAAAAAACATTGAGTCGACACAGAACACCAGAAGGAATTGTCATTTGTTCCATGTCAACTTTGGCATGCAGAGATTTTTTTATTGGTGGATAAAATAGAGAATGATGGGGAAAAAAAATGAGCGGATGATTTTAACACGTAATTAATTGGGATTAATGGGCATTATGAACTTACCCAAAATCATCGTCCATTGACTTGAAGAAGAACTTGTAATTTGGACGATTCAATACATTCTTAAAGTCAGCTAGTGTCACACGCTCCGGTGATATTGTAAGCTTAACTAAATAAGGCGTTTCCTCATCGTCAATGTGATATATTATTTTAGTCTCTTCCATGTTTTTTCTGTCCCTTTTCTTTTTATTTAAATGAACAGTTTCACAAAATTATTAATGCACAATTAAACAATTTTATTTACACAATTAATTGATAATTCATTAATAGCACAACGAATAATGTATGAAAATAAATAAACTACCCACACTTTTTCTCTTTACGTTCACGGTCAACTATCCACTCTGACAAGACAGTCATAGCCAAGCCAATATGGCCGCTGCCGAAGACAAACTGGGTGGTTTTCAATTGGCGTTAGAATGTGTTTTTTTACTCTATGATTTACAGAATGTTTTTTTTTCTTAAGGGATGAATTATATTTTCATGAAAACAAGATTTCATCTCGTGGGAGGATTTGAAAATAGGGCGGTAAAAAAAATTCGTAATTTATCATATCAAATGGATTTTATTTGTTTCATATAATTTTTTTGCCTTTTTTTTACTTTTCCTCTGGTTTTTCAGGAATAAGGTTTAGATGCAAGTTAATTCACAAATAATTTCTCGCCTCTCATTAGTCGTATTCGTAACAATAGAGTTAAACAATCCACTTTTCAAATGTTATTCCAAATTTTTTTTTCCTTCGATTTTAGTAGCTTCAGGATATCTCGAATTCTTCATTCAGTTTCGCCAAATTCCTGAAACATAGATAAAGGAATTAATGTATAAATTAATATTTTCACCAAAATTTCGGGGGATAGTGATTTTTTTCAAGTTCTTGTGGAAAATGAAGGAAATGTGCTTTAAAAACCTGTAATATAATGCGATTCATTTCCATATCATCTAGGATGATGAAAAATAAATATCAACAAAATTTTGGGTAAATTTTTCAAAATTGATTGTAGGCAGAGGTGGGGTAAAATGTACATTCCAATGAAACTGCTTGAGATTCATTTTTTTTTGATGATTCCATTGAAAAGCTGAGGAAATTTCCGATGGGAAACATGTGTCAAAATTTTTTAATCGTCACTTTTTCGAGAATATTTTTGATCCTATTTGTCGTAGAGACCTGAGACCGACCTCAAGTAAAATGTGATATCATTTCTCATCGATTCATGTGGGTTTAGTTTTTTTAGAATCGATCTCTGAGTGACTCGGAGCTCATTCGATGAAAGTCAGTTTGTTTATTTTATCATCTTCATAATCAATAATTCTATTTTAGAACCACATAAATTGATGGCAAGTGCTCTCACCTTTCATTCGAAATTCGTCCCAAATGTGGACGATCAATAGAACTCGAGAGATCCCAAAAAAGTGTATTTTTTCAATTTCGTCAGGAGTTAGTGGGCTAATTTCCATCTCAAACCGACGAAATTTCAAAAAAATATCAAAAATAAATTTTGAAATATGTTTCTTAGGAAAAAAATTTCCAGCTTCTCAATAAAACCATCAGGGGAGAACCCCTCCAAAGATTTTCATCAATTTCAAGTGATTTTCATGATATATGCCCTTTGGACTCCATCTGCCCCTATCGTAGAATTTTTTAATAAAAATTTTACAGCCAAAATAAAAATGTTCTCTCCTTGCTCACCACTTTTCAACGGCATCAGTAAGATGATATTTGTGCATCAACGATATAACAAGCCTCAGCGTTGACCAAATTGTATCAGACATAGCATGTGGAGTTGTGTTTTTTCCCTGAATGCCTTTACCGGCAGCCTGCTGATTCAGCGCCGTCAAAAGATGTTCAGCAGCCTCTTTATAAGCGCCTAAATTGATGCAGGAAATACCCAAGTTGTATCTTGCCCTAATGAAGCCTGGTGACAATTCAAGAGCCCTTGAATAAGCATCAACAGCTTCTTCAGATCTTTGTCCATTAGCGAGTGTTGCACCTAGTCTATTCCATAGTCTCGAATCATCAGGACGTACCTGCAGTGCTGCTCGAAAACAATCAGCAGCTTTGTCATAGTCGCTTGATAGATTAAACAATACGCCAAGTCCACTCTGTACGTCAGCATCAATTCCATCAGTTGGATTCATTCTAGCTGCTTGAATAAATAAATCCTTGACTTCATTATGTACATCATCGAATAATATCGTTGATACTGAAGATCTTGATGTATTTTCTGTGTTACTATGTGCCACTAAAAGATGATTGTATTTTTCATTTTTCAATAGCCATTCTTTCAACGTCAAACACGCCTGATTCTGATAGGATTCATTGGTATAGGAGACCGCAAGTGTCATTAATGCTGATGCATTTGAGGTATCCAATGTCAGGCACTTTTTTAATGCTGCTATTGCTAATGGATCTTGCTCATTTTCAGCCTGTGTTTTACCCAATAAGAACCATGCTTCTGGATTATCTGCATTCTGTTGTACTGCTGCCTCAAAACACAAGACAGCACTTGGTAAATCACCAGCTTCTAATCTAGATTTTCCCTGTTCCAATGCATCGTCGATATCTTTCATTGGATTATCTGTCTTGAATTTGTAATCTTTGAATGGATCGTAATAACTCTCGTACTCGGATAACCATGGATGTGGATCTGTTATTCGTTGCTTCGAGGCTTTGTCCCATTCACCCTCGAATTTTGACCAGAATGATGACTCGTATGTGTCTGAATCTAGTTTGAAAATTTTAATTACATGTTAGGAATGTTAGATTTTTTTCTTGTGGAGAGAAATTCATAAATAATTGGTAAAAAAAAGGGTATATGAAGAAATTATATGTGCATCCATTTGTATGACTACGAAATGGTATCTTGCTGAATTTATTACGAATAACTGTGTGAAGTTCGTGGAATTTTCACTTAATCACTAAATTATTGACGAAAAAAAAAAAAATCTATGAAAATCTATGAGTAATGAATTTTAATTCATAGTCAATTCATTTTATTATCGTTTTTACAGAAAGATAATTAATCGAAAGACAAAAATAATTAGAATTCTAAAGTTTATCTAAATGATTAATTTCAAATTCTTATTGAATGTAGAATATATAAAATATTCAATTCAATTTGAGAAGGAAAAAAAAAGTTATAGAATTTGAAATGAACTACGAAAAGTTACAGTTTTACTAATTTTAACATAATAAAATATATTAATTGCTCATTAAGTCAATTAGATTCTTTTAAACCTTAAACTTATATGGAACAATGAAAAGTTTGAGGAAATTCAACATATTTTTTTTTCACCAAAATTTGGTTTCTTTTTTTTTTCAAATCTTCTACTGACCTATATTGCCAGCACTTTCAAGAAATTCATTCGCCCAACTTCCGGCCACTGCTAATTCCTCCTCAACTTTATTCAAAATTCCATCATTATCCAAATTCAAATTTTTCTCAGCTTCTTCTTTTTGTTTCGAGAATTCTTGAGCCCATTTTGAAGATGATGAAGCACCGTGTTCTTGAATTTCATTGGGTATATCACCCTCTTGATGCATGAACTTCATGAATTTTGAGTATGCTATGTTTGGATTATCAGTTTCTGTTTCATCTAGGGATTTCAAGCCTTCTTCATCTTGTTTTTTTGAAGACTCAAGTGTGTGCTCCAAGTAATCTTCTGCCCAGCGAACACCAAGTCCAAATTCATTGGTCTCTGGGGGTGGAACAACTGGAGCGTGCTCAGACCATATTTGATCTGCATTGTGCTCCTGAAATAATAAAGAAAAATGAGGAATTCTGCAAAAAAATTGAATCAAAGGTGAAACAAGATGAATAAATTGTATTCAAATTCTGAGAGAAAAACAAAAGAGGGAAATAGAAGAATAAAATTATTGAATTATTTCAACAATTCAGAAAATAAATTTTATCTTCCATGATTTAGAGACGAAATCTAGAAAAGATTACGAGAAAAATCGAATATTCACTAAAGATTTTTCCCAAAATTCTAAAGTGAACTATTGGAAATAAAATGGCAGATCGAACTTCATCATTTATACTAATGGCATGAGTCATCATTCAAGTTTGTATGGAATGTCGTTTTCCGCTGTGCATAAAGAAAATTTAGCAGTCACGTGATGAAACAAAATAACCCCGAAAATTAACTAGACATTTACTTTTTTTAAATATCTTGAGAATTCATCAACTTCAAGAGGTCTACAACTTTTTTTCATGAAAAAGATGAATTATTAAATTCAATAGATCCATAGATGTTCCTTCAAATCTTCCAGTTATTGTTTCAAACTCATCTCGTTTCATTATTGGAGTCTACTAGAAAAATTCGAAAGTATTGTTGAAAACTTTTGGTTTATATTAAGAAAAAGAATCAATATCTAGACAAGAAGAAAATGTCAAGTTTGTGATAGAAATGGAGAAAAATGAATTCTGCATAGAGCTAGATTATCACAAAAACCTTAGGAATTCAAAAGATGGAAAAATTCTCGTAAAAATCTTATTTAGGCAAATTGATATCATTTTGTCACCACCTTTTTTTTCAAAATATCTCAGAATCTGAGCGAGATAAGACGATTTTGCTCCAATCCTATCTCTTGTAGAGAGTTTTGAAAGCTACAAAGAAACCTCAGTTCAAAATCGCTCCATCCCGTTTAATTTCCAAAATATTCTCAAAAAATTGACAGAGTAATAAAATCAATTTGTCATGTGTCTCCAATAAATTTCGAGATATTCTCCAGAAAATAAACCTCAAATCCAAATTGTCTCCCACTTTCATCCCCAAACTATTCATATGATAAAATCAAAAGAAAATAAAAATCCTCTTACAAAAAATTCATTTCTATGGTGCAAAAATTGACGTGTCCAATCTGAATCCTGTTCACCAGCATGCATTGATGCTGTTGGTATAGTATTCTGTATACCATGATCAATTTCCTGTATTTCATGTAAAATATTATTCATACGAAAACTAGTTGGTTGTGTATTTCCTCGTGTTTCAAGGAATTCATCAACTAATTTTTCCGAATTATCATTATCAAATGGTACACCCCTTTGTTGTCCAATTCCCTCTTCCCTGAAGCCTCTGTCCTGTACCAAGTGTGATGCAAAACTAGCAAGTGGTCCTGATCTGCCACAATCGCCCTCGACCAACTCCCTAAGTGCCATTTTATCTGAAAACATCAAAAAAAAAAATCATTGAATAAAAATTAGACAAAAAAAATTTAACAAGAAAAAAAATAAATCATCTGACATTTCATTATCGACAATAAAATTCCACTAGCCTGCCAAGTGTCACAATTTACTTACGTGATTCTTTAACAACAAAAAAGAAGAAAAAAAAATAACACTCACACACAAACACAATTTTCCACTGAAAAAATTACACTTTTAAACACATACAATCATTGGTGATTGGGTTTTTTTTTCTTTAACAAATATTATAAACCTTTATTAAACTTTTTTAATTTCCACCTTAAACACGATTATAAAACGTGTAAGGTAATTGAAATATCCAATGACATTGTGTGTTTCAAAAAAAATGGGACAACAAAAAAGATGTCATACTCGAGAGAGTACAGTCACATGGACTCTAGACTCCATTCTCAAGTCTTTCTCTTTTTCTCTCTCTCTCTCTCTCTCTCTTTTCTCGTATATTTCTTAATTTTTTCCAATCGCCATTGAGCGCCCACCAATGAAAGTCATCCTATACTATTAGCATTATGTCATTGGTCGTTGACTCATGTAAATACGTTCTCATTGGTGCATTGAGATTGCCCGGAGGTAATTTAAAAATATTTGAAAGTCTGCAGAAAATTTTTCACACGTGCAAATTAATGAGGAGTTTACGTCATTTTTAAACGTAGCAAAAAGGGCAAATTAGTGGCGCATGTTTTTTTCATTAAGTTCTAGATAATATCCGGGGGGAAGCCACACCTACGCTATACATCGTAGGGATTCGCACACCTGCCGCCAGGTGTCTGCAACTTGAAAATGTGACGCCTACTTTTTTTTTCTACTCTGTGTACAACAGTGTGTTGCTAACAAGATAGAACAATTTTTCTATTTTTTTTTTTTTTTTACAAGTGTTTTGTATTCTTCATGAAAAATTAACTGCTAATAGTCTCAATCAACTTGCCATTCTCATGATTAATTATTAATTTAATTGCTCAATACCAGTTTCTTGCCAGCAATAATGTGCTCAAATGTGCCGTCTGACGTTTCACAAAAATCAACGTATACACTACTATGTGTTGTGATTCACAATTTTCAACAGTAAAAAAATATAAAGATGAGAAATGTTTATTATTTTTATTGAGCTAAATATTTTTATTCGAGTGGATTATTTTGTAGTTTTTCATTTATCGTGGTAGAAAAAAAATGCTCAGATTTTTGTCTAAACGAAGAGTCAGGAGTGCTGGACAAACAGCATCACCGCAAATTAAAAATCAGAGATTATTGAGTAATAAAAATATTATACAGTGCCAAGTCATATTGTTGGATGGTACAGATTTACCAATTGAACTATCGGTAAGTTTCAATTGATATTAATAATTACAATTAGAGTCATTTGAAAGAATTTCAGAATTTAAAAAAAAATGAAAAAAAATTATAATTTTTGTGAATTCCTATGTTTTTAAAAATACAAAGTTTGAAAAAAAAATCCAGTCTATTACCCGTTTTCATTAAATATCTTGGAATTCAAGCGAGATAAGGCGATTTTTCAGGAATCCTTCTTATAGAGCATTTCAAGGGCTACAAATCAAGTTAGGATACAATCGCTCTATTTTGCTTAGTTGCCGAGATATTTTCGAGGTATTTTTTGGAAATATTCCATTTAAATAATCAATTATTAATAAATACGTTAATAATTTACAGAAAAAAGCACTGGCCAGTGATTTGTACGAGCAAGTCTTCTACTCCCTCGACCTAATCGAGAAAGATTACTTCGGTCTCCAATACACAGACAGTAACAATGTTCAACACTGGCTGGATCCAACGAAGCCAATAAAGAAGCAAATTAAAATAGGTCCACCTTATACTCTACGCCTGAAAGTAAAATTTTACTCATCCGAGCCAAACACACTTCGTGAAGAATTAACACGTTATCAATTCTTCCTTCAATTGAAACAAGACATTCTAGATGGACGTCTCCATTGTCCCCACAATGTTGCCATTCAATTATCAGCACTTGCACTACAATCAGAGCTGGGTGATTACGATCCAACGATTCACACAGCGGCAACAGTATCAGAATTTCGTTTTGTCCCAGGACAAACTGAGGAAATGGAGCTTGAAATACTCGATGAATACAAAAATTGTAAAGGCTTATCACCAGCTCAAGCTGAATCATCATATTTAAGTAAAGCTAAATGGTTAGACATGTATGGTGTTGATATGCACACAGTATTGGGTAAAGATGCTTGTGAATATTCATTGGGTCTTACACCAACTGGTATTTTAGTATTCGAGGGTAATCAAAAAATTGGATTATTCTTTTGGCCAAAAATTGGACGTTTAGATTTTAAAAAGAAAAAATTAACACTTGTCGTTGTTGAGGAAGACGACGAGGGACGTGGTGAACAAGAACACACATTTGTATTTCGTCTTACCAATGAAAAAGCATGCAAACATCTGTGGAAATGTGCTGTTGAACATCATGCATTCTTTCGATTACGTGCACCAGTAAAAGGTGCAAGTGGTCGTCAAAATTTTTTCCGTATGGGCTCGAGATTTCGTTACAGTGGTAAAACTGAATTTCAAACTACACAATTAAATCGTGCTAGAAGAACTGTACAATTTGAGAGGAGACCAAGTCAGAGATATGCAAGAAGACAGAGTCATGTTTTGAGAGAGAGACAGAGACATCATGAGCCACAGGCAGCTAGTGTTGAGTGTGAAACATTACAGAGGCAACCAAGTAAAACAGAATCTGAATCATCAGCAAGTGTTAATGCTAATAGTGTACCTGGTGCTGTTGGTACATCATCATCATCGCCATTAGTCGATTCAATATTGAAATCACTAGCTAAAGATCCACAGCCGCTTGAATCAAAGAATCAAACAACTGTTACAACCACAGAGAAAGAATCAGAAATTATGAAAACTAGTTTGATCGTTGAGAGTACATCGAATACAATGCCACAAACATTACCAAATAATCAAGTTGGTGGAACATTGTTATTGTCTGCACGTTCACCAATACCACCAGAATCACTCAAGTGTAATATACTTAAGGCTAAAACACTTGAGAGTGAAAAAAATTCAAATCTTGTTTCAATTATGCCAAATGATAGTGGCAGTGTTTGTGGTAAAAATCAACATTCTGAGGCTGCTACTATTGTTTCTGTGGTAAGATTATTATTATTTTATTATTTTATTATTTATACTGATTTATGCGGCGTTCTGTGATTGTTTGGAAGAGTTAATAAAAAGACAGAGAGAATTATTTTATTAATTCAATCATCCAATGTGTTTTTTTTAAAGATATCGTCACCTTAGAAACAAAGTGGCATAAGAACTGTGTATAAGCATAACATTTACACCACTTCGTTTCTGAGGCGACAATATACTTTGAAGAACATGAAGTCTTCAAAATTGATTCTATTTTATTATCAGTTTTTTAGGAATATTTCGGAATTTAAGCGAAATGGAGCTATTTTGATGATGACTTTGTTTATAGCTCTTGAAATTCTGTACAAGAACAATTATGAAAATTACTTCATCTCGCTTAGATTCCAGAGTATCCTCGAAAAAACTGATGATGAAATAAAATTGATTTGTCTGAAGATTCCATAGTCGTATAGCTTGAAAATAGGAGAGATTGGGGCACAATGGATCTCCGATGAAAAATCTTTCAGAATTTTCGGAAAAAATCCAAGAAGATGCTCTAACATGTGTACATTGTTGGTGGATATTTTAAACAAGTCATTCTGTTCAACAGGTTGATTTTCCGTGGTCTCTCCTATATTTGAATTTGATGGGTCCATTCACCGAATTAATCTCTCCATCTTTTCATTCAATTCATTCCGCTTGATTGAAGTGTCTGCTAGTTCATGTTTCACCATGTTTTTGTTCACTGCAATTATTCGATCAGCTAGCTTTCATAAAAAAATATCATGCTTTTTCGCTTTTTGCTGAAAGGGAGGTGATAAACTCACCCTAAACGTCAGTGGAACATCACCAATTAGCAGTAGTCCACCATCAGACGATGCTGTCACTGTAACTCACTTTTCACTGGACAGTTGGGGTCAAATAGCTCAAAAAACAACACCATTCAGTGCCAAAATTGTTAATCAGTCACAAAATCCATTCAATCCATTCAATACTGATAATTGTAATGATTTAGTAACAACGAATGATGATATCAATGAATCGAAAAAAGAGGAAACGACTGAGAATAAAAATACAAATCCATTTATTGATTCAAATCCATTCCTCGGTTTATTGAATCCATTCAATGAGATGCAACCAATTCTGGAGAGAATTCCAGAAAAAGAGGAGGAAAAAGTCGATATTTCAACGACTAAACCTGATGAAGTGCCTTCACCTAATTCATCGACAGTTACAACGTTTACACGTTCGGTAAATATTTTTTTTTTTCGTTTCTTTGCTTGCATGCAACTTTGGTTTTTTTTTTTGAAACACTTTTTGAAGTCCTGTATCATTATTTGTTTTCTTGTCAGTTTTTGTTGAGAAAAGATAGGACAATTGTACTTGCACTTTCTAGGCATATTTCTATGAAAAGAAAACGAGCGTGAGTACCATTGTTTTGTTTTCTCACTTCATTAATAAGTTGCTCTGAAATATTCCATAATTTATGGGAAATTGAGTTATTTTCATATCGATTTTTTATAGATAAATTATGATATTGAAATATGAAAATGAAATTAGCATACATCTTAAAATGATATTAAGATTATTATTTTTTTTTAAACAAATAAATTACTATATAAAAAATATTAAATAAATCTTCACTTATATTTTTTTTTGGATTTTCTACATGTCCATATTTTCGATTTTTTCCAAAATAATTTGCCTGGTAGAGAAAGAAAATTAAATTTTTTGGATTTTCTTAAACAGATAAATTTTGATCAAAAAATGCAAAAAAAATGCACTTGATTTTTTGCATTTTCTACATATTCACATTCTTCATTTTTTCTTATAATTTATTTTTTGAACAAAAAAAGTGTCAAATGTCTGCTATTTTCAATATCATGATAGATATTTATCAACGGAAAAATTCATCAGTCGTAGACTCTGAAATTTACTAGAAATCAAATCTTTATTCATTCTCAGATTATTTCGAATACGGAAATAATGGATTTTAATGGTAAATTTATTTTTTTTTCTAGGAACCCTGCACCACTGCCTCAGACATAAGTCCATGGCTTGTGGCTGATCCGTCCCAGGCCAAGTCCAAGACTGTAACGATGAAAACGGTTATTACTACGCAGCTTTAGATTATAATGATTTTTGATTTGCAATACCAGAGGAATTAGAGATTAAAATTCTGGTATTATATATATTAGAGTATATAGATCAATGGTAAACAGTCAGAGTGACCAGAATTTTTTCTTTCTTCTTTTCACATTCAAATGAATATATATATTTTTTTCTGCATTTATATTCAGCTGGGACCAACGGCTTGATTGTACTTAATCGTATTCTCGCATTCCTATAAATTATATCCTTTATACTTCGGAGTTTTTTCTTTGGATAAGAAAGTGTATCATTCCAATGACTTTTTTTTTGCTTCAGATATTTTTAATGAACAAAAAATGTCTTTTTGATGGTAATTTTTTTAATGCTGTGAGAGTGGATTTACTCGCTTAATTCTTCATCATTGAAATTTATATATTATTATATAATAGAAGAAAATTTATACATCTATATAGAAAGATTTATGATGAAAATAAAAGTGCAAGAGTTTTAGTGAAATTACTAATTATTTCATGAAAATTATTTCATCAATTTTTTAAAATGCAAGATCATTTTCCCTTTTCTCTCTATCTATCTCCCTATAAAAATCTCTTCTTTTACATCACGATTGGTCAAAATTTATTTTATTATAAGGACGAATTTATACATCAATATAGAAAGATTAATGCAGAAAATAAATGTGCAGAAATTCAAATTACACTTTTTCATCGCTTTTCAGTAAAATTCTTTTTTTTTTACTTCACATATAACTTCCAGATCTTCCAGAGGTTCTTGTTAATTTCGTCATGCAAGGCATTAACTTTGGTCTTAAGAGTTACGTAATTACTTTTGTTTCTTTCTTCATCTTCTTACATCTTTGCTTAATTTTTTTTTTTTATCAAACGAAGTGTGTGAAGATTAACGAGTTAATACAAATTATCACGCAAACGTTACTTACAGACTCTTATCTTAGGACAAAACATTTTTTTTTAAAAACTCGTAATGTGCCCCTCAATTTTTGCATCTACAAATTTTCTTCTCTCTCTTTTTTTTCAGTATAATTCCAAATAAAGAATTTAGTTGTCATGGTCAATTGATTCATAATTTGTTGACAGTTGTTAAGTTTTGCCTTTTTTTTCCTTCTCTTTCCACAAATTGTATGGCTGTTTAATTACGAAAATGACAAGGTATTATTACATTAACCCATTTTCAGAGAATAATACAAAAAGTACCATGGAATGTATATCCACTCTGGTGCAGCACTAGTGGTACATAATAATAATAATAATATTAATAATAGTAATAAATGTGTGGACAAGAGACTAAAACGTAGAAAAAAGTATTGGAAAACGTTTTTTTTCTCGTTTAGAACGTAGAAATTACCGTAATTGACAAATTTTCTTATTTTTGCTTCAGTAGTAAAAGAGTGAAACGAGTTAGGTCAACTTTATTTTAAAGTTTAATTCAAGCAAAATCAAGGAATTTATTTGAATAAAATCAACTCTGCTTGTTTTATCTCTTTGCTACTGATTTCGCTTGTTAAGCAATGGAATCCCTTTTTTTCGAATCGAAGAACTACAAAACTTACAAGCTGTAACAATATTTTCCTATTCTTTTTTTTTTTTTTTTAAAAAGGAAAAATATTTTAATGTAAATGTTAATTTAAACTACTGCATTAGGCACTGAAACATTATTCAATTTTCAACCGCAATAACAGCACTATAAATTATTTTATTTACACTCATCTATCATTTAATTTGTTATTGATCAAAATTTAAGGATTTCTTCTCTCAGCTCTTTTTCTTATCATCCTTAAGTAAAGAATGAAAAAACAAAAAAATTATAATTTATTATGTTTGACAGAGAACTTTACGTAATGAATCTTATCGCTCTCGGTCGGTTTTTTTTTACAATTTACATGGAATTTCATGGTTCAATTCGTTCAATCAAAGATATCATGCGCATTCAAATTTTTTGCGGTATTTCTGAATATTTTTTACAAATTTATGAATAAAGAAAAAAATTAACGCGGTACTCAACAAGCCTTAATACTCGTTTAGGTTACTTACACCGAATATTTTACGTTTAAAAAATCTAAACAAAAAGGAAAAAAAAAATTATCATAAACTGGGCGCTATTGTTATCGCATGTCCATTCCACTGCTGATATTTCAATCATTCCTGAAGAATTCTTTTCATTCCGTTTTCTTTTCACTCTCATGTTAATTGCTTATTATGGGAATATTTGGTTCAATTGAGCGAGTAGAAATGAAATTTCTCACTCGACTCATAAAAAGTTGGAAAAAAAAAAATCACTGATAATGGCTAATCTCGAATGATTTTTAAATAGTTTGCACTTGGCAAATTTAATTAAAAACGTGAATTTAATCACATTTTTTTTTCTTTTTTTTTTTTCAAAACTTCATGTTATCGTTGCAATGCGGAATTCTTTTTCAGCTGTAGAACTTAATAACAGCACTAAATTTGTTCTCGAAACATTATTGACATAATTAATGTATCTATAAAATAATCAAACTACATTTGTTAGTGCTGCTTATCAGAATTTTGTTTAGCATGATTGGAATTATTTGAAGGTACATCGTTTGACCACTCGTCTGATATTTCCTCGCTGCTGTTACTCCGAATGTCTCCCTCCATCTTTTTTATGATGCATTAAAAGAAGAGTATTGTATTAATTTAAAATTATAATTATGACATGTGATTGAGTAATTTCGATTTTTTCAAAATTAAATACACACCTGTCCAGCGTAAAGAGCATTGAATGCAATTTTGAGAATTAATCTCGTCCAAATTGTGTGAAGAACGAATAGAAGAATCAGGAGAGAATTGAAGATATAGTATGCTGGGAACATTGGCACAATTTTCGGAGCTGATATAGACGTACTGAAATTGAATTAATAATGAGGTACATTAGTCATTGGATAGTTAGTGATTGAGAAATTTTTTTTCGAGTGGTACATCTTTTTGATCAACGATATGTAGTTCCGCTAACAATTGATCCACAATATTTGAATGTCTTTTCTTGACCCGCGAAAATTGATCTATGATATTTTCTTTTGTTTTAACCTACAGATTTCTGATTCTCAAAATCAGAATCAATAACCGTGCACGGATGGAGGAGAGTGGGGCAGAATGGACCTCCGCAGTAACATGATCCAGGATTTTTTTTTTCAAAGTTACGAAATTGATGAAAAAATGCGCCAATATGCAAAACATGTTAGTGAATTTCTTCAAATAATTTCCGAGACTCTTTCACTCTCAAAAAAAAGCCCGCATCATTTTGACCCACAGATCCAGTTGCCCCCTGTCCCTCTATGTAAGAAAAAACATTTTCAATGTATTATTAATATATTTCTACGTTGAGCACCTCTAATCAAAAATAACGGATCAAAAGACATGAAATCGATATGGACGTACTGAAATGGAATTAATGGTGGGATACTAAGAAGGTACATAATTATCCCTTTTTCAAAATTAATCCATCTTGAAACCGGTTTTTCTAGATTTCGGAAACGGATTGTAGTGAAGGAATTTTCTTAAAGACTTTCATTGGAGGAAAAGCCCAAGGGCAACAGATAAGGTTTCTACTAAGAAGAATTCCTACCTAGCTTTCGCTTCAAGATATTTAAAAAAAAATCATTACATGTAAAATTGATTGAACTAATCGAGTTATAAAGTTTTTTTTTCTTTACCTGTAAATAATCCACAGTGGATAGACTCCCATACGTGTTGCTAGCCACAATAGCGTAAAAACAGCGAAGATGAAGTCACAAAGTTTTTGGTAATTAGCGTATTTAGCCATTTTAGCAGCCTGTAATAATAAAAATAAATTTCTCAGTTAAATTTTAGAAAGTTTTTTAGAGTATGAAAAAATAAATAAACAAATTACCTCAAGGAAAATATCAGCACAATCATGTACAATGAGCACGAGTGATCCAATTCTCGTTAAATTACCAACCCATGAAAAACACATGAGAATGATAGTTGCTTTGTGATGTATAAACATTTGCCAAAAATCTTTTCTTTTGACGTCAAAGAATTGTGACAGACTTAATGACCAGTAAAATGATATTGAGATCATATAGTACCACCAAATATCACTGCTAACTGCATGATAAGGATAGCCATAGTAGCATTGTTTTATATCCCAGAACCATGGCTTGTCCCAAAGGGTAATTAGTCCATAGACAAACATCAATGAATAGTACATGCATTTCCAACTATGAAAGGACATAAAATTCGTTGAAAAATCAATTATAAAGCAATGAGAGACTAATTTAGGGGCTTCACCTGTTTTCGCAAAACTTAGTTAGGGTCGATGGCTTGTCCTGAGCTTTACGCAGTCTCAGCCACCTTTCCACCTGTCTCTCAGACCAATCAAGCTGTTTAGCAAGTGCTGTCACCTGCTTATACTTTAATATCTTTGTGTATGCTTTCTCAAGTATTTGATTTGGTGGCGGTGATTTCTTCGTCCTCGTGGCTCTAATGCCCAATGATATGCCGAATGGAGCAAAGAAATATCTGAGAAAAATCATATTTTTTTAAAGACAAATTCTAGAGATTTTTTTTTTCATTATTATTTTTGTTGTGAAGAGCAAATTGACATGAAAAAAAAAATTTGAATGCAATACCGTGTGGCTCTAGTTTCTGACACTTTAGAGGTAGTTTCTGACAGCATAAATCGAAGGCAACAACTATTTGCTTGTTGAATTTAATTCAATTATATTAATACATATTTTTTGTGCTGAACGAGTTCAGCAATTGAATATTGAACAGTATATTGCACATTCAAATATAACTGAGAAATTTGCAAAAATTGTCAGTTACTGGGACACTGTCAGAAAGTCTGGAGCAGCCACCACAGTAACGCAAAAATCGATAAATCATTCAATCTTATCAACATTCAAACAATGCGAAAAAGTTTCAACAAAAAGTCATTAAAACCTCTTTCAAAAATCATATATGCCCAAGGTTTCGTTTAGTTTACAATGTCCAGAATTTCTTCATAATAAAATCAAGAAAATTACAAAATGTTAATCAAAGCTATAAAATAACAATGTCAAATGTAAATTTACATAATAACTTTTACATAACATTCGTCCTTACAATAGCAGCATGCTTTTTTTTTTCATCATCAAATGAAACATTAAATTGATTCTGGACTTTGAATATGTTAGACCGGCTCATTAGTTAACCTGCAGAGATGCTCTCTAAAAAGGTCGAGCAACTGTAATATCCCAAATCCGGAAATTCCAAAAACATTTCAAATGAGGAAAAAGTTGAGTTTTCTCCCGTTGATACAATTTGAAAAAAAAAATTGAAAATCGAATTACCTCTCGAAAAAGTATCTACTGACTAGAAGACAAATAGCCATGGGCAATGGATATATGAGATGCCGATAATCTGCATATTTGTTATCCGAATTTGGCGCAATATCGTCCCACGTTATATTCGGCGGTAACCAAATGTCAGGCGACCAAAATGCCGACGATATGTTACCAAGGATCCCCATTGTACTGTGTGATCCTCGATTGTCACCTCTATTAAATGAAAATTCAACAATTTTATTGATTATTAATAATGTGAATATAATTGAAGTCGTTAAAGAATGAAATACAATTCATTTGTCCTTCTACTTACAGTTGATAATCGTTAGAAATAGGTACTCCACCCTGCACCGAAACGTTTTCAGTCACGAATGTGTGTAATGCATCGGGGATTGGTCACGAAAAACCAGGGGCGGCATCACCCCACCATTATTCCACGAAGAGTTTACATTATTACCGTTTACTTCATTCAATCCAATGGAAATATCCAATTAAATTCATCCAATCCATTTTCAACCAATGAGCAAAGCGATTTTTCTCTCCTGCTGCATCAACCAATGAAATTCAATTCTGTCAAAGTGATGTGCACGTGAGAATTTTGTTAAAAAAAAAAAATTATTCAATACCGCAATACTGAATATTTTTTGATTGAATATAAAAAAAAAGAGAGACATTCTTCTTTCACAGAGTCGAAGGTCTTAACATGGGAAAAAAAGGAAAGAATAAACAGAAGGTTAGTGGTAATGTTAAAACAGCATTGAAAACCGAGAAGAAACTCAATGCTAAACAAAAAAAAGAACTTGCAGCACTTGGAGAGGTTAGTATCATCAATTTCATATATATTCGTTTTTTACTTTTTTTTCATTAAAATAAACAAATTGAATTTCTGAAAAAACTTTAAGCTCAATCGGAAAATTTGAATTTTATGGATTGTTTAATTTAAGACAATTTTTTCTAGCACTTGTTCCTTTTTTCTTCTTTTATTTCATTCCCCCGGGTCTTTCGATAATTTTTTCTTAATTATCCCGAAATTTGAAAAAAATGAAGGATATTCATAGAAAATTCATTCATAATTTTAATTTTCTTCAATAAAAAATGAGGATTCTGATGAAGTGGCTCGAAGTGCAATTTTCTCAACAATTCCATTAAAAAGCTGAAGAAATTTCCGGTCGAAAACACGTGTCAGAATTTTTTTTTACTATTCGAAAATTTTACCTCTCTGTGTACAAATGAACACACCCTTCTTATCTTTTAAAATTATCACTTTTTCAAGGGTATCTCTAGTTCTATCTGTCGCAGCGACCTGGAATCGACCTCAAATAGAAGGTGAGGTCATTTCCCATCGATTTATGTTCTATTTTTTTTTAAATCGATTTTTGAGTGTCTTACGAACTCATTTTATGATAATTCATTTTCCTATTCTATCATCTTCAAAAATCGATAATTCTTTTCCAGAACCACATTAATTGATGGCAAATGATCTCAGCTTTCATATGGAATCATACCTAAGTAGCTACGACCAATGGAACCGGAAACATCCACAAAAAACTCTATTTCTTCAATTTCGTAGACAAATTTCCGGATAAAAAAGTAGAATTTTTTGAAGAATCCCTTAAAAGGAATTTTGACGTGGAATCATCAGAGAAGAATCTATCCCAAATATTTTCACTGATTTCAAATTATTTTCATAATCTAAAACATTAAAATTAAAATGTGCCCGTTTAACCCTAATGCCCTAATGTCTTTTTTACCCCACCTTCCCCTAAATTTTCCCTTCACTATTTTCAGTAAAAAAGAATAATGAAATCAATGAATACAATTTTGCAGGATGATATCGAGAAGGTCGTTGCCCAAATTGAGAAGGAAGAGGCCCAAAGGCAGAAAGTTGTTGAGGCAGTGATAGATCAGCCATCGAGAAGAGTAAATTTTACTTTAACAGCTCATCCCTTCAAGGACGAGTTGATAATGCTCGGTGGTGAATTCTTCGATGGTCAAAAAACGACAGTTTATGGTGACATGTTTTTTTACAATTTGTGCAAAAAAACGTGGACAGTAGTTAAAGCACCTGGAGCACCACCACCACGTTGTGGTCATCAGGCAGTAGCAACTCCAAATGGTAAAGGAGAACTCTGGATATTTGGTGGTGAATTTTCTAGTCCATCTGAATCACAATTTTATCATTACAAGGATCTATGGGTTTATCACATTGGTTCAAAGAAATGGGAGAAAGTCCAAGCTCCTGGTGGACCATCCTCGAGAAGTGGACATCGTATGGTCTATGGAAAGAAGCAATTAATTGTTTTCGGTGGATTTCACGATAATTTGAGGGACTTTAAATATTATAATGACCTTTTCATTTTCGATTTGGGAGATTATAAGTGGAATAAAATTGATCTGACAGGAACAATACCTCCACCAAGATCTGGATGTATTGTTCTACCGACTAGTGACAATAAAATTGTCGTTTATGGAGGATATAGCAAAGAAAGAGTCAAGAAGGATGTTGATAAAGGACAAGTGCATACCGATATGTACGTCTTCAGTCAAAACAGTAAGTTATTTCGTTTTTCTGAATTTCAAATGGTTCCATATTTTCGTAAATTGAATGAAAAATATTTTTGAAACAATCACAATTAGAAAAAATTGCGAGAGAATTAAACTGGAATTTTTGTTGTAAATTTCATGAACTAGAGTAACACGACCAATAGATAGAACGTTGAGAAAGAATTAAGATTTATCGGAGTGTATAAATAGGCAAGTCACGAAGAGGAATTGCAGGAGGGAGTGACGTATAGCAAAATATATAATGAAAAGTCAAAAATCAATTGAACTTGAATAATGAAAAATAAATTAATCCAAATGGAGAAAAAACTGAAATATACCTCAAATCCCTGATAAATAGACAGTAGCAAATTTGCAGCGCCCTGATTATGAATTTTGATCCATTGATATGTAATCGAAAGTGCATGAATCTGTATGAGTGTGAGAGTCCAACACTGAAGAGAAAAAATCTAGAAACCATTCAATTATTTCTATGACTCTCAAGCAAAAAAACTGTCTATCTTTTGGTTATGTCACTTTGAAAAAAGTATAATTCCTGTTTACTATTTCTAAATTGAAAATATTCTTGACAAATTAGTTCTAAACCAAAATTGAGTAGCACTGTTTCATCATTTCGTAACTGAATCAATAATTGTTATTTGCTGGAATTTAGAGCATGATGACACTGGATTGAAGTGGAAATCTGCAATGGTGAAGCAGAATGGAATAACAATATCACCAAGATGCAGTTCTGCTGCTATTTTAGTGCAGCCAAATCTTGCTTACATGTTTGGAGGAGTTTACGATGAGGAGGAGAATGATGAGGAGCTTCATGGAACGTTTTTCAATGAATTGGTAGCTCTGGATCTTGAGAAATATCAGTGGAGATCAGGTAATTCCGGAATAGGTTGATTATACTTGAGATAGATTATTCTAAAATTTGAAACTGAAATGAAATTCTCTCCTGTCATTCTGATTTATGATTTTTTTTTTAGTTAATTTGACTGGAAAAAAAGATCTAACAGCAAAGAGACGGAGGAGAAAACAAGATGGAACTGAAGAAGAAGAGGAGGAAGATGAAGAGGAGAAAATGATGGAGACTGTTGATAAATCTCCAGTAGTTACAACGATGGACGATGGAATTTTTACAGTTACCGTTGGTCCAGCTCCCGTTGCCTCTTTTAATTCAAGTTCCGAAGTAAAGCCAGATTTATTCACACCGTCTCCCAGAATAAATCCAGGTCTGAGTGTGAAGAATAATGTCCTCTATCTGTATGGAGGAATGTTCGAGAATGGAGATCGACAGTATACATTGAATGATTTTTATAGCTTAGGTATGAAATTACAATTGAGTCAATGAATTCAGTAGCGAAGAAGTGAAATAGAATAAGTCTATTTTCGTGGAAATTACTTTTTTGAGAATATTCCGGACGCTAAGTGAGATAGCGTGACTTTGCTTGAATCCTTTTTTGTCGCTCTTGAAAATACTCTATAAAAAAAGAATCAAAGTGAGAGGGGCCTATCTCCATCAATTTCCGAGATATTCAATTGGAAATGATGGAGAAGATATGTCGCCTTGCCCTGTTTCACCTCTTCCTTACTGAATTCCTTTCTCGACAATGAAAAATATGGATTCTTTAAACAGAAACTGATAATTTACTTGCTTCAGATCTTCACAAATTAGACGAGTGGCAAAAGATCATCGAAGACGACCTCTCCTCACAAATCTGGTTGGATTCGGATTCATCAAGTTCTGGAGAGAGCGAATCGGACGAAGATGACAGTGAAAACAGTGATGAAGAAATGGATATTGATTGAAAAATATTTATTTCACAATTTACATAATTCTTGGATATTTTTCTAATTCCAGCTGAAGATTTTTTATCTGAAAAAAAAATTCAAGAAAAATAAATGTTTACTATATTTTTAACAAATCTCTCATGAATTCAGTTACTTACTTTTTCTTCATTTTTGCATTTCACGTCTTCACTAGCGCGAGCTAAATACTTTGGTACTGAAACTACCCTGAGAAGTTCTTCCAATTTCTCCTCCACTTTTTCTCTTTTCTTCTCAATATTCTCTTTCACCTGGAGTCCAACATTTTGATCAGTCAATAAATAATAGAGCTTGCAATCACTTTCACTGTTGCAAATACTTCCTTCCTCAACAACATAATTGTCTTTTGCCAAAATTTTAACGTTATGAATTCTCGTTGTTGCAGAAATAAAACTAATATTATCACTAAATAATTTATAATTCTCATCTGTCTCCGGTACAATGTGAACTTCCACTATCAATTTTCTGTTGATATGACTGAGAATATTTCTCATTGTGAGAACAACTTTCAAAATATCCTGGAATTTTTCCTCGAGAATTTTATCTCTCTCCCCAAATTCTTCCTTCTTTGGATAAGGAGCTTCCATCAGCGATGGCACCTCCAAAAATCCAGACAGTTTACTCCTTAATTTCGAATACAAGTCTTCACTCAGATAAGGCATCACTGGTGCCAATACTCTTAATGAAACCTCCAAGCACTTCACCAAAGTATATTTATGACTCTTCACAATATTTTCATCGTCACTCTTGAGCCCAATTTTCGTAGCTTCCAAATAATAATCACAAAATTCAAGATAAAAGAATTGTTTAATTGCAATGATTGCACGATAAAAATTCCGCGTTTCAAAATTATCATTGACTTTTTCAACCATCAACTTCATTCTGCTCAAAATCCACCGATCAACTGTTGCTAAATGATCAGGCTCAACAATCTTGTCTTCGTCAGTAACTAAAAGTACAAATTTACAAGCCTGCCATATCTTGTTACAAAAATGCTTATTATTCTTGCACTCAATGATATTAAAACTAATTCTATCATTTTTAATGTTATGCGAAGTAAGTGTCAGTCTTAGTGCATCAACTCCACAATCAGGTATGCCCTGGGGAAACATTTTCGAATTAACTGAGAGTGTTCTCTTCAGTTCATTCTTGCTGAGAATTCCTGATTTATGACTCTCTTCTGCTTTTTCATTCAGATCCTTCAAACTGATTCCATTAATCACGTACTCGGGATTGATAACATTACCCAAACTCTTGGACATCTTCTTACCCTGTGCATCACAGAGAACTCCATGGAGAAGAACTTCTTCAAACGGCAGTTGATCGGTCAATTCAGTGCAAAGCATTGCCATTCTCGCTACCCAAAAATGAAGAATGTCGTGTCCAGTTTCCATCAAGCTCAATGGATAAAAATTCCTGTAACTCTCTTTTGGCCAGCCAACAGCAGTCAATGGCAGCAATCCAGCTGAAAACCAAGTGTCCAAGACGTCACTATCCTGCTCAACATGAAAATCATCTCCAAATTTTTGTCTTGATATTTTCTCAGCTTCATGAAGTGTTCTTGCTGCAACCCAATGAGTCTCTGAGGTGTTTGTGCATCTGAATGCAGGAATCCTGTGGCCCCACCACAATTGACGTGACACGCACCAGTCTCGGATGTTTTCTATTCTTTCTAGCCAAAGTCCCTCCATTGTTTGAGGATCTATCCTCAAATTATTATTTTTTGTAGCTTCAATTATTCTCTCTGCCATCTTCTTGGTTCGTATGAACCATTGCTCTTTCACTAGGTGTTCAACGACGTCACCGGATCTCGAGCAGAGGGGAATGACCATTGGATGATCCTTGATACCACGCAGTAGACCCTTGTCACTTAAATGATCTAAAATTTTCTGCCTCGCGATAAATCTAGGAAGTCCAGCAAAAGATTTCGCACTCTCATTCAATGTTCCATCTTCATTTATGACTTCTATTATCTCTAAATCATGTCTTCTACCAATGGCAAGATCTGTACGATCGTGTCCTGGCGTTATTTTCAATACGCCCGTTCCAAAATTACGTTCAACTGCCTCATCCCCAATTACTGGAATGAAAGTCTCTCTCAATGGATGGAAAACCTCTTTTCCAATGTAACGAGAGTATCTGGAGTCCTCGGGATGGACTGCTAGTGCTACATCACCTGGCATTGACTCGACTCGTGTTGTAGCCACTAGTAACTCCTCGTTTGAGTCTCTCAATTTATAAGCAACTTCTGATATTTCGCCGAAGGGAATTTTCTTCTTGTACCCGGGAATTGAGAGCTCCGTTTTTCGAGTTATTTCGAGGAGTTCAACTTCGATGTCGGAAATTGTACTCTGCAGAGCTGGGGACCAGTTGACGAGGTCCTTGTTGCGGTACAGGAGGTTGCGATTGCTGAGAGTTATGAAGGCTTCATTAACAGCTTCATTGTGATCCTGAAAATTCATGCAATACATTTTATTCTCAAAGAAATGACGACTATTAAGTTCTCAGACAAATTAATTTCACTCCATCATCAATTTTTTTCAAATATGCGGAATTTAAGCGAAATAGAGCGATTTCGCTCTCATCGTTTCTTGTAGCTCTTGAAATTTTCTATAAAAAAGAAAACGGAATTAGGGCAAGATAGTCCTTTTTCGCTAAGATTATGAGATATCACGGAAAAAACTGGTAACAAAATTGAATTAATTTGTCTGAAAGTTTCATATATTCGAAGAATAACAGTCAGGATATCAAGATAATTTATTTTTTAAAGACATTTCTACCTTGCTCATAGTGAAATATTCTCTGGACCAATCCAAACTGGCCCCCAGCTGCTTCAATTGACTATTGATAATACTTCCCTTACTGTTCTTCCACTCTTCAACAATTGCCAAAAATTCATCTCTTCCTAAATCCTGTCTTTTGAGACCTCTCGTAGCAAACAAATACTTTTCAACAGCCGCTTGAGTTGCAATGCCAGCATGATCCAGTCCTGGAACCCAAAGAACCGAGGTTCCATTCATTCTGTACCTACAAATTATTTCATCTTAATTCAGTAGTGAAGTGGTGAAGGAGAATAAGTCTGAAACCTCTGGTTTAGGAGAATTTATCAGAGACATTGTTAACTCAAAGAATACTTTCCAAAAAAAATCCTTTTGATATTTCCGAGGGTTTTCAAAAGGATAAGTCTATTTTTTTTGACGACTGTAAAATTTTCAGACGAATCGATTTATTTCCATCCTTATTTTTTTAAGAATATCTTGGAAATTAAGAGAGATAGAACGATCCTATCCGGATCCTTTTTGGAGCTTCTGAAATTGTCTACAAAAAAAGATCTGGATAGAAAAACTCTATTTCTCTTAGTTTCTATGATATTTTCAAAAAACTCATGATGGAATACAATCGATTTGTCTGAAAAATTATTCCCTTTTTTTGGTATTTTTTTTTGAGAATATCTCGAAAAGCAAATGAAATAAGGCGATTTTGCCCTAATCCTTTTTTGTAACTCTGGAAATTCTCTACAAAAAAGGATGGAAGCAAATTTCTTGAGATATTTTATTGGAAAAAATCACAGACAAGTCGATTTATTCTCTTTCGTCCCTCCACGACTGCATTTGTCTCTTGAATTATCAATTAACAAAAAGTGAATAAATCAATGTACCATCTTGCCAAAATATCCTGTATCGTGACCGTCAATGCATGACCCAAGTGTAATACTCCAGTTACATTAGGAGGTGGTAATATCATTTTAAATAACGCACTATCATTTTTAGGTGTGAAATAATTATTATCCTTCCATACTTTATTCCAAACTTCTTCGACACCTTTTGTCTCATATGTACTCGGGAAATCTGTGAAAAAGGGGAAAATAATGAAAAATTCATCACTTGAGTATTGCTGGCAAATGAGGGAACTAAGAATAACAGATATCTGACAATTTTTAGAGTATTTTTGGTTTTGAGAAAAAAAACATGCAAAATTTGCATGAAATTCAAAAAACTATAAATGACAATTTCGGCAAAACACTTTTGAAAAATGATTTACTTGTTTTTGAAAAATCTAAAAAATTGTCAAATGTAAGCTAATTTTATTATGGTAATAAATGAATAATAAATAAATGTTTTGGAAATTACCGGCTACACGTGACTCATTCAGCTTGTAACAATAATTTCTGCAGTGAATGACACTGCGTCTCAATTCATTCAATCTATTAACATTCATTTTTTCTCTTTTTTCATGCAACAATCGGTGGAATTAATACTTTGCAATTATTTTTTATACATTTTTATTGTGAACCACTTTTTGGAGCAATTGACTCTTTTTCTTCTGTTGGAAGATCTCTTCTCAGTGGCGCTGTATTACTGCCATTCGGAGCAATTCAGAGGTTATGGATGCACCAAAAGAGAAACGTCAACGTATTGATAATGACAAAATGAATTGTCAATATTTTATGGAAAGAAAGAAGAGGTACTGCAGAATGACAGTTAAAAAGGGTAATAAGTTTTGTGGAGAACATATGAATGTTTCTGGGGAAAGTCATCAGGGGATTGACAAGCAGAATGATGTTAAGAAGAGGATACCATGCCCACTTGACAATAATCAGTGAGTTTACTGCTAAAATAATGAATTTAATCAACTTGATGAATGTAGGTTTTTCTTACCCTCGAGTTCAACTCAATTATGACAAAATATCCTTAAAATACCTTAGGAACAAAGTGGCGTGAGTGCTATGCTCACAAATAGCACTCACGCCAGTTTGTTTCTGAGGTGACGATTTGAAGTTTTCCAATTTATTTCATTTTCTTACCCATTTTTTCCATATTTCGGAATCTGAGTTGTGTACAGCCTTTTTTTCTTAAATCTCTTTCTGGAGAAAATTCAAAGATAATTATGAAATGGAATTTATTTTTTTTACAAATATCAGAAATACAAGAAAGGTCGAAGGAAAAAAATTTTTCATCTCCTTTAGAATTCAGGATGAATGGGCAAGTGAATGAATGAACGATTGAAATCATTTCGTAATTCGTAAATTATGAGAATTTGATAATTACTTGAAGAGAGGATTATTTTAATCATCGAATCCAAATATTCAGGAAAAAATCACACTTTTTCTTTTGAATGAAGGGAAATAGAATTATTGAGTCTGAATAAAATAATTTTATTAGTGAAGAAATATATGAAGATTCCATTTCCAAGTGAAAGAAGTGGAGAAATTACGAAAAGAAATGATGAAAATCATGATTTTACTTGAAAATGAGCTTCGTTCATTCAATTGTATTTTCTCATTTATTGATGCACTTATTCTATCTTGTTTTATCACTTCACTACAGAATTAATTTTATAGACACTTTGTAGCACCTGTTACGAGTCGAGACTCCAGCAACACTTGAAGGTCTGCAATGCAAAAAAACTCATTGATGCCAAACCGGTATATATTGTTGAAGGAATCAATCGTTGTAATTATTCGGAGAATCCAAAGCACATTCCGTTGAGTTTGCTCGAAAAAAGTTTAGTTGATTCAGTTATTAAAAAAGTTGAAGATGCTCATGGTATGTTTGTTTTTCTTTGTAATGTACGATTAATCGAATGGAGTTGGGAATAATTTCACATTTGAAATTATATCTTTTAGAACGTTTATCAGAAGTGGAAGAGCTTATACTTCATCATGAGATTCTTGATGGACATGTTAATAATCCAGAGTATGGGTTCAATACTAAGAAACATTTTATCCAGAATTCTTCACTATTGGCACACATAAATCGTGCTGGATTGGTGCGAGAAAATACTTGTTACATTGAATTTGGTGCTGGGAAAGGTAATTATTATTTCGAACGCTTAGAAACAATGAAAACATTTATTTTGACCCCCAAAGCCATTTGAAAGCCCAAAATTTTTGAGGAAAAAAAAATCTGCATAATGAGAAAAGTTGGAGTTTTTGTGAAAAAATTGCGAAGCATCTAAGATTGTTTTTTTCAAAAAAATTTCATAGAGTTCTTCTAATTTCCAAAACTACTTTTGCGTTCAGAAGTTCTATTCATCAGGCAGTTTTCCTATTTTCTCAGTAGCACAAAACCGAAGAATTCTAAAAATTAAAAAATTTAAATAATTAAAAAATTTTCTTTCTCTGAGATTTTCTCTGCTCCATTTTTTAATTATTCAATCATGAAGAGATATTCACTGATTTCTACTTTTAATCATTTTTAAAAATTATAATATCTCATCATCTGAAAGAGGCAAACTTTCTATCTTCTTTAATTTTCGAGATATTATCCCCAACTTCGAAATCAAAATTTATCAACCCCGTTTCCCACATTTTGATTTGACTATTTATTCATTATTTTCTAAATTTTCCTAGGAAAATTGACTTACTGGTTGGCACAAATTCTCCAAAATGTGAAAGACTCAACGATTATGTTGGTGGATCGCTCCAGTCATCGCCACAAAAATGACAATAAACTTAAAAACAAAGATAATTCGGTAAATACAATCAGGATTCGTGCAGATATTGCTGATCTTGCATTGAGTAAAATCGAGGAAATCCGGAGTATCAAATATAAAGTTGGAGTTGCCAAACACTTATGTGGAGTCGCAACTGGTGAGAAAAATTATCTGAATTATTAGACAATAATTCGAATTGATTAAATCTATAATACACCAAAAGAAGAAAATATTTTCAATATATTTCACGACCAGTTTTCTCAGCATATTGAAAATTTTAAGAAAAATTAGAGAATTTTTATGATGACCATACGGAAAATTCTGTTAAACTTTTTTTTCAATCATTTCTTCATCTTCCAGATTTAACGTTACGTTGCTTATCCCGCCTGCAAGAAGACGACCAGACATCAGAGATATCTGGTCTCGTAATAGCCTTTTGTTGTCACCACAAATGTGAATATCCTTCATACGTTGGACACAAATATTTAAAAGCCTGTGGCTTCACCCCAGATGATTTTCCAATTCTCTGCAGTATAGCTAGTTGGGCAACTTGTGGTTCTGGTAAAAATCATGAAACACCAGAAGATCCAACGTAAGTCATAAAAAAATTTATTTATTCATAAAAAAAAGGACCAATGCATAAAGTCAATACGTGACTTAATATTTCAGTCGTGATGTACAAATCGAGAGGAGAGAATTGATTGGAAGAAAAGTCAAGGCATTATTGAATTGGGGGAGAATTGAGTACCTGAAGGACATTGGATTCCGGAGTAATTTGTATTATTATACTGCATCAGAAGTATCCTTGGAGAATATGTGTGTCGTAGCAACGAGAGATCAACAAGAGTCATGACGAAAAATAGCAAAAATTTTGTAAAAAAATTAATTTTTCATAAATTTGCTGCTCTTAATCGATTTATAACTAAGACTTCAGTACTTTCGTCCATTGTATTTGACTGTTCTGTCAATTGATTGATGCTCCTTCTGAGCTCTCGAATTTCTTCTGTAAAAGTGGCTTTCATTGTCTTTATTTCATCGGTAAGTGCAGCGATTGTCTTGGTAAGGATGGCAATTTGATCCATTGATTGATTGTCGTTTGAAATTTCATGATGTTTTTTTGATGTTTGACTTGTGTTTTCTTGATTTCTTCCTGCTGGAAGACTCAACGATAATTTTTTCTTCACTCCTGATACTTCAGCCACTGGTGAGGAGACTCCGGAATCTGGAAAAACTTATTGCCATGAATTTCCAGAGAGAATTTCCAATTTTTATTTAATCTCTATAATTTTGATGATATTGAGAACCAGCTATTACCATCTGATATTTCTGATGGAGTTGAGGGCGAAGTGTCAACAGCAGTCAACTCAGCAAGTTCGTCAGCGGTTACTAAAATTAGATTGAGTTTAAAAATGCATTTTTTCAAGAAGTGCGGAGAATGTTTGAGAAAATAATCAGTAATTTACAGAAATAATGCAGAGTTTCTTCTGGTTTTGTCTGAAGGACTGGAATGATTTTATTCATTCGATTCACCAAGCCTTCCAACTGCTGGGGTGTTCTCTCAGCAAGAAGATTATTTTTAGGATCCCAATAATAAGGTATTTCGTGATTCGAGCAAGCATCTCTCAATTTCATCAGCATCTACAATTATGGAAGTTAAAAAATCATATCTACATTATTTCAATCAAGTCATTTTTCCTGTGATTCGTGCATTCTCTGCGAGAATCAGGGAACAATATCCGACAGGATTTCTAAATTTACTCAAAATAATTCAGTAACTCACATGAACTAGAAGGATACTCATTGATGACTTGTCCAAATTCAAGTTATTGTTACTCAGTTCATTATAAATAAGGGTCTCGATGTAGTAGCTTGCAAGTATAGCCCAGTTCTGACAATCTCTCAATTTCTATTGAATTCATGAAAAAAGGGAAGATATAGAATTTTATTGAGCGCAGAAGGAATTAAAATCCATTATTTAAGAAATAGACAAAGAATTTTGGGAGAGACTGTTTTATGTGAAAACTTTTTTCAAAATAATTGACATCATTTTCTTCAAGTCTTTTCCTAATAAATTGTTCTTCTAAATTTCCTCACCTTAAGATGTCTTATCACTGGCTTTATTTTCCCATTCTCCGACAATAATTTCTTTTCATGGGGATAAAAGCAGAATCTCCAACTCAATTCAGGATTAGTGCCAGTTTTTAGTGGTTTTGGAACTAAATACCAACCCTTATCTACTTCCTGGATTTTCTCGAGTGCTCTTAATTTAGGTTTAATTTTGAATTCCAGTGCTGGTACCAAGTCGATATCAAATTTTACATCATTGGACGCTATGACATTCAGAGTAAACGCTGGGCCACTTTTTTTAGTTTTGACCTGAAAATTATATCGTTTTTTAGGAATATACCTGTACGGATTCGGATAATTTCTCTTCCTCTAATTTGTTTTTTCGATATTTACTCTGAATACACGTCCATTATCAGTTGTGAGCTTAGACCATCCATCGTTCAATTTTTCCAGTGTTAAGAAGCATCTCGTTACAACGCTCTCGAACCATTTTCGTAATTCATCATTATTGAGATGATTTGATGCATTCGCAATCCATTTCTTCAAAATACTTTACATAAAATTTCGACATGAACGAATATTTTTATTTGAAAAAATTGTAGTGATTAGCATTACCTCTCATGTTTTTTCCAAGCTGGTAGCAGTGCATCTGCCGATACTCTCATTCTCGCATATCCTGGGCGGTCTTCCTCAAACTACAGTCAAATTCAAACGATCGCATCTCAAAATTAAATTATTTTCTTTAGCATCATAGAATTAATGGTTTAATTTACTTTTATTTCGTTGTAATCAATCGGCAGCTTCAAAATCAAAATCAAATCAAATTCCTCTGGATGTCCAACTTTAGTGCCTTTATAGAAACTTCCAGCGAACGTCATCTTCTGATAAAGTTCGGCGAATAGTGCATCCTGTTTTGCCATAGTGCTGATAACTTGCTTGAGCAGCTTTAATTGAGATTAAACTCAGTGATGAAGAGGGAATGTTTTTGTAGTGGCAATTTTATTGGAGAAAATTTTATTGGGGAGAGTAAGATAAAATGATCATTCCAAGAGAACGGTTTGAAATGGATCCTTTTTTTAATGATTCTGTTGGGAAGCTGAGGGGATTTCCGGTGGAAAACATTTGTCAGAATTGACTCTCTTGAATATTCTAATACTCTTCTATTTTGAACACAATTAGGGGATCGAATCCTTTTTACTCATGAAATTTCTCACTGGCTCGAAAATATCTCTGATTCCATTCATTGTAGCGACTTGGGATCGATCTTGAATGGAAGGTGAAAGGACTATAGCTCATTTTAGGAAAATCTTTTTTTTTTAATTCATAAATTGATGTTTGAAGAACTAAAATGTACCCGTTTTACTCATTTCTTACCGCCGCCTCTCCCCCCTCTATATAGATAAAAAAACCATTATAGTATCTTTGTATGACTCATTTTGTTTAATTGCTAAGTATTTCTTCCGCGTCAGTGGCCCTTTCCATGTGGTGTGCTTGGAAGAACAGTACCTTACATGTGCGGTAAAGATTTTCTGACTCGTGTGATTACGAAACTCACCTTTGCCTCGTTTTGCAACCTCACACACGTCAGAATAAGTACTTTTTCTGAAAACTGGGACGAAAGTCAGACTTTCCGTCCCAGTGTGCAGAGAAATACTATATAAACTTTGGCAGTAGGTAAGAAAGCCTCAGAGCACATGTTTGTTGGTGTCAGCTTCACCTCGGCCAACAATTACATGTGCTCTGAGACACTTCTTACATTACTGCCCTAGGAATGTAATATACTATACCGCACTTGTTATGTAATATATTATATTCAAAATGTAACTAATTGAAAATTTCAATTCGTTATTGCCATGAAAATTTGATACTCTTCAATTTGTTGTTCACCAAGTTTTTATTCATTTTCATGACTTGAAAAATTGCTGATCTGAAATATCGATGAAAAAATTTCGCAATGGTGAAATTGAGTAATATCTTCCAAAGAAGTATTCCGTAATCAACGAATTCTCTATCGATGAAATCGCAACAAAAAGTGTATATCGAATTCGAAAATCAGAGAACAACAAGTGGAAAATTGTATTGCATATGATATGAAATAGCTTTGTCAGCTAATGTATTGGCAAATTGTTTTCTAAATTCGTTTTTCGGCATTTCGGTATTATTTTAGATATTTTCCAACAAAAAAATTGAGATTGAAACTTTTGACGATAGTGCAGCTTCCATTCGGCAGAAAGAGTGATTGTAGAGGAAAACGGGAAGAATCATTATAGACGATTTATTGACATGAGGAAATCTGAATTCTGTGTTGAATGAGCTCATTAGCTTCCGTGTTAGCTTAATCAACTCAAAAAATTCATGTCTCTTGTACAAATTTGCCAATTGCCTTGAAATTTCCAATTGATTATTTCTCCAATCATGAGAATGAACTTTAAATTTTTATAATTTCTTTTCTCAACCATTGACATCTTTCCTATTTAAAACCTATTTCGCTCTTCACCGATTTCTCAAGTTCTCACAGAGATTTTTTGTGTATTTCCAACAGATTTCCATAGTTTTCAAAGGAAAAATCGCTATGAACGTCACAGTAAAACGTGAGGTCAAAATTGGAGACACAGACTTAATATTCTTAGTTCATCACTGTGTATTTAAAACCGGTTCTGAAAACGTGACAGGAGTTCAATTAGAATGATTGTATGCATCGAGAAGGAAGTCGCGATAACCCGCAGATTATCATTAACATTTGCAAAAGTAAATTTTTTTCGTTTAAAACTGAATCAAGACAATAATTATCGAGTTTTGTTCCACCAGAATAATTTCTATAACATTACAAAAATTAATGACATTAAAAACAGCAATTTCCCCCAGTTAAACACATGAACAGATGAATGCCTAATTATTGTGAATGTTCTTATACCTCATTGAGGAGTTCATTGTTGCGGTTTATATGCTCCTTCTGCAGTGTAATAAATTGATTAATTTTTATGAACACTGTATCATCCTTTGCCTTCCTCTTTGCCTCTTCTCCGTTCATCTAATAAAACACAATATCCATTAACTCTAAACTATTAACAACGTAATTTATTTTAATAAGAAAAAAAAATCAAGTAATACCGTAGAATATTACTCTTCCTCTCGTTTCTTAAGCTCCAAAGAGACTGACGTGGACTTCAGGGGTTCGCTGGCGTTCATACTTGCAAAAATGAATGAAAAGGGAGAGAGAACTCGAAGCGAGAAACTGGATATGAATGGTGAAGGTAAGAACTGAAGCCAGCTGCAATGTATGAAATGAAGTCCATTCGAAGTTTTGTCGGAGAAATTCGGAGCCAGCTGCAGTTTGAAATGCAAGTCCCCCTTCATCCTCTCTTTCTATCTAACTCCAAGAAATCGGCATCTACTGATAAGTTTGTTCCTCTTCCCTACTTTTGTTCATTTTTTTTCCTTCATTTTATCAATAGCTCAGTTCAATCACAATCGGTAACAGTATCTATACCCTTTTTTCTATCCTCCGTAATCTAGCTCCCATTAATCGATAAGAAACTAACATTTAATAACACGTTTTTTCTTTTAATAATTACACACACATAGCTGATTTCTTACCTCTATTTTTTTTCGTTTCATTATTATCTTGACCGTCAATTTTTTATCAGAGTTAACTGTTATTCGATTATGCGCTAGTGAGCTGAAAATAATTCAATTCTTTTGTTACCATTTAATTATACATTTCAATTAATAACGTATAGTTCTAATCAAGATTCACAAAAGTCATTTATGAAAAATTATTTTCTGTCTTCAAATGAGCTTCATTCAGTCAATTGTACTTTTTTATCTATTAGTCAGTAAATGTATCATTTAAATCTTGTTTTATCACTCCACTATAGAAATAATTATATAGACACTTTGTAGCACCTGTTACGAGTCGAGACTCCAGCAACACTTGAAGGTCTGCAATGCAAAAAAACTCATTGATTCCAAACCGGTATATATTGTTGAAGGAATCAATCGTGGTGATTATTCGAAGAATCCAAAGCACATTCTGTTGAGTTTGCTCGAAAAAAGTTTAGTTGATTCAGTTATTCAAAAAGTTGAAGGTGCTCATGGTATGTTTGTATTTTTTTTTAATGTACGATTGATCGAATGGAGTAGGGAATAATCTTACAGTTGAAATGATATCTTTTAGAACGTTTATCAGAAGCGGAAGAGCTTATACTTTATCATGAGATTTTTGATGGACATGTTAATAATCTAGAGTATGGGTTCAATACTAAGAAACATTTTATCCAGAATTCTTCACTACTGGCACATATTAATCGTGCTGGACTGGTACGAGAAAATACCTGTTACATTGTTTTTGGTGCTGGAAAAGATCATTATTATAATTGCTATTTAGAAACAAGAAAAACTTTCATTTTGACCCATAACGCCATTCGAAAGACCCCAATTTGGAAGGAAATAGAATCTGCAGATTCGAAAAAATAGAAATTTTCATTCGAAAAATGAAAATTCTATTTTTATAATGATTTTTTTCGAGCTATTTTCATCACCCCATCTTTTGCTGATTTTGCATCGAATGAAATTCGTGGAAATCCGGAGTATCAAACATAAAGGTGGAGTTGCTAAGTATTTATCTGGAGTCACAAACTAGTGAATAAAATTGACTGAATTATTATAAGTAGCAATCCAAATTGATTAAATTAATAATACAGTTAACAAACGAGAGATGTTCGATATACTTCACTATGAGTTTTCTCAAGATATCTCAGATTCTACGAAAGTTTTTCTCAAAATCTTCTCTTTTTTCACGTCTATCAAAGAGATATCCCACCACGTAATAACCTTTTGTTGCCACCACGAATGTGAATATTCTTTATGCGTTGGACACAAATACTTGAAAACTTGTGGCTTCACCCCAGATGATTTTCCAATTCTCTGTAGTGTTACTAGCTGAGCTACTTGTGGTTTTGGTAAGAATCATGAAACACCAAAAAACTCAACGTAAGTCATACACAAATCTTTTTATTCATAAAAAAGCAATACAAATGCATAAAGTCAATACACGACTCAATATTTCCGTCATGATGTAAAAATAGAGAGAAGAGAATTGATTGGAAGAAAAGTTAAAGTATTATTAAATTCGGGTGGAATGAGTACCTGGAGGCCCTTTGATTCCGGAGTAATCTGTATTATTATACTGCACCAAAGGTGTCCTCGGAGAATATGTGTGTGATAGTCACGGGAGAACAACAAGAGTCATAACAAAAATTTTGGAAAAAAATTATTTCTTCATAAATTTGATGCTCTCAATCGATTTATAACGAAGACTTCAGTACTTTCGCTCATTGAATTTGACTGTTCTGTCAATTGATTGATACTTCTTCTGAGCTCTCTGATTTCTTCTGTAAAAGTTGTCTTCATTTTCTTTATTTCATCAGTAAGTGCAGCAATTGTCTTGGTAAGAATGGCAATTTGATCCATTGACTGATTGTCATTTGGCATTTCATTATGTTGTTTTGATGTTTGATTTGTTTTTTCCTGATTTTTTTCTACTGAAAGACTAAATAATAATTTTTTTTTGACTCCTGATACTTCAGCCACTGGTGAAGAGACCCCGGAATCTGGAAGAACTTATTGCCAAAAATCTTCAAAAAGAGAATTGAAATTTTCTTCCTAAATACCTACAAATGTGATAATAATGAGAACCAGCCATTACCATCTGATGTATCTGATGGAGTTGAGGGCAGAGGGCCAGCAGCAGACAACTCAGCAAGTTCTTCAGCGGTTACTAAAATTACATTCAGTTTAATAATGTGTTTTTTTCAAAAAGTGCGAAGAATATTTGAAAAAATAATGAGTTATTTACAGAAATAGTGCAGAGTCTCCTCTGGTTTCGTCTGGAGGTCTTGAATAATTCTAGTCATTCGATTTGCCAAGGGTTCCAACTGCTGAGGTGTTCTTTCAGCAAGAAGATTATTTTGTGGATCCCAATAATAAGGGATTTTGTGAATCGAGCAAGCCTCTCTCAATTTCGTCAACATCTACATTATGGGAATTATGAGACTTCAGAATTCTCCACAAAAATGAGATGACATCAACCAACAACTTTGTTAAAATTACTCAAAATAATTAACTTTAACTTACATGAACTAGGAGGATACTCATTGATGACTTGTCCAAATTCAAGCTATTGTTTCCCAGTTCATGATAAATGAGAGTTTCGATGTAATAACTTGCAATTGGAGACCAGTTTTGACGATCTCTCAATTTCTATTGAAGTAAAAAAAAAGGGAAGATATAGAAATTAATTGAATACAAAAGGAATTTTAAAGAATGAGCTCTTTTGTAGAACATTTCACGCTCCACGAAAAAGGTGTCTTAGTAAATTCCCATAAACGTTACTTTCTGAGATATTGCCAAAATAATTGACATCATTTTCTTCAAGTCTTTTTCTAATGAATTATCATCAAAGTTTTCTCACCTTTAGATGACGTATTACTGGCTTTATTCTCCCATTCTTTGACAGCATGTTTTTTTCATGAGGATAGAAACAGAATCTCCAGCTCAATTCAGGTTTAGGACCACTTTTTAGTGGTTTTGGAACTAAATACCAACCCTTATCTACTTCCTGGATTTTCTTAAGTGCTCTCAATCCAGGTTTATTTTTGAATTCCAACACTGGTACCAAATCGATATCAATTTTCACACCATTGGATGCCACGACCTTCAGGGTAAACGCTGGGCCACTTTTTTTAGTTTTGACCTGACAATTATATCGTTTTTTAGGAATATACTTTTTCGCATTTGGATGATTTCTACATTTTCTTTTCCTTTTTTTTGGTTTTTTAATATTTACTCTGAATATGTGTCCACCGTCAGTTTTAAGCTTAAACCATCCATCGTCCAATTTTTCAAGTGTTAGGAAGCATCTCGTTACAACGCTCTCGAACCATTTTCGTAATTCATCATTATTGAGATGATGTGATGCATTTGCAATCCACTTGTTTAGAGTACTTAACATAGAACATCGACATAAACGACTATTTTTATTTAAAAAAAGTGTAGTTATTAGCATTACCTCTCATGTTCTTTCCAAGCTGGTAGCAGTGCATCTGCCAGTACTCTCATTTTCGCATATCCTGGACGGTCTTCCTCAAACTACAGTCAAATTTAAACGATTGCATCTCAAAAATTCAATCATTTGCTTCATGCATCATAGAATTAATGGTTAAATTTACTTGAATTTTGTTGTAATCAATCGGTAACTTCAAAACCAAATCCAGATCGAACTCCTCCGGGTGTCCAACCTTAGTACCTTTGTAAAAACTTCCCGCGAACATCATCCTTTGATAGACTGTGTCAAATAGCGGATCCTCTTTTCTCATAATTTCGATGATTTTCTTGAGTACCTAGAATTAAAATTAAACGAAATGAAAGAAAGTGATGTTACAGCGGCAATTTTCTCAAGTAGAAAAAAGTGAGATGAAATGGGAATTCTGATGAAATAACATGATATGGAATTATTTTAACGATTCCATTGACAAACTGAGAAAATTTCCGATGTGAATATGAGTCGAAATTTATTTCTTTGAATTTTTTGAAAATTCTATTCTCCGGGCACGAATAGATGATTGAATTGTCCCCTTTTGAAAAATTCTCGTTTTTTCGTGAATACCTATATCTCTCATTGATTTACGTGCTTCTAAAACGAAAATCTATCGAAATTTTCGAAGAGGTATCTTTCGTGCATCTTCATTGGATTTCCACAAATTCAAAAAAAAAAAACTCAATAAAAGTAGCGGGAAAACGTTAAATCGAAATTGGAAACTCCAACTAAATATTCGCAGTTCATCACTGTTTATTGAAAACCGGTTCTAAAAACGTGACGGAAGTGTAATACAGAAAAAGCGTACGTTTATGGCACATACTCCCAATAGGGAGTCTAGCCAAAAACGAAAAAAAACAGCGTAGGTCAAAAAAAAATCGTAATGACCGATAAATTATCTTTAGCATTCGCAAAAGCATAATTCTTTTTTTAAAACCAAATCAAGACAATAATCATGACGTATTGTTCTACCACAATAATTCTTCTAACATTGTAAAAATTAATGACATTGAGAAATAGCAATTTCTCTGAACTAAACACATGAACCGATGAATGCATAATTACTGTGAATATTCGTATACCTCATTGAGGAGCTCATTGTTGCGGTTGATATGCTCCTTTTGCAGTGTTATAAAATGATTAATTTTTATAAACACTGTATCATCCTTTCCCTTCCTCTTCGCCTCTTCTCCGTTCATCTAACAGAACACAACATTCATTAACTCTAAACTATTAACAAAATAATCTATTTTAATAAGAAAAAAAAATCAAGTAATACCGTAGAATATTACTCTTCCTCTCGTTCCTTAAGCTCCAAAGAGACTGACGTGGACTTCAGGGGTTCGCCGGCGTTTATACTTCACAAAAAGAAATTAAAAAAAGAGAGAACTAAAAGCAAGAGAGTAGGAATATATAGTGAAGGTTATAACTAAAGCCAGCCGCAATGGGTAAACTGAAGCCCGTTCGAAGTTTTGCCGGAGACATTCGAAGCCGCTGTTTAAAATACAAGTCCCCCACCATCAAAACTCTCGTCCCACCCAACTCCACGAAATACAGTATCAACTGATAAGTTTGTTTCTCTTCCTCACTTCTTTTTCATTATACAATTTTTTTTTCAATTTTATCAATACCTTCATTCATTCACAATCAGTATCAGTACCTACACACTCTTCTCTTTCGGAACTCCGTCGTAATCGCCGTTTCCTGAAAAATATAAATTAATCGAAATGATTTTGGAATCACGTTGCCAGCTCATCAGTTGTACTTACATGTTCACCTTTTTATTTTTTAATTTTTTAAAATGATTTTTTGCATTATTTTCAAGTGGAGCTAATATTTTCTTTCGAACGATGAATGAAACAACTTGAAAGACTACAAAGAAGAAGAAAATCTTTTTTTTTTTAATAAAGCAAATCATAAAAGGTTTAAGTTATTCAATTGAATTATAATTCTTGTAAATTATATTCTGTTAGTATTATATTCTTGGGAGAAGGTTTTTTTAAGGATTTATTTAAATGTTCTTTTTTTTCAGAAATTGTCTCTTCTTGAATTAGTGATATTTTTATTTTATTACTCAAGCACGTTTTTTTTTTTCATTTGTTTTGGTCTTTTAACATTTTACAGAGATTAAATTATTTATGTACGATATACAATTTAATAGTTATGATATTGATTGGTTCATTTATTAGGTATTGAAAATACCTATTATGCATCACTGAAGTAACTATTTTAATTCTTCAGTGATTATCAATTATTTTTTTTTTCATGAATTTATTTTATTTGCAATTTCACGATAGTTACATAAGTATTCCTATCTATGTGATTTTTTAGATTATTATTATGTTTATAAGAAACTGACATTTAATAACACGTTATTTTTTTCTTTTAATGATTATACACACACATAACTAATTTTTTCACCTCAGTTGTTTTTTTTTCTTTTTTTTCTTTCATTATTACCTTAATTATTAATTTTTAATCAATCAAAGTTAACTGTTATTCAATTATGCGCTAATGAGCTAAAAATATTTTCATTTTTTTACTTCCATTTAATTATTTGTAATCAATAACGACTGAATTTTAATAAAGATTCAGAAAAGTCATTTTATGAAGAATGGTCTTTTTTCTTGTTTTTTCTTTTCGTATGTTTAAAAATAATTTAAATGATTAGTTTATAGAATCTGTTCAGGAATCTATCGATTTCCAATTTCCATGTTTTTATTTTTTTTTTAAACTTGCTCAATTTGTTTTCCTTTTTTTTTTCTCAAGTTTTATTTGTTATATTTAACAGAGTAAATTTATTTAATGAAATTTTCTCAACTACGATGACTCAAGTTTATTTCTCCCCTCGGTCCTGTTGACACAATCATTCATTAATTTTTTGGATATTTTTATTATTAGTGATAATCACGAAATTTTCGCGATTGATTTTGATTTTTTTTTTTTTTTACAATTTAAGAACCGAATAGTTTTTAATTATGTTTTTTTGTCATTCCTTGCACTGTAAAAGAGATAAAATAAATACATATTTACTTGGAAGGACGAGTGTAAGGTGCTGAACGATAGCGCGAGGCTGAGCCGGATGTTGTGGTTGTTTTGTATGACTTCCAAGCACGACCTGATGATTCTTCTGTGAATTGAAAAATTAATTCTCAAATTTTCGATAATTTCGGGTGATTATTTCGAGTTCAAATTTGATTAGTAATATTCTATGGGAAATCAAAAAAATTCTGATGTCAAGGTCACGTGATGAAAAAATTATTTGAGTTAATGAAAAAACAAAATCACTTTTTCCGAGAAAAGTGGATTTTTTCCAAATGGTCGATTCCACCAATTCTCGAATAGAATTTCGGCTCCAATTTTTGGGAGGTGACTTTTGGTCCTCATCGATTAAAACCATTAAAATGAAGAAAATCCTAAATTCTAAACCATTTTGCCCCACTATCGAAGCAGAAATCGATGAATTTTGATTTTTGCATCAAAATTTTCTCTTAAGAATGACGTGAGTAGCTAAATGAAAAAAAATACAAAATATAGATTTTCGTCGCAAATTTTCTGAATTTTCTGAAAAAAATATCCTTTTCTGTCTTTGTCCTTGTTTTCGAGGTGAAAATGCTCTTTGAAAACTTTAAATGCTTGTTTCAAATCGTTCCCCAATTTTTTTATTTTTTTCTGAAAATTTGGAAAATTTGCTAGGAACTATATGATTTTCGGCCCCTGCTCTTGAAAACCCCGGCAACTGTAATTAAAAATTTGAAATTTAATACTTATTGACTACTAACAATAAATGCAAGTTGAAAAGATGAATGTTGCAGAAGACATATAGTTATCGATCACATTTTATAATCCTAAATGGAAAACATTTAAACAACTGATGTTTTCCATTTAGAATTATGAAATGTAATCAATATACATAAGTCTTTTGCGACATCCATCTTTTCAACTTGCATTTATTGTTAGTTCTTAATAAGTATTAAATTTCAAATTTTTTAATTACAGTCACCGGAGTTTTCAAGAGCAGGGGCTAAAAATCATATGGTTCCTAGCAAATTTTCCAAATTTTCAGAAAAAAATGAAAAAATTGAAGAAAAATTTGGGGAACGATTCGAAACAGCATTTGAAGTTTTCAAAGAGCATTTTTACCTCGAAAACAAGGACAAAGACGAAAAAGTATATTTTTTTCCGAAAATTCAGAAAATTTGCGATGAAAATCTATATTTTGTATTTTTTTTTTCATTTAGCTACTCACGTCATTCTTAAGAGAAAATTTTGATGCAAAAATCAAAATTCATTGATTTCTGCTTCGATAGTGGGGTAAAATGGTTTAGGATTTAGGATTTTCTTCATTTTAATGGTTTTAATCGATGAGGACTGAAAAGTCGCCCCCCAAAATTTGGAGCCGAAATTCTATTCGAGAATTGGTGGAATCGCCCATATATTTTCAGCTCTAATTGTCGTAATGTGACCTGGCAGCAAATGGCATGAAAGATTCCTTGTTTTTTTCGAATTCGATCAAATCCATGGATATCTACGATGGATTAGAAATTTTTTTTTTTGCGATTTTGCAGGGAAAATTTTTTTTTACATTATTTTAATCTCAAAAATTTTATGGCTTTTTGTTGGAGGATATAAAAAAATATCTCATTTTAATAACTTCTATGATAAATCCTTATCAGAAATTGTCCAATAACGAACGACTATGATTAGATATATCAACAGCACTGTGATTGTTTTTTTCTGAAAAAGTAAGATAAAGAAACGTTGCTAAAAAATTTCTTGGTGCTCGATATTTTTTAACAAGAAATGTCTCTTGAAAAAATGATCACCGATTGAAATTGACTTGCTTCATTTAATCATACACTTGTTTGATTGTTACTTGAAGCGGGGAAAAATCATAAATTCATCTGACCTCATCCTTCTCTGCTATAAATATCATGAAATGAATTCAGTAATAAAAACATAATTTCAGAAGCAGTTTTAAGGGGTTACATGGGTTTCAGACGGTCGAATAAGCTCTCATTTTTTTAAGAGTTTCCTCTGAGAGTAAAAAAACATTTTTTTCTCGATTAGTAGACGAGTTCAGCTAGTGCATAACGAGAGGGATTTTTGAAAAATTGAAGTTTGAATTTTTGGTAGAGCTTCAAACGAGAAAATTCGATTTTGTTCATATATGGTTTTTGTAAAATGTGTTGTAATTCGAAAATCAAAAAATCCTCTCGTAGTGCACTCGTCAATAGTATCTAGAAAATGTGTGAAAAATTTCTGGAGGATATATACATTTCCTTTCAAGTTATCGTGACCACCGAGTCCGAAAACATAGTTCCGAGGGAAACGCGATTGAAGTTTTGAGCAGCAATAAACTGCAAAAAGAATTTGGCTCTCAGGTTTCATGGAATCGCCGATTCCAACACCATAGAGGAGAGGTCCTGCTGCAACAGCGAGTCTAAGACATCTTTCTGCTCTTGCCTGAGTCGAATTCGAGCCTCTCTCGTCCGAGCCTCGACGAAACTGAGCAAAGTTGACTTCTAGATCAAATCGATTGGGGAAAGTTTTTGAAAGGCTCTATCTTTTATAATTTGTCTATGATCGACTTGAAATTTTAAGACAATATTCTTGACAGATTGGAGAAAAAAAATACAGAAAAAATCGAATTCTTGACATCTCGAAACCCATGTAACCCCTTAATCTAGTATCTGGAGTACGGTTGACAAAAAAGAAAAAAATGAGGATTCACGGGCTAGTTTTCAATTAATTGCTGAAAATTCGGAAGAAAGCGCTTCAATTTACCTGAAAAAGCGATTAAACTATTCGAAAGTCATATCTTCAGCTTGCAAATATAATTTTTTTTCCCTCGAATTTTCCTTACATTACTCGTCTCCTATCACATGCATGAGATAGATAGATGAAATTTATTCAGTCTTGGATTTAAGAGTCCATCAGCCCAAGATAATACAAGAAGGATTGTGTTGAGATGTTACATAGTAACTTTACATGGTTTTTACACAGTAACAAAATTAGATTTCAAGTTCGAAATTCAAAGAAAACGGAAAAAGAGAAAATAATACAAAATAATAGTTAGATTCTTGAGAAACGAGAAGGTGAAAAAAAACATTTTACAAAATTATTGAAATTATTAACTTCTTCTAATGTTAAATTTATCCACCAATTGTTTATTGTTTGCAGTCTTTTTGCCATTGTTATAGAGATAGAGAGAGAAAGAGGCAATGAGTTGCGACTATCTTCTAATTAAAATTTCTCAATAACTATACTGTGAATGAACTATTTTTTTCTTCGATTTATTTTTCTAATAGTAGTTAACCCTTCAGCGCTCGTGCGATTTTACCCGACTTCGTAGGTCGCACGGTGAGTGCTCTGTCGCCGTGTTGAATTCCGAGTGATGTTGCCAAATAGTCGATAAGTAATTCGTATCTACATTATTTCGAAAAAATTGTTTTGCACTTAATCTTAAGTAAGATGGAAAATCGGAAGAAGAAGCACACCGTGAGATGATTGAAGGTTATGTTTTAATATTTGCGACCAGTAAGTAAGAGCGGAAGAATGACTTAGCAACCGCGCAATTTGAACGTCGTAGCACCGCTTTTCAATCCGTAATCCACAAAATGATATTTACACTCAATTTACAAGCCATTCTATACTCATCAATAGTATTTATGCATTTTAGAAGGTTCGATAATAACATCCAAATTTTTTGAGTTTTCTATTGGCAAAATTGAAAATAAAGCAACAAAACAAGTAAAAAAAGGCGGCGCCGTGCTCATTATGCGAGTGACGAAGGTTGAATAAGGGGTCAACTGTGTATTTTTTAAAATAATTTCGTTATTTTTATCCAATTTGGGGCATTTCATTCTCACCACCGCTATTTTCAGTTATTTTAAGACTTCATATCTGATATAATATACAAGCAAAAATTATGAAAAACTCAGAAAAATGTAAAATAATATCGTCTTTGATATGGCATCAAAAGAAAAGGGACTAACTGGACTCGAGTTCGCAAGGAAACTACCTCAATTCCTATTAAGCATCAAAATCGAATGTTTCAAAATTGAAGTCATATAAAAGAATTGCCATGTAAACCTCAAGAATCTCGTACACTGAGAAAAAGATTTACTTTTGCTTACGAAATTTATCGAAAATAAACGATTTAAGACACTAAAAATAGCGGACATTTGACAATGATTGGAATTTTTTGTTCTCTTAACAAATAAATTATTTTGAAAAAATTATAAACATGCGCGTGTAGAAAATTTAAAAAACTATGAGTGCAAATGTTTTCAATTTTTTTTTAAGAAACTTATTGTGTTGAAAAAATTCATTAAGTGTATGCTCATTTCATCATCACGATAATTTTTAGGATTTTTTGTTAAATAATCAAACTCATATTGCTCATATGACTTGCCACCAATAAATCTTATTTCGAGCAAGAAACTTTTATTCTCAGTTCATCCGTATTAGTTTTGGAGATACTTGCTGAAAGTATCTCCCAATCAAAATGTTTGACTTCTTTACTAAGCAATTACAGAAGTGGTTACAAATAACTTACCAGGGTAATCAGATGTCTCGTAATATTCGTGAGAAGAGTGTGGTGGTGGATCATCATCATAATCATAGCTCGCGTATCTTGAGGATGAATAGACATCGTCTCTGTAAGCACTTTTTGGAAAGAAAAAGAAACATAACAGAATTGAGATAAAGTTTAATGTGAATGATAGAACGAAAAATTATTGCTATCGAGCTATAAAAAATTGAAGTAGTAACAGAAGTTCTTTTGAATTGAGCATTGGGCTTCGTTGTTCTTATTATCAGTATTGTGCTACAAATGAGGGGGCTCTCGAAACTTCCTACATGGGACTTCTACCAGAGAGATATTTTAAGAAAGAATTCCAGCGAATGGAGAAAAATGAAAATACTTCTTCAAAATTTGGAACTCTTCCAGAGTCTAGATTTAGGATGAAATAAAAGTTGAGATTGGTTTTTGTACAAAAGATTGTATGGGGATTGTAAAAGTAGCGACATCTTGTTATTTGCTGAAATCCCTCCTTCAATTTTCGATTATTGTTTATCATGAAAAATGAAATTTTTGTAAATCAATGGGAATTTTTCACTTCAAATCATCTGATATCTTTATGAATTATTTCGAACTAGAATATTTCATTAAAAAAAACCCTTACGATGAGGAAGGTGAATAATGTCGCTCATATCTGCTGCTGCTACTGGATGATCCATGATAGTCATAATCGTGGTGGGATCGGCTGGGCGGAGGTGGTGTCGGATCATCATACCTTGAACCAGAGAAAAGAAAGGGCAATAAATCAAAACCTTCCATCAATTACGTAATTGTGAAAAATGAAGAAAACGAGGAGACTTATCTTGACGCAATCAATCTCTTTCGATTACTTCAAAAACTAAGCGAGATAGTGAAATTTCAATTAATTTTTTTTAAATCTCCCTTGGCCTCTAAGAATTTCCAAAGAAACTGAATTCGAGATATTTCGGTAGCTTTAATTGAGATTTAGTTCTAACAAATTCTTCCGGATGAGTAAAAAAAATATTCATCAACATCAAAAAACAATAATTCAATAATTACAATTCATAGACATGACTTGACACATATGACATTTTACGATAATTGTAAATATTGTTTTATTAGCAGAATATAACTTTTTGCGGACATCGTACTTGAACCGTTGATTGATCGATATTCCACAAACTGTAGAAGAATGATTTAAAATATGAAAATAGATAATTGGTCTGACTCCAAAAAAAGGGAGTGAAGTGAGTAACAGCTCGCTACCATAATACCTCGAAGAAAATTCTGCTCATCTTCATTTATTGCAAAAATATGACTGTGACGTTTCCAGATAAATCGATTTCATTTCATCATCAGTTTCTTAAAAGAATATCTCGGAAACTAAGCGAGACAGAACAATTTTCCCCTCATGCTTTTTCGTTTTCAGCTCTCTAATTTCTCTACAAATGAGATAAAGCAGAATCGCCCTATCTCGCTCGGACATCGAGGTATTTAAAAGAAATAGGTGATAAAATCGAATCAATTTGGCTGAAAACTCCATTACTCTTGTAAAAATTAAATACTAACCCATAACTCTGATCCATAGCAACTCGTGCACGATCCAGAATGGAAAAGACCTTGGTTTTCGCTGGAACAGGACGTGTTATTGGTCCACGGGACGATGGGGGTGGAGGCATGGCTGATAAAAACAAGAATAATCGCCAAAAAAAATGAAGAAAAACGATAAGAAAATATTTCAAAGAAATAAAACAATGGGAGTGATTAATTGAGAAATTATAAGTACGAAAATTTATTGGCAAACCTCGTGATGAACGTATCGTTGTTGGTCGACTACTTGGCCTCAAAATTCCAGTTGATCTTCCACTCACTCGTCGCTCATCACTCGATCCTGGCTCATCTGTCATGGTCAATTCCATTTCTCTCATTTGCTCCTGTCTTATGACATCATTATTATCTGGTATCAAATATTTTCGGACTTCAGCAAGAGCAAATGCAATTCTAGCGTGTGCCTCAGCTGGTGGTGCTAGTGCTGCTATTTCAACGTGTAAATCATCAGCAAGATGAGCATATTTTGGATCCAGTGACATTCTGTATTCGTCCTCCTTGAGAAAACAATTTTAAAAAATTAATCAAATTAGCGCACTAATGAATAAACATGTATTGGATAAACGGAGCTTATCTTTAACTGAAGAAATAATTATTCTTCTCTATAATAATAATCACTTTAAAACCAATTTTTTCAGATTAAGTGATTATGATCTCATTTATTTACACGAAAGGATATCAATCTTCATCTTCTTCACGATTTACATCAAGTTCAAAATAAATTATGATCAATTTAATCCTTTATTAAAGTAATTATCAAATTTTCCATGTTTTTCTAATGATGAAATGATCTCAATCATTCATCCATTGGTTCATTGTCCCTAATGAAAATGAGTAAGTAGTTATCTTGAATTATTCAAGTGAATTTTGCAGAAAATTGTAGAATAAGAATGAATGCGCACTAAGATTGATTCCTACAATCCTACTTTTTTTTCTTTTATCCTAAAAAGGTCATACACGTGGGATGTAATGCTGAAACTGTCACGTTATTCCTCATTTCTCATTGGTTGACCAAAATAAAAATTTAGGAAAAGACAATTCCTCAAGTAATTACTAATCATTGGTAATAGTTTTCAATTCAACTCCCAGAATAATAATCAAAAAAATTGGAAAAGTAAGTTTGAACAAAAAAATTATGAGATCATTGTCTATGCACTAGAACGCACAATCGGTCTCGTATAACTAATCTGTGTAAGATAGAGAAATTTTTTTCCAGCAAAAAAATATTATCATCAAGATTTTTCTACTTGTTACATTTCGAGATATTTAACAAAACCTGATAACAAATCGATTCAACATTTATGCCGTGACTAGTAATTTAATCTTTTATTTAAAACTCAAACCTCTCTGATGAAAAATGAAAAAAGTTCTGAATTATCGATTATTGTGGCATTTACAAGATTTTATTTCGTTGTTGAAGGTTTGAGAAAATTGAAGAAAATTATATATATTTCGATGGATATTTCATTTTTATCCAATTATAATAAAACCGCTATTAAAGTTTCATGTTCACAGCGAAGTTTCAGTTATTCAAGTTGTCATGTTAATTCAATTATTGAAATTCAATTTCATGTGTACCTTTATATTTCTCTACATTTAATTTGAAAGAAGAATAATTAATTTTCTGAGTCGTCTATTGGAGGAATAAATGTACAGAAAGTCCATATTTTTACAGCAGTTGTTTGAATAATGAATATACTTTTATCTATTGAATTTTAATGGGGTTGTATTTTTTTCTCGAATGATTGAATTAGAAATCTTGGATCAGCTCGAGTATATCGTACTTTAGCTTCTTTATGGAGTCTTCTGAGACAAATATAAATCAGTAATGGAGCGTCATAGTGAAATGATTTTTACTTTCTTATAAGTTGTTTTCAAATTTTCAAGAATCGAAAGGAAATAGGGAAATTTTCATGATAACTTCTGCTGTTATCATAAAAACAACTCTATCTTCCTTCGATCTAGAATATTCCAAGCAGCCTGCAATCAAGTCAAAAATCACAACAATTCAACTATTCGTGCAATATCATACTGAAATTGGCACACATCTCACAATTTTGTTGATATTCTTGAATGAATGATTCTTTTTTATGTCTATAAAAAATATACCCACAGTTTTTCGGAATTTTCTACATGTGCATCTTTTTTCCTTTTTTTTCATAAATTATTAGAAAAAAAAACTAAAAGTTGTCAGATGCATGCTGATTTCAGCGTCACTCTGCGACTTTTTTGTAGAATAATTCAGTGGTGAAGTGGTAAACAAGGTTACGTATATATGGTAATCTTATATGACTTAACCTTGTTTACCACTTCACTACTGAATTCGAAAACTGAGTGAAACAGACAATTTTTTACTACTTTTGTGGGCTGATTCTCCAATTCAGTAGCAGAGAAGCAAGACAAGATAAGTCGATTTTTTTTTCTTGATCCTTTTCTGCGAGCTTCTTGGAAGGTAATGGAGATACTATTTTTTCGCCCTGATCTTTCTCTGTAACTTTTGAAACTTTATGTAAAAGAAGATTAATGCAAAATCAGCCTATCTCGCTTAGTTTCCGAGATACTTGAAAAAAATCGATTTATCCTATTATAGCTTTTCATGACTGAATTTCGAAACTAATTTCATTATTAGAAACTGTCGATATCTCCCCTTCCCCTCAAAAAAAAAAAAAAATACCAGCCAGTTCAATATATTTTAACAAATGAGCTTTGGCTGACGTTATTTCCTAATTTGAATAATTGTATAAGAGAAGTCCGTATTAGCATTCAATACGTGCGAAGTCGTTCGTTATCCCTCAACCAATTAAACTCAAACTTATTTAATTTCTCCATCACATACTTCAGATTTTTCTTTTCGAATTTACGATTGTTCATCGATTATTAAACATTGAAGATCGCAACTCAATAACCGGTTGAATATAAATCATATCATAAAAGTGAATTTGAGATACAACGTAGTGAGCTATATCCCCCAAAGAATGTTTTCTTGCCATACAGCCCTAAACCACCTCTCACACATGTAGATCTCCCACAGGAGCTTTCTATTACTCCCAGATGGAGGCAACGGGATTACTCTTCAGGTCCATGTACAGAAAATCGATTGGCACTATTGGATTATTTACGGTGCACATGTGGCCACATCTATTCCACCATTTACAGGTTAAAAAAGAAAAATAACAAAGATCAAGATGAAGAAGAAAAAAAAAATTAAATGCAAACCGTCTATCCAAGTGGCTCTAGGTACCAATGGCATTACTATTTGTCTTGGGGATGAATTAACAAGAGTTCAAGCTGAATAAACCATTACAATGAGCCATGGGGGCCAACTCTGTGCAGTTTGTTTTGCACTTCGTCTCGGGTTAATTAAACTTGTGTTACGTAAATTAAGGAATTGTTTACTCACCTTTTGTCTGTCTTTCATTGATCCACGGCCCAATACAGCCATTTTACACATCGTTTCTTCTTGAAGGCGTTTCATTGAATTACCCTTTGGCCCCAATAATTTACCAACAAAATTGAACTGAAAATGCAATGAATAATAATTTCTAAAATTTCTAAAATAATTTCTAAGGTTTAAAAATATTCTAAAGAGTCTTTTAATTTATTCATATAATTGGAAATTCATTGAATGAGTCAATAAAATAAATTGATCGAGACGTTTCATTCAATTGCTTGGAGGAAAATCAAATAGTGAGTAATTGTCATTTGCTCATCAAATTCTAAAAATCAGGGCAAAATGATCGGGGATTTTTTTCTTAAGAGTGAAGACCTCTACAGAAAAATTGGAAAAAATTACTCAATAATATAGAAAGGTTGAAGATGCTTCTCAACTTTTTCATGAAGTGCTTCACTCCAAAAAAAATTTCCGAATCATTTTGCTCCAGTTTTTCTTACTCCGAATTTGAGGGAGATGGTGGAATTTTTATTGTGACTTTTGTGCAGAGAGAAAACAGACTATAAAAAAAAGTAGTAATAAATAAATTCTCACAGCTAATAAGCCCGGAGACTGGGCTTTTAAAGCTTGATAAAAAATCAAAATAAAAAAAAAAGGAATTCTCATCTCCCTCTGCTCCTGAGATAATCAATAAAAACCGATTATGAAACAATTTATTTCGTTATTTTACTCCTGATAGAGAATAAAGAGGAGAAAAAATGTAAGTACCTTTGGATGTTCACGAACAGGTACCAATACCTTGACAGACACCCTGATAGGCTTTTCCCGATAAATATCAACATATTTAGGATCACGCAGAGGTTTTCCAATAGCCTGTGTCTTCTGAATCTCTGTAAAAGAGAAGGAAAAAAAACATTAATAAAATAAATCAACGAAAATCCTCAGAAGATTGAAGAACAAAGCTCCGATAATCGTGTGTATTCTCCAAAGGTCCACGCAGAACAAAAAAAAAATCTAATCAATGAAACTGTCCCAAGTGTCAGGAGTTTGCAGGACAGGCTAATTAACCTATCTCCATTTGATACGTTAGAAGAGCTTGAAAAACTACTTTTTTAACAAAGAAAAAGTCCATTTAAATCTGACTGGCGGCAATTTACGGTAAAATAGACATTCAGTCCAGTGTCACATGCAATGCCATCTTCAGTGTTCATACAAAGTAAACAATTTCCCATTTTCTTTTTTTTTTTATTGCCCATTTTATTTCTCAAAAGCAAATTAATTCTGATCAATTGAAATTTACCTTGATCAATTAGACGAATAGCATTTGGCCACTTTTGTGGATCAATTGCAAGTTTTTCAGCCAACAATTCCCTCATGTATTCTCCAACTTTGTCAACTTGATGCTCCTTGTCCTCTCTGTCTTTCTCCAATGGTATTCTTGGTTTATCATCACCACTACTACCAGCACCACCGCCCTCGTCCTCCATTTGATATTTATATTCACCATTACTTGATTTATCAGTCATTATTGTTTTCTCCCTCGTTTTCACTCTCTTGCTATCAATTTTATTTATTCTACCAATGATGACTCCTCTTTTTATCACGAATATGGAAAATAAGAAACTACACCTTTTCTTCACTGTGGAGGTTAGAATTTTTTTTCACGAGCAAATGTTTTACTTTATGCTGCAAATTTCACGTGTTTATTTTAAAGATTTTTTTTTTAATTTTTATTTTCTTTTAAAGAAATTATTGGAGCAACGTTTTGCGAGGGGGAAATCGGAGGTGAACGAGAATGATGGCGTCCTGTGGAAAACACACGTACACACACTTTTCACACACTGGGAGACGTGTGAGGAAGGTTAGGTCTCAACCTGCGCACCGTGCGCACACTCTCATGGACTACTCGTCTATATAGTTTCGCGTAATGAGGGGCAATAATACATAGGCATACGAGAGTTAAAGGGAACTCGATGTTTGTGTGTCGGCCGATGGATGATGCACTTTGCTTCAGAAACAGAATTGCAGAGAATTGGCTCGATTTTGAACTGTGGCGTTGATTTATTGGACTCGGTACGGGTCTATCATGGCTTGATGATGAACATGATTAATACGAGGAATGTCGATTTATTCTTTCAGTTGAGGGAAAATTTTTTTTTGGGTAGGAAAGAGGAAAACCAAAATGAGGTAATTTCGAGATTTTTTGATTTTGAGATTTTTTTTGCTTCTAATAGATCGATTATTATTTTCGAAAAATGGAAAATATGCACATGAAGAAAATTCAAAAAAGTATGAGTGCGAATTTTTTGAAAAAAAAAAAATTCGTAATATTTTATTTAAAAAAAAAACTAAGAAATTGTCACGTGTACGCTAATTCCATTATTATTTTCTGGATATATATTTTCCATCGGAAATTTCTCGTGAAAAGTTGCTTTAGCAAGAATTTCTTTACTTACAAATTTCTAGCGAATAATTTTTCACCTCGAATTCCCCAAAAAAATTCTAGAATTGAAAGTTAATTTCTTCATTAAGGAAAACAAATTAAAATGATGTTCATAATAAAATCTTGAAATTTTCAAAAAATTATCTAAAATGATGATACTGAAAATAGCAGACAGCTGACAATTTTGATTACTTTCATTTTTTCGATAATAAATTATTTAGGTAATTGTGAATATTAGGGGCCTTTTTTAATTTTAAAATCTCAGAATCAAATTTCGGCAAAAATAGGGAATGCGCAAGCGAGGTTTGAACCCACAACCATCAGATTACATGTCTGGTGCTCAACCAATTTGTTTTTTTTTTTGAAAATATTTTTATTGACCAAAATTTGTTCCTTTACGTATTCCTTTTAACTAGTTAACACATTAAATCTAGGTAATCTTATTCACTAAATTTACGTTTGTATTTGTATCTATTATATGTTGTTCATTATTATCTAAAACTCTTTAGAGATACTCTCTTCCTCTTTTTCTGTTTTTTTTTAATTCAAGTTTTTTGACTTCTTGCCCTATATTTACCTCCAAAGGGTTTGTAGCTCAACAATTTTGGCAACGAAAAAAGCTAATTTTGGTGCTCTACCCAATTGAGCTTTTGCGAAGTCCACTATTCACCTTCGAATTTTTAATCCTGATGTGTGATCTTATTTTCTCCACCCCCCTTCCTTACGCAATTTAATTCAATTTTAAATGATTTTAATTCAAACGGCCGCTAATCTACATATCTACCATTATTTTTTGAGAACACCATCATCAAAATTATTTTTTGCACATCTAGAAAGTTGCAAAAACTACAAGTGCCATTTTTCAAAATATTTTTCTGGTAGTAATTTATTTGTTGAAACAAGCAGAAGTTCCACTATTTTTGCGGAAATTGACAACCCTACTATTCATGCGTTATTTATTATTCTGCCAATGAAATTGACGTGATGCTTACAAATGGAGTTTTGTAACTAATCAATTATTGTCTACAATAACATAAAGAATATTAAAATTCTTAATGAATTTTCATTTATAGCAATATATAAATTGAAAATGTAGGGAGTAAATATTGAAGATGTCATCACCAAATAGAATCCTTTCTAAATCGATTTTAGCAGCCCTCCGCTGAAATTACAAAATTTAAGAATAGAGCGTCGCACATCGAGGGGCTTTTATCACTATTTTAACCATTATATCAAAATTGCGACGGGCTTCTTTCATAGGAAAAATTGTCGACTTTCAGATAAAGAATTCAGGTATATTAGTATTTTCTGGAAAAAAAAAGGAAATCGAAATTCATAGAAATATCGATTTTGTGAATAGGGCGAGTCGACTAGTGTTCGAACTCCTCCACTAGTTGAACTTTTTAATGTCTTTTTCCTGGAAAAAAGTGGTAGGCCAGATGAATATAATTTTTCTAATCTTCGGAATTCAATGTAATTTTCATTAACTCAAATAAGAGCCTATGAAACTTGTTCCGTTAGGAAAAATACCTTAGAGACGAATATTCTTTTTCTGAATTTTCTGAATTTCTGAATTCCAAATTGAAGATTTTTCCCCATAATTTTTCCCTGAATTGTCCACAGTTAAACGATTTTTTGACATTTTCATTTTTCTCAGGACCTATTGGGCCGATTCAACTAAGATTTGGGTTAACGCTGAGGGTAGACAGCAAACATACTGTCCAATTTCGTGGGTAAAGCAAAGAATACGTCATCACACACACATACACACACACGAAATATGCGTCCAAAAATTTTGAACAATGGCGGCTCTTGACCTTTTGGGTCATTTGCAGTCATACTATGATAAAATCTCAAAATTATAAAAAATTACGATTACATAACTTCTATTCGGAAGCAGAAAATCAGAAACATTGTCAGATGTATAATTTCATTATCATCTACATGGAGAGAAAAATCAATGAATTTTTGCAGTGAAAAGCGGAGGAAAATTACGGTGCTTTCTGATAAGCGAGGCGCAAAATGACACCCTACTAAAACATACGGATGGCACCGTAAAATTTGTGTTGCTCCACTACGATCATTGCAAACTTTTGAAAGAAAAATTAGAAAGAGAAGGAAAATTCTTTGACAGCACTGTAAAATTTTTTCAGGGACCCACATTAAGTAAGAATTATTTATCATTTTTTTTGGAACGCCTCTCCAAAATTCAAGAGAGCGAGAATTTAACGGTGCCGTCCCAGAAAATTTCTCGTTTTTTTTTAAAAGAAAATAATAAACGCTTATTAAATTTTCGTATAAGAATGTCAATTTTTGCGATTATTCTCTTTAAAAAGCACCGGTGTGAGATATTTGCACCTCGGTTACAGTGCTGAGCACCGTAATTTTCCTCGAACTTTTCTCTCCGTGTAAAATGCAAAATCAATAGTGAAAGGCAAGAATATGAGTCGATTTTTGTTGCTGGTTATTTTTTACGAATATCTCGGAAATTAATGAAATGGTTTGATGATAAACATGATTAATACGAAAAACACCGATTCATTTATTTTTCATTTGTGACAGAAAATGTTCGGTAGCGAAGAGGAAAAGCGAAGTAGGGTAATTTCAATGTCACGTTTTGGGGAGAATATCTCGGCATCTAATCGAGATACGGAATTTAGTGTGAAATTTTTTTTGAATCATTCGGATTTACGAAAAAGGTTCTGTAGAACTCTAGACAGAATGTTTCTTATGTTGTTTCGATTCTGAAATATTTTGGGGGGATTAACCCCGAGATGGAATCAATTCTATGTTTCAATTTTTAAGAGTATGAAAATTCCAGACGAATTGTTTCTATTCCAGTATCAGTTTTTTGAGAATACCTCGGAAACTGAGTGGGATAGATCAATTTTGTTCTTAGGCATCTTTATAGCTCTTGAAATCCTCCACAAAAAAGGAGTTGAGCAGAATTTTAATTTAATTCAATTTTTCAATTTCATTCAATTGAATTTATGAGAGAAGGGAGGTCGTTAATTCGGTCAAAAAAGCTATATTTTTGTGAATTTTTTCAGAATATATGGTCAAAATATATCAATTAAAATTAGTGGTACATTGAAATGTAACATTTCAAGAGGATTGTGTATAATTTTCATTAGAAAAAAGCCTCGGAAAAAAAGTTTAATTGCAGTGTCCACTGTATCTCATCACTAGATCATCTGATCATCCGAAACGGGAAAACTAAACTTTTCTCCTCAGGTAATCACTTTCCCGAGGTAACGTTGTCGAGTTTTTATTTTTAATCCCTTTTTTCAATGTGTAGCAACACTTAAAAGTTAAAATACCCATTTGTGACAGAAAAACTAGGCAAATTTGTTATTGCAAAAAAATTGTAATTATAAAAAATAAAAAAACTCGACAGCCTCACCTCGGGGAAGTGAGTACCTAATGAAAAAATATTGGTTTTTCTATTTCACATAATCCAGTGATGAGATACAGTAACCACCGCAATCCACCTTTTTTATCGGGGCGTTTGCGAATATTTGCCGTCACGGACACGTTTTTATATATTTTTCAATGAAAATTTTACAAAATCCTCTTGAAATGTTACATTTTAATGTACTATTGAATTTAATGAATATGCTTCAAGCGTATCGTCTGAAGAAACTCACAAAAAGGTTCGTTTTCTCACCGAACTAATTTTACCCCTACATATTAATATATATTTATATGACTTATATAGAATTTTGTTAAGAACACTGAATCAATATTGAAAATGATGAAATTTATGTTTTTAATAAAAAAATTCATTCTCATGTGAGTTGCGTAATGAGCGTAGCACCGCATTTTTCTTCATTCAAGATTTTACTCATAATTTTGAAAATCAACAAATTTTGAACAAAACATGAGAGATTTCTCAATGAACCGATAATACAGAAAGACTTCATTTTTTCTTTCAATGATGTTTCTAAAATATCTCGGAAGATGAGTGAAATAGTTCCCGAGGTATTTTCAACGAAGGACCATGAAAAAGTATCGACTTATCCTATTTTATCCTTTCGTTACTGATTTATTTTTGAACGTTATTTCCATGAGTGAATCTTCAGATTGTCCTCGATAATCAACACATGATGATAGTATACACCGATAATATTCCCGGTCCAATCGACACGGGCTCATATACCAGTATAATTGATCCTTGAAGTACGCTCAGGGTACATATGGCATTGTCCAGAATCGTTGAGAACGTCAATCACCATTGTACCATCCTGCACAACAATGGAGAGTACTACTAAGCACTAATTGTTGGTAGGCCAGGTTTACTCGCCAATAAACATACCGAATTACCTCTCTCGCTCCCTCTCTCTATCTCTCTCTCTCCACTAAATCGACCTATACACATTTGGCGGAGCATTAGCATGTGTATCTTGTTTAGAAAATATTAACCCTAGATTTGTCATCCTAAGCAACCTAACGACTTTGGTTGAGTGATAGAGGATTCCCCGGCGTGCTAATCTAGCTGCAACGTTGCCGAATTCCCTCTACACTGCCTGGGCGCGTTTACCGAGTTTTTGGCAACGTCGCTCAAGCAACAACTTCATTCAATATGAGAGAAATTTCTTCAGTTCCTAAAATTTAGTGATGTAGAGGTAAAACAGGATGAGTCTATTTTTTTGTCATCTAGTTTTTTGAGAACGTTTCGGAAATTAAGCGAGATAGGGCAAATCACCTGAATCCATCTTTGTAGCTCTTGAAATTGCCTAACAGAAAGGATTCGTGGGAAATGCCGTGTTGGCATTAGTTTCCGAGATATTTCGATATTTATCTTGTTTTAACACTCAATTACTGAATTTATTTTATTTTTTCATGGAATTTATAGGATATCATTTAAAAAATCGAATAGTTTGTAAAATACTTCTATAAATAAAGTCAATTGTGCGTCTACAATGTTGTTAGTTCTCAACTCGAATCTCTTTGTTGGATCTTTGCTAATCTTTTTGCATGTTGACTCAGTTGAAAGCATCATTTTCATGATCCTTGAGTATTCATTTTTGTCCATTATCACCCTGGCGTTGCCTTTGTCCGATCTTGCTACCAGTAGTTATTCATTTTCTCTCAGAAATTTCTTTCATCAATTGTTTTCGAAATTTTTCGCTCAACCGATTGATCATTGAAGAATGAGAGAAGTGGAACGCTAAAAATCCGCCATGAGGTAGATCAGAGTTGATTCCATCAATCGAATCATGATACGGAATTCTTGTCGAAATTTTTTGTCTATCTTTGTCATCATTTGTCATCTCTTGCAGAGAGTTTTGAGAGCTAAAAAAAAAATTGAGAACAGAATCACGAGATCTCTTAGATTTAGAGATATTCTCAAAAATATCAATGATGAAAAAAGAAGCTTATCCTATTTTACCCCTTCGGTCGAATTACAAAATTATAATTTTTGCAGCTCCAGCTTTTTAAGCCTACAGACAGTATAGTTTAATTTTCTTTATCCAGAATTAGTAATACTTCTAAAAAGTAAAAAAATTCAGAGACAATTGGGCCATGATTTATTGGAAAAATTATGAGAAACACGTTTCATCAATAAATTCCACCTCTTCAACTTTTTCCGTAGCTTCATCACGTTCGACGCATTATTTTTTTTCTTCAGGGATTAAAAATAACGTAGAAATTGGTGGCTCAATAAAAATAATGAAAGAGAATAAAACAAAAAGAAAAAAAAAGAACAAAAAAGACTTTGTTCCAATCGACATCATTAACGGTTTAATGATCGTTAAACGTTGCGCAGTACTCGTCACTGAGTACATTCGTACTCTGGTATTCATCACCACGGTCAAGTGATGGCTGGTGCTAACGAGGTCGTCGGTCAACTTTTGACAAATAAAGTATGCACTTTTCAATGTCCATTGTGCTAGGTCAGGTGCATTTGGTAAAAAAATGAGAAAAAAAAGAGAAGAAAGAGAACTTCAAAACGACGTTTCATACCTTCCGTTTCTAATTACGTCTGCAAGTCGGGGTAATGCTCTGTAAACTCTCTTTTCACCCGCCTGCTACCTTTTCTTTTTCTTTCATGATTTATAATTAATTCTGCTTTCCTTCTCTTTTATCGATAATTTCAACTCATTTCACCTTTTTTTTAATGTAAAGGAAAAAATGAATCAATGAGATTGATTAGTGTTTGTGTATTTGTGATTTTAATTAGTTCCGAAAAGTAGGTGAAAGGATTTCATGTAAACATTGCAGAGGATTTCGAATTTCCCGGGAGCTAGGAGAGAAGGGGAGGAGCCATTAGGTTAATTAGAACTGTTGGAATTATTTGGCAGAACGAATCATGAAAAATAGTGCTCCATCTCATTTTAGATATTCCAGTAGTGAAGAGATAAAACTAGATGAACTTATTTCATTTCGGAATTCATACACGTGAAATAGCTAGGGGAGATGCAGAGATTTGTCGTTGAGGCGTTGTTTGTATTGCAGGATATGGTTTATAAAAACAAGTCATCTCGAAAAATTTGTAATTGCGGTTCAATTTTTCTTGAAGAATATCTCGGGAAATTGAGCAAGATAGAGTAATTTCGTTTTAAATTTTTTTGTAGAGAATGCTGAGGGTTAAAAGAAAGGATCATTGTAAAATTGCCCAATCTTGTTCAGTTTCCGAGGTACTCTCCAAGAACTCACTTTGAAATTCTCCCAATTTTTGTTGGATTTTTTAAAGATAACTTTCTTCTTCCTTGGAGGAATTCAGCGAGATAGAGCAATTTCGTTTTTGGTTTCGTTTGTGGAGAATTTTAAGAGCTGCAAAATGGCTTTATCTCGTTTAGTTTCCAAGATGTTCTCCAAAAAATATCGGCAGAAAAAACAATTTTTCTTGTTTTACATCTTCTGGAATTTAAAATATAAAAAAATCAAGGTTTCTTTTCTCTTATGTGCCTTCATTATTACATCACATTGAAGTTTTTATGCTTGCAGATTTTTTGCACACATTTAACTCTTTACACCGTTTGCGTTTATTCCTACAGTAATATTACATATTTTTTTTTCTCCATTTTGCACTCGTGACTTTAAACAAGCCACTGACCTGGAATTATTTTTTTTCTGACAAATTTAATGGCTCAAAGCTTTAACTACAGTGGTTGCAAGAAACTTATGATGATAAACACAGGGGAGAAAAATTATTGAATGAGACGGTTTCGTGTGGCACAAAATAATTTTTTTTTTTTTTTGTTGTAACTTCTAGTAAGTCATTTCGATGCATAGAATTACTGTAATTATTGATACAGGTTTCAAATAATTTATTGATTGAGAACAAAAATAATTCCATTGAATATTTCTGTATTGGATTGGTCTGACTATATCTGTTTATTCTACTTGCTATACAGTTTCTCATATTCGAAGATATCGTGCAATGCAGCGTTAAATGCATCACTACAAATTTTATGTAATATTATTCACGATATCTCCTCATTCCTCCATCAGTTCTCCAGAAATGCAATTTTTAAGTCATGAAAATAATTGAGAAATTACTGAATAACAAAATGAAAAACGCACAATTTCGATGAGTACAATCTTTTTTTTTACCAATAATTTTTTTTTATTTTTTCATTTCCGTGTATAGCCTTTCGGCTCTCCATAACTTTTTTCCAATTATGTAATGGATGTTATAAGCTGTTTTTTTTTCAACAAAAAAATGTTCACTTGAAAAATTCTCTATTCAATATAAATTCTAAATTATTCCATTTAATTACAAAGACAAATGCAGTAGGTTTATTTTCACTAACTGAAAATTGTCACCGAAGTTTATTCAATATTTATCATTCTCCCGCTAATCGGAATATTTAATTACGAAAATACCTCCATAACACAAATTACAGGCAATCATGTGAAGTTCATAGCACGAGCTCATCGAAAATATTCCACATAACTCAGTAATTAGGCTTTTAGTTGCTGAATAGCAAAACTAGTACGCGACTTCACTGTTATTAGGTATTTTCGAAAGATGATTTATGGCAAACTTGCAGGCTTTATCCAAACAATTCGCTCTACATAATGAGAATTTTTATGATTGAAGAATTCAAAATTGAATTTAAAAAGTGGAAATTCACTTTGTGCTCCATTTAATAACTATCAATGAATGATCATCAAAATGTTGAGACTGTTTATGGCCACTCAAACAATTCGTAGATTTCATCTTTTATAGCGCTGCAGAATGCCCTTCATGTCGGAGAACGACCATTGCTACCAGCGGATAGTGGAACTAAGTATACGACCACAAAGAAGGCCCATGGGACTTTGGGTAACTTTGTAACGAAGGATAGGGGAAGAAAGGAGAATTATAGAGTTAGTGAAGTCATTGAAGTGGTGAATAAGTGTAAGCTTGTAAGGGATGATAATGAAAAAATGCACAGGAAGAATATTGCTAATGAATTGGAAGCGAAATGTGGAACAAACAAGATACTCTTTGAAACTAAATAGAACGGGGTGAACGGAACTATCGAATGATATGCGATATCTCGAATTCAACGCGAGATTTAGCATTATCAATCGATTGGAAGCTACTGTTTATAGGAGGGAAAAATATTGATGCAGGCGCACATAGCGCGCTTCTAATTGCTCGTCCTTTCTAAGGAAATATATTGTGAGATCTACTTCGAATTGCGATAGTCAATATCGAATACATCGTAGTCCTGTCACATCTGAATTTTATTGGTTGATCGGAATTCCGTGAGTTGAGCGAGATATTCAAAAGAAACGGATATCGTGTGCGGATTATGTATGTCTGTTAGAAAGAACTATTCCAGATGAGTTTTGAATGATATGCCATCAAGATACGCGTTAGCGTATCGGGCCAAGTACATGTTAGAGGCCCGATGCTGAGCGTAGATATATTCCGGACAGAGCTTCCCCCTCCACTACTCTTTTTTCTTCATTATTTAATTAGTAATAAACGAAGCAACCTACGACAAAAATGGCCTTAGTTACATCACCTAATTCGACATCGAGCATTCGAATGGTGATTTCTGTTTTCTTTTATGAGCAACATTTAATTAAAAACGCTCCATAGCAACGGTCGTAAATCCACTTTTTCGGCGTTTTCATTATCTCAATGATTTGGCCAGATTTTTTTTAGAGGGTTGGCATTACTGTCATTCACGTTGACAGTCAGTCTATCGATAAAATCGGAGTAAAAACTGAAAGTCGATAAAGAAAATTACCATTCGTTGGTAAGTAATTATCGACTTTCAGCAATTTATTGAAGATAGATTCCAAAAAATTTTAAAAAAATCATGAAATCTGGGAGGAAAAACAGAAACTGATGTTTCTGTAAAAAAACGTGGCCAAGTACATGTTTCTGAGAATTCCTCTCTTTCAAAAAAAAATGAGATAATTCGGAAGAGCCAAGAATTTGAATTATTCCGCGAAGGTTGACGATGAAGAGAAGAAATAAATACGATTAGATGGGAGATTATTCGGTAGGAAAAATCAGAAACTTGGCCTTTTCGCATCCGATTTCGAATTAAAATCATTGATGAAAATCGAAAAGGCCAAGTTTCTGATTTTTCCTACCGAATAATCTCCCATCTAATCGTATTTATTTCTTCTCTTCATCGTCAACCTTCGCGGAATAATTCAAATTCTTGGCTCTTCCGAATTATCTCATTTTTTTTTGAAAGAGAGGAATTCTCAGAAACATGTACTTGGCCACGTTTTTTTACAGAAACATCAGTTTCTGTTTTTCCTCCCATTTCCATTCCGTGCACAATGTGTTATTTTGTACCTCAAAAATAGAAATAATCATTTATTATTTAAGGAGAAAATTTTTTTTTTAATTTGAAAAATAATGACACATAAAGATATGCATAAATATCACGTGCATATTTATGCATATATTCATGACGATCGTGACGTGACGATCATGACGTGAAGCAAATCTTCACAAACGTGATTTTTGAGCTATTTTCAAAATAATTTATGTCGAATTCTGCGATTAATTCCATGCCACAACTTCACTACAGAATCCAAGAATAAATCTCATTCTTAAATAATTCATCTCAAGGTCACAGATTCTTGACTTGAGATCATGAAGAATGCCAATTATTACTTCAACTCAGGTACATTCAAGATCAACATGGAGAGAACCGGTGAAGTCGTTGATTAACAGACCGAAAGACCGTCGAAAGTTAGGAAGTTTCGTTTTCTCATGTTCATTTATGGCAGAAGATCACTGGAAACTAGCGTAATAACTTTGATAAATATTTGAACAAATTAAATATTGAGGTCTCTGAACTCTGGTGGAAATGAGATCTTCGATAGTTCGGATAGGTGGAGGTGCCGAGGAAATAAACAATGCGATTTACTTCAAAAAGGGACTCGTGGGAGGTTTTACTCTATACTGATCCTTGAACTGTGATAATTTGTTGGAAAAAAAATGAAGGTGGAGAGTCCAAAGTTCTTCATGCAAGTTCCAGTCGTAAGGAAGATGATAGTACTGCTAGATTCTTCTGCGATGAATAGAGACAGTCTCACCAAATTTCATAATAACTTATTACAAAATTTCGGACAAGTGTGAAACATTAGTTTCATCGCGTAACTTGAATCCAGTGAGCTTAGGTTTAATGTAACATGTAGGTTCGTGTATCATCGCGAGACCTTGACAGATATGACAGTGTTTCAGGAGAGAAAATGCCTCCTGGATATGATACGTAATAGTCAAGAAGGGATGCTGTTGAAAGCCTCACATCGGGTGCCAAGAAGGAAAAAGTTTTATGTTCTGGGGAGAAAATTTTAAGTTAAAAGAAAATTGCATAAACACAATATATGCAATACTTTTAGAAATGCTAGATCAAGCTTCCGATGCAACTCCAGATAAATATGGAATAATTATAGGATGTGAGTATTTTCAACCAGATCATTGAAAATTTCGGAAGCAGTTCTTGGTTCAAGCGATTTTATTAATATACAATACAAAGACTGATTAACAAGTAGGGTAATTATGTAGAATAGCACCCATCCTAAAATTTAATGATTACCCGAATCAAATTTTCGGAAAAAATATGGAATTTGCAATCGAGGTTTGAACTCCCATCCTTCAAATTACCAGTCTAATACTGTGTGAGTTAGCCACTCCGAATTATGTGGGTTTGTGTATCTTATGAGTGCTAAGTTTTATAGCAAATCTGGGCAAAATCGATCCAGTAGTGCCTGAGATATTCTTGAAACTCTACCGATTGAGCTATTGCGAGTTCCGATATTCACATTCAAATTTTTAATTCTGATATTTTACCTTATTTTCACCGCCTCCCTTCCTAATGCAAATGTAAATTAATTTTGAATTGCTTTTATTTTTGAGCTCTCTTATTCACAGTTATTACAAGTAGTATTCACAGTTACAGCTAGACAACTATTTACTTAGTTTCAGTCCATAGACTTTTACTTATATTTGAGTGATCTTGTGGTTTATTGTTGGGCTAGTTTAGGGCTGAGAAGCAGAAGATTTGCAATACGGAAAAGTTTTAGAAAACAAAAACTATGATTCACCTCTTTGCTAACAAATAATGAAAAATCATTTTTTAACAGGGACTGATCATCAGAGATATTGGTCTACCAAACGATTTTGATCGGGTGATGGGGGATCCCCTGCCCTGTTATTCCGCTTGCGACGTTGCCGAATCCACTCTACAGTACCTTGGTGAATTGAGCGTGTTTCCAGCAGCGTCGCTTATCGAACAACTTCATTTAGCATGCCAACCAATTGATCATGCAAAGATCAAATCATCGGATCGAGGATAATTCTTCATAGAGCGAGCAGTGGAGGGTTAACTTTAGCCAATCACAAATGCTCTTTAAATTCTGCACCAATCTAACTTTTACTTGTAATTTATAAATATCAAAATCCTCATCTGATTCTGTCAATACTCATTTCTATATGAATCCCGAAAAATTCAAAAATAAAAAAATTACTATATTCAACTTGTTGAAGAAAAAATCATATTTTCTATAAAAACTACAAAAAAAATATTCATCAGGATTTTCCAACTCATTTCATTCCACCATTTCAATACTGATTTTCTTTCATCATTGATTTTAATATAAATTTTGTCCTCATTTCCGGGAACAAATATCGTCGTTGGCTACTAATTAACCTCATGATTGGAAAAAACGCAATTATGTTCTGTTTGCAGGATAATTAATTCATCTCATCAACGCGGCAGTGAAGAAATATTACGAGAATATGTTGATCCAATTCGTTTATAATTTTCATAACATACCTTGAAAAAAAAAAGAAATAGAGAATTTTTTCTAAAGTATTTTTCTTCATAGATTCAATTTTTGTAAAAGAATTATGTATCCAAATGAGTTTATTAACGATTTTGTTCATTTATTTTCTCGAATATAGGGGAAGGTGGAGTGAAATGGACACAAGAGGTTAAATTGAGATGGGTTGATTTTTATACTATGTATTTTATACTATGAAAATTAATCGAAATGAATGGAAATATTGAAGAAAGGTTTTTTCTGACGATCCCATCGGAAAGATGAGGAAATTTCCCATGAAAATGATATCAAAATTTTTATTTTTTGTTTTTGGAAAATACAATTTTTCTCTCAAAATTGAAGATCTAACTCTTCTGTTTTTCTCATACATGGAATGATTGCGGTCTCATATATAAATGAATGAATAGTAATAACACATTGTCTTATGAGTCACTCTTAGTGGCTCATAAGATGGAAAGATGGAAATCTGATTAGATTAGGAAAAATGTCTCTAAAAAGAGAGGAATATAAACAAGAAATTTACAATCCAATTGGAAAATTATTGACCATTTAATAATTTTGTAATTAATGATTGTCATTGCTGAATTGCCACAGGCGTGAGTACGCTAGTGAAATGGTAGACTATTGTTTGAGTAGTAATTAACATATAATTAACATAATTCAATAATTTTTCTTCAAATTCGCTTTTAATGCCAGGAAGAAGAGCATTCATCCATAAATAACAATTTCCCAGAATTGTTTTCTTTTCACACACTCAACAACTCAATTTCCCATTGATTATACTGCTTTAATGATTCCCAAGAAAAAACAAAATTCCAACAGAATTTACAACAATTTTTGAAAGTTATTTTCATCTACTATTTAATTCCAGAAATTGAATCACGAATTTCACTTGGAATCAAAATCAAGAGAATACTAAAGTTCTGTGAAAAAAAAAATTAATTGATTGAAGTATAACTCGCGCAGACGAATAAATATGCAGAGTGATAACAATCAAACAAGTGAACCACTTTAGAAAGAGAAGGTGAAAGAATTACACTCCGAGTGGCATTTGCACATATTTTTTTTCTCCGTTTCTTTTTTTCTGCTTAGCATTTTGCGTGTTTTTTCAACATTACTCTTCAACATCACTCAACTTTACACTGTGTAAAAGTCACTCACTGATGGGATAGATGAACCCATTCATTTCGATTCCTCTCAGAAAATACAACCGTGAGTCAATCGATTTTTTTTTTGCTGAATATTTTCACAGTATTCATAGTGTTTGATTTGTTTCTCTATTGGAGAATTCTAATTGGGAATTTCTGCCAGAAAACCCGTTGGTACAATTTATTTCGGTCCAAAAGTTGACGAGTATGAAAAAACTGATTGAGAATAGAATTCAGGGATAAAAAGAAACACGATAAAACTCGATTTGGGGTTGGATTTTTTTTTCTGTGATTGGTAGCCTTCATGAAAAAATGCCCCAATAATGTAGACATGTTACAGCATTCCTCAATTTTTTTCGCAAGTTTTTCATTATGAAAAAAAAATTCTGGATCATTTTACGCCAATCTTTACCAACTCTTCCTAGAAGTCTTCGCAAATTACATGGATGCTGGAGAGGTAAAAGGGCATAAGTGCCCAAAGAGGCCCTTGTTAGAATCAAAAGTGCGTATGTCCAAAATACATTCCGAAATATCTTTCAAAAATATATGGAGTTAAAGTAGTTTCCAAAAAATTGTAATGAAAAGGACCGTATTAACCAATGGCTTAATTCGAAAAGCACATCTCCAGTAACTGCTGGTAATACGCCCTTTCGTAACTCAAATATTCACGGAGAAAAATTCTGATGACGGCCGCCATCACAAATTTGCCGCTTTTCATGGAGTTCTTTCCCATGGCAATTTTTTCATGGTGATTCTATCCATGACGTTTTTTTGCAGGCATTTCCTCCCATGGTGATTCTTTCCATTTTTTTCCCATGGCTTCTTTTTCCATAGCTTTCCTTTCCATGGGTTTTTTTTCTATAGTGTTTGTTTTCCATGGTGATTCTTTCCGTGTCGATTCTTTCCATGGCGTTTCTTTCTATTGCATTTTTTCCATGACGGAATTTGTCAATGCCAACTTTGCGATGGAGAAATTTGCTATAACCACAAATTCATGAAAGTCATGAAAAATTTATGAAAAACTCATGAAAAGAATCTCCATGCAAAAAACGCCATGGAAAGAATCGCCATGGGAAAGAATTCCATGGAAAGTGGCAAATTTGTGATGGCGGCTGCCATCAGAATTTGTCTACGTATTTCGAAGAAATTGAATGAAATTTCCTTACAATATAGACGAGCTGAAGCATTTTTCCAATTTTTCCGATTTTTTTGTGAATATTTTTACTCTAAAAGAAAATCCGGTTCATTTTACCCCAAGGATCAGTTTTACCCCAGCCATCCTCATAATTGAAGAAATGATAGGAAACACAGGGATGTCTATACAGGAGATACTTCTTCTTGTGATGAATTACTCCGCATATTAAATTCGAAATTTGAAAAAAGAATTGAAAGCAAAACGGCATATGTAAAGAAAACACGCCCTTTTCATATGGATAAGTTGATTCAACAAGTTTTTTTTAGATATATCTGAATATATCTGAATGAAATATTGGAAAAAATGTTTCTCGGAAGGAAATTACCCTCAAAGGTAATCTCTCAAGCTCATTACGATCATTCATATCACTCGGAGGGAAAAAAAACTATTACCTCAATAATCTGAAATCGATGAAAAAGCCAGGAGTAACTCCTAAGTCTTTATCCGTATTTTCCCCACGCCGTCCCTCGGCCCCTTCAGCGAATAAAGACAAATACACCTTTCAGTAGTGAAAAATCGTTGTGATCAGCCGGAATCCTTGTTTCTCACAACTGCAAAGTAAAAAAAAATAGAAAAATCCCAGTAGAAACTTTAACGTTGAATTTAACCGACAACAGCGCCCTTTTGGCGTTGGCGAACATGCTCCAGGCGATTCAGGTGCATAATACACACAGGCTTCAGTCTCGCTGGAGCAGCCGATCTGGTAGCATCGCACCCCTTGCCCCCAACAAGTTCAACAAATGTGAGACATAAAAATCTCCGAGAATTCTCGTTGAAAAAAAAAACATCAAGAAAAAAAAATTGAAAAAAAAAAAATTAGTTGTCATTAATTTCAGTGATTAAAAATGTGAATTATTTAATTAGTGAATAATGAATTTTAATATTACTAATATTATCAATATTCAAGGGAATTAAATAATGTCATTCAATATGCAAGGTATGTAGTGGGAATGTTAACAAAAAAAAAACTCCATTAAAGTGATAAAAAAAATTATGTTATTAATTTTTTTCTTCTTTTCATTCTTCTATCACATGTTGCGCGTTGGGGCAATAAAAATGCCAGAGTACAAAAATGAGGAGTATAAAAATCCATGGGAAAGAACGTAATCCGTTTTATGTCGTCTCTTGAGGCACCTTTATTTCGTTGAAAGTGTCGTAAACTTTTGAATTCTCTTTCATCCCTCTTGCTTCCACGAAAAATGTCTCTCTACATCTTTCAAGAAAAGTTTTCCTCCAGCCTCTCAAAACTTCTATTCACTCTGTTTGTTCTAGCGTGTCGTTTCGATGAGTAGTTTTGAGGGTCCCGTGCCAGAAACGATTTTCCATCTACACTCTACTGTCACAAGTGTTGAATAGCACTAGCCCAAACATTATTATTATTATTATATATATAGAGAGATTGGTGCAACATGTTGCCCGGTGTTCTTCAGTGATAAGGCAAAAGTTTTTGAAATGAAAAACTTGGAGTGGCCGTTTGTAGATTTTTGTAAGAAGCTTAGGAGAATATTAAAGTAAAAATTTCAATTTTTTTTTTTTTTGAGACGAGAAAGTTTATGATTATGTGAATTTTTGGGTGAAAGCCAGAATATAAAGAAGACCATGAAGGGAATTTTTTTGGAGTCAAGACCTCTACGGATTGAATTGAAAAAAATCTCCGAAAAAAAGCACGCTGGAACATTTTTCAACATTTTTTCAGTAATTCTTTCAAAAAAGTCTTTTTTTTTTAAGAAAAATACTGTTTATTTTGCCCCACGAAAAAGATTTTCTCTCACTAGTTATTCAATTTTTTTAATGAATTTTGTTTTTGCTTCAATTTTTTTCGAGTTACTCGAAATCTGAGGGAAATGTAGGAATATTTGTGATTAAAGTATTTGTAGAGGAAAATTACGTGTATTTTTCCTTGCTATTTCTCTTAGTTTCAGAGATATTTACAGAGAATGAGGAGAGACTGGGGCAAAATGGGGTGCTTTAGAGCACATGCCCCGTACCCCATTTTGCCCCGATCTCCCCTAATAGTGAAGGAAATTGATTCATTCTGTGTTTCCACTTGGCTACTGATGTTATTCTGTAGTTAGCTTGATTAATATAACTCGTAATTTGAGGGAAATAGGAGAGAAATCACCATGATTGCTTTTACCGAAGGCCTTCACTATTATCTATGTTTAGAGAAACAAAATTATTTTATGCAAAGTATTTTTTTCTCTTTACAGTTTTGCTGACTTTACAGGTCCAATATTTATAGGCCTGTAATGATTATAGTACATGAGAAGGTGGGGTAAAAAAGACATTTTATTTTTTATATTTTATTCTAAAATTTTCAAAATCAGTGCAAATATGTGAGATGTAACTTTTTCAACAACCCATTGAAGAACTGAGGAAATTTCCGAAGGAAATTATGCGCTCGAATTGATTTCTCGAAATTTTTCAGAAATTCCATTTTTTGGTAGAGATTATACGTTTTTGAAATTTTTTTTTTTTCTTAGATATGTCCAGTTTTCATTGTCGTCGCGAGCTAGGATCGATTTCAAATGGACTGTGAGATCATTTTTCATAAATTAATGTTGTTTCGATGAAAAATATCAATTTTCTTAGTATACTCAGAAGGCAAAAAATGATTTCCACAAAATGCCATGATGCAATTATTTTCACAGGCCCTTGAAGTATTTCCAAAACTGATTTTTTTTTGAAAAAAAACCACAATAATTGATGAGAAATGATGTAACCGTTTTTTTAAAAGGGGAAGAGAACAAGTGAAATAACGTCGAAATTACAGAGGTTTTGACCACCCATTCATGCCAAAACAAATGAAATTTTCAAAAAAAAAAAAAAAAAAAAACATCCGAAAATCACTTTCAACACTTTCAATGGAAAAAAAAACCTTGAAAAAATTTAATCTCAACCCATTCCATTCTAACGACCATTTTACCCCATTTCTCCCTAATTTTGCTTTAAAAAAACAACATTTATCAGAATTTCGTGGAAAACACAATATTTTAAAGAAATTTCAGTGAATTCTAGTCAAAGTCTTTTTCCAATATTTTCATACTCTTCTCCGCAATCCATGACGTTCTCTTTGTTGGAGAGAGTTGGAAATACAGGAAAAAGTCTTGGAAACCATTCAGCATTTCTCGTATTTGAAAACATTTCTTGAAAACATTGTAGCAATGTTAAATCTGCTTGTCTCGTTTTAACGCTTCGCTACTTATTACCCCTGCAGCTTTTTGTATCTCCCATTGTCCTGTATGTCATTGGACCGAGGCTGATTGGGTTATAGCCGTTTCCATGGAACATTTTCCTGGTTTTTCAATTCACTAAAGGCAGAAAACGAAATGAGTTTATTTTATTCAGAAATAAATGCTTTGTAAAATGAAAATATTAAGAACCTTTTCTTGAAGAACAGAATTGGGACTGGGGAAAATTTCTACACCTGGGGTAAAATAGATGATTCAATTGAAGAAAAGGAAACAAATTGCTAAAAAATCTAAAAAAATTATAGATAAAAAAAATAATTGAGAACTTCGAAAATTTTATTAAACACAAATTGTCCTCGAGGTATCAATTCCACCTCGTCTCCTTCTGTGTAGAATTTTGTATCTCCATCGAATTTCAATATCTCAGAAAAAGAAACTACTCCCAAATCAATTTATTATGACTCACAGCTTCATTAGCGAATGAAATTATGAATAATTTATAAAATTCGTCAACTTCATTATCACAAGTGGCAATGAAGAATTGTATTATTTGATGTTTCACGTTTTTTGCTGGAATGGGTAATGTCAAATTGATAGAACACGTATGCTCATGAGTGAAGTGGAATGAGATCCTTTGGCACTTTAACGTAATTTACTGGAGAATGGGGACCACTTGCATTAGCACTTGGTCACGTGCACCTGAGCTTTTATTAATTATTTTTTTATAGGTGTATTATCAATGAGCTTGAGGAAAAGAGGACGAAAGGTGGTTCGAGCGTTAGTATAGAAGATGATAATTAATTCTGGAGGAAATATCGATTTTTTTCGTGATAATGAAATTAACACACTTCTCATAATTTTTCCCTTTTTTTAACAAATAAATGATTAGAAAAAAAAAATATTTAACGAATTTGCACTGATATTTTTCGAAGTTTCTATGCGTGCATATTTTTTTTTTTTTTAATAATCCATTTGTTAAGAACAGAAACTGAAATTTGTCAGATGTCTACTATTTTTAGTGTCATCTTTTTCATTCGACAAAAATTGGAAATTTTTCATAATTATTCAAATTATTTGTTGATAGGCAATTGGAAAAGACAAGTTATTGCGATAATGCTGAGAGAAAGTGGCTGCGATTTCAATTTCGAAAATTGAAAGAAATCCCTTTTTATAGTCTAGAATTTTGACTTTTGATTCCTCGTGAATTTGTAGAGTAGAATTGGGGAAAAGTTGATAAATTATTCATGACATTCTGTGAGAGGTTCTTCAAACAGATTTCCTGAATGACGTGACATTTCTGAAAAGTAGGAGCAATATTTCATTCATTTTCTTGTTATCAATCCTTTGAAAATATTTTCAGAACTAGCGGTGACACGTGAAAAGAGACTTATTGGTAGTGATGGGTGCTATCTAAAAAAAAAATCAATGGGAATTTCGATGGTCCATTTTTGGGACTCCAAAAGAGGAAATGGGCAAATGGGTGTTTTTTTAAAAAAACATACTATACACTAGGACAGTAAATAATGCTCAATAGAATCACGATTTTCTACCTTCTTCTTGGAATCTTTTTTTTTCTTCAAAAAAATGGATTCACTGATAAAGAAGAGTCTTTTTTTCTGTTCTCCTATCAATTCTTTTTTGATATCATTAAGGGAGACCAGGGTAAAATGGACCTCTGGGGCAAAATTGTCTAGGGATTTGTTTCTGAAGTGAAGGTTTTCATCAGAAAAAATAAGAAAAAATTGAGAAGATGCTCCACCATGTCTACATTGTTCGATAATTTTCTCCAAATGGTTTTATAGAGGCCTTCATAAAAAAAATCCGATTCATTTAATTTCAGCAGGACCATTTCCCCTGATCTCTCCTACTTCATATTGCCACATGCAGAAAAAGCTGAGCAGAGAATATGATTTTTTTGTTCATATTATATGCACTATGCAGTGCATAAAATATGAACTATTGTTTCTTGCATAAAACATGCGCTATTAGTACAGAAAATATGCACTAATTGAGCATATTTCACGTTAAATTTTTAGCGCATAAAATATGTTCATAATGCGCATATTTCACACGTTCTGGACATGCATAAAATATGAAATTATAAGTATCATAAAATATGTTTAAGGTAAACATAAAATATGATGGAAAATGAATCATATTATACGCTCAATGATTTAATTGTTCTGTTAGCGTTTTATCAACAAAATTTGCAAGCTGAACAGTGTTCCCATAAATCTCATAATTAATATTAGAAATGATGCCGAAGAGTTGTATACAATTGACTATCCCCGGCCGCATGGATATGAGCTGGCACTAGTGAAATAAGTTTTTCATGAGACAGAAAAAACCATTCTGCGGTTTCAATCAATTCATGAGCATAATAATGATTTGAAAAAATGAAAGGAAATTTTTCCTCAAAGAAGGAAATTAAAAGTGAATAATAACAATCTTGTATTTCTAGAATGAAGAGATCCCGGGAATGTATTCCTAGAAATATTACCGTAATATGCATTGTTCCAAAAGTCTTCTATACTATGATTGATTCAGTAGTGGAGTTACAAAATATTTAAAATTCGAAATTCATCTGTAATTTTCTTGATAAACGAAATAGAAAACAAAATACATGGGGCGTGAAATATGCTCCGATTATGCATATTTCAGGCACACAAATTTCACATAAAATATGCGCTATCTGTACATATTTTATGTACATTAGTACATATTTTATGTACATTAGTACATATTTTATGCTAAGAGTCATGCGCATAAAACATGGATAATTAGAGCATATTTTATGTGAAAAGCCGAATCAAATTTTATGAAATGCTGAGTTCATATTTTCTGCTCAGCTTTTTCTGTGTGCACCTTAGTAACAAAGTAACGCGAGTGCCAAAAACACTAAATTTTGGTGTGAGAGAGGGGTATCTCCGAAATTCACACCAAATTGTGTTTCATGCCTGGGAAAAAATCGTCATATATGAACATATATGTACATATATGGGACATATATGAACATAAATGTGACATATATGTACATGTATGTCACATATATGTACATATATGAACATATATGGACATATATGCTCACACCTTTCTCCGAGAAATCAGACAGCTATCGGCATATATGGGCATATATGGATATACATGAAACATATATGAGCATGCATGGACATATATGGACATGTATGGGCATACATGGACATATAGGGTCGTATGATCCTGTGGGAACCGAGTAGGTCTGGGCATATATGAGACACATATGGACATATAGGAGCATATATGGGCATATATGGAACATATATGAACATATATGGGCATATATGAGACATATATGGACATATATGGGCATATATGGAACGTATATGAACATATATGAACATATATGTGCATATATGAAATATATGAGAAAATGCGCACTCAATCCATATAAGAACGTGAAAATGATAAATTTGAATAATTAATGGTAAATGCACGTTCTCTTAGTTGTTTACCGCTTACTTTGAGAATTTAAAATTCTGCCAGCATTCGAAAATCAGTTTTTTCGGTATCACTAAATTATTTACAATGATTGAAATAATTCAATTGAACTCATTTTTTCTAAGTCCGAAAGACATTGATCACTATATCAGGATTGAAATTCATCCAACAAGTATGTGAAAATCGAATAGCGAAGTTGGTAGGATGATGGACTCATCATGTGACGGTCCCGGGTTCGATCCCAGCTGGATGTTTTTTTTTTTTTTTTTTTTTTAATTCAAATTCGTTACTAATGAGGAATTGAGTGATCAAGGGAATTAATACTGATGTAGTATGTTCATATATTAGAACATTTTAATGATATATTGCGGGAAAATATCGGCATACATACCCATATATGATGATATATGCCCATATATGATCATGTATGGGACTGCCATACCCGGGAAAAAATCGACATATATGTCCATATATGCTCATATATGATCATGTATGGACATGTATGACAATTTTTTCCCGGGATAACCATACATGACCATATACGGACATATATGGCCGTATATGTTCATATATGGTCATATATGGAAATTGACCGCGCATGAACATATATGATCATATATGGACATATATGGGCATATATGTCGATTTTTTCCCGGGTGCTGTCCTCGAATATTATTCGAGTAGCTGAGAATCAGAATAACAGAGTGGCGTAATTGATAATGTTAAAGCGAAAGGGACGTATCTCCGCCCTTACGTAACTTACTTTTTTTTATTTTCCACGTTACGTCTTGAGCTTACGTCACTTTGTTTTTTGCATGTTTATTTCGAATAATCTCAATTTGGCACATACGCCTTTTTGCTTTTTGAAATTTTCTACATAAATTATGGCACTCTTCGCCCTTTGTTTCTATTGTTTTCCTATTGAATTATTTTTTTGGACTTACGTCTCTTCGTCATTATAAATTCGAAGTAACAAAAAGATATATGTGATGGAGATACGCCTTTTCATGACTATCAATTCAAAATAACAAAGAGATGTATATTCTGGAGATATGCAGCTCCGTTTTTAGTATTCTTTTGTGATTAGGAAAATTTCACTAAAAAATCTAGAAGCAAAAAGACGTAAGTGCTGGAGATATGTCTCCATGTTCGTTGTGGGTGTTACTTACGCCTATATGTTATTATTTACTCATTTTTTCACTATCATTGCATGAAATGCTCAAAAAAATGTACCAGGGCAAGAAAAACATACATCACTCTGTTTTCTCGTGAAATAATGTGAAAAAATGGCAGTTACGCCCCTTTGTTACTAAGGTGACGTTATCATTATCAATGGTCTGATGATCGATAGATAAAAATCTGGAATTGGAAAGATTGGAGGTGATAATTTCATATTTTTGAAGAATAAATCCGATTTTGTGAAATTTCGTAAAATGAAAATTGAAAAACGAATGCATCGAGTTAAAAAAATATCAATGTTTCGAAAAAAAATCTGTTACAAAAATATCGAAATTATATCGTAAAGCGATCACTCTGTAAATGGAAATTAATTGTCGATTCGATGAAAGAAATGATTTTCCTCATAAAACCACATATTTCAAAGAATAATATCCATTAATCTCACGGGAGTTTATTCTTAAGTAAAAGGATTTCTTAAGAAAAATCTTTGCTGGACAATAAATCCTCAGGGTAGAAATGGAGAAAAAGAGAAAAAAAAGAAATATTCAATACATAAAAAGATTATTAAAGGTGAGGTGAAAGACCTTACGTGAAAAAGGCTGGGGAGCTTTCGTGCTGATGCATAGTCGATGGCTATTGTACTGTGTTGCATACACGCTATCCTTTCAGACTCCACCAGTGTATCAGGGGCCTGCAGCAGAACTTCTAGTGGCATAACCCGTGCGACAAATGGTAGTGGAAATTGCGATGGACTTGAACGAAGAATGGTTGATATTACAAGAGATAAGCCAATCAAAGTTGCTGTTAGAGTTCAAGTACCAGTACGGGATCATCCTAAGGTCAGTTTCAATTATTCATTCTATCTCTCACTATTATTATCATCATGATTATTATTATTCTGTTAAATGGATTTTATCCACAGAATTTTACGAAAATCAAGTTTTTATACATATTGATCTTATTTTGTCATCAATTTCCTTTTGGAAATATCTCGAAAATTAAGCGAGATAAGGCGATTTTGCTCAATTTCTTCTTCCTGAAGATATCAAGACCTTCAAAAGAAGTATAATAGTAAAATCGTTCTATCTCGCTTATTTTCTGCAATATTCTTGAAAAAATGATGCTGGAATAAAATAGATTTTGTCTGAAAACTTCATAGTTGTTGAATTTTAACGAAAAAATAAGGAAAAGAAATTCTATTTGATTGAGCTCTTATTGTGTGTGCGCAGTTTAATTTTGTTGGGAAATTATTGGGCCCAAAGGGAAATTCATTGAAACGCCTTCAAGAGGAAAGTGGCTGTAAAATGGCAGTTCTAGGTCGTGGCTCAATGAAAGATCGTCAAAAGGTAAATCGAAAAAAATGGATATTTTCTTCTTTTGATTTGTTAGTTAATACATTTTTCATTGACTATTGGAACTTTGGTATTCTTCTTCTCGGAACTTTCGGTAATTAATTGATAATTAAAGTTTTCGGTATAATTTTCATTTTTATTTTCTTGGCTTTCATGAAAATTGACAAATGAGGCTGCTTACTCGGAAGTTTTTCTCGGAGAAGCCCGATTTTTGCTCGTGTTTTCTCATTTTTCAAGGTAGTTGTCTCGCAAGTGCTTCATCTTTCGAATTCGATAACTCTTTTTTTATCTTATCAAGGGCATTCTTATTTTAATATCCCAAAAATCGACATCGATCGACTATTCAGAGCTCAAGATATATTTTATTCGAGGGGCTATTCATTTGTGAAATCACTGCGTCACTCAGGACTGAAATCACACATGAAATCAGTCTAAGTCAATTGAAATCAGTGAAATCATGGTATTTCATCGATTTCAGGTGATTTCAAATAGAATCACTTGCAATCGGTGAAATCATTTGCAGATGGCAATATATATAAAGACTTTTTTAAATTTTTCTAATTTCAATGTTTGCCCATTACCGAAAAGAGTAGAGTTCAGTTTATTTGGTTGAATATATGAATTGTATGTTGTTATTCATTTCATTCAATAAATAGATATTTCATCAAATGGATAGAAAATGAAATTATTCGAGTCTCATCGTTTCAATCTCATAACATCATTCCTTTATTCACCTCCCTTATAAAAACTATTATGCTTGACCCCTTTTGCAGTAATATAATGCGTTTTATTGCTCCCAAGTCACACCCATATTCCCCCTCTTCTATCCCTCCATCTCGGACTGAAGAGATGAAATCGAAAATTTGAAATCATTTGAAATCACCATGAAATCAGGTGAAATCAGCAATCACTGTGTCACCGAATTTCTAAATGAATAACCCCTTCATTTTATTAAAATTTTCAAGATTGTCCTACAAAACTAGAGGTGCCTAGCTGCTCGCTCGCTCGCGAATGGAGGAGTGCGTTATTGCTGATTAGAAGGAATTAGTAGAAATGTATTGTGATGAGTATAACTCTTCGAGCCGCACTAAGAACTTGCCGATAATTTCTCTCACTTACTATGAGAAAAAATGATGAATGTAAAAAACGAATGCAGAAAGCGGAGTTAAGAAGAAGTTTTTCGAAATATCTTCAGTTTTATTGGTCGTACTATAGAATATCTGAATGTAGGCGGAAGATGAGGTCATTTTCCAGTTATTGATTGATTTAGGCATTCATTTAGTATTGATCCTTGAGATAGTTAACTGGCAACAACGGAGTCCTATGGAAGGTTCCATAAATACCTCAATAATCGATATTTCTCACTAAAAACCACATAAATTGCTGACGATTGATCCCGCCTTTTACCATTTGGAGTTCTTACGCTATCATTGATAAGACCGAAGATATTGTCAAATGAATTCGATTATGTTCTCGTAAAAAACTAAGAAATCGCTGAACCGATTTCAACCAAAATCTAATCAACACTAATCTGTATCGAGATGCTTCGATTCCACCATTGATCATCTCGATCGTATTATTGATTAACGAGAAAACGTGAACGAAAAATTGGTCACACACACACACACACAAACGCGCGCGCGCATACAGACATGGTCTTAATAACTATCAGAAAATGTTGTGGAGGTCTCAAAACGTAAAGATCACTCAAAAAATCGATTTTACATTTTTGGGGTGAATGCATAAACTTCTCTAATCGGGAATTTAAAAAGCAACAAAAAGAGGAATTGTCTCTTCGTTTTTTGAGAAATGGAATATTATTAATAATTCTGTTCTATTAATAACTTATTATAAACTTGATTTGTTTGGAAATTGATATCTCTGAAGCTTTTTGAGTTGTTTCACAATGTGATAGAGATTTGCAGTATTTATGATGATTTTTCTTCTCAGAGTTGTCCTTACACTGAGAAAAAAATAATGGTGAAAACTATGAAATATTGATGCCATTAGGCCTTGGCAAATATTTCTTCAAAACAATTCAAAAATCTGTTGGATTTACTGAATTTAGTCAATTTAACTAATTAATTTGTTTGAATTAATTAAACTCAGTAAATTCAATAACTTTTTCAGTTATTTCGAAAAAATATTCGCTAGAGACCAATAACATCAATATTCGATAGTTTTTACCGCTATTTTTTTCTCAGTGTACTTATAAAATAGGTCTTTAAGAAAATTCCACTATTTCGCGTTGATTTCGGATATTTGAAAAAAAAATGAACTTCTAAATAGAGTCGACTTATCTCCTTCCACTTTATCATCACGGAATTATTTATGAATTCCCTTTACCTGCTAAATACAGAAATAGTAATTGAAGAAAAAATAAACGATGCTGAAAAATAATTGTATTAGAGCGAAAAAAACACGAAATTATCAAAGAATTCTCAAATGGAAGGAAAGCATTCGAAGGAATTTCTCGAGAGAATAAATACGACGATGGGAAAATAAAATTTCTATTTGGGTCATCTTTCAATTAAGCCAGCAGCTTGTGTACTAAAAGTGCACTTACCAGATTATGAAAAGATCGTCCCTCCTTTTATTTTTCCTCCTCTATTTGATTTCTCCTCTCTTTTTCCACCAGTGGAAAAAATATCACGCACCACTCTCTTACTCTGAAATAATAAATACACGTGAACGAAGAGTGAGAGAGAGAGGAGGAATTTTTCAGTGGGGTACAGCGTGGAGATTTGCACGAGGATGTGACTTTAATGACTTCCTTAATTAAAAGCTGTACGTCTCCGTGGCTTGCGGGATACCTTACTTTCACCACCAATGTGGTATGAAGTAGTCAAAGGTGTTTTCGAAACTTCTGGAAATTTTGTTTAAACTTTTCTGTCTGTCTTTGTGAGTCTCCTATGGAAGTTACGTGATCGTTCAAATTTTTGATACTTAGTTTTTATCGAAAAGAATAAAATTGCTAATATAAAATCTTTATACTATGAAGGCACCAGTCAGTTATCGGACAGATAAGGGAATGACACTATCCAGAAAAGACAGTGAGAGTTTAATTATTAAAATGACAAAAAATTTCACTTCAGTGAATCAAATAATTCAGTTGATTTTCATGTTGCAAGTATTGAAAAATCTGGTTTTCTCAATAAAATATTGATTATTAGTATATCTTGTCGCTCTGTCCGTAAACTGGGTCCACCATGGTACTTGAAATTTTCAATTTCGTTTATTTTTCGGAAGATTTTTTCAAAGAATGAAGACTTTTAAGAAGATGTCTTGGAAAAATTGTGATGATGCTCCAACATACCGTGGTGTTCTCGGTTTGAATATAGGGGAGAATGGGGCAAAATGGACACTGTAATGAAACCGTTAGAGATGGATTTTTTTCGATGATTCTATTGAGAAGCTGAGGAAATTTTAGCTGGAAAACGAGTGTCAGATGTATTTTTTTCGATTTTTTTGGAAATTTGATATTTTTTGGCATTTTCGAGGGATAAGTGCCTTTCCTTTTTTGAGAAATTTCAGTATTTTTGCAAATATCGCTGGTTCTATTGGTCGTAGCAGCTCGGGGCTGGTCTCAAATGAAAGGTGAGCTCATTTTCCATCGATTTATGGGCTTTTGAATTCAAAATATCAATTTTTGCGATAGTTATAAACCAAAAACTGTTTCACAAAACTGTTTCACGAACATGCCCATAAATACCTTAAAAATCGATATTTTTCAATTGAAAACCCCATGAATCAATGGCAAATGATCGCATCTTTCACCTCCTGTCAGAATTTTTACGCTATGCCAAATAGAACCGAAGATATTCTCAAAAAACTGAAAATTTTCAAAAAAGGAAGAGTTTTACCCCTCTAAAATGCTCAAAAAAGTTCAAATCACCCGAAATTAAAAAAAATATAATTTCGGCGCTTGTTTCCCACCTGAAATTTCCTCAGCTTTCCAGTGAAATCATAAAAAACAATCTACCACTATTATTTCTATTAATTTAAAAAGTTTTCCATAATATTTGCCTAAAAATTTAAACGTGTTCATTTTATCCCTGATATCTATTTTGCCCCACCTTCTCCTAACTGAAAAATTTACAAAAATTGTCAGTTACTGGGGCACTGTCAGAAACCGGGGCCATCACGGTTTCTTTACACTGATAAAACAATAATGATTAAAGCAATCAAATAATGAGGCAAATGGTCCTTAGCAAATATTTTTTTGAAATAATCAAAAAAGTTATCGAAGTTATTGGATTCAGTCAATTCAATCAGATTAACTAGTTGAAGTGACTAAATTCAGTAAATTCAACAACTTTTTTAATTATTTCAAAAAAATATTGGCTAAGGACTATTTGCCTCAACATTTGATTGTTTTCACCACTATTTTTTTCTCAGTGTATTGTTTGATTTTCAAAAGTTCTTGTAACTTTCACTCTAGAGAAAATCTCATTTCCATTTCCTCTCACAGGTCCGTTTTGCCCTGGTCTTCTTCATTTCGATTGAGGGAAAATATTCACTGTATTTTTAGAGTAAATTTGGTAGGAATGGTAATATTTGCTTCCAACTTATATTCTTTTTTCACGTGGACCCATTCAACCACATGTATAACAGTTAAATCCAAACATTCATATTTTTAATAGAGGAGACTGGGGCAAAATGGATCTCTGGAACAAAATGCTCCTGGAATTTCGTTTGAGAAGGGAATGATGCGGGAAAAAAGATGAAAAAAGTTGAGAGTCATTTTTCAATTGTTGAGTGATTCCTTCAAATATTTGCATCCAAATTTTCACTTAAAAAAAAAATCCCAGTTCATTTTGTCCCAGTCGTATCTTCATCGTGGACAATTGACTGATTTTTTTTTTTCGAGTGAAGGTACTCCACGGTAAAATATAAAAAAATCACCTGATAATGTCTACATTAAGAAGCTGGAGCTTCTTCTCAATTTTTTTTTCAGTTTTTTGCAGGCAGGCTTTCCCACCGAAAAAAAAAATCCTGAATCATTTTGCTCAGGAGATCCATTTTACCCTGGTCCTTCCTACTAGTAGAAACACAGGTATCACTAGGGAAAATTCAACCGCTTGGGATTGTGAAAGGGGGAGGAGGTATTGGTAAAATGCCGAGAGGCAAATGAATGCCAAATAAAAAAGTTGTGTTCATGAACAGAAAACCTTGTATGGAATTCAAGTAAAATTGGGTTTCATATTGGCAAAATAATTTCAACATAATTCAATTATTTCCTTTAATCATCTCCTTTTATTGTCCATTATTATGCAAATCCCTCAAGTTTATGGTATTCACAACAAACAAAATCCTTCGACATTTTTTCGTAAATATTCTGCAATCTAATCCTCAGGCATTTTCTCATGATTTGTAATTATTAATTCCGGTCATAGGGTAGAAATAGAGTTGGTGGCCACTGTACTATTCTTGACAGCTCTATATCTAAATTCAGATACGAATCTTTTTCTAAGTACGATACCGTGATAACTCACAATTTTCGCGAATTCCTCAGTTATACTTAAATTTACAATAGGGCAAGGTGGGGCAAAATGGACATCAGGGGTAAAATGGACACATGAAAATTTATAGACAAATATTATGAAAAACTCTTGAAATTAATAGAAATATGGGCGGTAGATTGTTTTTGATGATTCCATTGGAAAGCTGAGGGAATTTTAGACGGGAAACAAGTGTCGGAGTTAATTTTGTTGATTTTTTTGCGATTTTGACTTTTTTGAGCATTTTAGAGGGGTGAAACTTTTTTTCTTTAAATTATCAGTTTTTTGAGAATATCTTCGGTTCTATTTGTCGTAGCGTGAAAATTCCGATGAGAGGTGAAAGGTGAGATAGGGTTTTTCATTAAAAAATATCGATTTTTGAGGTATTTATGGAAATTTTTGTGAAACAGTTTTGTGAAACGATTCTTGGCCTATAACTATACCGAAAATGGATATTTTTTAATTTAAAACCTCATGAATTGATGAGAAATGAGCTCACCTTTCCTTTGAGACCAGCCCCGAATTGCTACGACTAATAGAACCAGATATATTTACAAAAAACTGAAAATTTTCAAAATAAGAAAGGCTTTTTTTTTACCCCTCAAAAAAGGGAAAAAATGTAGAATTTTCAAAAGAATCGAAAAAATACGTCTTATACTTGTTTCCCGGCTAGAATTTCCTCAATTTCTCAATAGAATCATCAAAAAAATCTATCTCTAACCGTTTTATTATAGACACTCGATTTTGCCCCACTCTCCCCTATATTGTTTACAATCTAATTGCTGAGCTCGGTCGGCGCAACAAATATGCATTAATATGATTAAATTACTGTCTCATTTTGTCAGAAACTAGCTCTAAAGTGTCAGAAACCGCGGTCACCATGATAACATTATAAGTTAGATTCGTACAATTATGAAAGTTTCAAAATTTTATAAAATTATTAATCTTGACTTGAACACTTTTTTTCTTATCAACTTGGTTTTGAAGTGGACGAAAAAGATGCGAATGTGGCCGGAACTCGTTATTCTGTCCTGTATTTCAGTTGAAAATACATTCTTTAGTATTAAATTAATTAAAGCAATTTCATTTCCCCATCAGTTTTTTGAGAATATCTTGGAAATTAAGCAAAATGGAGTGATTTTGTGATAAATCTTCTTCCTAACTTTTAGAGCTCTCTTCAAAAAAAAAAAAAAACGATCCAGATGAAATCGTCCCATCTTGCCTGGATTTTGCGATATTTTAATGAAAACTGGTGACGAAATGAAATTCATCTGAATCCCATGATATTTAAAATAGCAGAAATCTGACAATTTTTAGTATTTTTTTGTATTAACAAAAAATTAGTTTCAGAAAAATTCAAAAAATGCACATGTATAAAATTCAAAAAACTAGAAGAGCAAATTTTTTAAATATTTTTTTTTGCAATAATTCTTCCGCATAAATATCGCAAAAAATTTCAATTGTGTGCTAATTTTATTATCATTGAAATCCTCATATTCTTCACAAGACTTTCTTCATGAGGCGCGTTTTTCCTATCAGAATTTTAAGACGATGGATCCATCTCAGATGATCAATTTATCATCATTAATATTCGATATTTGTTCAACCACTGAAATTATTTCAGTGGTCAAGATAAACTTTTATAGTACACAGAGGTTTCCATGAAAGTTAGATGCAGCTCGTTTGTGAACTTCTACTTTCACTTTAAATATTTAATCATCCAATTACGTTGCCGAGAGCTTGATCGATTAATTGAATACAAAATGTTGCAGAAAAAAAAATGGAACTTTGAAAAAAAATGGAAACATATTTTTGTGACATGATAAAATAAGATGAATTCGTTTGTCATGAAGCTAGTTTTTCACAATTTTCTGTGTCTAATTTTTTTCTACAAAAAAGGACTTGACTCCGAATTTCATTTTCACTCGAAAAAAATCTTGGAAAATCATTCTCTCCTCTAAAATTGTGGAAGCTCTTCACCGAAATCTAGATAAATACACTTATCTCTTCATAATCCACGAGAAAATTTGCCTCTTACTTTTTCACAAAAAAAAATCTTCAAGCTTTGAGTGGGAAAAAAAAATTAATAAGTGGAAACGAAGAAATAGCATGTCACTATTTCCTGAATGTTCTCTCACGAAAATTTTTATGATCCAATTTTTTTTTTCAAGTACTTAAAAAACTCCTGAAACGTGAAAGCAGATTTTCACGTCTTTCGCATATTTCACATCATCTTCGCATGAAAAATGAAGGGTGAAAATAAGAAAAATTGAGAGATCTAGAATTTAAATTTGAAATTATATAAAAATACATGCATTAACTTTTTAAAAATAATTTTCACAATAGCGTAAAAGTTGAAATACTTCAATTTATTTTAAAAAAAAACAATTTTTCTTCGACTTTCACAAAATTAATTATTCAAAAATAACAAATTCTCAATTGCAAATGTCCTTTTTATATTAAAAACTAATGATTATATTAATTTAACAGGAAGAAGAATTACGTGGTAGTGGTGATCCAAAATTTTCGCATTTGACAGAGGATCTTCACGTTGAAATAAGTGCTTATGCAACACCAGCCGAGGCACATGCACGTATTGCCTATGCCCTCGTCGAAGTTCGTCGTTTTCTCGTTCCCGTATGAAGCTCATTAACATGAAAAGAAATTTTACTTAAACTTTACCTCAACCTCATTTAATTACACTATGACATTGATTTGAATTAATGACTATTATTACGTCCATTAGGATTACAACGACGACATAAGACAGGAACAAATGTGGGAAATGCAGATGATGAACTGTACGGAAAATAGTCAAGATGAATTGTCTAGTCCAGAAACAAATTCAGAACCAACGAGTTCACCTATATCCAGTACTACCGGACACTCCACTGATCCCCCGGAGGTTTCCAAAGCATCTGGGACTTCACCTCATTTAATAACTTCTGGTAAAATAATGCATTCGAATAAATTTGACCGAAAAAAACGAAGAGGAATTTTCCAATTATTTTCATGGAAATTAGTAATTTGATCTTCAGAGAATTGTTGGAAAAAAATGGACCATTATCTGTGTAATTTAATGCTACTGAATTCAGTGAATAATTGATTGAATGAATAATCATTTACGAATGAAGAGAATTAACGAAGATAATAGGAAAAAATTACCATACTCTCCATTTTTTTTTAACAATAATGCATATTTAGCTGTAATTCGATCAAATTCACGTATTATAGTGTATTCATTAGGGAAACAGCGAAATCATATTTTCTCATTTTTTATTTATTTTGAGGATAAATCTTTTTCTTCTTTCGAGATTCTTCCGAAAATATCTCGAAAAGTTCCCTTTTTGTCCTAATTCTTTTTTATAACTCTTGAATTTTTCTACAGAAAGAGATTAAGACAAAAGTAAACGTATCTTCATTAGTTTCGGAGATTTTCTCTCCAAAATTCTTATTTTTCTCAGTAAGCGAGATTCTTGGAGGGAAATTCTACAATCGTTATTTATTTTTCAAATTCACGGTAGTGAGTTTTCCGGACTCTGTAGTTGAAATCCATGGATAAAATATCAACTCATGGATTTTTCAATAGTGTTCAACAGTGGAGATTTTTTTTCTCTAAAGGTGAAGAGTATATTATGCACCGAAGGAGGAGAAAAGTTAATACCGATAAAAAGTTGCCTCCTGAGTGAAGCAATAGTGCCAAATTTTTGTCAAAGTTGGCTTTTTTTCGATACGTGGTGCATACGATATTTTTTGTACACAGGAAGTAAAGAACTACGTTTCTAACCGAGCGAAGCGAGAGAGGAGAAATAGTTCTCCATTCCCTAGGTGGACAGGATGATTTTTTTTGTTGCGAGAATAATGAATATATAGTCGTTCTCGAGTGAAAAGGGCGTGAAAATATGAGAAATATGTACCACTCACGCCCTTTTCACTCTAGAACGACGATATATTATTTCATTGTAACATTTAAGAAAATATTAGTTGATAACAATTCCAATGGGATAGTTTTAAACAAAGGGAAGGTTTTTTTTTCTTTTATTGAAAAGGGAAGGTTCTTATGGGAATTAGGGTGAGCTGACCAGTGTTCGAAGTCGTCCAGTGAGCAAACTGTTCAACGTATTTATCCTGAAACAATTGGCAATCCAGTGGAATATCATTTTTCTAATCTTCGAAACGCAACATAATGTTCACCGACTAAAATAGAAGTCTATAAAACTGTTAAATATATGAGTAATCCTCGGAATCTTTATGTTCGATCACTGGTATCTGGCGGGTCTTATCCGTTCGACCACTGGACCACTCGATCCTATTCGATCTTTTAGTCAGTGAAGTAGCTTTCAATTTCGAGAATTCAATTTGAAAACATTTTTAAAAAATCGAGGAAAATTTCAAATTGGGGAAAAAAACTATTTATTCAAAGAACATGCGCGCAAGAGAAGATTGCCGGAGTTCATCTCGAGAAAATTCTGCAAATTCCTAAAAAAAAATTGAAAGATTCAAAAAAAAAACGGCAATGCTGAAAAATATCTGGTAAATCCCAGAAGATCTCAAGTTGGAAAAATACCGTTTTCTTCAGTAGTGAATATAAACGATAAGTCCAAAAGAAATTTTACATAACTTTTGAAACATGCCAGAAATTCTGAGTTCCAGTAAAAGTTATCAAAACATCTTCGAAGCTCATAAAATTCTCTACAAAAAAAGTGTCATAAAAAATTGGAGGAAACCTGTTCGTTCTGCAGATATTTTTTTTAGAATCTGCAATCATTTTTTCCACTCGACTTTCTCCACTGCTTCACTACTAAATTATTGCATATCCCGAGAATATCTCAGAATCTATAGATGAATAAAAAATTATGCAGCTGGAGTTTTCCTCGCAAAAAAAAATAATCTCAATTTTTTCTCCATTTTTATGTTATTTTATTCGACGAGAAATAGTACAGAGCGAAATTAATTGAAAACGATTTTAATTAAAAAATATTTTTAATAATGTTTTTTTTCCAGGGCGAAAAAGGCCTTTAGTTGCTGGCAATCGACCTGCCATGTCACCAACTAAAAGGACTGTCATGTCATTACTTGCACGTGCAAGAGCAGCCCAGAATAAAGAACACCTCCAGCCAGCGCAAATTGTTGCTCACACACAAGCACCAACTTGTCATCAGGCAACACTAACAATGCTACCCCAAGCATCAAGTCAGCCAACAGCTCATACTGTACAGCAAGTACCAAGAGTACAATTGATCGGGCAGACAATACCCCATCAGCATCATACACAAAGAAGACAAACAATTATTCCATCACACACGCAACACCAAATTTTGTCACCTGCTATTGGACTTATTCATGCGCAGTAAGTTGGTTTATGTTTCTCCAAGTAATTAACCCATTCCATGATCATAGCTAGTCCCCACTCCTCGAGTTATGCACCTAATCCCTTTTCCCCTTTCATGTACTCGCTGTGCGTTTGGTCGTGCAATGAATTTTGAGCTAGGGGCAAGAGGGATGAATTGGGCGGCTTAATGAAGGGATTGAAATGTTTTTTTTTCCAGAGATTCTGTTGAAAACTTGAAGATATTTTCAGTGGAAAAAATGTCGGAATTATGTCATATTACCCAACAAGTGCGGTAAAGTACTTTTCTGACGAGTCTGAGGTTGCGAAAACGAATCGAAGGCGAGTTCTGTAATCACACGAATCTGAAAATCTTTACCGTACGTGTAAGGTACTGTTTTTTTATGCATAACGCGTGGAAAATATTTTTTGAATTTTTTAAACATTCTATTTTTTTTGTGGTAGCGATTTGGGGTGGTTTTAAAGGAAAAGTGAGATCATAGATTTATTGATATTCGAGGTACTTTGGACAATTCTTTTTTTTCAAAAATAATTTTTTTATAACAATATAAATAGATCAAATGATCTCACATTTTATTTGAGATTTCCAGCTGCAAAAATCAAATTTTCAAGAAATTATCGAAAATAAATTCTCAAAAAACCTATCTCCGATATTTTCACCGACTTCAAGTGATTTCCATAATATAAAGCATAAAAATTAGAATATATTCGTTTCACTCCTCATGTCTTTTTTATCCCACCTTCCGCTATGTTAAATTGATAGGTAAAGTTTTTACGTGTAACCATTTTGTTATCGAGTTGAAACATATTTTATGTGAATTTTGAAACTAGTTCATTTCCGTGGACGAGTTCAGTGGAAACAGTACAGAAGTGATAAGACGACATAAGTCAATTTCAATTAATCGTTAATTTTTATGGAAATGTCTTGTAATCTAATGGTTATGGAGTAATTATCTCAATTATTCTCTCGATTTCCAGAAATTCGTAAAGTAGACCTTTCTCCTTCTTATTTTATAATTTTATCAATTTTTCGAAAAGATTCCGGAAATTAATAGGGATGCCCCCTTTTCGCCTCAATTTTTTTTCGTAACTCTTGTAATTTTTTACAAAAAAGAATCAGGCCAAATTAGCGTATCTCCACTAGTTTTCGAGTTACGCTCTTGTTTCCTTTCCCTTCCGACTGCAGAAAATCAATGATCATGAATTTTCTAAAGAAAAAGAAAAAAACTTGTGAGATTGAAGACAATAATTTATGAAAATCTTTTTCAATACCAGGGTTTCAATCCCAAAAGGATATGATTATTAAAAATTCAAGGACTGGTCTATTAACATAGTCTTTCATCTGACCACTTGTTTCAGGAGGGCCACTGGTGGGCCAACTGTGCTTCCACTTCTCCGAGAGGACCTCGTTACTGGAGTTAATCTCGTTTAATCCCTTTGATGGTCGTTTAAGGACGATGGAAGAAGTTTCAATCCTTTAATGTCTTTCTATTTTTATTTCTAAGAAATAAAAGTTCAATTTATACTTAAGAGAAATATACATACGTATATATCGTTATCTTAGAGTCAAAGGGGCGTGAATCCTGTGCATAAGCATAGTACTTACGCCCCTTTGTTTCTGAGGTGACGATATATAATGGTCGATTCTACCAATTCTCGAATAGAATTTCGGCTCCAAATATTGGGAGGCGACTTTTCGGTCCTCATCGATTAAAACCATTAAAATGAAGACAATCCAAAATTCTAAACCATTTTGCCCCACTATCGAAGCAGAAATCGATGAATTTTGATTTTTGCATCAAAATTTTCTCTTAAGAATGACGTGACTAGCTAAATGAAAAAAAAATACAAAATATAGATTTTCATCGCAAATTTTCTGAAAAAAATATTCTTTTCTGTCTTTGTCCTTGGTTTCGAGGTGAAAATGCTCTTTGAAAACTTCAAATGCTTGTTTCGAATCGTTCCCCAATTTTTTTTAAATTTGTTTATTTTTTTCTGAAAATTTGGAAAATTTGCTAGGAACTATATGATTTTCGGCCCCTGCTCTTGAAAACCCCGGCAGCTGTAATTAAAAATTTGAAATTTAATACTTATTGAGTACTAACAATAAATGCAAGGTGAAAAAATGAATGTTGCAAAAGACATATGGATATTGATCACATTTTATAATCCTAAATGGAAAACATTTAAACAACTGATGTTTTCCATTTAGAATTATGAAATGTAATCAATATACATAAGTCTTTTGCGACATCCATCTTTTCAACTTGCATTTATTGTTAGTTCTTAATAAGTATTAAATTTCAAATTTTTTAATTACATTCACCGGGGTTTTCAAGAGCAGGGGCTAAAAATCATATAGTTCCTAGCAAATTTTCCAAATTTTCAGAAAAAAATAAAAAAATTGAAAAAAAATTTGGGGAACGATTCGAAACAAGCATTTGAAGTTTTCAAAGAGCATTTTGACCTCGAAAACAAGGACAAAGACGAAAAAGGATATTTTTTTCAGGAAATTCAGAAAATTTGCGATGAAAATCTATATTTTGTATTTTTTTTTTCATTTAGCTACTCATGTCATTCTTAAGAGAGAATTTTGATGCAAAAATCAAAATTCATTGATTTCTGCTTCGATAGTGGGGCAAGATGGTTTAGAATTTAGGATTTTCTTCATTTTAATGGTTTTAATCGATGAGGATTGAAAAGTCGCCCCCCAAAATTTGGAGCCGAAATTCTATTCGAGAATTGGTGGAATCACCCTAATATATATAATTCTGCTTCATTTTGTAATTGATCAGGGTTGAATTTCTTTTGAATTTCTGATTTTCTCTTTTACAACCCGTTGGACCAATTTTAATTATCATTGGGCTTCATTCACATTAGATGGAAAAAAATTGTAAACAAATATAGGAAATAAATAGAAAATTGATAAATTACCATTTTCAGAGGACTAAAAATAAAATGAAGATGAATGAAAAAAATTTGAAAATCAAGAATAAAGAGGAAAAGAAAAAGATAATTTTAATGTATGAATAAAACTGATTTCTCTTCCTGTGTATACTTGAAAATAAATGAGAATACAACAGATGCAGCAGAAAAAAAATGTAAAGAAAGATGAATTTCTTTAATTTTTATTATTGTAAAATGATTTTTTTTCTTGTAAATATCGACAATAATAGTAACTAATGTAATTATCAGGGATACAGAATATCATAATGACCTGGACGATATAATAAATGTACAGCTGGCGTTGAGCCCTCTGGAAAATCGTGTGCTGTTACTTCAGTACCAGCACCACGATCCATGTAACGTACACGTACGCCAGTACCAAGTGCTGTACTCATTGCGATGATATGAATGTGATCAGACTCTTTGTACATTGGTTCAACCTCCTGAAATTTTGAGATATTATTTCCGGTAAGTTATCTCTTCAATGAATGAGGATTAAATCTGAAAATTAAATTTGGATATATTTTGGAACAATCAATGAATGTGCAGGGTGAGTTGACTAGTGTTCGAACGCGATCCAGTGATCGAACTATTTAACGTATTCATCCTGGAAAAAATTGCTAATTAAGTGTAATATTATTTTTCTCATCTTCGAAACACAATATAATGTTCATTGACTCAAAAAAGAGCCTATGAAACTGTTAAATATATCAGTAATTATGGAATTTCTTATGTTCGATCACTGGTGCTTGACGAGTCTTATCCGTTTGACTACTGGACCAGTTACCCTACCATTGAATGGACGAATCTTATTTTCAAGGAGAACAAACAATTTCAGTATTTTTGAAATGATTTTCTCTACTTTCAGAATGAAAATTCCACGGGTTTGTTAGTGCGATAGATTTTCTTTCCTTAATAATTCAAATCTACACGAAGTTTAATGTCAACATTAATATGATTTGCTGTTCAAGTGGATAATTCAGGATTTTTTATTTCGGACGGAAGGACATCATGAAAGTATCTACAAAAAATTGAGAAGATGCTCCAACATATCTACATGGTTAAACAATTTTTTTCAAAATTTTCAAAAAAATTCAGGGAGAGTCTTGGAATCACATTTTAGTGTCTCTACGTGTACTCCCGGAATTAGTAGTTTCGCCCTTCCATGCATCGTATCGACCCTTTTTATAAACAATAAAAAATGAATTCCTTGAATACTATCCGAGATATCGAAAATAAAAAACCGGATTTGGATAGATGATGAAATTGTCTTTGCAGTGGAGGAGTTCTTTCTTCATCGATATATTTACAATATTTTTTTGTTTTAATAAATAAACGTTCACAGCCAACTTAGTCCGCCCAGAACCTCCCGGTTGATGGAAATAATTCGTGGTGCACAGGCGCCATACTCAGAGGGTCAAGAGGAATTCATTATAAACAATTATTAATAAAAATTGGAAAGACTACAGAAGAAATAATTCTAAAGATATTTGTAGAAAACTCCAAGTTGAATTTCGATTTTCACCTCAATTCATCTCCCCATCTTAGTTTTCACAATTGGCCTAGTAAACAATATTTCCGAAAGACTAAATGCAATTATAGAAGTGAAAATTATATGGCACATACCCCCAAGTGTGGGTCTAGCCAATAAGGAAAAAAAAAAAAAAGTGAAAATTATTTTACCTGGTGACAAAATTCAACAACAGTCCTACCACCCTCGATGAAATTCTGGTAAAAATCAGCTTCTTTTTGTAATTGACCGGAAGTTATTAGTCTAAGATATACAACAATATAGTCTGAATAACCCTGCTCGTTAAAAAATTTGTGTAATTCAGCACTGCTTGCTTCAGTGCCATCCCCAACTTTGTCGATGACTTCCATGAACTGAAATAATGGAGAAAGAAAATGAGTAATATTACTTTTTATAAATTACTTCCATGATAAATAAATAAGATGAGATCGTTCTATTTTCACATCAATTCGCACAAATATATCTCGAAGCCTAAAAGCGATAGAAGTATTTTCGTAATTATCTTTTCTAGAACTCTAATTGTCATTTGGAAAAAATAATACAATGAAAATATCTCTGTTTCCTTCAGGTTTATGAGAAACACAGTAATTCGTGAAAAATGATTCATTCTCATGTAATTTAGATGATAAATGAGAAAAAAATAATTGAAAGCAATAATTCAATAGCGAAGATGTAAAAAATGAAATAAGTTCATTCCACTTTGTCCTCATTTTTTAAAATTATTTTTGAAATTAGAAAAAATGTTGTAGATTCTTTCGCGAGTTTTCATGTAAAGAATTGCATAAACTACAAGAAAAAAACTTAATAAAAAAAATACAAGAAAACAACTTCGATAAATTCTTCTGAACTTCATTTTTCATGTAATATTTTCAAGAGAAATAACATAAGTTTTCCCGACTCATCTTTGCCATTTTACTGTTATGTATTTTTGTCTTACAAAATGACCTTTTATGGGAAGAACGAATAGAACTACTAAAAGGTCCCGCAACCATTTGTCCACTGTCCCTAGTTCCGGTGATAATTCATAAAAAGTTTGATGAAAACCAATATATAAAAACTTATGGATCAATTAATTTTTTTTGGATCAATTAAGTCAATTGCGTTTTCTTCAGGGATGTTAGCTGTTGACCTTGCACCTCGGAGAAAATATAAAATACCACGGTATTCTCTCAATATTCATCTTCCCATCTTAGGACAAGGTAAAACCGCTGAATATCTATTGTTTTTTGCACCTTCATATCATGAGAAATGGTTGTCCTACTGAACTTCGAGATATTTTGAAAAAATTGACTATATATTAGCAGTGAACCCGTGAAATTAGAATCAATTTCATAGGCAAGTGGTAAAAAAGTTCGACTCGCAAAATTGATTGAACGTGCTTCTGCAAATATCTTCAAAGTTAATGGATTCAAAGAAATATATCAAGAAACCCTTTTGCATAGAATTAGAATTTGGTGAAGAAGTTTTTCTATTATCACACGTCACGTCTTGACTTGTCCTACTTTGCCAATTCTCTGCAAAATGCCAATCCAGAGTTGATTTTTGAAAAATATCTCAAGAACAAAGTGAAATATGGACATTTTGTGATGCATTCTATAGATCTTTGCCTCAGAAGCAAATCTTAGAAATATGCTTATACATAGCACTTACACCCGTTTATTATCATTTTTTTAACTGATTTTTTTATTATATATAAAAAAATAGTTTTCTTTTCTAAATAAGAAGTCCTCAACATTGAGTAAACTCATCTTGTTCTACATCTTCGCTAATAAATTGTTTAATGGTATCCTATTCTATTTCGTTGATGGTTATATCTCCTAAAGGGGCAAGTCTCAATGTTTAAACGTATGAGGATAAATTGAGAATAATTACCGTATCATGGAAGTCTTCAACAGTAAATTGTGGAAATCCAAGTGCAACTAAATTATCCTTAGACTTTGATGCGAGTTCACGAAACTTATCGTACTCCTCTTTATTATGTATCAGTCTTTCGAGATAAGCATAACTGAATGCACGGAAAAAACAATTACCATCTGGTCTAGTTCTTCTAATATATGAATACTTTTGTCCAAGTACTCTAGCCTTTGACAAATAAATTTCATCCTCCTCGTACTCCCCCTCCAGGCTCTTCAGTGACTCTTTTTCACCTACCAGTGGTATTGATTCTGATATCTGTGTTATAAATTTAACCATTAATTTACCATTATCATTGACTAAATTTCCATTAATTCTGAAATTTAATTTAATTTAAAGACAATTGGGATAAAATAAGATTATTAACCTCTTTCTCGATACTTCTTTGTTGCTGCAGAATGAGTTCATCTTGATTTACTGAAATGAGCAAAAAAAAGGAGAAAAAAAAGTTGATTAGACTGGCCAAAAACCTCGAAAATTTAGAAACAATATTAATAAGAAAATTACCTGAATTTTCACCAGAATTATTTGACGATTTATCACCCATTTTTCATACAATATTCATAAATTTTTTAGTGAAAAAAACAACCGTTGTCTTGAAAACAAAAGTCGCCTGACGGATGACGACTACAACCGGTCGGAGCACACACAGGCACAAAAAATTTCTCGAGAGAAATTTTCAGTCATCAGCGACCCCAGCAGTGAAACCTCCGAATCAACTCTGCGTGTTCATGGACGAGTCAAAACCCGACCACTCGCTAAAAAATTTGATCAGATTTTTGTGAAAGTAATTTTAGAAAAATTGTATTCAGAGATTGTTCGATAATCAAAGAAAAAATCATTCATTTTATTCATCGCAACACAAAGTTTTCAAAATTGCCGCTCATTTCAACTGTATGTGCCCCCCACCTTTCTTATTGATTAACTGTTTTCAACAGCTGATCGTTGAAGAGAGGGAGAGAGAGAGAGAGAGGAAAGTAAAAATGAAAACAGTTCAACGTTTCTGGTTATTTAGCAGCTACTGAATGACATTGAATTTAAAAAATATATCAAGGTCATCATCGCTTCCATATTATTCGAGCGATTGCTTCCAATTTCCTTCGTTGGTTGAAGACACAGTCAGTGGATTAGATGAGGGGCAAAATTCCAGTAAAAGGTTTTTTTTTTTTTATTATTATTATCATTATTATTAAGTCCCCCCAGTGAAAGGGTGATTATAAATTTTGGAAGATGCCATAATCATGCTGTCTGAATGTAGATGACGAAAGTTTTTCAGCCAATTGGGATTGAGGAAAAGGGAGAATTGCTCCATATTTCTGCTTAGATCCTGCTAATATTTATTTTTTACCGTTTTGTTTTAATCATTTATAGGGATGTTCGATGCTTGACCGAAAAATCGACTTTCTAATAATCGGTTTTTTTTTGTTATGTTAATGTTTTTTCTCAGCGATACATAGAACAAATAATCGTATTTTCGATTCATCGATTATCAGCAGGAAAAAAACAATGTTTCATTTTTTTATCATTAGGGTATAATTAATCATTGAAAAATGGAGTAGAAAGTATAGGATGGATAAAGAAGTACAACACACGATTGTTTTTTCTGTAAATAATTCAAATTTCATGCATGCTGAAGTATGGAACGAGTGTATGAATTGATGGTCAATCAATATTGTTCATTCGACATTGAGTTTTTGAGATTTAAGAATTTCGTCGATGTTGAGTGAAAAACATTGTACATTGATGATTCGCTGACAAAAACATCGCCCAAAAAAATCGATGATTAAAAAACAAAAATCGAAAAATTCGATGAATTGATTAATATCGCCCATCCTTAAGGGACCATCACAGTGTAAATTTTTTGCAAAATCAATTATTTTGTTGGTCTCTCCTCAAAGTATATACAGTTGTGCGTGTTCTCTCAAATTTTCGATTTGAAACTCGAATTAGTATGGTCACTACCAGTTTTCTTAGAAAAAAAGAGATTAGAGCGTAAGGCTGCAAGAAGAACCCTTCTCCAAACTTTGAACGTGTTTTTCTTGAAACGACTCTTTCAAAAACGGTGACCACTCTCAGAGGGAGAGTTTTCAAGCTATCAGTTCAAAATTTGGACTGAATATTCTTCATTTTAATCTTTATGTACCTATGGAAGCTGCTTTTTTTTTTTTAATCTTCACACGATAAAATGTGGAAAAAACGGGCTGAATTTCGTACTTTTTATTCAAACCGCCGCCATTTTTTCGAATTAAAAAAAGAAAAAAAAAACTCCATCGGTACATAGCGGCATCCTCACAGATTCGTAATCAATTTGAGTTTTTTCTCTCAGATGTAAACCGCTGCCGCAATCGTGGCCACCAATGGTCCCAATTTTTTTAACATACAATTTTGAATAAATAAGAACAACGAGGAAAAATCAAAGAAAATGAACAAAAAAAAATTGTTGTATTGTTCATTAGTGGTCACACTGTGATGGTCCCTTAAACATCGGTAAAGATATTCCCGCCAGAATAAGAAAACTGATATTCTGTCGATAATTTTTTTTTATTTCTGTCAATAATTCGCCTAGAAAACCAGCAGGCTACTGAGTCCAAAACATCTCTGAATTTTTTCAGAATATCCCGGGAAAAAATCGTCATATATGAACATATATGTACATATATGAGACATATATGAACATAAATGTGACATATATGTACATGTATGTCACATATATGTACATATATGAACATATATGGACATATATGAACATATATGGACATATATGCTCACACGTTTCTCCGAGAAATCAGACAGCTATGGGCATATATGGGCATATATGGACATACATGAAACATATATGAGCATGCATGGACATATATGGACAGGTATGGGCATACATGGACATATAGGGTCGTATGATCCTGTGGGAACCGAGTAGGTCTGGGCATATATGAGACACATATGGACATATAGGAGCATATATGGGCATATATGAACATATATGGGCATACATGAGACATATATGGACATATATGGGCTTACATGGTCATATATGGTCGTATGATCCTGTGGAAACTGAGCAGGTATGGGCATATATGAAACACATATGGACATATATGAACATATATGGGCATATATGGAACGTATATGAACATATATGAACATATATGTGCATATATGAAATATATGAGAAAATGCGCACTCAATCCATATAAGAACGTGAAAATGATAAATTTGAATAATTAATGGTAAATGCACGTTCTCTCAGTTGTTTACCGCTTACTTTGAGAATTTAAAATTCTGCCAGCATTCGAAAATCAGTTTTTTCGGTATCACTAAATTATTTACAATGATTGAAATAATTCAATTGAACTCATTTTTTCTAAGTCCGAAAGACATTGATCACTATATCAGGATTAAAATTCATCCAACAAGTATGTGAAATGCGAATAGCGAAGTTGGTAGGATGATGGACTCATCATGTGACGGTCCCGGGTTCGATCCCAGCTGGATGTTTTCTTTTTTTTTTTTTTTTAATTCAAATTCGTTACTAATGAGGAATTGAGTGATCAAGGGAATTAATACTGATGTATTATGTTCATATATTAGAACATTTTGATGATATATTGCGGGAAAATATCGGCATACATACCCATATATGATCATATATGCCCATATATGATCATGTATGGGACTGCCATACCCGGGAAAAAATCGACATATATGTCCATATATGCTCATATATGATCATGTATGGACATGTATGACAATTTTTTCCCGGGATAACCATACATGACCATATACGGACATATATGGCCGTATATGTTCGTATATGGTCATATATGGAAATTGACCGCGCATGAACATATATGATCATATATGGACATATATGGGCATATATGTCGATTTTTTCCCGGGATGTGCATGAGTGGTTAGAACAGGAAATAATGGAGATGTCCTTAAACATAATAATGATGCTTTTGTGAGAGAAAAACAATGAATAGTTTTCAATTGAAAGGTCATCTGTTTATTTGAAGTATCATCGGGAATTGGAAGGTATTTCTTTGAATTACAATACTGAAAGATTGTCAATTTGCGACGTTTCGCTCATAATTTTAAGCTTCATCAGGCCCTGTAATCCAAAATTACACAATTATCACAATTTTCAAAATCATATAAACCAATACAATAAATATTCAGAGTCCTTAGGGGTAATATATTTCTTCATTGTTCTTTCCTCCCTTGCTTTTGGAATCTTGATGAAATATTATGTGACAGGAATTTCAAAGTAAAAAAATCGTCAAATAGAACGACGAATGCAAAAAAAACTATCAGCCAATGTTTTATCTCTAGATTCATTAGACATCACAAATTGGTAGGTTTTGGAGTGTTCTATGATATATCAGGAGAAAGGGAAAGGTTTCATCAATAAATACACATTATTGTTAGTAAATAATATTCATTCATAAACGTGCTATTAGAAATGGTATCGCTACAGTTTTATCAATCAAAGTATGATCTCTCTACTGACACTAATATGAATAGATCAAGTCCCACGTATTTTAAAGTTGCAAAGCGCGGGAGGAAGGCTATCGGAATAAAGAGGGAGAATTTCATATATTTTTATTTTTGACAAAAAATTGTAACCAGTTCTTCTATATTTTTTGAGACTTGAAAAAGAAAGGTTGTGATTCACAGGAAAAAGGTATTATTTGTAATGACTTGAAAGGAATTTAACAAATATTTTCAAAAAACCCAAATTATCTTTCTTCGAAATAAGCATATGAGATTCATTTTGAGTCAAATTGGGGTACAGTAGACTTCTAAACAAGTTCACTCGTCCGTCCAGAACCTCTCATTAAAATTCCTGCTTTATCTTTCTCTCTACTCCTGCGCAGAACATTCTTTTCTACGCAGATCATTGCGTCATGAGTCAAGTGGATTCTTAATATCCACGGGGGTTCAGATATGTACAAATGTCCTCTTAAAATGCTAGTGCTACGACAATTTATCACACCCCGAATATCGTGGACAAGTTTTCGAAGTCAAACTCCTTCTAGGAATGAACCAAATTTTGTCGAGTGATGCGGTAAAGTGAAAGGTTTTGAGGGAAATGCGGTAGTTGAGTAGTGGGGGAAATGGAGAAATCTTGCGCAGTTGGCGTTGCATGGGGAATTCTTCAATGGATCAGTTCGTTGTTGAGTTTAAGACTGATAGCTTATACGTCGCTCTTGCACCTTTCTATCCTAAGTCGTTATTGCTTTTGAGTCTGATAACTTTTGCATCGCTCTTGCAACTTTTTCTATCCTGACTCGTTATTACTGCATCAATCAGCTGTTTTGTTCTCAATTATGATATTCCACCAATTTCTTCTCCGATTGTTCCTATTGATTAACTCTATGTTTCGAACTGCACTGCCAGTGCTATGACATGTACAGTACCTTACAGCGTCATCGTTAAGAAACTACATGTCACAGTACTGGCAATACATTCCTTGGGACTTCTTTCTTTAGTTGGGATTTTGTGTCGTATTCTGAAATTTTTATGAATAGGTTACTCGGTTCTCTTGCCTATCTTCATGGCAAAGAGGGGGAGAACGATACTATCTCATCTGATTCCTACACAGCCACAGCATAACCTATCTGAGTATGTTGTCGCATAGTAGGGAATGCTTTTGCTCTGTTTGTCTTCCTGAATCCTTGGAGTTATTTTATTTCTACTCATTGTTCGGTTGGCAAGTATTGAGGATGGTTCGCTTGATCTGGATGAATTCTGCGTCCTTGCATTATGTCAATTGGTCGTGAAGGCTCATTATGACACTTCACGTCATTTATATTCTTTATTCTTTTATCTTCTTTAGTTATTTTAGGATTGATTAATCATGTACATATATATTCTGTCGTTTGTTGACCGATATAATTTTTGACCCATTACGAACTTATTGTAGCTATTATGATTCGAGAATTATAGTAGATGTATACTTGAGTGACTGTGTATCTGATGATTCGAATATAGATTTATTCTGGACAAACCATTTCCCCCAAGTTTTGAAAAAGCCAAAAAAAAGGGCTACTCGAATAGCTAACTTGGTGATGAGGAAGATCTACAAGACCAAGTTGATAGTCTAAAAAGCCCAAAATTGATGTTCTAACAGAATCATTCAAACGCAAAGCAAATGAACTGAAGTTATAGCTTTCATTTAGGCTCAACTGAATATGGAAATGGAATGCAATATGAAGGTAGTGTTCTCAATCTACTATCAATTTATTCATACAATTTATGCTATTTTCCTCGAAACCATTTTCCGGAAATTCATATCGCTAAACCGGCTAATGGAAGCTAAAAAAACATTAGTTTAATTATAGCCGCTTATCTGCAATCTAACACCAAACGATAATCCAAATGATTATCTTGAATTCTGAAATTCAAAAAAAAAATATTCCACAAAATGGAAAAAAAACTCTAAGTTTATGTTCGCAAAAATTACAAAGTGAGTTTGAATCAGAAGAGAAAGGAGATGAACGGTGGCTCGTTCGGCAGAGTGTCGGATTGCCAACTCGGAGGCCCGGGTTCAAATCCTAGTCTCTGCCGAATGATACAAGCACCACTGTAAAATTATTTACAAGTGCTTTGTCCACAGACCCACCATGAACCTCCGTCGCTGATTGGCATAATCTTAGCGAAAAGATGGCGACGTTAAATAAGTATAAAAAAAAAAAAAATCAGAAGAGAAACCCGAAAACACTAATTCAGCTCGTGATTTCTCCATTCACTATTCCTCAAATCTGTTGGTTTCAAATATGATGGAAGTCCATAACAATCAGAAACGTCAGAATTTCGAGAAATTTGAAAGTATTCACCAAAAGAATTGAAGGAGCAGTAAATTTTCTGGTTTTTCGAATAATTTTCAAAAGGCTGTAACTTTGCGAAAAATGATCAAATCGGGATAATGAAAAAGCATTTGAGAGCTTGAAGCCTCTAGTTTCAAAATCTCGGCTCCATCTGTGCTACAGCTCGGTTCCGCCTCGCCTTCATTGATTCTGTGACTTGGCAGGCTGAGCCTATAGCCCGTACTAAAAGGATCGTTTATGACACAAAAAAAAGCCGGCTCATTTTTGGCTAAACTGACATACAATTTTTTCGTGAACAGCATGAAAATACAGTCATTCGTGGTCATAAACTGATGACCGAACCGAGATTTCTGAACACTTGCATCGACTGAGGTGTGATACGAATAGCCTGATGTTTGTAGGATACTCTGTGTTTCACATTGAACTAGAAGCGGATTGACCAACGCGTAACGAATTTGAATAGAACTTCAGAGTGCATAACCAACTTTTTTTTGTCTAGACGAAAGAAGCAATAATTTTTGGTCTTTTGACAATTATTAACAAGAGATTATCTAACAAGAGAACTGTAACTAACATGTGCGGTAACGATTTTCAGACTCGTGTGATTACAAAACTCACTCTCGTCTCGTTTTGCAGCCTTGTACTCGCCAGAAAATACTTTACCACACGTGTCAGTTCCATTTTTTGAAATGTACAGCGTGTTGGATGTGGATGCTTTCCGTACGGCGTACGGAAATGAATGATCGTCTCATTAGTTCAGACGAAAGAAGTAGCATATGGTCATCAGTTTTTGAGCAAGGAATTGTTGCATTTTCATGCTAGTGACAAAAAGTAGTATATTACGCACCGAGGGAGTAAAGAAGTCAATATGGTCAAAAATTTGTCTCGCGAACGAAGCAAGGGTGTTAAATTGTTGTCTGAGCTGACTTTTCTCCATCCCTGGTGCCTACAATATTTTTCTGCTCGAGGGAGGAAAGAACTGCTTGTGCTTGGTTAGAGACGTACACACAGAAAGAGCTGAACATAGAATATGAACTTTCTGTTCATATTATATGCACGATGTAATGCATGAAATATGTAGTACTCTTTTACGTATGAGCCATGCACTATTAATCCATAAAATATGTACTAATTGAGCATATTTTAGGTTAAATTCTTAGCCTATAAAATATGGTAATAATGCGCATATTTTATGGTTTCTGCAAATGCATAAAAGACGAAATGATGAACAAGATAAAATATGTTCAAGGTGACCATAAAGTATGCTGGAAAATGAATCATGTTATTAATGAATCATACATGATTTAATTCTTCTGTCAGCATTTTATTTACAAATTAACGAATTTTGTATGGTAAATAAGCGAGATAGAGCGACAAGACATTAATATGGAGTAAGGAGAGAGTTTATTCAGTTTTTCGTGATTATCTTGGTGAATGAGTGAGATAGAACGAAATGGACGTTAATTTGGGATCAGAAGGCTATTATTCCATGTTAACCCGTCAGCAAGCGCGCTAGCTCGGCAACGCCTTCTAGGCGCGCGATGAGAGATTCTCTCACACCTGAGTATCTCGAGAACCAGTGATCGGCAAAAAAAATCTATCTATTTTCACTACCTAATTTTTCTGAAAAATTAGTAATTAACTGGGAAAAATTCCTATTTTTTTTTGAAAAATTAGCAATGAGTCGAGAAAAATTCCTAATTTTTCTGAAAAATTAGTAATTAGCCGGAAAAAGTCCCTAATTTTTTCGGAAAATCAGTAATGCTTCTGAAAAATGAGTAGTTAACCGACAGAAACTACTGAGTTTTCAGGAAAATGAATGATGCTTATCGGCTAATTACTAATTTTTCGAAATAATTAATAATTCGCCGCCGAAAATTACGAGTTCCTTTCAAAATATATTCCAAATATTATCATTCCAAATATCATTTATTATTCCATTTATTAATTGCTACTTTTTGCACCACTAGTATTACATTTCATCACAACTCCTCGTTCAAAATTTGTGTCTGTTAATCTATTAAATTACTAATTTTGAGGAATTTTTGAAAACAATAAGTGATTTTTCTCACTAATTACTAATTGTCGAAAGTAATTGGTAATATTTTCTCACTAATTATTCATTTTTAAGAGTAATTAGTAATATTTCCTCGCTAATTACTAATTCTTTAGGAAAATTAATATTTTTTACCGACTAATTATTAATTTTCTATGAAAATCAATATTTTTTCTTGGCTAATTACTAATTTTTATGAGAAATCAGTAATATAATCGAAATCGTTGACGAAAAAAACTCGATTCTGCCGATCACTGTCGAGAACTAAGCGAGATAGAGTAATTTTGTCCTAAACCTTTTTTGTAAAACTTGAAATTCTACAAAAAAGGATTGGAGCAAAATTGCCGTATCTCGCTTAGTTTCCGAGAAAATAACAAAAAACTGATGGCAAAATTAAATGGATTTATCTGAAAATTTTTCGTATTTTTGATGGATTCAGTTCCGTTTACAAAGAAATATTTGAGAAGAAAGGATTAGAATAGGCTGAATAGACCCAAATAGGGTTTCGAAGCCGTAATAAAAAAAAAAAAAAAAAGGATTAGAATGAAAGGGGGTGTCACCAATACTATCTACAGCGACTACGCCATGCCTGACGGCACGGAAGGAAAAGTTATTTTTTCCAAGAGAAAAAATTATTTTTGAAATTTTGCGATCACCATAATAAAGTAGAATAGTTTTTTTGACAAATACAAAAAAAATCGGGGTTTCCACTCATTTTTGAAGGTAGTTTCCTATACCTTCAAAAAAAGTGTGAGAGGAAGTCTCATAGCGCGACCGCTGACAGGTTAAAGCTTCTTGCTGATTCTATATTAACGTCCATTTCGCTCTATCTCGTTCATTAATCATGATAAACTGGAAAAACTCCCTCCTGATCCCAAATTATGATAGAGCATCAAATATGCTCTTCTGAGCGTGAAAATTATGATGTCATTTATCAAAGGCAAATAATTGATAACGGTATTTGTGATTTTTTAACATATGATATCAATGACTATGATATTTTTGATACTGTGATATTGTTGAAAGTGATTTTATGCTCAGTGATAAAAGAAAACGAGATATTTTTACAGTGATATTTTTACGGTGATCAGAATGTCGGACACCGTCTTTTTAACATGAAATTTCCTCTATTAGTGCATATTTTTTGTTCAATAGTACGTGTTTTATACAAGGGTTAAGTGCATAAAACATGCATAATGAGAGCATATTTCATGTTAAAAGTCAAATCATATCGTATTAAATGGTCAGTTCATATTCTAGGCTCAGTTCTTTCAGTGTTTAGGACTTTACTCCCTGAGGACAGACCTAGGATCGTCTTGTCTGATTCTTCAGCTATGATTCCGTATTTTTCCTCTACGATTATTTGTTCCTAAGATATTGGTGGTTGAATGAAAAAATACTCCTTTGTCTTTGATCGTTCATATGTTGAGAACTACTGATCGTTATGCGAGTGGATGGTCGGTTTGTAAACATGAATCAATGCTCTGTAAGTGTATCATGATGTTTTGTTGAGAATTTTTTTTTTTGCATTTTCAGAATTGGTATCATACAAAAAGGATCAAAAAATAAAGCTTTCCGTTTTTTCTCAAATTTGAGCTGCATTTTGCACAATTTCACCGAAAGCATAAATGTTTGTATGTTTTCTTAGCTTTATATGTGTCTGAACACCCTGTGAATTTTGAGGTTAGTTGGACTTTTTTCTCTCCTGAGTGAGCAAAGTATCAGCAATAAATAAAGAAATGCTGGTTGCTGATGATTTTTGACAAGGACTGCGTCCGTTGCGATACGGCTCTTTTCCGTAAACATAAGCCTACCGCAACGATTCCGTACGGAATTCACTGCGTTGCGGCCATTGTAGAATTCCTTAACGAAAAAACATCTCCAGTCTTAATCATCATTAATTGATGTTTAAGGAGCGAGTCAGTGCTCCTTCATTTTTTGCTACAACTCTGTTCATTAGGGGGTAAAAACGGTCCAACTGCTCAACTCCGAAATTTACAGGATGTTTAGGCACATATAAAGTTAAGGCAAACCGTAAAAATATTTATACTTTTTGCAAAATGCAACTCAATTTTCAGGAAAACCAAACAACGTCATTTTTGATACTTTTTGAAATCAATTTCAAAAATGCAAACAAATTTTTTCTTAACAAACCACCACAATGTACTTACAGAGTATTGATTCAAGTATACAAAATCCACCATCCACTCGCTGAACGATCAGTAGTTCCCGAGATATCGACGATCAAAGACCAAAGGGTGGTTCTTGAATCAACTGTCGATATCTCAGTAACGAATGATCGCAGAAAGAGAAAAGAAATCAAAGCTGCTACATCGGGCTAGACGATCATCTTGAGGGTCAAGTAACCCTTACCCTAATTTTAAAAATTGAAGAAAAAAACTTCTCCATCATCAATTCTTTGTCTCGTTCAAAGTGATCCCAATTAAAAAAATCATCTCAAGATCTCAGAACTAGAGACTTCGAACTTTCTGATCATTTTCTTCTTATTTCGATCCGATTATTTTTCGCAAAGTTCCAGCTTTTTGAAAATTACTAAAAAAAAAACTGGAAAAATTTACCGCTCCGTCAATTGCTTGGCTGAGTGCAGATAAACTCCATTGTGAATATTTTTTATAGCAGAAATCCAATACTTCGGTACCAAAATAATTATATTTAATGAGGATTATCAATATCTCTGTTTAACTCTCGAAGGGCCAACTGGGTGTACAGCTACCCAGTCCCACCATTAAAATGTTGCACGCAGGAAGGGAAGTAGATAGGGGTACGCCTGGGAGCTACTTCTCATTTTTGCCGCAGCGGTGAAATTGGGGGCGCCACCGTCGCGCTGGAAAAGCGTGGGCCCTTCTCGCGGTCTGCCGTGTGGTATGGGCCTTCCCAAGGGGGGAGGAGGATCTCGCGGTGATGGGAAATATGACTCATCATAGATTCTAAAAGTATTAGGAGACTAGGAAAATGAGATAGGTGTGCGGGGAAAAAATAAAAAAGAAAAAGAGATAAAAATACATTTAAGATTTCCATTTATTAAAACCCGGGAAAAAATCGTCATATATGAACATATATGTACATATATGGGACATATATGAACATAAATGTGACATATATGTACATGTATGTCACATATATGTACATATATGAACATATATGGACATATATGCTCACACGTTTCTCCGAGAAATCAGACAGCTATGGGCATATATGGGCATATATGGACATACATGAAACATATATGAGCATGCATGGACATATATGGACATGTATGGGCATATATGGACATATAGGGTCGTATGATCCTGTGGGAACCGAGTAGGTCTGGGCATATATGAGACACATATGGACATATAGGAGCATATATGGGCATATATGGAACATATATGGGCATATATGAGACATATATGGACATATATGGGCTTACATGGTCATATATAGTCGTATGATCCTGTGGAAACTGAGCAGGTATGGGCATATATGAAACACATATGGACATATATGAACATATATGGGCATATATGGAACGTATATGAACATATATGAACATATATGTGCATATATGAAATATATGAGAAAATGCGCACTCAATCCATATAAGAACGTGAAAATGATAAATTTGAATAATTAATGGTAAATGCACGTTCTCTTAGTTGTTTACCGCTTACTTTGAGAATTTAAAATTCTGCCAGCATTCGAAAATCAGTTTTTTCAGTATCACTAAATTATTTACAATGATTGAAATAATTCAATTGAACTCATTTTTTCTAAGTCCGAAAGACATTGATCACTATATCAGGATTGAAATTCATCCAACAAGTATGTGAAATGCAAATAGCGAAGTTGGTAGGATGATGGACTCATCATGTGACGGTCCCGGGTTCGATCCCAGTTGGATGTTTTTTTTTTTTTTTTTTTTTTAAATTCAAATTCGTTACTAATGAGGAATTGAGTGATCAAGGGAATTAATACTGATGTATTATGTTCATATATTAGAACATTTTGATGATATATTGCGGGAAAATATCGGCATACATACTCATATATGATCATATATGCCCATATATGATCATGTATGGGACTGCCATATCCGGGAAAAAATCGACATATATGTCCATATATGCTCATATATGATCATGTATGGACATGTATGACAATTTTATCCCGGGATAACCATACATGACCATATACGGACATATATGGCCGTATATGTTCGTATATGGTCATATATGGAAATTGACCGCGCATGAACATATATGATCATATATGGACATATATGGGCATATATGTCGATTTTTTCCCGGGAAGACCTTCATCAATAGTATATCAAGTACACTTAAAATTAATGCTAGGAGACATATAATAATTACTAATAAAAATACAATTGCAGCTGTCTGCGATTCATCAGTCATTTTTTCGCGCGTTTCAGCCTCGACATCGATGTTTTTCAGTTTTTTGCTTCCGAATGGAAGCTTTGTAATTGTAATTTTTTTCGATTTTGAGATTTCATCATAATATGACTGCAAATGACCCAGAACGTCGAGATCCGTCGTTTTTAAAAAATGTCTGTGTGTATGTGTGTTAAAAATCTAGCGCGATTTTTATGACGCTCACTCAAGTTACTTATGAGTGACCGTGAAGATTTTCGATGAAGTTCAATTAAAGTGGACTGTATTTGATGTTAATGGATGATTGATGAATTTCAGGATAGTTTGAGGAATTTCAGGATAATTGGCGATGGTTTAACACAATGATAACTCGCGAACTTTATCAAAACTATACTTTAATTTGACTAGATTGCACTCGATACATGGATAAATTTCACTGATACTATTCTGATAATTCACTCGATAATTGTCTCTTTAATGTTCTTGATAATTGTCTTTAATTCACTGGTCTTGGATGATTAAACAATGATATTAATTAATAATCTGAAGGATTATTGATGATGTGCGTACGAATTATAAGAAGATAATTTGTCTAGCGTTAATTAAAATGATAATTATCCGATAACTTCGATAGTTTAACAATGATAATTAACACTGATTCTATTCAATAGTTGATAACGTTCATTACTATTCGATGATCGCATTTCCCTGCCGGGTTGTAAGGCCGGTCTTACATCGAAATGCTAGATAATGTCTTTAGTTAATGGTGAATGTCTCTTTGATATGTAACAACCGAATGAAAACCCTTCACATTACACTATTCGCGTCCATCGACTATAGCGTCGGTTTATTACACCCGAAAAGTCTCTAACGATTAAGATAGATAATTTTCTTGATAATGCACGGATTCACGAAGAATCGAGCTATTGATGATGCACGTATTCACTAAGAATTAAGCTATCGATGATGGTTGATACGTGAAACCATGTCTTCACTGTTTCGCGGATCGATGACTAAGTTATTTTAATGATGAGTTACTGATTACGCGAAAACACGTCTGTACGGTCCCGCGGCTCGATGAATAAGTTTTAATGATGATTGACTGATTACGCGAAAACACGTCTGCAAGGTCTCGTGGCTCGTTCACGAAGAAGATCGTCTCTTGCCGAGACAATTGGCCCCATCGGTGTCGATGACGCCTTGGGTGATGTTTGGGCATCAATTGAACTAATTGATGACCCCTGATCCGCGGGTAACCCTGGCTCAGTCGATAAACTAGCCAGGATTTTTAACAATGTGTGTGTGTGTGTGTGTGTGTGTGTGTGTGTGATGACGCATTTTCCGCTTTACTCTGAAGTGGGGTTAGCTAGCGATCTGAAAATTTTACCATAAGTTCGCCATGCGTGCCCCAAGCTCCCACAAAAATTTCAGCTAAATCGGTCGGATAGTTTTTGAGAAAAATGAAAATGTTGAAATATCGTTTTTTCGACTTTTCTCGATGAAAAATGGAATCACAGCGTCCGGGAGCTCAGATTTTTATTTTAGCCAGTAGAAAACTTTTGATAAATTTTTCGTGAAAATCTTGATTCCACGATAACTTAATAAATAATTGAGCTAGAGACCTCAAATTTTGTGAGGTTATACATCTGATGAGCACAAAGGTTGGTATTGAAACTGGGCGGAATCGGTCCAGTAGTTTTTTAGATATTAGCATAGAAACATCAGAAAAAGCAAGCTATATCTTCAACCTTGGATTATCTGCAGCCTTGAATTAGGCTGAGTTTGGGCAAGACTAAACTCGAGTTAGCTAACTTGACTATGAAGTTGAAGCTCAAGATTTCAATGGAATATGACTGAAGATGTTCCAAAAAGTAGAAATATGACAATAAAAAAGAATTTTGTTACTCATAGCAAACGAGGGGATTCTCATCATCTTCAGAACATTCAAAGAGATGATATATTTAACAAAAAGAACATGAATTGACGTGAGTAATATGAATAAGATCAGTGATGATAGATTTGAAATTAAAAAATTCATTCGGAAGCTTTCTGCCAATTGCATTGGCAGAATATTAGATGTAAGATTCTCAAATTACGCACAAGTAATGGGGCTCCTGCTTGTTAAAGCCTGTAGCTGATACTGAATTTTTATGCTGAACCCTCAAATAGAAATTTAAAAAGTTAGAAAATATTAAAAATACTTTTGTTATAATTTTTCGGACTCACATCTGCTTTGTCTGATGTTGAATCATGAAGAGAGCTTTTTTTATTCAATGTTTCAACAATGCTCAATGCAGTTTGGAGAGCACATTTATATTTGAATTTATTTAATTTATTTTTATGATGGTGGAAATGGCACACGGTTTTTTCTTCCACTTTCAAATTATCGTTATTGGTCCAGACAATTTCATTTTCTAAATTGACGACCTCTCGCGTAATTAGTGCTTGTAAGTAATGGGTTTCTTCCTCTCCGAGGGTGAAAATGTGATTAGCGTTTTTATACAGCTCTCGAATATAGTGTAAAACGTCTATTTCAGCATTCTCTCCATCAAACCATTCAATCCCGAGCTCTTTTATTGTGAGGCTATTGTTTGCCTCACGCCAACAGGTAGCGAGATCAAGGTAAGAATGATGGGGACTAATGATCCAATGTCCCATGAAAAAACTATCCACATCCAGAACTGCTACTTCTTTAGGTAAATATTTTCCGCTGTGCCCGCGTAATCCCTGGAGTATAACAATAACGTCCATGGCGATGCGCTCACAACAGACTTCGAATTTATAATGAAGGGAGACGAGAAAAACATATGTTTTATTTCTTTATTGTTCAGGTAAATAGGAAATAGGTTGTATAATATCTTTTCTAATAAAACGAGCTGGTAGAGTCGCCTTTATATCTCGATAAAGTGCGTCTTTATGAAACGCGATCATTTCTTCATAAAAATCCTTAAATAATTCGGGATTCATGCGCGAAATAACAATTTTTTCTCGAGCTGCAGCGTAAATCGTACGGCTCTTAGCTAATATATGCAAAGATAAATCATTAGAATCAGGATTTGATTTTTTAGACAGCTCCGAATCGTTTAAAATTGATTGTGATAATGCGTTTACAATTTTTTTTCTATAAACTGTGAATTTAATCTACACAGACGAAACAGGCGCTCGATGATCCAGACTCCGTGCTCTATCAATAGCATCACCGTCGACTCCAGCATGTAAAGGCGTGTTTGAGTTGTAGAATCCTGGAGATATATCGCAGTTATTGAAGAAGTGGAGAAGGCGAAATTGACGCTGATCCGTGAACCGTAATTAATCGGCTGATATTTCTGTCTCTCTCCTGGAGATGACAAATCGGCTCGAGAATAGGCAAGTACATGTAATCTGTACTTGCAGAAAGCGTCGGAACAAGATCGTGTAAGTGTAATAAACTTCCGTGGATGTGTTCCAACAATGCGAATTGCGGGATAAATATTATTGAATTTATCCCACACTAGTCCAGTTACGACTTGTTTTGAAAAACTTTTATTAATTGGAAAAGTGTGCGAAAGGAGCAGAGGAGTCTCGGGTGCGGCAGACGAGAGTATTTTTTTCACTGAATGTTCCGTATATTCGCGGATATCGGCCTGTTTCTTCCTTTTTTCCGCATATTTTTTTACCCACTGATATGAACTGGGATCGTGATTTTCTTTATCATTCTCCCGATTTTCTGCTGATTCAGATGAAAGACTCACACAGCGCGGTATATAATATCCAGGGGAGGATTCAGCCCTTGTGATTTTCGCTCGCGGAATAATGTATTCCGGATCGATCGCGTCGATAGGGTTAGCGTACAATTGGTCTAGGAAACCTGTTGTATCGGACATTGTGGAGCAACTGAATTGTTAAAAAAAAGTTCGACAATTTCAACGTGAGATGCGTTAAAAGAATGCGTGTTGAACCAAGGGGCAGGGTCTAAGGGATGTGGAGACTAGAAAACCGGAGTAGGTGTATGGAAAAAAGGTTATTGAACTCGCCCACAGGTGTTTTGAAATAATAAGTCCGGATATTACAATTTCATCAATAGTTTGTTAATCGTTCCATTCTTCATCGAAGATACAGTTTTGTTTGCCACTTCAGCGAAGTAATCATAATTGATATATATAAAACAACCGACAAGTATTACCACTGGGCACAAAGCCAAAAAGGCCATAAATAAGAAAAAGTAGACGGTAAATTTTTCTACACGAGCCATAATTTCGAGATGGACTTGTCAGATCGTAAGCGGATTGATTACTGTCTCAACGATATTGTCGAGGTGGTAAACATACCTCTCTTAGCATCAATGTTGATAAGCCAGGGAATATTCAGCTCAAGCGAGCCTAATTTGCAACAATGGCTGGTACGTAGAAAAAAATTCGTAAGATTTATATGTTGATGACAGAAAAATTCTAGAAATATCCAACTATGAAGGAAAACGCGAGAGAGGTATTTGAAGTGTTGAAAAATCGAGGACGAGATGCTTTCGCTCACTTGATACTTTGCTTTGCCTACATGGAGGAATATGATTAATTGAAGCAATGCTGCAGGACTATGCGGCCATGCTACCTCCTCCGGACAGGCGACGACGACGACCAATAGAGACAACTCGTTACGGATTCTGAAAAGAAATAGGATGGGGAAGAAGGAAAAATTTTCAAATGAAATACAACAATTCTCTGAATATTATTCTTTATTTCGACATTCTTGAACTATTAACCCATTACCCGATAGATTGACAAATTTTTTCTTAAAATCATTGCTGTTTTTTCTTTTTACAATTTTATTGAACATTTTAACAATTAATTGATCGTTCCGTTGAGGGTCATCCGTAAAGTTTCTGAGGGATGATAGGAGAGATAACCCATTACTAAGCTAATGAAGCACAACAATGCAATAATGCCCGCAAACACTAGTTGTGAGGCATTGGAGGCGTTTATGGTTGTATTGATAGTTTTTGCTGTTTCTTCGAAGACAGCGTATAAACCGTTGATCTTGAGGTGGAACTCCATAGCTGTCAAAGTAGGTTGCTCGTCCTGGTTTATGTTCCTGATTTCCCGGGAAAAAATCGTCATATATGAACATATATGTACATATATGGGACATATATGAACATAAATGTGACATATATGTACATGTATGTCACATATATGTACATATATGAACATATATGGACATATATGCTCACACCTTTCTCCGAGAAATCAGACAGCTATCGGCATATATGGGCATATATGGATATACATGAAACATATATGAGCATGCATGGACATATATGGACATGTATGGGCATACATGGACATATAGGGTCGTATGATCCTGTGGGAACCGAGTAGGTCTGGGCATATATGAGACACATATGGACATATAGGAGCATATATGGGCATATATGGAACATATATGAACATATATGGGCATATATGAGACATATATGGACATATATGGGCATATATGGAACGTATATGAACATATATGAACATATATGTGCATATATGAAATATATGAGAAAATGCGCACTCAATCCATATAAGAACGTGAAAATGATAAATTTGAATAATTAATGGTAAATGCACGTTCTCTTAGTTGTTTACCGCTTACTTTGAGAATTTAAAATTCTGCCAGCATTCGAAAATCAGTTTTTTCGGTATCACTAAATTATTTACAATGATTGAAATAATTCAATTGAACTCATTTTTTCTAAGTCCGAAAGACATTGATCACTATATCAGGATTAAAATTCATCCAACAAGTATGTGAAATGCGAATAGCGAAGTTGGTAGGATGATGGACTCATCATGTGACGGTCCCGGGTTCGATCCCAGCTGGATGTTTTCTTTTTTTTTTTTTTTTAATTCAAATTCGTTACTAATGAGGAATTGAGTGATCAAGGGAATTAATACTGATGTAGTATGTTCATATATTAGAACATTTTGATGATATATTGCGGGAAAATATCGGCATACATACCCATATATGATCATATATGCCCATATATGATCATGTATGGGACTGCCATACCCGGGAAAAAATCGACATATATGTCCATATATGCTCATATATGATCATGTATGGACATGTATGACAATTTTTTCCCGGGATAACCATACATGACCATATACGGACATATATGGCCGTATATGTTCGTATATGGTCATATATGGAAATTGACCGCGCATGAACATATATGATCATATATGGACATATATGGGCATATATGTCGATTTTTTCCCGGGTTACTAGAATCATCGGTGTTAATGATGAGTGCACAGGGTCGAGTCCAATGCCATGGTATCTTGTCTGCGGGGAGAACGCCTCCGATAGTGGCATTGGTCGCTGGTAAGGCAGCTAAGAGCTGGCGTGTATTTATACGAAGCTTTCCTTCCCAGGTCCGTCGCAAACCCAGCCCGATCGCCTCAAGTCTGTCGGTGCTTCTGAAGCTCTTGCAGGAGGTTTTGGTGATTCTGATTTTTTTGGGGCTCTTGCAGGAGGCTTCGGATTTTCTGAGGCTTCTGGAGCTGTCGCTGGTTTTCCTGTCCCACAAACGTCCCTTCCTGCCTTGGCCTTCATTAAAGGCGGAGGTTTTTCTAATTCGTAACTGTCTTCAGAATCAGTATCGAGACCTGACTCTTCTTCTGATTCTTCTTCACTCTCCACTCCTTCGAGATCACTGAGCTCATGTGCCGTTACCTGACTGATACGATAAGCGTCAATGCTCCAAATTTTGTCCCCGTCCTCGGCTTTCAGCACAACTTTTCGAGTATAAATATTTTCACGAATCCAATTCTTCAATTTTTCAGCATTATGACGAGCACAGGCAAATCCGTTAATAGAAGAGGCATGATACAGGCAGTAGCGATTATTGTCAGGCTGCTTCCGAAAAGTTGGGGCGTATGTTCCCAGATTGATTATTACTTTTGATAAGAGTCTGCGTAAGAATACTTGTTTTTCCCGACCCTGCACGTAAATACGCGTTACATCTCTTGTTAATTCTTTCAGAAGCGATGGCACCAGCTTATATGGAGTGTGAGCGTACTCCCACTCGAGGTTATGGAAATTTGTAGTTATCCAGTGATTTTGACGACGTGCACTAAATGGTAAATCGCCGAACTCACACGGTGGTCCAATGTACCAGATACCAGCAAAACTTTTTTCCACAGACGCAATAGCAATTTCTTTGGGAATAAATGCTTCAGTAGGACCTAATAAACCGTTAATATCGATGACTACTTCTCCTTTGCCCACCATTCTGTTTATATATATCGAAAACACCTGCGGTAGACTGATCGGGTACCGATAAAATATCGGGCTTTTATGCGGCATACACGGAGCACGCCCCTCCTTAATTTTCGTTTTGGCCCAGACATATGTCACACGCGGAGCAATAGTGGTTTTGAACGAGACACGCCTTGACGCAATAAAGACAGGGGATACAAAAGCAACAGCCTAATATACAAAGCATCCCCGCTATTGAATGTGTTTTACCACTAGGTTCGCAAATTGACGCACGTGTGATATCTTGCTCGCCATAATTGTAACTAACTGTTATAGTCTACAATAACCTGTCTAGTCGAATCGATCTCGAGTATATTATCAAGCTCTGCGTAAAGAATACAATTGAATTTGTAGTGGTGGCATCATCGAAGCGTACTTCGACTCTCAAGCTACCCGTTTTAACAAGATTCCAGTGTGTAGCACAGTTAGCGGATGAATCGGGTGTTAAGTCAAACGCAAAGAGACAATAACCATTAGCAAAATCGGAACGTGTAATATCTATTCCCTGATCCCCAAAATGTATACCTGTACCACTGAAAAGTCTATGATAACTTTCAGCTTCCGTATAAGAAGTGTCGTTAAAGTTCGGCTGTAATGGTCGGCCAGGAACTTGTATCCCATCCACATAGAGACTCAAAAAATTAATTCCCCAGTTTTGGAAGTCGAAAGGGTTTCTGCGTTTGGGTAGTTGCCCGAGAACTGCGTTATCGATGGTCTCACCAGTAGATCCGCGATGGAGAACAAAAGATTTGACTTCTACACGCGTTAGTGGATATTTAGCTGTCGTTTTGCTAGAGTTCTAGCATGGCCGAGTAAAACCGCAGGGCTTAATTTAGCTCTCCTCACTAACAATGCTGCATCAATTACCTTGATTTGATAATTTTTAGTCGTTTTATCGATAAGACAAAACGAATCTTTTGAACGCACAAGCCGTAAACGCAAATCGACTCCATTCAATAGAAACTTATCCTGATTGAAAACATCACAATGGATATGTCCAATCATTTCAACGACTTTCCCTCCTTTCGTGAAGTTTGTCCTGTATCCGATACCATAATTATACGTTTTATCCTGGCCGTCGACTACACCAGCAGGTCCATGATCCATCCGCCCACTCGTATCTTTGGCCCATAAACTATTTTGTAAATGTGACTGTTTAGCATCCAGCCCATAGTTCAAAAGAGTTTCGATATATGCTCTGTAAGCATAGGCATTATTCGGTGGTGAAACTAATTTTTGATTAAAAGAAACGTCGACTTGGCTAAACATCGAGTGTAATAAATTATTCACAGGTCCAACGTCATCAATCGCGAGCGTCTCATCTGCCACAATTTTCACACGAACTTTCAGCATAGCATGCGGCAAGTCGATGTATTCTTCACCATGACCAGGTACTACAAACTTGATGGGTGATTGGTCTGTGAGTGATGCAACAGGATTGAATTGGGTCCAGTGAGAATGTTCAATACTTGTCTGTGTAGGTGGGATTGTGAACAGGTCAAGTTCTGATTTTGCGCATTCGCATGAATGAGAATGTAAGAAAGCCATTTCTAATTTTCAAATATGTCTCGGACTGTACGTTGCGATTTTTTCTTCGATTTTATTCTCTTGATGGTTTTCTTCTTCACTAATGTCTTCTTCTTGTTCTTCCTAATTTTACGTGGTTTCTTCTCCTTAATGCTCCTCCCACGACGACGTTTCACACGCTTATGAGCGTGCAAACGCTTTCGGCCTCGTTTATACCCCGACCCGGTCATCAATTTCTCCAGCTTGTCACTTGCTTTTCTTTTTAGACTGAGACCTGATTCTGTGAGTCTCTTCTCTAATGATTCTTTCAAGGGCATCCTGCGAGTAGCTACGTCACCAACTACGTTTAAGCCCGCACTCAAAGCTTCTTTACCAGCAGCTCGAGCTGCACCACCTAGAAATGGGAGAATTCGTCGGAATAACCCTTCAAGAAAGGCTCCAATGCCGTGGCCACGCTGATAAGAAGCCCCCACGTAAACACATCCAAACCGGTTATATCTTTCTGAGGCACCACCACCGGCCTGATCGCTATAGTAGCTAACATAATGCGTCATTTTTACGAGTCGATACGCTTAAAATGCAGTGTGAGGTTCAAAGGTCCGTACTCAAATGGTATAGGCTGACCGTACCCATCTCTTATATCTATTTCCACCCTTCGGAATGCATTCTGCAGTAATGAGATATAATTTGGTGATGAAAAACTTGTAGTTCGTGTATGACCATACGAATAGTTGATGACGTCAAAGGGGGCTATACGCAATAGCGATGTCTGAACATCACCGGTAATGTAAGGTCCACACAAGTCGCAGTATATCAGCATACGGTCTGGAAAGGCTTTCGTGAGACTAGCTAGACGAGCACCGGTGATTTTTTCGTTTTCCGGAAACCCAATTCCATTTTCACTACCGGCTTTTTGATCGATTCTTAGGATATTTTTCAATTTCCAAGATAAATTCAAAATGTGAACCTGGTCTTTACACGTTAGATTATCGTGACAAATGCGAGTGATTTTCACAAATCCATGGTCATGCTTTTTCGATTCGAACCATATATGATTCCCAACCACAGGTAGATGATTGAGAGCTCGCAGCAAATGATCCAGGTTTTCATAGAGCCCGTTGGGCACAGCGTAAGCGGGAGCTAAACGCATCTCTTCAACTGGTTCCTCACCTTTGACGAATGCTACGTACCCATCATCTCTATTCTGGATATGTAAAAGACTACAGAGATATTGCATTTCTGTCAAACAAACCACCCACGAGCCTGTTAAGCGGATATCATAAAGCAGATATGCTCGGAACCTCGTTGGTGTATTTTCCGGGAAATATTCCATGCTACTATCGCTGAGCAGCACAATATAAAAACTGTCTTGACTCATTTTTTCTGTATATTTTTCAGAGCTGCTGCGGAGATCCAAGAATTGAATTTATCTGGATAGCCAACCCACTTGACCAACACCTGTTGGTTTTTACCTTTCCCTCTTTTCTGCAACACTTTTTCTATTTCATACTCTTCGGTTTCAATATTCTTATTTACAAGAGTTAATTCTTGTTCATAGAAAACTCCGTCAATTTTTTCACCAGCTAAATCTTGCACCTCGTAAGTTGGCAATAGCTGTCGTTGTTGAGCACGTATAATCTTGAATATTTCGTCACTCCAGTTTTCCTCATATCCTTTCTCGAATGTACCTTTCGTCTTACTGATACGAACATAGTCATTCACTTTATATTCAAATACTCGCGGGCGTCGTGTTTTATCCAAACGTTCATGAACTGTGTCGATATTTTTTACAGCTAAATATGCATCCTCATGAGTCACAGATGCTGGGGTCATTCTAATTGTGCTATGTCGTGTGTTATTGCACGCATAAACGAATTTACTTAAAACATCAATATCACGATATGTTTTAGAATATGTAAAATAACGCCACATGCGTTCTTTCAGGGTTCTATTGAAACGCTCCACCACCGCAGCCTTAACGTCAGGATTACGTACTACGCGATATGTGATATTTTTTTCTTTGAATAAATTTTGCACAGATTGAGCGACGAATTCTTTCCCACGATCTGTTTGTAATAACCGCGGAACACGACCCTAGTGAACCTAATGAATGTATATTTATAAATGAAGGTTTGGTGGCGAAATTTACATTACATTCATTATGTAAATATACATTTGTTAAGCTTGACAACGAAGTTGTTTTATTAACAAAAAGAAAAACGATTAACATTCTTTTGTATCTCTTAGACATCTGTCATTAATAAAAATACATTCATTGAATCAAGACGTTTAGCAATTACTCCGTATTAACAGGTTATGGGCCCAGGCATAATTAGAATAAAGAAATAATTAGAAATGTCGGGTCAAGTGAGAATAGAAGCTTTAAACAAAGAAAATTATGATACGTGGAAGATTCAAATGCAAGCGTTATTAATCAAAAATGATAATTGGTGTTATGTTTCCGGCAAGTCAGTTAAACCGGAATTGATAGAAGAAAATGCGAATATCCAAGCAGTAAGAGATTGGGAAGAAAATGATTTAAAAGCCAAGTCAGATATTATTTTATGCATGGAGCCATCGGAATTGAGGCGGATTAAAGATTGTCACACGTCAAATCAAGTATGGAGAAAATTACAAAATATCTATCAATCAACTGGACCAGCGAAAAAGGGGAATTTATTAAGTAAATTAGTGTTACATCATATGGAAAATGGAGGAGATTTGAAAGAGCATCTTAGAAATTTTTTCGATATTGTTGATAAATTGAATGAAATGGAGATGCAGATTAATGAAGATTTGTTGTCAATTTTATTATTGTACAGTCTCCCATCAAATTTCCAGAATTTCAGATGCGCCATTGAAACTCGTGATGATTTACCGAAGCCGGAAATACTCCGTATTAAAATTGAAGAAGAGTATGAAGCTAGGAAACATGAAAATCGCGTAGAGGAATCGAATGCATTGATGGCTCGAAGAAATTTTCAGAAGAAGAAAAGTAACGAAAATTCAAATAATATTGGTCATTCGAATGGTGAAAAATTTGAGAATGGCGTTTTCAAATTCAAATGTCATAATTGTCACAAGAAGGGCCTCAAAAGTAAATATTGTCCTGAGAGAAAGAAAAGTAATGGGGCAAATTATGCACAAGATTTGAGTTTATATTCAGTGTTTGAGGAGAATGAACCAGCAAATCAGGCTTTCAGAGGAACATTAAATTCAAATACCGAAGACTGGTGCTTGGACAGTGGCTGTACTTCACACATTTGCAAGAACAAGGAAAATTTTACAGAAATGACAGAGAAAAATATGGGAAAATTAAATCTCGCCAGTCATTCATCAACTAATATTGAAGCAGTTGGAACAGTCCAAGTATCATTTAATGTGGAGAATAAAATAAAAAATGTCACATTCAAGGATGTTTTACATGTTCCTGATTTGAGAGTAAATTTATTATCGGTCGGAAAGATTACTGACAACGGATTCAAGGTACTCTTTGAACAAAATCAGGCTGTAATTTTTGATAACGACGGAAAAGGTGTCTTAGTAGCTGAAAGAAGAAATGGACTATATTATTTCAATGGAAAATATGAGAATTGTAATTCAGTTGAAGAGAAACTAAATAATTCATCGGGAATTGAAAAATGGCATAGAAAAGTGGGACATTTGAACGTGAGAGATCTTGTGGAAGGAGTGAAGAAAGGCACAATTAAAGGAATCAAATTGAACTTCAACAAGGAGGAGTTTGAATGTGATATCTGCGCTCTGGGTAAAATGGAAAGATCTCCATTCCCCACCAGACCAGAAAAAGTGAGAAATTTATTGGAAATTGTACACTCGGACGTCTGGGGCCCTGCTAAAATTGAATCAAATGGAAAAGCACGTTATTACGTCACATTTATCGATGAATTCTCGGGATGGTGTGAAATCCGATTTTTGAAGAACAAGAGTGAAGTATTTCAAGTATTCAAAGAATACAAGGCATTAGTAGAGAATCAAACGGGAAAGAAAATCGTGTATTTTCAGTGCGATAATGGGAAAGAATTCGTAAACAATGAATTCAACGATTATTTGAAAGAAAATGGCATTTCCCGCAGACTCACAGTGACTTACACTCCTCAACAAAATGGGATAGCCGAGAGAAGAAATCGTACGATAATAGAGATGACAAGATGCTTACTAATTCAATCGAAATTACCGTTATCATTCTGGGCAGAGGCTGCAAATACAGCGAATTACATAAGGAACAGATGCCCATCCAGGAATAACGAAGGGAAAACTGCTTTTGAATTATGGACAGGAAATGTACCGGATGTTGAAAAATTTGAAGAATTTGGAAGTAAGGTTTTGTGTTGGACAGATCACCAACAGGAAATAAACTTGAAGCGAAATCCAAAGGCGGAATTTTTCTGGGATATTCTGAAGAATCAAAAGCGTTTAGAGTCTGGTTGACTGAGGAAAAACGTGTGGATATTTCACGAGATGTAAAATTTATGATGAGTGAAATTGGAATTCAAAAATCAAGTGAATCTGGGAAGAGTGAAGAGAAATCAGAAAAAAGATACGTCGGCATTTCTTTGTCACCAAGTACTGCAAAAGAGATAATGGAAGAATTTCCTGAAGAAGATTGGTTCGATGCTGAAGAAAATGATGGTAAAAATGAACAATTGCCTGGACGTCATGAGGATCATGGTAATCATGAAGAACACGATGAACAGATGGAAGTTCATGGAATACCTGAAGAAATGCATGATGAATCAAGTGTCTCAGATGAAACTGAAACCACTGAAATCGAGAATGTGGAGCAAGGAGTCGAGTTGAAGAGAGCTAGGGGAAGACCAGAAATAGTTAGAACTGGTAAACCAGGGAGACCAACTAAAAAATACAAAATGGTACCTGTAGAGAGTACGAACTATTTTTCAGGATTGGCAGAAATCTCGATACATGAAGCTATCACAGGGTCAGACGCTAACGAGTGGTTGGATGCAATGGTAGTAGAAATGAAGTCTATTATCAAAAATAATACATGGATCATCGTAGACAAACCAAAAGATGAGAAGATAATAGGCAGCAGATTCATATTGAGAAATAAATTTAATGCAGATGGAACACTAGACAAGAGGAAAGCAAGGGTGGTAGCAAGGGGTTTTAGTCAACGTCCAGGAATAGATTTTGATGAAACCTTTGCTCCAGTCGCTCGAATAAGCTCAATACGAGTGGTAATTGCTCTTGCAACTGAACATCAAATGAAAATCAGACAATTTGACATAACTACAGCGTATTCAAATGGAACACTTGAAGAGAAAATATTCATGGAATTACCAGAATGCATGGAAGAAATACTAGAAAGAATAATTTCCACTGAAATAAAAAGTAGTGAAATTAGGAAGAGAAGTGAGATGATATTAGAAGAAATTAAAAAAGGACAGGAGGTCTGTCTCATGAAGAAAGCTCTCTACGGCTTGAAGCAAGCAGGACGTTGCTGGCATGAGAGACTATGTGAAGAATTGAGGAAGTTCGGATTGATTTCATCAAAACACGATCCTTGCATTTTCTATTCTGGACGAGGGGAAGAATTAATGGTAATAGTAATTTACGTAGACGATATTATAGTAATTTCCAAAATTGAAGAACATATTGACGAATTCGAGAGACATCTGATTAAATCTTTCGAATTGAAGAGTCTAGGTGAAATAAAATATTGTCTGGGAATTGAATTTACTCAAACTGAAAATGGAATGAAACTAAGCCAAAAGGGATATATAAATGAGTTACTGGAAAAATTTTCGATGAATCATGCTAATCCAGTGACCACGCCAGTTGATCCAAGTCATAAACTGAGAAAAGATGATGAAAACAATGAGTCTAAGAAAAAGTTACCATACAGAGAACTGGTCGGATCACTCATGTATCTTGCGGTGTGTATACGATCAGACATCGCTTATGCTACGAGTAATCTCAGTCAATACAACAATTGCTGCAATGATACACATTGGAATGCTGCAAAACGTGTCCTAAGATACTTGAAGGGTACTCAAGACATTGGAATTAATTTTGAACGATCTTCGAGACCATTGATAGGATACGTAGATGCTGATTGGGCAAATTGTTTGGACGATAGAAGATCTTATACTGATTATGTATTGTGACGTGACATTTTCCTCCTCATCGGAAAAATGCCGACACCTTCGTCCCTTCCCTACCCCCTTCGAACCTAAAACTAAAACTCCCCCGAAGGGGCTAAAATGGGCGCCAGTTGGTCTAATTTGGCGGGACCAACACCGCAATTTACTCCAGCCAACAATTAAAATAACTTAACCTAAATAACCCGTAAACGTAACCAAAACCCCAAAACGTAACGCGAAACCTAAAACCTAAACGGAAGAGGGTGGAAGGGTACGGAACAGCCTCTCGGCAGCTCAGCACTCGGTCATGGAGAGAGGGGTGGATTCGGTGGTGACGATGGGATCTTAGGGTAAACTCAAAATAAAACGCCAATATTATCCTTACGTGTTCCACTATTGAACCAAAACGAGTATATACAAAAGAACTATTCATAATACGGGTAATAATAAAATACAAGAAATATCATGGGGAGGGCGCAAGTCCATTGATCTGCGGCCTGGATCCTTCGTGTGCTTGGGGTGGTATCCTGACCACTGTATTTGAGGGCATCACTCTAGGGGTGGTTGCGTCGGCAGACGCTTCCATCACGTCCTTCGATCGTCGGGAACATCCCCAACTCCTACGAGACTACGGAAGGGTCCCGTATTTGATTTGGGGGTGTGTTTGAGCAAAAGATACTCTCAAGGCTCTTGGCCCAAGCAGCTCCGCCCCAATCACCTAAGAAATCACTCAGATTCCGCGATGGTGACTTAGGGGTGGGTTTTGGGCAAAAGATACCCAAGGATCTCCTAGTGGTCAAACTTTTCCCTGAAATCCCGCGGAGAATCCCACGGATTCTCCGAATAGGGTTAGGGGTGGTTTTGGGGCAAAAGATACCCAAGAGTTCCTTATTCGAGACGATTTCTCCCCAGATCACTAGAGAAATCAATGGGATTTCCCGATTGTGAGTTGGGGGTGGTTTTGGGCAAAAGATACCCCAACGCCACTCGAAGATTCGTCGCTTTCCCCAAATCCCGCGGAAAATCCAACGGATTCTCCGAAAGGGGTTGGGGGTGGGTTTTGGGCAAAAGATACCCAAGCACCACTCGACAACTGGGGATTTTCCCCAAATCCCGCGGAAAATCCAACGGATTCTCCGAAAGGGGTTGGGGGTGGGTTTTGGGCAAAAGATACCCAAGCACCACTCGACAACTGGGGATTTTCCCCAAATCCCGCGGAAAATCCAACGGATTCTCCGAGAGGGGTTGTGGGGGTGGTTTTCGGACAACAGATATCCGAGTCCCCTGTAACAATTGATATCGCCCCAAAACATGGGAAGAATCCAAGGGATTCAGTCCTGATTGAGTTGGGGGTGGTTTTCGGACAATAGATATCCGAGCCCCACTTCGACAATTAATATCTTCCCCAAATCACGGGGAAAATCCAAGGGATTCACCCCTATGTAACTTGGGGTGGTTTTTCGGACAAAAGATATCCGATTCCCATGTGACCATGAATATCTTCCCCAAATCACGGGAACAATCCAAGGGATTCGACCCTAGGTGATTTGGGGGTGGTTTTCGGACAATAGATATCCGAGTGCCACTCGACAATTAATTATACCCCTGAGTTAGGCCCAGGGGGAGTTGCGAGGAGTCAAGTACGTTGGGGTGCAAAGTGGGACTGACGCCAACGGCCTAACACCCCCACGCAATAATAGACTCGTCCATTCTCGACGCTACCTGAAAATTCGCGGAAAACGAGAAAAAGCCGGGAAAATACTCGCGAGCACAGCACAACCCCGTGGAGGGTTGATCTTAGAGACGTGAGGCTAATTGTCCAAGTAATTAAATAATTCTCCCGTGAGAATTAATAATTTTTCCGAGGGAAAGTAATTAATTTGGTTGACCACGTGGCCAAAAAGAAAAACGACTCACTTTGGGTTTCTTCCCCGAAGTTGGTGAATTGGGGGTTAACCTCCCTTTTCCACGTCTCTCCTCGTCTCTGTCTCCCCGGGTGATCCTCTAGGGTGGTTGGAGTGGCTCAGGGGTTGTGAGAGAACTCCTGGGGTCGTTTCAGTCACTTTCAACTCACACTTTCTATCGTCTTCTTTTCTTTCCTCACTGTGCACGTGTTTTCGCGAGCGGTTGGCACTCGTTGTGCTCACTGCAATGTCCCGGACGCAACTGGTTTCACGTCGCCATGTGTGAGAACATGGTGGCGTGTCCGGTTGAGGCGATGCATGCGCGCTCTGCTGCTGTCGCTCAGTAACAGAGCGGCACGAGAATCGGCCCAACTGTAGCCCGCGAATATTTGAATGGGAGGAAGAATTGAATTCTTTCCCCATTCAAATAAAATTGGGAATTCTGCCGACGGAATTATTGGATTCCGTCGCAGTATTTATCCTCGGAAATTCTCCAATTTCTTGGGAATCGAAGAAACAGAGGACAGTTGCTCTTTCTACAACTGAGGCCGAATACATGGCTTTGACTGAAGCAGTGAAAGAAGCAATGCATCTGAAGAGATTTCTCATGGAACTGGGATTCAATTCAACGTCGAAACTACAACTATTCTGTGACAACAATGGAGCTCTAAAATTAGCTAAAAATCCAGTATTCCACAGCAGAACTAAACACATAGATGTTAGACATCATTTCGTGCGTGAGGCAATTCAGGATGATGAAGATTTGAAGATAAACTATATTCAAACATCTGATATGACAGCTGATATTTTAACGAAGGGTTTACTGGGAACTCAACACAAAAAGTGTATTAAACTATTGGGCTTATCATGAATGAAGTTTTTCGTTTTGAGGGGAAGTGTTAAGCTTGACAACGAAGTTGTTTTATTAACAAAAAGAAAAACGATTAACATTCTTTTGTATCTCTTAGACATCTGTCATTAATAAAAATACATTCATTGAATCAAGACGTTTAGCAATTACTCTGTATTAACAACATTTAATGTATTAAGTATAAAAAAATATTGTTTGTTTGAACAATGTGAATGACAGACTGAGAGATATCTTTAACAGAATTGTGAAATAAAGATGTTTCTTGATGAATATGAGTCAATGTGCATATAATACGATATACCGCATAGAAAAAATCAAGATTTCTCAAGAAGTTCAAAATTTGAGATGAAATAGTTATTTTTTTTTTTTATATGACTATATATATTTAATAGTCATTAAATTATGTTAATTATGTTAAAAATAAAGAATGACTATTTCATCTCAAATTTTGAAATTCTTGAGAAATCTTGATTTTTTTTATGCGATATATCGTATTATATGCAGATTAACTCATATTCATCAAGAAACATCTTCATTTCACAATTCTGCTGACATTCACATTGCTGTCATTCTGGTGAATTGACATAAGGAAAAAAAAAATATTTTTTCTTTATTATATTTATGTGATGAAAATCATATAAAATCCCACACCGACCTTCCTTCGGCAAATTTTTCCGGAAAAAAAAATATTTTTTCTTTATTATATTTATGTGATGAAATTTATGTGATTTTTACTGAATATACGTTTGAAAGCTTCACATACATTTTTCGCAGGCTTATCAGTTAGAGGTTCCACCCAGGCGTCTTTACTGACTACGTCAATTACCGACAATAAATAGGAAATTCCATCATTATATGATTTAAACTTTTCTAGATCGATTAAATCGGCTTCCCATACATGATCTATAGTATCGACGATATAATGTAACCGTGGGAATTTACGCCGTATAGGTTTATGGAGAGTATATATATTTTGAGCATTTAACCAATCATGAATATCTTCAAGAGGAAATTTATTTTCATATTTTTCAATAATTCGCGTAGATCCCGAATGACCCGCAGAATCTTCGGGGTCGTAATAAGTTCGTTAGAACGAAACTTATTAAAGTTAGGTTAGAACCTAACTCTGCCCATGATTTGATCGGTGTGCTACTCGGAGTACTGTTTGAAAAATCAACTTTTTTCCTGCGGGTGGGTATTGTAGTTCGCGGAGTGGAGTAAGGTGTCGATACTGCTGGTGAGGCCCAAAAACTTTTGTTGCCAACAAACTCTCTCGGCGTATTAATTTCATGACGAAATCGCGCGTGATTGTCTCTCTTCCCGTAGCTTTTACTGTCTGTCTGTGTCTTAGCGCGTCATTTACCAAGTCAACAATGTTGGAACCCTGAAGACGCGTGCTGTCTATTTCTACCGCACCCGTAGCGTCCCACTTCAGGCGGTTACTGAATTCTCCAAGATACTTGAGTAACGCATCAGCCTGCTTTTGGAATTTTTTCGGGACACCTGTGAGTATCTGGTCGGTAGTGTAGGTTTTGACGGTTTCTTCTGGTTTTTTTCCTTTGGGCTCCTCTGTTTTACCCATGAAGTATAAATAACGCCTCAAGACATCTTGATAGAGTTTCCATTTCTCTGCTGCATTTTTATTCGTTACCGAGTTGAGGATGGCAGCCATTTCTGAATCCAGACGAGATGACACGTCCCCAGGGGTCTGTACTGTTGGTGTAAAGCTGTCTTCTGGTACCAGCACCATTTTTCTTGCATGCTCCATTAGAAGATCTTCGATACCAAGCTACTAAGTATAGGAGCCACTATGAGAGGCAATAAACTGCCTCGTTTCTGGTTGATGATAATTTTCTTTCTCAATTTTAAGCTTTTACCAAATTTGGCGAGCTTTCGCAGGAATTTTTTAAGAGGAGTAATTTCCATATCAGCCATACTCATTTTTCTAATTCTTTTCGAATTTTTAGAGGGTAAACACGGTAAGTTTGGGGACTGAAGAAGCGCATTTTAATGAGCTTCTGAATTTCCATTCCTTTTCAATTTTCCTTGCCTGTGCAGTGGAGACCACATGTTTCACGCACTTTCTTCTTATAAGATATTTTTATTTTAAAAATTCTCAAATATATTCTATTTTTATTTTTTCCTCGCATAACTACTCTTTTTTCCTACTCTCCTAATACTTCTACCCCAAAAAGTCAACATTCCCGTGAAGACCACCCCAAATTTCATTCAAATTAATTTTCAATTTCCATGTTCTCCTGATACATTTCAGAATACACATCGCCTCGTCAACCGCGAGTTCCCCCTCCCTCGGGAAAACCCCACTATTCCCACATAGCCCACCGCGAGAAGGCCCGCGCTTTTCCAGCAGCGACGGTGGCCATTTTCCTAGGCTCCTAATACTCATCGAATTTATGATGAGTCATATTTCCCATCACGCGCGAGATCCCCCTCCCCCCCCTTGGGAAGGCCCATACCACACGGCCCACCGCGAGAAGGGCCCGCGCTTTTCCAGCGCGACGGTGGCGCCCCCGCTTTCCCCGCTGCGGCAAAAATGTGAAGTAGCTCCCAGGCGTACCCCTATCTACTAAGGGAAACATACCAAGGGCAGCGCTCTTACTCGGTAAATTAGAGGAAACCTATGACCGACCGAACAAGCAAGAGAGCTATCCCAGTCGGCCTCTGGTCTTCAGACTACACACTTAACTAACTCATTCTGGGTTGCTACACACTCAGGTTTTTTTGAAGAATCATGTTAATGAGTTCCACCATCTTCTAGCTGAAGATCTCTAGTTTACAAATCACTATGATTTTATCTACTTATCGCAATTAATAGAGGAAGAATCATTGAAAATGTCCAAAAAATCCTGCAAGCGAATTTTCCGCCTTTTTTTGCATCTTTAATAATGAAAATATCAACTACAGCTTCACAGAATCCTATTTTTGAGAGTATAAAGCTTCGATTTCACTGCTTGTGAGTTGAAATTTTTTTGTTTGAAACGTGTGATAGAAGTCAATGAAGTTGTGGGTTGTTGTACACCCAGGATGAACCGGTCCAGGACGCCAGAAAATGGCGGCCCTTAGAGGGATAAGCATGTCTGATTGCTATGAATACATGCATTGACATACTCTATGCTTCTCGTGATACTTTCAAACCTTCCGAATGATATTTATGAAGCGGCAATTGGAATTCTAATAAAACAACAAAATATCCCTGTAATTTCTAATGCCTTTTTTCCCTACCTTTCTCCCATATTATGGAATTGGGACGAATAATTTGCCAGCGTGGTATCAAAGATGTATTGAGGCCATGAGAGCCAGAACTATTAGCAGTTCACATCCCGCTATCGTCCGTTGACGATAGCAGCCACTCTGACTCATCTCTTGAATGGAAAAAAGGGGGAGGTGATATATTAAAAAATAAAAAAAAAATAAAGAGGTTGTTTTATAACCTCTCTTTTATTTTTCTCATACACACAGGTTTTTACACAGACAAAAGGGATCGTCGTAAATATTTGGAGGTTTACGACAGCAGTTCGGAGTCTGATGTTCACAGCCACGAATCGTCTAGTAGCCCTGAGCATTATCATAACCGCAGAGTAAGTCATGATCGAAGGAGCCAACGCAGAGACGATAAGAATCGTCATTGTAGCCGAGTTCGCAGTAGAGGTCGTGACAGAGATCGCGGCCGAACTGCGGACAAAAGGACAAAAGGACCGAAGCAGAAGTGCGTACAGTCGCTCGAGAGACCACGTACATGGGGAATCAGAAATTGACCGTAGCAGTTCTAACGACAATGAATATTCGCGGGAATCCTCTAGGTCTCCAAGTATTCCCAGTAAAAAATGTAGTCTGCCTTCACCCACACCTCAAAAACAAGATGCTCAGACAACAGAAGACACAACAAATGTCGAAGCTGCGCTAGACCCTGAGATTCTAGATATTATTGGGGTCAGAGTTCATCCAAATAGGAAATTTGCACCTGCAGTGCACTCTGAGATCAAAAGTGGAATCGACGACATTATTAAGAAGGGATTGACAGATGAGAAAAAGAAAATACTGCTAGAAAAATTCCTTTCCTCAGAGAATTGTATTATGATGGATGCACCAAAGCTGAATCCAGAGCTGAAGGCTACCCTTCAGGAGACAATTGTAAAGAGAGACAAACGAATTGTCGAAAAATAAGGTAGCATAACAGCGGGGCTTGCTGGAATACTAGATATTATTACTAAGATCACTAACTCTAAAGAGGATGAAAAATTGCCTGTTAATGAACTGATGGAGTCCCTTTGGGGAGTCTTACATCTGTTAGCTGATCTACAGCACGAGGAGTCTGACATTCGACGCAGCCTGGTGCTGAAAAATATCAATACATCGGCAAGGGAAGCTCTGAATGGCACGGTGCCTGGTGAATGGTTATTTGGCGAAAAGCTAGATGACATAGTCAAGGCGGCAAAAACTCTGGAAGCATCGAGTAGAAGCCTGAAGCCTACCTCTCAGCAGAAAGATAAAAATCAGTTAAAAAACTTCAGGGGCCCGTCTCAGCGCAAATCGTCATACAAGCAAGGCCGCAATCAACCGTTGAGCTGGCAACGCCAGAACCAGCGGTCATCACATCAGAGCCAGAGGAAATATCAGAAGCATCAGTCAGCACCCAGGAAGAGCAGCACTGCGGTGAACAAGGAAAACTAAATGATCTAAGTGTCTTAGCAGGTAGACTCAAGCAATATCGTACAAACTGGGCAGAAATCACGGCGGACAGTCGTATGCTGAGCTGGATAGATGGGTACAAGATTCGCTTCGTGTCCAAAGTTACACAACTTGTTCTACCTGCAGAACCCAACTGGTCACTCTATGAACTAGGAATCATTCGTAGTCAAATAGAGAAATTAGAGCTTAAAGGTACTATTGTTGAGGTCAACACGAGTAAAAATCAATTTATTCCAAAAATCTTTCTGGTTCCAAAACCTGATGGGACTCATCGTCTGATACTCAATCTAAAGAATCTCAATAAATTCATTGATACGGAGCATTTTAAACTTGAAGACGAAAAGACAGTGAAAAGATTGATGACGCCAAACTGTTTTATGGCATCAGTTGACCTGCAAGATGCATATTATTTGGTGGCAATTAAAGAGTCAGATCGAAAGTATTTGAGGTTTAAATCTCAGAACAAATTGTATGAGTTCACGTGTCTTCCGTTTGGCCTCAGTACTGCACCATATACGTTCACAAAGATTATGAAACCAGTTGTCTCTTTTTTGCGGAATTTAGGTTATACTAGGGGGCTTCGCCCCCTGCTCGCTGCGCTCGCCAGCCCCGGGGGGCTCCGCCCCCCGCTCGCTTTGCTTGCTCCCCCCCAACGTTTTCATCCAATTTCCCAAAGACGGAAAATATTTCCTCAATTCTCAAAAAAAATGAAACGAATTCTCTATAATGTCGAATGCTGTCAATAATAATGAAAAACATGAAGCAGCATGATGATGTTCTTCAGTAACTTGCTGGGGTTATCCACTCAATCATCGAAAAATGACTGACTCTCCAAAAATTGAAATATCTTCCAAAAACATTCAATTTAATTTCTTAATTAACTACATTCAAGGGTAAATAATGTTATTTGCATACGTGTTTATTTCAGTTGAAATTTAATATAATAAGAACCATGGATCAATCAATATCAATTTTCTTTTTTTTGGCAGAATCATCTTCCATAATCATCACCTCTCCGTTTTCATCCAAGTCCCTCGAAAATCTTTTCTTCATTCATTTTATTTAAAATTTTTTGGATTATAGTCTTGCAAAATCTGAAATATTGAAGATTTTGTTTTGATTAGGTATGAAAAGTTAGTGAACAATAAATCAATTTTTTATTTTTAATAGTAAATTGAATGAATTATGTTCATAATAGAGTATATGAGAGAATATTATATATATATATATAGTAAAAATAGTTTTTAATTATTATTTTTTTATAAAACAGGCCCCGACCTCGCCTGTTTCTGTGAGACTCATCCACGTAGTCAGTCCCTCCTATCTGAATTTATTCAGGATAAATCATGTAAAAATTTTAAATAAATTTCAAAGAAAAAGGATATATCATTCTTCTAACCGTCCATAGACATCGAGAACTATAAATTTCAGTATACAAATTTTTGTCAATATTGTTCTCAACGTATACTTTTTTGAATTGGTGAAGTATGTGTCTGAATATTTTTGATTTCTATTGAGCTAATTTGCCAATCTCTTCGCCTTTTTCCTGTTCATAGAAAATAAGTACATTATCATCGAAGTTAGCATATTTCAAGTCATATACCTTTTTTGAATGATTTGTTCAATTTGCTGTAATATGTTATGATTATTCAAATAATATGAAGTCCATTTCAAATTTAATTTCCATTCATTTTCCTTTTCTTATGCGAAGAGCAAGAACTGCCATGAGAACTTCTTTCTCCCTCACATTTGCGTTTTCCTCCATTTTTTTGTATTTCTTTGAAAATTCCCTTTTTATTCATTCCATTCAGGATTTTTTGGACAATAGTTCTACAAAATCTGAAAAAAAGTTACAGTTATATAATTTGCCTATATGTTTGAAGTATTACAATATTTAATAGACAATATTATCATTTGATTTTCAACAGTATTCAATCAATTCAAACGATCATTAATCAATAATTTAGATTATATATACAGATCAAAATCTCCTAATGTTTTGCTTCCGAATGGAAGCTTTACAAACGTGAAAATTTCCAAATGCTGGTTTTTTGTTGGGAACTACCTAATATGATTCGAAGAGACCGAAAATGATTTTTAGAAAAAATGTCTGTCTGTGTGTGTGTGTCCGTATGTATGCCTGTGTGATTTGCTACATTACACTGCTCCTAAATGATTTGGCCTAGGAACTTGAAATTCTGTCAGTATATTACTATCACTGAACTCTTCATTTTAAGCCCCACTTGATCGAAATCGGATGTGTAGTTTGTGAAAAATCAATAATTTTCAATTTTTTGTTTTTTTTTATTTCAAAAATTTCTTAATTGATTTCGTCCAAACTCACAGTGGATGATTCTCATCTCATTATTCAGTTGTGTGAATTTTTTCAGATTTTTCCCACCATTAGTTTTTTGGTTATTTTCGTTTTAAGGTTTTTTTGATGAAATTCCGTGGCAACACGATAGCCATTGAACTATACACAGGAGAAACTCCAAATTGAGGGACTTTCCTCTTCCGATCTTTTCTCACAAATTTCATCTTTAAATTTATTCCATAAAGTCAATCCATCTATATTTTCACATGTTAATAGTAAATATGCAAAAAAACTTTGCAATGATTAAGGCATCATCATTGAGCAGCATTCGCCTAGCATTTCTTCAAAAAATTGATCATTGAGGGACTTTCTAGTCCTACTGAAGATTAAGACTGGGATTGATTTTGGATCTGATCGAACAAAGAGTTCTTGAGTTACCCATAAATAATGATATCTCCAAATCGTATTTTTCGACCTTTCAATTTACGTCGAATCTTTTCCAAAATTTACAACTGGGTGATTCACATCTTGTTATATAAGAAACTGAAGAAAAAGAATGTTCATTCAATGACTGGGAGAAAAACTAGATACTTATAGCTTTGTATATGCGTATATGGATGTCTACATAAACGCCAATATTACAATGACTTGGAGACAGTCTCATGGAGCGATATGATGTTCCGTTGAACAATTCTTTCAACGATCCTTCTCCAGATTGAATAATTACTGATCACGATTATTGAAAAAACTAATTCAATCCCATTTCCAATTCAGCATCGTTACGAACTTTGAATGAAGATGAAGGAAGGAATGACGGTCTGATTTTGCCATGATCCATGATATAGTGAATAATCTAAATAAAAACAAGTAGAAACTATAGAAATTTACTCTCTGCGATCCATTATTGGATAATGAATAGATAATCAGACTTATCATAAATTTGGAAAATAGAAGATTTTGCTGAGGACGCATCTGTCCTTTTCTGATCAGGTTCCCACTGTTCATCTCGGTGGGCAGTAGGCTCTCAACTACACTTTTTTGGATCCCCGAGTAACTGTTCAGCACTTCCGTCCCCCGTGTTGAGGACCCCCGACCCTCCTGGAAAAAGTTCTCCATGTGCCAGGGTCGTCCTTTCTGCCAGGGAGCTCAGCGTGGTCTATACCCAATGTATCTTCAAATTTCCCAAGCTCTATCAGTCAAGTTATCAAATTCAACTAGTTAGGTTTATTAACATAATTCTAAGCTTTAAAGTCACCTCAGTTTAATTGCCCTAATTTCATCTTCAGATGTCTTTTAAAGGAGTCAAGTTTTCCATTTGAATATTCATCTATTTTTTTAAATATTCATCTAACGGAATGTGGGAGTTCATGGAGGGACTCTGAGATAGGGAAAAGTTGGTAGAAAAAACCCTATGGCACCGGGCTCGTCTTCTATCTCGAGGAGCTGTCTCGTCAATGCCTCACTCATCTTCCAATTTTTCAAGCTCTGCAGGCCGTATTGTTGAAGTCAGTTATGTAGTTTCGCCAGCCTGATTTTCAGTCATAACGTCATCCCAGTTAATTTTTCATACTTCTCCTCTACGTGTCTTCTAAAAGAGTCAAGTCTGCAATCTAGGTATGCCTGTTGTGTCTCTCATTTCTTATTTATGATGAAACCAAATTTTTGATGAGTATTTATGATGAAACCAGATGTCATTTTTGATGATTACTTCAGTGAATTTCTCAGTTTAAGCTAGGATTAGTGGTTCATCTTGTTCGGAAATTTAAGATTACAGTGATAGTTGAATTTTCATGTAAACACATAAATGGGGGTTGATATCATCTCTTGATTCTTTGCTACAAAACGAATGGGATATCAAATCATCTATCACGATCCAAATTGTATTCTTCAAAATATATGCCGTATAATGACCAATACTTTCATCGTTCATTTCTTCAGGATCTATGCTGTTCACTATGCCCACTAGCTGGTAATCGTCATCTTTAATATGTAGAAACTCGGGAAAATTATTGAGCGGTTCTTGTAATTTGTGATAAGAGGGACATTCGATGAACAGATGATCCCGGAAGATAATATTATCTACTCTGCTTTCATGATTATTTCCACATTTTATCGTGTGTTTATCAAGCAATTCTTGAATGGTTATATTCAAAACAGAAGAAAACCCAGCATAGTTGTGATGACACATTGCATTATAATTTGGAGTAATTATTATTTCTTCCTTAATTGTAATACCACAAGTAGAACAGTTTCCTTGGATTAAGTAGCTAGGTTCTTCGGTAAATAGGATTCTGCACAAATCTACTATATTCATAGCAGAGTTTAGAACAATATCATGTGATTCATTTGAAAGAAAATATGACGACCATTCGGAAGCAAATTGCTAATGAATTAGCAGAAAAGGCTACATGATAAGCTTTAAAGGCGATTTTCCACTTGTTTTCTACAACAAACCTGCCATTCGATTGATCAACAGCTTGTAACTTTTTATGCAATGCAGAATCGATCATTCCTCGTATGAATCTTTCATCATAAGCACGCAGATTCTCCTCCAATTTATTGGCAGCACGTACAATCGTGAGCCAATCATTGTCAACCCGATCATCTTGCAGAACTAAAATTAGGGGAAACAAATGAATTAATGACCTTAAATATTAGAAATGAATTAAAATGACCTTAATATTTCTCAGCTTACAGTCATGAAGATACTCTTCAGGGAATTGATCTTGATCCATTGCTTCACCCATCGCGGTTGATTTGAAATATATAGTAAATTGATTGCCAGAAGGATTTGGTCATACAGCGAGAAACAAATGAAGAATGATATCTGAAAATCGTTCGTAATATTAACAATATTATATTATTGACAATATGAAGTTACACACATTTTGAATTAGTTTTTACAGCCCATTGATAATCAATTGATTTAGATTCATTTTTATTTTTTTTTTCAAATGTATTAAATAATACGGAAATTTTCATCATTTGATCATTGTAGAATTTCCGTATAAACGATATTGTTGACATAATTTGTTCCTTCTTCCATAGATTCTCCAATAATTTTGACTTTCAATTCAGCCATTGAGCGGCATCACGATAATGCGACGTATAATTGACCATGACTGAATATAGGCGTTTCTTGATCAATGTATAAACCAACCATATCGAAGGTTTGCCCTTGTGCTCTATTTATAGTCATTACAAATGCTAATCGCACTGGGAATTGGGTCCTGTTTAAGACAAAAGGTAGTTCCTTATTCTCTTTTGTATTCAGCGTGATTTTCGGAATACAAACAGTATTTCCAGCTTTATCACCAGGGAGGATTGTACAACATAATGTATTATTGATGATTCTCCGAACAATGAGCCGTGTACCATTACAAAGGCCATCCAAGATACAAAGATTTCTCACTAACATTACCACAGCACCAATTTTCAAATTCAATTTCCAAGGTGGCAAGCCTGAGACATTCAATGTATTCAAATATTCAGGTTGAAATCTAATCATCAATGAATCATCATCAGTTCCATCTCCATCAATCGATGTAGCTTTATCGAATCCAATACATTCTATCAATTGGCCGGGAAATTTCCGAAGGATTTGTTCATTAAGGGCATTTACTTGTTTATTTAATGGTGCTAATAAAACTCGGTTGGAAATAATTTTTTCAGTGAAATTGTTTTCAAAAACTGCTTGAATTAAATTATCCGTAAGCATTGTATCAGGTATTTCCAGTCTTTCAACTTTTCCGTTCCCTATTTTCAATAACCATTCATGGAACAATTGATTATCTGCTCTCATATTAATTTTTAATGTGAAACGTTTTATTGTTTTCCAGAACGATAATTTCGGAATAGATGCTTCTACAATTTGTTTTCTTCCTGCTCGTTTCATTACTGGTAGAATTTGTCGAAAATCACCGCCAAATAATATGAATTTTCCACCAAATAATTCATCAGTTGACAACAAATCTTTCAGGGTCACATCGATTATTTTCAGAGCCATACTTGGAATCATTGAAGCCTCATCCCAAATAATGATGTCTGTTTCTATTAACGTTTTTTTTGTTCGTCGACTCAGATAAACAGGTGTGATCTCTTTTTCTGATTCAGGCAGCAATAATGGTAATTTGAAGAACCTATGCGCTGTACGGCCGTTAGGTAATAATATTGCCGCTATACCAGTCCAAGCACTGGAAACAACATTTCTACCCAGAGAACGTTGGTGATGATAAAAGCATTTATAAAGAAACGTTTTACTAGTATCACCTGGACCAGCAACAAAAAAAATCTTTCTATGATTTGCTGAATTTTTCAATACTCTTGTAATATTTTCAAATATTCTCAATTGATCTGTATTCAAAAGCGCTTTCAATTTCTGAGTAGTTTCTACATGTTCGTTTATGTTTAATTCATCATCGAATTCATCAAATTTCGAATCCAATATAGTAATATCAATTCCATAATCAGTGAGACTTCTATCTTCACTATTCAATCGGAGTTCAATAGCGGCTAATACATCCTCTTCCGATCTTTTCTCACAAATTTCATCTTTAAATTTATTCCATAAAGTCAATCCATCTATATTTTCACATGTTAATAGTAAATATGCAAAAAAACTTTGCAATGATTAAGGCATCATCATTGAGCAGCATTCGCCTAGCATTTCTTCAAAAAATTGATCATGAATAATGAAACCAGCCATATATGCAGCTTCCTTGAAAGTCCCACAAAGTTGACCTCTTACAGTTTTTAATGATTCGAAAGATACAGCTCCTGCAATATGTCTTAACAATACTTTCAGAAAAAATCTTTCACTATCGCGAGGCGAAACTGAATACATTCGTACAATAATTTTTCCGAACCGTTGTTTTCTCTTCTGCCACGTTTTAGTCTTTTGGTGCCAAACATAATGTAAAGAAATTTCACAATATTTATAACATCTTGCTTGAATGTCATTATTATTCAGATTGAAATACGCCATCAATTTTGTGATTGAATGTTCAGATTGTATTGCTTCTTCTTCATTTCCTCCTCCGAAAATGACATTCTGTTGATTTGGTAGATGAACAGGTAATCGAACAACACTATGACTCATCCCATGAGTTGGTAATTCAATCATTCGCCATGCTGCTTCCATAGAGCTTAAATAGCGTGTATCAACATAGTCATTGATTTCATTCCGTATTGCATTGGATCCATCTCCGATAGTCATATAAATGCGATCATGAGGCTTGTTGGCATATTTGAAGATATACTTGATTGCCATAATTGACCCACAATGTTCAACATTTATATGACATTGGTATTTCATCAACAAATATGGATTATAAGGAACTACCATAGAATTATCCACTGGAACAGTTTTTCGGTTCACCTGCTTTCTATATGGATAACACATTTTCCGATTATCGCGACGCCTATAGCAAGGAAACCCATCCTTTTCAATTTTTGTTTCATTCTGGAAGTTTTTAGGAAATTTTTTTGAACATTTCTGTGAAGTTGAATCCCAACATAATGTTTCAGAAGAATGAGGACCGTGGAGCATGTGTCTCATGACCAGCTCATGCATGATTGGATATTTAGTCTTATTGGGGATCTCCGCCGATATAAACTTATCCACAATTTCAGGCGTCAGCATTTTGTATTCAGGGGCCAAAACGAATAAGCAATGAGCATGTGGTAAGCCTCTTTTTTGAAATTCAATACTGTACGTATAACCAAAAACTCTTCCGAATACACTCCCAGATATAATTTCCTTGAAAAAACTCTCAAAACGCAGAAAGAAAATCCGGCATACTAAGTGAGGGATATCTGAAATAGCAGTTCCTTCAGGTGCTAATTTCAAATATTTGGTAATTTCTTTCCATTTAGGATTAGCAGTGACTGTGATGAAAAGATCTGCTCAACCAACTTCTCGAGTCATAGCCATGGCATCTTGATAATGTTGTTGATGCCCTCTTGGTCCCTCTTGAAAAGATGAAGGTAGAACAACAGCCTGTCCTAAACGTATTGGATTCGAAGTATTTGCGATCCTACTTTCCACATGATCCATCAATCCCTGAAGTGTTTCTCTCCTGAATTTATGTTGACTAGTACGGAAGTAATTTAAACGATTCCATTCGTTTGTAATGTACATATGTAAAATGTATTGTTGAGTCAACTTTCTTGCCATATTAAAAGGGTTGAAAGAATACTTCAAAATACGCATACGCCATCCGAAATACTGTACTACAGTAACATGATGACGTTTATTATGCTTTTGATTTTTCATATGAAGAGAGTATCCTAAATCTCCATTCGGATATAATAATGGGAACATCATTGGTTCTACATGTGGTGATAATTTATATATTGCTTCACAACAGAATTTATGCTTAGGGTACACAACAAAATCAACATCGGAAGGAACATCACCTATGAAGAATATATGAATTTATGTTATATATACAACAATTAAAGGACAACATTTCAGTTACCATGCTTCCCAGTGACCAATAGCATGGCTATTTCAGAAGTTGCACCAATTCCTGTAGGTACCTGATGATTGTTTTTTGTTTGAACCAAACTTCGTAAGAAATATATTTGTGGATTCAATTTCGAATTTGTAGAATGAATTTTATACAACGATTTATATTTTTCCGCATAAGGGTTCTTCGCAATAACCTGATTAGAAATTAATATCTTATTAGCATTGTTCCATAGGAGCCTTGTTCTGAATAACAGCTTCACCTTGTCTATTATTTTCAGTGTTTGCTTTACACAAACTTCAGATTGTCTGAAATCAAGTGCTGTTTTTTTATCATAAACGTAAATTTGACCGTTTCGAGGAGTTTCATTTGACGAAGGAAGGAGACTGATAGTCGCCACAGCATTAACAGCACCTCTAATTTTAAATGAACCATATCCTGCCATTCTAATTTCTTCTGATGGATAAAACGTTGTCATAGCATAGGAATTATTATAATAACGAATATTCTCTCTGAATTGTAAAGATTTATCATCATTATTCAAAAATAAATTCTCAAATTCGAGAGGAAATTGTGGGAGTTCTTCTAACTGAATTGAACCTCCATGACAACAATTATGTAGAACCCTTCCATGTTCAAGCGGAAATAATAAAGCACCACAATGACGACATTCACGGTTCAATTTACCGATGTCAACACATTCAATTTCATCATGATATTTCGAACCAACAATTTTAAATTTCCTCTTCAAATTCATGTAATGATTCTTCTTTCTCGTAGAAATACGAACAGAATGTTTTTCTGCATATCTTTTTTGTCGTTCCCTTTGCTGAACTTTTTTATCGGTTTTTTCATGTTTAACAGTTATATTTTTACATTTATTTTTATATTCTGATCGATGTTTCATAGCAATCCGATCAGGATGAGCCTTGGCATATCGATTTTGTCGCTCTCGATGTTTAATTGCTTTATTCTCTCTCTTTTCATCTTCCGAGAGTCCATTTTTACATTTTTTACGATAATACAAACGGTTTTTCTCAGAAATACGATCTCGATGTCTTTCAGCATATCGTTTTTGTCTCTTTCTTTGAGCCCTTCGTCGTGTTTCAGACGGAATTGACCGGAGACATGGACGCTTGACTCTATTCATACATTCATCATCACTGACATTTTTACGTTTAGGAGCCATACAGAAAACTGTTCTAATTGTCTGAAATTAAATTACATGAATTAGCTAACATTACTTATGAAGATGCTGAATCTTCTTCTTCGATTACGATCCTGCAGCGATCGATACACGGTCCTAATCTCACAATTTGGTGACTATTGACAACAAACCACTCAAATTCGTTAACAAAATGATGATGAATTGAAGGGTGGTTTCTATGGGAGCTGTTGTGCAGCACAGCATTGTCAATGACTAATAACTGTGAAAAATGAAAGAATTCAATTGATTACTATGAAATGTCATAAATATTCAATAAATCTATTTCACGGAACTCGATAATGATTGATGAACTTTCCAACTTAATGATTTTTCCACTTTTTTCACGATTTCACTTTTTCAATTGATAAAATTTAATTTTGGTGAAATAATACGCCGTCCATAATAATAATTAGCAGTTATTTCAATAACTTCAAATAGCACAATGAAGACTTCTATCAATTAATTTATCTGCTGCACATTTTCCCAATCAAATTATTTGGATTTTAATTAACAATTGATCAAATCGAAAATTATAAATTCTCCTACTTGGTCGACTCGAAACGTTCGCGCTGGATGTTCAGGTACGTCAAATGTGATTATTTTAAATCCAATTCCATGAATTATCATCATGAACGCATAACACAATTCATCACCGACAAAACAAAATCCCAAAGTATGGAGGGTTCGACCAATGAGCCTAAAATTGCATATATATTCATATTCGAGTGATATCAGGAAACTTCCTAAAGAAAGTAACTTAGTATGTCGCATTCGAATCTACCTTACAGGAACTCCTTCATTAATAACAGGAAATTCACCGGGGAAATTTACCGTAAATGACATTTTGACAATAATAAAGTGAAGCTGAGTGCAAACTATCTTCTTTTTCCATTCTTCGCAAAGAAAAAATAATTATGAATCTCGAGAATCAATGAAATTTGAATTGAATGTTATATTATTGGGTTTCATCACTCTTTCTTCAAAGTTCTCAATTTTTCTGACTCATTTCTCAATCCGTTTTGTTTGATCTTATTGTTACTTTAGTTTTTTTTTTAAATTTTATTAATGATTTTCTTATTCCATTAGTATTTATTTTATTGATCTTATAATTTGATCGAGATATTGATCTTTCATTCCGTTTAGTCATTTATTTATTTTATTTCGATTTTTGCTTCCGAATGGAAGCATTGTAAACGCGATTTTTTTCGATTTCGAGATTTCATCGGAATATGACTCAGAATGATCCAAAACGTCGAAAAATGACATTTTCAAAAAATGTCTGTATGTGTGTGTGTGTGTGTGTGTGTGTGTGTGTGTGTGTGTATGTGTGACAGATATCGGCTCATTGCTCAGCAACGGTAATACTTGGTGAGCCGAAAATTTAACAGTACTTTCCCTCCCCGTGCAAATTGCTGTCAGTGAAATTTTAGCGAAATCGGTTGAGTACTTTTCGAGGAAATTCAAATTTTCGAAAAATCGTTTTTTCGAGTTTCTCCACGAAAAATTGATTCACAGCCCCCACTCTCAGCGATGAAATACATCTCATTTGAACTCACAATTTTCACTCGGGGTAAATTTTGCTCAGATTTTTCGTTTGCAGATGATTTCAATTACAGTGGTTTTTATCCTGAATTTACTATAAACGCTAGCTTAAAAACTATTCGAGTAAGAGACTTCAAATTTCGCCAGTTTGTGCATCTAATGAGTGAAAAGTTTGGTATTGAAATTGGGCAAAATCGCTCCAGTAGTTTCTGAGATATTGTCCAAAAACCATTTTATGAAAAGAGGTTATATCTCCAAAACTATCCAAGCGATTACATCCAAGTTCAGCTTAAAAGATTCATCTCAATGAGCCCCACAAATGGTGACAATTTCAGATTTCTCAGAAGAAGTCTCTTGTAAGGATGTTCGATAAATTAATTTTTTCAAAAATCACGGTTTTTCTTAGGTTTCTGCCTAGGAACACTACTATTTTTTATTTCACCATTCGAAAGTAGACAATTTTTTCTACAAAATGAGTACCTTTTCATTCTGACGACAATCAGAAAGAATAGAAATCCTATTTGGAACCCGAACGCCAATTTTTGTGTTCCATCATAGGATCTGAATTTTCATCTAATATTGAATTTTTATGTACCATGTGATATTATTGCAATTAAATCGATTATTCTGAGCTGAGATTTCGAATTCCAAGTTGATTCTAAGTATCGTAGATGGAATACTAAATAGATCGATACAGTCTCAAGCAATATTTGTAGGGATCTATCAGTGCGTATTTCTTGAGAGAATAATGTTATTTTTTGAGCGATTGAAAAGATATTCAGTTTTATAGAGATTCGATTGATTATGGGTAAAATCCCATTCGGAAGCATTTTGCCAATCGAATTGGCAAAATATTGAATGTCACACAAAGAGTGGGGTTTGCAAATAACGCACAAAGGGTGGAACTCCTGCTTGTTTTTCATTCATTCTATATATTTTAATTTTACCTTTAATTTCAATTTTATTCAAGTTACGATTTTACGACTCTCTATTACTCGAGAACGGTGAGAGATAAAAATCTGAAATTTCGGCATCATATCAGTTTTGATGAAGTGTATGTCCCTTAAAAATTTCAGCAAGATCGGTTGAATGGTTTTTGAGATATAGCAATTTTTTAAAAATCGTATTTCTTAAAATTACTCCAGTTGCGTGAGACGAATACCGTTCAAAATTTTACTCAAGATTCGCAACCATAATATCTAACTTTTAGCGAATTTTTATGAATTTAATCCCAAAGAAATTTTCATGAATTTAATCCCAAAGAAATTTTTATGAATTTAATCCCAAAGAAATTTTCATGAATTTAATCCCAAAGAAATTTTCATGAATTTAATCCCAAAGAAATTTTCATGAATTTAATCCCATTATTCTATTAGTTATTCATTTTTTTGTGCTTTTTTTCAAAAACTCGGTTTTACGACGATAGCTCAATGAATAATTGACTCAAAGATTTCAAATTTTTCTGTATATGTAGTTTCTGATGAAGATGGTTGCGATTGAATCTGAGGCATATCGGCTGAACGATTCCCGAGATATTTTGAATTGAAGTTTTTCCGAAAATCGGCTGTATCTTCCAAACTTCTCATCTGATTTCATCGGGATGAAGCTCAAAAGATTCGTGTTTATGAGCTGAAGAAACCCTCAATTTTTCGAATTTTTAGATGAAGTTGTCCGTTTATTACATTGAAAAATGTATTTTTTTCTCAATTTTTCCTAAAACAATCCAAAAAATGCAATTTTTCTCGATTTTTTTGAATGGCCACCCCTATTTTTTCTGAAAGAACACATTTTTCTTATTCAAATAAGCCCCTACTCATCTTCGTAGGACAATCAGAAACTGTACCCAAAAGGCAACATTCAAAGTGAAAAAGTGAACTGTTATGTTAAATTTTGTATAATTTGAGAATAATTGAATTTAATAAATCCGAATTTTATTCATCTCATTGTTTATTTATTTCCTTAAGCCTTGCGGGCTTTTTCAGGACTTCCGTCTTATTGATCTTAATGATTTTATTAGTTTATTGATTTTATTAATTAATTTATTTATTTATATTTTATTAATTTCAATTTTATTTTTAGTTTCATTTTACTAATTTTATAATTTTATTTATTAACCTCTAAATTAGTAAACATAGCAATAAATTTCAATTTTTTCCTGTTTCATCGACCATACGCTGGAATAATATGTATATTTCATCGATTTTATCCTTCTAATATCTCCAAAAGCTGCAAAAACCAAGGTTATATTTTATTTCTTTTTTTTCCTTCCATTTCTACTTTTTTTCATTACTTTCATACTAAAAAAATCAACTGAAACTTACCTGTCTATTTGAAGTGCCATATGCCAATTTTTTTGCAATATATATATATTATATGAAATTAAAAATGTAAATTGAAATGATTTAAAATGGAAAATATAAATCACCCCAAATTTGACGTCTCTATACAAATAAATGGAATAAATAGTGAACTTCACACCATAGGATATTTGACAATTGCCTAATTCACGGGAAATCTCGCGATTTTCGAAATATGGGCGTCAGCTGAATTTGTGCGTCAGCCGAATTTTCGCGTCAGCCGATCTGAATTTTATGATATAGAAAAGATAAGCTTTGAGACAAAAAACTTTGAGATGATCGAGAACATAACACTTGAGACAGCAGAAGAGTTTTTACGATTAATAACTTAGTCGATGCGTCTTGATTGAACGCTCATACCCCAGGTAGGAATTCAGGTCATTATCAAGGCTGACCGAGCCTTTACACAAGGCTGGCTAAACCTCAAATCAGCCTCGAAATCAAGCCTCGGTAAGGCCCAGAGGAACCTCAAAATGATAACACAGTTTGATCCGTGAATGACAGACCTTTCAAAGGCCTGGTTTGCAGGCTCATTTCAAGTCTTTAATAATATAGTTTTAAGACTCAAAAAGTCCTGAATTCCAGGCTCTTCCCAAGGTTTCTTCAGGGTTTAAATCAGGTCATTATTTGGAGGGTGTCTAAGGTCTGTGTTCGAGGCTCACTACCATCATTTAAGGATTACGAAGAAGAGCCTGGTTTGAGCTTTCTGTGAGACCTCGTCTAACCTCAGGTCAGCCCCATCAGTTTTTGAGAATAAATTTAAATACATATTTTTATGTTGATTAACGTCAACAGTTTTTATTCACTTCAAGTGAGGTTATAGCATAAGCTTTGAATTTAAATCCACAAACTCATAAACTTTTAAATCAAATGTATGAATGTAGTTATAGATAAAATGTTGAAAAAGAATTTAAAAAAAATAAAGACGAGTGGAAAGCTACTATCCCTTTTTCTTGTCTCAAAACTGTGTTTCAAATGCTCAATTGGAATCAAATGGTGGGGTAAAAAGTTGAACAAAATTCAATGATCTCATGAGCTTGAACGCGTTAAGCTACCGCTAGCGATGTCCCTTTACGACTGCCCACGTTTGGCAGGTAAATTGACGCTGCTGATGCTACTGAATTTGCTTCTGTAGGAAATTTCTCCAACATGATTTCTGAAAAACGAGAAAACAATTGTTGAGTGGCAAATTATGACAGCCTTTCGACGCGAAATTAAAGAAAAGAAAAAATGGGAAATATTCATTATTGATCGCACATGATTCGCATTACCTTCCATGCATTTAAAAGCGATTGTTACACTGTAGTTTCTTTTACTGGATGTTTTTGTGACTCTACCATGGCCACTGTATTCTTTCTGTACTTCGACGTCAATTACCATTCCAATCATACTGTTTACACATTTTTTGTAATCGATAATTTTGAGCACAGCCCCACGATACAATGCTTTCTAAAAAAATATAAAAAAGATGGTGTGTGGAACCCACGTAACAGAAGTGAAACTTCTTATACATGAGCCATTGGTCATTCTACCCTTGGCTTTGGATTAAAATATCTCGAAAACTCTGCAAAATTTATCGAGACATGCTGTGAATGAAATTCACAGGGAAGATTGACGAACAAAATAAAAAGAACGCTGTTTTTCGGCGACCAGTAGTTTCCGAGATATCATTTTTCGAATGAGTAGTTCAGAAACAATGGATGAGGCCTGATAGCAAATAAATGAGCGCTTGGACGTCCTTTCTGAATTTTTTATTCAAAAATCGATATCTTAATAACTACGAGTCGTGATAAAACGGAGGTTTGCTTATTTATTCGTTAATCCTCCCTCTGAGGTGAACGGTGGCTCGTTCGGTAGAGTGTCGGATTGCCAACTCGTAGACCCGGCTTCAAATCCTAGTCTCTGCCGAATGATACAAGCACCACTGTAAAAATTATTTACAAGTGCTTTGTCCACAGACACACCATGAACCTCCGTCGCTGATTGGCATAATCTTAGCGAAAAGATGGCGACGTTAAATAAGTATAAAAAAAAAAAAAAAAAAAAAAAATCCTCCCTCTAAATTTCATTCACAGCATGTCTCGATAACTTTTGAATAGTTTTCGAGATATTTCAATCCAAAGCCGAGTGTAAAATGGCAATTTTTCAAGAAAAAAAGAGCAAAAATTATGAGGTGGAGCATGGATATTTTTCGGTCATGTTCCATGACAACTCCTCCTTTGAATGACAATTTTCCGTAATTTAAAAAAAAATCATTTAGATAAATTCCCATATTTTTCTCTCCGAGTATTGAAAATAAAAAATTTAAAAAAAACACAGGCTTCCCCCACCACCCGGAGAGCGACCCGACGGCAGCAGCAAACATTTCCCCTTCCCCCCACTACTCTACTACCACGTTCCCCTCAAAGCCTTACACTCGTTTCGTGACGCGAGAAAAAGTTGGTACCCTCCCAAAAGAAGTTTCACTTAAAAAAAAAACACAGGCTTCCCCCACCACCCAGAGCGCCTCCCGACGGCAGCAGCAAACATTTCTCCTTCCCCCCACTACTCTACTACCACGTTCCCCTCAAAGTCTTACACTCGTTTCGTGACGCGAGAAAAAAGTTGGTACCCTCTCAAAAGAAGTCTCACTTCAAAAAAAGATTGGTTATTAATTAGGCTGAATTATTTCAAGATATTCAATATTATAACAAAAAAACCATATGCATCATAATGACATGCAACAATAATAGAATTGGTGTTGAAAGACTGTCGATTCTGAAATTTTCCCGATTTTTTTGGCTTGATATTTGATCTGTTACAATTGATAAATTTCGTTGAAATGTTCCAAGTTATGCATACAAGATTACTATTCAGAAAATCTCAAAATTTCCAAAATTTTAAGAATTGTAATTTTTCGTTTAAATTATAAGAATTTCAAAATTTATAGAAATTTTGAGGTTTCCAAAATTTCGAAAATGCGTCCTAAATTTCAAACTTTTGAATAGAAAATTTTACTGCAGAGAAATGAAAAATTTATCAGTTCAATAACCTATTTAGGTGAGCTATGTTTTTTTCCAAATTCTAGAAATCCCGTGAACAAGGTGAAAATTGAATTTTTAACGTTAGCTTATTTATTTTTCATTTACCCATGCCTGCTGCTTCTGTAGAGGGTAGACATCTTCAACAGCTTTGACAGGATCCAACTTTTTCTCAAAGTTCAAGAATTCATCCAAATTTTTCAATGGAAGATCCATTCCCAGAACATTCCTTGGAGACTCTACTTTGGGACCAGAATTTTGGATTTCTGTGGCAACCGTTTCGTCGAGTCGTTTCATACATTTTTGCAAATCATAGCTGGTACTTCTCTTATTGTATTCCAGTCTCCATAAAATTATCTTCTCAAGAGCATCAAGTCTAGCGTCTGTATACGCCATGAACTCACCTGCAATTTTTGATAAATGAATAAGGGTGCTGAACGAAAGTATAGAATTATAGTGATAAAGATACGAAAAAGAATGTTGACTTCAAAAAACATTGAACATACGTAGAAGTGCGTCACTGATTGTATTCTTCAAATGCATTGCCTTCAATGTGGCTTCTAGAGCCATGGAATGAAGAGTAGTGAGACTTATTTTGTCCAATTTTCCGTTGGCATATAAGTCTGCATCTGATTCAGGGAGTTTTTTTGGATCCAACTCTGGTTTCGGAGAGCGTGATTTATTTCCTTTGAGTGGGTTACAGGGTGCTCCTTCTGATTCATTTTCACTTAGTCCAATGTTGACCTGTTCTGGTGACTTCGAAACACTTCTTTTTCTTGTCTTATCAGCATTCATTTTTGATCTCTTTCTCTTTTTTCCTCTGATAATTACTTTTGTGGTATTGAGTATTTTCCGAAACAAATAACATAATTCAAAGTAATGAATGAATAAAAGATGAAGATTATCAATTCATGTTTATGGAGTAAAACTATTATCTCGATCATTTTCAGCAAAGAATGACGTGTGAGATTTCTTTTAATAACATAATCACATACCTTGATTAATTTCCTCGTCAGAAGAGTACTCTTTACTTGATTCTTTAACTGTAGACAACAGAGATTTCCCTCTCAGCAATGCTCTCGCATTCCCTCTTGACGTGACCTTCACTCTACTCTTTGGCTCACTCCCCGAATCCTCGGATACCAAATTTGTACGTGTGAAACGCGATCTTTCCACTCTTCTCTCTCCAGTCTCATAATCCTCTGAATTGAGAAAAATGAAAAAGAAAAGAGATGGAAATCATTAGGAATTGTGAATAAAAACGTGAGCTCACTAACCCAAGCGAGTACGTCGATGGCAGAATAAAAATCCCAGTCAGCTTCTGGAATTTTCTCCTCCTTCGTCCACTCCTGAACGTATTTGCACTGAGGTGGAAAATAATAACATCCCCATTTTCCCTTCTGGAAGCTCATCCACGTTTTTGGAATCAATTCCACTAACTTCTCTCCGTTAGCATTCTTCTCGTTGATGAAATCAACTACAGTGAATGACAAGTCTTCCATGTTTAGTAACTTTTGATTTTTTTTCTCGAATGTAGTGTATTCACTGTACCACAATCAATTTAACAGTATCAAATTTCCTCACAATTAGCAGAGATTGAACCGATTTTTATTGACAAATCACTCGAAGCGTTGGCTGTGAACTGAACACGTTGCCATGCGAGACCGCCGTCTTGAATTGCTCATGTGTGATTCATTACGTAATTGGCCACGAGAGGCGCAGAACTGCGTATGTAACAACTGGTCGTGGAAACAGACTTATATTATTGAATGAATGTGTTATTGTTATTAATATTCGTTGAGAAAAATAATTGTTGGTAATTATCCATTTACATTGAGGCGATGTTAACAGCTCGTGAGTCAGCGTTCAACTGATGGAGGCAGTGTCCCCCTCCACTCGAGGCTATTATGTCCCCCCGTCTACACTACGCAGCCGTCGTGAACGCCACCAGTTCTTTCTCTCTTTCTACTACTTCTTCTTTAGCTCTCTCTCTCTCTCTCTCTCTCTCTCTCTCTATTTCATTGCTCTCACACGTATGAAGACATACCAGATACAAATATATTTATTTATTTATGAATTCTTATGAATATCTGATGAAATATAAAAAAAACATCGATAATGTACCCTAAAAAAGTATGAACAAACATTGAAAACTATTTTTCTCTCGGAAATCAGAAGGGGAAATTGAATTTATCAAATTCCATAAAATGAATGTAAAATTGTAAGTTATTATTAATCAGAATACATCTTTATTCAAGAACGTCTCACTGGCAAAAATGATTAATTCTACAATGTATGGAGAAGTGAAACTGAATAATTTTTATGATTTATTTTCATGAAAATACTTTTATTTTTTATGTCTTTGAAATTGAAAAATTCAGCGGACATTCTGAAGGATTTTACTCCAACGATTCCCACGTGATCTGATGAACAGGGTCTTGTGAAGGAATCTGTTTGAGTTGTTCACTGGTTTTTTGAATATTTATTAATGATTCGCGAGATTTAACCGGATTTTGAGAGGAGCGTGGTGTGAGTTAAAAAATGACGCGTGCACGAGATTTTCTATTTAATATTATAACTTTATTATAATTTTGCACTAATAAAATATCACAATTTTATATCACTTTTTGTTTTAACAATAATTGAATTGAGATAATCAAGAGTTTTGAGAGTTTCTATTAACTATTTTTTAATTGAGAATATCTGAGAAATTCTGAGAACACTTTTGCACTTGACGCGAGAATAGCTCTTTCGAGAATAAGGATGAGAATTCCAAGAAAATATGGCAGGTGTCCTGAATTAATTAATCTATCATTCGATAGATTGCGGGTCAGAACACCTGTCAATCAAGTGGCGCCTCGAGTGCCAAAGCTGAGTAGGTCACGGTCAGTAGGCCGATGACCGATAAAGAAATTTGAGTGGCTCTGTGTGAGTGTGAGTGCGTGAGTGTTTCTAATGGTTATTCGTCCATAACCAAACATTCTCCCCGCCGTCAGCAACTGTTGCTGACAAATTGAGTAAACTGAAACAAACAAAACAAAAAATTAATTTGTTCGAGATTAATTGAGAACTCTTGAGAACTTCACCAAGATCTATCTGAGCTGAACCAGTGCAGAAACACCAAGACTTGGGAGGCGTAAATTCCTTATTCGAGATGTCACTGCTTCCATCCATCACCGATATCCTCTCGTGTGGGTCGTAAATCCTCACCAGAGTACGATGATGACTGAAGATGATGATAGATTGGTGCCGTGGAGATGTTCAGGACTCTTTTGTTGTGATTGGCAAAAGAGCGAGCTTGGCGATTGGTCTTTGTAGAATTGAGGTGGCTGTTTTTATGGTAACTACTCTAGTAAGATCGTCCTTCCCAGGATGTAGAGTAGTCACCCGAGCGAGAGGCCATTTTGAAGGAGGAAACCTCTCATCAGTGAGGAGAACTATTGAGCCTACTTTGATTTCATGAGAAGGATGGTGCCACTTTGAGATTGACTGGAGATGTTGGAGATAACTCGTGGACCATCGTTTCCAGAAACTCTGAACCTTTTGTTGAATGAGTTGCCAGCGAGAGAGACGATTGATGTTGAGATCTTCTAGTGAAGGTTCAGGGAGAACTAAGAGAGGTTGTCCAATGAGAAAATGCCCTGGCGTTAGCGCAGAGATATCATCAGGATCTTCAGAGAGAGGTTCCAGAGGTCGAGAGTTGAGAATAGCTTCTATTTGAGTCAGTAAAGTAGTGAGCTCCTCGAATGTTAATAGAGAATCACCAATGGTTCTCTTGAGATGGAACTTCACTGACTTTACTGCTGCTTCCCATTTTCCACCGAAATGAGGAGCACCAGGAGGATTAAATGACCATCTGGTTCCATCGTTGAGCAAGAGTTGAGCGATTTGATGAGATTCCTGAGATGCCATTGAGAAGAGATTCTTGAGATTTCTATCTGCTCCAACAAAATTTGTTCCACAATCAGAAAACAAATTCTTGCAGATACCTCGCCGAGATATAAAACGTCGATAGGCCGAGATGAATCCTTCTGCTGAGTAGTCGGAGACAACTTCGAGATGAACTGCGGAAGTGGCCATACAAACGAAGATGGCTAACCATCCTTTGTATGATTTATGGCCACGACCTTTCGTAGTCCTGAGAGAAACTGGACCTGCATAATCAATTCCTGTATTGAAAAATGCACGTACTTGAGATAATCGAGAAGTCGGAAGTTGCCCCATTAATTGTTGAGCTCTCACTGCTCTCTGTCGAGCACAAGGAACACACTTGAGAATAAACGATCTTACTGGAGCTCTTCCACCAAGAATCCAGTAATAGTTTCTGAGATGTCCGAGAGTAACTTGAGTCCCACCATGAAGAGTTCGTTGATGAGCTTCCTCAATGATGAGTTGAGAAAAGTGTGATTCTTTTGGAATTATCGCTTGGTGCTTATTATCGATCTTGAGATCTGCGAATTTGAGACGACCTCCTACACGGAGAACTCCCTGATGATCGACGAAGGCAGTGAGTCGATTCAACGGATGAGAGGTACTTAGTTTCTGTCCCCTGGACAATGCGAGAAGTTCCGTTGAAAAATGAGCTGCTTGAGTAGCCTTAATCCAAAAGATTCGAGCACGTTCAATATCATCAGGAGTTAGAGGGGTCAATAGAGAAGAATTTGGGATTTTCTTGAGACGAGCAATGAATCGTTGGCATATTGCCGTGATTCTGAACAATTTGTTCACTGAGGAGAACTTGTTGATGAGATCCCAAATTCCTATATGTTGAATTTTCACGTTGAGAGTTACACCAGGCTTTTCTTCAAGATCGATTTGAGAGAGAGGAGTTGTGCTAAATACTGGCCAGGATGAGGAGTCTTTGTTGAGCCAATGAGGACCTTGCCACCAAAGCTCATGAGAACATAATTGTGCTGCTGTCAACCCTCTAGAAGCACAATCAGCAGGGTTCACTTTACCAGGAACGAATTTCCATTGAGACGACGTGAGCTCTTGAATGAGTTGAACTCTATTCCTAACGAATTCCTTCCATCGAGAAGGATGAGAACTGATCCAAGTGAGAGTGACAGAGGAATCCGTCCACAAATATGTCGGAACGTCGTTTAACTTGAGTGTGTCCTTGACATATTTAACGAGTTTTGCAAGGAGAACAGCAGCTGTGAGTTCTAGTCGAGGAATCGTTAATTTTTTGATCGGAGCTACCTTTGTTTTCGAGCAAACTAATGAGATTCGAGTATCAGTACCATTCGTGACCTTGAGAAATACTACTGCAGCCATTGCTAGCTGTGAGGCGTCTGAGAATCCATGTATTTCGAGTTTTGAGTTATTGAGAATTCCAAGCCATCTAGGCACTGTCAATTTTGAGAGTTGTTCGAGATCTTCACGAAATTGTTCCCATCTATGAGCTGTCTGTGGAGAAACTTCATCATCCCAATCGAGTTTTTCGATCCATATCTCCTGTAGCAACATTTTTCCACGAATTACTACAGGAGCGAGAAATCCAAGAGGATCATAGAGTTGAGCTATTTCTGATAAAATGATTCTCTTCGAGATTTTCGATGCGTTTTTTGAAGTTGATGAGAAGATGAAGCTGTCTGATGCGGGTACCCAAGATAATCCAAGAATTCGAGTTTGAGAATCTTCGTAAAATCGAAGATCATTTGAGATACTGTCAGGTGAGAGCCATTTGAGGAGTTCTGAGCAATTACTGTGCCATTTAGCTAATGGCATTCCTCCAGCAGCACAGAGATCTTTTACTTGTTGAGCAGTCTTGATGAGTAATTCTGAATTATCTGCACCTCCACAGATGTCATCCACGTATCTTCCTTCAATTAATGAGTTAACAGCTAGAGGATACCGTTCTCCTTCATCTTCAACTAATTGAAGAAGAACTCGATTGGCAAGATACGGTGCTGAGCGCGTTCCATACGTAACCCTAGTGAGTTGGTACGTTACGATATCTCCATTTGAGTTGGTCCAGAGAATTTGCTCTAGAGGCCAATCATCTTCATGAACTCGAATTTGACGAAACATCTTAGTGATGTCAGTCATGAAGATGAGTCGATGTTGACGAGTCCACAGGAGAACGTCTGAGATGTCCTTTTGAGTTTTGGCCCCTGTATGGAGAAGATCGTTGAGAGAACTACCTGAGCTGGTCTTAGCCGATCCATTGAACACGACACGCAACTTCGTTGTTTCACTCCTCTCTCTGAGAACACCGTGATGAGGTAAATAGTAACTATGAGAAGAACCAGCCAGAGCACTCTGAGTCGTTTCAGGAACCCTCAACCCTCCTGATACCGAAATATCATGTGCCAAGGTCATTCCGTCTGAGCAAAGAGTGATCTGAGACTGTTTTTGACGAGTTGACCGATGAGAATCACTATTTACCAATCTCATATGATCCAAATCCTTATATTCTTTGAGAAAATCTGAGTAGAGTGAGAAGAATTTCTGATCCTTAGAAATTCGAGTAAGCATTCGTTTGAGACATGCTAGAGCAGTAGAATGAGAATCTCCTAACAACGAAGTTGAGTCTGAAAGAGGTAATCGAACGATATAGCGTCCTGATGAATCGCGAGAATGAGTTGTTCTAAAATGCTGTTCGCATTCGAGTTCTTCCTGTGTCCATTCTGAGTTTTTTGAGCTAGGAACTTCTTCTTGAACCCAGAATTTTGAGAGTAATTCGTTGAGTTGATCATTAGTTGTTGTAACATGGAAAACATTACTTGATGTTACATGAGATGGTCCGGTTGGCCCGAATATTATCCATCCAAAGATGGTGAGTTGAGCTACAGGGGAATCTGGACCTCTATTAATGACTCTTGGTTTTATGAGTTGTCCGAATATGTCAGCACCGATGAGAAGGTCGATCGGAGCTGGAGTTCTAAAATTGGGATCAGCAAGTTGTAATCCTTGGAGATAATCCCAATTAAGATCTTCAGCTGAGAATGTCGGTAAAGAAGAATTGAGATGATCGATTACGTGAGCAGACAATTGAATACGTTCTTTTGAGTGGATCGACTGTAGAGTGAGTTGTACTTCTCCATTGGTCGCCCCAAACGACGTTTCCCCAACACCAGTTAGGGTGATTGAGTTTTTTAATCTAATTAATTTGAGTTGTCTTACGAGTTTTTCTGAGATCATCGAAATTTCCGAACCAGGATCTAAGAGAATACGAACTTGTTGAGAATTTCCATTTGAGTTTACTAATCGGGCTAGACTAGTAGCTAAAAGAACAGCAGTTCGGAGGTGAGAAGACTTTTGTTGAGTAGAATACGAGATTGCCGTTTGGGATTGCGAGTTTCACTGAGTAGATGGCGCTGTTGAGATTTCTTGAGCAGGCTCGTCATGTATTTGAGCAGTCAGAACAGTACGATTTGAGTTGTTCGACGCAGCTGATGAAGGAAGTTGAGAAGCCTTACGTGGACCGAGATGAAGCAGAGTATGATGCTGCTGATTGCATGTCTTGCCTTCTTCAACCGCTTTGCAGCGAGCTTGATTTTTGCAATTTCTGACATTATGTCTCCCCAAGCAGTTGTAGCAGAGATGGAGACTTTCAACTGCTTGTTTTCGACCAATCGGAGTGAGATTACGGAAACCCGTACACGAAACGATATAATGCTCTTTTTTACAATAAGAACATGTTTCCGATTGATCACCTGCTGAGTTTTCTTTTGACTTTTGAGTGGAACCTGATTGAGAAGACAAATTTTGAGGCACCTGTTGTTGCTGATGAGAAGTACTGCTGACTTGATTTACTTTTGCTCGAGGTCTCTGTTGTTGGTGATGTTGAGAAAGAGCCTGTGATTTTTGACCGTTGAGCTCGATGCTCTCCATTGCTCGAGCGCGACAATTGAGAAACTTAAAGAGCTCTTTTGGTTTTGGGAACTCTTTAGTTGAGCTGATCTCATGTTCCCAAGCTTCTCGGAGCTTGGAACTTAACTTCGAGACGACTGAGAAGACAATGATAGGTCCCCACTCCTCAGTAGGAACCTCCAATGCATCCAAGGAACTAATAGCCTCAGTTACGCAGATAATCAGCTTGTTGAGTTCCCTGGAGCTATGAGAAGACATTTGAGGTGGATTTAATAATTTGTCTAGCAAATTAGTAATGAGAATCCTACGATTTTCATAACGAGCCGTCAACAACTCCCAAGCACAAGCATAAGAATCTCCATGCATGGGTAAGTTCGAGATGATCCGTGCTGGCTCATCAGCAAGACTTGAACGCAAGTAATGCAGACGCTCGAAATCTGAGATTCCTGCTTCTGTACCAGTCAAAGATAGAAAAAGCTCCTTGAAACCTATTCATTCTGCGTAACTTCCTGAGAATTTCGGTAATGGAATCTTTGGTAAAGATTTTCCATTTCGAGAAACGGTACCACCGAGATGACTTTCGTTACCAACGTCCCGACGAGATAGTTCGAATTGAGACGCCCCTAATTTATCGAGACGCTGATTTAATTCAACACGAGCTACATGGTACTTGTTGAATGTTTTTTCGAACAGATCTTCTTTAAAATAAGCATGTTCTGAGAGGGCTTCTGATTTTAAACAAGCTGTAACAAGTTTCTCGTGTTGAGCTTCATATTTTGTCCAATAAACCTCGAGAATATCTAGTTCAGCTTGTAAGGCTGAAGGACCCAACTTTTGCTCCTCTACGTTGAAAATACGATCGTGAATTGTTGAAATTTGTCGATCTCTTGTGTGTTGAGAAGAAATGAGAATTTCGAAAGCCATTTGTTAATTATTATTCAAAGATTCGAGATGAAAACCCAAAATTATTCACTTGAATGAATCAAGTTATACGAGAAGACCAATTTAATCTCTTTTGAAAATAATAATTAATTCAACTTCCCTTATTGTTGATGAGAAGCTGTTGAGAATCCCTGCGAAGTTGAAGAATTTCAAAAAATTCAAAAAAAACTGCAAAAATTGAGTTGAGATGTCCTAGCAGCGCCCTCTGGTCAATTGAGAAGCCGATCGATGCGTAACTAGTTGAATTTTGAATTCCGTGGAAAACACGTTTGAGATCCCCAAGTTGAGTCGCACTGGACGAATTCAAATTTCGAGAAGTTCAATGTTTGAGATGAGCACCACTGCCGAAAACGTTAGCAACACCACGCTCTCGAATTTTAATGATAAAAATTATAACGAATGAGAAAAATCAATAAATATTCAATTTATCCGGCTCGAAGGACCAAAATGTTTGAGTTGTTCACTGGTTTTTTGAATATTTATTAATGATTCGCGAGATTTAACCGGATTTTGAGAGGAGCGTGGTGTGAGTTAAAAAATGACACGTGCACGAGATTTTCTATTTAATATTATAACTTTATTATAATTTTGCACTAATAAAATATCACAATTTTATATCACTTTTTGTTTTAACAATAATTGAATTGAGATAATCCAGAGTTTTGAGAGTTTTCATTAACTATTTTTTAATTGAAAATATCTGAGAAATTCTGAGAACACTTTTGCACTTGACGCGAGAATAGCTCTTTCGAGAATAAGGATGAGAATTCCAAGAAAATATGGCAGGTGTCCTGAATTAATTAATCTATCATTCGATAGATTGCGGGTCAGAACACCTGTCAATCAAGTGGCGCCTCGAGTGCCAAAGTTGAGTAGGTCACGGTCAGTAGGCCGATGACCGATAAAGAAATTTGAGTGGCTCTGTGTGAGTGTGAGTGCGTGAGTGTTTCTAATGGTTATTCGTCCATAACCAAACAGAATCCCATTGTCCAGCATCTGGAAAGCCTTTGATAAGAAAATCTTCTGTCTTGTGTGCATTCGTGGCACACTCCTCTTTTACGTAGATTCGAGAAATAGAAATAATTCGTCCATCTCGTACGGTCACAATGTTGTTAGGACGACAATCACTCAGAGTCATATCATTATATTTTACTGAGTGTACTCTCAATAGTGTCGATTGTTTATACTGGCAGATTTCAGTTTTCCTCTTGAAAATACAATCACTGATTTTTTTTTTCGGAGTATTAGTGGCTTGTCTGACTGTTCTTGAATGGAAATTTTGGTTACAATTTATGAAAGTGGTTTTGCTCGACCAGTGAGCAATCTTTTAAATTTACCAATGAAATTTTCGCCCCAAAAAGCTGAATAGTGACTCAGAGGAGCTTGATAATACTGTACATCATCAGCAAGATGAATGTTGGTATGAATATGCATAACCTGGGAATCAGTACCATAAAATGTTGGCATCAATGCTACAAACTTTCTTAAATATCCGTCAGCTTCAGCGGCATACTCCACGGCTTAGTCTGGGCTACACAACAAACGATAGGCTACTGACAATAATAAGAAGTGATCGTACTCATCGCTCGGTAGCACTGATTGGAGTACGATAGGCCCAGCATACAGCAGTAGAAATGAGCACTGTGTAGCTTTCCAGTGCTTATACTCTTCAATATCAAACTGTTTTCGCTGAAATTCCATAGAAACGAATTTTGTCAAATCCATCATTAGTGTTTTAAATTTGCTCAATTGCTGGCTCCGTAGTTTATAACTGCTTCCTGGATCAATCCATTGGGCCATCAAATTCTTGACTACATTTAGAAACAAGTGCATCACTTCTTGAGGGAAATCGTGAATTGGATCAACTCCAGGAATTTGTATGATGGGGGTCAGACGAGGGCTTGGTTGGTGTTCTTGATTGAGACGATCGTTGAAGCTCTCCTTCGTGCGCTTTGGCCAATCATTTTCAGGATATACTCGTCGTTTATTCTCTGTGACTCCAGGTACAGTGCAGCGTTCACAGGCAAAGAAACCTGTAGTTCCTTTCATACACTTAATGTATGCTCTAGCTTGGCCGTCTGCGATGAAACCCACGATTTTAAAGGCATAGTGCTTTCCATTTACGATGATACCATTAACCGTTAAATCAGTGGCTTCTTGAACAAAGTCTTTGAGGAACTCATCCACATTTTTTGGTTTCGAATTACCATAGAAGAGAGCTACTAGAAAAGGAACACAAGTGTACTCTTCGTGTGGTATGGTCATTGCAATCGGCCATACTTGTCCTCTAGTATTATTATACAAAGCAGCTCCATCAATGTGTACGAAGACACTTATCTCATCCTCTGTATAAGCTCCTGGAGTCAATCTATTGAGTAGACCATCTGCAATACCCAAATAAATGTATTGACCAATTCCATTCTTATGCGATAACATCAGTTTGCTCTTGATAGCATGTTTGTAGTCCAGGAGAGTGTGAGCTAGTTTTGGAAATTCCAAGTGTCTTGCAGTCCTCAGGATGACAAGCAAGCTGGTAACAGAAGTCATTGGTAAATTTCCAATGTTGTCTATCACCCAATGACGTATTTGATTTCTAAAAGACTCATTATTTTGACAATAATTTTCATCAGCATTACTGGAACTCCGAGCACTATGATAACTACTTTCATGTGATCTGTCATCATCACGATCATTACTATTGAAACTATTTATGATATCATCAACAAGACTGTTGATAGAGCTCTCTAACCTAACACTTTGAATGCTGTTGACAGCACCGTTTGCTTTTTCACTCTCAATACTATTGCAAGAATTATTTGGACCTGTTTCCAGTACTGTTCAGGAAATTATTCTGATCTTCTCTTTCAACATTATCGTCATATGCTAGCCACAATGGATTCTCCAGTAATCTGTCATCAAAACTTGTCTCCACAAAATCGAAATTACTTTCAACATGTGCGTCACATCGTTTTTGTAGATAACGATGTTTTTTCACTCGGTCATATGAGCTCTTGCGCATTTTGAATTCACCGTATTTTGGCTAACGAGAGCAATATCGAAAAAACACAATGCATATAGACCAAACAATTGAACAATAAATAGTAAATAGCAGCAACGATGACATATATGCATATAAAGATGGGAAAACCATGTGTTTACGGGGAGTTTACGGTTAACGCCATCTCGCGTAATTGAAAAAAAAATCTTGTCAAACTGAAACCGATAAAGTAGATCTCAGTCAGCTGCTGATCTCAAAGCGGAAATCGAAATCAAGTATATTTTGTCTCATTGAGGCTCAAATGAGCTTCTCTTGAGTCTCATTGTAGTGAGCCTGGCAAGAGAGACTATTGAGCTCAATACCGACGAGTCTATTTTTACTGAGATTAGTATCAGGCTCTTCCGAGTCTCGTTATGAACAACCTCATTCAGTTGAGACTGATACGAGCCTCTTTTGACGTTGCTCTTGCACAGCATCAGTGACATAGTCTACTACTAGCCTATTTTTGAGCCTAGTCTGACGAAAGTAGGCTGGTTTCAGCCTCATTTGATTGTAGCCTCACAGAGTCAGTCCTGTAGAAGGCTCGAAAATGGTTTCAGCCCTGAATAATTCCTACCTGGGTACTGTTAAATTTTCGGCTCACCAAGTAATACCGTTGCGGAGCAATGAGATGATATCTGTCACACATACATACACACACACATACATTACAGATATTTTTAAAAAAATAGCATTTCTCGGCGTTTTGGATCATTCTGAGTCATACTCCGATGAAATCTCGAAATCGAAAAAATCACGTTTACAATGCTTCCATTCGGAAGCAAAAGAATAAACATTCACTCTCGAAATACACTTGTGTATTTATCTAATTTATTTACAATGATATTTGGCTTTGGGACATTTACAAATGATAATGCATAGCATGGGCATCTTAGAATAATGTGACTTGTGCCATCAACAACTGTGCGAGTGATTGTAGGTGTTCGTATTTTTGCTTCCGAATGGAAGCATGGTAAACGCGATTTTTTTCGATTTCGAAATTTCATCGGAATATGACTCAGAATGATCCAAAACGTCGAGAAATGACATTTTTTAAAAAAAGTCTGTATGTGTGTGTGTGTGTGTGTGTGTGTATGTGTGACAGATATCAGCTCATTGCTCAGCAACGGTAAGACTTGGTGAGCTGAAAATTTAACAGTACTTTTCCTCCCCATGCAAATTGCTGTCAGTGAAATTTGAGCGAAATCGATTGAGTACTTTTCGAGAAAACTCTAATTTTCGAAAAATCGTTTTTTCGACTTTTCTCCGCGAAAAATTGATTCACAGCCCTGACTCTCAGCGATGAAATACATCGCATTTGAACTCACAATTTTCACTCGGGGTAAATTTTGCTCAGATTTGTTGTTTGCAGATAATTTCAATTACAGTGTTTTTTATCCTGAATTTACTATACACGATAGCTCAAAAACTATTTGAGTTAGAGACTTCAAATTTCGCCAGTTTGTGCATCTAATGAGCGAAAAGTTTGGTATTGAAATTGGGCGAAATCACTCCAGTAGTTTCTGAGATATTGGCCAAAAACCATTTTATGAAAAGAGGTTATATCTCGAAAACTATCCAAGCGATTACATCCAAGTTCAGTTTAAAAGATTCATCTCAATGAGCCCCACGAATGGTGATAATTCCAGATTTTCCACAAGAAGTCTCTTGTGAGGATGTTCGATAAATTAGTTTTTTCAAAAATCACTGTTTTTCTTAGCTTTCTCCCCAGGAACACTACTATTTTTTATTCCACCATTCGAAAGTAGACAATTTTTTCTACAAAATGAGTACCTTTTCATTCTGACGACAATCAGAAAGAATAGAAATCCTATTTGAAACCCGAACGTCAATTTTTGTGTTCCATCATAGGATCTGAATTCTCATCAAATATTGAATTTTTATGTACCATGTGATATCATTGCAATTTAATCGATTATTCTGAGCTGAGATTTCGAATTCCAAGTTGATTATAAGTATCGTAGATGGAATGCTAATAAATCGATACAGTCCCAAGCAATATTTGTAGGGATCTATCAGTGCGTCTTTCTTGCGAGAATAATGTTATTTTTTGAGCAATTGAAAGGATATTCATTGCTATAGAGATTCGATTGATTATGGGTAAAATCCCATTCGGAAGCATTCTGCCAATCGAATTGGCAAAATATCAAATGTCACACAAAGAGTGGGGTTCGCAAATAACGCACAAAAGGTGAAACTCCTGCTTATTGATTTATTGAAATCTATATACATCCATTTACTAGATACACTGACTCTATAAGCATCACAATGCGGGCTGAATTCGTGAGTAAATCCGTCAGTGAGTAATTCATCCACTAATTCTGATGAATTATCCATGAAATTTGACATAACGCCACAGTTGCCACAAAATCATCAATATCAAAATGAAAATCATGAAAACGATTGTTTCTGCAATTGGGAATTTTCAACCGGTAATTACACGGCAACCCTATAATTACTGATGCGGAATATTATCGGTAATATACATCTCCGCATTACTTGAATATATATCCTAAGAGTGGGGAGGCGGCGAGGGACAGTTGGGAGTTACAAGCGGTATGAATAGCAACACGTATGGAAAGACTTTATAAAGTCTTTATAAAGAATTCTTTATAAAACGTGTTTTATAAGAAATTGGAACTTTTCTTATAAAGATTTTCTTGTGGAGTTTTCATCGTAGTTTTCATCCTTTATAAAATTTGGTTTTATAAAGGCGATTCTTATAAAAAAAAATTTTATAGAGGGAAGCAAACGATATAAAATACCATTAATATTTTTTGCATGAATCCTATTCTATAAATTCATTCTTTGAAGAAAATGTCTTTATAAAATAGAATTTTATAGAAATATTTCTTATTAAATGACTTTTTACAAAGATTTTATCTCTCACTTGAATGCTTTATTTATTCTATTTATTTGAATAGTTATCCTTTGAAAAATAGCTGGATGGGGAACTCCAAACAGTGTTAATAAAAATGCAGACTTTAGCCATTGGAGCCATTGTCCGGTTTCGACAGCAAGGAAATCTGTTTCTCAGATAAGTGTGTCGAACTGCGCCGCGATCTCGCTTATATGCACTTTTCGTCAAACTCCGCTTACGGACGGGATTCCGACGGTGCGCGACCTATCGGCGGCGGCGGTACTACAGTTCCCCTTCACTTCGACGTTCGGCGCTGTCCCTTCGAATTTTATTTCTTCTTCACGTTTCAATTTAATGTTTCTTCTTTGCGCCTTTTATTTTTCTTCCCTCTTGTATTCATTATTTGCCTTATTATTTTTCTTTCATTAATTATTAATAAATTAGGTATGAGGTTCTTACAGGAAATACTTCTGCGAGATAGTTATCTCACAGAAGTGCTTCTAAAGAAAACGTCTTTACAAAATAAAATTTTATGAAGATGTTTTCTATGAAATTTATATATATCACTCAGCAAAAAATTGAGGAAACAGTAAATTTTGTCGTTTTTCTTCGTGATTTTCAAATGGCTGTAATTTTCCTAAAAATCATTGGATCGGAATAAAAAAAAATGGTTCCAAAGCTTGAAGTCTCCACCTCTGAAATCTTGAGATGAAATTTTTTTTGACTATTCGTTATAACGAGATAAGAAGGTTAAAAGCGGATTTTTTTTCCATTATTTTTCATCTTCCCAAATTGGTCTACGGACTTCAAATAATTTTTCTCGACTCAACCCTTATCAAGATCGCGCAGTGTGGCCTTCCAGTTTCAATTTTTTTCATTTCTTATGATCATTTTTTGCTGAGAAAGCGTCAATTGAATCGAAAAATACCCTTTTGCCTTTACACGCCGATATCTCAGGAACTACTGATCGCACATCGAGCGGATGATGGGGTTCGTAAACTTAAATAAATTTACTATGAGGTTCTTGCACTATTTCATTGAAAAAAATTTCCTTCCATTTTCTAAATTGGTTCGACAAAGTATCGAGAAATGAAGTTTTTTTTCTGTTTTTAAAATTGCCGGGAATTCCGTGAATTTGGGAAAAACTGCAAATGCTTTAACATTTTTCTTTAGTTTACTGTGTGAAACAAAGTTTCAGCAAAAATTAAAGGAACACTTTTTTGTTCCTTAGACCCCAATTAATGATGATTAAGGCCGAAAATGTTCTTTCTCCCTCATTTCTTCGTGATTTTTTCTGCGAAATTCGTTTAATTTCATAGAGAAAGAAACAATGAAAACAAATTAATAAAAAAATCAAATTTCTTTTTTAAATCAATAGAGAATTCGAATTTTTTTTAAATCCGTAAAAAATTAGAATTTTTTTTCTTCAAAAATCAATAGAAGAATCTTTTTTAAGAACCAGCAGAAAAATCGAAAAAAAAAATTTAAAAATTGGATAAAAAAGTGCCAAAATCGTATTTGACTTGGAGAGATAGTGACTCAGCAAGTTTTTTCGAACAATAAAATTTTTTTTATTGATTTTTGAAAACAATTTTATAGATTATTTTTTCCTTTTTTCACGATGAAATTCAACAGATTTGAGCAGAGCAAAAAAAATTAAGGGAACAGTAAATTTTGTCAGTTTAAGGGCGAAAATGTTTTTTCTCCATCATTTTTTCGTGATTTTTTGTGCAAAATCTGTTGAATTTCATCAAAAAAAAAGGAAAAAATAATCAATAATTTTTTTTTCAAAAATCGAAAAAACAATTTTATTGTTTAAAAAAAATTGCTGAGTCAATATCTTTCCAAGTCAAATACCAATTTGGCAGTTCTTTTAATCCATTTTAAAGAATTTTTCTTCCGATTTTTCTACTGGTTTTGAAAAAAGATTCGTTTATTGATTTTGGAAGAAAAAAATTATAATTTCTTACGGATTTAAAAAAAACGAATTTTCTATTCATTTGAAAAAAAAAAAAAAAATTTATTGATTTTTTTCATTGTTCCTTTCTCGATGAAATTAAACGAATTCCGCACAAAAAATCACGAAGAAATAAGGAAGAAAAAACATCTTCGGCCTTAATCATCATTAATTGGGGTTTAAGGAACAAAAAAGTGGTCCTTTAATTTGAGCTGAAACTTTGTTCATTCGAGAAAAAAAACGGTCCAGTCGATTGGCTTGAAAATTTAGGGGGTGTTTCAGCACACAGTAAACTACAAAAAAATGTTAAAACATCGGCTTCCCTCGAATTCGCAAGATCCACGGCAATTTTCAAAAAAGAAAAAAAACTTCATTTTTCGATACTTTCTCGAACCAATTTTGAAAATTGAAGAAAATTCATTTCAATGAAATAGGGCAAGAACCTCATAGTAAATTTATTCAAGTTTACGCATCCCATCATCCGCTCGATGTGCGATCAGTAGTTCCTGAGATATCGGCGTTAAAAGGCAAAAGGGTATTTTTTGATTCAATTGACGCTTTCTCAGCAAAAAATGATCATAAGAAATAAAAAAAATTGAAACTGAAAGGCCACACTGCGCGATCTTGATAAGGGTTGAGTCGCGAGAAATTATTTGAAGTCCGTAGACCAATTTGGAAAAATGAAAAATAATGGAAAAAAAATCCGCTTTTAACCTCCTTATCTCGTTATAACGAATAGTCAAAAACAATTTCATCTCAAGATTTCAGAGGTGGAGACTTCAAGCTTTGGAACCATTTTTTTTTTATTTCGATCCAATGATTTTTCGGAAAATTACAGCCATTTGAAAATCACGAAGAAAAACGACAAAATTTACTGTTTCCTCAATTTTTTTGCTGAGTGATATATATAAATTTCATAGAAAACTTCTTCATAAAATTTTATTTTGTAAAGACGTTTTCTTTAGAAGCACTTCTGTGAGATAACTATCTCGCAGAAGTATTTCCTGTAAGAACCTCATACCTAATTTATTAATAATTAATGAAAGAAAAATAATAAGGCAAATGATGAATAAAAGAGGAAAGAAAAATAAAAGGCGCAAAGAAGAAGCATTAAATTGAAACGCGAAGAAGAAATAAAATTCGAAGGGACAGCGCCGAACGTCAAAGTGAAGGGGAATTGTAGTACCGCCGCCGCCGATAGGTCGCGCACCGTCGGAATCCCGTCCGTAAGCGGAGTTTGACGAAAAGTGCATATAAGCGAGATCTTATCTGAGAAACAGATTTCCTTGCTGTCGAAACCAGACAATGGCTCCCACGGCTAAAGTCTGCATTTTTGTTAACACTGTTTGGAGTTCCCCATCCAGCTATTTTTCAAAGGATAACTATTCAAATAAATAGAATAAATAAAGCATTTAACTGAGAGATAAAATCTTTGTAAAAAGTCATTTTATAAGAAATATCTCTATAAAATTCTATTTTATAAAGACATTTCCTATAAAGAATTAATTTATAGAATACCATTCATACAAAAAATATTAATGGTATTTTATATTTTTGCTTCCCTCTATAAAATTTTTTTTTATAAGAATCGCCTCTATAAAACAAAATTTCATAAAGGATGAAAACTACGTTGAAAACTCCACAAGAAAATCTTTATAAGAAAAGTTCCAATTTCTTATAAAACACGTTTTATAAAGAATTCTTTATAAAGACTATATAAAGTCTTCTCATACGTGAAGTACAGTCGGATTCAAAAATACAATAAAATACTTATGACGCGTGCAAACAAATGCAATGACGAGCATAAGACAGTACTCATGACAAGTACAAGAAAATACTTGTGACAAGGATAAAAAAGTACTTGTGACAAGTACAAGGCAATACTTATCACAAGTATTTTTTATACTTGTGACATGTATAAAAAATACTTCATGCGTGGCCGTTGTACTCATGGTAAGTACCACATTACACTAACCGCCAGTATTTTTTTATACTTCTCACAAATGTACTATACCCAAGTACCAGTTTGTACTTGTCACTAGTATATTTTTTTTAGAGTGTATATATATAATTATGTATGATTATATATATTGATATATAATCACATATAATGACAAAAATTACGTCCGATGTTATCACAACACCAATATACAATTTTATAGAATTGTACGTAATCCTACACTGAGAGAAATCCTATATACTGGTATGACTAAAACCATATTAGTGAAGGTCAAAATCAACTATATGTGTATAGTGATCACAGCAATGGTTTTTAAGCTACACTTTCCTAAATAACTATATCTCATTAGCACGCACAACATAACAATGAGTGTACAGAATGCTATAAAATATAGTTATCTTAAAAGTGACTACGTGTCGTGTAATCGTGACGATATTTATATTGTTACTTCATATGGCTCAGATAACTTACTCCATTTAATATATAATACATACAATTTTATAGGCCGTCTTGAATTGTTTATTTCTTTTCCTTATTTTTTTTGGCTAATATCTCGAATCAAGATAGAATGATTTTACCGTGATTTCCATTCGAGTGCCTATAAATACGAAAAAAACGATATTTGTCAATTGAAAATTCCGCAAATTTATGGCAAATGATCTCATCTTTTATTTTTTTAAAAATTTTACGGTATCACCACTGAAGCCGGAGATATGTTGAGAAGGTGAATTTAAAAAAAAAAAGATTTCTCAAAAGTAAAAAAATATCAATTAAACTAATTCATTATCTGTGTATTTTTGCGTCCACATTCTTGTAAATTTTAATTTGAGGTTATTTGGGATATTTGAACCAAATAAAATGAATTGTAAATGTAAAGATTGACATTTACAATTTATTTTATTTGATTCAAATATCCCACATAACCTCAAATCATAATTTATTATAATTTTGCATTTATTGTGGATTATATTCATTATCATTTTTCTTTTTTTTTCAAAAACCCTGAAAGGCACAATCAGGATCGTTTCAGTCATGTGTTTTAGATTAGCAGCAGACAACGAGAATTCTCCAAGCGGTCACCAAAGCTAAGCAGCATTGCATATGGTCAGTACTTGGATGGGTGACCGCTTGGACTATCTCGAGACTAGATCGAATTCTTTTTTTTCTTATTCGTGAGTCTAAGTAAGTTGAAAAAACACACTGGCCCTATGCCGTTCAACTTCTATTGGCTTTCGTTCAATTCACAATTGTTGTAGATTGCAACAAAAATTAAAGCCACCTAAAAATTTCGACTCGGAATGTGACTGTATACAATATTGTCATGTTTACTATAAAGTATAGAACATGCTCTGGTTGCAATAATATTCGTCAATAACACTATGTATTGTCCACTGACACTAGCTATATCTGAAATAGTTGCTGTTACTCAATTTATAGTCAAGGTCTTTTTCTACTAAATTTTTATAGCTCCACTGATCAGATTTTTCTCTCAGTGTATAGAATAACCCAGATAGCGAAAAATTCCGATGACTCTGAATATTGTTTCAAATTTTAGAGTATAAATTGGGGTGATTTTGTTAACAATTTAAGTGTGAATTGACGGAATTTTACCGTTAAATGTGACGATAATTGGAGAAAGTTATGGGAGTATTTTGCTTGGAATATGCTGCAAAAACAGTTTCAAACTACGGCCAATCTGCAGCAATTCTTCCGCAAATTAGAAGCAAAATTTCTCGGCAAGAGCTTCAACCATAACTCTGCATGAGCAATTTTATTATTAATTGCAGTAGCAAATTTCTTGAATTTAAAATAGTCTCTTTCTACAGGCTTTTTACACCTATTAATTTGAGATAATCATCCCTCATACAAAACTTATAAAGCATATAATATATAGAATTAAAAAAAATATTGACAATTTTGTTTTCCCTGTTGCGTAATCTCCTACGTCAATTGAAAAGTGTTTGAGGTGACGATTGTTTGAAGTTTGTCAACTGACGGTTCATCAATACAAATATCTTGACTCAGGTGACTCTGTCAATCCTAATGATAAATTAAAAATTTTCAATGGGAAAAACTCGACAATTTTACGATAACCTTAAACGGCAAAAGTGCCTCAAATTTCTATATCGTCTTGAATTCCCATTCGTTGGGCTAGCATTGGCCCAATGAATTTTCCCTAGCCAGGTACATACAGAAAAAGCTGAGCAGAGGATATGAACTGAGCATTTCATAAAAATTGATTTGGCATTTCGCAAAAAATATGCTCTAATTATCCATGTCTTATGCGTACGACTCTCAGCATAAAATATGTACTAACGTACATGAAATATGTACTAATGTACATAAAATATGCACAGATAGCACATATTTTATGTGAAATTCGTGTGCCTAAAATATGCATAATCGGAAATATTTCATGCCCCATGTCTTCCAACCCCATGGCTTGTTGGTTTCTATCCATAAAATGGTGTGCATGGGCCTCTGAATCGAGGAAAAACGGTGTTTCAGGGCTTCGGCTATTATCAATTGATCATGAACCGAATGTGTATTTCATCCAAAGACAAGTGTTAATTAAATCTATATTTTTATTTTATATAAAAGGTGTGTTAATCATTTAAGAAAAGATACCTGTCCCTACTTCCAGGCCAGCGATGGTATTAATTTGGGGGCAATTCATCGAATCTATTAATTGGTAAATACAATCCGCTTCATTCGAATCATCGGCTAGAACATCTACGGGAATTCATCAAAACCCAAACAGTGTTAAGGTGAAAAAAAAAATTAACAAATATTGGCGAATGATACTTCAAACCCGCTGCTCTCATGTTCAGATACTCAAATTTAAGCAAATAGAGGTCTGGGGTCCGTTGGATCCTAGTGTGGCAAACAAGCTTTAAGGTCGGAAGAGAATGTGCTAAAAATGATTTTTCTTCGATATTCATAATAAAATCGATCATTTGAATTACATTGTTCCCATTTATATAATGAAGATCATGCTATTGCATGTGACGACAACGATATTACTATCAGTATTGTAATTCCGAGGATGAACTTTGCAGGAACAATTAGAAAAATTGAAAATAGTGAGGATTTCCGGGGGGCCAATTAAGCATTGTCTGCTATTCCATTGATTGAATCGCAGCAAGATTGGTTGAGATAACATTAATTAATTTTGTTTTATCTCAGTCAACGTTGCATTTCTGACACCCTTGTGGTGGTTTTTACCGATCACAGAATTCCGAAAAATGAGAATAATAAATCAATTTCATGGAAATCACGGTAATGAGCGCAATTCGTGGTAGCCGGTGAGGATAGGACGCACTTAGAGTCAAAACAGCATATGTCCAGAGTGAGATCAACACATTTTTGTGACCTCACTAATTATTTTCGTTTCTTTTTGTTTAAATTAACTCCGATAAATGGAGGAAAGTTCGAGAGTTAGGACTGGGAAAGAATTTCCCCAGTCCTAAAGATAAAATTAGCAGCATTCTGGACGACCAAGAGGAGCCTGGACAGGAGCAACATCCAAGTGGCTGATTCAACTCCAGCCAACTTTGAAGGACGTTGGCTAAGAGAGCCAAGAAGCTGGAGATCACCAGGATCAGCGTGGGAGGTAGTGAAAGAAAAGAATAGAATTATCAGTGTGAAATCAAAAACTAAAGTTATGTGTGTCAAAAGAAAAGACTACAGTTTTCCGTTTATGGTTGTCGGGATAATATTGTTCGAATTATTATAATTATTTGTTTGTATTTCTTATCCTTTCATAAAAAGGACAGGGCATTAAAATCAAACATGGCGGATTTTATCTCGAATTGAAGGATGATCGAACTCGAAATGAAAATAGTCAAACTCGAATCGACAAGAGCGAATTCTGGTGGAAATTATGGAAACTAATTTTTTTGAATTATTTTTCCATAAAAAAAGCAAATAACCTTGGAATTTTATGTTATCATCAATTCAATAATTAAAGGATGAAATTATTTTGAATAATTAAAGTTAATTACAAAAAAAAAATTACAGGCATTGAAAAATAAAATTGTTGATTAAAAAACGACAAGGGGATCAACGATGGGACCTCGAAGATGTTTGATTCATTGATTCTGCTTTTATTGTAGATATTTTAGAGATGATGAGACTTAGAAAAAAATATCAAGAGACTTCTTTTTAGACAGAGTTCCATTATCTACAAAAGAGAGTCTATTAATGAATTCTCCTAAGTCTGTCCTGAGATATATTGAGGCCATTATCATCAAATGATGAGGAGAAGTGATGAAGCTATTACCATCAGAGAAGAAGGTAGATCTATCTTCACTGGTGTCTTCCATGACAAAGTCTCTCCCCCTCGGGAAAAGGTCGCTGCAAAAATGTCGAAATACGTATTTTGATTTAGTTCAACTTCCACCTTCTCCCCCGTTATCTTTTCAATGATCTGTAAATGATTCAAAATGAAATAAATCTCTTAATTCAGCTAAAAAATCTTCGAAAATTGTAGAAATGGTTTGCCGTTTCTCTATGAACTCCCGCAATTGCCAGAGCGACGACGAAAAGTAAAAAAATTGGTCATCTTGGAGCTTCCACAACACTGAAACGAATGAGAACTCCTCATTCATCTTTGCAACTGACTACAATCATTCGATCCTATCTCCTCGAAAAATGATTGGTGACAAAATCAAGTTCATCTTACTGTAGTGATTGAAAATCGTTATAGTTATTTGCAATCTGAGACGGATCATTTTTTTCACTTCTGCAATATTAACAAAATTCGCGTGTCACTAATTGCACGTAGCAATTGAGTAAATTATGATATTTTCTGATTATTATTATTTCAAGAAGATGAACATTCTAATTATATTCTTTTGTGGAATTATTTCAGATGGAGACAACTCGTGATTAACAAGAGGGCCTAACAATGAAAAAATGAACACTTCGGAGTTCCAAGAGATCCAGACTGAAGGTGTGGCGTCAAGGATATCTGGCAACGGAAAAAAATAGAAACACTGTTCAAAGCTTGAACTGTGATTCTTCGATTTTAAAGTTTTGTTGCTAAATTCTAGTTTTCACCTGATATTGAATGTTGATATATCTTGGGACATTATTGAAATTGGAATTATTATACTTAAGCTGAGATTTCTAGTTCCAAGTAGATTTGAAATAACAAAATCCTGTTATTCTTTCGGCCACTGTATGGAAATGTTCCCGGATTTCTATTGTCTCTGTCCGGAATACTGAGAAAGTTCAGCACTTTCTATGGAAAATTACTTTCTGTGCATTCGCTGTGCGATGAGTAGTTTACGAGATATCGATGATCAAAGACAAGAGGATGATTCTTCATTCAGCTGCCAATACAGTACAACCCCGCTATTTGCAACTACCCCGCTATTTGCAACTTTTTCACCCCGCAGTTTTCAACTTCAGCTCCGCCTACTTGCCCCACTACTTTCTACCAGAGGTTGAGAGAGGATTCATCACTTCCGTGTGTTAAAGAGGTTATTTACAAGTATCAGTTTTTTTCCAGCTGTCCATTTAAACTATATTCAACCTTGTGAGACAAGATCTTTTTTTATTGAATATTATTTTAATAAATTTAAAGAGAATTAGATATGACAAAAGATCTCACCCGACGCGGCTCGAGTCGAAGCTGTCGGGGCTCAAAAAAAAATAATTAAATTAAGATAATTGGGCGCCAGTCGGTTTAAGTCCGACAACTTTGATTAAATTTGACAATTAAGTAAAAATGAAACTCTAATTATATGGGTGTGAATTCTGACTTTGGTGACCCTGAAGAAAAGTTAGAGAGAGAAAGAACAAATTGACGAGCAAGATATATAGGTTACTTACTTTAATCCTCGGCAACCGTTTCCTTCCTTTCTATAAATTATATTTCTTTGACAATAATATGTGATAGTAATAATTAATTTGACAAACAATATTTGACGGAACAATAAGTATAACTTTATTTTAATAATGAAAATTATATAAAGGACAAAATAACAATGGTATTAGGCCTTCACAATGTCTCGAGAAGAAGTGAGTCTCTTGACGCCGCGCAACTCAGTTAACCAAAGTGGGTGTCGCCCTCAATTGGTCGTTTCTGACGTTTGACAATACCGAACTTGACCGAAAAGGCCCTCACCGTTCGCTTGACGCGGCCCCCGAGGGACTGACGTTGGGGGGAAAATTTGAACATTGTCACACCCTCCCCCTCCAAACCTCAACGTCAGGTGAAGCTGAAACTAGAATGGATTAAAACATATGACAAAATACAATATAACCCATAGTCCTGCTCGTTGTAGTAACTGAATTTAATAACTTGAAGAAATTTAAATTGAAAAAAAACATTGAACTTGTGCCGTCTGTCTCCAACCCTTGACTAAACCTACGGTAATCATGTTAATTGACAATGGTATGAGTAATGATTGATGGAAATTTTATAAAAATATGAAATAATCTCTATTGTCAAATCATCCCTTCTTAGCAGTTTTTGTCGCCTTCGCTGTGACCAATACGGTGACTTCTTCACCCTCTGCGAGTTCTGGGCGTTCCTCCATGACCATTTCTAGTGCATTCTTGGCCAGTGGTGTCAGTAATGCCTTGACAGCTAGTTCTCTTTTTTCCTCGGATAACTGGTATGCTGATTGGGCCTCTGGGTTGGCTGGTCTGCCCTTTCTTAATGCATTTTCTCTGATCAGGAAAGCCCGTACTCTGTGGGATAATCACTAGGATCAGTATAATTTACCCGTACTTGACGCATCAATTTTTTCTCTGTTTCGTCATAGAGGTAATGATGATCTGCTGGGATCAGTCACGTGGGCCAACTGGCATAATTGAGTCGTAGATAATCACTGAAGCCAGGGAAACGAATACTGCAGTCTGGACACTCTGGGTTGAAAAGTCTGAGGTCTCCTCCAGAGCCAACACAGCGATTTAACATGGCCTCATGTTCCACACCGTGGGCATATGGACAGTCGACTTTATCAAATCCCTCTGCTCCACAGAAATGGCAGAATTCAGGCCTGTAGGGTATTGAGCAACTCTTGAAATGATGCTCAGTAGATCGACAATTGATGCAGCCTTTGATTGGTGTTTTACCAGCAATTGAGACAAATGTTTGTGTCCCACGATTTACTTTATTAGCCTCCAGTTTAGTCATCAGAATCTGAACTCGCTTCATGACTATTTCCTTGAATGTTGCTTTGTCAATGACTCTACAGTCAACCATGAATTTTGTCTCGCTACTTGGCTTGGCGATTCCCACCTCCTCCAGGATCTCATCAAAAGTAGCGATCTTCTCTAATGGTAATGGCTGGACCATAACCGATGGTGCTGTCAAAGCTTCTGGATCATCGATGCTAAGCAGAGTTTTGCCAGTTGTTGGTGAAATCTTCAGTGGTTTTTCAACTGATGGATCTCGGTGTCTCTTTGCATTATCTTTGTCAATATCTTTTTGAGTCGGAGCCTTTGGTTTAGAGACTAACTTCAGTTTTGGCGGTGGCAATTTGTCAATTGCTGCCAAGAGTTTGGAGATATCGTCTTTCATCTCGGATTCCTTATTTACGTTGCTGAGCGGTGTAGTTAACGTCAATGCCTTTGGGTCTTTACGTATCAAGCCAAAGTCGAGATCTTCGGTGGACGTTTGGGCACTACAGACTCCCAACGATTGACTTGAGTCAGGCAGGTCTTTATTGCCACAGCTGTCAACTTTATTTTCTGTTTCTCCAATTTTGTCTTTGTTATCCAACAGTGGTGAGCTGGTTTCTATCTCTGCAATCTGTTGACACAACTGGAGAACTTTGGTTTCTAGTTCTACTGTTTGTTTTGGGGGCATATCTGATTGGATGACAGTGTTTAGGCTGGATGTCGATGACGTTGGCGATGATGATGATGTTGACGGTGGGCTGTCACTCATTTTGAAGATTTTTTTCTCGTTCCTCGTTGGACTGCTGGAGTGATGTTTGACAACGCAAGCTATGACGAGGAATTTTAAGATCAGTGACATAATATTTACCAATGAATTTTCCCGATTTATCTGCCAATTCGACTATCAAAGGATTAATAATTCTACGAACGAAAGCAGGACCGAGATAGCGATGGGCCAGCTTAGACGAGTAACCCTCAGATTTTTTACTCAAGTTATTATTGGGATAGAACACCTCTAATCCCTCTTTTATTTTGACATTTATTTCGCGATTCTTATTAATTTTCGACAAACGTGTGTCAGAATATTTCCTGAGTCTTTGCTCGATTTCATGACGAAATTCGTCGATTTTATTAATTCGTTTTGTCCATTCTTCGATCGCATTGTCATCTGGGCTTGATAGCTCGTTAGGTTTTGCGACATATCTCGCGCAGGCTTCACGGCCATGATTTAAGAAGAATGGTGAAACTCTACTTCCCGCGTGTGGGACCGTATTGCATGCAAATTGAATTTTTGCTAAATTAGCATCCCATTCGTTATGTTTGTCAATAATAAATGATGCGATAGCGGGTTGAATTGTACGGTTTACCCTTTCGACAGGATTTCCTTCGGGATGTTGTATCGGAGTTGTTTCATGCTTAATGCCTCTAGCTTCTAGAAGGGCTCGAACATGCTGATTAAGGTACTCGCGTCCGTTATCGGTGGTGATAGTTTTCGGGACGCCCCAGCGATCAAAAATAGTTTCTAATACTGTAACTACCGTTTTACCAAATCTATTTCGGACGGGAAATATTTCAATGTACTTCGTTAATAAATCTTGTACGACGATAGCGCAAATGTTACCTCTCTTCGTACGTGTTTGTGAGACTATTGTATCTATTGACCAATGACTCCACGGTGTTAATAACGTTCTTGTCATGAGAGGGCCTTTAACAGGATGTTGGCTATATTTAACGCGAATGCAAATGTCGCATTCTTCGACGTATTTTTTCGGGGGCGTCGTGATTTTCCGAAAGGATTCTCAAGATATCCTCCGATTTGACTACTTCTTTCCAGGGGTTCTCGTCGTCAATTAAAGCTTTCCCGTAATCCGGTCGGTGATAATACAATTTATTGTTATCGATTTTCCACTGGGGGAAACGCTCCGGATATTTTCTTACTAATTCAAACTTTGTTTCGTACCAATTTTCCGTGCGGATTGATTTACATTGTGGGCGGTTTTGCAAAATTTCGTTGACGACTTCTTTCCACCCCCCAGGATCGACATCGATGTCAAACATTCTTGACAAAGCATCTGGCGCTTCGTTATTCGTACCGCGGCGATGTTCCACTGTAATATCATGCTGATACAAATAAATGGCCCACCTTGCCAGACGTCCGGTGGGATTTTTCAAGCTATGGAGCCATTGGAGAGCTTGATGGTCGGTCACCATTTTGAAGGACATTCCTTCAAGATAACACCGTAATTTCTCTACTGCCCACACCACCGCTAGACACTCTTTTTCTGTGGTCGTGTAATGAATTTCCGCGCCACGTAACGGTCCACTGAGAATTTCGATTAGGTTTTCTTTGTCATTTTCTTTATCGTATTGAACAAGAATTGCCCCTAGACCAAATTCGCTGGCATCGGTATATAAAATGAACGGTTGTCCAGGTATTGGGACGAATAGACGGGGCGCTGATGCTAGAGCCTGTTTCACTTCGTCAAAAGAATTTTGTTCTACGTTTGTCCATCTCCACGGAACTCTGGGGCTCGTTAGTTTATTGAGTGGACCTTGAACTTTCACAATGTTCTTCAAGTGCCGGTGGTACCAATTGACTAGGCCGTTACATTGGCGTAATTGCGTTCGATCTTTGGGAGTTGGAAAATCTAGAATCGGTTGAATTTTTTCGGGGTTTGGTCTCATTCCAAACTCGTCAATTATATATCCTAAAAATTTCACCTCTTTTCATGCGAAACTACTCTTTTCACGATTAATTTTGAGTTTAGCCTCGCGAAAAACTTCAAAAACGAGGGAAAGAATTTGTAAATGTTCGTCAAAATTTTCACTGACGATGACCCAATCGTCAAGGTAAGTAAATACCTGATCAACCCATTTATTTGACAAACCGCGATCATGAATTAAATCTTTCATACGTATTTTGAGTTTGTCCATCAATCTTTGAAAGGTGCGCCAGTTAAACCGTAAGGCATTCTATGCCATTCAAATAAACCTTTCCCTTCCACCACAAACGCGGTGTATTTTCTACTAGAATTTCCCATAGGGATTTGATGAAATGCCTCGCTCATGTCAATTGTCGAAAATATTTTTGCTTGATGCAGTTGTGACAGGATGGATCGCATATTATGTGATGGATACGCGGGTGTTTTGTTTGTCTATTCAAAGGTTTGTAATTTATGCAGAATCTAAGGCCTCCGTTGGCTCTAGGGGCAACGCCAGGTGAGCAGGCCCACTCGCTGTTACTTACAGTGATGTAATTTTTCGCCAAAAGCCTTTCAACTTCTTCGTCAATAAATTTACGTACAACTTCACTTCGGCGATACGGTTTTTGTCTGTGAGGTGTTGGGTCATCTAGCTCTACTTCGTGTTCAATGAGGTCGGTCTTTCCTGTTGATTCCTATCAAATTTCGCGAATTGTTGGTCGAGGAAATTTTTTAAAGTGTTTTCTTCGCTTAATGTCAAAGAACGAACGTGAGAGGGAATTATAGTGGATTGAGACAATGGGTATTTGTATTGACTACCGGCCAAAGTCTATGTGCGATCAAAAGGATCGATAAGGACCTTGAATGACAGCCAAAAGTCCATACCTAGAATTAAATCGTTTGACAGATTTGGCATAATGCTGAACCATTGAGACCCGTAGACTTCTCCTACGTCAATAACAAATCCCGTACCCCCGTGGGTTTAGATTACCGTTTTATCCGTAATCTTAATTCCTCTCTTTGACGAAAGATCAGGTTCGAGTTTTTTGGTTTGATATTTTTTAACTCGTTCGTATGCGCTAGGACTCAAATAGGACGGGTCGCTACCACTATCAATAATACCCCTAATTTTTTCGCCAAAAATTGAAATCTCGACAGGAATTTGTGTTACTTTACTCGGTTCTTTAATTTGACTGTCTCCGCGATATATACGTCTTTGCGCGAGTCGATGAATTGCGTGAGGTGGTAACGTACCTGGTCGCCACGCCACCCAAGGTGTTTCGATTGTTCCGCTTCTTTTGTTAGAGTTTTGAATTTCTTGTTTATTTTCTTCGAGACTACTTAGTGACGTGTTTAAGGAGGGATAAATTTTACTTGAGTTCTCGTAATCTATTCGACATATCTCCTCAACCTCTTCATCAGACATTTCGCTGTCTGTTAATGTATCAACATTCAACAAAAAATTCACGTCTGTCTTGTCATTGTCTTTTGTTTGCTTCATGTTAACCGGGTTTTCTTGCGTTTTGTGTGATACTTTATCTTGTGCCTCCGTCTTGTCCTTTAATTCAATAACCGGAGGTTGTATTATTGCGGACTTTTGGAGTTTCCCGATTTCTTTTCGCAAGTTTTGAGCTCGTGGCCTATTTCGCGGCAAAAGTAACAAACAAGTTTGCGGTCATTTTTACAAAAACGCGGCGTGTGACCTGACTGACCGCAATTGGAACAGAAGAATTTACTTGGATCGGGATTTTTATCTTGCTTGGTTGTCGAACTCGCGGGAGTTTCATCATACTTCTTCAAATTATTTTCAAGACGTTGTCTAACCAAAGGCTCAGAAGGTTTCTTAAAACTGTTAATATTTAATTGGCTGTGTTGCTTTCAATTCAGGGACCTGACTCGCGTTCTCTTCACCCGATGAGTTGTCATCCTCTTCAATTTCGTCAAATTCAGATTCAGAATAATCCTGGATTTGATTCAATTCTGGGGTTATTGTATTTAACTCGAGACTTGTCCGCGGGATTAGTACATTGACTGAAAATATAACTGCGGTTATTGACATAATGGAGTAACTCTGTGTAATCACGCAGGTCAAGATTTAAAATTTCAAATGCTAATCGCGGGCTAAATTTAGTGACAATTTGACGAAGTTGGGTTTTGAACACCGGGGGGTTCTCCATTCGCTCGAAAATGAGTCTCACACGACTCGCAAATTCTGCGAATGTTTCTCCCCTTTCGATCTTCAGATCGCGAATTTCATAGAGGAGGTCTGAATCGTCTCTTTTAATTCCCCACTCATAGCGGAAGGCTCTAACAAAATCGTTCCGTTTTGCGTAGCAGCGTTGGGACTACCCCCAGTTCCCCTACCCGCATTTGCCAAACTGGGGTCGAAGTTCTCGTCATCAGTCCCGATTGCATTCAATGCATTCGGATCCCGCGGTGGAGTTCGAATCATGTCTAATTCCGCGTATCGACCAAAACTCAAGAATATTTTGACAATTTAATTTAATTTTAATTGATATTATTTAGAGGGAGCAGAAACGTTCAGCCTTTAATTTAATGTTAATAAAATAAATAAATTCCAATCAAAAGTCTTTCACAATCCTTTGATATGCCGTTTCGTCGTCTAGGGTTAAACGTTACGCTGTCCGAATAATCTCGACATAATAACATTTGAAACAAATCGAATTTTAGATGATAAGTCGAGACTTGTTCACCTAAAATCAATTTAAAACAAGGCCACAATGAAATGAGGTTCAATAGTGTGCCTCAAAATAGATTTATTAATATTCAACAATTAATTCTCCGACGATACGAAGCGAGATTCTGTAATCGTCTTCGAAAATTTTCTTTTTAAACGTTTTTGAAATAAGTTTTCTTTGGAATTTTGACAATATGAAATGAGGTTCAATAACGTCATCAATCCCTCTGTTTTCATAAACACAAAAATACACTAAGCATCAATTTGACTTTTCTCGGACACATGTTATTTCATCATAACTTTTTTTCTTTTTTAATTTCTTTAACGTAGGGACATAACGAGATATCTCCCATCCGTTAATTTCCTTTCATTAATTATCAATTTTCAATGGTAAATTACTTTGTCAACAAAGCAGAGCGAGATCTGATCTCCGTTGACAACAACTTTATTCCATTCGTTCGTAGAAGAATTCGCAGATACATCGTTACAATTTAAATTAAATGTATGGAAAATGAAATGAGATGAAATGTAAACAATAAAGTGAGACAGTAATAGAGTATCAGTAAGAAAGACAATATACGTGACTCAAGGCCAGAGATGCGTCACTTCTACGCTTGTAACATGGCCATACAATTTTGGCGAAAATTTAATTGACAAACGAAAATTTAATTTTCCAATAATTGACTATGACTTTCTGAATTACGGATTTTCAATAAATTAAACAATTACAAAAATTTTGATTTAATTATCCAAAGATGCCCCACGTTGGGCGCCAATTGAGACAAGATCTTTTTTTATTGAATATTATTTTAATAAATTTAAAGAGAATTAGATATGACAAAAGATCTCACCCGACGCGACTCGGGTCGAAGCTGTCGGGGCTCAAAAGAAAATAATTAAATTAAGATAATTGGGCGCCAGTCGGTTTAAGTCCGACAACTTTGATTAAATTTGACAATTAAGTAAAAATGAAACTCTAATTATATGGGTGTGAATTCTGACTTTGGTGACCCTGAAGGAAAGTTAGAGAGAGAAAGAACAAATTGACGAGCAAGATATATAGGTTACTTACTTTAATCCTCGGCAACCGTTTCCTTCCTTTCTATAAATTATATTTCTTTGACAATAATATGTAATAGTAATAATTAATTTGACAAACAATATTTGACGGAACAATAAGTATAACTTTATTTTAATAATGAAAATTATATAGGGGACAAAATAACAATGGTATTAGGCCTTTACAATGTCTCGAGAAGGAGTGAGTCTCTTGACGCCGCGCAACTCAGTTGACCAAATTGGGGGTCGCCCTCAATTGGTCGTTTCTGACGTTTGACAATACCGAACTTGACCGAAAAGGCCCTCACCGTTCGCTTGACGCGGTTCCCGAGGGACTGAAGTTGGGGGGAAAATTTGAACATTGTCACACTTGATATAATTTCAAATGATTCATTCTTCATTCTTCTGTTATTTTGAATGTGCATATTTATTACTTTTGCGATACAGATTCAAACTATGGGGTATACAAGAAACTGATTAAGACGAAAAATACTTGTCTAATTAATTGAACCCAATCCCATATTCATTTTATTTCATTCATTCAAAGATGGGTACATAATATATATATTCACGGATGGAATAACATTCAAATTCGGGGCGGGCTGCACCCTCCTTCCCTTTATCCTTATTGGCTATAGGGCAAGTTCAATGTCTGTAGTGGGGACTGAAAGGCGTTGAGGGGCCAGTTGCAAATAGTGGGGTTCTGATGTCGAGATGAGTTGCAAATAGCGAAGTTGTACTGTATCTTAGTGACAAATGGTCGTACTGAGAAGAAAATGAACTGAAACAAAGAGTACATGATTCATGGATGCCATGGTTCGATTATTTTTCGCAAAATAAAGCACATTTTTTGAATTTTTGTTTTGGTTCTTATTCAATTTTATTATTTGCTTCTGGATTTGAGACTTGTCTTTTTCGCTTGCACTGAGTACACCGAGTAAGGCTATTCATTGGCCAAGGCTACGCCAGTTATTAGCTTAACTCGAGCCAGTGAATAACTATACTCAGGTACTTTGGGCTACACTGCAGTCCCCAACTTTTTTAGCCCACTTACATCAAACTCTCCAACGCGTACTTGACGAGGTTTTCATAAAGAAAACTGCTACGCATTCTTTTCTCTCCTCATGTGTTACGTGGAAATTACGTTCAGGCTTGCCAGATATCTTCGAGGGAGGGGAGACACTATGGTACGCTTCATACTCACTCCATCCTCTACTCACTCCGTTCGTGGACTCATCCAGTCCACTTCTTCTTCTTACTCCTTGTTGGCTATATCCCCTAGAGGGGCGAGTGCCACATCCAGTCCGCTTGAGGGTTCAGATACCCTTGAAATTTTTCATCATCAAGAGATTGCAGGAAACGTCATAGAACACGAAAATACAAGAGGGAGAAGGTTACCAGAATGACGCTGGCCCGAAGCGTGAGTTCGTGTTGTGTCGACCAGAAATTTTAAACGAATTTTTCTCGAAACTATGTTCTTAGACAGCGTCAGCACGATAACTCAGTCGATTTTTTAATACTCTTTACCTTCTTCCTTTTTCAATCTCGATAATGATTTTTTTCACAGTGTGAATAGAGGTTTTCTCAATTTTTCGAATGGACGTTGTTTATGAAACATGGAATACTATTTTTTTCATTGCATACTAAATTTTAAAGTGATCTAATTTCTTGATTTTGAACATGAAAATCTTACAGTTGAAAAGTGAAGAAAAAATGTAAAATCAGTAATTAATGTTTTTTCACGGCATAATTTATATAATGGTTCTAGGTGTTTTGTGCTCTTAGAATAATCCCCCGACAAGAAATCCCGTTTTAAGTAAGCTTCTTTAGAAAAATTTACCGACAAACAACCTTCTCTTTGGCGAAATAATATTAAAAAAGATTAAATTACTAAATTCTCCATTACTATAGGAAGTAACCATTTTATTAAACCCAGAAAATTCCACCACCATTAACATAAATCATTCATATTTAATAATGATATGAAATAATAAAATTTAATAATAATTCACAATAAATCCTGAAAATATAATTCAAAAGAATCTATCCTGGTTGACCAATACAGAAAAATCAAATAATCATCATTTTAGAGAATAAAAATCTTTCATCAATTTCAAGCCTACCAAGATAGAAATATTGCAATATAACATTAATAATATCTTCAGTTAATATGAGGGAGCTTTTATTGAAAAAGGAGGGGGATTTTTTTAAGGGAATTTTTTTTAGGAAGGTTTTTTAAAAGCAGATTTGTACTGAGAAATTTCGGTAATTTGGCAGTATAGCTCTGCCAACTGAAAATTAGTGTTTTTAATGTTCTATCTCAAATTGTTTTCTTCCGCCGTGCTCGGTGAGCCTATTCTAGGCGGGCATTGGGGTCGGTTATTGAAAATTTCATTATATGTCAAGTCTCGTTCTTCGATGATTATATCGAGAAGACGATGTAGTACCGCCTCCTGCTAGCTTCAACCACATGTTAAGAGCATAAATTTAAAAATTTCGCGCCCTACGCCGGGCTCCACGCTCCCGGTCTGCACTCTACCGAGCACTCTTCATAATGTTTTTTGTGCTAGAACAAACCACATGTTGCGAGATTTTCGTCATAAAATATTAGAGAAAAAATTCCTTTTGAATCATTAAAAATATCATTTTTATGAAGTAAATACTGCTTCATTGAATAAATAAGACTGATTATCAGTGTGATAATCATGGGAAAGAGCAAAAAGCGTAGCAGAGACAAAGAGGAGGAAGATGAAAATAACAAACATTTTCGGAGGTTAGAAGAGATGGTATTGGCTTTAGCCAATCAGATTAAAACAAAAGATGCAGGTAAATTTTGGTCAAAAAAAAAGATGCGAATTCATATTGATTATAAATCACACGACGTTAAGCACTCAATAAGAGGAGGCTTTACGGGTGTTCCAGACTAGTGACTTTTGCACGTAGGAGGCAATGACAACTAGTGCTGTCGATACTCATCAGGCGCTATTTAGAGAAATCCTTGTTTCCTTTTGCAGATGAGCATCGAGATAATGCGAATAAAGAAAATGTAGATAGAAATCCAAAAGATGGACAAGCGCTGGCAACAGGTTCGTCAGAAAATGATCAAGTTCCAGAGGAGAACGCTGCTAAGGACCAGCAATACTGAAACTGAAGAGGTGTTCGGGGATGATGAAGTTAAAAAATTAGATGAAGAGGTTGAGATAGCGTTGGGTGATAATCCTGGTGCACAAAATAAGACACAGTTAGAGTTACAGCAAAGTTTAGTTTCGAGATGGTCCACATGGGTAACTGAAGGGTTACCAAAGGAGATAAAAGATAAGGTTATTGAGAAATATCCCCGTACTGGTAATATTGCTTTGGAGGCACCAGAGTTAAACGAGGAAATTGTATCCTCGTTGAATGAAACAGGACTTAAGAGAGATCAGTTGTTTGTCACCGAGCAGAACCTGGCGGGTTCGGCCTTATCAGCCTTGAGCCAGGGTATCACTATGATCCTAAAAGATGAAGAAGAACCACTAGATCGTTTAGATCTTCTAGAAAAATTAGCTGATGCGGGAAAATTAATTCCCTAGCTACATTTTCAAATTTCTTCAGCTAGAAGAGCTTTTATTTCACCTATTCTCTCAAAATCGATGAAAGACATGCTCAAGAAGACCAAGCCAGGATCCTTGCTATATGGAGAAAAACTGACTGACAAGATCAAGGCCGCCAAATCGTTAGAGAAAATTGGTAAGGAAATCAAGAGCTCGTCTCTTCCTTCGACATCTTCTGCGGGTAAAAAACCGCAAAAACCGCTGTCGAGACGCCCTTTAAACTGGCGGGGCCAGAATACGAGACAGGGGACCTCGTTTCAGAGCCTAAGATACTACCAAACGAGACAACCCCACACAGATCAGTACAGCAGCAGGAGCCCCTACAACAATACCCCGAAGTCAGTCAACAAAAATCAGCGAACAACGTTTGCAGACAAAAAAAAATAAACAATAGGGTAAGGTTAATAGCAGGACGTTTGAGTTTCTTTTCCCAAGAATGGAAAAAGATCACCAGGGATGCGTTTATCCTGAATTGTATAGAAGGATACGAGATTCCTTTCCATACTCAGCTACCACAATCTTTAAGCTTTGATAAAGATCTTCGATTTTCATTAGGAGATGAAAATTTGTTGATAGTTGAAATAGAAAGATTATTATCGATTGAAGCGATAGTTAAATGCGAAGCAGTAGTGAACCAGTTTTTATCACCGTTTTTTCTGGGTCCCAAGCCCGATGGATCGAAAAGACTCATATTAAATCTAAAATGCTTAAATGATTTCATTACAACGCATCATTTTAAAATCGAAGACTTAAGAGTGGCATTAAAATTGATTTTTTCAAATAATTTTTTATGTAATTTAGATTTGAAAGATGCATATTTTTTGGTAAAAATTGGACTGAACAGTCGAAAATTTCAAGGACAAATTTTTTGAGTTTCAATGCCTACCCTTTGGGCTTTGTACAAGTCCTTATGTTTTCACCAAGTTGCTGAAGCCAGTCCTGAACTTTCTGAGGGAAAAAGGTTGTCTATCGAATGCATACTTATATCATATTCTCTGTATTGCTGGGTCGTTGGAAGAATGTAGAGAAAATGTATTCTTTACAAGAAAAATTCTTGGTAAGCTGGGTTTCATAGTAAATAAGGAAAAAAGCAAACAAGAATCTGATCGTGAATGCAAGTACTTGGGGTTTATCATCGATACTAGAGATATGACAATTTCTTTACCTAAAGAAAAAAAAGTTACATTGAAGTATTCGATTGAACAATATTTAAATGGAAATTCGTGTACAATTCGAGAAATGGCGGGTCTGATTGGAGTTCTAATTGCAGCGTGTCCAGGCATCTCTTACGGAATGCTATACACGAAACTGTTAGAAAGAGAGAAGCTAAAAGCGCTAATTTCAAATAATCAGAATTTTGACAGAGAAATGATAATTCATCCTTGCGTGAAAAGAGAACTTCGTTGGTGGTTGAGTAGTATTTCATCAGCTAGAAACCCAATTAGAACACTTCGATATGTGCTTGAAATTTTTTCTGACGCTTCACTCACAGGCTGGGGCGCTCATTGTAGAGGGGAAAATACTCACGGTTTGTGATCACTGAATGAGCGAAAACTTCACATTAATCAGTTAGAGTTAATAGTGCAATTGATTTGGGTACTGATTCTTCGATTAGCCGTTTTTTCAAAGGGGTATTTAAAAACAAACCACTAAGATCCAAATACACCTCGATTTGGAATACAGAAACTGTTCTAACTTGGGCAGAAACTCTTGAACCACTTAACTCCTTAGATTTAAAATTGCTCACGTTCAAATTGATCTCTTTATTAACATTAGCTACTGCGCACAGGGTCCAGACGTTAGCGCCAATAAGAATCAGTAATACGGTAATATCACAAGACAATATTGTGATAAAGATAACAGACAAGATAAAGACTTCACGAGTTGGCACGCCAACTCCATCCTCTATTTTACCTTTCTTTAACGAGCAAAAGAATGCTTGCGTCGCGAATGTTTTACTTTACTATTTAGAAAGAACCAAAGAGTTAAGAGGAAAAGAAGATTATTTATTCATTATGTTTAAGAAACCATATCATAAAGCAACTTCCTAATCCATCAGCAGATGGATTAAAACTTGCTTAAAAGAAGCGGGCATAGACCCTAAATATACTGCCCACAGCACCAGACACGCGGCTATATCAGCTGCTGAAATAAAAGGCTTAGACATTAATATCATCAAAAGTACTGCAGGATGGTCGACGAACTCTCAGTCCTTTGCAAGATTTTATAAGCGACCAATAGAAGCTAAAGGAAAGTTATTTGTTAAAACACTTTTTTCTAAATGAATCAATCATTAATGAAAAAAAAAGAGAAGGAATAATAATAATAATAATAATAATAATAATAATAATAATAATAATAATAATAATAATAATAATAATAATAATAATAATAATAATAATAATAATAATGTGTCTGAATTATCCATCATTCCAGCGTGTAAGTCTCGTGCTTATCAGTTAGCTGGGCAGATGCAGAAGGCTGTTATTCTTGGATCTCTCCGTCTCTTACGGCAATTTGAGTCTGGACTGCAGTGATTGCTTACCCTCCAGTTGGTGGGAGCGGTCACTGTTGTAGAGCGTTTGAATATATTTTCGCTCGCTTGCTGAGTAATCATCGAAGGGGGTCGGAGCCCTCGAAGATTCCTCAGCAATTAATATAGTCAATATATAATAATAATAATAATAATACACTACCATTCATCTCGTAATCATCGAGTATATATATATGAGTATAATATATAATATATATGTATATATTATATACATATATATATGAAAAAGGGGACTGTCAGGCTGCAAAGAGAACTTGCTAGTTGATCGCAGCCTTGTACAGGATGCGATTCAGTACAAGCGTAACCTGTCAATTGCCTGGATTGATTATCGCAAGGTATTTGATAGTACAAGCCATCAGCTTTTACTTTATTTGCTCGAGTGCCTTGGGGTGAATGAAGATCTGGTGAGATGTATGAGAGATCTTGTACCGCTTTGGAGGACTCGTTTCACCATAACATCTGGTGAGGCGAAGGTTACTACCGGAGTGGTGCAGTACAGGAGAGGTATATTCCAGGGAGATTCCTTGAGTCCACTTCTGTTTTGCATCTCACTGCTGCCGCTGTCGGTTGCCCTCCGAACTGCGCGGGGATATGAAGCTGGTCGCCCTGGCCACCGGGTGCATAAGATCTCCCATTTATATTATATGGATGATCTTAAATTGTTTGCATCTGGAATGAAAGAGCTGAACTTACTCATTGAAGTCGTGGCCGCTTATTCTCGTGCGGTGGGGATGTCCTTCGGATTGGACAAATGTGCTACCTTTCATCTCAAGAGGGGGAGGTTTGAGGATGGGGAGCGTGATATTCAATTAGTGGATGGAGGTGCCATTCATCATCTTGGTGCTGAAGAGTCTTATCGTTATCTTAGTTTCGATCAGCGATCATTGATCAATGTCGAAACTGTGAAAGAGACTCTTTGCAGTGAATATAAACGGCGACTTCAGAGGATCTGGAAATCAGAATTTTCTGGAAGGAATAAGGTCGCCGCTACTAATATGTTTGCTGTTCCAGTCCTACTCTACTCCTTTGGTATTATCAAATGGAGAAGAGATGAATTAAGAGATTTGGATATCATGACGCGGAAAGTGATGCACCTGCATCGCAGTCTTCATCCTCGGTCTTCTACGCCGCGATTATATTTGCCTCGCGATGAGGGTGGGCGTGGCCTCTTGGGATTGGAGTGTCTTCATGATCGCTTAGTCCTTGGTCTTGCATCTGACGTTCGGGAGAGTGTGGATCCACTCTTGGTCTTCGTGCATAATCATGAACTCCAGAGAGTTGGATCACATCTGTACAAGGCAGCTAATCATGCCGCCGAATCCCTTGGTTTAGAGTTCTGCTTGCCTTCTGGGGACATTTCCGCGAATTCCATCGTGCGGGAATCAAAGCTCCAGCGTAAGCAAATCATCAGAGCTGCTGAACAGCATAATTTGTTTCAGCAGCACTTAGACAGGCCCATGCATGGCATGTTCTTCAGACATGTGCAAGAACAGGGTCTGTCGGTCCAGCTGACATTCAACTTCCTCAAGTCAGCTGGTCTGATGTCAGAAACTGAGGGATTTATTTGTGCGTGCCAGGATGGTGTCATAAACACCCTCGTTTATCGTAGCCGTATTATGGGCCTCGAGGTCCCGGTCACTGCATGCCGGGCCTGCAAGAGGGCACCAGAGACGCTCACGCATATTCTATCAGCGTGTCCGGTGAGAGCAGTCTCTGGATATATCCATCGACATAATGCGGCTTTAAGAGTGTTGTACTACTTCCTGCGGCACTCTTATGCGATAGACAAGACGCCAGTGCTGCCGTATGTGCCAGGAGAAATTGAGTCCGTTGTGGTGAATGAGAGATGTAAAATATATTGGAACTTCTCATTTGCCACCATCAGGCCGATTGGAGCAACCAAACCTGATGTCGTCCTCTATGATTTTGATGACAAGGTCATCTATGTCATTGAATTTTCTGCTCCTGCTGAAAATAATATGGAGCGGAAAGAAGAGGAGAAACGGCAAAAATATCAAGATCTCCTGTTCCAGCTTCGTCAGATGAACCGTGGCTTCAGCGTGAAGCTGGTTGTCCTCATTATCGGTTCTCTTGGAGGCATGAAGCAGTCTTTTGTGTCTGAATTATCCATCATTCCAGCGTGTAAGTCTCGTGCTTATCAGTTAGCTGGGCAGATGCAGAAGGCTGTTATTCTTGGATCTCTCCGTCGCTTACGGCAATTTGAGTCTGGACTGCAGTGATTGCTTACCCTCCAGTTGGTGGGAGCGGTCACTGTTGTAGAGCGTTTGAATATATTTTCGCTCGCTTGCTGAGTAATCATCGAAGGGGGTCGGAGCCCTCGAAGATTCCTCAGCAATTAATATAGTCAATATATAATAATAATAATAATAATAATAATAATAATAAGCGGAAAGAAGAGGAGAAACGGCAAAAATATCAAGATCTCCTGTTCCAGCTTCGTCAGATGAACCGTGGCTTCAGCGTGAAGCTGGTTGTCCTCATTATCGGTTCTCTTGGAGGCATGAAGCAGTCTTTTGTATCTGAATTATCCATCATTCCAGCGTGTAAGTCTCCTGCTTATCAGTTAGCTGGGCAGATGCAGAAGGCTGTTATTCTTGGATCTCTCCGTCTTTTACGGCAATTTGAGTCTGGACTGTAGTGATTGCTTACCCTCCAGTTGGTGGGAGCGGTCATTGTTGTAGAGCGTTTGAATATATTTTCGCTCGCTTGCTGAGTAATCATCGAAGGGGGTCGGAGCCCTCGAAGATTCCTCAGCAATTAATATAGTTAATATATAAATTGTAACGCCATATTTGCGTTACAATTTGTATTGTTTCTTGAGACCGGTATCGCGTTGGAAATTAGTTTCATTCTCCACCAGAACGGACAGTCCGAGAAACGATATTTATGTTGTTTTTTTACTGATTTAATTGATTTCTTTCCCGCCTTGAATATTCCCGCTCTTGCCGGAGTTTTTCTTCACGCCGGAAGGGGCGCCTGCGGACGAACGAGCATTACAGAGAGCTGTTCAAGGAAGTTATCGACGCAGAAAATGGAAATCGATGGGAGAAGTTTTCCATTGGACTCTTCATTCTGATTGGCGGAGAATTAAGGAAATCAAGGACGTCTGGAAAATCATAATTAATTCGATATTAATTGATTATGATAAAATTTAATTAAGAGATCATCATAAAATTTATTACGGAATTTTTGACGTTGAAATTTAAGACTCATTCTTTTATCATAATTTTAATTACCGGATTTAAAGCAAAATAATACCGGTGATAAAAGAATAGAATTAACGTCATTGGCCAATTAATTTGGGAAGAGCCACCTGTGGTCTAATTTTCGACGCACGCCGGCGTCTTCCCTCACTTTCCGTTTTGGTGGCAAATCGTACAGACGTGATTTTTGCTGTAAGAAAAATATATTAATTACCGTTGCAATAATCGCAATACTTGTTGCAATTAATATTTTGGAGAAATTACAATTATCGAGGATACTTAAAGATTTTCTTGGACGATTACCGGGGAATTGGAGATTGAAGAGGGAATTTGGCTTCGAGGTTAATCAACAACACTCCGGTAAGCGTGTGATTATTCTCGGCATAATTTTTGGACATTTTTTTTTGTTAGCGTCGGTAGGACGCCGGTAACCGCCATTTTGGGATTTTCCGTGGCGTGATAGTTTTTTTGTATTATTCGCGAAATTAAATGAACGCAAATGGTTTAATGTTTCTCGTTTCTCGCTAATTATTTTTATTTTCGGAAAATTATTGTCGGGAAATTTAATTGAGAATTTGTGATTTAAATAATTTTTTTTTATTAAAATTGGTCGGCATTTAATTTATTTTCCAGCGATAATTTTAGACGATAATTTTGATTATTGTTATTATTATTTTGTTTTATTTAATAACGGCGATTGTTTCATCTAATTTATTTTGTTTTATTATTATGATTTTTTTTTATTTCGAGTTATCGCTGGGAATTATAAAGGTGTATTTTGAAGGACGCCGATCGTCCGTGCGGCGATAGAGCCTTAAGGTGCTTGTCGCGTGAATCAGAATTAATTCAAATTTTGACTTTTAAATTTTTTTTTGACTATTTCTTTTAACGACAAATTGAATTGTGTTGTTAATTACTGTTTTGTCGTGTTCGTAAAATTTGTCGAGACTTTTGAATTAGTTCTGATTATTTTTTTTTTTGTTCTTGATAAATAAAATTATATAGAGTCTTGAACAAATTTTTAATTTGTTATGTTCCGACATTGATTGAAATTTTGATGTTATCTAACCAAATTTAAATTCAGTAACTAAATATTTTTTTTATTATTATCGATGTAATATTAATTTTGATTTTTCTAAATTAGAGCATAGAGAAAATTATCGCTCTGAAATTAAAGAGAACCGAACGAAAATTGACTGTTATTTTTTCTTGAAATCTGTATTCCTTTTCAATACATTACAGGTGAGTTTTTGAACCCAGCCGCCTCCGCGGTCATTAGGATTTTGGGAGTTGAAATCTTTTTGTTACTGACTAGTCGGATAATCACCTGGGAATTGAATTTTGATTTTCTTTGTTTGTTTTGGATTTTCGGACGAAAGGTCGTCCTGGCGCCCAACAATTAATGTTGTTTGAATTTATTGATTTTATTTGGATATTTGTATTTCATTGAGTTTCACGAATATTTTAATTTCCGTGGATTAGAAAATACGTGACAAAATATAATAATAATAATAACAATAATAATAATAATAATAATAATAATGGCGTACAGGACGTGACGCACTCATCGCCCGGATGGTTTGTATGAACCATTCGCAATAGTCATCGGTAAATCAGGCTAACCCCCTGGCTTACTGTATACTCGGTTACATCAACTAACCGCAGTACGGCCCACCACAACCGGTCCCCTTCGGATGGGGATCATGGATCAGTTGGGAGGGGTCAACGACCGGATCCAATGGAACGACCTTGGCTTGTCAATGGACGCAGTAGATGGACGGAGGATTTAAAGATAGATCTCATGCAGTGTTGGGTGGATAGTGTGCCACATCAGAGGGGATATATGGCCAGAATGCAGGCTTTGTGGTGTGAAATGCATCCCGAGTTCTCGCATTATACGCAAAAATATCTGCGGAATCAGGCGGCATATCTGGTGTGGCATGGATACGAACTGCTGGTAATTCGAAGGGAGTCAACTGGTGAGGGGGCTGATGAAAACAATCAAGTTCTCATTGGCCCTCCCCCGACACAAACTCCTCAGCAGGCCTCTCAGCAGCGTGAAGAAATCAGGAGATCCGAGGATATCAGAAGATCAGAAGATATTGAAAGATCAGAGGATGAGAGACCAGAGGACATGAGCACGAGGAGGAAAATCAACAGCAAAATTCCTCCTAAGCCACAACAACCGGCATCAGAGAACGTCAACCTGGCAAACAGTCTCCCAGAAGATGTAAACCTGCTTAGCTTGAACTGGGCTGTGTATGAACATGTAGCAAAATTGGTTTCACGCACTTGTAGTGGTGAATCACTACGAATTGTAAAAATGCGTAGACGCTGTGCACAGCTCCAGGAAAGATCGACATGGCGCGAAGACAGGCGTCCCGCATTCAATGTGTGATTAGCTTCATCCAAAGTGGTCGGGCTTTTACGCCCAAGGTTCGTCGCATCAGTGCTGACCTGAGGTACCATTATCACACGCTGAACAAGATGAACCTCCTTGTTATTAAGGAGCGTTTCGTCGGGAAAGTGCGAGCTCTAGGGATCATCAAACAATCTTTAGAGAAGCGGATGAAGCGGTCGACGGAGAATTCCACTTTCAGGATAGATCCCCTCCGATGGTTTCAGCCTGCTACGCCTGTTTCTGGAGAAGGGCCGACAGCTGACCGAGTTGAAAACTTTTGGAGGGACTGGTATAGTCATGAGCCAGAGTTCCATGAAGATACTCCTGCTCTACGGCACTTTGTTGCATTCTGTCGTGAACATCAGGGACAGAGGGACGAGAGTCAGCCAGTTACTGTAAAGGAAGTCCGTGGGGTGCTGAAGGGCGCGAAAAACCATTCTGCACCTGGTCCAGATGGCTTGACCATATTCTGGTGGAAGAAGTTTACTTCGACTCACCAGCATCTGGCACGGGTGTTTTCGTCCTTCTTGAACGGAAGCACTCCAATTCCGCAGTGGCTGGTGGAGGGAAGGACGGTGCTCATTCCGAAGAAGGGTGATCTGTCTGATCCGAGGAACTATCGGCCCATAACGTGTCTTAATGCACTTTATAAGATATTCACGAGAATTCTGTATGAACGTATTTTGGTACAGGTGGATCCAATATGGCGACTCATTCATGAACAGCGTGGTGCGAAAAGGGGACTGTCAGGCTGTAAAGAGAACTTGCTAGTTGATCGCAGCCTTGTACAGGATGCGATTCAGTACAAGCGTAACCTGTCAGTTGCCTGGATTGATTATCGCAAGGCATTTGATAGTACAAGCCATCAGCTTTTACTTTATTTGCTCGAGTGCCTTGGGGTGAATGAAGAGCTAGTCAGGTGTATTCGAGATCTTGTACCGCTTTGGAGGACTCGTTTCACCATAACATCTGGTGAGGCGAAGGTTACTACCGGAGTGGTGCAGTACAGGAGAGGTATATTCCAGGGAGATTTCTTGAGTCCACTCCTGTTTAGCATCTCACTGCTACCGCTGTCGGTTGCCCTCCAAACTGCGCGGGGATATGAAGCTGGTCGCCCTGGCCACCGGGTGCATAAGATCTCCCATTTATATTATATGGATGATCTTAAATTGTTTGCATCTGGAATGAGAGAGCTGAACTTACTCATTGAAGTCGTGGCCACTCATCCTCGTGTGGTGGGGATGTCCTTCGGATTGGACAAATGTGCTACCTTTCATCTCAAGAGGGGGAGGTTTGAGGATGAGGAGCGGGATATTCAATTAGTGGATGGAGCTGCCATTCATCATCTTGGTGCTGAAGAGTCTTATCGTTATCTTGGTTCCGATCAGCGATCATTGATCAATGTCGAAACTGTGAAAGAGACTCTTTGCAGTGAATATAAACGGCAACTTCAGAGGATCTGGAAATCAGAACTTTCTGGAAGGAATAAGGTCACCGCTACTAATATGTTTGCTGTTCCAGTCCTACTCTACTCCTTTGGTATTATCAAATGGAGAAGAGATGAATTAAGAGATTTGGATATCATGACGCGGAAAGTGATGCACCTGCATCGCAGTCTTCATCCTCGGTCTTCTACGCCGCGATTATATTTGCCTCGCGATGAGGGTGGGCGTGGCCTCTTGGGATTGGAGTGTCTTCATGATCGCTTAGTCCTTGGTCTTGCATCTGACGTTCGGGAGAGTGTGGATCCACTCTTGGTCTTCGTGCATAATCATGAACTCCAGAGAGTTGGATCACATCTATACAAGGCAGCTAATTATGCCACCGAATCCCTTGGTTTAGAGTTCTGCTTGCCTTCTGGGGACATTTCCTCGAATTCCATCGTGCGGGAATCGAAGCTCCAGCGTAAGCAAATCATCAGAGCTGCTGAACATCATAACTTGTTTCAGCAGCACTTAGACAGGCCCATGCATGGCATGTTCTTCAGACATGTGCAAGAACAGGGTCTGTCGGTCCAGCTGACATTCAACTTCCTCAAGTCAGCTGGTCTGATGTCAGAAACTGAGGGATTTATTTGTGCGTGCCAGGATGGTGTCATAAACACCCTCGTTTATCGTAGCCGTATTATGGGCCTCGAGGTCCCGGACACTGCATGCCGGGCCTGCAAGAGGGCACCAGAGACGCTCACGCATATTCTATCAGCTTGTCCGGTGAGAGCAGTCTCTGGATACATCCATCGACATAATGCGGCCTTAAGAGTGCTGTACTATTTCCTGCGGCACTCTTACGCAGTAGACAAGACGCCAGTGCTGCCGTATGTACCAGGGGAAATTGAGTCCGTTGTGGTGAATGAGAGATGTAAAATATATTGGAACTTCTCATTTGCCACCATCAGGCCGATTGAAGCAACCAAGCCTGATGTCGTCCTCTATGATTTTGATGACAAGGTCATCTATGTCATTGAATTTTCTGCTCCTACTGGAATAAAATATGGAGCGTGTAATATAAAAATTGAATTTTTTGTGCCCAATGAAGGTGGGCGGAGTTTGTTGTCAATATATTCTTTATCTAAAATCCCGAGTGTCGTTTATAGGATGGGTCGTGATAGGTTCCTTTTCGAGGCCTATGCACCACTACGTCCTCATCGTGGCCTTGGGTTAATCCAAACGTGGTGATAATCTCAATTTTCATTTATTGTTTTTTTGGTTCAATTGGTTAGTGACTTCTGTTACGGCTACAACCCGAAAAACACGTAGATTTGAATAATGTTTTAATACAGAAAATAGTAGATTATTCGTAGTAATCACGGTTGTGGTTGTAACCAAAAATAAAAAATAAGGGATCGGTTTGCCGCGGTAAAACACTGAAGTGTACCGATGTCAGAAGGAAGAAGTTGTTGGACAAAACAAGTTTATTCAAAATTAAAGGTTATAATTTGTATATTTTCAACTAACACCAAATAATTTATTTGAGGATAAATCAAACGTCTAATCTGAGTCAATACGATAAAAGAAAATTGTAATCGCTTCAGCGTAAAATTGAACTTACAGTTGGAATTGAAAGAAATTAACAACGGTTTGAGTTGTTGAAATTCTGGTGAATGTTTGCTGGCGATGCAGATGACTCTCTTGTTGTGCAATTGGCCTGATGCACGATACTGGATCCCAGTAGATGAAGTTCAGGATGCTCGAACGATATTTGTTGGTTCATTGTGGAATGACTCAAACGTTTCTTCTCGAAAATGCTTCTACTTGACTTTGAATTAAAGACTCGAACTTTACTTCGAAGGTATGAATACTTGAGTTGATCGAGTACAATTTGAGTAGAGTAACATTCTAGATAGAAGTCTAGTGACTGGAGATGTTAACTCGGACAGAGTAACACTACTGAGTGTGGATTTGTTACTGAAGGTCTGATGACCAGAGTAACGTTGTAGATGAGACTTGGTACTGATGGTCTGATGACCAGAGTAACGTTGTAGATGAGACTTGGTACTGATGGTCTGATGACCAAAGTAACGTTGTAGATGAGACTTGCTACTGATGGTCTGATGACCAGAGTAACGTTGTAGATGAGACTTGGTACTGATGGTCTGATGACCAGAGTAACGTTGTAGATGAGACTTGCTACTGATGGTGAAGAGTTGTGGGTTAATCACCTTTTATAGTAAAATGGGTTGGGTGTATTCACACAATTCTGTTTGATTCCAAATTTCCAGTTCTTTTTGGTACCGCCGTTTCGTAGAGGGAGAGGTTGTAAATGAGGATTGTAAATTTCCCTATGATAAGGCGACCGCTCCGCACCTTCCGCTCTCCACTCAATCATCTTCGTTGTGTTATGTCAATATTCACGTTTTCGGTTGTCGGCTTGCCTTTGATCTCTGGTGTAATAAAATTATAATTTTCTATGAAGTGATATCCGTGGGCTCTATTGTCCGCTCGAAATCGCTTCATTCGTTTCCTCATTTTATTATTTTTTGTTTCTTATTCGTTGCCAAGCACAAAGAATGATAAGAACGGCAATGCAGCTTATCATTTCCGTTCATTTTCTCAAGCCAGGTAGAATAATTAAAATGTATTTAGAAATATAATTTTCACTAAGTTTATCGAGCAGGTTATTTGTATTTCCCATGTATTTTTCCTAGCATCTATATGATTTTGTTGGGGATCGCAACACTTCCAAAAAAAGTTAGTTGTTTTGGAAAAAAATTTAATTAGGATTTTGTCTGTCTGCCTTGAAATCTTGCCACCGGCCTCTGCTAGATCAAGACACATCAATTTAAATCAAAAATTCGGAAAAATTATTGGAAAATCTTGGAATATTTGGCAGAGTGAAACTGACAAATCACCGACATTTCTTATGAAGTGACTTCTTACAAAGATTTTATCTCTCCGTTCAATAATTATCCTTCGAAAAAAAGCTGGATAGAAAACCCCGAACGGTTTAAAAAAATGTAGACTTTAGCCGTTTTCCGGTTTCTAATGTAAGGAAGTCTGTTTCTCAGATAAGTGTGTTGAATGTCGCCGTGATCTCGACTATATGTACTTTTCGTCAAACTCCGCTCACGGACAGGATTCCGATGGTGCACGACCTATCGGCCGCAGCGCTAATACAGTTCCCTTTCATTTTGACGTTGGGCGTTGCCCAGTGAATTTCATTCCTTCCTCGCGTTTCAATCTGATTCTTCTTCTTTGCGCCTTTTATGTTCCTTTTCTCATTCATTCATTATTTGCTATTATAATTTTTTTTCATTAATCATTGATAAACTAGGTATGAGGTTCCTACAAGAGATACTTCTGTGAGATAGCTATCCCACAAAAGTGCCTCTAAAGAAAACGTCTTTACAAAATGAAATCGTATGAAAATGTTCTCTATGGAATATATATACGGGGCATTCCACGCCAAATCGGACACCATTTGCCTTGTGCATCTCGGATATTTTTCATAATTTTTCATATTATAGTATCAGTTGAAAGAGACCTCCCTGAATTTTTCCATTTTTTTTTGTGAAGCCGTTTCTGAGAAATCAATTTTTAAAAAAAAACGATACTTTTTCTAAAAATGCCCATAACTTTGCGAAAAATGGTGCGAGTGGGACGTTTTTTTTTGAAAATTTGTGTCTTTGAACACAGTTTGCAAATAAAAAGTCAGAAAAATCTTTGAGACCGTATTTTTATAAAATTTTGAAGTTTTTAGTACAAAATGTCGATTTCTGGAAAACACGTACTGATCGATTTTCTTGCAAATTTTTCCTAAAAAACTGTCACTCATTCCGCAACTTTTGAGCCTAGTCTGATGATGGGATAAGCATGGGATCTATTTTTTTCGAATTTTCCAATTTTTATGATCTAAATTTCCATAATTATGATCGTTAATTTTCAGTTAAATATATTACAAAATATGATTATGTATCAATTCTCATTCCATTCCTTCAAAATCGATTTCTGAAGGACATAACTAATTTTGAAAGTGTCCAGTTCATATGTGCGTTTAAAAGTTGGCGCTTTCCAAAATCAATTGCAGCCTTAGATTACAGTCGGTAATGAAAATTGCGTTGGATAACCTAGCGGCTGAGTATCGTTCGTGTCCCCGACCCCATATCAGGATAAGAATAGGAGTGTTGTTTTCATTCCCGTTTTCACAGTGTCTCCTAACCTACAATAACTTCTCCCAAAGAAATATCTGTTGATTTCCACTATTCATTTTTTGAAAGAAAACAATTCATTGTGAAAATTTGTACGATGTCAAATTTCGGGATGTATAATTTGTGCTGTAATCCGTTACAATTGGAAAATCATAGAGTGAAGAAAAGTCTCCGACGTGCTTCTGTTACTCAACAAAATTTACATAATTTAAGTAATGATGACTTTCTGTGGACGTCGTGTAGAAAGGAATGGGACTCAATAAAGACTGCTCCTGTTGCTAATGATGATGAAGTTGAAAGTGAAGTCGAAGATGCTGTTACTCAGTGGACTCTCTCATCAATTTCAACAACGACGTCTGGTAATATCAATTAAACATTGTTGAGAATTTTCAATTTTTTTTTATTTCATCAAAACAATTTTTTAAATTGAAATAAATGATTGATCCCATTACTATTTACAATTAGGAGATGCAGATGAACAGCTAACCTCACAAACTAGTAGTCTATCTCAATTGAGCTGAGAAACTGCGTTGCCTGTAGTTAATGATGCAATGGCATTATTGAATCAATCTCCAATTGTTAAAAAACAAGTTGATAATCAATCTTATTTACTAAACAGAGTGCAAAAAGTATATCATGATTTGAGTACGACTTTAGGAATATCAAAAGACACTGACGATGCAAGTAATTCGAAGGACTTCTTGGAGATGATGGAAAAATTGAAAATGAAATTTATCGATAATAATACAACACGATCTGAAAAAATTCAGATCCTCACAATTCTTCCTGAAACGTGGGGTATATCCCGAATATGTGACCTAATGGGCTCTTCAAGATACATGGCATCTTCAGCAAGAAATCTCCGTGAGGAGAAAGGGATTCTTTCAACACCAATTGCGAAGGTAGGTTGTTAACGAACTTTCCCAGCTGAAAACCACTTATTGATTTCTCATTCAGTGAAGATAAGTTGAATTTTTTCATTTCTAGGTTGCCCATTATCGAGTGATATCAAATCTCAAATTTTGGAATTCTATGTTGATGACGAAATCAGTACGATATGCCTGGGATGAAAGATTATCTTTCCATTCGAAATGATGAGGGAAAACGTGAACATACCCAGAATCGACTTATTCTCTCCAACTTGCGCGAATTATATGAACTTTTTAAAGAACGACATCCTGGTTATCGCGTCGGTTTCTCTAAATTTGCGTCATTACGTCCTCAACACTGCGTACTTGCAGGTTCTAGCGGAACTCACACTATTTCCGTTTGTTGTATGCATTAAAACGTCAAGCTGATGATGTTAGGTGAGTGTTTATTAATAAAATTTTTGTCGAAGAATAATCATGATCTTTTATTGCAGGTTGCAATTTAGCAACTTTAACAAGCCAATTAGCAACACCAGTAAAGTTTTATAGTGATTGCTTTAGAATAATTATGTGTCAGCAACCAACTTCTGAATATTATTTTTCCAAATGTGATGAGTGTCCAGGAGTACAAACTTTGAAAGATTTACTGTTGGATGAACTTGATCAAAATGGAGTTGATGGAATAACTTACAAATATTGGATTTCGAAGCCTCGTACAAGTTTGGAGACATTTGTGAAAAACTCAACAGATTTTGTTGACAATTTTTGTGAGAATATAACCGATCTTTTACCAAATCATCATATTGCTAAAGAAGAAGCAAACTATTTGAGATCGCTAACAGAATCTTTAAAAGAAAATGAGTACATTATGATCTGAGATTTTGCGGAAAATTATGCCTTCGTTATTCAGAATGCGGCGTCTGGATTCCATTGGAATAATAATCAGGCAACAGTTTATCCAGTCGTGATTTACTACAAAGAAAATAATCTACTCATTCACAAAAGTGTAGTTATAATATCAGATTGCTTATCTCACGACGCAGTTGCTGTTCATGAATTCACTAAGATTACGACTAACTTTATCAAAACACTATCCAAGGATGCTGCGAAAGTTTTTCACTTCTCCAATTATACGACTGGGCGGTAAAACCAAATTGTTTGCCGAATGTTCATGCTCGATTCCTCTCTAATGATGAATATCTCCAGGCTAAAGAATCATTAGAAAAACGATACACGAGAGCGAAAACAATAACAGGCACACAAAAATACCATTTTGTAATTCCGGACGAAGAAGGAACTTTGAGATTCAAAGAATTTTCGTTTTCTTCAGAATCACAAATTCAGAAAATAGATAAGAACTTTATACTACTACTATCTTTTGCTTACGATAAATGTGTAAACTAATATATAAACTTGAAATAATGATAATATATCTGACAATTTTCAATAAGACCTTTTGTGTATAGTTTTTTTTCTCAAATAATTTTGAAAATTCGAAAAAAATAGATCCCATCATTATCCCATCATCAGACTAGGCTCAAAAGTTACGGAATGAGTGACAGTTTTTTAGGGAAAATTTGCAAGAAAATCGATCAGTACGTGTTTTTCAGAAATCGACATTTTGTACTAAAAACTTGAAAATTTTATAAAAACACGGTCTCGAAAATTTTGCCGACTTTTTATTTGCAAACTGTGTCCAAAAACACAAATTTTCAAAAAAAAAACGTCCTAATCGGACCATTTTTCGCAAAGTTATGGGCATTTTTAAAAAAAAGTATCGTTTTTTTTTGAAAAATTGATTTCTCAGAAACGGCTTTACGAAAAAAAAATGAAAAAATTCAGGAAGGCCTCTTTCAACTGATACTATAATATAAAGAATTATGAAAAATATCCGAGATGCAAAAGCCAAATGGTGTCCGATTCGGCGTGGAATGCCCCATACACACTCAGCAAAAAATTGAGGAAGCAGTAAATTTTGTTAGTTTTCTTCGTGATTTTCAAATGGCTGCAACTTCACGAAAAATAATCGGATCAAAATAAAACAAATGGTTGAAAAGCTTGAAGTCTCCTTCTTGAAATCTTGCGATAGAAATTTTTTTGACCATCTGTTATGATGAGATAACAGGGTTGAAGGCGCAATTTTTTTTCATTTCATTTTTTCTTCTTACAATCAGTTGTTGTTGAGATATCGCCAATTGACTTAAGAAATACCCTTTTGTCTTCAATCGCCGAAATCTCAGAAACTACTGATCGCACAACGAGCAGATGATGGGATTCGTAAACTTAAATGAATTTCCTGTGAGGTTCTTGCACTGTTTCACTGAAAAAGAATTTTCTTGCGCTTTCAAAAGTGGTTCGAAGAAGTATTTGTTACGGCTACAACCCAAAAAACACGTAGATTTGAATAATGTTTTAATACAGAAAATAGTAGATTATTCGTAGTAATCACGGTTGTGGTTGTAACCAAAAATAAGAAATAAGGGATCGGTTTGCCGCGGTAAAACACTGAAGTGTACCGATGTCAGAAGGAAGAAGTTGTTGGACAAAACAAGTTTATTCAAAATTAAATGTTATAATTTGTATATTTTCAACTAACACCAAATAATTTATTTGAGGATAAATCAAACGTCTAATCTGAGTCAATACGATAAAAGAAAATTGTAATCGCTTCAGCGTAAAATTGAACTTACAGTTGGAATTGAAAGAAATTAACAACGGTTTGAGTTGTTGAAATTCTGGTGAATGTTTGCTGGCGATGCAGATGACTTTCTTGTTGTGCAATTGGCCTGATGCACGATACTGGATCCCAGTAGATGAAGTTCAGGCTGCTCGAACGATATTCGTTGGTTCATTGTGGAGTGACTCAAACGTTTCTTCTCGAAAATGCTTCTACTTGACTTTGAATTAAAGACTCGAACTTTACTTCGAAGGTATGAATACTTGAGTTGATCGAGTACAATTTGAGTAGAGCAACATTCTAGATAGAAGTCTAGTGACTGGAGATATTAACTCGGACAGAGTAACACTACTGAGTGTGGATTTGTTACTGAAGGTCTGATGACCAAAGTAACGTTGTAGATGAGACTTGGTACTGATGGTCTGATGACCAGAGTAACGTTGTAGATGAGACTTGGTACTGATGGTGGAGAGTTGTGGGTTAATCACCTTTTATAGTAAAAATGGGCTGGGCGTATCCACAAAACTCTGTTTGGTTCCAAAACTCTGTTTGATTCCAAATTTCCAGTTCTTTTTGGTACCGCCGTTTCGTAGAGGGAGAGGTTGTAAATGAGGGTTGTAAATTTCCCTATGATAAGGTGACCGCTCCGCACCTTCCGCTCTCCACTCAATCATCTTCGTTGTGTTATGTCAATATTCACGTTTTCGGTTGTCGGCTTGCCTTTGATCTCTGGTGTAATAAAATTATAATTTTCTATGAAGTGATATCCGTGGGCTCTATTGTCCGCTCGAAATCGCTTCATTCGTTTCCTCATTCTATTATTTTTTGTTTCTTATTCGTTGCCAAGCACAAAGAATGATAAGAACGGCAATGCAGCTTATCATTTCCGTTTATTTTCTCAAGCCAAGTAGAATAATTAAAATGTATTTAGAAATATAATTTTCACTAAGTTTATCGAGCAGGTTATTTGTATTTCCCATGCATTTTTCCCAGCATCTATATGATTTTGTTGGGGATCGCAACACCTCCCTGATCGATGATTGAACAACGTCCTCGTTGTTACATGAATCTGGTTATCCATTGATGACATCATCGTTTTCAATCCGTCTTAATCCCTTTCCTTTCTTATTCGAAAATAATGAATTCGGAAAAACTAATATTTTAACATTTGAATTATCCTCATTACAATTTCTGTTGAATATAATTTCTTACATAGTAGAATTGTTCTACCATAGTCACATGTGAACTACAATTTACAAGTATTCACTTTATCTTTTTTTTTTTACATTGCTTCAGTTACCTATAACGATTCCTGTTATTGGAAAAAAGATATGTGTGTTATATTTTTGAACATATATATTACTATTATTATCGTTTGAGCTTACTTCTACTTATGTAAATGTAGTTTATCTATTTTTTTTTTTTTGTAAATGAAATTACTCAAATTTATGCACTGAGAAAAACGATAGTTTCTGTCATTAAAAGATTTGCTTGTGAATTAAGAACAAAAAATTATAATTATGAATAGTTATACATCTTTTAGTTCAAATACAAACTCAAAGTTTTTTGAAAGCAGGTAATTTGGTGATTAATATCTAAACCTCTAAGATAGTATATTGATTATAGCATATTTATTCTTGCAACGAGTGATAAGATGGTTAGTTTGAGGAATCTTAAATTTCTTCCATATAAAAAATGAAAATGAGTTCATTCCCCTCTAAATATTTTTATTGTGAGTAACGCATCATTACCCTTAGTAAATAATTTCTTTTGACTGATATTTTTTTGATCTTTCTTAGTTTCAAGATAAATATTTTTTTTTTCCTTACATGAAATACAATATATTTCTTTTTGTGTAACAAATTTCCTTTTTTTTTTTACAAGAAGATTTTTCTCACAGAATGTCGAAAGGCTGGTAAATTAGGGTATTATTTATGGAGCCTTTGTGGTTGCTCTCGTTGTAGACTCTTAGAATAATATTAGTAATGCGTACATTTCATTTAATAGCTAGAAAAAGTAATTGTTACTTTAGTAATACATCTCTCTGTTGGATTTCTTTCAATTCTCATTGTCATAATAAAACTAAATTGATCAAAAGGTATGTAACCATGAAAAAAAAAAATCTTTTCAATAACAGAAAGCTATAAAAAATTTGAGAAAATTTTCCTTACAGTTTGACTCATTTTTAGACGATTGACTTATTGAAAGGATGGAAGAGTAATGTAAATTTCTATTCGGTTTAACTTTATTTTAACGGTATGTGTTTTGTTTTTGCCTTTTTATCTTTGTCTCTTTTGTACTATTATTTATCGATTTATTCATACTAAATTTTATTTCATTATTATTATTATTATTATTTTTTTTTTCACTCGTGGTCTGAACCGCAATGGTATTGGTTGCTTTATTTTCTTATCTAATTTGCGAGTTTCTTCCACGGCTCGGACTGTATTAATTGGATGGGTTTCCTCAGTCAATCCATCATTTATCAAATTTCGAGACAACGCGTCTGTATTGCGATTTATTCTACCTTGTTTATAGAATGTTCCATACTCGTATTTTTCCAGTTTCATCTCCCATCGCAGAACTCTACAATTGGGATCTTTGACGTTTCGTAGCCACATTAATGGTCGATTATTAGTGACCGAAGTAAATTTTCTTACTGCCGTAATTTTATTCGAATTAGGCCTGGTACCGTCTTTACTGAGCATATGTCCAAGATGAACTATTTCTTTCTTCAAAAATTCACATTTATCGGGCTGCAAATTCACGTTCGCGGCTCTCAAACGATCAATTAATTTGCTGAATTGTATTTTATGTTTCTGGAGAGATCTCGCGTAGATCATTGAATTTTCTAAACGTACAAATAATTCATTCCCTAGTAATCTCGTTAGAGCTTGGTCCATTGATCGTTGGAACGTCGCAGGTACCTTTCTTAATTCAGGAGGGATCCTGTTATATTCATAATGACCGTGTTGGGTAGAAAATGGAGTTTTTCTCCCAGTATTTGCATCAACTGGAATTTGATGGAATCCCGATCCAAGATTGAATATCGAAAAATATTTTGTACGACTGAGCTGATCTAAGATTGCATTAATCGTTGAGACGAAATATTCATCAGCGATAGCTTGTTCGTTCAATGTTGGGAAGTCAATGACTAATTTATTATTTGGGAAGTTCCAAATGGGGAAATTATAAGGCGAAGTAGAGTAAGATATTATTCCTGACTCCAAAATTCCATTAATTCCTTCATTGATCTGTTCTCTATGCGAAAGTGAATATCTATACTGTTTAGTACATATTGGCAAATTATCAGTGGTTAGAATTTCATGAGTTGTAGCACTAGTTACTTGGAGTTTTCCGTTTAGTAAATGCAAACTATTGTGGGTTTCGTTTATCAAAGATGACACTTCTAGCTTTTCCTCTGTGTTTGAATATTCTGATTTCATGACTGCGTCGAGTTTTTCGTATCGTTCTGTTGTCGTGTCAATTTTTAATGTGGAGATTCGATAGCTTGATACATCTGCAGTTGCTAATTCATATTTTTGCAACCGAATAGCTGGGTATTGAACCATTATAGTTTTATCAGACGTGTTAATTGCGTAAACATATGCTCTATTGTTTCGATTACTGACTAGTGCTTCTTCCACGTGTACTTTGTCTCCCCAAAATAACTTGGGTAAATAACCTTCAGTTGGTGAATCTGAGGTGAGAGCAAGTGAGATAGCATTTCTACTTCTTGGTGCTAGCACGACTATGTTTTTCATATAAAAGGGAATAACAATATTTTTTACATGCATTTCATTGTTCGCGTAATCTATCATAGCGCCGTGTGTCTCTAAAAACGGCGCTCCCAAAATAGCGTCTTGGGAGATAGATACATGGTTGTCGACCACGTGAAATAGAATATCTGAATTAAATAATTTTATTGATATTTGTCCAAGTGTGCGCGTTTTATCATTCGCTACGTCTGTTATAAGGCATGTTTGGGTAGTATCTATTTTGTCAGTATTTAATAATGCCTTTTCTTTAATCACATTTATTTCTGCTCCCGTATCTATCATAAGTGTGAACGGTATTTGATCTTTACCACGTTGAAGGATAATTGTAGGCGTTAATTTATTATTTACTACATGCAGACTATGGTCTGTTTCTAAACATTGATTATCTCTTCGCTTCATTCGAGTATCAAAACGCGTATTTGTGCCTTTTCCTCTTATATCACATCGATCATGGAGGGCCACTTCTCGTTCCCGGAGCGGCGAAAAATTTGTTTGCTCAATTTTTTGCTGCCCGTTCAATTTTTTATTTTTCTGGTGTCTTTTCATTCTACACCTACTGACTGTATGGCCGTTTAATTTACAGTATGAACAAGATTTATATTTATCAGGCATTCCGTATTTTTTCCAACATTCTTTTTCTTCATGATTCAATTTTTTACAATGTGAACATTTTAATTTAATCAATCCAATTCTCGGACCGTTGCTATGTGAATTTTTCTCCACAGATTGGTATCCGTGAAGTTCATCTCTCGCGCGTCTTTCTTCTTCTGATTGTACCGCAGCTATTATCAACGTATCTAATGAGTTATATCTCATAGAACTTTCGGGTATTTCGTGTAGAAGTCCTCGGCAAAAACAACGAATGACTTCTCGTTCTGTCTCTATTTCAAAATTTGGTTGAGTTCTTCCCATTCGTTTGTGTGTATTAAAAATTGATAACATGAGTTGACGTGTCCGATTCCCGTACTCAATCACTGTTTCTTTTTTATCTTGCACTAACCGACCCAATTCTCCCTGTAATTGAGAGATTGATTGTAAAGGTGAAAAAAAACTTTCTAAGATACATATTAATTCTTCGATGGAATTGAATATTCTGCCTTGGACAGAATCTTTGGCTGCTCCACGGAGTTTGTTCTTCACTAGTCGAATTAAATTAAGTTCAGCAGAGGGGTCAACCATATTTTTAGCTTCGATACATCCGTCCACGAAAGTGCGAAAGGCGGGACTAAAACCATCAAATTCAGGTATCACTGATAACGCGTCTTGAAGCGACAACGTGGTGCCTATTGGATACGCATAGATAACAGGCACCGACGGATTCAAAGATTTATAATTTGTTTGGGCGTGGCCCGTATACGGCATAGCGTAACTATGACTGCCAGTAAAAATTTCTTTTTGAATTTTGTCTTCTATTACTCTTTCTTGAGTTTCATGTCCCATCGGATTATTTATTAAATTACGATTATCTTTCGTATTTTCCAGATTTGGGAACTGAGTTTTTGCAGCATGAATATATTCTCCTGGATGAGGAGGAAAATATGCACTCGTGTTCCTCCGAGTATTTTGCATTATATCAATATTATCAATACTCCGTTGATCAATGTTATTGAAACTTCTTTGTTTAATATCATCACAACTCGGTTGATTAACATTTGTGGAAGTTAAAGAAGTTCTAGGAAATTCGGAGATTCGATTAAGAGATTGAAAATTAGAACTTGCGGGTATGGATTGATAACTCGCAGTGCTAACATTTAATTGCTCGGCCGTTGGATTGAAAGAATTTAGTCCGCATTCTTTTATTTTATTATTCAAAATATTGACCGATATAGAATCTGGAAATGACATCATCATTTGTCTATAGGTTTCTTCAACAATTCCGGCTTGTTCTATTTGATTGATAGCAGTTTTATCGTTTTCGAGTAAATATTTTATAATTCCTAGTTGCCAATGAGAAATATCGCGTTTCTCTCTTAATTGTTGAATAACTTGTGAATCAATTTGCAAACGATTCAATCCTACATTTACACTTACGATTTCATTGCTTAGTATTCTTGGCGTTGAGATCGTCCCTTTTAAACTAGAAAAAGGGTTCGGTTCTGAATTAATATAAGTTGCTTGACCAACAGTAACAATTGTAGATGTAGTAGGCGTATCCGGTACATTGAATAATCGTTCTTGATTGGAAATTCCCTGCGTTTCATTTATTGATAAATTATTTTCTCGTGTAGTGGTGTTAGGAAAATTCATTCCAACGTTTAACGACATTGGTATTCCGAGTGAGCCTATTCCTTGGTGAGGAATTCGATTGATCTCAGATATTGAAAGATTTTTATGCATTGCATTAATGCTTTGTGTAGCTATTTTATTTTGCCCGTCTTCCTCTGACCTCGTCCTATTTATTGACAAACATATCCCACCGCTGTCACCAAAAAATGTTACGGCTACAACCCAAAAAACACGTAGATTTGAATAATGTTTTAATACAGAAAATAGTAGATTATTCGTAGTAATCACGGTTGTGGTTGTAACCAAAAATAAGAAATAAGGGATCGGTTTGCCGCGGTAAAACACTGAAGTGTACCGATGTCAGAAGGAAGAAGTTGTTGGACAAAACAAGTTTATTCAAAATTAAATGTTATAATTTGTATATTTTCAACTAACACCAAATAATTTATTTGAGGATAAATCAAACGTCTAATCTGAGTCAATACGATAAAAGAAAATTGTAATCGCTTCAGCGTAAAATTGAACTTACAGTTGGAATTGAAAGAAATTAACAACGGTTTGAGTTGTTGAAATTCTGGTGAATGTTTGCTGGCGATGCAGATGACTTTCTTGTTGTGCAATTGGCCTGATGCACGATACTGGATCCCAGTAGATGAAGTTCAGGCTGCTCGAACGATATTCGTTGGTTCATTGTGGAGTGACTCAAACGTTTCTTCTCGAAAATGCTTCTACTTGACTTTGAATTAAAGACTCGAACTTTACTTCGAAGGTATGAATACTTGAGTTGATCGAGTACAATTTGAGTAGAGCAACATTCTAGATAGAAGTCTAGTGACTGGAGATATTAACTCGGACAGAGTAACACTACTGAGTGTGGATTTGTTACTGAAGGTCTGATGACCAAAGTAACGTTGTAGATGAGACTTGGTACTGATGGTCTGATGACCAGAGTAACGTTGTAGATGAGACTTGGTACTGATGGTGGAGAGTTGTGGGTTAATCACCTTTTATAGTAAAAATGGGCTGGGCGTATCCACAAAACTCTGTTTGGTTCCAAAACTCTGTTTGATTCCAAATTTCCAGTTCTTTTTGGTACCGCCGTTTCGTAGAGGGAGAGGTTGTAAATGAGGGTTGTAAATTTCCCTATGATAAGGTGACCGCTCCGCACCTTCCGCTCTCCACTCAATCATCTTCGTTGTGTTATGTCAATATTCACGTTTTCGGTTGTCGGCTTGCCTTTGATCTCTGGTGTAATAAAATTATAATTTTCTATGAAGTGATATCCGTGGGCTCTATTGTCCGCTCGAAATCGCTTCATTCGTTTCCTCATTCTATTATTTTTTGTTTCTTATTCGTTGCCAAGCACAAAGAATGATAAGAACGGCAATGCAGCTTATCATTTCCGTTTATTTTCTCAAGCCAAGTAGAATAATTAAAATGTATTTAGAAATATAATTTTCACTAAGTTTATCGAGCAGGTTATTTGTATTTCCCATGCATTTTTCCCAGCATCTATATGATTTTGTTGGGGATCGCAACATATTGAAACATGAAGTTTTTTTTTTAAAGTCCTCTGAATTTTGCGACTTTAGGGAAATTGCAAATGTTTCAGCATTATTCTGTAGTTCACTGTGTGCTGAACTACTCCCTAAATTTTCAAGCTAATCGAATGGACCATTTCTTCCCGAATGAACAAAGTTTCAGCGAAAATCAAAGGAACACTTTTTTGTTCCTCAAACACTAATTAATGATGGTTGAGGCTGAAAATGTTTTTTCTCCGTTATTTCTTCGTAATTATTTGTGCAAAATTTGTTGAATTTCACGAGAAAGAAGCAATGAAAAAAAAATCAAAAATGAATCAACATTTTTTTTAATCAATATGAAATTCGAATTTTTCTTCAAATCAGTGAAAAATTCGAAATTTCCTGTTTGAAAATCAATTGAAAAATCGATTTTTTTAACCGATAGAGGAATGAAAAAAAATGCAAAAAATCGAATAAAAACTACCAGAATCGGATTGGACTTGGAGAGATAGTGACTCGGAAGTTTTTTTTAAACAGTAGAATTTTTTTTATCAATTTTCGAAAAAAATTTCATTGTTTTTTTTCGATAAAATTCAACAGATATTGCATAAAAAATCAAGAAGAAATGACGGAAAAAGAACATTTTCAGCCTTAAACTGACAAAATTTTGTTCAGTCGAAAACATCTTCATAAAATTTTCTTTTTCAAAAACATTTTCTTTCGAGGCCCTTCTGTGAGATAGATATTTCACAGAAGTATCTTTGGTAAGAACCTCATCCCCGATTCATTAATAATTAATGAAAAAAAATTGTAAAAGCAAATAATGAATAGATAGGAGAAGAAAAATAAAAGGTGCAAAGGAGAAGTATTACAATCCTTTATTCATAAAGTTTCTTTCATTCAGAAAAAATTCATATATACTGTTCTTATAAATACTTTCGGTAATTCCGCAGTATAGCTCTGCCAACTAAAAATGAGTGTTTTTAACGTTTTCTTCCAAATTTATTCCGTCCGCCGTGCTCAGTGCGCCTATTCTAGGCTCGCATTGAGTTCGGTTTTTGAAAATTTTGATTCTATAATTTCTTTTGCAAAATAAGTTGGGTTGTTCAAACATACATAAGTTGGGTTGTGGATTTCGAGTCAAAAAACTTGAATTAATTCATTGTGTTCAACAACTCAATGAATACAACATTAATATGGAAACCAAATAATAAATTCAATACAGTAGATTTCAATGTTTTGATTGAGCGAGGAGAGGGGACGGGGGGCAGGATGAGAGGTGAGGCAGTCATGGAATAATCGATTTCCTCCTGACTAAGACAGTTGGTGTAAAAACACAATGATAACCAGAGATCAATGGTTTAAGAAGTAGTAGAATTGGGGAATCAACCTCTTGAGCCTTTTCTTAGCCAGTATATTATGGTTGTCTGTAGTAATACATCAAAACTGTGAGTTTTGTGTCATAAGTTTGTTGCCACCACTGGTTGTTATTTTTTTTTTGGAAATCCAGTTAGGAGAAAAATGCAGATGAGAGCCATGATAACTCGACCACAAATTTCAAGAGATCGGAAAAATTTATTGTGTAGTTTCTGAGATATTCGCAAGAAGCATTCCAAGAATTGTAGTGCAGAAATTGACGGCTTCTTGCTATCTAAGCACATAGGAAGAGTGACAAAAATATTTTGTAGAATTTTTGCATAGAATCTAGCTGAGTTGTAGAATTTAGCTGAGATGGGATTGACAATTCTCTTGACATTAATAACGAAAGATATCATGCAAGAGAAGGCAGGTGGATCAGGAAAATTCCCAAGAAAATAAAAAAAAAACGAAAAATCAAATATTCGTTTTGGGAACGTAAAAAAACTTACTAATAGAATATTCTGCAAAAACTACTGTGACGTCGAAGTGTTGCTATCGTTCCACGATTAGTCAACGTGTGTGGGGTGAGATAACGAACTCGACTATATAAAGGAAACATTTTCTTTTTTTCCGGAACAGAAGAAGTAGTGCTATTTTCTGTTGTCCTTCGAATAGACCAATTATTCCGTCATAAATCATGAAACATATAATTATTTTCGGACTTTTCGCAATACTTCTCGCGGCGTCTGCAATGCCGAGTGTAAATAAATGGAAACATTCTTTCTTCCTCACTAGCTTTAATTTTTAACAAGACGTTCAGGCTACTGAACTCAACTTTTTCTTTTCCAATTGCATGAAAAAGACTTGTAACGTATCATAATTTAAAGAAATTTCAAATTTCTTCAGAGTAATAGCGGTGTTCAGCGCGTTATGTATCCGGACCAATGGGTGCGAGCTGCGCTAGAATGCCTCACGGATGTTCCAGAATGTAAATATGAATAATCAAATTATTTATCAATCAAAGATGTATTTTGTTAATATAACTTCGTTGCATTATTCCAGCGCTCGCACGCAGTTATCATTCCTATAACCCAAACTTAGCGAGTAGAGCGGCCAAACTTCTTGCATTATGTTATTACTCTGAATCAGGGCAGGTAACTATCGAAAATACATGAATTTTTCATAATTCCGATGAAATTTTAGGATAGTAGAAGGGATTTTTAGACTGAGTTTTTCATTCGATGGCTAAGTTAGTCCAGGCATAATTTATGCCAGGACTAGTAGATTTTCAGTGCCGGTGCTGTCAGCTGGTTAAAACCTCAATTTCACACAGGATGCACCATCATAAAATCGAAAACAACCCTAAAAACAAATACACTCAAAGTAACTTGTACCTTCGACTCTGACCAGCAGACAGCGCAGGCAGTGAAAATCAACTAATCCCAGCGTAAGTTAATTCTAGATTAACTCAATCATCGAATTAAAAACTCAGCCTAAATGAAACTTGATGTTCTACATAGAGAAAATCGGTAAATTGGAACATGAGTCGTGTTCATCGATCTTTCCATTTAGAGCAGTGATCAGAGCGCATCCGCACAACATGTTAGTTACTAGAATTTAAATTTCAAAACATAACCTCGAATGACAATGAAAAAATCTGAATAATGTCTAATCCGAGTGAACTCGTTCATCGCTTTTTTCAACCCAAGCCCTTAAAAATTCCCCACGATTCTGGTGTTACTCCAAATTTAATGACGTATTGCTGTGTTTTCCAAATTTAAATTCTAGTAACTAACAAGTCGTGCACATGTGCTCTGATCACTGCTCTAAATGAAGAGACCAATAAATGGGCGATGTTCAGAGAGAAGCCACTGGCCTCACTCTGGAATTTTTGAAATAACCTCTACGATAACATTCAATTGAAAAAAAACCGTTACCCACAACATTAACATCATGTTTTTGGTTGGAATGTACAAACTGAATCTTTACAAACTTAATGTCCTTGGTTTCCTTGAGTAATGAGTCATACGATCACGCAGTTATTGTGATAATTGTGGCAATTCCATGATTCATATCAAGATAACATTGCAAACAATATGGGAAAATCTCAGTGCAGCGCTGGAGATGCAGGAGCCTCCTACACGGAGAGAAAAATTCATGAAAAATTACTGGACCAGTCCGGTAATCGTGGGACATAGAAGTTCGTAAGTGAAAACGTCCTCCTGCAGGAATGAAAAAGTGAGAAACGTCTCATAATGTGTACCAAATGAGTGAGTGCATTTTACTAGACTGGTCGGTAATTTTTCGCTATCTGTGCCTATATTCATAAAATTTCTTCTTGTATCTCACAAAATTTGTTGTGAAAAACTTATAAATTGCGGACTAGGACGTTAATTTTGTCATCCTCGGAACACTTTTCACCAGACTGAGTAGTAATTTCTATCGCACTCGTCCGTCAATCGATTCAATTCGGGTCTTTTCGGATTCGATCGCGTATCACAAGGACTCATGGGAAATTTGGAAGAATCGCCATATTGGATCTGTCATCGTGATAGCCATGGACCACAGTTCTATGAAATCAAGTTTTTAAATGTATCAATCAGCGAAATAATTGTTATTGCAAAAAATTTAATTCTCTTATACTAGATCAGCACACAGGATATTATGAAATTTAGGATTTGAATAACTATTCTTGGGAATTTTTTGGAGGACTCCGAATTTCTGTCGACCATTGTAACTCATAAGACAATAATCTCTGCTAGAGTCTTTATTGCTTAAAATGGATGTAAAATAAATTTATTTTCAGGATAAAAAATGAAAAAGAATAATGCCGAACTAATAATAATTAGGATGATCAATATAATAAAAATGGTGTCGTATACGCGAATTTCATCGTTTCATCATTGAATTTTCATTTTGTGACACTGAATTTTCACTGCTAGTGTGATGAAATTTTCATTCACTGAACCTGAATTTTTATTGAATGGAACATAATTTTTCCGAATTAGAATGGAATTTTGACTCTCGGAATTTGAATTATCACTGTGACGTCTCAATACATTTTCATTCGGAAGAACTGAATTCTTATTCACTGAGACTGAAATTTTTACTGGAATCCATCAGTGTCAAATTTTACCGGACTGGCTTCGCATTTTTTCATGGTAAGGCCACTATGTCCCACGGTTACTGCTCAGTCCAGTAATTTTTCTGGAACTTTCACCATAAATTTTCATGGATTTTTCTCTCCGTGTAGAAGGGCATGGAAAATCTAAATAGTCTATCTGGTAAAAGCGGTATGAGTTACACCAGTGTGGCGCCAGATCCGAAATTCTTTCACCTCGAATTTTCTTCACCATTCCTTTATTGGTACCTGAAGAAAAAGAAAAAAATGGAATATGAGGTGATAATAAATCAACAGAGAGTTGAACCTGAGTGCCATTTCTGTATTGCACAATCAGAAATACTGAGAAACTTTGCCTCTATCTCATTACACAAATGATAAAGAATGACATAATAAACTGACATCCGAAAAACTGCCGCTGGATGACAAGCAAAGTAGCAACGCCAGTTTGCTCTCCTGCGACGGAATTCAATAATTCGGTCTGGTGAAAGCCTGATGTTATTTGTATGGGGAAAGAATTCAATTCTTTCTCCCATTCAAATATTCGCAGGCAACAATTGGGCCGATTCTGTTGCCGCTCTGTTACTGAGCGACAGCCACAGAGCGCGCATGTTCTCATACACGATGACGCGAAACCAGTTGCGTCCGGTGTGTAGAGCAGAGCACAACGAAGTGCCGAGCTACCGTGCAAAGAAAATCGCGAAGTGAAGAGAAGATCAACCCCAAAGCAACCCCAATACAGCCAAGGAGCGACAGGACGTGAGAAGGGGAGAGAGAAGCCGTTGCTGCAGAGGGTATTAACCCCAATTCATCGACGCCACGGGAAAAGTCCCAAAGTGAGTCGTTTTCTTTTCACCACGCGGTCGATCAATTAAATTTTCTTATCGTACATTATACTTCTCTCTTGTGAGGAATTGAAATAATTGCTTCGTTCTCTCTTGTCCCCTTATTATCCATACCATAATTTTGAACAATTAACCTAACCTTCACCGTCGTCAGATGTATAACCTTACCAAATTTGAGGTATCTAGCTCAATTATTCATTGAGTTGTAGAGGAATCAAGATTATTACGAAAAATTTCTCAACAGTTTTATACTGGATAAACTAAAAATCTGAGCTCCCGCCACTCCGGGGATCGAAGTGCAGCTCATAAGCGCGCATCTCCTCGCTGGGAGTGGACGCTGTAATTTCATTTTTTATCGAGAAAATCGAAAAAACCATATTTCGACATTTTCTTTTATCTCAAAAACTATCCGGCCGATTCAGCTGAAATTTCCATGCGAGCTTGCAGCATGCATGGCAAACATATTGCAAAATTTTCAGATTGTAGGAGCCTCGTTTCAGAGTGAAGCGGAAAATGTGTCATCACACACACACCCACATACATTTACAGTCATATTATGATAAAGTCTCAAACTTGAAAAAAATTACGATTCCAAAGCTTCTATTCGAAACTAGTAATTTAGGGATCCCACAAATAATTAGCACCTAAATAGCACATAATTCAGGGCTATGGGGATTCTCAAAAAAAAATCTTCCTTTAGCTATCTTTACGGCAGCCCTGGGCACATCGAGGTCTTTGGGCTCCCACTGCTCTTGCTCTTATTGGTACGAACAATGCTTGATGGTAATCCTGTTACCTGAGTCTGTCTCATTTCCCCTCGGTAATTAGTAGGATCCGTCGATTTCACACTTTTCCGCAAAAGACTATTACCAAGTCTTGGACTGAAAATAACTTAGGTGACTCTATTTTGATAAGAACTAACAACGGAGGAATCTTTTTTTTTTAAACTTTCCCTTAACAATATTTTTATGTAGATTCTATAGTTCTTTTCATAGCGATATAGTGGAATTTCCTCCTAATCTTCTGTTGTAAAGGCTTTCAACAGCTTGAAGAGAGGATGAGGACAAAGGAGACTCATCTCAGTTAGTTTCTGCGACAACCTCAAAGAACGGAGAGTGAGAAAAAGTACCTGGAGCACGATTCATTCATTCGTATTGAGCTGTCAGGAAAAAATCAGGGCGAAATCGCTCTAAGAATTTTAATTCTGAAGTTGAAAGAGTATCCGGCGCGAAACTGGCAGGTCTCGGGTTCGATTTCCGGCTGTGGCACTGGGGTTTTTTCCCTCAAATTTATATCTTAATTTTTTCTGCCCATTCAAATATTCGCGGGCAGAATAAGGCCGATTCTCGTGCTGCTCTGTTACTAAGCGCCAGCAACAGAGCACGCACGCATCACCTTCACCGGACACGCCACCATGTTCTCAGACATGGTGACGTGAAACCAGTTGCGTCTGGCGTACCGTGTAGAACCCAACGCGTGCACAGATTCGTGGAAACCACGTGTAGAAATAAAGTGAAAAAGACGGTAATTAGTGAGAGCTGGTTGGAGTTGCCCTACGGAAGCCGGGTTAGCTCATGTCCAGCTCGTAGCCAGTGGTGCTCCACACGGCCGCTTCCAACATGTGCACATGTGCATGCGTGGAAGTGACCGTGTGGAGCACCACTGGCTACGAGTTGGACATGAGCGAACCCGACTTCCGTACTGCCCCACGAGCAGCCCTAACACCATCAGGAGGTCGAGCACGACAACAAGAGGCGAGAAGGAGCTGCTGCAGAGGGTAGTAACCCCCAATTCCCCGGTGCAGGGAAGAAACTACAAAGTGAGACGCTTTATTCTTCTTCACCACGTGGTCGGTTCAATACATTTATTTCTCTCGGGGGAAAATATTGAATTCCCGCGGGATACTTATTTAATTAATGACACAATTGATTCTAACGTTAGTTTTAGGTTACCACAGGGAAGGGACGAAGATATCGGCATTTTTACGGCTAGGGAAAAATGTATCGTCACAACTCATGTCATTAAAGTTCTTCGCTACTGAATTATTCCTCAAAATTTTTCGAGATATTTGAAACGGTTCATGGAACAAACGATAGTAAAGTCGCCATTCACACTCGCAAACACAGGCATACATGTATACATTGAAAAGAAACTAATTTCTCGACATTTTGGAACATCTTGAGTCATATTGCGGTGAAATTTGGGAAATCGTGAAATGTAACGATTACAATGCTTTCATTTGGAATCAAAGAGTGTAGTCTGACGAGGATACTCGTTGGCTTCTCCATGTGATGCTTGCAATCGAACAAATCAGGATATAAGTAATCGTTTCTTCTCAAAATCTCTGCACGCTGAAATATCGATAATTGACTAATTAAGGGGGATATGATTCATGGCCGGCCTGCTCTTAGATACGAAGAGTAGTGATGTGATCAAGGCGAGGACCTCCGGACTGCCTGAAATCTGCCCAGGCTACTTCATGGAAGTAATGGGTCTTCAAGAGTATGGCGTGTATTGATGCTACTCTGTTGTTTCATGAAAGAGGAAAGATATTCTTTCCCACTTCGTACAAAAGAAGATGTTTAGTCTCAGAGTTGTATCACATAGATGGAAGAAAACATCAATTATCAAAATCTCATTTTCCATTTCAATTGTGAATTTCTGCGTTACAACACTTACAACCGGGAACCTTCGCAAAAGATCGAAACTTTCCGAAATTGGGAAGTGTTTCATCCCTATTTCCGTTCAAAAAGGGCAGAATTTTTCAGAAAATTCCATGAAATCACCTCCATCATAAATTTTCTGTCACAATAGCTGCTGTTCCCTCTTCCCTTCTAATTTTTGATTTAATTTTCAATTTGCTACATTCCAACTTCTGTGTTGAGATTTGACGAGTATTCTTGTGAAATAAATACTGTGTTATTGATTAGAACATTATCAGTTTGTAGACAATCTTTTCGACCCACTAGGAATTGAAAATTTTTTGAGAAAACATGTTGGTCTGCATGATAACCTGGACAAACTTATAAATATTTTTAAAACCGCGGCTCATGCAGGTAAAGATACCCTGGAACTTCAATAATAATAATTATTATTATTTTCTCCTTTGTGAATTAATTAACCTTTCACTTTGGTGTACACAGGGAATGCAGCGGAGGGAGATTCCAGCCATAAAGCTTATGTCTATCATTCCGTACTTGGTCAACCTGAAAATAGGAGTGTATTGAAGACAGTATTCCGTTCATTGACTGATACCCTGAATAATCTCTTTTTGCGAGAAGTGCGTTGAATATCTAGTGAGTTTCCTGCAGACGTCTTTCGAGTGTTGACAACGAGAGAAAGAGATTTCCCTGATTTTCCCCTAAGTTTCCATAATTAGTCGGTTAGATTGAAGAGATTATTTTTCCTGGTGCCTGGTGATAATTAATCCCAAATTCATTGCCGGCCACAAGCACTGGCCATTTAGCTAGTCTTTTCCAGCGTGGCTATAGCCAGTATACATACTCAGTCATTATTAACGATAGAAACATTCCCGCAACGGCTAAGTAATTGTCAACTGATGGTCACCATGATCATTATGTCTAAATAACAGGAAACCTCTTCTTTTGATAATTAAGACTCGCCTGCGACAAACCCCCCAAAAATAGTGAATATGGGGTTGAATATGTGGTTTGAGAAAAGGCGGCAGGATTGAATATTGAATAAAAGTATTAGTTCAACCTCATTTCTGTGTTTTTTTGAGTTGATTCTTCCCACTCCCAAAATCCCCCATAATTCCCTTTCTTTGGTGAGATCGAAGCTCACATTGTATTAAATAATTAATTTCGGTGTGCTAAATTGACGCCCGTCTGTTCACTACAGTTTTGGTGTCAGAAGTGGGATACCTGACCTCCCTGCGTCACTGATCTGGATAAGGGATGAATAAATTTACTGAACCATTTAGGCTACTCTTTTATAAAATTGTTAGTTCCAAATTTTCATTAATAATTGTGAACTGCTGCACTTCCGTTGTGACTTCGAACTTCTATCGTGCAAGAAATACCGGAGACCCGGTATCTTTGTAATTAATAAATAACTTCGTATGATTGACGACGAAATCCGCCGGCAGGCTGAAGCAGAGTGTCATCATGCGGTTATAGTCAAGCAACAGCGTGCCGCTGAAACCGGGCGTCAACGTGCTGCTGAAGCAGAGAATCAGCGTGCCACTAACGTTGAACGTCGTTGTACTGCTGGACTGAATCAAGGAAATCAAGAAGATTTAAATAATACCCAGCTAGCGATAAATGAAAGTACATCAGACGTCGGTGCACACTCCGTCCATTATCTACTTTATCCGAACCATCATATTCTCTTGACAGAACTTATAAAAGAGTTATGAGCCTTAAAGAGGCTCATAGAATTAGCAGTACTGGAATACCAGGTAGATTTGAAAATCGCTCGTATAAGAATGCTTGAAGGTGCATTGGAGATTGTCAAACCCTTGGTGAAAGATGATAGAGGACCTTTACTGCCTTGTTGAAATCACTCACATTTTTCTACAATAAGTAATTTCGGTAAATGGTGAGTTTCATTCTGCCACCTATAACGAAATTTTTTAAGTGATTTTACCTATTTTTCAAATTAACTTCTTTTGTTCTGATGTAGTAGAGATCGGTAGCAAGATTTCGAGGCAAGCAGACGAAATCTTGATTAAATTTCCACCAAAAACAACGAACTTTTGTTGAAAGTCACTAACCAATTGAACCAAAAAAAAACAGCCAGTGCTTGTGATTGAGATTATCACCACGTTTAGGGTAACCCGAGGCTACGACGAAAACCCAATGATGTTTAGGCCTCATGAGGAACCTATCACGAGCTATCACCATTCAGGATGTGACCCAAACAGCACTCGAGATTTTAGATGGAGATTTTCTTGACGAAAACTCCGCCCACCTCCATTGGACATAAAAAATGCAATTTTTCTATTTATACGAAAACAAGTATTTTGTGCATATTGCGCTTTCAAAATGTACTTTTTTCTCCTTTGTCAAAAACTTGTACACATCGCGTGGAACGATATCAATCTAAATATATCTCATACAAATTGAAAACGAAGCGAAGCAAAAAACAAGCAGGCGTTCGTCGCTGCATTAGTCGCTATTCCTTCGACGTTATCCTTCAAATCGCTATTTCTTCCTTCCAATTTCTGCTAATGAATTAGCAGAATGCTTCCGAATGGTTCTCTCTGAATTTTCTCTATTGTCTTTCTTTCTTTTCGTGTTATAATGCATTGAAATGTAAGATAAAGTGATTGGGATTTATTAAATTCAATTATTTTCAAATTATAAAAAATTTTACATAAAAGTTCACCTTTTCACTTTGAATGTTCCCTTTAGGGTACAGTTTTTGATTGTCCTACGAAGATTAGTAGGGGCTTATTTGAAAGAGAAAAGAGTGTTCTTTCAGAAAACAAAATAAAAAATAGGGGTGTTTATTCAAAAAAATCGAGAATAATTGCATTTTTTGGATTTTTTTGGAAATATTGAGAAAAAAATACATTTTTCAATGTTATAAACGGACAACTTCATCTAAAAATTCGAAGAATTGAGGGTTTGTTCAGCTCATAAACACGAATCTTTTGAGCTCCGTCCCGATGAAATCGGATGAGAAGTTTGGAAGATACAGCAGATTTTCGGAAAAACTTCAACTCAAAATATCTCGAGAACCGTTCAGCTCATATGCCTCAGATTCAATCCCGACCATCTTCATCAGAAACTACATATACAGATGAAATTTGCAGTCTTTAAGTCAATTATTCATTGAGCTATCGTCGTAAAACCGAGTTTTTGAAAAAAAGCATAAAAAAATTAATAACTAATTGAATAATGGGATTAAATTCATGAAAATTCGCTATAAGTTAGATATTATGATTGCGAATCTTGAGTAAAATTGTGAACGGTATTCGTTTCACGCAAATTGAGAAATTTTGAAACACACGATTTTTAAAAAATTGCTATTTCTCAAGAACCATTGAACCCATCTTGCTGAAATTTTTATGGGACATACACTTCATCAGAACTAATATCTTGCCGAAATTTCAGATTTTTATCTCTCACCGTTCTCGAGTAATAGACAGTCGTAAAGTCGTACATACCGACACACATACATACATGTCTACTTTTTTTCTCATTATGATTTCTCGACGTTTTGCATCATTTTGAGTCGTTTCCAATAAAAATTGGCATATCGAAAAAAATTGCGAAAACAAAGCTTCCATTCGGAAGTGAAACGAAAAAAAATCAACAAATTCAATACAGATTGAATGAAATTTATAAATACTCATCGGATGTGAGATTTCCTTGGAAAATCTCACCCATTAGTAACAACTAACTTCCGAAACAAAACACACAGTTTTAATGCTTCACTGCAGACAACCAAAATCATACTAGCCTAAAAAAGGCTCGTTTGGTTGAATTACCAAATTTGCCATTTTCTTTAAACCATTGGTCTCTGTTTATCTTTGTGCTTTCACACTAACTGTCTTTGACAGGAAGGAATCGATCATTTCGTGACTGCTTCACTTCTCACCATGCCCCCTTTCCCCCACTCAATTAAAACATTGAACACTATTCTCTTCTGAATTTATTATCTTTCTGTATTACTGTGAAATAAAATTTAAATGTTATATTCATTGAGTTGTTGAATACAATAAATTACTTCAAATTTTTCGATTCAAAGTGAAAAACTCAACTCATTTTGCAAAAAAAATTAAAAATCAAAAGTTCGAAAAACCTAACTCAATGCGAACCTAGGATAGGTGTACTGAGCATGGCAGATGGAACAATTTCAGAGGAAGCGCTGAGAACACTCATTTTAAGTTGGCAGAGCTATACTGCCCATTTACCGTAATTTCTCTACAGCTTCACTGTACTCCCTAGGCCGTTGTTCGTATTTTCTTTACAATGCATTGAACTGATGCCTTCATGATTCGTCCATTTATGGAAGAATATCTCGTCATATAATTTCGTAGTAAATTGAACGGCTGGCATCGTAACATCGATATGTACCATCAGTCTCTAGTTCTTGCTTCGGACGTGAATGGAGCAATTCATTTTCACCAAGAATTGAAACTTAGTATAACAATCAGCTCACCTCTTAATTGGGAAATGCAAGTGCCAGTGCAAGCAATCGAACCAATCACGAATAAAAGCTGTCGACCTACACTTGAAATAGCTAAGGACGTTATCCTGCAAGCGCAGGAATTCGAATCTCGAGAAAGAAACGTATTCTGAGCAACAGTATGGAACGACAATGACGACAAAGTTGACATCAAAATGCCATCTCGGAAACTCCACCCTATGGCCAAAATTATGAATTTAACAGAGTAAGGAGGCTTGCAAATATATATAGACCCGTTTGGTGATCCTGATTTAGAATATGAACCTAAAATTATCGCAGACATCCAAGTAGGTAAAGAGATACTCTGTGACGGTTTTTACCGCTACAGAATTAAAAAATCAAAAATCAAAATAATCAAGCGTTTTCATCAAAATCACGCTAACGGTTGCGATTCCCGGTACCTGGTGAGGATAGGACTCACTTCGAGTCACAGGAGCACATGTCCAGGGTGCAATCAACGCAATTTGGTGACCTCACTAATTATTTTCATCCCTTGTTGCTAAAGAAACTCTGGAAAAACGGAGAGAACACCCAGAGTCAGGACTGGGGAGGATTTTCCCCAGTCCCACAGAGAAATTATCAACATCAAGGACAATTAGGGAGGAGCCTGGACAGAAGCAGCATGCAAGTAGTTGGTCAAACGTCAGCCAGCACTGAGGGATCTTGAACAAACGAGTCAGGAAGCCGAAGATCTGCAGGTACAGTGCCGAACATCGTGCGAAGGGAAAATTAAAGTGCGAACAAAAATAGAACTTTACCGCTTACGATTGTTGTGAAATTATTGACCGAATTGTTATGATTATTCTTGTGCATAACTCGAAATTTTTTAAGAATTTGAAGTAGCGCGGGAATTTTTAGAATTTGAGGAAACTTAGTGACGTCTGAGCAGGTAGTGGGGGACTCACGCAGTAAAAAGAAATTGAAAGAGATCAATACGGACGAAGAAAACACAAATAAAGTAAGGTACGCGAGTCCCCGCACAATTAATATTTTCAGTTTTAAATCAGTTATTTAGAGTAAAGATTAGAATTGAAGTAAACATCGAGTTAGCGTCTGTTCCGGGTAAATCCACTTGGATTGCATTAAATTGATTGGGGATAATCACGTGACTTAACAGGTGATGGACGTTGTTTAGTGTGCTCTTATGTTTCTTACCTCTGTGCTGAGACCAGACGAGGGTACATGGTACTCAAAGTCTCGTCTGCAAGTATAAGCTTATTAAGTTGTTTTTAAAGAAAGAGTGAGTGTTTTAGGTGCACAAAAAGAAGTAAAAAACACGAAATTAATTAATGTTATTTACTGGCTTTTGGTCATAAACCATAGCACTTCGATAGATATAGAAAGGTGACACTCCAACTTTCTGACATCAAACTGCTACTTCATTTGTCGGAGCTATACTCTCGGTAGATGGAGTTAGCATCGGATACTGCAGTCGGTAGAGTAGATAGCACAGTCGATCCAAAAGGAAATACACACGAAGAGCCTGACCGCCAACAACTCAAAGAACACCAGAGCACAATCAATCCAGTAATTCTCGAACAAAAAACTATCACATCCAACAAAGGTAGGCCTATTAAGGCAGACTCTTTCAAAAAAGGCAGGAGTAACTCAACAAGCGAGATCACAAATTACTTGATATCCAGCCCAGCAGCCAAACGGAAAAGTGCCCAAATAGAAGATTCAGAAGTCCTGCTCACTGAATCGCGCCATTTCTCAACGACACATCAGGCAATCAAAAGACAAGCAGCAGGTACGTTGAAAGCTCCCTCTAAAACTATGCCTCCTAAATCAGTGCAAACCTCAGCAGTACTTAATCAAACGCAGCGCCATAATGAGCGCAGTGATGGCGTAGAAGGCGACGAGGTCACCATGGCAAGCCTCTTCAGAGAATTAAGAGCAATGAGAACTGAAAATCTGAACCGTCACTCTGCACTGGAAGCTGAAATTCAGGGAATCAGAGAAGAACACCTAACCGGACTGGCTGGAATCAGAGGGGAAATTAAGAAGAAAGAGCAAACTTGGAATTATGAGATGGTTGAAAGAGAAGAAAAATCTCTGATCAGAAAAAATATCATTATTAGGGGCATAGCGCTCCGAAACTCAGACCCCACAGTAGTAACCACCGACTTCATACAAGAACATTTTCACATCCAGAATAGCGTAGAGGTTGCATACGTAATTGGGAGAGATAATAACGCTAACAGCATCATCAAAGCGAAACTGGTAAATTCAAATGTGAAATCCCAAATCCTCAAAGAAAAAAGAACAGTACTGGCTAACTCTCAGTTCTTTATTCAAAACGACCTTGCAACCAAGGATGCTAAGAACGCAAAAATTCTTCGCGACTTAGCGAAACAAAAGAGAGCTAATAATATTGAAGCCAAGGTAGTAGGTGCGAAAATCCACTTCGAGGATAAATGGTGGTCTTGGAATGAGCAGAAGCAGCTGCTGAGTCCAGTACGTCAGCAAAGAAATCACACGAAGAAGAACATCCTGCCGATGGAGACAGCAGAACCCGAGACCAGCAATCCGTCCGACCTAAGGACAAAAAACGTATGAGGGTTCTCTTTTGGAACTCGAGGGGCATCCAAAATTTTCATCAAGAGTTCCCACAAAATAATACGGATGTGATGTGTATAGCAGAGACCTGGTGCATTAAAGACATTAAACTAAATCATAAGGTATGGATAGACTATAACTGGTACTGTGTAAATGCGATCAAAGGAAAAAGCAAAGGGCGCGCAAGCGGAGGACTTTTGGTTCTCGTTAAAAAATCGATCTCGTCTACATTGATTGAATACTCGGACAGTTGGATGGCCATTTCTATAGGAGAGGGCCCTGAGACTTTTTTAATGGTGTTTTCTTATTTTAGGCCGTCTAGAAGTATGCAGGATACCCTGAAGCTCTTCCGTAGCACCTTAGACTCACTGGCTGAGCGGCTTGATCACTTGCCAATTTTTCTCATAGGAGATTTTAATGCTAGAATTGGGTCTCCGGAGGAGCTTTCGGAGAAGTTGATGTACGATACAAATCTTTTCGCCCGAGGTATTAGCTCAAATGACGCAGTAAACCAGAGGGGTCAACTCTTAAGAGACTTTATGGGAGGCTTGGGGTATGTAGAGATCAATGGTCGATCCGGTAGTGATCACCCGGCCCGGGTCACATTTTGCTCCAGTGCTGGAAATACCAGTATCATCGATCTCGTATGGTCTAATATCTCGGGCCTGCCACTGATCCAAGACTTCAAGGTCTCCCATAGGGTCACCTTCTCCGATCATTACCCAATTTTATTGGACTCGTCCTGGCAATGGCCATACCAACTTCCGTATGCGATTAATGACCAGAACTCCTGCATCAAACTGGTATGGGACCCTGACCTGATAGCCGAATGGAGTAATACTTTCGTAAATACAACAGAACCTCCGGAACTAACAGATTTACCCCCCCCCCCCCGAAGAGCTTAATGAGAGCCTGGTGCAGGCTATCAAAGATGTAACGATGAAGACGGGCATGTACCGCACTTTTGAGAATCACCCGAATTCGATTACAACCAGGTCTAAGAAGAAAGAAAAATGATATGACTTAGACTGTAAAATTGCTAAAAGAGAAGTCAACCAGGCTCTCAGAAACTGCTCACGAAATAAATTTGTTGAACCACTGAAACTGGAGTATTCAGATAAATCGAAAAACTTTGTCAAAACTTGTAAAGATAAACGAAAACTTTTTTTAGAGAATATAAACAAAGACTTAGAGAACGCAAGAGACCCTCAACGATTCTGGAAGACACTCAATAGCTTCAAAGTAAAAAATACCCAGGCATCGCCAGTTAACCTCTCACAATGGTCTGAATTTTACGCTAACATCTATCCCGAAAAAGAATCTATCGATCTCCTCTTTACTGGCGTTACTGACCCAGAACTGGATGCTATCATGGAATTGCAGGAATTAGAGAAGCCTTGGTCCACAGTAAAGACAACAAAAGTGCTGGCATCGATCAGGTCACAAACGAGTTTTACAAGGCGCTGTCACCTAACTGGAAGTCATTCTTGCTATTTACTTTCAATCAAATATTAAGCACGGAATCAGTTGCTTCGAGTTGGTCTAAGTTCATTATGACAATGATCCCCAAAAAGGGAGACCTGAATGACCCCAGTAATTATAGGGGCATCGCCTTGGTAAACCATGTGTCGAAAATTTTCACTAGAATTCTTGGGAATAGACTTACAAAATGGGTAGAGAGCAGAAATATTCTCCCGGAAAGGCAAGCCGGTTTTAGAACTGGACGAGGATGCCTCGATAATATCTACACATTAAAATCTGTGCTCCAACTTAGATTACGGCAGGAGAAAGGGTCGGCCTACACGCTGTTCGTTGACTACAGGAGGGCATTTGATACAATAGATCACAAATTGTTATGGAAAAAACTGTATGATATTGGAATTAGTGCGAAATTGATTAGGATCCTACAAAGTCTATACTCAAGTGCCTCACTGAAAGTCAGAACACAGGAGGGGCTATCGGAAGAAACCCAAATAACGGAGGGAGTGCTGCAGGGTGAAATCCTGAGCCCTCTTCTCTTTATCCTATTCATCAGTGATATGGAAGACTATTTCCGGAACTTAAATCTTGAGGGAATTAACATAGATGGACACTCCGATGTCCTCCTCCTGCTATACGCCGACGACCTTGCAATCCTGGCCTCTAGCAGCAAAGACCTCAAAATCAAACTCAAAACTCTCAAGTCATACTGTGATGCTAACAAACTTACTGTAAATGCCAAGAAAACTCAAATTTTATACTGTAGGAAAGGAGGTAAACTCCCTAGATCTTCCGTTGTTACATATGATGATGAAAAAATTGATACAGTTAAATTTTATCAGTATTTGGGAAACCCATTTACGAGCACCACATCTGACTCAGCAGCAGCGAACCAATACGTCAAGAATGCACGTTTAGCAACAAACGCAGTCTGCTCACTCGTGTATAGATCGAAAATGAACAACTACGATAATATATCGAAGCTGCTCGACTGTGTCGTCTCCTCGGTATTGCTTTACTCTGCCCCCACATGGACCTTGAATCAGATAGAGAAGATTGAAGCCGTGCAAATAGGGTTCTGGAAACGTTTGCTGGGCTTACCCGTTACCACAGCAAACGAGGTGGTGCTGGCAGAAACTGGTAAGCCAAGACTAATCAGTAGAGTTTGGAAACTAACGTGGGGGTGGATTATTAAAATATTAAAAATGTCTGACGAAAGATTACCAAAAATTTGCTTCAATAGACAGGTTCAACTTTATCAGGGTGGTGATAGGAACCCTAAGTACAACTGGGTAGTACAAGTGTTTAGTTTCGTAGAAGACAATGCGCCAAATTTGCTTCAACAATGTATTAATCTGGATATCGAGACATGGCGGCTTGCTGGCCCTAGAATAATGGCTCATCTCGACTCTAACTCGCTTGCTAATTCTCACACATATGCAGCCAATGCCCATCACCTCCAGGTACCCTTACCACGACAACCCCACGCAAATTTGTCACAGCATCCCAGTTACCTCTCATGTAATATCCCCTGGGATATGAAAAAAGTGCTAGCCCAATTACGAACTGCCTCTAAATACTTCTTTAGACTGATAATCGCGGATAATGTCTACACCTTTGAACCGAGTAATCTCTGTCCAGTTGGCAATACACAGGAGATCGACACGGTCGAACACTTCATCCTAAAGCGCCCATTATATGAACCCATGAGAACCGTACTCTTTGAGAAAATTAGTAGCGAGAAGAACTCAAGTAATCTATCAATAACTGAAATTTTAGAGCTTAAAAATATCAGATCGATTAAGGCAATATATTACTACTGTATCGAAAGCTCAGAGCGTTCTCCATGAACTTGTGATAAAACATTGTCTACCGTTTAAGTCATTAGCTTAAGTCATTAGTTAAGGGCAGAATAAACTGTAAGTTATGAAGTTAAGTGAAGATGATGAGAACAGTGTAATTGAATCGATAAAAATGATAATTTGAAAACTGTAAATGATAATTTGAAAATTATAAATGACAATTTCGAAAACTCTTCTCTGAAAATGATAATTGAAATGACAATTTGTAAAGAATTAATAAAGAGATGGGTTCCCCGAACATAGAACAAAAGAAATGTATGAAAACAAAACAATTGACAAGAATGAAAGAGAGAGGAGCACACTAATGTATCTTATGTAAAATACTCCAAATGTACCCCCTTGTAAGAGATGATTTTTCTCAATACAATAAGTACAATACATTAAATTGATTGTTATTCGTTCTGAGTTAAATTTTGAGTTAATAAGTGAGGTAGAATAATTATAAAATTATTCACGAAAAGTTTTGGAAAATATTTGATATTTTCTTCAATTTACATGTATATATATTTTGTTTCTTTTGGATGTATCAAATTTCGATTATTTGAGTGAAATTTATCAAGAGTTTCATGTATTTTTCTTTGTTTGTTACGAATACCTCAACAGAAGGTATCGTCCCCTCTCCCCTCGGGATAGATTGAGAGTCTCATGCAACAAGCGGGTGAAATCAGAGTCTTTTTGGGATTTCGTAATTGTATTCAAGTGAAATCAATATTGGGGATTTGTGGTTTTCCCCCAAATTAATTAAAGTATCACTAAAAACGACTGGCGCTCAAGCAAATTAAGGGAAATAATTTAGAATCATTGAGGAATAAAATTAAAGGGTTATTTGGGTTGAATAATGTTTGGGAATAAGTGCTTTCAACGATTGACTCAAAGTCAGCTGAGTCAACCGCTACAACTCATACGAGACATGTTAATAACAGAAGCGAATAAGTCCTCAGAATAAGATATTTAAGATGCAATAAAGGGTTGCTACAAATTACTTACCATGCCAAGGGAACAGCCAGGTCACATCGAAAATACCACCTGTCCAATTAGGGTTGTGGATCAAACTTCTGTGTTTATAAAACAATATCGCATACCAGAGAAGCTACAAAATGGATGGCTACCCACGCACGTAGAATTTTCCTAGGGAAAACTGTAATATTTTTCCACCCCTCTCGAATCGTTTTTTCATTATTTTGAAACCGTAGAATATATTACAATTAAGAAATAAATTTGAGAGAAAAAAACCCCAGCACCCCAGTCGGGAATCGAACCCGGGACTTTCCAGTTATGCGCCGGACTCTCTTCCAACTGAGCTACCGAAACTACGGAATTTCTCTCTCAAACTTAAATAAATACCATCACCGTCCTTCACACTGCAAATTTGTGAATGTTCACAAGAGGGCCATCTATTGTCCAAATTTTGTATGCGAGGACATCAATGTACACAAATTACTACCAAATGTTCCCATGGGACAATTTCACCGTGAGCATATGCGGCCTGGCCAGCTGAGGCATGGCCAGTTTTCTTGGGAACGAGAAAAAGTATCCCATACAGTCTATTGTTTAATATGCAATTGCTGAGCTCGCTTAGCCCAACAAATATGTATTGAAATAATCAAATTACATTCAATGAGGAAATAGTTGTTGCCTCTGATTCATGTTGTCAGAAACTGGCTCTAAAGAGTCGGAAACCGGGGCCACCACAGTAATGGAATCTGCAATGAAACGGTAAAAATTCGGTTTTATCATTCGCTTTCTGATAAGATCTCGCAAACTAAGCAAGATAGCCTAATTTCACCCTAGTCTTTTTCTGTAGCTCCCAAAATTCTCCACAGAAGAGCCTCAATCTAAAATCACTCTATCTCCTTCAATACCCTAATATTCTAAAAAAAAAAAAAAATAGAAAATTTCCTATCGCTGTTTCTCAAACACTTCAATTACATTATTTCATAATCCTTTCTTCAGTTGCGGTTCGATTATATGAGGATATTTCGTTCATCTCATTTTTATTGATCTCAAGAGTCACTTTACACATTAATGTTTGAAGAATATTCACTCTCACAAAAATACAAATGAATTCCAAGCGCATTTCGGTGAGTCAAAAAATCGTCAAATAGAACGATGGATGTAAAAAAACTATCAGAGAATGTTTTATCTCTAGATTCATTAGAAATCAAAAATTGGTAAGCTTTGGAATGTTCTGTGATCAGGATAAAGGGAAAGGTTACATCAATAAATACACATCATTCTTGGTAAATAATATTTATTCATGAACGTGCTACTAGAAATGGTATCGCTACAGTTTTATCAATCAAGGTATGATCTCTCTGCTGACATTAATATGTGTAGATCGAGTCCCACGTATTCTTAAAATTGTAAAGCGTGGGAAGAGTGCTATGAAAATGAAGAGGGAGAATTTCATATATTTTTATTTTTTACAAAAAATTGCAACAAGTCCTTCTATATTTTTTGAGACTTGAAAAAGAAGGTTGGAAATTGAAATTTTGCTCACTCTAAACTTAGTCTAGTGAACATTTGTGAGATACAGGAAAAAGGTATTATTTGTAATGACTTGGAAGGAATTTGAGAAATATTTTCAGAAAACCCAACCTATCTTCCTTCGAAATAAGCATATGAAATTCATTTTGAGCCAAATTGGGCTACAGTACACTTCTAAACAAGTTCACCCGTCCGTCCAGAACCTCTCATTAAAATTCCTGCTTTATCTTTCTATCTACTCCTGCGTAGAACATTCTTCTCTATGCAGATCATCGCGTCATGATTCGAGTGGATTCTTAATATCCACGGGGTTCAGATATGTCCCCATTTTAAATGCCGGTGCTACGACAATTCATTACACCTTAAATATCATGGACAAAATTTTGAAATCAAATTCCTTCTAGGAATGAACCAAATTTGGTCGAGTGACACGGTAAAGTGGAAGGTTTTAAGGGAAATGTGGTAGTTCAGTAGTAGGGGAAATGGAGGAATCTTGCGCAGTTTGCGTGGCATGGGGAACTTATTCAATGAATCAGTTCGTTGTTGAGTTTCAGTCTGATAGCTTCTGCATCGCTCTTTTTTTATACTAATTTAACGTCACCGTCTTTTCACTAAGATTATGCCGATCAGCGACAGAGGTTCATGGTGTGTCTGTATGTGCTTCTTCAACTGCATCAATCAGCTTGTCTTCCTGAATCCTTGGAGTTATTTCATTTTTACTTATTGTACAGTTGGCAAGTATTGAGGATGGTTCGCTTGATCTGGATGAATTCTGCGATCTTGCATTATGTCAATTGGTCGTCGAGGCTCATTATGCCACTCAATGTCATTTATATTCTTCATTCTTTTATCTTCTTCAGTTATTTCAGGATTGACCATGCACCTATATATTCAGTCGTTTGTTGAATGATATACTTTTTGACCCATTACGAACATATTGTAGCTACTATGATTCAAGTATTATTGTAGATGTATACTTGAGTGACTGTGTATCTGATGATCAAAATATAGATTTGTTCTGGACAAACGATTTTTCCCAAGTTTTGAAAAAGCCAAAAAAAAGTGCTGATTGAACAGCTAACTTGATGATGAGAAAGATCTACAAGATCAAGTTGATGGTCTAAAATGCCCAGAATTGATGTTCCAGCTGAATAATTCAAACGCAGAGCAAATGAACTGAAGTTCTAGCTTCCATTTTGGTTCAACTGAATATGGACATGGAATCCAATATGGAGGTAGTATTCTCAAACTACTATCAATTTATTCATACAATTTATTATATTTTTCGCGGAACCATTGTCTGGAAATTCATATCCCTAAACACTCTAATGGAAGCTAAAAAAACATTAGTTGAATTATAGCCGCTTATCTGCAATCTCACACCAAATGATAATCCAAATGATATTACTCCATACATTTTTCAATTGAGTTCTTCTGAAATTCAAAAAAAAAAAATTCCACAAAATGGAAAAAAACTGTAAGTTTATGTTCGCAAAAATTACAAAGTGAGTTTGAATCAAAAGAGAAACCCGAAAACACTAATTCAACTCGTGATTTCTCCATTCACTATTCCTCAAATCTGTGGGTTTCAAATATGAAGGAAGTCCATAACAATCAGAAACTTCAGAATTTGGAAAAATTTGCAAGTATTCACCAAAGTAATTGAAGGAGCAGTAAATTTTTCCAATTTTTCGAATAATGTTCAAAAAGCTGTAACTCTGCGAAAAATTATCGAATCAGAATAATAACAAGCAGGAGTTCCACCCTTTGTGCGTTATTTGCAAACCCTACTCTTTGTGTGACATTTAATATTTTGCCAATTCGATTGGCAACATGCTTCTGAATGGGATTTTACCCGTAATCAATCGAATCTCTATAGAAATGAATATATTTTCAATCGCTCAAAAAATAACATTCTTCTCGCAAGAAATACGCACTGATAGATCCCTACAAATTTTGCTTGAGACTGTATCGATCTATTTAGTATTCCATCTACGATACTTAGAATGAACTCGGAATTCGAAATCTCAGCTCAGAATAATCGATTAAATTTCGATAATATCACATGGTACATAAAAATTCAATATTAGATGAAAATTCAGATCCTATAATGGAACACAAAAATTGACATTCGGGTTCCAAATAGGATTTCTATTCTTTCCGATTGTCGTCAGAATGGAAAGGTACTCATTTTGTAGAAAAAATTGTCTACTTTCGAATGGTGAAATAAAAAATAGTAGTGTTTCTAGGGAGAAAGCTAACAAAAACTGTGATTTTTCAAAAAACTAATTTATCGAACATCCTTACAAGGGACTTCTTCTGAAAAATCTGAAATTATCACCATTTTTGGGGCTCATTGAGATGAATCTTTTAAGCTGAACTTGGATGTAATCGCTTGGACAGTTTTCGAGATATAACCTCTTTTCATCAAATGGTTTTTGGCCAATATCTCAGAAACTACTGGAGCGATTTCGCCCAATTTCAATACCAAACTTTCCGCTCATTAGATGCACAAACTGGTGAAATTTGAAGTCTCCAACTCAAATAGTTTTTAAGCTATCGTGTATAGTAAATTCAGGATACAAAACACTGTAAATGAAATTATCTGGAAACGAAAAATCTGAGCGAAATTTACCCCGAGTGAAAATTGTGAGTTCAAATGGGATGTATTTCATTGCTGAGAGTGGGGGCTGTGAATCAATTTGTCGCGGAGGAAAGTCGAAAAAACGATTTTTCGAAAATTTGAGTTTTCTCGAAAAGTACTCAATCGAATTTGCTCAAATTTCACTGACAGCGATTTGCATGGGGAGGGAAAGTACTGTTAAATTTTCAGCTCACCAAGTATTACCGTTGCTGAGCAATGAGCTGATATCTGTCACACACACACACACACACACACACACACACACACACACACACACACACACACACACACATACATACATACAGACATTTTTTAAAAAATTCATTTCTCGACGTTTTGGATCATTCTGAGTCATATTCCGATGGAATCTCGAAATCGAAAAAAATCGCGTTTACAATGCTTCCGTTCGGAAGCAAAAAAGAATTTGAAAGCTTGAAGTCTCTAGTTTCAAAATCTCGGCTCCATCTGCGCTACAGCTCGGTTCCGCCTCGACTTAATTGATTCTGTGACTTGGAAAGTTAAGCCTATAGCCCGTACTAAAAGGATCGTTCACGACATTCTTGATCATAAACTGATGACCGAACCGTGATTTCGGCACAGACTGAGGAAAACTGAGGTGTGATACGAAGAGCCCGATGTTTATAGGATACTCTGCGTTTCACATTGAACTCAAAGCGGACTGACCAACGCGTAACGAATTTGAATAGAACTTCAGAGTGCATAAACAACTTTTTTTGTCTTAACGAAAAAAGCAATCATTTTTGGTCTTTTGACAATGGTACATTACCTAACAAGAGAACTGCAACTAACATGTGCGGTAAAGATTTTCAGACTCGTATGATTACAAAACTCACTTTCGTCTCGTTTTGCAGCTTTGTACTCGCCAGACAATACTTTACCACATGTGTCAGTTCCATTTTTTTAAATGTGCAGCGTATGGGAAGTGGCTACTTTCCGTACGGCGTACGGAAATGAATGATCGTCTTATTAGTTCAGAGGAAAGAAGTAGCATATGGTCATCAGTTTTCGAGCAAGAAATGGTTGCATTTTCATGCTAGTGACAAAAAGTAGTATATTACGCACCGAGGGAGTAAAGAAGTCAATATGGTCAAAAATTTGTCTCTCGAACGAAGCAAGGGTGCTAAATTGTTGTCAAAGCTGACTTTTCTCTATCCCTGGTGCGCACGATATTTTTCTGTTCGAGGGAGGAAAGAACTGGTTGAACTTGGTTAGAGACGTATACACAAAAAAAGCTGAGCATAGAATATGAACATTCGGTTCATATTATATGCACGATGTAATGCATGAAATATGTACTCCTCTTTTACGTATAAAACATGCACTATTGATCCATAAAATATGCACTAATTGAGCATATTTTATGTTAAATTTCTAGCGCATAAAATATGGTACTAATTTGCCTATTTTATGGTCTCTGCAAACGCATTGATGACCAAATGATGAATAACATAAAATATGTTCAAGGTGACCATAAAGTATGCTGATAAATGAATCATAGTGTGACAGCACGGGAAAGCCCGGTTTGGAGAGGTTGAGTCTCCCGTGCTGCCACCTTGCCCATAGGGATTGAGTCAACAGCGTGGGGCATAGTATGGCGGGCAATGAGCCTCGTGCTGCCCTCTAAACGGGAAAAATGGAGGTTCTTTTCATAGGATTTGTGGGGAGTTAATTTGATAAATTTGATTAATCAATAGAAGGAAAGAAAAATAACTAGAAAATTAGATATTTGTAATCAGGACAACGTGGAGATAAAGGCAAACCAAGATTTGAAGGTTTAGGCCTATAATTACACGTTCTCCGTTAATTATAAATCCAGCTGAGAGTGTCAAGTATTAAATTAATCCAGATGAAGTGGGGATTGTATTAATCATATTTTTTACCTATATATTGAAAATCTTAGGAAATAGGTAGCAATAGGGCTTGACTCTCTTTATAATATATCAAAGTAATCCCAGAACAGTGGGGATTACGAAAATATATAATCATTAGATAAAATAATCAAAACTTAGAAATTAAGAAAGAACAATACACCGACGGGGTATAAAAGGAGCGCGCGAGCCGCAAAAGGGCACTCTTACTCAAAACTTCAAACATGACGGAATTCTCTCCGAATAATAATAACTTACTGTTAGTCGGTATATTAGAACGCGTGCTAAGGATCATAGGATTAAGTGAATTAGGGTAATAGTGTAACTTTAAATGTGTTTCTAAAATAAGAGCGTTGTGTTTTTATATTTAATTATAGTTTTTAGTGTTTTTCTTCATCTTAAAAAATACCTGGCGACCGGACCTGCAGGTAACCCGGTTGACTGGATTTATTGAATTAAGATTAAATGAATAAATCTGATCAACAGCAGAACTGAACATTAAATAATCGGTTAATGTTCGTTTGTACGGTTACATAATTGGCGACCGTGACAGGATTCAAACGGTCTGAGGTTTTCCAATTAAATTTTGGAAAATGAATGAAAATAATCAGCAGGCAGCGCTGCAGGGTGCCAACTACCAGAACAACTCAGGACAAGGAATGCCTTCCGCACGAGAGCCTTCAAATCCAGGAGCTGCAGCAGATGATGTGAGAAACCAGAACCACCCACAACCAGGCGCTGGAAATGCAGGGAATGGAAACGTTCAGAAACAGCAAATGGTGGAAATGATGTAGGAAATATTGGATACTTTCAGACAAGTGATATTTCCTGGGCCAAGGGGAGATTTTTACCAACAATACAACCTACCGTATCAGTTCATGGGTAACCAGCCAAATCCTGAACGTTCAGTAGGTCTTCCACCTATGGGAGATTACAAGCAGCAGGGTTATTTACATCAGCCTAAGGTGGCACCACACTCGAGGGCCCTGGAGAATCAGCAGTGATATGGTGATTTGAGACGAGAGGCCCACTTACAGCGGCAGCAATATGGAGGCTTAAGAGGACAGCCTCAACTACAAAAGCAGCATCGTAGACCATCGACACAGATGGGTCCAGCGAGCCTACCAGTTCACTCAACTCTTGGATATCAACCATATCAATACAATGGTGAACCTCCATCTCCTCAACAGCGTGATGTATCACCACCCTTTCAGGAACAAGATGGACCAGTGCCATTTCATCAGCATCGTGGACCACCGACTGGGCAACAGAGACAACCAGTTTTCCAGAATGGCAAACGAGGACACTTGCTATGGCAGCCATGGCAAGCGATGGTAGCTGGTCCAAGGGGAGATATCGAGAATGATCAGTGGCAACCAAATTACCCGCATAATAGATATGTCAGTATCCAGGAGAATATAGAGTATCAGGCAAGTTATCCATATCAGGGCGAACCCAGGCAACAGGGTTACCGAAATCAGCCTGAACAGGTACCATACTCCAGAGCTGTGGAGAACCAGCAACAATATGGGCGTTTAAGAGGACAGCCCAATCTACACCAGCAGCATTGTGGACCACTGCCACAAATGAGTCCAACGAACCCACCAGTCAGCTCAGCTCTGGGGTATCAACAATACCAATACAATGGTAGACCTCCATCTTCTCAACAGCATGGTGTATCACCATCTTCTCAGGAACAAGATGTAGCGGCGCCATTTCGTCACTATCGTGGACCACAAGCAGGGCAACAAAGACAGCCAGTTCTCCAGATTGGCAAACGACGATACTTGCCATGGCAGCCATGGAAAGTGATGGTAGCTGGTTCAAGGGGAGACATTGAAAATGATCAATGGCTACAAAATAGACCGTGGAGTCAATTTATGGGGAACCAAGCAAATGCTGGATATGCAATAGGACATTCACATCTGGGAGCTCATAGACAGCCGGGTTATCTAAATCAGCCTGGGCGAATCCCAAATCTAAGGGCTCGAGGAACTCAACAGCGATTTAGGGGTTCAAGAGATCAGCTCTATCAGCAGCCGCAATGGTTTCAAAATGGACCAGGTCCTCAGAATAACCAGAAATTCAGTGAACCATTTGTTGAACAGCAGCAGAGGGGAATAGTGTCTTGGAACAGAGATAATATACGAAGTGGGCAGATGCGTGGAGTCTTCAAGGATTCTCCAAGGTGGGCTGGAATTGCATCATCATCATCAGTAAGTGAAGATGAGGAGAACGAAGAAGGTGTTCCAAAAGACAAAATACCAGGAGAGCCAGACGGAGACTACGAAAGCATCATTGAAAATGAGTCATTGGCACCAGTGGATGGTGGTGAAGAGGGATAGGAATCCGAGTAAGGCTTACCTGAGGAAAATGCGGAGATTCCATGGAAACTCAGTAATGTGCCTGACTTCAAAGATGACATGGAGGCGGATCATCTGGATCTGAATGATGACAACACTAGTGCAATGTTAAATAATCATAACCCTGAACAAACCAAGACATTTGGCCGAATCTTCGGCGAGTTTGAAAAAACACCCAGAATCCTGGCGAAGATTGAAGATGATCAGTATGGAGCATTGATTGATATGAGCGCAGCCAAGCTATCCACTAATTCAACAGCAACATTGGGAGAATTGAAGGACACCAGCGTATGTTTTAATCTGATAGTAGCGTTCAGCAGTATGGCTATTCCAGTTAACGGTCGGATCTTGCTGGAATGTAAAGTCGAAGAAGAAGTTTTGGAACACCAGTGCTTGGTTACAAGCGAATTATTCCCATTCTTAATCTTGGATTCCAATTTTTGTCAACAGGAATTTCTATTCGTGAAAAGTACAGACGTTAAGACAGAACTGATGCAGCTAAATCTTGATGTCATTCACGCAATGAAAGAGTTCGACATGAAGTTCTTCATGATCAAAAACCCAGGGCCATTCCAGGAAAAGATAATCAAGAGATATTTGAAACTGTTCAACGAAGAATTAGGACATCCCAAGGGTTACAAACAAGGACAAGTGAATGATTGCACAAAAATAAATTTGGACAGTATTTTGATGTTACCTAAAAATTATCAGAAGCATGAAGGGGTTCTGGACTGGGATCCAGGTGGAGTCACCCTGGGAAAGGAAAATATCAGTTCTTTTTCAATAAAGAACAAGAAGTCCAGCCGGGACAGAACTTGGGGCAAGAGTTCGCGAAACATCCAGACCGACTGGCACAGCTTGGATCAAACAGGAGTAGATTGGGTGGATTGGGTTTTGGCAAATGCTATAAACTGAACGACTGTTGGAGGCGTTGATGGACCTGCTGCATTAATGCAAAAGAGTCAGACAGCTAAAAACCAGCAGTGTACAACGCTGGGTCTAAATAGGAGCAGGCTTAGATCATCGAATGGTGCAGGTTGGTCACTTCATATTTTCCTAGAAATCCTACGGAAAAAATTGACAGTCCAGGAGACTCCATGGCTCCCATGTTACTAGGGCGTATTAGGGAAGCTCCGTAGCCAGATCAGAAGATATGTTGAAGACATGGACGAGGACCAGTGTGAATGGAATGGGCAACATAGAAAAAACGAGCCCAAGACTAAGCCATTATGACGTTTTTTAGTATATTTTACTTCCATTTCTGTTCTGTATGATTTTCCCTTTGTAAGGCATAAAAAGCCAATCGTATGATTTTTTTATTTTCTTATAATTAATACCATTTCCTCGGCTATAAGGTATAAGGTCTAGAAGTTATAACGGAATATGCCCAATTTGAAGGTTTAAATGAAAAACTCATTCTATAAGTTCTAAAAAATGAGATAAGATAGTTAACTTTTATGCAAAAGGGTGTTCGAAAAAGAGAATTTCGTATGATATATCCGCTGGTTAATCTGCTATAAATGTGAATTTTTTTTTTCTTTGGTTTTGGTTTAATGACCATGACCATGGACCATCTACCAGTGTCTTTCTATATATTTCCTGATGCTTGAGTTGATTGTTTTCCCACCCCTTTTTTCTGTTTCAGAGGAGGGGGGGGGCATTTCCTTCTGTCTGGGTGCATCTCAATAGGTGGAGTTGTGAGCTCTGTCTTGCCGCCTTGGTTTGAACTGGCCCTTCACTTTTATTTTTTGTTGATTATTTTTAATTGGGTTTATTTTAATTATTTGTTCTCCCTCCGTTTGGCTAACACGAAAGTGCCGTCTTTCAGCAATTTTATTTTCTTTTTGTTTGTTGTTTATTGTTATATGCTTTATTTTTTTTATAGGAGTTTCCTTGTGTGATTTCTCTTCTTTTTTCGAATAAGCGTTTTATGTTTTTATGTTTGTGTATTTAAGTTGTATTATTAATTTAGATATCGTTTTCTTCTTGTCATGTTGTTAAAATTACTTAAGATCACCCTGAAAAAACAGCGACTCATCGGTGATCGAGTCTCGTTTAATTAAAATCTATTTATTGTTTTTTGCTTCCGAATGGAAGCATTGTAAACGCGATTTTTTTCGATTTCGAGATTTCATCGGAATATGACTCAGAATGATCCAAAACGTCGAGAAATGACATTTTTAAAAAATGTCTGTATGTGTGTGTGTGTGTGTGTGTGTGCGTGTGTATGTGTGACAGATATCGGCTCATTGCTCAGCAACGGTAATACTTAGTGAGCCGAAAATTTAACAGTACTTTCCCTCCCTGTGCAAATTGCTGTCAGTGAAATTTCAGCGAAATCGGTTAGGTACTTTTCGAGAAAATTCAAATTTTCGAAAAATCGTTTTTTCGACTTTTCTTCGCGAAAAATTGATTCACAGCCCCCACTCTCAGCGATGAAATAGATCTCATTTGAACTCACAATTTTCACTCGGGGTAAATTTTGTTCAGATTTTTCGTTTGCAGATAATTTCAATTACAGTGTTTTTTATCCTGAATTTACTATACACGCTAGCTCAAAAACTATTCGAGTTAGCGACTTCAAATTTCGCCAGTTGGTGCATCTAATGAGTGAAAAGTCTGGTATTGAAATTGGGCAAAATCGTTCCAGTAATTTCTGAGATATTGTCCAAAAACCATTTTATGAAAAAAGGTTATATCTCCGAAACTATCCAAGCGATTACATCCAAGTTCAGCTTGAAAGATTCATCTCAATGAGCCCCACAAATGGTGATAATTTCAGATTTTTCAGAAGAAGTCTCTTGTAAGGATGTTCGATACATTAGTTTTTTCAAAAATCACGGTTTTCCTTAGCTTTCTCCCTAGGAACACTACTATTTTTTATTTCACCATTCGAAAGTAGACAATTTTTGGTAAAGAGGGAGTAGAGCTCTGCCAACTAAAAATATTCAATTTTGACATTAAAAATCTGAATTTTTTGACCAATTTTTAACCATGTCTAGTTTCAACTGTCGCATTGACAATAATCACATGTAAATTCAGTTTTGTAAATTTCAAAATATCATTTTTGAATATTTCCCTTCGAGCCAAATAACTTGAAGTGATTTCATTGTTTTCAACAAATCAATGAATTAATTTCGATAATTATTCAATTTTAACTCTTGAAATAGTAGAATAATAATAACTTGTCACATATACGGTATATTTTCATGTTTTGATTGAATTTGAAAGAGATAGTGAACCTGATGAGAGGGGAAGAGGTAATGAAATAATCGATTTCTTCCTGACAAAGACAGTTGGTGTGAAAACACAATGATAAACAGAGACCAATGGTCTTAAGAAAACGGTAAATTTGGTAATTCAACCAAATGAGCCTTTTCTAGACCAGTACAAATTTGGTCTCTGCGGTGAAACATCAAAACTGTGTGTTTTGTTTTAAAAGCTAGTTGCCACCACTGCGTTTGGGTTTTTTTTGGAAAATCCAGATTTCAGATGAGTATTTTGAAGTTTTCATTTAATCCGTATTAAATTTATTGAGGGTTTTTTTTCGTCTTTTTTCTTTTTTCTCGTTTCTATTTTTCATTGACATTTCAAATTGAAATTGTTCCACGCGAAGTGTACAAATTATTGACAAACAAAGGAAAAGGTACATTTAAAAAAGCACAATGTGCAAGAAGTACTTGTTTCCGTGTAATATAAAATTAAATTTTTATGCCCAATGAAGGTGGGCGGAGGTTGTTGTCAATACATTCTTCATCAAAAATCCCGAGTGTCGTTAATAGGATGGGTCGTGATAGGTTCCTTTTCGAGGCCTATGCACCACTACGTCCTCGTCGTGGCCTTGGGTTACGCCAAACGTGGTGACAATCTCAATTTTTTCATTTAATTGTGGTTTTTTTTGGTTCTATTGGTTAGTGACTTCCAACAAAAGTTCGTTGTTTTTGTGAAAAATTTAATTAGGATTTTGTCTCTTTGCCCTTGAATCTTGTGACCGATCTCTCATCAATTAAAATACATCATATTATAGCATAAAAACCCAAAAAAATATCAAGAAATTCAATTTTGGTTGGCTGAGTGAAACTACCCATTTACCCAATTTTTTCTACAAGATATAGATAAGGTACCTTTTCATTCTGACGACATTCAGAAAAAATAGAAATTCTATTTGGAACCGGAACTTCAATTTTTCAGATCTGTCGTAAGATCTTCCATTTATGATTGAAAGATTGTTTTTTTTTGTGGTAAACATGAATAAATAAAGTTCACTAAAGATCGAACCATCATTAAATTTGTCCTTACAAGCGAATTTACTTCGTGCAAATGTCCACTTATGACAATTGTTGTGAAACCAAATTTCGTTACTGCATTTAGAATAATGAAAAAAATAAATTGTAATCTCATGGATAATTTATATAAAAATTCCATTCGGAAGCATTTTGCCAATCGAATTGGCAAAATATTAAATGTCGCACACGGAGTGGGGCTTGCGAATAACGCACAGGATATAACGCTTCTGCTTGTTCATTATTCTATGTGTAATTTTTATTCCGATTTTTTTTTTTTAATTTTTCCTTAAAATTATTTGGGATCACCCTGAAATAAAGCGACTCATCGGTGATCAAGTCTTGTTGATTTAGAATCTCTTTGTTGTTTCTTACTTTCTATTTTGTAAAAATATTATCCGGGATTTTTTTTTTTTTCATTACTGTTCACGATTACGTTACTATATGTATGTCTTTTTGCTACTTATCTTAATATTGCTGGTTGTACTTAACAGTACTTGTCTTTCGTTCCAGGTGTTTCTCTTTCTTTTTTTTTTTTTAATTTTGCCTTTATTGGTATTGAGGAAGAATTTTGTGATGCTCTTGAAGATTTTTGTTTCTTCCATGTGATCGCTAAATGCCAATGCTGTTATTTCGAAAGGTGGATGTTTTCCCTGTTGAGCGAGGTCTTTGAGGAGTACTTCTGTTGCAGCTTGGTTTTTGGGGCAGTTCCATACAAGGTGGTTCAGGTCTTGGTGCGGGTGACCGCACTGGCACCTGGTATCTGGAACTATCCCTAGCTTTTTGAGGTGTGCTGTAGTATTATTATGTCCCGAGCGAATCCTGTTAATAATTTTAACTTCTGTTGCTTTCAGGTTTGTCCCTTTGAACCAGAATTCTTGATTCTTTTCTCTGTTCTTCAGCGAGAAGTATATTCTTCCTTTCTGAGTCCCCTCTTCTATTCTCATAATTCTTGCTTGTTCTTCCCTGTCAGTTTTCATTTTTTCTGTTAGGTCACTCCAGGAGATAGTGTAGTCGTCTATCTCCTCCTTTCCTCTTGCCTTCTTTGCTAAATGGTCAATCTTCATGGAATCTTCATCGATTTTGCTAGGGATCCAGAGTAATTAAGTTTTGTATTTTCCTCTGTTGAGTCTGTGCAGGAGAGATTTTATTTCCAACACAGTTGGGTCGATCTTATTGTTTGTCCCCATTTTCTTAATATCCCTCAGCACCCATTCGGCGTCTGAGATTATCACTATGTTGTCCAGTTGGTTTTTCTTTATGTATTTTAGTGCTTCATAGATGTCTTTCGCTTCAGCTGTATAAATTGAGGACGCGTTAGATAATCTTTTTTGGATAGTGTAATTATTTTGTTTGTGCCAGATGGAGATTCCTGTTCTCCCATTACTTTCTTCAGTTACCTTCCTAGATGCATCAGTGTAAATGACTTCTCCTTTTTCTTCCATCTCTGCGGCGTATTTTTGCCATTGGTGCAGAGGAAAATCTCCTTTTTTTATTTTTTCTCCCACTTCCAAGTCAACTGGAAGTTCTTGGAACCAAAGATAGAAGCTGATGTCGTATGTTGGTTGTGTAGGTAGTCGTATGATGTTTCTGCCTCCATTTTTCATTTTTTTCCATTGCTCGAACAGGTGGAATTTTGCTTTATTTTCTCTAGGTATTGTCTCCTTCTCTTCCTCATCCATCAATTTCTCGAATTTTTTCAGCAGCTTGTTGTCTTCGTTTGCCATGATTTTATTCAGGTATTTTTGTTCTAGAAATGCATGTCTGAGTTGCATTGGAACCTCTTCCGCAAGGTCCAGGGCGACGTTGGTTGGTGTTGATTTCATCAGCCCCAGGCAGGCTCTGATTACTGCGTTCTGAATTGTTTCTATTTTTTAAATTGAACCTTGAGCACATCCTGTGAACACTTGGCTACCCCAGTCTAATATTGGTCTTATGAGACCTTTATATATGTTTCTTAGAGTGGTTGGATGACCGCCCCAGTTCGTTCCCGAGAGGTAACTCAGGAGTCTCTGGGCTCCTTTGGCCTTGCTCGTGATAGAGTTGATGTGTGCTCTCCAAGTTAACTTGGAGTCCAGTATGACTCCCAAAAATTTCGAGGAGTTTTCTCTTTGGATCGGAATTCCGTTTATGGTCAACTCCGTTATTTCATTCTCAGTTAAGTTCCTTTTGGTGAAGTAGTTCACCTTAGTTTTTTCTGGAGCCAATTCCAGCCCCCTTTTTGATAGCCTGGTGTTCAGATTTTCCAGTGATGTTTGTAGCTGGTTTACCAATTTTTCCATATTTTTTTCTCGTGCATAGAGGACGATATCATCAGCATATTGTTGTGTATAGCAGTACTTCGGGAGGTTCTTATTTAGCTCAGCAACGTAGATATTGAACAGCAGGGGGCTCAGTACCGACCCTTGGGGTAGACCTGTGCCAGTTGTTCTCCAAGTTATGAATTCCCCGTCTGTGTAGAAGCTCAAATTTCTCATATTTGCTATGATTCTTCTTATTTCCACTCGGACACCATAATGATGTAGACCTTCTAGTAATATTTCCGGTATAACATTATCATAGGCGCCTTTAATGTCTACGAATATGGCACCTATGGTCTCTTTCTTTTTCTGAGCTATTTTTATGTCTGTGATGAAGTTGGCGATACTGTCGATGCAAGATTTCCCTTTTCGGAAGCCGAATTGGGTGTCTGGTATTATCTTGTGTTGTTCTGTCCAATGTTCCAGTCTCCTGTTAATTATTCTTTCGAATACTTTCATGGGGCATGACGCTAACGCGATTGGGCGGAACCCTTTCCCTGGACCTTTAGGGAGCATTGTAACATTGAAGTCGTGCCAGCTTTTTGGGATCTGTCCTACCTGAAGACATTGGTTGAGGTTTTGCCGCAGTGCTTCTCCGGCCGTTTCTCCCAGTTCTTTCAGCATCTTGTTTGTAACCAAATCTGGGCCTGCTGATGATTTATCCTTTATTTCCTCTAGAGCTGGGTCTAGTTCTTCTTTTCTTATTCTTTCTGTTAATGTTTTCGTTTGGTATTTGCTGAATAACTCTTCGGTTCCTTCAGCAGTGAATGGAGGGTTCAGAGTTGAAGGAGGGGTGAATTTGTAGATATGATCTAGTAACTTTACTGCCTCTTCTACATTTTTAACTGTGGGGTTGTTTTTGGCACCTTTTGTGAATGTCTGGATTTGATTCCATACATCTTTAGTCGATGTCTCGGGTGAAATTTTTTCAGAGTATTTGTGGAAATACTCTGATTTTTCTCGTTGAAGAATGTTTCTGGTCTCCTTTCTCTGTTTTTCCCACTCCATTGTGTTTTCATCTGATGCTCGTTTTTTCCATTCTCGGAAGGCTTCTCTTTTTTTCTGAAATGCTATTTCACATTTTTCGTTCCACCAGGTTGCGTGGGTGTGGGAATTAGTGGTGAAGATTTTCTTTTTTTTTATCTCTTGAGCTCCGTCAATTTTTGCCACTTTTATCATCTCACTGATTATTAGCTCATATTTTTCTAAATAATTATCTTCATTACTGGTGAAGTTTCTGGTGTGTTCTTCTAATTCCTCTTTGTATTTATCCCAATTGACCATGTTGGTGTTGAGTTTTGGTCTAATTTTGAGGATATTATTTGACTCTATTTCGACCAAGAATTCAATCATATGGTGGTTACTGTCGTATTTATTTTGTTCGACTATCCAGTACTTGATGGGGGGGGGGGGCTACTGTCGAGGCCAATGTGATGTCTGGTGCACTGGCTTTTCCATTGATTATGCCTCTTGTAGGCTCTCTGTTATTTATAATGCTGAAGTTAAAGTCTTCAATTATATTCCTTAAGTTTTCTCCTTCATGATTTTTGTCTGTCATTTCACTGCCCCAGTCTGGGTGGTGAGCATTGAGGTCTCCGCAGATTATGATATTTTTGGTTCCAACTTCTGAAGTGATGGTGTTGAAGTAATTTTGCCAATTGTCCTTTGGTTGTGCTCCCCCGGGTGGCCTGTAGGCACAAATGACATGTATGAATTCTTCATCCTTTGAATTTTTCCTACCTGTATTGATCCTTATATGGACTGTTTCAATTCCATGTATCTTGCGGTTAAGCTTGTAGTAGGATTCCGTTTTTAAAAATTTTTCCGTGGCTATAAGTACACTTCCCGCTGTGCTGGAGTCTAGGCGATCATTTCGGATTATGTTGTATCCTGGAATTTTAAATTTGTTCGTTGGTCTTAGCCATGTTTCAGTGAAACATAACACGTCCGCATTTTCTGCAATTTTTGGAATCTCTAGTATTTTATTTTTAACACTTCTGCAGTTCCATTGACGGATTTTTAGTGATATTTTTTCTGTTTTTTGCTGTTTTGACTACCCGAAATATGCATGTTTAATTTGAGGATTTGAATAATTTTTTTTTTAACTTTTTGGAATTGACGTGTGTTTTATTAGGATTTTCCCTGTTTATTCCTTTTATTGAACGTGCCGCTATGCTGCGAGACTTTTGTTTTTCCTTGGGTTTTATTCTTTAAGTAGTCTCACTCTTGTACTCTCTGACTTCTTGGCTGAGTGTTTTCTTTTGTTGCCCTCATCGGGGGAATAATGACCTCCTCGAGTTCTTCGAACTTATGGGTTTGCGTGGAGTTTTTCTCTCGGAGAAAAATTTTAAATGATCACTTGTTATTTTAATAAACTAAATTACTCCAATAAATACAAATTATTATTTAATATTTTAAATATGTTATTTGGTATCAGTCTCCACAGCTGCGACCGTTATCCCAGTCCCGTAACGAATGAATTTGTTTTCTCGAACGGGGAACTCGAGAACTATTTGTCCCTGTCGATGTGCTCAGCTCCTGGGTTGCCGAATAGCGGTCGGTAACATCAGTACCTGTCCTGCTACTTGGACCTTGACCTGAGGCAGCCACATCCACTCCCCCCCCCCCCCCCGAGTATCTTTCGAAACCTGAGGAGAGAATGATATGTTTTTTTTAGATTTTTTAGAAGGATACGTTCTGGTTGGGGGATCCATTGATAAACCCCATTGATAAACCCCACTGTCACTGATACGTTCGATGACAGGATATGGGCCAACATAAGGACACTCTAGGGGTTCCTTGATGCGGTCGCAATGTAGAAATACGTGTGAACAAGTGTACAGGTCTTTCAAGATGAATACTCGGCTCTTGTTGTGGTGAGCAGTGGGTGTTGGTCTCAGTGCTCTCATGTAGACTCGATGTTTCTCCAGGAAAATTTTTGGATCTGCGATGTTTCTCCAGGAAAATTTTTAGAACTGTTGACATGATGTCCGGCCAAGGTTTTGGAGAACACATCAATGCCATTTTGAAGGTTCTGTGCCATCTTTCTATCAACCCGTTTGATGCGGGATGATACGCTGATGTCCTGATTTTCTTTTCACCAACGAATCCCGTCAGAGCTTTAAATAATGCGGATTCAAATTGTGCACCCTGATCGGTGGTGATGGTGAGAGGTGTTCCAAACATACAAATTCAATTATCATAAAGTGCTGTTACTATCGTGTCTGCTGTCATGTCCTTGAGTGGTATAGCAATTGGCCACCTTGAAAATCTGTCAATTATTGTTAAACAATAACGAAAACCTCTTACCTCGGGCATAGAAATGATGTCTAGATGAATATGGCTGAATCTATTATCAGGAACATCAATATGCTCGGATTGTAGTCTCGTGTGTCGGTGTATTTTTGCACGTTGGCATGGAATGCAACTTTTGGACCAGCGAAGTGCATCTTTTTTGATGTTGGGCCAAACGTATTTCTCTCGAAGATGACGTGATTTTGTTTTGCAGCTTGGATGAGACAGATTATGCACACTATCGAATGCCTGTTGACGTAGAGATTTTATTTGTGTAGTTTCAATGACGAATTTTTATTGATCAGATCAGGCAATTCATCATCAATCTCTTGTTCACGTTGGATTATTCGTGCGTCCATTGGAGTTGGCATGTTGATGGTACAGATGTACGAAAGGGCATCAGCAACTACGTTGTTGTCTTCTTTCACGTACTTGATTTCTGTTGAAAACTGCGAAATGTACTCCAATTGTCGAAGCTGTCTGTCTGATGTTTTGTCAAGCTTTTGAGAAAAAGTATACGTTAGTGGCTCGTGGTCCGTCCTAATGATGAATTGATGGCACTCCAGTAAATGACAAAAGTGTTTCACTGCAGCAAATATTGCCAGTAATTCTCGGTCATACGTAGAGTATCTGCTTTCAGTGTCACTAAGTTTTCTTGAGAAGAATCCAACGGGTGTTGTGGTCCCATTCGCAAGCTGTTCCAGTGCTGCTCCAATTGTGGTAGAAGAAGCATCAGTGGTTAGTATCAGCGGTGCAGTTGGTGATAGATACGAAGTTAATGTGATTGAAGCCAGGCTTTCCTTACACTTCGTAAAAGCCTCCTTGGGTACTGGTGTCCAGATGATTTTCGTCTTGTCATTTTTCTTGGACTTCTTGAGATACTCGTTCAGTGGTAGTTAAACAGTAGCTGCTTCTAGAATGAGAGATCGGTAATGATTAAGCATACCCAAAAAACGACGAAGCTCCACAATGGTCTCCGGTTTTTGATAGCTTAATATTGCTTCGACTCGTTCCTCAGTAGGCTTGTATCCATCAGCGTTGATGGCGTACCCCAAGAAGTTGACCTCTGGTTGTTGGAAGACGCTTCCATCTACATTGATATATAGCGAATATTCTCGTAGTCTCTCGAATATCACACGAAGATGTTGCTGGTGCTCTTCACATGTCTGTGACATGACGATGATATCATCAATGTAGATGAGAACGTAAGGCAGGTCTCGAAAAATCCAGTAGATAAATCTTTGGAACGTTTGTGTGGCGTTCCTGAGACCAAATGGCATGACGTTGTATTCGTATAATCCCCAAGGTGTAATGATGGCCGTTTTTTCCACATCATCTGGATGCATAGGAATCTGGTGATACGCCTTCGCTAGATCCAGAGTTGAAAAAACCTTTTTACCATATAACATAGGAAACAGATTTTGTATTAGTGCTGGTGGATACTTATCTGGTACTGTGATAGCATTTAGTTCCCGATAATCTCCACACAACCGCCATGCTTTCGATTTCTTCCGAGTAAGATGGATTGGACTTGACCAAAGACTGCTGGAAGGCTTGCAGACACCAGTTTCCTGCAGAAGATTGATTTCTTCTTTAGCTGCAGCGAGTTTTTCTCCTGGAAATTTCCTAGCTCTGTCAGCAACAGGTGGTCCAGTTGTGTCGATACGATGAGAAAAACGAGTGTTCTTTGCTACAAGTTGGGTCGGTGGTTTCGTGACGTCGATGAATTCTTGTAAAAGATTGAATTTCTTGAGTTCGTCGTTTGATGTTGAGACTCCGAAGACAGACGTCGAATGAATTTCACCTTTTACATTCAGTGAAGTTATTGAGTCGATTAATCTTCGATTTTGAAGATCGATGAGGAGTCCATAATTGGCGAGAAAATCTGCTCCTATAATTGCTGATTGTACATTAGCAATTAGGAACTTTCATGTGAATTGACGACGTAAATCGAAATCCAATTTTAAATCAATTGTTCCATATGTATCAATTGATGAAGAATTAGCAGCATATAATTTAAGATCACTCTTCTTCAAGTTCTGATTGTAAAAAGCGGATGGGACAATTGAGACGATTGATCCCGAATCAATCAGAAATCGTTGAAGGTTCTTTTTGTCAAACAAGTACAATCGGCGTTCGGTGGTGATGCTGCTGTCGCCAACTGTGCAGGCCGACGACAGCTCAGCTAGTTTCCCGATTGACCCTGGGATGAGCAAGGTTGTTTACACGATTTAGCCTGCTCACCAAATTTCCAATGAAAATAACACAGCGTGGGCTCTCGTGCAGGTGCTGATGACTGTTCCTGTGATTTTTGCTTTGACGTCGATCGTTGTTTCTGTTGCTGGCTGTTGTTATTTAGGTGATTCCGCAGTTTGTTGGAGATGTCCGCGAAAGCTCGTGCTAAAGTATCAAATTTTTCACTCAATACTGTGAATTTGTCCTCTGCTGGATGTCTGTATGTCGAAGTTGACATGACACTTGATCCACATGGAATATCGTGAATGCGATCTGCAAGTTCCGCAGTTTTCTCCAAGTCCGTCTCTGATGAAGCAGACAGGACAGGGCGAAGCGTTACAGGTAGATGATTCATCCAAAGGGTCTTTATCATCTGTGGTGTGACCTTGTTGGCAGCAAGCGAGTGCATTTCTTTCAACAATTCTTCTGGCTTTTTGCTACCGAGCTCCAAACCTGTAAGCAATTTGAGCAACTGTTTTTCCTCAGAGTCCGAGAATCTGCTAATAAGATTTTGCTTTAATTTGATGTACTTCCCTGAATCAGGTGGATTCCGGATGATATCTCCAACTCGTTGAAGTGCCTCGGCATCCAAGACTCCCAAGACATTGCAGTACTTCGTTGTGTCTGATGTGATTCTCCTGGCGTCAAATTGAGCTTCCGCCTGCAGGAACCATAGTTCAGGAATACTCTTGATAAGACTCTGTAGTTTGAATGTGAATACTGATGCCACTTGCTCCTGATTATTTAAATTGGCCTGTAGTAAATTTCCCATTCGTGCAATGAGCTGGCCTGCTGCATCAGGTTGAACACTTTGTTCTGGTGTATCATTCGTCATGATTTGATGACTCGTACGTGGTTTTTGTAGACCGTGTGAATTTTGGAGAAAATGGAGTAATGGCGTCGTATGTGTGAAAACGTGGTTTTCTCGAATTTTCGTTTATATAAAAGAATTTAACCCGATCACGTCGGGGTCACCACTATGGTGTATTTACTGTCTTCCAAGAAATGAAAATAAACTCGGGTTAATTTTAAGTGATCACTTGTTATTTTAATAAACTAAATTACTCCAATAAATACAAATTATTATTTAATATTTTAAATATGTTATTTGGTATCAGTCTCCACAGCTGTGGCCGTTATCCCAGTTCCGTAACGAATGAATTTGTTTTCTCGAACGGGGAGCTCGAGAACTATTTGTCCCTGTCGATGAGCTCGGCTCCTGGGTTGCCGAATGGTGGTCGGTAACATCAGTACCGGTACTGCTACTTGGACCTTGACCCGAGGCAGCCACAGCAATGAGCCTGGTGCTGTCCTCTAAACGGGGAAAATGGAATTTCTTTTTATAGGATTTGTGGGGAGTTAATTAGGTAAATTTGGTTAATCAATAGAAGAAAAGAAAAATAACTAGAAAATTAGATATTTATAATCAGGATAACGTGGGGATTAAGGCAAACCAAGCTTTGAAGGTTTAGGCCTATAATTACACGTTCTCCGTTAATTATAAATTCAGCTGAGAGTGTCAAGTATTAAATTAATCCAGATGAAGTGGGGATTGCATTAATCATATTTTTTACCTATATATTGAAAATCTTAGGAAATAGGTAGGAATAGGGATTGGCTCTCTTTAAAATATATCAAAATAATCCCAGAACAGTGGGGATTACGAAAATATATAATTATTAGATAAAATAATTAAAACTTAGAAGTGAAGAAAAAACAATAGACCGGTGGGGTATAAAAGGAGCGCGTGAGCCGCAGGAGGGGCAGGCTTACTCGAAACTTCAAACATGACGGAACTCTCTCCGAATAATAATATTTTACTGTTAGTCAGTATAGTAGAACGCGTGCTAAGGATCATAGGATTAAGTGAATTAGTGTAATAGTGTAACTTTAAATGTGTTTCTAAAATAAAAGCGTTGTGTTTTTATATTTAATTATAGTGTTCGAAAACTCGTTGATTTTCTCTAGAGGACTGGAACTTATGGAATTGGGATTGAGAATTTCTGGGAAAATAATCTGTGAACACAATTGCCGTTGATGGTCAAATTTAATCCCTCAAAAAAGAGACTCGTTATTACAATAAAGTTATTGTTCGCGTATTAAGAGTTGGCAAAAGATAGAATCGTTGAATTGACCGTTAATTAATAAATGCTCATTGTCCGTTGATTGTCTTTGAACGTTGATAACCGAAAATACACTGGTAATTCACTAAAGCACTGCACTGGCGGTGTAACCTTGAAACCCGAGGATGTAGCTATGTTGAATGAGTGCCGAAAAGGCAAGATGCGTGCTCGTGATGTCCCATGTATAACTCTGTTATACTTGAAGAGGATCCAATAAACGACCGAATGCATTAACAATGCATTCGTTGAAAAAACTACTGTTTAATGATGAGTGTCGTTGACCGTTCCATAACCGAGGAAAACTCGCAATAGACCGTTGAGAGCATCTTGGAAGAGATGCTTTCTCGATGATTATCCGATGAAGACTGTTAATTTAACTGTAGGAGGGGGGGTAATTCGAAATGCCTTGATTCGAGACTTTTCGGCTCGAACCCCACCTGATCACTCAGGATTTTAGAACATATAGTTTTTGGTGTTTTTTTTCATCTTAAAAAATACCTGGAGACCGGACCTGCAGGTAACCCAGTTGACTGGATTTATTGAATTAAAATTAAATCAATAAATCTGATCAACAGCAGAACTGAACATTAAATAATTGGTTTATGTTCGTTTGTACGGTTACAATAGTATTAATGAATCATACATGATTCAATTCTTCTGTCAGCATTTCATTTACGAATTAAGGAATTTTACACGGTGAATAAGCGAGATAGAGCGATAAGACATTAATATGGGATAAGGACAGAGTTTATTTAGTTTTTCGTAATTATTTTGGTGAATGAGTGAGATAGAGCGAAGTGGACGTTCATTTGGGATCAAGAGGCCACTACTCCATGTTACAGCTCCTTGCTGATCCTATATTAACGTCTATTTCGCTCTATCTCGCCGTTTACCAAAATAATCGCGAAAAACTGAAGAAACCCTCCTGATCCCAAATTAGAATAGAGCATCAAATATGCTCTTCTGAGCGCGAAAATTATGCATGTCTTTTTAACATAAAATTTCCCCTATTAGTGCATATTTTATGATCAATAGTACATGTTTGATGCAAGAGTCGAGTGCAGAAAACATGCATGATTAGAGCATATTGTATGTCAAAGTCCAAATTATATTGTATTAAATGGTCAGTCCATATTCTATGCTCAGCTTTTTCCGTGTGTAGGACTTTACTCCCTGAGGGCAGAACTAGGATCTTCTTGCCTGATTTTTCAGTTATGGTTCCGCATTTTTCTTCTACAATCATTTGTTCCTAAGATATTGGCAGTTGAATGAAGAAATACTCTTTTGTGTTTGATCATTGATATGTTGAGAACTACTGAGCGTTATGCGAGTAAACGGTCGGTTTGTAAACTTGAATCAATGGTCTGTAAGCGAATCATGATGTTTTGTTGAGAATTTTTCTTTTCGCATTTACAGAATTGGTTTCAAAAAGTATCCCAAAATGAAGTTTTCCGGTTTTTCTCAAATTTGAGCTGCATTCTGCATAATTTCACCAAAAGCATGAATGTTTTTATGTTTTTTCTTAGCTTTGTATGTGTCTGAAAACCCTGTGAATTTTGAGATCAGTTGAACTCTTTTCTTTCTCGAGTGAACAAAGTTTCAGCAAGAAATAAAGGAATACTGGTTGCTGAAGTTTTCTGACAGGGAATGCGTCCGTTGCGATACGGCACTTCTCCGTAAGCATAAGCCTACCGCAACGATTCCGCACGGAATTCACTGCGTTGCAGCCATTGTAGAATCTCCTTAACGAAAAAAAACATCTCCAGTCTTAATCATCATTAATTGATGTTCAAGGAGCGAGTCAGTGCTCCTTCATTTTTTGCTACAACTCTGTTCATTAGGGAAAAGAATGGTCCAGCTGCTCAACTCCGAAATTTACAGGATGATTAGGCACATATAAAGCTAAGACGAAACGTAAAAATATTTATACTCTGCAAATTGCAGCTCAATTTTCAGGAAAACTAAAAAATGTCATTTTCGATACTTTTCCAAATCAATTTTGAAAATGTAAACAAATTTTCTCTTAACAAACCACAACCACCGAAGACACTTACAGAGCATTGATTCAAGTTTACGAAATGCACCATCAGCTCACTATACGATCAGTAGTTCCCGAGATATCGACGATCTAAGGCCAAGGGTGGGTTTCAAGTCAACTGCCGATATGTCAGTAATGAATGATCGTAGGAAAAGGAAAGGAATCGAAGCTGCCCAAATCGGGCTAGACGATCGTCTTGAGGGTCAAGTCACCCTTATCCTAATTTTAAAAATTGAAGAAAGAAAATTCTCCATCTTCAATTCTTTGTCTCGTTCTGAGCGATCTCAATAAAAAAAGAGGGTGCGTGGAACTCTGTACACGCGGAAGAAGTTATACTTCCTTAGCATGAGCGCTAATTCATTTTATCATGTATTTAAGGAAGTTCATCTGGTACCGATTTAATTAGTAAGAAAAATCACTACGACTAACGTAGTCGGCTCGATGACTACCGTAGTCATAACCTTTACAGCTGATATATACTAGGAATGCTTCCTCAGCAATCATATTTTTTTTTGTAAAAATACAAATTCATAGTAATAATTTTCTTGAAAATCAAGTAGAAAAGGGTCAATTCATGACATTTTCAAATACTTCCGTATGACTTGATGTGCAAGCGTAGTATACATTGCGTAATTCGGGAAGCATTCATATTATTTTCAAAAAGCGCGCGGTTCTGACGTTACTGTCATGCGAGTAAGATGGAGGTTAAACTCCAGAAAATCAGGATTTTTCGAGACAAATTAATTTATTCTAAGATCACCAAGTATCTAATGTATTTGAGAAAGCTCTTAAACTGTTCTTTACACATTTATTTATCCATTATGGAAGTTTCCCCTCTGAAAACCTGTTAATTGCCACGAATTTCATGTTTCTAGACGAAAACCTATAGGTTTCATAAGGGACCGTGTTAATTGAAAAAATCTTCATTCATCAATTTCTTCCGAACAAGATATCCGAAGAGTTTGAAATTTTAACAGGTGACTTTTTATATTTTCAGAAGTATATGCAAATTTCTTCATAATTATTGGTCTATTAATTCAGTTACCGGATGAACTCCCTTAAGGAACGTATCTAAAATTGGGAAATGAGTGACGGAAAATAACTACAATTGATGGAATTTAACACAGTCTGTAAAATCTAGTAGGTAAATATTCTCTAGATTGGTAAGGAAAAATGAATCTATTTATTCTTTGATTCAATTTAAATTCCATCAATTGTAGTTATTTTCCGTCACTCATTTCCCAATTTTAGATACGTTCCTTAAATACACGATAAAATGAATTCCCGCTCATGCTAAAGGAGAATAACTTCTTCCGCGAGTATAGAGTTCCCTGCACCCTCTTTTTTAATAATATTTTTAATTATTATTCAGTACAAACACTCATTAATGAAACTCGTTAATTCTCAATGGAGACAAACACACGTGAAAATGCTATGCGCTGCTTCGATCTCTATCCCCACTACTACGCTGGTAAAGTCGTACTGGTCAATGAAGTAACCTCGGAAATATTCGGCTCTTGTGCTACAACATGTAAATTTCAGCTTCGGGTCGAGTTCGGAGGTTACCTCTTTGGCTAGTTCGACAATAGTTTGGGCCCCTTAGGAGAGAAGTACGCCGATGTACAGTATAGTCGTTCCACGCACGTTTACAGCTACATTCATCCTGTGAAATTTCTGACTCGGTGTGCGCGCGCACTTCATTTCACTCAGAAATTTCACTCTCATCGGATTTGCGTAACGCGCCTAAAGAAGTATAACTTCAAAAATCATCTCAAAATTTTAAAACTAGAGAGTTCAAACTTTCTGATTATTTTCTTCTTATTTCGATCCGACTATTTTTCACAAAGTTGCAGCTTTTTGACAATTACTAAGGAAAAATGGGAAAATTTACTGCTCCTTCAATTGTTATGCTGAGTGCAGATGAACTCCATTGTGAATATTTTTTATAGCAGAAATCCAATACTTCGGTACCAAAATAATTATATTCAATGAGGATTAATATCTCTTCATAACTCTCGAAGGGCCAACTGGGTGTACAGCTACCCAGTCCCACCATTAAAATGTTGCGCGCAGGGAGAAAAACAAACTAAGGACAGCGCTCTTACTTGGTAAATTAGGGGAAACCTATGACCTACCGAACAGACAAGAGAGCTATCCCAGTTGGCCTCTGGTCTTCAGACTGCACGCATGAATAACGCGTTCTGGGTTGCTACACACCCAGGGTTTTTCGAAGAATCATGAGAATGAGTTCCACCATCTTCTAGCTGAAGATCTCTAGTTTACAAATCACTATGATTTTATCTACTTGTTGCAATTAACAGAGAAAGAATCGTTAAAAATGTCCAAAAGGTTCCACTGGCGAATTTTCTGCCTTTTTTGCATCTTTAATAATGAATATCGACTACAGCTTTACATAATCTCATTTCTGAGAGTATAACGCTTCGATTTCACTGCTGGTGAGTTGAAATTTTTTGTTTGTAACGTGTGATAGAAGTCAAAGAAGTTGTGGGCTGTTGTACACCTAGGATGAATACATGCATTGACATACACTATGCTTCCCATGATATTTTCAATCCTATCGAATGATATTCATGAACTGGCGATTGGAATTTTATTAAAAAATCAAAATATCCCTGTAATTTTTGATGCCTTTTTTCTCTAACTTTCTCCTATGTTATGAAATTGGGACGAACAATTTGCTACCACGACATCAAAGATGTATGCTATGTTTGAGGACATGAGAGCCAGAAATATGAACAGTTCACATCCTGCTATCGTTAATTGACGATAGCAGCCAGTCCAACTCATCTTGTGAATGCATCAAAAACCAGAGTTTTCCTCGTTATTACTTGAAAGTCATTCTAAGTATCATCCCTTCCACATGGTCATTTGTCTCACAAGAAATTGTCTTACACCTTTGGATTTGGACGATGATTAGTTTATCTTGTGTTCAAGGAAGCTGAAAGCTTTGACACTATCAATTCCAAGATAAAAACCACAGTAGCTAGTAATAAGCCAATTGCTAACAATTGAAAAGCAAATTCCAATTTAACAAGCTTAACATCGCGATACTCAGTCGAAGACCATTCAGCTTCTAATGCTTCGCGTTTGCGGCGAGATGCGTAAATTAATTGTCCCACCAAATGATCTACTATACCAGATTCCACTAATCTTATAAGCATATCATTAAATCGGTTATGCAAGGGCCAATCACGGCGACACTTGAAACCCTCAAATTCTTCGTGCAATATTTCTTTAACATGGTCCGAAGACAGAGAGACGAATCGCATCCACTCCTGTGGATGCATTACACATGTCTGAAGATTACCATCCAGTGCGAACTGTACACACTTCTCCAGTGATGTTTCTATAAAGTTACATTTCGAACAGCCCCTCTCGGCAAAACGTTTCGCCCCGTAAGGAATATACATTTTATATTTCAATTTCACCAACTCATCAATCGTTCTAATTGGAGGAATTCGTTCACGTGTCGTCAAGAACTCGGCTATTTTCCCCTGGAAAACTCCATTACTGATGACCATAAAAATCAACATTGTAGTAAAGTAAATTCTGAACGAATGAGTTCTGTCATTCGTTACAATTGACGTGTAAATGAGTAATCTCGTGATATCCAACATTGCGAAGGAAGGGCTATGATTCTTTATCGTTAGAATTAGGAACAGAATAATTATAACAATCGCTGCCATAATCAACACCGTTTGGCTCCACAAATGGAGAATTTTTTGCTGTGTTGATACTTCTGGATTCAATTTTACTACTGCTACCATGCTATTTACGCGATGAGGAAAGAGAGACGAAAGTTCAAGAACCGTGGAGACAGTAAAGGTATCCAACATCAGATCTGAGGTCTGACGCATGCAACGTTGAAATGTAGCCACCCTGGTTTTTTCAGTTTCCAATCTGCAAGACGCATTCAACGCTTCGACTATCATCCGAACTGCTCTGTACTCTACCCATTCCTCCCTAGAAAGTATCTCGAAATAGTCTCTCCCGGGTATGGAATGTCGTTGATTATTTTGAAATACCGCATTGATTCGGTAACCATTCAAAAATTTTGTCTTGTCGTAGTCCAGATGTTGACACGAGATATCTGAAAATAAATCAGCTATTGGGAATTTGATAGAATTTCATTCAATCATAACTTTTCATCATCTTCCTTCTAACTTCCTGAATACAGTAAGGCGCCTGTAATTTTGACTTCTTCTTTTTTTTTGTGCCGCGGCTAGGCGCTGGCTTGCCTTCAGCCTTAAGCTATACAGCCAATAAAAGAATGTATTTTGAATCTTTGGACCAGCTAACGTAGCGACATGAATGGCATGTTCCGAAATTCACTGCCGGTACTGAAAATGCATAGTTTCTGTCACTGAAACTGTACATTTTCAGTACTGGCAGTAAATTTCGGAACTTAGCCCAAAGGCCGAAGAGTGGGAAAGTTCTGGCACATGCTACACGGAAAGAAATTATCAGTAAAAATTACCGAAAGGTCTTGCTAAAAATTAACGAACTTTCCGGAATCGTGGGGCACTTCGTGATGTATGCAAAATATTGAAAAATTCCATGGCAATTCTCCACAGGAGTACATCCAAAAGTCACATCTGTGCATCAAAAATGGCACTGTTAGCCTTAACCATGTTCGTTAATTTTTGTGGCAACAACAGCACCAGATCTTTCATTATATTTTCGTTAGAATTTCTCTCCGTGTTGTCGTGGCTTTTGGTCTCTTCATTCAGAAGAATGATGAAAGCGCAGGCGCACGACATGTTAGTTACGAGAATTTGAATTTGAAAACATAACCTGGGCACACAGCAATACGACATTAATTTCGGAGTGACACCTAAATCGTATCAAACTTTTGAGTGCTTGGGTCGAAGAAAACGTGCTGAACGAGTTCACTCGGATTAGGCATTATCCATTTTTTTTTCATTGTCATCCGAGGTTATGCTTTGGAATTCGAAGTTTCGCGACTAATGCGTCGTGCACCTGCACACTCATCACTCTCAACAGGGAGTCTAGCCAAAGGGAAAAAAGAGTGGAGAAGACAATTGCTCCTCCTGTTGAAATCACGTGACTCGAAATTATAGGAGTTTCACTGTAAACGAATTCTAACAAAATTGCTGCATTACTATTTTTCCAGAATATATTTGTTTTTTCAAAAAGAAGAACGATAAAACAGAAAAAAAGGCGAATCTAAGTATTGTCATTCCAAACGGAGGAATTTTAAGGAAGAAAAAGCTTAAGGTAGTTGACTCCCTAATGACAAAGTTCAAGATTTGCTTAAAAATCGGGCTATAAATAATTAGATGCATAATGCATCTAACAATGAAATTTGAGAACGATGGTCCACAGTATATATGAGATAATTGCAATTCAAATCACCGTTTTTGTAAAGGCAGTATGAGAGAAGCGTGGGAAAACTACTAATTTTATCTTTTTCCACGTTGAAAAAAAAAACGCCATCATTATGAAAAACTAACACTTATCAGAACTATACATCTAGAATTATTTTTGAAAATATGGAGATCATTGACCACATGGTTTCGATGAATAATTAAAAATAAAACCCAAATTTTGACGAAATTCTCAGTGGAATGCCCTCGCGGTTTCGGCCAAGAACTGTATAAATTCGGAATTAATACGGTCCGATTTCAGTCTGCATTCCGTATTTATACGATTTATCCGTGCAGTTTTTATACCGTATTTATACTGTTGTAAAACGCTCTTTGTACTTGATATATGCAGGATTTTTTCTTATCGACCGTTGATAAGAAAAGATATCATGTGTTTGATATCAACGTAGTACAGGGTGATTTTTTTCAAACGTAAAGGCAATTAACTGGAGATAGCTGGAGGGGTGAGAAGTACGGGAAAATTTTCAAAAAATATTTGGATAGATATTTTTTGAATTATTAGCGATTAACATAAGCCAGTGGGCTTGGAGGATTTTGGCGCCCAAAACGGAGTGGGGGAGCTGAGTGGCGATGTGGCAACGCTGGATTAGCGAACAGTTGAAGCTGAGAATTTTGAATGGCGGACGAGTCGAATCATTCTTATTTTGCGTGATTCGAGTAGATGCGGAGAGATGGCGTTATGGGTTCGTTTATTTTGACGTTTTGAGACTTGAGTTCAAAATTCAGTTTCCTTCATTTGATACCTGCGGGCAGTTTTGGGTTATTAAGAGTCCAGCATTTAGTGATGGTTGATCTCTGAAAAAAGAATCGATTCTAGAAAAATTAATCTTCATAACGAATGATTTTTTGAGAATCGATTTTTTCAAAAAAAAAATCGAAATGAGAAAATTGAAGAATCGATTCATTAAAAAAAAAAATTGAAAAATAGGAGAATCATAGGAAACACATTTGTATGCATATGTATTTTTGTGCATATGCATAAAAATATGCCTTTTTGTGCATATCTAGCGGCACCGTGAGGGGCATTGCTGGATGGAATCTCCATGTCTTCTGAGTGCATCTTGGGTGCATCTCAAGTGCTCGAACAGCACGTCTTGGGGGCTTTTCCCACACTCCCAGGATGCACTGCATGAATGCTTGAGGTGAACACGCAGTGCGTCGTCGGAGTGCTGAAAAAGCCTCCAAGACATGCTGCTTGAGCGCTTGAGGTGCACGCAGAATGCACGCATGAGACATGGAGATGTCATCTAACGATGCTCCTCAGGTGGATTTTCAACGCTTATGCAGTCCGTCTTGCAGGCCTCATCGGCATTTTCTGGGCGCATCTTGGATGCTCCCTCAGCACTTTTACAAACTTTTACCACATGAATGATGATTCGGTAGTCTTTATTCGACCTCGTAACTTGTTGAATTCGAAGAAAAATGGGTCTCAAACCTAGCTTTTCCTATTTTAAATAGATAAAGTCCGACTACTCATTTCCTTGGAGTGTGCATGGACGAATATCATTACCATGAACACTCCATTTGAATGAGTAGTCGGACTTTATTTATTTAAAATAGGAAAAGCTAGGTTTTAGACCCATTTTTCTTCAAATTTAACGAGTAGTGAGTTCGGATAGAAACTTCCAAATCATCATTCATGTGATAAAAGTTTGTAAATGTGCTGAGGGAGCATTCGAGTTATGCCCGGAAAGTGCCGAGCAGGCCTCCAAGTCGCACTGCATGGGCGTTGAAAATGTGCCTGGGGGCGTCATTAGATGACACCTCCACGTCTCTCGGGTGCACTTCGAGTGCAGCTTGAGCGCTTAAGCAGCACGTCTTGAAGGCCTTTTCAGCACTCTCAATATGCATTGCATAGGTGCTTGAGGTGCACAGGTAGAACATCTGAGAGGCATCCGCACGCCATTAAGATGCACTTCCCGTGCACCTCGTGCACTTGTGCAGTGCGTTTTGGAAGTGCTAAAAAAGTCTCCAAGATGTGCTGTTTAAGCCCTTGAGGAGCACCTGGGGTGCAACCGAGGGACATAGAGACGCTATCGAACGACGTCCCTGATGCGTCTTGGAGGCCTCCTGAGGGCTTTACGGGAGCGGCTCGGATGCTCCCTCAGCATTTTTCCACATGAATGATGATTCGGGAGTCTATATTGGACCTTGTAACTTGTTAAATACGAAGAAAAATGTGTCTTAAACCTAGCTTTTCCTATTTTAAATAAATAAAGTCCGACTACTCATTCAAATGGAGTGTTCATGGTAATGATATTCGTCCATGAACACTCCAAGGATATGAGTAGTCGGACTTTATCTATTTAAAATAGGAAAAGCTAGGTTTTAGACCAATTTTTCTTCAAATTTAACAAGTTACGAGGTCGAATAAAGACTACCGAATCATCATTCATGTGGTAAAAGTTTGTAAAAGTGCTGAGGGAGCATCCAAGATGCGGACTGCATAAGCGTTGAAAATCCACCTGAGGAGCATCGTTAGCTGACATTTCCATGTCTCATGGGTGCATTCTGTGTGCACCTCAAGCGCTCAAGCAGCACGTCTTGGAGGCTTTTTCAGCACTCCGAAGACGCATGCGTGTTCACCTCAAGCATTCATGCAGTGCATCCTGGGAGTACGGGGAAAGCCCCCAAGACGTGCTGTTCGAGCACTTGAGGTGCACCCAAGATGCACCCAGAAGACATGGAGATGCCATCTAGCGACGCCCCTCACGGTGCCGCTAGATATGCACAAAAATGCATATGCTTGCAAATGTGTTTCCTTTGATTCTCCTATTTTTTAATTTGTTTTTTTAATAAATCCATTCTTCAATTCTCTCATTTCGATTTTTTTTTTGAAAAAATCGATCCTCAGAAAATCATTTGTTATGAAGATTGATTTTTCAAGGATCGATTCTTTTTTCAGAGATCACCCATCACTAAATGCTGGACTCCTAATAACCCAAAACTGTCCGCGGCTATCAAATGAAGGAAACTGAATTTTGAACTCAAGTCTCGAAACGTCAAAATAAACAAACCTCTAACGCCATCTCTCCGCACTACTCGAATCACGCAAAATGAGAATGATTCGACTCGCCCACCATTCAAAATTCTCGGCTTCAACTGTTCGCTAATCCAGCGTTGTCACATCGCCACTCAACTCCCCCACTCCGTTTTGCGCGCCAAAATCCTCCAAGCCCATTGGCCTATTTCAATCGCCAATAATTCAAAAAATATCCAGCCAAAATTTTTTTTGGAAATTTTCCCGTACTTCTCACATCTCCAGCCATCTCCAGTTAATTGCCTTTACGTTTGAAAAAAATCACCCTGTATTTATCTAGCATTTATCTAGTGTTTATACAAGATTTATCCAGCGATTATATGGGATCAATTACTTAGAGTTGAGAATTCGAATAAGTTCAATAATCACGAAAATGTATGAAAAGTGGCATTAATTGGGCCGATGGCATTAATTGGACCATTGACGGTAAACAGCACATATTCGGAATATAGTCTTTATATATGAGAAATATTTACGATATACATATGCTATTTATTCAGCTTTTATCTGGTATTCAATTAGATTACAGTCGGTATATATACTGTATATCAACGAAATAAATTGCGACTAAAAACTGCACGGATAAACGGATTTTATCTGGAGTAAATGCGGCATTTATGCTTATACCGCATTCATCGGGTATTCATATGGTCTTTTCGAAACCGCGAGGGGGGGTTCATACCCCCCATACGCCAGATGGTGCTGGCGAGCGTGTTGTGGGAGAACATTTCACAGTTGTGTGTATTCATATAGAGGATACTACTGTGTGAGTGTACAGTCAAGTCGAAAATATATAGGCTTATAGTAGTACATTATCAACACACAGGGTGGCGTCTCAAAGCCAAAACTTTTCAACTGGACGGTAAGGAGTCAACTACGTTAAGTCGAAATATCTCCTTCACGGTGGCTTGGGAAAGCAATAAAATCCAACTGCGGAGTTCCATGTTCTTTACTATAACAATAGTAATTATGTCACTCTGTAACTCCAATTCTTGATCAAAAAAATGAAGCCAAGAACATCATGAGAAGAATTCTGGCATAATTTTGGGATGGTATACTCTATCAATTCATAGCCCAAGCGTCAAAGAGTTGAAATTGATGAATGGATAAAAAAGTTCCTAGAGAAGGTTTTATTGTTTCTATGTCTAATTTTATATGTAATGAACCGAATTTCAAAAATGTGCAAAGAAATTCGGCTGGGAACATTCATTTAAATGAATAAATCTGCGAATTTCACCTTTCCTTGGTTAAAATATCCAATATCTTCGAAAATATGGAATTAATCACGAAAAATATAGAGTTCAAAAAGATTCTTCATGAAATTTTCTATAAAAAAGGTTGAGTTGTCTTCTTCGATTGAAATCATCGTTTCAATGGAAAATATGGTCAGTTATAATGTGAGTTTTGAAACTCCACGACCAGCTTGTAAACAGAAGGGGCAGATGTTCGGTTTTTTTCTAGGTGCGGTCTCCTCGAGTCCCTTCCACGTCAGAAATAAAATGTCTGCAGGAGGGAGGGAGACATGTTACGACTAGTTCTATGTAGTAGCGAGTGAACCACAGCAATAGAACTTTCTCCTAATTACAATGAAGCCATATTGGTCAGTGAAGATATTGATGTTTTGGTCACTCGAAGGTCTCCTGATTCGAATATTTATTTCTTGAAGCCTGGTAGGGAAAAAATCGAAGAAAGATTGTACAGTACCCAAAGCCTGAAGTACCCATCGATCCGTCACTTCATTTCCTTTATTCACGCATACAGTGGTTGTGACACCCCCTCTGCATTCTTCGGAATCGGGAAAATGAAAGTCATCAAATTACTGGAGAAGGATGTAGATTTGCAGAAAATACTTGAACCATTTCTTAGCCAGGATTCTCATCCTGACTTCCTAAAGACGGGTGCTAAAGAATTGATTATTGCCCTTTATGGAGCTGAGACAAGCAACAAGTATTATTTGGATGAATGGAGATTTTTGTGCTTCAAAAAATTTGTGTCAAAGAATTGTGACGGTTTTTACCGTCACAGAATCAAGAAAATAAGAATAATTAATTAGTTGGATAGAAATCGCGATAATGATCGCAATTCGCGGTACCCGGTGAGGATGGGGCTCACCCAGAGTCAATGCAGCACATGTCCAGAGTGAGGTCAACAGATTTTTATGACCTCACTAATTGTTTCTGTTTCTTTTTTGTTCAATTTAATTCCAAAAATTGGAGAAAAGCTCGTGAATCAGGACTGGGGAGGAATTTCCCCAGTCCCGAAGATAAAATGAGCAGCACCCAGGGCACCCGAGAGGAACTTAGGAAGATGCAGCATCCATTTACTTGGTCCAGCATCAGCAAACACGAGGGAATGTTGGTCAACAGCGGGAGGAGTTTGAGATCCCCAGGAACAGTGAAAATTGTGAAAATAAAGAGACTAAAGTGAATGAAAAGACAAAACTTTCCCGTTTAGAATTGTCGCGGAAATATTGACTAAATTATTGTGATTATTTTTTAGTATATATTGGAATTATTTGGGAGTGAGAATTAGCGCGAGATTCTCGGAATTAAGGAGAATTCGTGACGTTAGGGTAAAGTAGTGTGGGGCTCGCGGGACAATTGGTTGGGTTGAGCCTCGGTTCTACCGAAATTGAGCGAAAACAGCCGAGGGAACCCAATGCCAACCGGTGGGAGAGAAGACTCGTTCTTCTTCTCCCGGGACAGTCCGGCTTAGTAGCGTTGTGGCTAAGTGGTGTAAGTTCACACGCCGTAGGCCCGGGTTCGATTCCCGGCTGCGGACAAGTTTTTCGGGAGAGCTTATAAAAGTTGAGCACTAACCACAAAAAGACCAAAAATTATCTACACCTGCACAAAAAACGAAAAGTCCCTCACCAAGGGATAACGGCCGAATGACAGTATAGTCAGATGCCATTAACACAAAGCAAGCAAGCAAGTTCTCCCGGGACACCGTGGCGGTCACATCGTGTAGAGAGAGAGAATCCAAAATTAAGTTAAAGAAAAGCAGAAAAAGATCGTAGAGAAATTCAAGAAAAGATAAGAAAAGTTTGGAGAGACCGATACGGATAGAAGGAGCGCACAAAGAGTAAGGTACGCGAGTCCCCAAAAGATTATAATTTGAGTTGGAGTCATTAATTTCAGTAAAGAATAAAATTAGAGAAAACGTTGTGTTAGCGTCTGTCGGGGTGTATTCACCCGAGCTAGAGTAAAAATCATTATTGTTCGTTCTGAGTGGAATTTCAAGTTAGTAATTAAGGGAAAGTAATAATAATATTACCCACAAGAAATTTTCTCAAATATTTTCATATTCTCTCTGGTTCAAATGTACATATTTTACTCTGTTAAATATATCTAATTATTATTGTTTAAATCGGAGATTTTCAGGACTTTGATGTGAAGTTTCTGTTCTGTCCCGAATACCTAAAGGGAGGGTATCGTCTTCTCCCCCCCCCCCCCCCCTTGAGATAACATAAGAGTTTCACGTAAGAAAGCGGGTAAATCTAGAGTCTTTTTGGGGATTTTGTATTGAATTAAAATAAAACTTGGGAATTTGTCGTTTTCCCCCAAACCTTTTAAAGTTTCGGAAAAACTACTGGCGCCCAGTTTAAATAAAGGGAAATTAATCGGGAGTAATTTGGGAAAAAATTCGGAACATAAATTTGGGTCGAGTAAAATAAAATTTTTGTGCATTTAACAAGTTGGCTCAAAGTCAGTCAAGCCAACCGTTACAATCTTGCTTCAATCTTGCTTCCTTACCACCTACTCGTGCAGCAGCCCGACAGCATGCATATAGAGTCTACCACCAAGTACAGAGCTGGGCAGGAGTGCATTTAGAACCAACGGAATGGGGTTGGAAACGCACTCTCAACGGTTTACTCCCAGTAACTACTGAGAAGGAAGCTGCACCAGCAGCACTGCTCAGAGTGATCAGTTGCAGTTGCAGAGTCGGCTGCAACGGAAACTGCGGCTGTCGTAGACATGGCCTGTAGAGTTCAATCATGTGCACAAATTGTGAGGGCCAAACTTGTTCCAATGCCAAAGTAGTGGAAATAGAGATTGAAGAAGATGGAGACGAAGACATTGGCATGGATTTGGAAAAATTCCTGAACGTTCTGATATCTGATGAGGAGGGTGAAAAATCGGGAGAAGCTGAAGACTTTGAAGGAATCGGTTACATTCAGGAAAGTGAAGAACCTGAAATACCCATGCAGCTTGAACTTCGAGATTAACCCCAACGGAAAAGACGGAAAATGAACGAATAAAAAAGAAAGCTCACGCAGCAGAATCTTGCTCAACAAAAAAACTGTTCAATTACTCTCTCTAATTCTCCAATCGATGATTCCTCCTCAAAATGACTTAATAGTACTATATCAATATTCAAAAGAAGAAAAAAATTGTTCATTGTTCTCTTTATCGAACTTTGATTTGTTTTTCAGTTAAATAAATAGTTTTTTCAAAGAAAATCACTGATAAATCATTTTAAACCTTTCTACTCCAGCTAGTTGAAACGTTATGCAACGTTTTTGACGTCGCGCACGAGCTCTAACACCGTGGAACCAGATTCGCACAGCCTTATCTTCAACACTATTATATATTTCGAAATAAGTGATGGGAATTTGAATTTATTTAACATGAATATGTGTGGTTACAGTGTTTCTATACACTTTCCAATTATTTACATTGTTGTACATAGCGTCAGCCCTCAGGCTCTTACTTATCTTTAAGTGTTTTTTATGGGAGATGCATCAGTATTTGAGGGGGTTAAAGAGAAGATCTGGGATAGGGAAAAGTTATAGGAAAAAACCCTATGATTGACGATGAGTTGGTGGTTTTTTTTTTTGTTTTTTTTTACAATTTAACAATTTAATTCTAACGGATTACCGTGGCCGATTTGACCATCTGGAGATTATGTACGGATTTAAGTTTCTTACCAGGATGTTTGGGTGATTCATTAAGTTAGTTGTGAATTTAGTTGTGATTTTATCTAGGAATTCAGAGATGTAATCAATGTTTGACATTTTGTGTAATAATGGTATCCTAGTTCTACGTCGGACATTATTAATTACTCTCAAAAATTTATTTTGTGCTACTTGTAATTTTTGAATGTGACATTGCGCAGCATTATGCCAAATTGGAGCGGCATAGGTGAGAAGTGGGCGCACTAGGGCCTTGAACATTTTTATTTTTACTTTTTTGGATAAGGCTTTTGACTTGAATAGATGGTGAAGTCTGCCCAGAATCGTCTTTCCCTTTTGGATCGATTGATTTATGTGGCTGCACCAGGTTAGCCTATTATCTAGCGTCACCCCTAGGTATTTGACCGTGGTAGTAACATCGATGTAGTTATTCTTAATGCACAGTATTTTATGAAAATACGAGATGTGGAGAAAATAATACATTCGGTTTTTGATTCGTTGACTTTGATTTTGAGGGCTTCAAGCTTATCTATTGTAGATTCTGCGGCTATAATTAGGGATTTGGTGGCGTAGTTTTGAGAGGTGCTGGAGGTATACAGGGCGATGTCGTCGGCAAATCCGGCAATATGTACTCTCTTTGGAAGATTTTAGAATGAGGATATGATGTAGAGGTTGAATAGAGTAGAAGCTAGCACAGAGCCCTGGGGGACACCGGCCACAATGTTCTCTGGCTTGGAGAGCGAGGAGGCGACTCGTACCCGTATAAGGCGATCAGATAAGTAAGACTGGAGTATTTGGCACAGATACAGGGGAATCCCGTACTGGATGAGCTGGTGAATGAGATCGTTGTGCCACACGGAGTCGGAGGCCTTCTCGCTGTCCAAGAGGAGTAGGGCAGTGAATTGTTCTTTTGTAGTAGCTTTCTCGACATGCTCTGTGATGCGTAGAAGTTGATGGGTAGTGGCATGTTTTCCTCGGAAGCCGAACTGTTCTTTGGGTTGTAAGTTTAGGTTCTTGACGATCCTGAGGAGTCGCGAACGTGGTAGTTTTTTAAGTATTTTTCCTAGTATTGATAGTAGACTGATGGGACGGTAGCTGACCGGCAGAGATGAGGGCTTATTTGGTTTCGGAATCGGGATAACTGTGGCAACTTTCCAGTTACGGGGGAAGTAGTTAAGGTTCAGACAGGAGTTGAATATTTTGGTGAGTAAGAGAATGACTTTGTGGGGTAAGTGTTTGATGATAATGGTGGGAATGGAGTCGGGACCAGAGGGAAGAGCGGGTTTTCATTTTTGTAATGATGGATGTGATTTCGTTGGGGGAGATGTATTTGGGATGACTGTAAGTGTGATTTGGGGGGGGAGTGGGAGCGTGAGAATGTTGTGTTGATCGCATTGGCGATTTTTTCATCATTTTCAGGATCACCATGGGCATGGGCTTAGGAATGGACTTTGGCATAGTGCTTACATAGCATGTTGGCCTTGTCCAGGTCAGTTGTTGCGAGATTATTTCTGGATTTCAGGGACGGGATTTTCCTGCTGGTGTTGTTGTTGAAGTATTCGGCAATTTGCCAAATTGAATTGTCCTTGTTCGTGATTTTTCTGAATTTGAAGTCCCAATTTTCTTGGGTAAGTTTGCTGGTTACAGTTTACATTTCCTTGGTGAGAGAGTTGAGGAGGGTTTTTAAGTGATGATTGCGGGATTTTTGCCAATGTTTTCGGATGAGGTTCTTGTATTTGATGAGGTTGCGGATGTGGTGGGGAAAGGGTGAATGGCGGGTTGAGTGAGCAGTTTTGGGAATGTGGCACTCCGCCGCATTTAAAATATTGCAGGTGAGAGACGAAATTTGTGTGTCTATACCAGAGGTGGAGGGTAATGATGGATTGACTGTAGGAATAGATTCGTTGAGAGTGGCTTTGAATTTGGACCAGTCCGCTTTGCGGAAGTTAAATCTGGGTGGAGAAATATTTGGGGAGGGCGTTGAAAGTAGGGAAAAGGATAAAAGTAGGTGATCAGAGGGTGATGCGTTGATGACCGTAAAGTCATGTATCAGTACAGCTAAAGGTGTCATCCACGAGTCATGTATCATGTATCAGTCTTGGGGAATTCGTCACCAGAAGATCAATAGCATGGGTAGTGAGTTGGTTCTGTTGGTGCAATGAGATGAGCTGTTGAGGAGGAAAGGAAATTTTCAAGAAGTGATCCGGAGGTGTTTGGGCTGGCGTTGGTCCACAAAGGATCTTTTGCGTTGAAATCGCCAGCAATCAGAACGGGAAACGAGGATGACAGTAGAGAATTCAAGAGAGCTATGTCAAGTTTATTACCGGGGGAGTTCTAGAGAGAGTAAATATGGATGTGGTGTTTAGTGGTTTTGAGGGAGATTCCAACGTACTCAGTGTCCGAAGGAAATAAGTGGGGAAGAGGGTCGTAAGAGAGGGAATTTTTGATGGCGATGGCCACACCTCTACCGGAGTAGCCCCCCCCCCCCCCCCCCCCCCCATCAAATCTTTCGAGTTGATAGCCTGGGATGATTAATTTTTTTTTGGATTAAGATTAGTCTCACTAAGGAGTAATATGTCGCAGCTTAGGTCGCCAATCATAGAAATGAGCTCATTTTTGTGCAGCGTGAGACTCGCTACATTCAAGGATAAAATATTGACACGATTATTCTGGTGGTTCATCTTCAGGGACGAGTGCAGAGTCGATGAGATGGGCGTAATTATTTATTATTTCTAGGACTTCAATAGCGTAAGAAGCGTTTTTAATTTCTCTTACTATTTCTTGAGGTCTGAGATTATTTCAAGTAAATTGAGTTTGTTTATGTCATCGATTACTGCTCTCGCCTCTAAGATGACATCACGAGTGTTTTTAATATCGTCGTAAAATGAATAGTGGTTACTTGAGATATTCGGGATTTCGATTGTGTTTTCCATCGGAGAGTGCGCCTGTTGGTGGTGTTGTTGTGTTCAGTTGACAGCTGACGTCACGCTCGGATGATTCCTGCTGGTAGCAGCGGCGTAGGATGTAAGTATCTCTGGAAGCTTGTCTGGTTGCTTGTTGCCAAGCCAATTTTGTACCCAAGTATTCGGCGTCAATAGTGATTTAAATAAGTTTACATCGGTGTCTTCGTTTAGTGGCACCCAAGGCTGTGTGAGATTTGGCGGGGGAGGGTGGCGTGGGAATTTTCCATTGTTCTTTGGATTGCTGGACTTGTTTTTATTTTGTGTGTTGATGCATTCGATCTGTTTGGGACAGTTTCGAAAACTTGCCACGTGGTTGCCTTTGCAATTTGCACATTTAACAGGAACATTTCTATTGCAATTCTTGACGTCATGGGGCTCCCCACACCTAACGCACTTGGTAGGATGATGGCAATGGTCGCTGGCGTGGTCGAATCTCTGGCACTTGTAACATTGCGGAGGCTGCCCATTGGATTTGTAATTTTCTACACGGAAAGTGTGATGAAGAATTGTCTTGATGTTGCGGAGGTGTGCGAGGGACACGCTCGGCGCGGCAATCAGTAAAAACACGGGAAGATTTCTCTTGATGTTTGTGGTGTTGTCGAATTTGGTGAATTGATGCACAGCAAGTGTTTCGACGTTTTGGCGCTTTAGCTCGTCCTTGATTATTTCAGGTGTAAACGATGCGGGCAGGCCATGTAATACGTATATAATTCGAAATAAATGATGGGAACTTTTTTTATGGAGAATTTCATGAGGAAACTTTGCGGATTCTATAATTTTTTCGATTCAGTCCATATTTTCAGAGATATTTGGAAAAGAGTTAAAAAAACACAAAAATTTCCCTTCTTTGTTATTTAAACGAATGTTTCCGACCGAATTGTCTTGCACATTTTCAGAATTTCTCTACTTACACATCAAAGAAGTGATAGCAAGCAAAAAACCTTCTCTAGGAATTTTCTTTGTGAAGAAATCTCTGACGCTTGGGCTATCAGGAATGCAACATTTTTGAGGCTTGGGCGATTTTGTATATGAAGCGACAATCATAACTTCTGTATAACATTGATATGTCATTGATATATGAACATATATGGACATACATGAAACATATATGAGCATGTATGGACATATATGGACATGTATGGGCATACATGGGCATATATGGGCATATAGGGTCGTATGATCCTGTGGGAACCGAGTAGGTATGGGCATATATGGAACATCGATGAACATATATGGGCATATATGAGACATATATGGACATATATGGGCTTATATGGTCATATGATCCTGCGGAAACTGAGCAGCTATGGGCATATATGAAACACATATGGACATATATGAACATATATAGGCATATATGGAACGTATATGAACATATATGAACATATATGTGCATATATGGAACATATGAGAAAATGCGCACTCAATCCATATAAAAACGTGAAAATGATAAATTTGAATAATTAATGGTAAATGCACGTTCTCTTTGTAGTTTACCGCTTACTTCGAGAATTTAAAAATCTGCCAGCATTCGAAAATCAGTTTTTTCGGTATCACTAAATCATTTACAATGATTGAAATAATTCAATTGAACTCATTTTTTCTAAGTCCGAAAGACATTGATCATTATATCAGGATTAAAATTCATCTAACAAGTATGTGAAATGCGAATAGCGAAGTTGGTAGGATGATGGACTCATCATGTGACGGTCCCGGGTTCGATCCCAGCTGGATGTTTTTTTTCTTTTTTTCAAATTCGTTACTAATGAGGAATTGCGTGATCAAGGGAATTAATACTGATGTATTATGTTCATATATTAGAACATTTTGATGATATATTGCGGGAAAATATCGACATACATACCCATATATGATCATATATGCCCATATATGATCATGTATGGAACTGTCATACCCGGGAAAAAATCAACATATATGTCCATATATGCTCATATATGATCATATATGATCATGTATGGACATGTATGACAATTTTTTCCCGGGATAACCATACATGACCATATATGGACATATATGGGCATATATGTCGATTTTTTTCCGGGGTACTTCAATTGTTCTCAATAGGAAATCATAAATTATTCAATGCAGCAATCGTTAAACCCGAAATTGGCTCTGAATTCAAGGATATTATTCATGGAACACTCAGCTTACAAAAACTCAAAAACTAAGGCAAAATAATTGAAATAATTTAACCATCTAGCTATGACGCGGTCTCAAATTACGCCTTTACATTAGTTAAAAATGAACTGCAAAGAGTAATCCATTGAATGTATATACAGTGATAAATAAATTACTCACCGGAATCGAAAGCTTGGTGGAACACGTACAAATCATCTGCACTTTCCATTCTTCTCCATGGATAAGGTGCATAATCACTTATTGGGTTCAATGTATACAATGTTGATGTACTAGTTGATCCGGAACAAATGTATACTGCATTCAGAATATTGAACTTCCAAGCTATCTGCAGAAAATGCGCAGCAGTTTTGCATGTTTCAATCTCTTTACCAAGAATGTAAAATGGGGCCATATGATCGAAAAAGCCGGTTCTCCTTATTGACGTTAAAAAGGATGCCATTTCTGCTGGGGAATTTCCGATGAAAACCATCACATTCACTTTTGCTACCATAGAAAGATCATTGAATAAATTATGTTCCTTGTAATGTTGCTGATAGTCCCTAGACCTAGAATCCTTTGCTCTACTAACTGGTAAGTCAGTAACTTCATCGAAATCACCATAAATAAAAATTCTCTTGACTGGGTTATCTTTTCCATAACATGATTGGAGTATTTTTTTCTGAAATACGAGACAAAAATAATTTCATCGTCATCACTGATGTTTCATATAAAATTGATTTTTTGAACTAACCATCGTCTTCTCATTAGTCCTAGAACTATCGACTTGCCATAGTTTTCCTAATGCTGAAATACTAGTGATGGCAAGAACAAATGGGAAACATTTGATCAACATCATTTTCAGTGTACCCTGAAGAAGTTTTTCTGTGTGCACTCATTCGATGTGAGCTTCCGTGGAGGTACTGACATTATTTATATTCACTCAGTTTTGATATTGTCAGTGAAATATATCGATTAGAATGTCATGTTGCATGTTTTTTGAAAAATGGGTCGCATGAACTATGATCAACTCGTGGTGGTAATGCACAACAATATCAACCTTTTTGTGAAATTGAGGCAATAGAATTTTACATTCGACATCATGCACATTTCTTTAATGGTTGGCCTACACAATTGAATTCTTTTTCCATATTTTTTTTTTTTTATTATTGCTTCTGAAACCCTTCTTTTTCCATATAGTTCTCAAAACTTGTTAGTTTGATAGAAAACATCCAATAAGAAAAAATTATGCATTTCATGAAACAGGGGAAAACGAGAAACGATGAAATTTCAGGGAAAGCTTCTTTTTCGCGTTTTTCGAGGCTCTCCAGTGGAACACATATGTGATAGTCTATCGACAGACCACATGCTCGATAAATTCACTCCTGACAGAATTTTAGGGGAGAAAGGCCTCGAAACCGTAAAGTTGATCATTTCCATTCAAGCGCGGTTTCCATACAGATCGAAATATCGCTCCAAAAATTCCTTGGAACTCCTAGATGTATGACTTCATACGGAGTACTCAGGTGAAGTTCGCTATACAAGTCATTGATAAAATGATGACATCATCATATATTTCAATGCAGTATCCGTTTTATATTTGATTAGATTTAATATGGAATTGACTCTATTGTTACTGTTCAAATTCAAGCTTCCAATAATAATGCTCATGCTTATGATTGTACATATAAAAAAAAATTCAGTTTCAGGCAGTAGCTGAAAGGGTTAAAACGGTGGCTGAAAACTGTGGGTCTGTTCCGGTATTTTTTCTCAAAATCCCTATAAACTTATATCAAATAAACACTTTCCTATCCTCCCCTCACCAAGTCCCAACTCCAGCATCCTAAAAAAAAGTGTGGATCGTAAAAACAAAGTCCCTCCCAACAATAGAAGCACCTATCTGCTCATCTAAGAACCTATTCTACCATCTAATCGTGAGCCCCAGATCCTTTGACAACCTCAAACATTGAATTCCACTCCATTCGAGGGTTTTCCTATTGAATAAATTAAAAAAACATTAATTTTTTTATGCGTCGCTTGATTATGGCACGTGTCGATAATCGTGAGAGTATTTATTTTTCCAGTGGGGAAAATTTCATTCAAACACATGAATTTCTCAGTCGCAAATAAACTATAATACCAGAGATTAGAGGGCTGCAGAAGTGTGTTCAGAATATTTCTGAATTTTTAAGAATTTCCGAATGAGCGGTTTACGGCAAAAGAGATCAAGATGTTCTTATATGCAATAATGAAGCGTTTATAAGGACAGAATTGATAAATAGTTTCGCATTGAAGTGTAACCTGTTTTTCATTTTTCTCCCTCTCCCTATTTCTATTCATGAAGTCCTGGTAAAATAAAACGTAACGGAAATTTCTAGGTAAAAAAGTCTTCAATTCGAATAGTAAATGTAATAATCTTTGGCTCAATATTCTCCCTCTAAATTTATTAGAAATTGCTAACTAATCGACTTTGAAATTTTTTTATGATGTATTAGGGAACGGAAAAGAAGAACGAAACGAGATCACTCAGTACACATTATTTTCGTTGATGGACATTCATTCATGAATATGTTACAAACAGTGGTATCGCCATAGTTTATTAAGGGGAGGGGGTGGGATTACGCGTGAAAGAAAAACATTTCTTTTACGAATTTTTTTTAGACGTATGGATTGAGCAAATTTATTGAAACCTCTTGAACATTACTAAGCATGGATTCAACAACACTGAGTAACTTTTTGATGCGCAAATATCCACAAACGAGCCGGTGATGGAGCTTTTCCGAAAATGAACTAGACGATTTGCGGTGCTCACTGTAATCCTGGGAATTATCAGAAATAAAAAATTTATTGAAATTCAGTCAAAGTTTCATTCAATCCTCCCGCAACGTTCTCTGATAATTTTGTTTAAGGGGGTTTTCCATCTACAAAATGGCGCAATTTTTCGTAAAAAATAGCAGTTTTCACTTTAAATGACCACCAAAAATGGAGAAAAAAAAAAATTATCACAGATCGTTGGGGGGAGGATTTAATTAAACTTCGACTAAATTTCAATGGTTTTTTATTTTTGATAATTTCCAACTAAGATACAAAGATCACCGCAAATCGTCTATTCCAGCAGACGTTGTTAGAAAAGCTCTGTCATCGACTTGTTTGTGGATATTTTCGTATGAAAAAATTACTTCATGTTGTTGAATCTATACTTAATAATTAAAAGGATCTATACTTAATTCAAAAGATTTCAATAATTTTGCTCAATCCATGCATCTAAAAAAAAAGCGTTTTTTGTCACGCGTAAACCTTTACCCCCCCCCCCCTTTCCCCTTCAATCAGAGTATGATCTTTTCGATGATATTAATGAATACGAAAATGGAATCCAATGTAGACGTAGTTTTTTCGAACTACTATCAATTCAATAGTGAAGAGATAAAACAGGGTAAGTTGATTTTTTTTCTTCAGTAATTTATTCGAAAAATCCCAGAAACTAAAGGAAATATTGCACATCCAATGAAACCTTTCCTGTAGCGCCTGAAATTCTCTGCAAAAAAGAGCAAAATTATTAGGACCAATTCACGCTATTTCGCTCAATTTTTGAGATTTTCTGCAAATAAAAAAATTGATTAAAAAATGAATCTTTCCCCTTTTATCTCTTCGCTACTGAATTTCTCCCTACAGTTTATTATATTTTTCTCGAAAATATTTTCTAAAGATTCATATCGCCAAACAGGCTAATGGAAACTAAAAAAAGCATTAGGCAAATTACAGCGGCTTATCTGCAATATATGACCAAATGACATATAAGATGGCATTACTGCATACATATTTCAATTTTTTTCCTGTGAAATTCCAAACAAAATATCACACAAAATGAAAAAGGAAAGACTACAAGTTCATGGTCACAAAAATTGCAAAGTAAATTCCGATTCAAAAATCCACCCGAGAGACTCATCTTAGCTCAAAGTTTCTTTATTCACTTTTTCGAAGAACTTTGTTGCCTTCCAATGTGAGAAAAATATATATAAAATCCGAAATCTCAGAAACCGAATAAATTTTCATAATGGGAATTCAACATTTCAGCACGTGAATGATCAGGTCCAATCCAGATTCTCAAACTAAGAGGAAATCCTTGAGGTGCCTTTTTTTCATAGATGTTTATTAGAAGAGAAGCCACAGTACATTTTCTTTTTTTTTATGATACAAATTACCTTAATAAACGAAAATAAACCTATTGGTACTGTTTTGCAAAAAAGTGGCCTTAGCGACGTGCTCTGACAAGTCAATTGCTGTTTGTTTGTTTCCTGTGTTGTGTCTTTTAACTGCAATATTGAGACCTCTCATTTGCAGAGGAGGTTTTACTTTTTTATTTTTTTTTATGCGTTTGAAATGGAAAGGCTTCTGTTAGCGACACCTAGCTATTATCGGAAATACTGCTGAGGAGGGAGAGGGGTTTTTCGCGACCCGGTACTGACGATCAGGGCATTGTGATGAATAGAAGTGATACTGACGTTTTTTTTTTGTTTCTTTATCTATTTTCTCTATTGATTACAACATACGGTTTCTTTTCATTACGTTTTCTAAAAGTGCAAATCGAAGTGGTAACGTTCATCCCCAATCGCACAGTGTATTATTTCGTTTATTTCATTATTAAATCAAAATTAACTGAATCCACGTGTTCATTCAATTGCCTCGCTTCAATCCGTTCAACAAATCCAATACAGTCGAATCGCGTTATGACACCGCTCGTTATGAGTCCGGCAGCCGCGATTTTCTCGGAAGACCTTCCCCCTCCATGCGGTGCAAAAGAAATTGATTTCAGAATCTCGTTATGAGACCGCATCTTTATTGGAATAAATTCAGCCTTTATTCAACATAAAATGCTATTTATTTTTTAACTTAGCTACAAAAATAACATTACCGATTAATTTTTTATGTTTTAAAATATTTAATTACATAGAAGAAGTATGTAAATAATTTTAGGCTATTTATTTCCAAACACTACGCTGTATCTGGCTGTTTACTGCCATGAATAACCACTATAATCGAACGGACTCATAACGCGAGACTGGAAAAATTCACGTACACACTCACACGCTTAAAAAGTAGGGGAAGTTCAACTTACGAACGTTGCCTGTGCTGAAAGGGTGGGGGTACACGAATTCTTAGAATTATATTCCCCTACACCCCCGTAGGCGGGTTCATAACGCGACTCTACTGTTCTCCTGTATTCCGAGTGAAAGCAGTAGATCCTGACACAACCATCAATAATAACGAAACAATACGTTAAAACTTCTAAAACGATTTCGATTGTTAAATGTCCTTAGGCTGCCTATATACCACAGAGAGTGCCCAGGTGAAATTCACTGGACAAGTTATCTCACAAATGATCACATCATTATGTTTTTCAATGCAATATTCAGTTTATAATTGATCAGATTCGACATAAAATTGACTTTATTGTAACTTTTATGACAATATAAAGTCAAATTTCTAATGAACATCAGATCATATTTCAGCATCTGTAATGTTCTTCCTCATTATTATTCTACACAAATATCGTGACCTTAGAAACAAAGGGGTGTCAATGTTATAGGGGGAAGTGGGGTAAAAGGACCACACGGGGTGAAACGGACACTGGTCGATTTTGGTATTTTATGCTATGAAATTTACTCGATGAGGATGGAAAATTTGGAATAGATTTTTCCTAATGAATCCATTGGCAAGTTGAGGATAATTCCCATCAAAATCATGGGTCGGACGTTATTCTTTGGAATTTTTCAAAAATTTAATTTTGTGCGCAAGATTTAAAGGCTTTCAGGTAAAAGTCTTCGGTTTCCGGAAAATTTAAGCTTTTCGAGGTTATTTCTGGTTCTATTGATCGTAGCGACCTGGGGCTAATCCTCAATCAAAGCTGAGTTCATTTCCCATTAATTTATGAGATTTATTGGCTAAAAACCTATTTTCAGTTTTCAATTCTTCAGCGTTCGCGTAATTTTACCCGACTCGGCAGTGGCTATTTACACCGTTCACGGTACAAAATACCCTGTTTCATGGTACCGTGTATTTGTCATATGCGTACGGTACCATAAAAACCTAGGATGGAAAAATTTGAGTCTTTCGGTGGTCGAAAGACTTCTGTCCCGGTCTCTGACAGAGTCCCTATTCGCGCCATGGCAGGGGCTTTCTAGAGACACCTTGCTGTCTCTCCGAACGGGACACGCGTCTCTCCTACAGGGTCTCAGTTCCTGCTCAACGAACCAGAGTCCTTACTTGAGAGACTCACAGTCTCTCAAATAAGGACTCCTCCGGTCTCCCTTCAAGAGCCATCAGTCTTTCTATTTTTCAAAAAATACTCAAATATCGCCATTTTACCCCTATGTCCGTTTCACTCCACTTTCCACTAATACTGAGAATTTTAATTAAAGTCAAATATGAAAAAAAAAAATTCCACGGCTTACAAAAATTATAAAAATTGAAAACTTGAAATTTATTAAGTTGAAATAAAAAAAAAAGATTCATTCCTCGGTCTCTCTCATGAGGACTTATATCTTTGCAAATCTTTATAAATCTACTGAGAGCCCACTAAAGATAGAAGTCCTTGCGGGAAAGACACGCGAAGACAGAAGTCCCCGAGATGAAAAATGAGAGTCTCCCAAACGTGAGAGAGACTCGTCTCTGCGGCGGAGACGCAGTCTCTATTCGCGCCACGAGGGAGACTTTCGGGAGACTCTCGGCCGTCTCTCACAGAGAGACGCAGCGTCTCCAGTAGAGAGACGCAGCGTCTCTAATAGAGAGCTTTCATCGTCTCCCGTCAAGAGACTCTGGTCGTGGGAGTCTATGCGTCTCCCTTAGAAATATTTTTTAATTTATTAATAATTATATAATTATTTAATCGTAATAAGGAGTGAGATTATTCGAATTATAATATCTTTGATGATTTTTTCTAACCTAACGATTTTCGCTCATAATTCCGGATCCCCTCCTATATCTTAACTTTTAATTGTTATAGGATAAAAAAATAGCAATCACTTCGAAAATCACTCGTTTTTTCATCGATTTAGATGACTTTGAATCGATTCTAATGGATTTATAAAAAAATTTATAATCTTACGAGAGATATTTTTTTTCCATACTCCAAGTAGCAATCATTTGCAAATGGACTAAATACAATTTACATTAATGACAAAGGGAATCTCACACTGGTCTTCGATTCTCTGTGCTGCAACGACCAAAACGAAAAATTTCGAAAAAAACGCTAGTAAAATAGACGTTATTGTGTTCTGACTTCCAATTTAAAGTACTTAGTTTGAATTTTTTAGGAATCTCTTCAACTGTTTGATGGAATCATTTATTGGAAAAATTGAATGCACAATCATAATTTTGATGACAAAGTTATAAAAAATTCACTCAGAAAAATTATTCTAAGTGTCCGTCTCTTCAGTAGAGACCTAGAGTATCTCTGAGTCTCCCTACTAAATAAATTTATAATTCAACACGACCGAATACTGAAGTCTCCGGCCAATGTGTACACTGAGGGAAAAAAATATTTACTAGGCATATTATATAGTTTAGGTGAATAAAGAATTTATTTGCCAGTGGATTTTCTTCGCTTTAACAATTTAAGTTTTTGACGAATCCTTGTACCTATTTAGGATGAGTTTGAATACTTTTACAACAATCAATGAGGTAAACTTTTTAGTGAGTAGTTGGCGAAAAATACATTCCAGTTTGAGCCAAACTGGGCGATGTTTGGACTAAGATTCCATATTTCGTGCAAATACATTATTACTTGATACAAATTTCATGTGAAAATATTGATGGCAAATATAATCAAGATTGAATCAATGCAGGAGGATGATTTGGGCAAATAATTGTTTATTTATCATCATCAGTTTGTAAAATTTAATGACAAAAAACGAGTAATGATCTTGTATAATTGCGAATTGAAAGACATTAATATTGAGAGAAATAAGTATTTATTTCTCCCAATTAAATTCAAACCTAATAAAAAAAGAAGTTTTGTCTCAAAATTATTTTTATTCCTAGAAAATATTTTTTTCCCTCAGTGTACAATGAAAGTTCAGTGGATCTCCAAGAGACGCACCGAGTCTCCAAGAGACGCTCAAGCGTCTCTGACAGACTCGATAGTCTCTGGGAGACTCTCATTTTTCATCTCGGGAACGTGGTGGCGATGCATGTAGAAGCCGGGTGGGGGGACAGTGAGTGCATGGTGAATATATGGTACCATGAGTCCACGGTATTTTCACCGTTAAGCTTGATGGAAGATGATTAGGCGAACAGCGAAGAGTTCAAAAAAATTCGAAACACATCAATTGATGAGAAATCAGTTCACCTTGGATTTGAGATCAACGCCAGGTCACTACTACCAACAGAATGGAAGATATCGCCAAAAAAGTGAATTTTTAAGATTCCCAAAAAGGAAACCCCTTCAAAACTTAGCCAAACGAGTGAATTTCTCCAAAAATTGAGAAAAAAAAATTTGACGCATGTTTTTGCTTAACATTTCCTCTGCTACTCAATGTAATCATTAGAAAATCTTAATTTTGAACCGTTCAGTTGGAGTGTCCATTTGCCCCTGCCTTCCCTTATTTACGCCAATAGTCGTGTTATTTGCCCTGATCATTTTGAGCAGTGATCAGAACGCATGCGCATGTCGCGTTACTTATTTGAATTCAAATTTGAAAACATGCAATACATCATACTTCTGGAGTGACACCAAACTTGTGTGAAATTTTCCAGTACTTTCAGCTCAAAGAAAACATAACGAACAAGTTCACTTTGAAATTAACGACGTATTGCATGCTTTCAGGTTCTGTTTTCACTTTTGAATGCAAATAAGTAGCGCGTTGTGCGCATGCGTTCTGATCACTGCTCAGAATGTTTAGGGCAAAAAACACGACTACTTTAGTTTCAAGGTGACGATCAGTTTGAACCATTTGAGTCAATAGCTGAAGTCGATAGAATAGGGACCAAAAGCAGCAGCCGGTAGTATCATCGCTAATGCAGATACCGATGGTTGAAATCAAACTGGTGTTCCTTTCGTTAGTATAATCACAATTACTAATTCGCAAATTTATTACGTTCTCCACATTGAACAAATCAGCTAAACCATTTCTTCGAGTAATTTTACGTCATTTACCAATTTTTTGAATTTTTCATCAACCGGCTATCTGGTAACTTTGTCCATCTAGTAACTTTGTACCGTGCACTCGTGAAATTCTTCGAACAGCCCCATCCCCTCCTCTCCGAACCCCCAAACATCGAGTTTCACTCGATCTTATTTGTTTTCTTATCGGATGAATTGAAAAAATTTTACATTTTTTTGAAATCGTTTGTTCATCGCTCACGCCCATTATCGTGAGAGTGTTTTTGTTTTCAATAGGAAAAATTCAATTCAAACACGTGAATTTTGGTATCTGAGATCAACGATAAACACTATTATTTTTTTCATTTGTGGAAAGAATGGCATCGGCGTCGAGCACAAGTGCGCGGAGTTTGTTTGTTGAGTCAAAGATGCGTTTGGCTGACAAAGTGCAAGTTAATGTCAATAATATTGCATCGTTGGCGAGACAAATTCAGCGTGGTTCAAAGAGCAATGAGGTTAGTAATGATGGAGGAAAGATCAATTGAAGGAGGTGGGTTGAAGTAGACCTCTGCATTAAGATGGACCTTTATAGAATGATTCTGCAGATATGGAATGGTACATTACGTATCAAGGGTGAAAAAAAGTTCGAATCGGTTCATTTATATGCATGATATGGATATTATTTTACGATAAAGCTAGAGGTACAGAAATGCCTTCTCCATGTATTTGATATGCCCTATGAGTATATGTTAAATTACTTCCACTTTACGTACACTTGAATGACACTTAAAGACACTAACATTATAGACAGAATTCAATGCATTTATTAAAGGCACTTCTGTACCTCTAGCCTTGCCGATTATCTCATGTCACCAGAATGATCTCTTCGATCGGTTGGAAAGTAGGGTGAGTTGACCAGTGTCCGAACTCGGCCAGTGACCGAACTATCTAACGTATTTCTCCTGGAAAAAAATTGGTAATCCAGCGAAATATCATTTTTCTCACCTTTCAAATCTAATATGATGTTCATCAATTCAAATAAGAGCCTATGAAACTGTTAAATATATCAGTAATCATCGAATTTATTGTGTTCGTTCACTGGCGTCTGACGAGTCTTATCCGTTCGACCACTGAACCACTCACCCTGAATAATTTTTCTGTAATTTTAGGTATGAAAAACCTAGTCATTCATTTGAAAATTTCTTTCGTTCATCAAAAAACTTTGAAAGTTAATTTTCTACACAAATTCTGTATCTTTGGAATTAATTAATTCCAGAATATTCACAGGACTGTTTTTTTTATAGATAATTGCATTCTCTATCAAAAGGCTCCTCAGGAATTTCTCGAGAAGGGCTATTTGTAGAGATACTCCGAAATGTGATTTTTATAGTGTTTCCTTTTTTTCATCCAATTATAGTTCAGGAACTAATGGGTCTAGAAGAATTTATGGGAATCATAAAAATGGCTACAAAAAAGATCCTGTGATAAATTCCGCTAGAACAACCTGTTTCTCAAATATCTGTGAAAGTACAATTCCCAAAATTTTAGAAGAAAAAATATAAATTCTCCATTTTTTTCCCAAAATTTCATCTTTTTTTAATTTTACATTTTTTTAAAGTAATTTATTTATTCTTTGCATTATCAGTCAAGATGAATTTTCCTCTGACGGCCATTTCACTCGCCTCTTCCCTGTAAAATTTTATTTATTTCCTTCAGTTTTTTTATCACATTATATATCTCAGAAACTAATGAATAGAGGAAAAACAATGAAGGAACCTCCTCTGCAGATAGTAAAATTTTATACAATGCATACATGAACCTGCATTACCATAAATCACCTCATTCCAAATTCATGTCCAAAAAATTCAATATTTCATTTTTAAATTTATCATGTTTCATCATCCAACCAGATCATCTCATCGTTGCTTTAATCCAATATTCTTTATTTACCTGCAGATCCTCATGCATGCAGCTAAAAATTTTGCGCAACAGGAGCATGGACTTGAGAGTGCTGAGAATAATCTGAATAAACTCATGTTGATAGCATCGCATCTGGACTATCAGTTAAATGCAGTTGATAGGAGCTCAGTGAAGCTTGAGGATGTCACGGAACAAGTTAGAGCAATGCAACGATAAACGTATCGAAATGATAAGGTATTTATTCTCCAAAAATTCCAAAATTCATTCATTGAAAACAAATTCAAATATTTCCTCGAAAAAAAAACATTACGATACGCCTTGTCTCATCATAAAGATCTATTCTACGTCACTTTCATAATAAATTCAAATTCAAACGGAATGTACACCTTTGATAAATGCTTCGACGGATGAAATGGGCGTGTCTGGGAGTATTCCATGACCCAAATTAGCAATATAACGTGATTTTCCAAATTTCTCAGCAATTTCCTTTGCACGATTATAAACTTCATCCTCAGTTGCATACATTGCACAAGGATCCATGTTACCTTGAATCGTAACATTAGGACCAAATCTTTGTCTAGCTTCAACTGGATCAACTGTCCAATCTATACCAATCACGTTGTAACTATTGTCCTTGGCAAGACGCTCGAGGGAATTGAGTGTTGCTCCTTTGGGAAATGCAATCTAGGATCGAGGTGATTAGTGAGAAAAATTTGCTAATTATGAAATGAACATTTTTTTTTAGAGTAGTTTCTCTCACCATTGGTACAGTTGGAATATTCAATTCATTCAGTTTTCCTCGTACTCGTTCGCTGATTTGTTTCAAATAAGGGAATGAATATTTCTCGAATAATTCGTCATTAAGGTAGTCTGCATGACTCTCGAAAACTTGCAGTGCCTGAAAGATAATTTTCTTAAGAATTATTTTTTTTTTTTTTCATGAAGAGAAAAAATTTCATTCCTGCAGAACAAGGATATGAGATGATTGAAATCACTAGAAGGGATTAATTTTTCAGGAATTATTTTGAAAACGAAACCGGTCGTACACTCTAGCACACGGAAAGTGATCTAAATTCTTTGGTTCAAATTTATTTTTTCAATCCTTTGGATGATTGTCCTCCGAGATCATTTAAAAACTATTCCCGTCGATTGATAATTACCTTAAAGAATTGTTTCATCCTTCATTTCCATTTTTTTCTTTTAATCAAGCGCGCAATTCCTCTCAACCAATGAGGAATGAGGAATAGATGTGACAGTTTTAGTATTACATTCGACGTGTTTGGACTCTTAAGAACAGGATTGAATGGATTTTTCTTAGAAAAAATGTTTTTACTCATTTTTCAAAAATATTCAGCAAAACTTAATAGCAAATGCCGCATTATTCTTTTTCATTTCACTGCTTCAATTCTATTTTTTTTAAAGTAAAAATTTACCTGCGCTCCAGATTTGACTTGCATAACGAGATAATCAACAATAACATCAGTGATAAACTGCAACAAATCAAGAGACTTCTCTGGATGTTTGTAAAGCCAAGATCTTGCTTGTGCCATTGTTGAACTACCACCACCTTGTATCATGTACCCCATCAAGGTCCACTAAAGTCATATGAACAGTACTGAGAGAGAAAAATCATAGAGCATTTACCCGAAACATTTATATCCAAATGTTTGTTAAATAGAAATTATTAAAATCTTACAGGAGCACCTGTGAATCCAATTAGAGGTACTTTTCCTTCTAGATTGTGCCTCGTGAGGGTTATTGCTTCACCAACATATCCAAGGTCGTTCTCCACATCAGGTCGTTTTAATCTTGACATATCAGATGGATTTGCAAGGGGCTCCGGCAACACTGGACCCTGAGAATTTATTATAAATTCTATACATGTTTTGTTGATAAAATTAATTACAAGATGAGTTAAAGTTTGTTTGCAGAGAAAATGTTTTGCTTCTAAGTAAAAAATTATTATCTGTGACAAGAATTAATGAATCATTAATTATTCATGTATCATGAGAGAAAAACCCAGAAAATTATGACATTTCGAAAAGATAATTAATCATTATAATGTAGGGAAAAAACCAGAAGGAAAACTTGCTCAATCTTATGTGGCATTTTTTTTCAAATATTTTTTAAACTTATATTCAGATAAATTTATTGAATCTTTATTCCTATTGTCTCGCCACTTTACTCTAATAGATACAAAGAATTCCTTTTCCTTGTTCAATGAGTAGTGTGAATATCAATTATCATAGGTTTCCTTTAATCTCTATCTATCACTGATGAAACAATTTCAAGAAATGGAAAATGATGACGTCTGCGAAATTCTTGATTTTTATACTTCTGCGGAGAAAAAAAATTATTGATAAGGAATGTTCGTAACCTCATCAGAAGTTTCCTCAACTCTGTGATAACGTGATCGAGATTAGTCTTCGGAAGTTCATGCTTCAGCTAACGAGAAAGGCGTTGAAAGAATTGAAAATTCATCGACCCCCCGAAACTAATTCAGTTGTGTAAAGGTAAAGGAGAATAAATTCGAATATCTTTAATTCTCATTTTGAAACGAAGCTGAAAGTTAATTTTGCGAATTTTATAATTTTTCCGATCATCTTGATTGATAAGAGTGTTTTATCGGGTTAACTCGTTTCCCCACCTCCGTAGCAGAGATTAATTATTGTGTAAAACTTGCAGTCAAGAATTGTGGGTAGTTTCTTATATTTTTAGAAGCATTTCCAATCCTCCATTTTTTCTGCAATTGTTAATTTAAGATTATCTCGGTATTAAAAGTTAATGTGACTGAAATTGCATGGAATTAATGATATTGATGATCTTTCGATAACTTATCTTGCCATTTTCGGAAAATATCTTAAAATTTGAGAGAAATTTCAATGAGAACATTTCCGGTAGCTTTCACTCTGTGATGCTAAAAGAAAAAAAACCTCAGGAAGAAAAAAAATACCTTTCTTCAATTCCGTACTACTCGAAAACCGCAGATCAACTCGGAAAAACGGCAAACGTTTTACAACGAATAACGAAAAAAAATCGTCAAATGAAATCAGTAGCAAAGAGATAAAACAGAATGAATGTTTTTTTTTGGATATTCTTTTAAAAAAAATTCTATCTAAAGTTTTTTACTCTCTTTTTATGCTATCATCAGTTTTTTGAGAATGTCCCGGAAACTAAGCGAGATAGAGTGATTTTTCCAGAATACTTTTTTGTAGCTCTTGAAATTCTCTACGAAAAGGCATTGGAATAAAATCTCACTTTATCTCACTTAGTTTCTGATACTTTTAAAAGAAAGAACGATTAAATGAAATCAAATTGTCTGAAAACATTTTTCAGAGAATTATTATCAAAAGGAAATCGACTCATTCCATTTCATCTCTCTGCTATTCAAATAATTACCACTCCAGGTCTCATTTCCACAGTCAATCCCATAGCCTGAGGTATAACAAGTATATCTGAGAATATAATACTTGCATCGAATTCAAATCTTTTTATAGGCTGAAGTGTAACTTCACAAGCATACTCTGGTGTTTGGCATATTGAGAAAAAATCGTGTTTCGTTCTGAATTCACGAAATTCGGGTAAATATCGGCCGGCTTGTCTCATTATCCAGACTGGTATTTTATCCACAATTTCGCCTTTTGCTGCACGTAAAAATGTGTCATTCTTGAGTGATGGAAAATTCTGCTGAGCCATGCTGAAATTTATTTTTTGTATTACAGTAAATGTCTCGAGAAATAATCAAATTATAAAAGAATTTCCATATTTAACGTAAAAAAAAAATTCCTACTTGGAATTAATTAATTTATCACCTGTATAATTAATAATAATTGGACTTTGAGTTACTGTTTCGTTCGAATTCGGCGTTTTTCACTTTCAGTTTTTCACTTTTTTTTACGTAAAACTGAGGTTAGACACAGCAACTTGAAGAACTGAAGCGCCACCGGTGCACTCTCTTCGTTTATTGGTCGATAAAACAGTGTCATTGCTCCAAAAACAATAAATCAAAACATCGGCACCTTATCTCATTCATTTGAAATGCAGAAATTAAAAATTAGTGATGGGGAAAAATTGTTTTGTAAAAAATAAATTCAATGTCACATTGATTGGGGATTAAAAGGGCGCATTGTTTTAATATCGCTGGTTTTATGGGCTGCATCAGGAATGAAAAAATATTTATCTCCTTCATTTATTGGAAATGAGGTATATTCGAGAACGAAAGTGAATTTTCAACGGCTTTGAATAATTTTTACAACAATTTTGAAAATTCTAGAAAATCTCGAATTTCAAATTTTTGAAAAACTTTTAGTCAAATTGATTTTACTCTATCATAAGTTTTTTGAGAATAATCCTGGAGACTAAGTGAGATGGAGCGATTTTGTTATAATGCTTTTTTTGTAAATCTCGAAATTTTCTACCAAAGACTATCAAGACGAAATTTCGCCTTATCTATATCTGAAAACTTCATATTTTTAAATTTGTGTAATCAATTTAAACTCATCAAGTGTTGCTTGATATTTGTTTCTTTCTTTGATAATTCATTTATGAGTACCTAATTCATAATATTTCACGTAATTTTGATGATAAATTTCCGCTCGAGGTATCAAAGAATTTTGTTTACACAAAATTAATTATGAGAGTTTTGATAAATTATTTAATTTCTTTATCTATATACTAAAAATAAATCATTATTTTTGTTTTTGTTCCTCTCTAAAAAATATTTTGTAATATATTCAACAAAAAACTCGATAACTTTTTAAATTGCCATTCAGATGTGAACTTTTGGGAACATTTTGGAACATGGTAGAAATACAATTTTTGTGATGGGAATCATTTTTATGGGTCTTTTTCTGCTCTATAAAAAAAGTATCCATCGAAATTATTGTATCTCATAAAAATTCTGAGATATTCTCGATAAATTAACTCAAAAAAAAATTCCGCCTTGTTTTAGCTATCAGACTTTTTAGACAGAAATAAATCCTATATAAGAAGATGGTTCATCATCCGATATAAAAAAAAAATTATAAATTCCCTGGAGACCGTAATATTCATTGATATCGCAATAATTCACGTCTCAGACTCGTTTTTTCATTCAAACTGACCTCGGTCTATGACGAAGTGTGACTGTTATAATTTATTAATGATTTTTTAAATTAATTTAATTTACAATCGAATATTATCAACAAGACTGCCCCTGAGACTTGGACATTGCCGATTAACCCTTGGCACTTTGTAATTGATCATAAAAATTACTTTGACAGTTTCAAGATACAATGAATTACATTGAATAATATTATTAACACGAATCAATTTCTCCGAGAATCATTCTAGAAATTCTGCAGATAATTGTAATTATTTGAAGAGTCGCGAGGTGAAGGATACAGATTTTCGTTGAAGAATCATATGAATTAGAATTGCTACGGCATTAAATTGATAACCCGAGGAGATGAAACAGTGACGATTTGTTTTGGACGTGATCATCTTTTTGAGGAATTATGAGATTTCATTTTGTTTTTATTCATTTTTCTCTCAATTGCTCTTGATAAAGTCATTATTCTTAATGAATTCAATTATATCTTCCAATTGTTAATACAGCATAGGATCACTTGAAAACCCAATTGCAATTCAGAGCATTAATTCAAATATTAGGATATGAAATGAATTTTAAATTAGAGTTCATAGGAATCTGAATGCAAAATTGCCAATGCACGATTTTGCGCTTTTCGGTCCGGTAAAAGATTGGGATTTGGAAAAATTTTTGAAAGTAAAATCAACGAAGCAATAAGAAAATTATTGATCATCTTATAACTTTGTTATAGATGATTGTCGTTGCTGCATAAGGAGAGACGTGAATAAGCTAGTCAAATGGTATACTATCGATTGAGTAATGAATGATAAATAATTGATTTAATTTTTGAATAATTAATATATTGACTTACCTGCGAAATAGTCGACATCAGCTTCCTTCGCTCTAATGCCCCAGCATGTAAATTCTGATTTTAGCACGCTTCGGATGTCGATTCTTTCTCTAGTCGTTTAATGATTCACCAATTCTTTTTCGAATTCGCTTTTAACATTAGGAAATAGGTTTTTAATCATAAATATTAATTTTTGAGTTTTTTTTTTTTTCATTCGCTAATCAAACTACTTCAAATCAGGAAATTTCCGAAGTTATTGTGATTACGGGCAGCGAGTCACAGTAGACTTCCAATAAAGTTGCACTCATTGAAATTATTGTCGAACTGGCCAAGGAGTGATCTCAACTGATTTCAATTTCGAATTAATTTTGGAGGATTTGTTTCTGGTCAATGCGACAATACTTTCTCGTTAAAGTTTCTGTTTTTCCCTTATCCCTACTCTTACGTAGAGTGTTAAATTCGCAGAATGTTAAATATGTCCGAAAGTACATTTGAAACGGCGCGCTTTTAAACTTGTTCCTGATTGGCTCACTGGAGAATTAAAGTGGGGGCCAACAAGGAACTTTGATGGGTGAATCTTGAGAAATTTAACAAAGGAGGAATTTTAATGGGTGGAACTTCATTGGAAGTATACTGTCATCCTTTGGTGGGCCAATCAGAAATAAGGTTAGAAGCGCGCTATTTCAAATGTACGGCGCAATGAACTGTATAGAGGAGAATGCACTCCGTGAGGAGTAGGCATAATGATGAAGCGATAACTGTAAGGGGTAACGGAAGACCCAGTCAATTGTCAATTCTCAAACTCATTGTTCAGCAATAATTACAATTTTTTTGAATGAAATAGCAAATGCATGGACTATCTAATGAACATCTAACATTCGTTGACACTTTTTATAATGAAAACACCAATAAATATCATCCAACAATTAGTTTGAACATTCAAGACACACAAAGCTGTCCGATATCCCTTAAGGGGTAACGGAAGACCCAGTAAATTTCAAATTTTCAAATCCATTGTTTAGTAATAATTGTGATTTTTTACATTAAATATCAGAACCATCGACTTCTTAATGTCCTTCGAGTCGTTACCACTCTTCTATCATAAAAATATTGATAAATATCGTCAAACAATTAGTTCAAATATTCAATATATACAAGGTGTTCCGTTATCCCTTAACGAGAGGTTTCAATCAGACGTAGAAACTTATTTAGAAGTCTATTGTAGAACGGTTTTCAATTTTTCAAATGTCTCGGATATAGCGATAAAGCAATTTCATTGATACTTGAAGTCTTATCGCTATAAGAATCCACTTCCTGATTTTTCGAGAGAAACTTTAATCAGTAACATCTGTTTGATTCGTGATAAAAATGTAAACATAAATATTCAAAAATCAAGGAATTTTGCTTGGGATAATCTCATTGAACTTGCATTCCTTTTTTGTAGGAAAGTGATTTGTGTTAATTTTTTGTATTTAGAAGGTATTTTTTTCACGTGAAGGCATTTAATGAAGAATTTGAAAAAAGTAGTGAAGAATGTAAACCTGTTAGTTCATTTTCACAATTGGACTCTTTCTTTCTAGATGCTTCCACTTTGAAGAAAATATTCACCCGTTTCATCCCGATCTCCACCAGTTCAATGGTGAATGGCAGAGAAAGGAATGTAGGGAATATATTTTCAAGCACTTCTTACAGTATCTCCAAAATTATTGAAAATTAACTAAATCATTAAATTCAGGCGTATTCATTAAGAATACATATTTCGGGGCAAAAATTCAGTAGTAGAAATTTGAAACAAGTTTCACAATGAAATATCTGGTAAATTAAGCGTAATAGAGTGATTTCGCTCGATTCTTTTTAGTAGCCTTTGAAATTCTTTACAGAATACTTCTGCCGAAATCGCCCCATCTCATTTATTTTCCGAGATATTCTTAGAAAAAAGAGGGCTAAACTTGACTTTAATTCAACTGAATTTAATTGTCTCGAGAGAATGTTCCAAATTTTAGGCAATTTAAATCCAACTTTCAAAAAATCTCAAATATGATTAGGATGAATGGTCCAGTGGTCGAACGGATCAGACTATATATATGACTATACTCTTCAGATTCCAATGATCGAACATGAAAAATTCCATGATTATCGATACATAGGCAACAGTTTTATAGGCTCTTTTTAGAGGTGATGAACATTGTATTGTTTTTCGAAGATTAGAAACATGATATTCAACTGGATTATCAATTCCTTGCAGAATAAATACGTTAAGTAGGTCTATTACTGGTCGAGTTCGATCACTGATCAAGGAGGTGCTCCTCAAAAAAAAGAGCAATGTCAGACAAGTAGAACAAAATTTTTTACTCCAAAACAAAATTCCTCTTCAACTCGCTAACAATTGGATTCAGTTAAAGAATTATTACTCATATGCTCAAGTTAGATTTTTAGGGCGCGTGCGCCACATAATGTACTGGCAAGGGGAACGACAGTACAACCTCTGGCGCGTGACGCATCACCTTCACTTCCCCTGCACTATTTTTTTTTCTTTGCTGCTGTTGATTAATGTATCTACTATCAAATCGCCGAAAAACATCATTACAAAGCCCATCGCAATGCTATTCGTGTTATTATATTCCCTCCACCAAATTAAATTGGAAAGGAAAACCTTCTAAAACTGAAATAGAGAGGGCATTTGTTGAAGAAAAAAAAACGATTTGGAGTGTATCATAATTTTACGTCGAGGAATGGACAAGAGGGGAGGTCGAACAATCGACGAGTCGACGTTTCCTGCCGTATAGAGTGGCAACACTACCAAGCAGTAGTTTCAGTCTACATTCAGACACGACATCGTATGGTTCAATGTCGTCGTCTCCGTTGTGACGTGATTTGAATGTATTAGACGTATCAATTCATTAATTTTTGACGATCAATAAAAAATTATTTTCGCGTTAATTGTTAAAAAAAAAATTGTGTTTATCGAGTTTTTTTTGTGAATTACATTATTTATGTGGGTATGTATTTTTTTTTTTTTTTTTAGTAAATTCATATGATTTCATCGACTTTTAAGAATTTGTTCTACTTTTCAGTAATTGCTTTTTGATTGCTCTATTATTTTATCGGTAAAATGAATCAACATCCAATTAACCTGTTTTCCTCATTTCAATGGGATTGTAGTCGGAAGAATTTTTATGGTTCAATCGATTTTGATTATCGATTTGAAAAGTGATAATTTTTATGTCAATTTAGATTTCTGGGTCTTATTATTTATCTAACATATATAGCCTTCTCGGCTTTTTACATGAGACTCTTAGGTTTTTGGAGAATATCTCGAATTCTAATGGAAAAAAAAAATATATTCAGACATCTTTTTTGTTCTAGGTCTAAAAAATTATTCCTATCATTATTTGATCATCAATAATTTTTTTACAATTTTTTTGTTTACGAATTATTTAAATCATTTGAGAATCAATGAATATCATTCGAGACAAATACATCGGAATTTCTGTTTATTTCGATGCGTCAAACAAATGAATATTAATAATTCAACTTTCTCGAATTTTAATGTAAAACCTAATTTTCTTATGCGTTTATTTAATTTGCATTTTCCATGATAAACAGTGAGAAGTCTGGAACGATGTGAACAAAAAAAAAAACCTTTTTTTTCCCCCTAGAATTTATTGCACTAATTTGCATAAAAATTTAGTCAAAAATTATTATTTCATTTTTTATTAAAATCAAAATTACGAAATATTAAAATTTTAAACATTTGCACAATGATAATTGTATATTTCTACATTTTTCTCGTATTTTTATTAAATAATTCAGTACTTATTGGGTAATCGAACATCAGTGCTGTTGGAACACATGTTCAGATAAGGTTCAAGGTTATTAGTGACTGTTTCTATCACGTGAATTGATCTCATTCCATCAGTCAATTGCAATGCAACTCATTATACATTAATAACAGTAAAATGAGAAAAAAATAAATAGGATCATTGTAATTTATGGATTCACGTGAAAATAATCGTTACCCTTCTTTCATCATGAATTTATTTATTAATTTTTTCTTTCTTTTTTCGTTCAACAATTTACCAACAAAATAAATATTACTTTCACGATAGAAAGCGCCGATGGGTTGGTTGACCTCCAGTATATTTTTTTGTTCCCGTTTTCATGATTCTCATACATCTCAAACGTTACTTGACCTTTTTATTAAAAAAAAAAAAAATAACCAATAAAGAAAAATGAACGGTGACCGCGTTTGCAAGAGTGCACTGTGCGTTATCCATTCTGTGTCGTACTGATGCAACGTGATGATAATAAATTATTATTTTTTAATTTTTTTAAATCTCTTTTTCTACGTCTCCAACTATTGAAATGCAATTTTTGCTGATTCTTTCGAAGAAAAAGGACTCTTACTTTTTTTTGTCCTTTTTTTCATTTTTTACATATTTTTTAAGAGAAATCAGATGAAAAAGTATGTCAAACGGGAACAAAAAAAAGCATCGAAAGTCAGTGAGAAGAATCCGGTTTTTTTTTTCTTTTTTATTTTTACAGACTGGTTTCGCCTCTTTTGTTCTGTGTAAAGACATAAAAATCATCGACAACAAATGATTAAATATGATTTTTTTTCAATTTCAATGTCAAGAGCCGTTGAGAATCAACGAATCATCTTCTTTCTTGATTCATGATAAATGATTATTCTCCGACGAAAGGAGGAAAAGAAAAAGAGTTGAATGATACTTGAACTTGTCTTCATGAACACACAATAGTCATTTTTTTTTTCATCATCATTATAATTTTTTATTTGCTTCCATTTACCATCATTTTGTATTTTTTTGTCCACTTTTTTTCTTCCAAATAATTATTTTCTTTCACCGTTTCGTTCTGTTAATTTTAAATTACTAAAGCGAAAAAAAGCATTTATTGACCAATCTAGAATGCCACGATAATTATATTCTCACGGTTAATACACGGACAGATTGATTTAATGCGTGTTCTAGAAAAAAAAAAGGCAATCATTACAGAATTTAGAACGCAACAAAGTTTGTACGCAATTGGTTAAATAAATCTGATCATTCAAGCGATTTTTCTTCTTTTTTTTTCTTTAATTTCAAAGAAGTTGAAAAATGAAGGAAAAAAATGCTGGAATTACACGATGCTTTTGTACTAAGTCACGAAACGTGCTTTGCTTCTTCTGTACTTATCGCCCCCGGAAGACTGCTGAATCAGTTAATGTTCATTTTGTAGAACAACTGAAATTCACGTTGTTGCAGAAGATTCATTAAATTCTTTAAACGGTTCGATGGATCATTTCACTCTTAAATGAATACAAAATAAAATGAATCAATCAAATTCGATTTAATTTTTTTCATCAGTTCCTTTCAATTATTGCAAAAATTGAAAAATATTGAAAAAAGTTTATTTCCATTTTTTTTTTATAGGAAATTAGAATTTTAACAATGTCTTTCAGAAATTTTGCAAAATTTTTCATTTTCTGACATATTCAACAGAAAATTATTTAAAAAATAAGGACTCATCTCGCTTCATTTCTTCGCATCGATTATTGCAATTTCAAGATTAAAATCAAAGAATTAACTATTGCCTGGATTCATTTGCCAGCAAAATATTCATATAATTTGATGATTTTCTTTTCATAGTCTATCCAGGAATAAATTTAAAAATTCATTTTTTTTTCTTTTGAACAGATAACTATGAAAAAAAAAAGAATGGATAATTATTGAGAATATTCATTGAAATTCAGTTTGAACTAATCGTTAGTAATTATTGTATCACGTTTCCCTGCTATTAAGTTATAATAACCTGCCACCCAACGAGATATTTTCATTTAGCATACAATGTAAACGGATTATCATGAAAATTATCATGATTATCGGGAAAGAATGAATTGAAAAAAAACGAATAAAACATTAAAAAAAGAAGAGAAAAATTATGAGATAAAACATCAAAGCAAATACGGAGTCAATAGCTAGAAATCTACGCAATAAAACACAAATGAGAAATAGAAGAGAGAAAAAGAAAGAAGCATCAACTCCCATCTCTTATTGGGCATTCACTTTTTTTTTGTTTCAAATCATCTTGTCTGAGAGATAAAGATATTATTTCTTGAATACACGTGGTTCACGTGTCTCGCGGTCATTCTACGAGTGATGAATTATTTCAGTTCATCATCGTAATTTGGTTACGAAAGAGGAACGAAAATGACAGGTGAGCTGAAGCCTAATACTGCTCTGATCTAATCTTTAATACGACGAATCACTACGAATCTCATTTGTAATGAATTCTTTCTCGAGGGAAAATAAAAAAATTGACCTTAGAGAACAATTTTATTAATAATTCCGTGTTTTTTTCTCATTTGGGCTTCTGTTTTTTATTATCAAAAATAGTCGAGGGATAGAGAAGATAATTAAAGGATGACATGTGAGTCATTTGAAAAATATTTGGTGATTGATGGGGCTCAGAAAAATTTTGTTTTTCGTCCATGAAATTAACAAAAAAAAACATGACTCAATGATCTTCCCGAAATTTAATGTGTTCGAAGATGTTTGGCGGATAATTCACAAAGTTGAACAGGATAAGTTGATTCTTCTCAATATTCATTTTTAGAGGATACCATCTTGCTGAATGTTTTTTTGTAGCTCTCGGAATTTCCTACAAAAAGAAAGGATTTTACAGAGAACTACCAAAAAAAGGGAGCAAGAAAAAAAAGGACTTATTCTGTTTTAACTCTTTATTCAATTTTTGAAGAAAAAAATTGCGTTGGATTTTTTCATAATTTTTATTATGATTTTTCTCTGCACGAAATATCTGAAGCAATATTATCCAAATTCCTACAGATTTCAAGAGATTTCGTAAGAATTCTTCGCCAAGTAAAATGAACATTGCGTGATTTTCAATTTATCATGACTTGTGATACTGATGTTTCACGAGACACTAAGTCCAAAGATTTTCATGTTGACAATCATACAAGAATTGAGTTTGAATGTTGTGGGATTTTATTGGAGACATGAAACGGGGTTAATGCCAAGTTTTATCGGAGACAAGGGGAATGTGTACATTATCTACTGTCTCATGGCGAAAGAAAATATCAAGAATCCGTCTAAAACACATTCACTATCAAAACCGGCACAGAAACACGTCATACATTTATTGATAATGTGAACTTGGACTTTGATATTAATGAGAAAAATTGTTGTATCAGTATTTTTTTTTAAGAAAATTCACTCAATTTTTCATTATCATTCTAATCTACGATGTTTTTATTTCATAATTGACAATTAATTTTTATTAATCATGACAAAAAAAGCTTCAACCTTGACCATTTCGAGTTTCTTCATTTGATTTCCGCTTTAAAATTCACTACGTAGAACTCATTTTCTCATCGTCAATCATTTTGGAAATATTAATGATAAGAGTAAAAAAAAATCACATTTTTTCTTCCTCACCATCAATCCTTTCTAATCACACGACTATTAAAGATTCCTCTTTTTTTTCTTTTCCAACAGAATCAATAAAAAATGCAGCTGCACGTGATCGACTCCGAGTAATGTGACTTGTTCCTCCAATGTTAGATAAAAATAAATTATAATAACGCAAGAAAAAAGGAGATATATAAAATTGCACGACAAAATTAGTGGAGCAGAATATAAAACTCACGATGACAGGGGGACCTCATCAAGCGACACACGCGAGTCCATCACGTGGTAGTCTCAGTTGCTGTCAAGGCGGTGATGACAATTCCAGTACAAATGATATAACAGAAGTTCCAGAATTAACGCGTAATAATAAATATGCTGTTAAAGAGAAGCATTCATTTCCAAAACGTCCGGAAATTGATCTTACATTTAGTAATATCAGATATGATGTTAAAACATGGAATCTTCGAAAATTAAAACGAGGTAAGTCACATTTTTTTAAATTAATTCAATTTTTTCTTGATAATATCTTGAACGAAAAAGGTCATTATAAAAATTGAAGTCCTCCAGATTTAGAAGTTGAGGAGAGATTTTTTTTTCAACTATAACATTCTTCTTGATTTCAAAATTTTGTCAATTGTCAATAGAGGAGCTTTTTCAATAACAGCTTTTCTGCAAAGATCACAACAAAAGAAAGAATTTACTGAAATTTAATAAAAATAAAATAGCAACATAGAAAATCTGTATATTTCCCTCATAATTTATTCCACAATTAACTACATAAAAAGTGCAGTTCTATTCTTGGATGTTCGATGTAACATTAAATTGAGTATGAATAATCGCAATTAAGTTGGAGATAATTTGAATTGTTCATGAACATCAATAAACACTTGAATCTTCAAGATAATTACAATGACTCATCTTAATGAAGATAAAAATCGGATAATTAATTGCAGTATTTACATTCATATTTAATGAGACTGCAATATCAATTTTCTTTAAATATTAATCAATTTTTTTTTTTTTTCATTAAAATATCAATCGATTGAAGCAAAAAACAAGAGTGATAAACGTAGGATTGAGTTTGATTTTCCACTCACTAGTATTATTCTTATTTCTTTTTATTTCTTCTTTTCTTATACACGCACAAGTGAATTTTCAAGTATCAAAGTTTGGATTGAAGTGTCGGCATATCCGCTCATTGATGTATAATTTACACTTTGATTATTCATGCCAAGACGAGAAAGGAAACGAAGCATTGAATAAATACGTCACTAGTTATACCGTAAAATACAATTACTGCATCATTGTACTGCGGAAAATTGAAAAATTATTTTTTTTCTCCCCAGAAACAATAGTATTCTTTCTTGAAAATAATTGTTGATTAATCAAAGATGATTACTCATTTACTGAAGAAATAAATTCACGCTTACAATTCAAATTTATATTTCTGATTTTTTTTTTCTTGAAAATTCGTGGAAGAATACGTGATGAGCAACATGTGCGCCAATGGAGTGATTTTTGTTGTTTCATTCGTTTTTGCAAACTGGTCACGTAGGCCGTGGCCGTCCGTTATTATCATCATTCTTATTTAATGCATTTCGTGGCCCTTTCGCTGGGAATGCTCCGAATGGAAGCATCGTAAACGTCAGATTTTTCGATTCCGAGTTTTCATCGGAATATCACTCCAAATGATCCAAAACGTCGAAAAATCATATTTTCAAAACATGGCTGTATGTGTGCGTATGTATCTGAGTGTATTGACATGCATCGTTATTTTCTCTAAAACGGCTATACTTAGCACTCTATAAATTTGACAGTATTTTTCTTCTGTGTGCAAAATGTTGTCCGCGAAGTTTCAGCAGAATCGGTTGAAGAGTTTCCGAGGATAATAGAATTTGCAAAAGAATCTTTCTTTGGATTTTCCTAATTAAAAATTAATTCGTAGGACCCAGTTTGGGTTATGAGATTCATCTCATTAGAACTCCCATTTCTCACTCGGCTTCTCATTCCAAAGCTTATTGCCAATTGTATTGACAGGATATTAAATCTAAGAAATCAAATAACGCATAAGGAGTGCCTGCTTGGTTAACTCTCATCTCGTTTTGGAAAGATTTTTATTCTTTTTTTTTTTTTTTTTTTTCCTTTTTTTGGGTATAGGTCCTGGACCAAGTCCCATTCCGCCTAAGATTTTTATTCTCTTCAAATATTCAGTCAAGAAAAAGTCAAAATGACTCAGGGCTCAAAATTGTTCTTTCCTTAATGTTCTAGAATTTAACAGAAATATAGAATTTTGAGGATTTTTTTGTCGATCCCATTCTTTCTTACAAAAAAAATTTCCATTCAAATTACATTATCTCATTATGAACTTTTCATATAATTTATGATAGTATTGTGCAGTAGAAGATCGGTAAATGAGAAAAAGAACAGGATTCAACATTAATTTTTTTATTATTCCAACTTTTTTATGAATCTTATAAATTATCCGTAAAAATATAAAACTGAATGTATCAAGTTTTTTTTTAATTTAATTTTTCAACTCTATCGGAATTTCGAATGAGATTTTAAAAAAATCGGGGTCCAATCAATCGGATTTTTTTTTGTGAGTGAAGGTCTTTACTAAAGAATTTTTCACAGGTTTTTTGTCTTTTTTTTTGCAATTCGTGAAATCACTTGTTAAAAAAAATCTGGATCGTTTCGCTCCAAAATTTTTCATTAAAATTTTTTTTTTTATTCCAAAATCTATCCAAAGAATTGATGATAAATATTACCACTAACTGATTTTATTCTACGAACCTAATAAATTTTGAAGAGCGATGAAATTAAAATTTATGATGTGTCGCTTGTAACGAGAATGAGACAATAAAATTATCCGATAAGTGTCAGGTTTGAATACTAAAATTTTATAAGAAAAGTAAAAAAAAATCATGAATGATGTCACTATTAGTGTCAAATGTCTTTCAATGTTAATTTATCATTTATAAATTATTATTATTATTTTTAAAAAACCGGATGCTATGTGACATTTAATCATTTACGTGCATAAGCGAGCATTCTATTTTCATCAAGATGAGAATTATTGTTGCTCTTTTAATTACGAAATAAAGAAATGAAATAATGAACGTAAATCAGAGATGATAAAATCTGCAAGAGAATGTTTTTATTCCTCGAAAGTTGAAGGAGAAATTTGTTACATTAATTCAGTAGTGAAATGGTAAACGAGGCGGAATTGCATGAAATTATAAATTGTTTAAAATATCTCGATTTGCACAAGAAGCACGTGATTTTCCAAAAATCAATGAGCTTTGATAAGTTTTTGAAAAAGTGTAATTCATCTATTTGATCGCCATACACTGTATCATTCTGTAATTGAATAATGTAGCCATTATTATTATTTTTTTTTTTAATTTTTTATGTACGCTTTTTTTCCTGCAGAATGAACGGTATCGGTTTGAATACTAAATAGAAAAAAAAAGAAAAACATCAATGAACATTGAAATTTCGAAATTCTAATGAAAAATTAAATAATACATGAACTTGAATTATTGATCGAAGATTGAATGGAATGAGTCAAAGATTGTTCTCAAGATTTTTAAATATTAAAAAAAATGTTGAAAAAATCTTTTATTTGAATTTTCATGAATTCTGGTTAATGCTCTCTACCATTGAATAAACAGGATTTATTGCTTATTCAAATGAAAAATTCATTTTTCCCGAATACTGTATATTGAAGTGCACTAAATTATCTTATCAAATATTACAGAGTCTAAGGAGATTCTTCATGGTGTAAGTGGAGAATTACGTGCTGGTGAATTGACAGCAATAATGGGTCCTTCTGGTGCTGGTAAATCAACACTGCTTAATGTTCTAGCTGGTTTTACGTAAGTTTTTTTGCTTTTATTTCAAAAGTATTATGAAATATTTCTGAATAAATTTTGTATTGATGATTTTATGAATCCGGAAAATTTACGATAGCAAATGATGAGAAAACAATAGTTTTGTATTTTCATTCTTTTATAATTTTTTTTGGCATTTTTTAATTTTAGAAAAATGGGTTCCTAAATAAGCTTCAAGTTGCTGACACGAAAATAATTTTTAATTCAATTTTTTCACATAATTTTCATGAAGAGTTTCTTTAGTTTCTTCATGGAAAAATGAAAAAAAAACGTACTCTAACTGCCACCGCGATATACCGTTATCCTTTGGAACAATGAACCGCTTAATGAACACAATCCTTCATAATTTTCAATGTTACTCCATTCTACTTCATCCTCCTCGAATAATTCTTAATTCAATAATAAACTCTATGTAATTTCAGTGTTCAGAATGTCTCTGGTGAAATTTTTGTTAATGGAAAACGTCGTACACCATACAGTGAGAGATGGAAGAGAACATCAACTTACATACAACAGGACTCATTACCACGTACTAAATTGACTGTTGGTGAGGCTATGACACTTGCTGCTAATTTGAAACTTGGTTATACAATTAGTTCTACGGTGAAGCATACTCAGGTAAATAATTTAGAATAATAATTTAAAATTTTTCTTAAATTTTAATTTCATTGAATCAGATTTTTTTCAGAAAAAAATTAAACATAAATTAAGAAGGGAAATAGTAGAAGAGAATAATTTGAAAAATTCGAAGTAAATTATTTTGGGGATATCTTAAAAACAATATTATGTAGGGAAGAAGATAATACCTGCAGAAAAAATTTTAAAAAATTACTATTTTATTTATCGTGGAGATTCAGAAAATGATTTAGTTTTCATCATAATTGAAAAAAATCAACGATTCACTCTACGTAACTCGTTGAAAAAAAGAGGAATGGACTTGATTAATGATCGTAAAGAAGCTTCTAACACATTTGCTTGAATTCTCCTGATTTACCAATCCACTGTATTGATTCAAAGGGGAAGAAACTACTAAACTAGAAAACTGCCAAGGAATAGATTGTGAATATATCTCGGATTATTTTTCAGGTCCTAGAGTTACTAGAAATGCTGGGATTGAATCTCTGTTATGATACACTATGTGGACGTCTCTCTGGTGGACAGAAAAAACGTTTGGACGTTGCCTTTGAGCTTTTGAGCAATCCTTCAGTATTATTCCTCGACGAGCCAACAACAGGTGAATAGATCAATTTCATTTGAATATATCATCCCCTTGAACACACAAAGTGACATAAGTGTCATGCTAATACATAACACTTACGCCTCTTTGTTTTTAAAATGACGACATAATTGTCTCACTAATAACACGAGATGAGTTTCGAAACAATTTTATATTTTTAAGAAATTATGAATATTCTTTCTTTTACATTTAAATTGCACGAAAAAACGTCTCTGGGAAAGCAAAAAGAAACGATAGAATTATTTTATTTCCCAGGCAAGAAAAAAAAAACAGAAATAAAAAATAATGACTATTTGTTCCAGGTCTTGACTCTGCATCCTGCAGTTCCTGTATTGCTCTGCTTCAGCGATTGGCTAGAGTAGAAAAACGTACAGTAGTTTGTACAATCCATCAACCAAGTGCATTATTATTTGAAATGTTTGATTCACTTTATGCACTTGCTGATGGTCATTGTATATATCGTGGTCCAATATCCTCACTATTACCACATTTTACATCAATCGGTATTTCATGTCCATCATATCATAATCCAGCTGACTTTTTAATTGAAGTTGCCATTGGTGATTATGAAATTAATGTTGATAAATTGGCAAAAGCAGCTGAAAATATGTGGAGTGATGCTGGAAAAATTAGCACCGGAAAATCCATTGATAATAAAAAAACTATTCAAATGTCTGTCAATGATGATCCACCACCACCACCAGCTGGATTTTTAGCCCAATGTTATTTACTGTACAAGAGACAACTATTGTGTTTGAGGAGAGATTCATCGTTGATGATAGTGCGTTTATTATGTCATTTGATGATCGGAATTATATTTGGTTATTTGTACAGGGGCAGTGGTTATCGTGCTAATGGTGTACTTGCTAATTACGTTTATTTATATGGCTCATTATTATTAGTCGTTTATACTGGAAAAATGGCAGTCACAATGGCATTCCCAGTTGAAATGCAAATACTTACCAGAGAACATTTTAACAGATGGTATAAACTAGCACCTTATTACATAAGTTTGTTGCTAGTTGAAATACCATTTCAAGGTGCTTGTGCTACAACTTATTTGATTGTTAGCTATTGGCTAACTGGACAACCAGTTGAGACATACAGAATTATAATATTCATGGTTGTTTGCATTGCCGCTAGTTTGTGTGCACAAGCATGGGGATTTTTCATCGGTGCGACTACTCCTGTTAAGGTGAGTGTTTTTTTTATTTCTTAAAAAACAACAAAACATTTATCTTTGCCTTCAGATAGTCTATACATTTTTTGTAACGACTTCTTTTGTTGAGAAAACTCAGATTCTTCCTCGGATACTTTTTTAGAATTACAAAAGAATAGTTGAAAAATTCTTAGAATTCTCATGAAATTGATTGTATTCCGGGAGAACTAATGACAGAGCTGTATAGAATTATCTCGTGTTAATGCTTCACTATTAAGGCACTAGAAAAAAAAAAGAAAATAGTCAATGAAAAAGAACGAGTCACGGAAAATATTATTCATTATGCATTTAATTTTTTTTTTAAATCATCAGTCATTAAAATGCCAATGTATTTGAATATTTTTTCTCATCAAAATAAATCATTATTATCTCTCTGGACTTCAACATTATGAATGAAGTCCAGATGAAGTTTGGCTCTTTGTACTTCGTCATTATTGTGTCTTTAGATCGATAATGATAAATTGGAATTTATCTTTCATCTTTTCTTGTCGGATCATTATTGTTTCTGCAGACAGTGATGATACAGTCAATGAGGTTCATGAATTTTTCATACCGACGAGAATAGATCATCGGCTTAGAGACAAATTAGTGTGAGAACTGAGTTGACGATGAATCTTAGTGAATTTTAACAAATTTTCCTCTCGAACTATCCCCATTTTTTAACCCGAAAATCAAATATTCAGTGAGAATAAAATTTTGAATAAATAGTCGGTAACATGATGGAGAGACAATATAAAAAGAAAAAATTATGCAGATTATATCTGTGCCTAGTCTAGCAAAAAATATCAAGACATTTTTTTTGCTATATTAGCCTATCTGTCCTGTAAAAAATTTCATAATCTGTAAAAAAAAAATGTAATGAATTATCCCTTTCTGAGATGCTTCTAAAATAATTTGCATTTGATATTTCAAGTCATCTTCTCCTATCACTCAAAGAGCAAATCAGAAAAAAAAATTGTTGGTGAATTTTTCCAAAATTTTTTGTAGATGCCTTTACTCTCGAAAAATATCCCCGATCACTCTGCCCAGTCTGAAAATAATGTTTTTAATCTGTTGTTTTTTTTACTTTTCAGATTGCAGTTTTTGCTGGTCCGGTGATAGCAGTACTTTTCTCAGTTTTCGGTTTTTGTATACGTTATATGGATACACCAGCCTATTTCCGTTGGATGTTTCACATATCATATTTTCGTGCTAGTTTTCATAGTTTGCTTTATACAATATACGGATTCAAGAGAAATGATCTATTCTGTGATGATATTTATTGTCACTATAAACAACCAGATAAATTCCTCCAAGAAATGGAAATCAGTGACACTAATGTAATGAATAATTTAATACTAATTATTGGTATGGGTGTATTGATGCATTTACTGACAGCAAGTGCATTGTGGTGTAAATTGAATAGAAGATAAATTGTATCTTTTTAATTTATTGGAAGAAGTGAATTAATTTTACGATTACTTTTTATAAATTAATTGATGAAATGAGACACGTCAATTTCACTTTTTAAATGATTTCCGAAGGAATATCTCCGGAATTCGAGGAAGATGAGGAAATTTTCCCGAAAAAATTCCCATCTTTCTCAGATTCTGGGATATTCCTCAGAAAGCTTAATGTCGAGTTGCGTCATCTTATACTACTCCCCTTAGCGCTCATGTTTTTATGGAAAATTTTAAAATGTGAAGAAAATTGAAATTCTCGAGAAGAAATACTTTATTAAAATTTTTGTGAGGACCTTTCTCGTAGTTCTATTTTTTCTCTACGAAAAAAATTTACGAAAAAAAGGCAAAAAAAATTGACTCATTATTTTGTTTTGCCTCTATACCACTGACATCTCCATTAGATTTCGAAAATTTCCATAAAACATGAAGACGAATTGAAATAAACTTGTCTCGGTTTATCTCTTAACTACTGATTTATTTTATGTAAAGAATAATGATGATAAATAATTCATCCTGTGGTTACTGCATGACAGTATTCCAGAAAGAATGGCCTCACCCAATTTGTGAAAAATCAACTATCAATTCAATTTTTTTTCAAATTCAATCGACTTATAATCAGAAAATGTAATTGCTCTCCTTTTTATCGAGAAATGCAGAGGCAAAAAATGAGTGAATGGAGGAAATTATCTCAATTATCAATCTTGAATGAAAAAAGCATCTTGCCAAGCCAATTTTGCCAATTGATTGATCTGTATTGTTCTCTCTCACATTAATTGAAAAAAAAAATATTTCGATAAAAGATCTTGCAGGTGGGCCATTGCGTGAGCCTATCAGAGCTTTAGACGTATCTTTAATTATTGCTAATTAAAACAAGATTTTATCTAAAAAATTTTCGTATCGCTGTTTGTAACAGGGTTTTATGCTACAATTTTCCTTATTTTTTATGTATCAGAAATTTTTTAATATAATTATTAAATTTAGGTTTGAAAAAGCGTAACATGATAAATAAGAAATTGAGTAGTGATTAAATAATGTAACTAGTCGAGAAAATAACTTAATTATTATTTTATGTGAATGTCATTACTTAATAAGAATCCAGTGTTTAATTTGTAAGGAAAACATATTGATTTATAAATAAACAAAAATTGATAAAATCAAAAAATTATAAATTTATTGATATGAGAAAAAACAGGTATTCTGTCAGAAATTCAAGTCAACAAGCATCACTGAGGAAATAATTTTCTCAGTTAGAATCGAATTCATGAATCCACAATATTACAGTGATTTTATTGGAAAAAAATGTAGAGACAAGTTCTGTAATAATTTTCTATAACTATCCTAAAAATTAAGCGACATAGTGTAACTTTTGTTCCAATTTTTTATGCAGAGAGCTTCAGAAAAGGTCTACATCAAAATTCCGTTATCTTGCGAAGTTTCTAAGATATCCTCAAAAAGCCATTGAGAAAATCGACTTATCCTGTTTTACCTATTCACCATAGATTTGTTGATATCTATTCATTTATTTAATATCTAGAGAAGCAATGAATTGAACTCTCATTCCATCTTTTCACTTGTTTTGAAAACGAATATAAAGCTTACAGATGATTTTTCCTTTCTTTGGAGAATATGTTGGAATTTAAGCGAGATAGGGCGTTTTTGTTCTGATCCTTTTTTTTTGCAGCTCCGGAAATCTACAAAAAGAAGAGGATCAGGACAAAAAGGCATTTCTCCATTACTTTCCGCAATATCAAAATAAACTGGTTATGAAATTAGTTCAATTTCTCTGAAATTTTCATACATATTTTTTTGAATTTGAGTTCGAACCGCTGAAATTCCGTTCCGCAATGAGAGGATAGTGTTTTCAATGGTCCTAGCGACAGCACGATGAGCGACAGCAGCAGGTACCTTAATCCTACGTATTATCAGCCTTGGAGAGTGAAGGCGCGATCATTCGAATTCTCAAACTCTCCGCAAATACACACATACAATCAAGTAAAGATAGTAACACTGTTTCCAACAATGTGAGTACTTCAATTTCAGTATCAGTATCAGTTTGCGTTCACGCGTTCGCTCGTTAACACCAGCACTGTTACACTTCCTAATTCTGAAAATTCCCTGGCTCTAATCATAGACCAATACATATGTAAAAGGCAAAAAAAAATTACTAGAAACTCATTTGCATTTGAACGTATGAATTAATCGGTAATTTCCATTTCTAAAGTTGTGAAAAATCAAATGAAGTGAATCTCAATGTGCGGAAAGAGTTTTAAGATAATTTAATCATGAATTATTATTACTCATAACTGAGTGTTTTTTTTTTATCTTCATTTTTTCTAATTAAATAAATGTAATTTTTGTATTTTTGGAACTCTATTTTTTTCTATATTCATTTTAATTAAATAATGAATACGAAAAGAATGAAGAGTGTCGATTCTAGTGATCGATCATTAAACGTAACATTCGATGGATTAAAACAAATTGTTAGAACCGGTATCTCTAGAAGTGGTAAGTTAATATTAAACACCAATAATAATAATAATAATCAGAACTGAACAACGAATCACAGTAATTAAACCTCTGCTTGGCATTGCCATTATCACCACTCAATGATAAATAATTGAACTGCAATACCCCCGCTATCAAAAAATCTGCATTGTATTATATTTTTCTGATATCAGTTTTAGTATTTATTTTTTCTGTTGAGAATCAAAGAAAGTCCAACGACCGCTTTATATCTCTTCTTCCCCATGTGTCGTTGCTATCTTCTTTTTTTTACTCTCTTACCACATGTAACATATATTTCAAGTGCGAGACGGGTTTTTTCATTGTAGCTATATTGGTAGATAAAATTAACTCAGAATAATAGTAATAATAATATTAATAATAATAATATTTTTAATAATAATAATGATAACGGAGAGTATAAATGATGACTATTGTATTATAATTTCGCACGTGCACTCCATTATAAATTCACACCGGAACTGAGGACAAACTACAAATTTGTCGTATCATTATCTTATAATTTTTATTATAGGTGTCACTGTCATAACTATTGCAGATTCAATTTTTTTTAAACTAGTTAAGTAGTAAAGTAACGAGATAAGTGGATTCAATTTGTCGATGTATTTTTGTTTTTTAATTCGAGAATTCAAGGGATATAATGGAATTTTTGTTAGAAGCTACTATAATTGATAGATTGCCAGATATTTGATGAGAATTAATGATAAAATTCGGCGGAAGTCACAAAGTACGGGGTTTCGAATTTGAATTAAAAAAAAAAAATCTAAAAATATCTCGGTTTCTTTCAGAGATACATTAATTATTATTAGAGATTCCACTTCTTTTTTTCTTCTTCATACTATCGTTTGAAGTACTGAAAATTGATTTGTTTTAATTTCATTGGGGGAAGATCGTTGTTAAATGGAACTCGGGGTCAAAATTATCTAGGATTTTGTTTCGGTATGATGAACTCTGCGCAAGAATCTGAAAAAATTTGAGAGGATGCTCAAATATGTCTACATTTTTAGGGAATTTTTTTGGGAATTGTTTTGTGAAGAGTTTCAGTCTAAAAAAAAAATCCTGGTTCATTTTCACTGAATTTGTTCTTAATAAATTCAATACTTTCTTCGACATTTATCGCTGTTTCCATAGCGCTATCAGGGAAGGGTTCGATTCCAAAGAGATAGCAAGAATATGTGGTTAAAAACTTAAAAGCGAGTATCTTTTTTACCAATTCCCTACGAATTTCTATGCGGAATTTTGAAAGTTTAGGAACTTGTATATTCGGATATAAATACACAGATACGTTAGACGTATCATAATGATGATATTTCATCTGGAAGAACGAGTATTATAATGAATATTTATGCTATACTCTCAACATACGATCCACTGGTAACACCGCCTTTTTTTTACCCACGTAAGAGCCTTTTTTTGCAATTTTAATGCGTACTAAATCCAGAGAAAGTCAGAGTCATCAATGAAGAACGAGAAGAAGCTTACCAATAACATACTGTAATGAATTTTTTTTTAAAAGTAACAAAAAAATCTTCATTACTAGAATTTTCATAATTTTATCTTGGCACTGATGACACAATTAAATATTTAACTACACGAATATTCCATGATATTTTACTGAGCTTTAGACACATTGATAAATTTATTATCATCTCATATTGTGATAAAAGTTATCTCAATTAAATGTTTCAATTCATTTTTGATTTCGATAGTCATCCCAATGTCGTATCACTTTTTTTTTTTTTCATTTTCATGACATCTCATGATTTCTATATAATTACATTCTTTTCGATAAATCAATTTCTATCGATCAAAATTAATTCTTATCAGAATGATATGACGTTAAGTGGATTTTTAACAATACGATAATAAAAGAATTGATGAAAAACTAGGGCAATAATTACATGTTCTTTTCCATCCAAGAATGAAAAATGTGAGTGAGAAAATTCATGAAATATTTTAATAATTTATCTGCATTAATATCTTAGAGTCCACAAAAAAATACAGTGGAGTTTCTCTATATTTGACTCGTCCGTCCATGACCATTCTCTATACTTGATATACCTTTTTATCCCTATCACATCACATTCTTGTCTCATACGCGTAGATCAACCCAGCCAAATGCGCAATGAAACAATTGAACTCTGAAATTTTGCACATTTCCATTTAAGGACTTCTTGTCCATTGGTCATTTCGGTGGTCATCAAAAATCTTAGCGGGGACAAGATCGTCAAAGATAGACGGAGGTCAAATATAGATGGGTCAAATGTGAAGGGATTCCACTGTGATCCATTATACTTGATCAAGATGAAGCTGTTTCGTTGGCTCCTGTCTAGTTCAAGATTGTGAAAAATCGCACACTCATGAAAAATAGCAGAAAAATAATAGCAACAGGAAAAAATCTGTGGCATTGCATCTGCTCATGCCTTGTAAATACCGAAACTCACGGTTTTGCTACGAGTACAACAGACTTCCAGTAAAGTTCCACCCGTTGAAATTCCCACTTTGTTGAAATTTTCAGGATTCTTCCGTTAAAGTTCCTTATTGGCTCCCCCCACTCTGCTTCTTTAATGGACTAATCAAAATTGAGATTAGAAGCGCGGCATTTCAAATGTATTTTCGAACATATTTTAACATTCTGCCCACTGAACTGCGCAGAGGAGAATGTTCTTCATAAGAGTAGGGATAAGGGCGAAACGGGAACTTTAACGTGAGGTCCTGGACGGATGGGTGAACTTATTTGGAAGTCTACTGCATCATGAAATGAGTAAATTATGTTTCATTATTTGTATTACTCAACAGAAAAAGAGCTGTTGCATGATATCAGTGGTGACTTCAGATGTGGCGAATTGACTGCCATTATGGGTCCTTCCGGAGCGGGAAAATCGACTCTCATAGACATCCTGGCTGGATTCATGTAAGAAATTATTTCACAATTGACCTGTGTTTTGCTTTTTCACGAAAAGAAATAAAAAAAATGAGATTAAAAATATCAGGGAAATAATCAGTTGTATGAGGATGATTACAATTTTGATGTTGATGACATTTTTAGTTTGTTTAATTTTTTCATATTCAATGTCAGCGTGAATTGAGATAGTCCATTATGATATGAAAGAGGAAATCGTGAATTTATATTTTATTTCATTCAATTAAATTTTAATGGTGATTTCATGAATATTCAATGTTTTTAGGTCACAAACGAGTGGTACTGTATCAGTTGGTGATTCTCCACGTAATCTTGCCTCATTCCGTAGATCATCAGTATACATAATGCAAAATGATTATTTAGAGCCTCTATTGACAGTGGAGGAGAGCATGCACATTGCTGCAGATCTTAAACTTCGCTCGGACTATTATAATAAATCACAAAGGGTAATTCAAATCCATTAGAATAACTGAAATTATTGAATTTTTCTCTTCACAATACAACTATTTATTAATTCCTTTGATAAGGAATTTTTAAGATTTTTTTTTCCTTCAATTCATGCAGATCGAACAAATTGTAGTGGCCATGGGTCTCGACAAATGTAGACACACGAGGACATCAGAGCTCAGTGGAGGACAGAGGAAGAGACTTGCGATTGCTCTTGAAATTGTTAATAATCCACCAGTTATGTTCTTCGATGAACCAACTAGGTAATTCATGCCTTCTTTTCAATAAGATTCGCTTTTAAATTCACAAAGTATTTTGATGGAATTCGCTTTTTTTAAGAATTTTCGTAACATTGACACAAATACACAAGGACTTTTCTTATAAAAAATTATATTAATCGCTCAAATGAAATTTTATAAGTGAAATTTTTTTCTTAAAACAAAAAGATCTCCACGAAAATTCTGCTATTTGCTATAATTTTTGACCTGATCAGATCTAAAGTTTGACTCGATTTCATCAGATCCACCTTACCGAACAAAAAGAGGGTGCGTGGGATCCCCGCGCGGTAGAAGTGAAACTTCTTGCCTATGAGGTGTAGATCAAGATAAATTATGAGTATTTTTTTAATGCACAAGAGATAAAATTTCTCGTTCGTTAACGAAATATAATTTTTTTCACAACCAATAGATTTTTTAAACTCATTGTGTTTGTGAATATTTCTGGAATTGACCGAGATAGAGCGATTTTGTCACAATCTTTCTCTCGTGTAGCTCTTGAAATTCTCTACAGGAAAGGACGAGGGCAAAATTGCCTTATCCTCCTGAAATTTCGAAGTATTTAAAGAGAATTGCTGATAAGATGAAATTAATCCGTCTGAAAACTTTGTTAGATATATATTTTTTTAATTCCAGTTTTTCAAGGATATTTATAAAATTGAGCGAAATAACAGACTTTTTCTGGAGAGCTTTTTTGTAAACAATCTGAAAATGTGCGAAAATGGTTTCCACATCAATTGCCTTATTTTGCTCAGTTTCTGAGATATTCATCAAAACCTTATGACACCGTATAGATATATACGTCTCCGTTGCGATGTTTTTTTCTTTTGAAGAATCTATCATAATTTAATAGAGATATACTTAGGAAAAGATTCGAGTGAATTAACGCTGTCTCTCTTAGTTTCTGGAATGTTCATAAAAAATTGACGAAAGCAAAAATAGACTTATAGCTGGAGTTTCTTTTCCAATAATTTTTCACGAATATCTTGGGAGATCCTTTTGAAAACATTTATCAAATAGAAATAACAGAGGAATAGTTTTACCTCTGAAAAAAATGACTTTGTATTTCAATGAGTTTTTGAGAATTTTGGAAACTAAACGAGATAGGGCAACTTTACACCGGAGATTTTTTATACGGAATTCAAAGAGCTACAAAGAAAGAAAGAGCGAAATAATTCTATTTGGCTTATTTTCCAAGAAATTTTAGAATTGTTAATGATAGAAAATTAACATTTTGGTTTATTTCTTCGCTATTAAATTGTTTTTCAATGAATATCCCGTAAACTAACCGAGATACAGCGGATTCGCCTGATTCTTTTTTTGCAGAGAACTCTAAGAGCTGCATGAATGGATGAAGACGAAATCGCTCTATCTCCCTTGGATTCCGAGATATTTTCAAAGAACTGACGGCTTTTCTCACGATTACACTAGCATGTAGCAAGCGATAGAAGGACTAGCGAATGAATCAACATCGGGTTTCTTCGGCTTCCATGCCCCACCAAATAAATTGTGGCTTCGGCACGCCTCGTGTGTCGATTCTTTCGTTAGTACGACAATACACTGCGGCGTCACCTCGCTTCTCCCACTACCCGACTACCGTGCCTATAGAGCCTGCAGTCTCGCTCCCACTCTAGCTTCCCCCGCCAACAACGCAAGACTTCTCCTTTACCCCCACTTCTCGACTATCGCGTTCCCCTCAAAACTTGACGGTTTCGGTACACGCTCGAAAAAAGTTGGTCCCCTGCCAAAAGAAGTTTCACTTCAAAAATTGAGCTTAATTGAGGCTGATCAGATTTAATTATAACGAATCGGATCTGAACAAATCTAATCAGATCGCATCGTATTTCATTCGATTGAAGTAGATCTGACGGATCAGAAATTTCAAAAAGAAGACTTATTTTTCTCACCAAAATAATATGATTATTTTTGTATAATAATCATGAATTGCAAAACGGTTACAGGAGACTTCCAATAAAGTTCCACCCATTAAAGCTCCTCTTTCCTCGAAGTTCTCAGAATTCTTTCATTAAAGTCCTCACTAGTTCTCCAACTCTGATTTTTTAGTAGACCAATCGAAATTGAGTTCAGTAGCGCGGTATTTTGAAATGTACTATTGGACATCTTTTAAAATTCTACACATTGAACTGCGCTAAGGGGAATACTTCACTTCACAATGAACCGCACAGAAGAGAATACTCTTCGTAAGAGTAGGGATGAAAGCAAACCGGTAACTTCAACGAGAGGTTCCGGTCAGATGGGTGAACTTATTCGGAAGTCGACTCTGAAAATATAGTAACTTTGAGGAACGAACGAATAATGATAAATTAAACTTGATTGTTCAAAATTAGGGGAGACCATGGACCTTCTGGTCAAAATGATTCGGAATTTTTTTTTCAGAGTAAAAGAGTCTACAAAAAAATTTGAAAAAATTCACCAACAATTTCCACATATCGGAGCATCTTCCCAAATTTTTTCAAATTTTTTCATAAAGTCCTTCACTAAAAAAAAGACTCCTGGATCATCGTGCCATGGAGCTCAGCTTTCGGCATCATTTCCCAGATATTTCTCCCCGAAATTAATCCTGAAATAGACTTGATACATCCCATTGTCCACTGGATTACTAAATTGTTTCCTCCATTCACTTTATTTCTTCATTGTTTTGATTTAAACAGTGGCCTTGACAGTGTCACGTCGAAGCAGTGTATAAGTTTGCTGAGAGCACTTGCACATGAGGGGCCACGCACTGTTATCATGACAATTCATCAGCCAAGTGCAACACTTTTGGATATGATGGATCATTTGTATGTTGTTGCTCAAGGTGCCTGTATTTATACAGGTGGTACTAAGGCTGTTGTACCGTATTTAGCAAGCCATGGTCTTCATTGCCCCACTCACTACAATCCAGCTGACTTTCGTAAGTTGATATGAATTGTTATTATTATTGTTTTGCGAATCTACCATTCATTCTTTGATTCGTAAAAAGAAAGAGAAATTAGGATTAAAGGATTTCCATCAGAAAACTAAGAGAATTTGCGATTTTTCAATTTTTTTTCGGATGCTTCCCAAATGGGTAGTTTTTGGGGCCTTTTTTATAGTACTATACGATTTTCCTTCGTAGAGAATTGAATCGAGTTTGAAAAGTGTTTTTTATGAATTTTCTAATAACTAATGGTTTTAAATTGATTTCCCTCTAATTCTTATTTTTTTTGTTGAAAATGTGCAGATAATTCTTCATTGATATTCTTTTCTTTCCAATATTTGAGCTTGTTCCCTTTTTATTCTGTTGAAGAGTCTTTCCTATAAGAAAAAATGTCAACCAACGCAAAAAAACAAAATAAAAAATATTAAAGACAATGTCGTTATTTTCGAAAGGAAAATTTAAAAGCTGAAAATAATGTCAAGTTTCATAATTTGGGAGAAAAAAATCCTTCCTAAAAAATTGCTTTTTTTTGATGAAAAACTATAAAAAAACTGAATTAAATTTGAAATTTTATTTCAACAGTGATGGAAATATGTAATGGAGATTACGGTGATTATAACGAAAAATTAATGGAATCAATTGATAATGGAAGAAGTAACGCCTGGAGATCAGTGTCAAGTGATGATATTCATTCGAAACTCGATAACGATCTAAATCTCGAATTGCCACAAATCGATGAGATGAGTTCATTAACTGATGCAAGTGCCATATATTATGCAACTGGTTTTCCGAAACAGTTGCTAGTACTTTTGAGGAGAAATTTCATTAGACTCTCTCGAGACAGGGTAAAGTATTAACGAGACAAAATAATTCATTTATGCTGATTTCATAAACATGTGAATTTATGATTTTCCTTTTATTTTACGATTCTAGGTCTTAACATTCACGAGACTCGGAATGCACTGTTTGATAGCCATTTTTTTAGGATTTGTTTTTTACGATATTGGCCAAGATGCCGAAAAGGCACGTCACAATACTGGTCTATTATATTTAAGTCTGATGTTTCTAATGTTCAGTGCATTCAGTGCCACAATAATAACATGTGAGTATCATTTTTATTTTAAAATTGATTGTAAAAGCGAAGTAAAAATAATTTATACTTCCATCTGGCGATTACTTCTGTAGTGAAAAGATTGCAGAAGATAAGCCGATTTTTCCCTCTGGAGATTCATTTGCATCAATTGAAAAAATAAACAGCTTCGGAAGAAATTGTGAAGAAACTTTTTCTGTACAAAAGTGTTCAATCATTTTCTATAATATTTTTTTTTGTACAAATTTTCTCATTCACTAAATCCCGAAATATTAAAAAAACACCGTTAAAAAATTGTTAATTTTACTTTGCTACTAATTTTCAAATTTACTACGCAAATGATTAAGCTAATAATTATGTTCAATTGTTTCATTAAAGTTCCATCTGTACTACCAATTATGGTGAGAGAACACTTCAACAGATGGTACAAATTACGTTCATTTTATTTGGCGAATAAATTGGCAGATTTACCAATTCAAATAACTGCTGTAACATTATATATTTTAATCGTTTATTTCATGACTGGACAAATAGTAGAGGGAAGAAGATTCTTTTTATTATCAGGTACTTGTCTTGTTGTATCACTCGTAGCACAAAGTATTGGTGTTATTGTTGGAATTGCACTGAATGTACAGGTAAAAAAATCATTTTTTTCTTTTCTAGAAAATATACATTCGATTGTCAATAATTTTTATTAAAAATTATTCATGTGACTAAATAGTAAAAAAAATATTCTCAGAATGGAGTTGTATTTGGTCCTTTTTTCATAATGCCATTTGTAATATTCAGTGGCTTCTTTGCTCATTTGAATGATGCACCATGGTACTTGCAATGGCTCTTTCATATTTCATTCTTGAAGTATGGATTTCAGAGTGTTATGGCAGCTATGTATGGGTGAGTATTCAAAAATAAACTGGCAGAGTGAGCAAATCAGTCAAGTTAGTTTTGTCATTTCCATAAGAATATAAAAAAAAAGTCATCAGTTTTTTGGAAAATATCTCGGGATCTAAAGAGATGGACTAATTTTCTTTATTACCTTTTTCGTAATTCTGATGTTCCTCTATTGGAGAAGCCACTATCAATATTGGTTTATCTCGCTTGGATTTCGAACTGTTTCCAGAAGCTGGTGATTTAATATCCTCATTAGGGAAGATCAGAGCAAAATTATCCAATTTTTTTTTGAGAGTGATAGCCTTTATCAAAAAATTTGAAAAAATTGCCCAATAATGTTCTCGATTTTTTCTAATCTTTTCATGAAGTCCATCACTCACGAACGAAAATTTTGTATCATTTTGCCCCTGAGGTCAATTTTTCCAATTAGAAACTTCTTTTTTTCAAATATTTTTAGAAATAATCTAGATAAGAATTTTTTGCATGGTGCTTATTTGTTGGTCACAGCTAGAAAGTAGTTGAAAAATTTTGCTATCTCTCTATACTATAACATACATTGTTACAAGTCGATTCACCTGTTTTCACTTCTTCACTACTGAAGTGTGATAAAATTGTTGTTTTGATAAAACTGAGAGCTGCAAACAGACATAGACTAAAATTCCTTTATTTTTTTTAGATTTTTAGATACTTCATGAAAACTATCTTGCGTCATTTTATCACTCGATAGCCAAATTTTTCCTGAAAATAACAATTTCAAAGTCCAATAATTCAATAATTTCCTCAATTTATTTATATTTCAGATTCGACAGATCAAACATGAATTGTGCTGACACTTATTGTCATTACAAGTATCCAATAAAGCTGCTAATCGATTACGATATGAAAAATGTGGAATACTGGCTGCCAATGATCTTCCTTTTCTGTCTTTACATCACTCTTGATATCGTGGCCTTCATAATTCTCCGATTAAAACTAAAAAAAATCGTCTAACAATATTATTCTCATATTTGTTTTTTCCTAACGATAAAACAATGCAAATAATTAATAAGAGGACCAATATTTTTTATTATTCTACACAAAAACATTGTGTGGAGAATCATGGAGAGAATCTAGTCAATAAATATCAGACAATAAAAAAAGAAAAAGAAGAAAAAAGAACAATAATTGTTAACGAAAAAACTGAGAAGAAAAACGGCTGAAAAAGTATAGATTTTGTACTGTATTGAAAAAAAAATTACATTGAAACTATATTTCCGAATAAATTCAACAAAAGATGTGAATATTGAGTAATAAAGAGATGAAACGAGATAATTTTTCAGCAATATCTCTGACTTGAATGGATAATTCTTAATACAATTCAGTAATGAAGAGGTAAAACAGAATATATCGACTTATCTTTGTGATCATTTCCAAGGAAATATCTCGGAAACTAAGCGAGATAAGTTGATATTATTTCTCCCTTTTTGTAGGGAATTTCAAGAGTTACAAAAGATTTTGCAAGCAAAATTGCACTATTTCGCTTATTTTCGGAGGTATTTTCGAAAAACTGAATGAGAAAAAAATAGACTTATCTTCTTTTACCTCTTCACTACTGAATTAATTTCTAATAAAAATCGACTTATCTCGTTTCATGCTACTGAGTTGTTAGATTATTTTATATGTATTTTGTCCTCGCATCCTTCGGAAAAAGTGCATTTGCCCATTCGCCGCACGCGTGAAAGTGAAATGTTCGTGACTGCATGAATGCAAGAATATATGAAATAACTACGCAATAGTTGATTTATACGTATAAATTTTTACTAAATAAAAATGCACTTGAGGTGAATAAAATGTTGCAATGCCTAAATATTACGCAAACATAAACATTGCTCATAAAAACATGAACTCCTTGTAATTGAATAAATACAAAATTCCAATGAAATTCTCATTCTCCTTCCTCTCTCCTCATTTTCTTTATCTCACTCTCACCGAAAGAGTCAGCCATTCGCTGGTCACATCTAAGTGACCAGTGATCATCAGAATGAACTGAGCTATCCGCGCGTGTACATTATAACAAAGCATCGTGTCTTTTATCAAAGAGACAGAAAAAAATAATGAAGTGTCTGGAGTTTGTAACTGAACTCTGAAGATAACTCTCAGAGTTGAAGATAAGAATAAATGTTTTGTAATTTTGAGAGAATCAAAAATTATTCAAGAATCAAGTTATCATTGATAATTTTGCTAATCATGTAATATAAATTCTATTGCAATCATTTGATTTTCAATCTAGTTTGATTCAAGTGTAATTTCCATTCATTTTGCTGACCGAATGTTTTATTGAAATTTTGTATTTTTTGAAATAAATATCAAATGGATAGTGAGTGCGATGGTGCTGAGATCAGTCTCATGACTGGTCCACTTAATACTTTCATTGTACCAGTTAATGATCAATTAAATAACGATGGATATATCAGTGAAGCAAAATCAACAATTAGCTTCCATGAAGTTTATTACACAATACGTTCAAAGAGCAAAGGCAAGTTTTCTTATTCTAATCTCATAAATTATTCTGATGTGGAAAATGGAAAATTGAAAACTCCCGCAGAAAAGCGCACGTTTTTATAATTTATCGAGCGCCTTCTTCGATTGACCTCGAGCGTAATCAGTCATATTGTCATGCATAAATATTTTTTTCCTCCTTTTTTTTCTATTATTGAAGATAATTTTTAATACGCAGGAAAAGAAATTTTGAAAGGAATTAACGCACATTTTCGTGGTGGGTCTCTCAACGTCATTATTGGACCGTCTGGAGCTGGTAAAACTAGTATACTCAACATTCTTTGTGGACTCAAGGGCAAGAAGGAGGGAGTCAGAGGAAACTTTAAAATTAATGGAACATCAACAACTCCTGATGCATTGAGAAAACTTTCTTGCTATGTACCACAGGAATTCGAACTTTTACCGCTGTTAACGGCACGTGAAACTCTGTATTTTGCTGCCAAACTCAAAATCCTGAGGGCTGATGAGAGACAGATTAGTGCATTGGTATTATTCATTTAAGATTAATTACAATCAAGAATTTTTTTTGCAATCGAAAAAGGACAGAAGGGGATCTCTGAGACAGAATGATTCAGGAATTTTTTTTCAAGTGAAGAACTGCATGAAAAAATCTGAAAAAATTTGAGAAGATACTCGAACACGTCTTAGTTATTCGTGAATTTCCTCTATTTTTTTAATGGACATCTTCACACTTGAAATGATCCCTGATCTTTTTATCTTGCAGAGCCTTTCTGCTCATCTTTTTTTTTTCGGTACAGGAATTATTGAATTTATTTTTAAAAAATCGCGAAAACGCGGAAATAACTAGACTCAGCGTGAAATTAATTGGTTTTGTAAAAGAGAGTAATGAAAGTTTTGCGATGATATTTTTTGTTGATCGAAATTCGATGAGCAAAAAGGATTATCATGAAAATTCCTCTTTTTTGTACTCAATTATATTTCTCTCTATATATAAATTGTTCACTGACCAATGTCCATATTCTTCTACTTATTGAATGATGTAAAAAATAATGAAGCATTTTCATAATTCATGCGGAAAAAAATTCTGCTCCTTACCATGCAAATATGTTCATTCATAACACAACTTGAATAAAGATAAATCTGAATCTTCTCTTTTTTATTCATTAGCATATTTTTTTTTGTGTTTCTCTTCGTAAACAAGGTGAATGAAGTTGCAGTCAAGCTTGGCCTCCAAGATTGTCTTGGAACGATGACAGGTGATCTCAGCGGAGGTGAAAAAAAACGTCTCTCAATAGGTGTAGAAATTGTTGTTAATCCAATGATGCTGGTTTTGGATGAACCAACAAGCGGATTAGACAGTGCTGCATCAATTCAAGTCATGACATTATTGAAGAATATAGCTGAATCTGATTGTACAGTTGTGTGCTCGGTTCATCAACCGAGCAGTCATATGATGACATTGTTCGATGAGATTTTGGTGCTAGCAGATGGTAGACAATTGTACTGTGGACCAAGAAATAATATTATTGAGACATTTGGGGAGGCAGGATTCTCGTGTCCACCGTTCTATAATATTTCAGAATTTGGTAATTATTTTTCTTTGATTCAGTAATGAAGAGGTAAAACATGATACCGCGAAAGTGCCACTTACCGAACAATTACGGCAATGGTACCGGTTCCCGGACAAGCCAGAATTGAATTATTAAGATGATAAAAAATTCCAATTAAATGAATCAAAAAATTTATTTGATTGTTATTCTAACATTTTGCGAGTATTGGAGAACTAGATTTTTTCATTTGAATATTAATTATTAGTATACTTTGCTGCTGCATCCGGAAACTGGGATCCGTCCGGTAACCAGGTCCACCATAGCCTTTCAAATTCTTTAAGAGAAATGATCGAGCAAAAATTTCGTAATTTCGCGCAATTTCCGAGATTTTCTGAAAAAAACAATGATAGTCTAATCGATTCATCCTGTATTACCTCTTCACTACTGAATTATTGAACTTGAAAAAATTGATGGCAATCGTGGAATATCTCGAAAGAGTTTTTCTCCCTTTAATTGATAATTTTTTTAGTCTGAGAATGTTTTTTCTTAATAATTGAATTATTTCCACAGTAATTGAAGTCATCACTGGCCAATACGGCGGCGATCTCGATGAATTACAAAAGTGCAGTAGAAAGATTCAATCGCACTATTCAAATAAATCACAGTCATTATCGACGAATGTAAAGGAGGAATTTCGTAAACGTACAAATATTAAAGCGACAAAGAAATTTATGAAGGAGTATTATTGTAACTGGTGCAATGAATTTCAAGTATTGATGTGGAGAGCTGTAAAGTGTGTGATACGTGACAATGTAAGTTGAAATTTTGAATCCAATAGTTAATGATCGGGAAAAGATGGAATAAGATGAAGATGAAGGGTGAAAAAGAGATATTTGAGTTTTATTGCTTCATAAAAGGAAAAATGCTTGAAATCAGTGGAAATATTGGAGATAGATTGCTCCTAATGAATCCATTGAAAAGCTGAAGAAAATTCCACTAAAAAATATATATATGAATTCATTCTAGATAATATTTTGAAAATTTGTCTTTTTCAGGCGAAGATCAAAGCTCGAACTTTCTAGAAAATTGAAAAATTTCATTTTTTCGGGAATAACTCCGGTTTTATTTGTCGTAACTATTTGGTGCCGACTTTGAACGAAAGGTGCGATAATTTTCCATGAGTTCATGTTGTTTTAAAGGAAAATTATCAATTTTTAGAATTGATATGAGGGAAAATAAGAACAGTACGTCACTCGAAAATCCATGAAAAACCTTGAAAACCACTTGATCCATGAAAAATGATCTCACATCTCATTCAAGATCGAAGCTTAGTTTTCACTTGAATTTTCAATAGATTTGCTTAAAAAAATCAATCTCGAGCTTCTTCACCAGTATTCCACTTTACCCCACTTTCTCCTATATAGTGAAAAAAATGAAGCAAAAAAAAACTAGAAACATCTCTACTTCACTCGACTTGCATTCAATTAAGTGTTAATTACAATTCATCGAATAAATTAATTGTATCTCACTTAATAACTGATTTCAGACATTAACAAAATTGCGACTAGCCTGCCACACAATAATTGGCCTATTTATAGGAATAGTTTTCTACAATTTTGGTGGTGAAGGAAGCAAAGTTTTCAGCAACATAGCATGTATTTTCTTCATTCTACTATATTTATTCTTCAGCAATTCCATGCCAGCAGTGCAAATGTGTGAGTAAGCGAATAAATGAGTTTAATCAAAGTCTAACTATGAAAACTTTTATTCTCAAACAGTTCCCATTGAAGCTGCAGTTTTTGAAAGAGAACATTCCAACAATTGGTACAGTTTAGGAGTTTATTATCTCACAAAAGTTCTCACGGATCTTCCTCTACAGGTACATTCTATTTTATCACGAAATTTCATTTATTTCTGTGAAGTTTACTGTATAAATGAAGTTTTGTTTTTTTTTCCTAGATACTTTGTCCTACATTCTTCTTGGCAATTGCCTATTACATGACCGGACAACCAATGGAGCTAGACAGGTTTATGAAGAGCTGGTTGATCTGCTTTCTCTTGTGTGTACTCTCTCAATCCTTCGGCATGCTGATTGGAGCTGCAGTTAATACTCATGTACTTGTTTTATAGAATTTCTTATCATTTTTGCAGTGAATTGGCGAAATGAGATAAATTAAAAAAACTGATTTTAGAATACTTTTATATGTATCAAAATAGAATAAGTCAATTTTTTAAATATTTTTTCTGAAAATATTTCAGACACTAATGGAGATGCGCTCTTCTCGCTTTAAGCAGCTTCTGTGAAAAAATTTCTAGAGTTAAAAAAGAGCTTTGTGCAGAAAAGGCAGTATCTCCATCATTTTCCAAGATATTTGAGGAAAATTGTTGAAAGAAAAACAGTGATCTATGCAGTTTCAACTCTTTCCTACTAAATTTATCAAGAAATTCTGAGACTGTCCCTTTCCATGCTTACGATTGTTTAATTTTACGTTTACGTTTAATTTACGTTTAATTTTTACAGTTATCTCATTTCATCACCTCAATGCCTCAATCTGTCAAGGAGAATATCTTTGCTTCTCCTAATTTTTTTGATGTTAAAAAAAATTGATTAATTATGAAAATGGTTAATTTTCTTTACTACTTTTCTTCAATCCAATATTTTTATTAATTTATTCGTATTTTCAGATCGGCTGTTTTCTTGTGCCAGCATTGAATATACCAATGAGCCTCTTTGCTGGATTTTTCCTAAAACTGAATGAAGTACCATTTTATCTGTCGATTTTTAGCTCGATCAGTTACTTCAGATATGCATTTGAAGGATTTTTACAGGCGATTTATTCAAACAGGGAAAGACTCAAGTGTTCAGCTGATGTTTGTATATTCAGATCACCAGAAAGAATTCTGAATTATATGGACATGCCGTCAATTGAATATTCGACAGCAATTTATGTACTCGTTGCTTGGATTGTATTATTACATGTCTCAATCTATAGTATTCTCAGGTGGAAATTCATTTGTAAGAAAGCATAGATTTTTATTATGAAATTAGTGTATTGTAATTTTTTTATACAACTTTAATAATTTCAAACATATGGGTTTTTACAATGTACTTCAAAACATCAGGATTTTTTTAATTATAATGATAATTCTATTTTTACATATGTCATTTTGTAAGAAATACTATTTTTGATGATAAGAATAAAAGTATATTACTGCTGTGGTGAAAGAATGTTGTACAACATACTTTATTGAAAAATTATATGTTATGTTATATATATATATAAGAAAGGAATGCTTGAGAGAACTTCATTATCAATCTTATCGACCTTATATCAAGGGAAAGTGAGGTAACATGAAAATTCCTATTCAATGGCTTGGAATCGGATTTTTTCAAAAATTCCATTGAACAGCTGAGGAATAATTCAGTGGTAATTGTGTTTGTCAGATTTAATTTTCAATTTATTTTTTTGGCATCGAATGGAAGATAAACCCCTTTCCATTTTTCCCAATTTTCGAAGAATATCTGCTGTTTCACTTGTTGTAGTCACTTGGGGTCAGTTGTAAATGAAAGATCAGATCATTTTCGATTAATTCAGATAGTTTTGAAGATTGATCATCGATTTTTGAGATACGTATTGGCCGTTTTGTGAAAATAAGTTTTGGCTGTTCAAATACATCGAAAATCGATAAAGTAAATATCTAGATTAGACACCTATTATGTAAATGGGCCTCTATTATTCATAATTACCATCGATAATATAAGAAGAAAATTACATAAATCCATGACTAATAATCTCATCCTTCATTCAAGATCAGCCCCAAGTAGTTACAGCTGTTAAAAAAGAAGATATCTCCAAGAAAAGATAATTTTTCCAAATTTAGAAAGAGTTGGAGGCCACAGTTTCGGCTAAGGGAGTGAAATTTTCGAAAAATTCAATAAATGTAGAAAATTAAAATTTGACGTATGTTTCCCGATGGGGAGTTCCTCAGCTTTTTAATGGTATGATTTGAAAAAAAAAACGATTTCGAAAGTTTCACTAATTTCAAGCGATTTCCACAATGTGAAACATCGAAACTAAAATGTATCCGTTTTACTCCTTTAATCCTTTTGATCCCACCTTTCTTTACTCAATTCAGCATTGATATTAGGAATCCGAGTCACTATTATCATCTGTTGAGTGACTGAGGGCGCAAAACAGTTCCTTCACTAATGATTGAGGCATCTCTGTTGACTCAAAATGTTTCGAGTTGACGATAGCAGAGTGATTATCAATGATATATCGTGTCACGTGTCGTTTCAATTCGTCAGCACCATAACAATCAGCAAGCACGAGGACCTCTGATGCATTATGGACATCAAGGTTCTTATAAAGTGTTTCTTGACACAGAATTTTCAATCCTTTCAAGCCATACTGTTCAGCTGCAGACAATAATCCGTGAGCCAATGTATCAATTTCCAAGACATCGTCTGTATACATAAACTCCAGCATTCCCTTCACGACTTCTGGCGTCATATTATCAATTTTGATTTCATTTTTAACATTTTCATCGAAATCTTTGTTCTGAAACATTGCAGCAAATACTTGACTACGACTTGCCAGAATTAATTTGTGTACTGGAAATTTTTCATCTCCAGAGATAACCGTGAAATCGCTGTATTCTGGATTGGTGAAGAACAAACGAAGATCTTTTTGTATGGGATCTGCGACTGATGCAAATGACACAATTCCAGCCTTTTTATCAGATGAAGTAATGATAGTTCCCAATTTTTCAATTTTACAACGGATAGTAATTGTATCATCTGAATCATCGGAAGTTAGTATTTTTGACCTTTCGGTAAATTGTCGTAGCCCGTAGGTCATGGGATGATAATATTCACGTATAAATGATTGTTTATCAAGTACTTCTTTTGATCGAAGAATGCTGAACTCACACCTCACTCTAATTCCACGCATTCCATCTAACACCGGCTGAAGATAGAGTGATATTCTTCCGGTATTATGTTTTTTTGAACCTTGTGGGTAAAGTATCAATTGCCACTGTTCATTAATGCTATTTGCAGGAAACACTGAAGACTCAATGGAATCTCCATTCTTTCCAGAGAGAAGCTTGAAATCTTTTATTATCCACTCATACTTGATTTGATTTCCTCCAACTTGGGTGCAAATCCATCCGTGTTCCGTTTTTTTGACACTTTTTGTTGTTTGTGTAGTCATATTTGAGGTAGTTTTTGTTACTCACTAATCTTTGATGTATCGGCTGGAAAATTTCATAGATGAACGGTGTAAATAGATTCTTTTTGATGATTTTCTCATCCAGGAAATATTGTCATAGGCGAGTTGACTTGTTTGATAATATAGTGTTATTGACACTACAGTGGACTTTTGAATAAGTTGACTTGTCCGTTACATTTCCTGTTTTGTTCTTAACCCTACTTTTACGCGGAGCATTCTGTTTTGCGCACTTCTTCTTCTTCTTTATTATGGCTCCGACCATTTGGTCATCCGGCCGTTTTTTGCGCACTTCATTGCACCGTGGAGTATGCTTTCATGCGCAGTTCAATGCGCAGAATATTCAAACATGTCCGAAAATATATCAGCCGCGCATAAAATGAATATTCTGTAATTTTTTTATACAACTTTTTTAATAATTCAAAAAATATGGGTTTTTACAATCTACTTCAGAACAGCAAGACTTTCTTATTATAATGATGATGCTATTTTTACATATGTCATTTTGTACGAAATAATGTTGTTGATGATGATGATAAAACATTTTGGTGGCCAAACAATCCTCCACAGTACTGATATATCTTTTTCGGCTAATACTTTAGCAATATGCTTCTGAACGGAGATGATACAACTTTTTCCAAACTATCTTCAAAATATCAAATTTTGAAGAATTCATTGAAACGGCAATAACTCGAGAACTAATCATGCAAATGAACTCAAAATTGACAGGCATCCAACTGATACAGCCCTCGAGATAATATCTAAGTATGAATAACATCAGTTGAATAGTTTCCAGAAATTCTATTAAAGACTGATTTTCGAAAAATGGATATATCTCAAAAAAGTACCGATCGGATTCTCTTCAAGTGAAGTTTAAAAAAGAGAGTTCTTCGAGAGAAAGCTTTCTACAAAATATGAAATGTATCTATAAAACCGTTTTGCTGTAATTGAGACCTTTACGCACATACAGACATACACACACACAGACATGTTGTAAAAATATCATTTTCTCTTTATTTAGATCATTTCAAGTATCTTTTATTGAAAAAATTACAATCGAAAATTCATGATTACATAGCTTCCATTCAGAAGCAAAAGAAAGGAGTTCCCCAAATGTGAAAAACTTCTCGCAGTGGTATTTTGAACGCGGTTAGGTGTTAACATTTCTACTATTTTGAGTTTTTGCTTTAATATTAAGGGCGGGGAGGGGGGTAAGGAGTTACGCGTGAAAAAAAAACAATTTTTTTACGATTTTTTTTAGACGTATAGATTAAGGAGTTTGGGGAGTCATCTCCACAATATGGAATCATTTTAAGAATCATACAGGACGTTCCTAATGTCATCATTATTATGGAGTATTTTTTTCAAAATTTTCATGTATTTTGTTTCAGACTAATTAACAGTCAAGATTGCATCTTTCACAATTCATTAAGGAGTTCGGGAGTTATCTCCGAAATATGGAATCATTTAGAGAATCATACAGGACGTTCCTAATGTCATCTTTATTAGGTAGTATTTTTTTCAAAATTTTCATGTATTCTGTTTCAGACTAATTAACAGTCAAAATTGCATTTTAAACATGGACTCTTATGCATAAAATCTGTCATAGCCTGAGACCTTTGTTACCACCTGAGTTGATAGCGCAGATCGATGCTAAACCAGGTTTGATGCATAAGAGCCCATGTATAAAATGCAATTTTGACTGTTAATTAGTCTGAAACAAAATACATGAAAATTTTGAACAAAATACTGTATAATAATGATGACATTAGGAACGTCCTGTATGATTTTCAGAATTATTCCATATTCTGGAGATAACTCCCTAAACTCTTTAAGCAAATTTATTGAAACCTCTTGGACATTATCATGCATGGATTCGACAACATTGAGTAATTTTTTGATGCGGAAATATCCACAAACAAGCCGGTGATGGAGCTTTTCCAAGAATGAAATAGACAATTTGTGCTGATCACTGTATCTCAGCTGGGAATTATCAGAAATAAGAAAAACCATTGAAATTTAGTCAAAGTATCAGTAAACCCTCCCTTCAACATGCTCTGTTTTTTTTTGTTACATTAAGGGGGTTTTCCACCTACAAAATGGCGCAATTTTCCGCAAAAAATTACAGTGATTACTTTAAATGACCACCAAAAATTGAAAAATGAAAAAAAAATAATCAGAGATCGTTGGAGGAGGATTCAATGATACTTTAACTAAACTTCGATGGTTTTTTATTTCTGATAATTTCCAGCTGAGATACAGTGATCACCGCAAATCGTCTATTTCTAAAGACGTTCTTGAAAAAGCTCCATCATCGACTTGTTTGTGGATATTTTCGTATGAAGAAATTCCTTCATATTGTTGAATCTATACTTAATAATGTTCAAAAGGTTTCGATAAATTTGCTCAATCCATACGTCTAAAAAAAATCGTAAAAAAAAGATTTTTTCACGAGTGCACCCCTACCCCACCCCACCCTTAACGTTCATAAAAAAATATTATCTAAATTGAGATTGAAGATGTGAATTCAGTCATTTTAAAAGATGTCCTAGACTCCCTCAAATTTTGGGATATTTACCAAGAACTGATACAATTTGTATCAAGCTGAATTAATGAGTGACAAAATAAAGTGTGATATATATATAAAGAAAAATAACAGTTTCCAAAAATCATTAATTACCACTCATCCTCATGGTAATCGTAAGGATTATAAATGGGCTCTCGTCGCTCTTCGTCACTCTTGTGATTCAGTGACGCCCTGAACTTTGCATTATCTGCTGAGATACTGAGAGCACAAAATAATTCTCTCAGCAATGATGGAGGTATCTCTGTTGATTCAAAATGTTTCGAAGCGATAACAGCCGAATGTTGATCAGCAATATATTGTATCACGTAGTGTTTCAATTCAGTAGCACCATAAAGATCAGCAAGGACGAGGATTTCTGCTGCATTATCAACATCAAGTGTCTTATAGAGTGTTTCTTGACACAATGTTTTCAGTCCTTTCAGGCCATACTGTTCAGCTGCTGGTAATAAGCCATGAGCCAATCTATCAATGTTCAAAACATCGTCTGTGTACATGAATTCCAGCATTCCCTTCACAACTTCAGGCGTCATATTATCAATTTTTACTTCATTTTTCACATTTTCATTGAAATTCTTGTGCTCGAACATGGTAGCAAATACATGACTACGACTGGCTAGAATATTTTTGTGTACCGAAAACTTTTTACCTCCAGCGATAACAGTAAAATCACTGTATTCTGGATTTGTAAAGGACAAACAAAGCTCTTTTTGCAATACATCCACATCTGATTCAAATGATACGGTCTGAGAATTCATGTCAGATGAAGTAATAGTAGTTCCTAATACGTCAATTTTACAGCGAATAGTAATTGTATCATCTGAATTACTTGAAAATGCACTTAATATTTTTGATTTCTCGGTAAACCGATGTGATCCATGGAATATGGGTTCATTATATTGATGTATAAACGATTGTTTATCAAGTATTTGTTTTGCTCTAAGAATGATAAATTCACACTTTACTTTAATTGCACCCATTTGATTCAGAGCCGGCTGGAGATAGAGTGATATTTTTCTGGTTTTCTTGGTTGTGGGACCTTGCGGATAAAGCGTCAATTGCCACTGTTCAATAATATTATTTGCAGGAAACACTGAAGACTGGATGAATTCTCCCTTTTTGTCAGAGATAAGCCCAAAATTCTTTATTATCCAGTCATACTTTATTTGGCTTCCTCGGACTTGGGTACAGACCCACGTGTGCTCCATTTTTTCATCGCTTTTTGTTGATGTAGCCATAGTTGAGAATGTTTGTATTACTCACGATTGACCGGGCTCAATAAATTGCCCGGGAAACTTTACAGATTACTAGTGAGAATAAATTTTGTTTAATGATTTTTCCTCGCAATGAACGTTTTGATGAACGACTTGAAAACGTGCTTGACAGAATAGTGTTTTGTTGACAATACAGTAAACAGTAAACTTTCAAATATAGTCTGAAGATCGAAAGATTGCTTCTTGTGACCTAGCTTTAACTGAGCCTAGATGTCGCTCGAGTTTCCCGAAGAGATAATTCTCTTTGGATAACTCGATTATAAGGTCATTCATCTGTGCAGAACCTCTCGTCACATTGGGAACTGGTCCATGGTCTATAAAACGGATAACAAACAATAGGAAAAAAACGACAATTATCGTTACATTTCTCGATTACTTCCCATCTCTACTCTCACGCTAACCATTATCCTTTCAGCAGTTCATTGCACCGTGGAGTATTCTCCTTTGCGCAGTTCAATGCACAGAACGTTAAAATAGGTTTTCAAGTATATTTCAAATGCCGCACTGCCAAACTCAATTCTGATTGGCCCACTGAAAAATCCGAGTAGGGGGAGGGGTGACAACACATATGAAAATGCTTCATGAAGAATTTACAACGTCTTTATAAAAAAGTTCCAATTCCTTATAGAAAAAGGTCTCAATTCCTTATGAAAGAAATATTCTTTATAAAGCACTTTCTTACGTGAACGAGAAACTTCAATGGGAACATCCTGAAAACTTGAACGAAAGGAGAACTTTAACGGGTAGAAGCGATTTTCCCGCTAAAACTTTAAATAAATTTCTCCTTCTGATGAAGGAATAACATGATATATATATATATATATATATTTGCGTAAGAAATTTGTTGATGAGGTCAATTACTCAATTCCAATTATGGAATTTATCTTTATTTTAATTTTTCGCTTGAAATTTATTTGCATCAATTTTAAGTCTCATTTGATGGAAAGGAATTTACGATTATCGTAGTCAATGATTTATAACTATAATAATTACTGTTACAATATATTATTTTGGGCCTTGAAAATTCTTTCAAAATATTATTCATTGAAAAATAATAAAATTTCAAATTTTAGACATTGTTATTTTGACACAACATTGATAGAATGTCCCGAGCAAGGACCTGACACTCTGGGCTACCCCACCTACTCTTATTTGCAGTATTCGCTGACCCAATTCCAAATAAGTGGGTATACGTTTTGTATTGAGTGTCACCCCCCTGATCCCGAGCTTTTCTTCACATGGAATTCGTCTTCTGCTTCTCCTGTCAATGAATTTTATTTCTGATATTTTTTGTGTAATACTAAGAACGAACACCGTGAAATATATAACTGGAGAAAAAAGTGGAGGCTTGAGGAGGATATAGGAAAATGATGATAAGGCCTCTCGAGTTCGGTCAGGGAGGGTTGAAGGGGTGCAGATAGCAAAAAAGAATCAATTCACAGCCACCTCCCCGCAGTAATATGAATATGAAAGACAGCAATTAAAAAAAATTAATTACAATCAGAGAAATTCATATACATTCAGAAGAAGGAATGGATAATTGTAGGTGGTCAAAAATGAGCATGTGGAGCTTTTATCGCTTAAAATCACATTTTGAAAAATTAGTCTTCAAAAAAGAAGTGTATTTCATCTTTGCGAAACATTCTCTACCGGACACAAGCCCACCAGGTGAGCAGTTTATTTTTTTCCATGCCGAAGAACAGTTTTTGCCAACACTTTTTGTATAATAAAGATAACGGGGAGAAAAACTTTGGGAATTAACATTTATATCATCACTCTTACGGATGAAACAAAAAATGTAGAACTTGGAATACTTCCTACTATTTTGGAAATAATTACTTACCGCGAATAATTTTGAATATATCGTCATCCTAAAATGAGAAGGACATAAATTATACATGTTTCCTATCTTGTTACACCCTCTTCACTCTGGGATTACGATATACATATCAAAATTAATATGTTGACGGATTGAAATAATTTTTATTGTCCAAAGATAATAAAGAGTTATAATGATATTTGTCATGTAACATCATAATTTCTTTTCCAAATTGAAAAATGAGAATTTATTTCTAATTTGTAAACAATTCGTTGTTACAATCTATCCATAATTAACAGGTTAGCTCATATAATCGAATTTTAATCAAAACTACTGAAAAAGATCCTCAGATTCTGCAAATGAAAATAAATTCTGTCGAGGCCAAAGTATCGAGAATTTTTTCCGGATCAATCACAATTATTTTCTTATAATAATTATTCTATTTTTTATTTGCCATTCGGTGCAAAATACTGATTTTGATTATAAAAATAAAAGGATACTATGGTTATTATGATATAATCTTCCAGAGTACACTACTTTATTGAAAAATTATTTGAAAAAAAAAAGGAGTCCTGAAGAGAATTTTATTATCAATTCTATCAATCTCATGTACACAATTTTGTATTGATCTTAAGACTCATCTATAAATGATGTTGAGACTCCAAAGTCGCTGTTATCCTCTGTTGAGACACTGAGAGCGCAAAACAATTCCTTCATTAGTGATTGCGGCATTTCTGTTGATTTGAAATTCTCCGATTCGACGACAGCCGAGTGATTATCAACGATATATTGTATCACAAATCGTTTCAATTCAGTAGCACCGTAAAGATCAGCAAGCGTGAGAATCTCTGCTGCATTATCAGCATCAAGTGTCTTATAGAGTGTTCCCTCACAAAGAGTTTTCAATCCTTTCAAGCCATACTGTTCCGCTGCAGACAATAGTCCGCGAGCCAATGCATCAATTTTCGAGACATCATCTGTATACATGAATTCCAGCATCCCCTCCACGACTTCTGGCGTCATATTATCAATTTTAATTTCATTTTTAACGTTTTCCTCGAAATCATTGTTTTCAAACATTGCAGCAAATACATGACTACGACTTGCCAGAATAAATTTGTGTACTGGAAATTTTTCATCTCCAGAGACAACAGTGAAATCGCTGTATTCTGGATTAGTAAAGAACAAATGAAGATCTTTTTGCATGGGATCTGCGATTGATGCAAATGACACAATTCGAGCCTTTTTATCAGATGAAGTAATGGTAGTTCCCAATACGTCAATTTTACAACGAATAGTGATTGGATCATGTGAATTATTTGCAGTTAGTATTTTTGATCTCTTTGTAAACTGAGTTGGCCCATGGAAAATACTGGGAAATTCATATTTATGTGTAAACCATAGTTTATCAAGTATTTGTTCTGATCGAAGAATGATGAACTCACACCTCACTTTAATTCCACGCATTCCATCTAGAACCGGCTGAAGATAGAGTGATATTCTCCCGGTATTATTTGTTGCGGGACCTTGTGGATAAAGCGTCAATTGCCATTGTTCGTTGATGTTGTTTGCAGGAAACACTGAAGACGTAATGGAATCTCCATTTTTTTCAGAGAGAAGCTCGAAATTTTTTATCACCCAGTCATACTCTATTTGGCTTCCTCGGACTTGGGTGCAAACCCACGTGTGTTCCGCTTTTTTAACACTTACTATTGGTTGAGACATATTTAAGAATTTTTGTAGTATTCACTACTGGTCTTCAATGACTTAACTGGGGATCTTTAGGGTTCTATATGATGAATTAATTCTTTTCACTAGTTCCTTTCGTACAGGGAATGCTTTAATAGACGGATTGGAAGAGTCTGATAGGATGTGTTGTTGACACTAACGACGTCTATAGCTTCTTCTTCTTATTTGTGCTGTGACCGTGGTCACAGCTGGCCTTCAGTGGTTAAACAATACAGCCAACTTCATACGTCTATAGCTGTATAGTTAGCGTCATACCTCGTAGGAAATTTGCCCGAGTAAATTGTGAATAAGGAGGAATTTCAGCAACTCAAAAAAAACAAGGAAATGTGACAGAGTCCTGAAAATTTCTAAATAAGTTCACTGGGTGATTAAAAATATGTACTAATTGTTTGGAATTGAGTGACCGTAGAATAAGGGAGAAAATAGATATCGAAGTTGAACTTTTCACATGAGGTTATATGGGTGATGGGTAATTGTAGCACAATTACGTTTTTACCGACTAGTCGGATATGTAGTAATTTCACGAAATTGACCGACCGCCTATATAACACTATAGAAATAGTTCAACTTTGATATTCATTTTCTCCCTTATTCTACGGTCATTCGATTCCAAAATAATAGTACAAATTTTTAATCACCCAGTGAGCTTATTTAGGAATTTTCAGGGCTCTGTCACATTTCCTTTGTTCTGGGTCAGTTGCTGCAGTTCCTCCTCAATAAAAGAATGGGAATATACCGTGAAATTCCTCTATCTTTGACCGTCCTCTATATTTGACTTTTACTCACGTGTAGTTACTTTCGTGACTATCAGGACAAGTAATTTAAAAAAAAGCATTTAGGCGGGCTCATTTGAATTTTCGAAGTATATCTCTATGTTCTTCGCGCATTTGGCTGCGCAGACGTAGGGTAACATGACCAATAGATGGACGGTTAAGGAAATATTAGACTTTATTAATTCACATGAAAAGGCAAATCACGTTAAAAAGTTGCAGAAAAGAATGATGTACAGGAAAATATACAGTAAATCGACTGAAAATCAATTAAACTTGAATAATGTAGAAATAATTAAAGAAAATCAAGGAAAAACTGGAAAATAACTTGAACCCCCAATAGATGGACAGTTGCATCTTTGCAGTGGTATGATTTTAAATTTCGATCAATGGGTATGTAATAAATAGTTTATAGATCTATATGGATGTAATCATCAGGAATTGACGTGGAAAGTATAAGAATCATTCATTTATTCATGAAAATCGTCGATAATAGAAACCATCCATCGATTGGTCAGTGTTCATCTACTGGTCGTGTGACCCTATACATATGAGACATGAGTGTGATAAAGTGGAGGCGAAAGGATGTGTCAAATATAGAGAATTGTCCTTGGATGCTGAAGTAAAATGTAGAGGGATTCCGCGTAATCATATCGTCGCCTTAGAAATAATGCGACGTAAGTGCTACATCTAAGCATAGCACTTACGCCACTTTGTTTCTAACGTGAAGATAGTTTTGTAAGAAGTATGTTGATAATATCAAGGACTCAACTAAAACTTTAGAATTCATCTTTATATTTTTTTGTTTTCCTTCAAACGTATATACATTGATCTTCATTTTCGTTCGATGAAAATAAAATCACGATTATCGCAGTCAATAATTCATAACTATAAGAATTAATGTTACAATATATTATTTTTAGCCTTTAGAATCCTTACAAAATATTATTCCTCAAGAAATAATAAAATTTTACTCTATTGCATTGCTTGCTGCAAACATAAATTTGGAGAAAATTGTAATTTTAAAAATGCTGAAAATGTTTATTTCTTCACATTCAATTTTCTCATTCGAAAAAATGGAACAAAAATTGCTTCTAATTTTCTTGAATTCAATTATATTTTTCATTACTTAAACACATTTATTCCAATAATGAACTAATTAAATGAAATATATTAAAAATTTGCTGTTGAATCTTCTCGAAAAAAGTGAGAAGGTTTAAAAAAAAATCAATAAAATATACTTGCTGCATAGGATTTCATAAACTATAAAAAAAGGTCTCTTCATAAATTCTCTCAAACTTCATTGTTCTTGAGATATTAAAAAAAAAATAATCTACACATGATCATTAGATTTATCTTGCTTCATGATAAAGCAGTTTTACCACCCAATTTTTTATAACATAAAGCCATTTCGTTTATTCACAATTCAATAACTTGATTATCTCGCAGACATTAATTTCCATCTGAGTAAGAAATAAGCGAATGCTCTTGACACTATCAATATAATGATAAGTCCTATGACATCATTCCAAAATTGATCAGGCTGCATTCCAACAACTTCGGTTAAAAACTTTTCTGGATACTTGTAGTGGCAATATGAATAGAGCGATTTTGGAGCACACTTGAGTGTTGGACGATTTTCGCCATAAATTGCATGTATATACCCTTCAAGACCATAACGTAAATAACTCAAATAACTGCCCCACTTCAAGTAACTTGGTAGATCAGTTAATTTCACACCAAAACCAGCAAACATCATCATTGGTACTGACAATGTTGGTCCAAGGAATGTTCCATTCTGATCAAACAAAGGAAAAAATCATTAGTGTAGATGCTCTAAGAATTACAGATATATTGAAAACTTAATCAAGGAGATATGGAGGTTTTTTGTAATATTGAACAGAAAAGCATTGTACGCACCGCAGATGATAAAAAGTCAACTTGGCCAAAAATTTGGCACCTTTGCTTCGCTCAGGGGGTAAATTTTTGCCCGTGTTGACTTTTTACCCTTTGATACACAATACATGATTCATAGTAAGAACGATGGGAGCCAAATAATTCAGAAATTTTTCTCGGAGTGTAGAACTTTGTGGAGAAATCACAAAAAAATTAAAAAATGTTCCAACATGTCTGCATTGTTGAGTAATTTTTGCAAATTATTACATAGAGACCTTCACACTCTAGAAAAAATCCGATTTATTTTGTCCTGAGCTCCCGTACTTTTTACTTTCAACAATTGTTAAATGCGATTTTGTCTGTAAGAGAACACTTTTTCGCGCACATAATAAATAATCCCCGCACAACTAGAGTATTTGCAGTCAATAATGTTGATGAACAAACAATTTCCACAATGTGTAAACATATACAGAGTAAATAGATCAATGCATGAATGGTCAAATTCATTCTGTAATTCATGAATCATCGAAAATCTGATAATTACATAAATAGAGGATTATGTCATATTAAATTAATGTCGAAATTAACGGAATGAAAATGGAATATAAAAAAATTTTCAGGTACATGAATGACTAAATATTTGGATCGATTATTCTTCAACAGATTTCATTTCAAAATAGATGGCATTTCTTTTTACTTGCTCGATTTCCTCGTTGATGGCAAGCATGATATTATTTTTTTTAAAATTAAATGGAAGAAATACCAATAAAATTGGGAATTACAGAAATTTATCAGTTTCTCGCTAGATTTGAGGTATTTTCTAAAATTCATACACTGTTAAAAATTTCTGTCTGAATTTTCCGTGTAAAATCACTGAAATTTTAAACAAGTTATATCTCTACTGAAATTCTAGATAATTACATTGATAAATGCACAAATCATCAATTTTCAAATAATTTCACGCTTGAATATCAATGAAATTTGTAAATTTCAGTTCAATTGTTTCTTGAAAATTTAGAAAAAATAGGAAAAATTCAAGAAAAAATTGAAAATTTAAGTCATTTTAATTCTGAATATTCATGTTCAGTTGAAAATTCAAGTGAGTTGTCGAATTTTCGTCTCAATTCTACTTAAAACTCATAGATTCCTCTGAATTTCTTCGGAAGCTCACACATTTCATAAGCATTTTCCCATTAAAAAATATTCAGTATCACGTTTATTAAAATTTTCTTCGAATCTCCTATGGAATTTCAATTTTTTTCTAACAGTGTAGAATAAAATGATTTCATCTCATCACTCGAATTAATTATTAAAATAAAATCGGTAGTAAAGAGGTAAACCAGGACGATGACACGTCTAAATAACATTGACGAAAATAACACGTAACTAAAATAACATGTGCAATCATAACACATAATAACGTTCCAGCCTGTGTCTTTTCTTTTGTGTTCGATTTCATATTCATTCAGATACTCTTATCTTCATTTTTTTTTAATTTGTGTTATTTATTGCGTTCTCAAAATAATGATAATAATTGAAAGATGATTATTTTTTGATGACATGTGTAATTTTTTAATGTATTTTTTTGGTCGGTGTTATTGTTGCATATGTCGTTTTTACTGTGCATTATTTTTTTCGTGTCATTTTTGCTTCTGTCATTCGAACATGTAACTCTCGTCCTTTTCTGTAAAGAGTTTCAAGAGCAATATAAAAAGAATTCTGTCGAAAAAGATAAATCTCCATTCGTTAAAAAAAAAAGATATTAAAAAACAAAAATTGCGAAAAAACAGTCCACATGCACTTTTTTACTTCTTTGCTGCTGAAATAATAAAATCGATTTAAAAAAACTCACCACAACAGTGCAAACAGCTCCAATCATGAGACCCAAGCTCTGTGCAACAAAAACCACAAGCAAACTAATAGTAAAAAACATTCCAAATCTATTCCATTCCATTGGTTGTCCTGACATTGTATAAATTATAATTGAAAATACTGCGCAACACACAACTGAAATTGGTATATCAATTATTGTTATTGATGCATAAAACATTTTCAGGCTGTACCAACGATTGAAGTGTTCTTTTTTCAGAATATTCATCTCCGATGGAACTAAAAAGAGAAGAAATTTTTTTTTTTACATCGTTAGTAAATTAAATTGATGTAATACTTGATTGCGAATGATTTGCAATTACTTACATGTGAGAATTGTCAGCATCATCGATGTCATCATGTGATGCATTAGAATAGCAAAAAGTAAATTGTAATTTTCAAGAACTCTGAAGCCATCATCACCGGCGTTGATGAATAAGGCACCGATCATAATGCCAGTGCATATATTCACCAAAAATCGCAGATAAGTCAAAGTCTATTTGAAAAATTTCAAGAATTTTTTAATATCATTATTAGATAATTAATAAGTGAAAAAGTAGGAAGAGATCAGCATAGAAATCATATACAGATTATTTTGAAAATATCTCCAAAATAATGAGGTTCAAAAAGAAATTATCAAAAAACATTTTTTTTAGTTCACTGAATTTTCTAAAAAAATGGTTTCCTGTAATTTGCCTGTAAATCTGTATATTTTAGATATGTCCACAGGAAAATGCACAGCTATTCTTTGAAATTATCTCATTTTACCGTTCTATCATTAATTAGGAATGAAATGTTTCGGAATATTCCATAATCGAGTTATGAAAATTTTTATTTGGATCTTTTTTGTTTTATTCGGCTTTTCTGTTTTATCATCCAAAAAACTCCATAATGTACTACTCAATTGATAGAATAAAAATGAATAATCATGACGTTTATATTTTTTTTTGAATAATTAAACGCGAATGTCTAATCAGGAATGATTATCCGTGGCTGTCCAAACTTTAGGAAAAAATCATTGACAATACTTACCGAGTCTCTTTTACTTTTTATCCATCCTCGATGAAGCAATATCTTGAGTTGATGAAGCTGTGACGTAGCTTGCAAGGATTTTTTCTTGTAGATTTTTCTCGATTGACTTTTTTTTTCAGACTTTGCTGCAATTTTTTTTCATTGAATAAGTAAAAACTATTGAGTAATTGTATTGAGGGAATTCGAAAAATGAATTTAATATTGCGTGGATGACGTAAAACAGAATGAATAGATATTTTTTTTTTTCAGAATAGCTCAGGAATTAAATGAAATAAGTAAGAACGGGGATGGATAAACCCGAATTTTTTTTAACCGTGGATGTTTCTACGAAAAAATCTGGAAAAATTCATTAACAATGAAGACATGCTGGAGCATATTTTCAAATTTCTTCAGATTTTTTCGGGAGCTCCCTCACTCTAAAGAAAATTCGTAAATCACTTTCCCCGGTCTCCTTTACTGAATTTTTCCATGGGGAACTTTTTTAGTTTCCCTCGAAATAAGAAGAAATCAATCCAATAAGAATCACATTATTCCGCTCAATTCTCGTGATATTCGTCAAAAATAAATGGCAAAAAAAATTTACATTGTTGTACAGCTTCTCTTCAGTAAAGAAGGTGATTGGCATAAAAAAAATCTCCCAAATTCCGTAATATTCCAGAGTACTGATTTTATAGGAAATACTCGATTATTGATTACCATTTCTCTTTGTCATATCATCTGATTCTCCATTGACTCTAGATGAACCGTTGTTCTCTTCAATTGATGATTTAATTGGGCTACCTCTGTCATGAAGCCATTGTCTATTCTTCCCATTATTCGATGCATCAACGAGATTCTCGATTTTATCATAACCGTATTCACCACACGCCAGTTCAATGACATAATCAGCTGGATTGTGATAAATTGGACATGGTAATTTTACACTCTCCAAGTATGGTACTAATTGTTCTGTTTTACCGTGATAAAGACAATAGCCATTTGCGACAACGATGACCTTTGGAAGATAAATAAATTATAAAAAAAAAAAAATTAGTCGCCCAGATAATTTGATATCTTAGGAGCTAATGAAGATACGAAATTTTTTTAGATATTTTTTTTTTCAAGAATATAAAGTTCCGAGTGTTCAGGGGTCTACACTGCGAGAAAAAAATTTTAGTCTCAAAGAAATGCATTTTTCGAATTAAATGTACTAATCTTCCATAGAAATAGATGGTCAATGCTTTTTTGGGACGAACTTTCCATATTTCTTGCACAAAGAACATCTCTTTGAGACCAGAATTTGTTTTTTTTCAGTATCTCAGAAATGTGAATGCGAATGTATGCATACTACTATATATAGTTATACTATGCATATATGCATAGCATAACAAATATCAATATTTTTCAAAAATTTGGAAAATTGTGATCAAATTTTCATTTAAAAAAATACAATTGAATCTCAATTTTTCAGAAGTATTGATATGTTCTATGTTATACACAGAGGAGAGTGGGGCAAAATGGACCTAAAAAGATGAGATGACTCGAGATTTTTTTTCAAATGCAGCGGTTGCTCCAAAAAGGCTGAAAAAAATTACAAACAATATACATATGTTGGAGGACTTTCTCAATTTTTTTCGTCAAGTCCTTCATTTTGAAAAAAAATCGTTAATTATATTACTATGAGGGTCCATTTTGCCCCACTCTCCCCCCCTTCACTATACCTTCCTTGTAGCAATCCTTTGAAATTACGATTTAATCATAATTTTTCTGATTATGAAGTTTTCAGTCAAATTGATTTCATTTTGTTTCTAGTTTTTCTTTCAGAATTTCAAAAACTAAGCGAGATAGGGCAATTTCGTTTCTATCCTCCTTTCTAATGAATTTCAAGAGTTGCAAAAAAAAAAGATTCAGGGGAAATTGCTCTGTCTCGTTTAGTTTTCAAGATATCCTTACAAAACTGATGATGGAATAAAGTCAATTTGTCTCAAAATTTCAGTCGTGATTTTCTTCAAAATTTCCCGAAGACATTTCAATCTCAAGGCATTATTAAGGAATGAATTTTCCACTCAAATGAACTTATTCATCAATTGAAATTTTAATTGTATGACTTGAGATGGAATTTCTTTGACTATTCCTTTTGTCATGACTCCAAATTTTCATTTTTTCAAAAATACGAAATTGAGAGACAATGGCGAGATCAGGCGATCTTGTCCGAATCTTTTTTTTTGTAGAGAATTTTAAGAGCTGCAAAGAAAAGATTTCAGAGAAACTGCACTATCTCGCTTGGTTTCCGAGATATTCTCAAAGAAATGATACTGGGATGAACTCGAGTATCGTCATTTTTTTCTGTTTTATCCCTTAAATTTGAGGATATCACCTCGATTAGAATAGTGTCAAAATTGAACTCACTTGATCGAATAATTGAAAGAGCGATGCACTTGGCTGATGAATTGTACAAACTATTGTTCTACCCTGTCTGGCAAGGACCTTGAGCAACTGCACTACCTGCATACACGTTGAGCTGTCTAATCCTCTGTTTCATTAAAAAAAAAATTTATATTATTAAATTCATGTGAAGGCCAACAAGAAAAGGTGAATAATGCAGCTGAAGTGGACTGAAGCATAAGAAAAAAAAATAATGAATTTAAATTTAGTAGACTCACGTTGTTGGCTCATCGAGAAACATCACAGTTGGATTATTTACTAATTCGAGAGCAATTGATAATCTCTTCTGCTGTCCACCACTCAATCTACTTGCTCGGGTTTTTACATGATCGTATAATCCAAGAGTTACGAGAATTTCTTTTACCTGGAATTTATTAAGAAAATGTTTATTACCGTACTTCCATTCTTATCCAAGAAAGGTGTCTTGAAGAATTTTCGTAAGTCTTAAAATTTCCTCAAAGTTCATTAAAAAGCTAAGAATAGGAACAATGTGAAAAAATACAATTCTGCCGATTTTTTCGATTATTTTCACTCAATAATTAAAGAACATTTTTTTCCATTGTTTCGAAATTGGACTTTTCCGATTCAGTTATCAATTCAGATAAAAAAATCGACTCAAAATAGGAGAAATCGGTGGGGGGGGGGGGGGGGGACTCAGATTTGGTTTGAAAAAAAAAATAACGCATTATTTATTTTTCAAAATTATCGCATTAATAATCTCATTAACGATGAAAAAAATTCGGAAAAAATGAATAGCAATGAAAAAAAATTGAAAAAACATACGATCGATTCTTTGGTAGATTTTGGAACTTCCGTGCCAAGTTTAAGATCAGCAGCTACTCTCATATTCTCAATAACAGTTAAAAGTGGCTGGAGCCTATCATCCTGCGTTATATACGCACTAGATCTTCTGAATTCATCTAAATCTCGTATTTGTCCATTAACATAAACATCACCACTGATACCAGTTAATCTGTATCCAGATAATATGTCAAGGAGCGTTGATTTTCCAGCACCGGAAGGACCCATTATAGCAATGAGCTGTTTTCCAGGCAATTGCCCATTAATTCCATGCAGAATTTCTTTGTAATCTGAAACAATTTATCAAGAAAAAATTTGAAAAAATATCAAAATAAAATCAATCAAAAACGGAAACGAAAAGATCCTGAATTTTTTTCAGAAGTGAGAGACTTGGCGAAAAAATATGAAAAAAATTGAGAAGATACCCCACCATGCCTGCATTTTCGGGTAATTTTTTCAATTTTTTCTGTAAAGGCCTTCGCACTGAAAAAAATTCAGTTCATTTCGTCTTGCAAAAAAAATTATTTCTTCGAAAGAAGGTCAATAAATTAACGTGTACACTTAATTTATAATTAGAAAATAAGAAAATTGATATTCTAATAAAATAAAAAATTACCTGCACGAAATCCCAAACGAACTTTGTAACTAATGTTATTAAAGACAATATCTTTAATTTCATGATCAGCCTTTGTTTTACCAATAAGCTGTGGCCCCACTAAATCTCTAGTTCTATTTTCATCAGTACTAGTCTTATGATTATTACTACTTCCATTATTTGGAATTATATCAATTGCCGATTTATCCTGTCCACTTGATGAAGAAACGCACGAGGCCTCGTGCATCAGGACTTCCATGATGATAACTCGTACAAATTTTATTCACTCCGTGACAGTCCAATGATCTGTACATCAATCAGGTAAATAATTTAATAAAAATTATCATTTCTTTTTCTTCATATATTTTTTCCTCTTCTATTTAATCGAGAATTAGTGGGGGTCTTACGAATTATTGATGATACAATTCTAAATAAAAAAAAAAAATGATTAGATTAGATTAAAAAATGAGAAATGATAAATGAATATTTCTGTCAATCGATGATCGAAGGCCATTGTAAGAGGTTACCACTCATACTTTGTACCAAAGTCCATTCTTCCGCTACTTGATATCATTTTTTTTCTCCCACCCCTCTCCCCCCTTCTCTCATTGTGCACGTGTTTTGCTATTTTCTTGTTTCCTTTCGCTGGACTATCACCGAGAATTTCGCACGAGTTTCCTCTTCCCACAATCTTGACGTTTTTCGAAGTGCCTCTACCTCGAATCTCTTCATGAATAAAATATCAAATAAAGAGCGAATTGACTCCACATGAGGAATGACCCCAGATGCGCCTGAATCAATGCCACCAGGAGCAATGGTCTCAACTGATGAATCAAAACGCAAATATTTTATTGATAGTCATTTCTTTCTTCTTGCGAGATGAATTTAGCGGTAACAAAGATTGAACCGAAAATCACATTCATTTTATTCCATGAATACCTCAGAAACAATGAGGCTGATGAAAATTTGGACGAAACGATTTTATTCCACTTTTTTATAAAGAATATCTCGGAAATTAAGAAAGATAGAGTGGTTTTGTCGTAATTCTTTTTTGTAGTCTTTGAAATCTTGGAAAAATTTAAAAAAAAAACTACTCGAAAAAATTTTCAAAAAAATTTCACAAAATTTCGGAAAATCTCAAATTGTGAAATGTAACGGATTTTTGAAATATGTGAGCAAAAGGCGGTAACCGGAGTTGAATTCAAGAAAAATCTTGAAGAAATTTCGAAAATAATTTGGAAATGACTTCATCACAACTTCAAAAATTCTGGAAAATCTCGAATCGTAAAATATAACCGATTTTTTAAACGAAGTTTTTATTACGAAATAGGATTCGAGAACTATCATTCTATCACGCTAAGATTCCAAAATATTTCAAAAGAATTGATGAAAAAATAAAATCAATTTTTCTGAAAAATTCATATTTTCCTATTTTTGTACTCCAGGAAATTAGCTTTAAATAATGTTTTGCAAAAATTTTCTGTGAATTGTTGAAACTTTGGAAATTCGTAAGCTTTATTATCATTGAAAAAATAATTTTTTTCGAAAAGGAGATAGAACTAAGGCTCATTTGGATTATTATTATGATTATTAGTATTGACCGGGGAGAAATTAATGTCCACAGCAAAATGATGCGGAATTTTTTTTTGAGAGAAGGCCTTCAAAAAAAAAATTAAAAAAAAATTATGCGACAGTGTTAACGTGTAAAAGCATGTTCCCAATTTTTTTTTAATTTTTTTTATCACGTCCTTCACTTCAAAAAACAATTCTGAATCCCCTATTATTCCTACAAGTAGAGAAAAATGCATTTTTATTATCATCATGTTGAAGAAAAAAACTGGATAAAAACTCATCGCTCGTGCAGATTTGAATTTTTTTTTTAATATTTCCGAGTATAACTGGTTTCTTAAACAAAAGAATCACGTTTTCATGATTTATTTAATTGCTTCATTGTCAATTCAACCATAATTCCAGCTTATGAACAAATAAATAAAAATTATTTACAACAATAAATAAAAATAGTTGCGGGTAATTTGAAAAACACTTGTGACGTTATTATGTTCTAATTTTAATTTACTGGAATTAGACCAAATGTTAAATAGTATTGGTCATTTGATAAACAGAGAGTAGTAGAAGAAAGAAGACAATGTGAATTGATAAAGAAGTTTATTATTGTTGCGTACTGAGTTTGATCAAAGTTCAAACAGCAGTAAAAGTGAGTCACATTATGAGATTTAAATGTTTTGAATTCAAAATCTCATGATGGACCCTGCAATCAAAATTATCTCTCTGAATTCTAGCAGTATTGTGGAGAAAACCAGGTAGACAATTTGCTTTTTGGAATCAGCTTCAGTAGTGCAGAATAGAAAAAGAGAATCGGCTCATCTTTTCCACCATTGTTAACTAAATATGGAGCAAATTGATACAGAATTTTTTATGTGAGTGAAAGATTTCACAGAAAACTGTCAACAAATTTGTGAAGATGCTCCTACATGTCTATATTATTGCGCAATTTTTTCGAGCAATTTTTTGTAGGAAAATCTATGAAAAATGTTCTTTGAAATATGACGTTATCTTGCTTAGTTCCCAATGTATTCCGATAAATGAACAGTAAAAAGATAGAATTCTTCAGTTTTACCTCAGAGAAACTTGGAAAATGGCATTAATTTTGAGGGGATTTTTTGTAACTGCATTTTCCTTAAAAGAAACGTGACACAAATTTTTCTCTACTCAATATATTCCAAGGAAATACATTGAGAACAGTGTCTATGCGGATTAGTTTAATAAGACAACTCAACACACAAGAGATAAACAAATCCATAAGGATTCCCATAAGCATTCTGTGGATGGAACTCGCAAGATAAATCCATTCTTTATCAAAATATTTTTTGGAAATATCTCAAGAACTAAGCGAGAAAGAGAAAGAAGTAGAGAAAATTGTATCTTTTTTGTATATTTTTTGAAGAGCTACAGCTCTTCAAACTTTCAGAAAAAAAAGGATTCAACCAGAATTACGCTATCTCATTTATTTCCTGAAATATTCTCCATAAAAGAAATGCCAAAAAAATTATTCCTGAATTGTTAAGTTCAGTGATTTTCAAAAATAATGGCAGAAAATAATTGTATGGGAAAGCATGGAATTTTCCAAAGATCCCATGGAATTCTTCATGAATAAATAAACTGTGAAATCAATAATTATTCAATTTTACATAATTATTTCCGCAAATTGAAAGAAAAATCAGGAGAAACCAGGACAAAACAGGCTTATGGGGCAATAGGTAATTGCAATGTTAAAAAAAGAGAAAAGAAAATTATGAATAAAATAATACAACAATTATCCATGAATTGTATAAATAAAAATCACTGTACAGGATACTTATCAATCTCTTTCTCTTCTAATTACCAATATTATGAAAAAGTAATAATTAACCATGAAAATGACTTCGATAGAGAGGAAGACTGATTACCACATTGTCAATTTCCTTTTTTTTTTCCTATAAAAATCATTTCCTCTCGTAAATCATGAAAATAACATCTTAATTTAATATTCTAGGCAATTACTCGTTATGCAATAAATTATTATAGAGAATAAAAAAGAAGACAAATCACAGATGATGTGATGAACAAAAAAAAAGAGAGTAAAAAAAATTATCCAGCGGCGCAGTTAATTGTTTTGCGATTCCATTGACGTTATAATTTAAATGCACTTGTATAGCGCATAAAAAAAATAGGAGATGCAGAAAAACGAAGAAGTGCAGATAAGAAGTGTATTATCGCATTCTGTACAAACATTTGCGACAACTTTCAATACTGAATGAATAAACAGATGAATGGAAAAAAAAGGAGAGGATTAAGGTCGGATTTGTTTTGAAATTATTAACGTTCAGTTGAATTAAGAAATTTTACTTCCGTAATTTAATTTTTCTTGTAATTCATGAATTATTTATAATTTTTCAGAATTAATTTTCGTGAATATTTTTATTTTGTTTCACTGGAACACGTTTCAAAAAAAAAAATATTTTTATTATTATATTTTTCTTTATTTTTATTATTTTGTGAATACGGATTACCAGTATCATGCTATTTTCACCTGTTGCATTATCAGTACTGGAAAAGTGAAAGTTATCTGACCCATATTTATCCATTTTTTAAACGCATTGACTAAAAGATTCGAGTGAAAATCTCATTGAGCAATTGCATCAAATAATCACATCAATTAAAAAATAGTTGTCAAATCAATTACGAAACATAAAAAAATTGATTTAAATTCAATTTTATAATTACCTTTTCTAGTGAGAATTTTCTTGCATTTTCGATAAAATTACAATAATTTCGAAGAATTCATTAATTTTATTGTCAGATGAAAAAAAAAATTCTAAAATGTTCCTAAAACTTCTGACATTTAAAAGATATATTTTGAATTAAATCAAGGACGAATGAATTGTGAAATTATGGCAAGAAAAAACTTCCTGAAAAGATTTGTGAAAGATATTACTTTAAGTATTAAACTTACCTAATTATTTTATTAACCCAGAAATTTAATACATTTTTTTCTTCGAATCACAGCACTTATTTTATTTTTAATGAAAAAATTATAAATTAAATAATTAAAAATGTCAATAAAAATATTGAATGTATAAATTAAAATCACAGTTTTGAATCTCAAAAGAAGCGCGCGTGATCAATCCGAGACTTGAATAGCCACTGATCGAGTGCATCATCGTACAACTTGTGTATATTCCCATGACACATGTTCTCTTTTCTCCTACCACAAACAGTAAGATCTCCAGTTTGTATTTCCTGGACTGTCCAGTCAGCATCCAGTTGCCACAAAGAGGTTCCCACTTCCTTTTCTCCACCCCCACTCTCCCAACTCCATTCACTGTACTCCTTGACCTCTTCTAAACAGCCAAGTACCATCAATTTTTTCCTCCAAATAATTATTATTTATCAACAAATACTTATTCATGAACACAAAGAATTACAAAACACTGTACATAGTATCATTTACATCTGCAAAGTGCCTATCATTCATTCTTACTCGTTTTTATGATTATTCAATCAGCAAAGGTTCAAAGTTTTGATTCAATTAATATCAAAAATCCCAATAAAATTGATAATATGAATTTCTTCGTTAAATTCAAAATTATCAATGATTAGCATAAAAAAACCGGATTATTTTTCTCTCCTTTTTTAGATTAGAGGATTGAAAGGGAAAGAGAAAAAATTCCATTCTGTGACTCAATGGAATTTTTCTACTGCATTTTTTTTGTGTCTCCTTTTTTTGATTCGACTCCTCAGGTTATTCACATTGTTTGCAAGAAACTAGAATTCACGAATGAAAAAAAAATATATATATAGGACTATTTTTTGATAATGCTACTACAGTATGGTTCTGATTAATCTTCTCATGATGTATTCACGTGTCCTCGGCAGATTGGACTCTGTTCTTGAACGTCTATCTTTAATTTTTTCTCCTCAAATAAAAATCCAAAGGTAGCCCGCTACAATGATACATTGTGTTTACGATAAATGTTTACGATTAGTTAATGAGAAAGTCAAAGAAATACACTTGTAATTTCAGATTGAAGAGGGAAGGATATTGGATATGTTATAGTTTAAACGCGGGGAATTATTGTCGTGGTCAAGAAAAAAAAAATTGGAATGGGTTAGTATAGGGAAAAGATCTCAATCCATGCCATATTCAAGATTGGCCTAAGTTTGGTTTTACTGTGTAGCGATAAACCCAGGTTATCAAAGAAGGAAGAACGAAGAAGAAGATAATTCTCGACAGGTTTTGTCAGGAAATAATATGCGAAGTTGACGACTATAAAGTTTTCAGAAAAATCAATTTCAACACGAATCTGGGATTTTTCTGCACTTTGCGTACAGTAACACCCCATTCACTATAGTTCTACTTTATCCTAGTGATAAATATATGCATTACACATAGGCTTTTTTTATTGTGATCATACGGTGATTGTGCTTACATTACTCCATTTCGCCTGGTGATGCAAATCTCACAATCGTCAGAATAGCCTTCCTATGACTTGCAATGCACTATCGAGTATATAAACTATTTTCCATTATCGAATTTTTAATGGATATCTTGGAAACAAAGCGAGATAAAGCAATTCTGCTCTGAGCATTTTTTCATAGCTCGTGAAGTTCTCCAAAAATATTTGAGTGTAAAATGGCTCTATCTCGCTTAGTTACTGAGATACTTTGAAGAAATTTTTGGCAAAATGGAATCAGCTTGTCTGACAACTTCTCACATTATGAGAGAATTTGCGAGAATTTAAAGCATTCTGTTAAATTTTATTCCTCATATTGAATTTCTGAATATTATATTATATATATTATATTTATAATTATTAATATAAGCCTAAACCATCTCTGAACAAATCCTTACATTTTGAGTCGAGAAGTCCATATTTTTTAATTTGTTTTCAATAAGATAAGGCGTTTCAAACGCATTGCAATACCAATGCATCCCATGCCAAACGCATATACCCTTTTGCATTGCTATCGGGGGTGAAAATAGAGATGTAAAATGACGGTCAATTTTGAAATTGGTCAGGTCAGGCGTCAATTGACCATTGCGTGACCATTCCGGACTTGACCGTCGAAAATTCAAATGGTCAGCCAGGAGAAATAAATGTCAAAATCCATCTATATAGATGAAAATTAACCGTCAATTTTGTTTTTGGTCATTCTTTATGTCATTTCTATGATTTTTTGAGAATTCAATGGAAATATTCAAAGAAATCATCCATTTCCAAAAGTGCAGTAGTTTTCATTTTTGGTAGAATATCGGCGATTGAAAAATCCAATTGAAGAATAACGAACCAGAATCTGTAATGAAATCCAGCTAATATAGATGGAAAATGACCGTCAATTTGTTCTTCGGTCACTTTTTTTGTCACTTTTAGTAGAATGATATTTTTGAAGAGGAAAAGGCTTATTAAATTCAAATACAATGATATCACGGGAATATTCTTTTATTTTCTCAACAAATCGTAAACTCTGCATAAATTCTGCACTTATCCTGATAGATTCAGTTTACTCTTGTCTTACAGATAGAGATATATCTCCGTAACGTTCTATCATATTACTTTTATCCTGAATGTTCTTGACTCTCGTCAGTCTCAAATATAATGACTGATTAATACACAAAAGAAGAGATCCACAAAAAAAAATCATCAGCTCTATTTAGATGGAATCTGACCGTCAAAACCATTTCTGGTCAATTTTCTGACTCACGATTTGGTCATTATTTTCTGACCAAAATGGTCAGTCATTGCCAATTGGTCATTGACGGTCAATTGACCGCTCATATGACAGTCACTTCTTTGTGTTCCATCACTAGGTGAAAATGAAAGGTTCAATATTGACTATGTGGCTCAAAGCTGTGTTATGCACTATCACCACGGGCATCAAATGGAGTAATCATACGGCCAAGAAGAAGTGATATTCCACACGCGATTAATAAATCTCTATGCGTATATAATGCTTGTAAAAATATAAAGAATGTCAGTATTATCGAAACACCCTGCATTGAATAGATACCTGAGAATAAATTTCTGAAGAAAATACAATGCAGATGAATTTAATTGAATGGCTCATATTTTTTTCGCTGATTTCAACTCTGGAGGGATCACAGAAGCTGTGGAAATTCAATGAATTCGTGGCTTCTAAAAGAACTATCGTTGGTTGCCAATTCTGATGAAACCTCTATCAATTATAAGTACTTATCTTAACAAACTCCAATTCTCATATTTCAGAAAACAATACTCGAATCGTGTTATGAAAATAACAAGTCGTCCGATCCAATTGTGATTTTTGGTGATTTCAATGAATTTATTGATAAATCATCAATTATTCATGTGAATAATTCTCTGAATATTAGCGATGATAAATGGCTCGATTTCAAAGCAAGTAGAGTTGTCTTAGTCGAAGATACACCAGAACAATTAGAATCAGATCTAGTATTATTGAGTCAGATGGAATGGTGGGGTCATATGACATTATTCTTCATTATTGCAAAATACAGAGAAAAGTGCGAAAATTTCACAGAAATTTTAAATACCGCCTGGGCAATGGACGTGATCAATTTAATATACATTTGCGCTGAATCAATGGACAACTCAGTATTATATACTTTGAATTTAATAGCGAATTACGCACCACATCCCTGGAAAAGAATGGAAGAACTGGAAGATTCAAATGTGTTCAGTCGTGTTTTCAATCAAAGTGAGTACCCGGGAAAAAATCGTCATATATGAACATATATGTACATATATGGGACATATATGAACATAAATGTGACATATATGTACATATATGTCACATATATGAGCATGTATGGACATATATGGACATGTATGGGCATACATGGGCATATAGGGTCGTATGATCCTGTGGAAACTGAGCAGCTATGGGCATATATGAGACACATATAGACATATATGAACATATATGGGCATATATGGAACGTATATGAACATATATGAACATATATGTGCATGTATGAAACATATGAGAAAATGCGCACTCAATCCATATAAGAACGTGAAAATGATAAATTTGAATAATTAATGGTAAATGCACGTTCTCTTAGTTGTTTACCGCTTACTTTGAGAATTTAAAATTCTGCCAGCATTCAAAAATCAGTTTTTTCGGTATCACTAAATTATTTACAATGATTGAAATAATTCAATTGAACTCATTTTTTCTAAGTCCGAAAGACATTGATCATCATATCAGAATTAAAATTCATCCAACAAGTATGTGAAATGCGAATAGCGAAGTTGATAGGATGATGGACTCATCATGTGACGGTCCCGGGTTCGATCCCAGCTGGATGTTTTTTTTTTTTTTTAAATTCAAATTCGTTACCAATGAGGAATTGAGTGATCAAGGGAATTAATACTGATGTATTATGTTCATATATTAGAACATTTTGATGATATATTGCGGGAAAATATCGACATACATACCCATATATGATCATATATGCCCATATATGATCATGTATGGGACTGCCATACCCGGGAAAAAATCGACATATATGTCCATATATGCTCATATATAATCATGTATGACAATTTTTTCTCGGGATAACCATCCATGACCATATACGGACATATATGGCCGTATATGTTTGTATATGGTCATATATGCAAATTGACCGCGCATCGACATATATGATCATATATGGACATATATGGGCATATATGTCGATTTTTTCCCGGGTAGGTACTCCACTTTGGCCCGGTCTCCGCTCTTTTTACATTCCGGCATTGAGCTGCATGGATTTCGATCGTACACGATCTGTATATTGTATACAAGCAGATGATGCTTTATTAAGGAGTATTGTTAGGGAATCGAACTCATTGGGATTATGGAAATTTTATGGTGGAGATATTGAGTTATCCTGAATCTGCCCTTGGATTTGGAGAACGATCACCTGGATAGTTTAGGAAATATTTTTTTGAAAGATGTCCTCATCTTTTGACACCGTGATACTTTGCAACTGTTCACCGAATATTGTTGCTTTCCAAAGAAATGGAGGTTCTTTATTTTCAAAGACTAGTGAATTACTTTGTCACTGGTTTCATAATCCGAGAATAAATAGCCTTTCTATTTTTCAGATATACTTTACTTCTTTCCAGTTGTTTATAATTATTGGACAGTTATTTTTTTATCCGTACGATTTGTAATCGATACATGGTGATCATTGCTTCAATAATAATATAACATATGATACTTTAAAACATTATTTTCGATGCATTTCACTCAATTTTATCACTGCATCCTTGGAAATTATCGACGCCGTCTGAATACTCATCCAGCATGTCAAGCGCCTCAATTCGCAGATTCTTCATTGAATCGAGTCCATATAAACGAAATCCGAGGAATCCACCGTCTGCAGTACCATATGATTTCTGGTATAATCCAATTCCACCAGCTGCAAAAGGTGGCTTGCCTGCTACTTCTTGAGCATCCAGAAATGGTAGTGTTTCTTGTCCTCCATCGGAACTCGTCGAAGTAGACCCTAGGTCTATATAAGAGTTTGGAGTTGAGTTTGGGGTATTGGTTTGGTCTCTTGTTGCCGGATTGTCCGCTTGGATTATCCATAGACGTTTTCTGGATTGAAGTGAAACGAATTAAGGAGAGAATGCTGTTACGGTAATCGTATTGCTACTATTTTTTTCAGACTGGAAGTCTCTACAGAAGAATCGAAACAAACTCTTGAAGATACTTCAGCATATTCTCCAGATTTTTCTGCAGAGGCATTCACTCCGAAAAAAATCGTGGTTCATTTTACCCCATGCTCTGGTGGTCAATATCGCAAAAATACAGTAGCAAATATTCCGGAAACTAAGCGAGATATAAACAAAGTTTCGGGCAACATTTTCTTGAACAGCAGATGACACTAAAATGGAACTATCATGTCTTACCTCTTCGCTATTAAATTGTTACAATTTAGCCCCAGTGGGGCTCTATTTCTAGGAAAACGATCAGCGTAGCGGCCCCATTCTGCATAGGAAGTGGGGCATGAACAAAGGGAAAGGTCAGGCACTGTTCTTTTCAAATTTGAAATTCACCAATGGTGAAAGAGCAATTGTGGCACTTACCCCTGTAAGGGATATAGTCGTATGGAATAAGAGGAAAATTCACGGATGACGGCAGCATTTGTCTTTCAATTTACCACGAGGCCAGAGTTACCGCGTTTGCTTATTCGAGACGAGCGAAATAGTGGGAAGTGTGGGAGGAGGAAAAACAGGCGATAAGGGCACTCCTCTTTCAATCAAGGGACGATCAGTAGAGGGACTACTGTACCTGTCCTTGGAATATTCCTTGAAAACGTCTTTCATATCGCTCGGAGTCAACCACATTGATGGATTATCATCAGTCTCACCCATCGTTCCAGTTTCATAGTCATAAGGTGTAGCGTGTATTTCCAATTGAATTGGATAAGAAGAACCGGTTTTATCTGCTACCGCTTTATTGAATCGTACACCTATCATTCAAGTTTAATTTCATTCATTAATTATATAAATTATTACATTTATGTTGATTTCATACGAAAAAATAATTGCCAAATTGGATACCTGTAACTATATAGCCACGTGGTACTATTAAATCATCAATATATATTCTATGTGACTCGTAGTTGAAGGCTATAAAGTCTTCATTTTCTTCCATTGGGTAGTCACTTCCATCATCATTTTGTATTGAGTATACCAATGCCTTATTCTCTTGAGTAGCATTTCTGGAAAACGATATAGGCTCAATGTCCTTCCATTCAGCAGTACCTGCTACTATTCTTCCTTCAGGGAGAACTTGACCCTGTTGTATCATTATATGGATCATTTCCTCTTTCAAATAAAATCGTATACCAGTGACAACCCTGAAAATTCGTGATTTTTAATACAATTCAGTAGTAAAGAAGTGAAAGAAGGCAAATCGACTCATCTTTGTGGTCATTCCTAATCGAATATTTCGGAAACTAAGCGGGATAGAGGATAACATGTCTAAATATTATACTGCGTAATATTACGCGCCAAAATGTCATCAACAGATACTACTGTGGAAAATAATCTGGTAGAAAGTATTCTATATAATTATGACTATTTACAAATCATTTTCGTACCATGTAATATACCTATTAAGGGAGAGTGGGGCAAAATGGCTCCTTCAATCCTCTAACGCTGGAGTCGGACTAACTCGTACCCATGACGCTAGAGTGGGGACAGCCAGTCGCATGCGCTCCTCAGTCCCCACTACCTCAGTTTACGAGACTTAGGGTCAGTCATTACCGTGATACACACGTCTGATGGATTCCGTCAGTTCTCCTTCCTTTGTTATTTGAATACAGTGAAACCTCCCAATATTTCCTCGCTCGGGGGTCTTCACTGGAAATATTAGGAGGTTTGAGCAATCCCCGCTCCTTCCGAATGTGAGAGAGTCTCTCTTCTAACACCTGTGATGGGGGCTGTCACGTGACTTACTGTCTTTGTCTTTCTATTTGACTATCTTTGTCACTTTGCGCATGTTCGGTAAAGCGCAAGAAAACAAGAATGGATACAGATCGAGTAAGAATGCAGAGTGGGGGACTGTATTTCTCCTCTCGGAGGAGGAATGGAAATACCCGGGTAGGAATGGACGAAGGATTCTAGACTGGTCCAGGCTGATAAGCCTTGCTCCAGTCTGGATTTTCAGGCCTGATGCAAGCTTGCTAGAAGCCGGAAATGAGACACTGATCCAAGGCTCACAGCTGGATATTAAATCGAATCTTAAGAGTCAAAGCTTGATCAAGGATGGACAATCTAGCTTCAATAACGATTGAATGTCAAGGTTAGACAAAGACTCAAACAGGAGCTTCTCTCAAGATTTGAGATACAGCCTTCAATTCAACTGTGTATGGTTATTCAATTGTTTAACTGCGTAAAAAAATGGACCATGATCAGTCTCTCATTCTAGGTTGCAATTAACATCTAGGTAAAGCTTGATTAGCTTATTATTTTTTTTGGGAATTTGTAATATATTTTGCCAATTTATTTTGGTTAACATCATCTTTGTACTTCAGTTTTTTTTATAAAGTTTCCAATTAAATTTTTTATTATTTCTTTTGTTTCATTCAATTTGTTTCAATCTACGATTCCCTGAAATCTCACTCGACCAATTGATATTTCATTGATACTCCAAACCCGGTAACTCGCTAGAACTTATGATTTTTAGGATAAAACTTGACTGGGGGACGAGAATTACTACATTGCGCTCCTAGCACTGAGTTGTAGAACTAAGTCTCCTAACAATTCGGAGACTAATCAAGGTAGAATCTAGACTGACCAGCAGCGATTCCCCAACCTCGGTTTATGCAACATGTATCAATTGTGAGGAAATTGTGCAAGTAACACTGATCCTCAGGCTTGGATCCGTCTTCGCGGCGACTGTAGAACCAAGACTGAGTCAACCTTGGAATGCTCATGTTTGGAGACTTAGTCTTCTTCAAGCACGGGAAAGCACTTGAAGGAGCATTAATGATCAAGGTAGAATCCAATAATGATTCCATTTTGGAATCAACATTGATCGAATATGGATTTCTCAACCTTGATCTATGCAGGCTCTACCAAGCATGGAGAACTGGTCGGAGGAATATTGATCTTCAGGATTGTATCCTGAGTTCATATGGCGAGCTAATCTAGCTTGTTTCAAGCCTGGATGTTCAGCATTGATAGAGTAAACTAGAACCAAGCTGGATTCCTTCGTCAGCCTTGATCTTTTCCACCTGGGTAGTATGAAATGATTTCACGTTATAAAATTTTGTCATGTGTTTTCTCTTCCGAATGAAAGCATTTTAGAGGCACATATTCCAATTTCGAGATTTCATCGAAATATGATTCAGAATCAATTGCGTTTTTCAATTCCATGTTTATAAATTATTATATGGAAAATCATGGGGCATTGGAAAAAATTGATTTGATAATACTAATTAATTGTCAAATGAACGACGTTTCTCCTGCTTCATTGAGGTTCTCTCAGGTTCTTGACATCATTAGTCATCATAAAGTCTTGACATCATATAGTCAGCATGAAATTAATTTTATACAAAAGAGTTTTTGTTAGCATTGCAACGATCAAATTAGTGAAATATTAAATGTCGTTTAACCCTTCAGCGCTCGCGTGATTCCACCCGACTTCGTTGGTCGCACGGTGAGCGCGCCGCCTCCGTGTTAAATCTCGTGCGGTGATGCCAAATGAAGGTTATGTTCTCGTGTTTGGGACTAGTGAGTAAGAGCGGGAGAACGACTTTGCAGCAGCGCAACTTGAACGGGGATTTTACGTGTAGTCGCACCGGGCGGCGGAGCGCCGCCTTTCAGTCTGTGATCCACAAAATAACATTTACACTCAATTCACACGCGATTTTATACTTATCAATAGTATATATGCATTTTAAAAGGTTCAATGAGAGCATTAAAATTTTTTGAAATTTTTTCATCGGTAAAACAGAAGGTAAAACCAAAAAATGTAAAAAAGGCGGCGCCGCGCTCATGACGCGAGTAACGAAGGGTTAAGGAATGGCTCGTTTTGAATAGTGCTATTATGTCATGTCATATTTATAGGGTAGTTTTTGTAAATTATCTACCAAAATATTAATGAAAACTGCGCTAACTGGCCTAGTTTTTGGGATATCCTCAAAAAATGAACAACAAAAACAATATTTGATTCTCAGACTGTTATACTGACTTGTTTTCTTCAACATCTGCTAACTGTGGTCGAAGACTAACAGTTCGTAGACTAAGAGAATCATAATCGTCTTCTATGCAAACACACCAGCAAACTTCGCAGTCATTCTTTTTTTGTACTTCCACAATGTTTCCACGACATCCTTCTCCCTTATCTCCCTCTACTTGACCTATTGAAGTTTCAATATACTGGTACCTTTTTCCCTCTGGACCCTATGAATTCAAAATTGTTTTGTTCTCTAGGACATAGTTTTCTTTAAGTATTTTCTAACTAAAATTCATCTTATGCATATTCATACGTCCAATGGGGAAAAAATATCTCACCAGTTCACACAGTGTTGCAGGAGTGCTTGACATTATTTGACATTCGATAATCTGTCCTTTGCAGGTCGTACTTTCCACACAACCAAAATCTTTTTCACAATTCTTGATCGTCTTCGTTTTACCGTACTGACATCCGGCTTCACATTTTCCACCCTTCTCATAAAAGGTATTTGCACTCGCAATAAAATTTGATTTGAATCTATCGAATTCATAGTAATTTTCACCTGAAAAATTTACTTAAATCGTTACGGATTTCTTCATCAAAGTAATATGTGAATTGTTTGAACTCCAATGAAAATAACCTTTCACCCAACCACCTGGTGCATCACAAGTTCGAATAGTATTGCCTACTTCGCTTAGTAAATTAGAGAACGTCTCGTAATATTCCTGGGCGCGATCTCTTAATTCATATTCAGACAATTGTAACTCACCCTTGAAGCTTTCTAATAGAGCAACATCATGAATAATTAATTGACTGATGGACAATGCATTTAGTAGTGAAAAGGCAAAATAGGATGAGTCAATTACTTGAGAATATCTCGGAAACTAAAGGGGATAGCAAAATTTCTGTACAGAGAGCTAAAAAAATGCGTTGAGTAAAGGAAAAATAAGTTTCCGAGTTATTCGTAAAACTTTAATGAAAAAATCATTTATATCACTCACGCGGGTAAAATGGCGCTTTACCTCGCTCTTTAGAGGTTGACAAGCGCTGTTTTATCCACTGAAACGTCTTACCCACCGTGTTCGACGAATGAGACTTTTAGCGTGGATAAAGCCCATTACCCACGCTGAAGCGTGGGTAATGTCATCACCACACACTCCAGCATGGGTAATAGTCTTTATACACGCCAAAAATCTCATTCATCGAACACGATGCGTAAGACGTTTCAATGGATCAAAACAGCACTTGTCAATCTCTAAAGAGTAAGGTCAAGCGCCATTTCATACCGCATGTGAGTAATATAAAATTGTATAGACCACTCGTGCGGGGCGCCGTACCCACTCGCAGGTTTAATCGCACTCGCTTCGCTCGTGCGCTCAAACCGTGCTCGTGGGTAATACGGCGCTTCCCGCACTCGTTGTCTAAAATACTATTATTTCCAGACTCACCACATTGGAAGACTTGATCTAGAGAGTACGAAAATGCTAGCATTGAAAATGCCCTCACTTCAGCTACCATAATGAGCCTAAAAATTTCATATAGTCTTGATGCACCAGTTGAGAGAGTGCCGCACGAATTTTTATCATTTTTCTGAAAATTCACGAAATGATTAAATTGAAATTGCACATTATATGCATTCTCAGATATGCTAATTGAAATTTCAAAAATATATCAATAACCGGTGTTTGTTGTTGGAGATAGAAAAGTAGACTATTTGTGAGTCCACTCCCCGGAATTATCACATCATGTATATCACCCAGGATGTCTCTCGGACCTTGAGGACCCACAGTCGTAACTTGATCGATATATTTTTTCAGTGTTGAATTACTCAATACAATTTTCTTAGATGTATATAATTCAAATAGACGATATAAACTGTCAATTCTGCGGATTCCTTGAGATATTCTGCCCATTCCCTCACGGATATTATTCATAATATCGACCTGTGTGATTATTGTTCCAACGGCTTGATTAATTTGATTCGAAAGCTGGGCTCCAATTTGATCAACTTTTTCTTCAACTTTTTTAGCTTGATCAAGGACATCGTCAAGTGTTGTCTGTGGTGCAAATTTTTTATAAGTGTCGTGAGCATCATTGATGACTTGATAAGCTTGATAGGCAAATTCAACAGCAGACATTATAGCAGTGAATATCAATGACTCTGCCGGTGGTGGTGATATCAAGAGCAATGCTAATGCTACGTGTAAAATCCTCTTCGATTTCTCTTCCATTGTTGAAGCTTGAATGGCCCCGCTCGTGAATGTACCTATTTCTTGCCGTGATCAACAAGAAATAGCTAAATTTCTCCAGTAATTTCATTTTTTTTAAAACTTCGTTACTTATCTCGTTTTTCACGTAATTCGGGAATTATTGAAACTATCTCTACTTTTTATCATAATACTAGAATGAAACAGGAAGAAAATTGATAATTATAAATAGTATGTTGATGCATTACATGCTTTTGCCATTATGAGTGAAAATTTAATTGAAAGAATTTTGAAAGCATTTCTGGCATATCTGCTTTTTCAAATTGTCGCTCCAAAGAAAAACAACATATCTACTTTTTTTTATCAATTTCTCATCCTTGAAATAGCAATGTATTTTTTCTAGGTATTGCCGATAACTGTTGTTGAAAGGGAAAATATTGACGAGCACATATAAGTACTACACAGAAGTCAGAAAGGCGTATCTCCAGGACTTACGCCACTTGGTTTTTGATAACTTATTCAACTTATTCAGTTGTATGAAGAAAACTTCACTTTAAGTCATTAAAAAATTTCGATTCATCATGCTTTTTTTGAGATCAATTACCCTCCTAAACCGCTCTCCTATCGCTTTGATGACATGGAATACTATTTATTCTGTATGAAAATTTTAACTTAAAGAGGATTTGAATGCTCGACCTTACGATTCCTAAGCCTACACTTTGTACCACGGAGCTACGCACGCTTTTCTAATTTGGATTACTTGGATTGCCTACATGAATATCTTTCTTCAGACATTCACTATTTAATGATGATGACTTACAGAAGAGATTTGTAATCATTTTGAATACAGTTATCAGAATAACCACAGATATGAAAATAAAAAATATATTTCGAGTAAATCCAGCTTTTTCGCTGGAGAGCTAGCTTTTTTCTCCTCCACCGACTTTCCTTCGGCTTTTTCTACTAAAATAATATTTTCCGAGTAAAAACGAATTATTATTATTCCAATAATTATTATCACAATTGTTTTGCATTTGTCAAACAATTTTTATTATATAACACTTGAATCCTGACTATATTCGACAGTATTTTCTTTGCAATAGATAGGATTTCTTCTACGTATTTTTTATTGAAATAAAATGATTACATAGGGAAAAGTGGAGCGAATGAACGTTTATGCAAGAAGGGTCATCATTAATTAATTAGCAAATTTCGTGATGAGCAGGTTATCATGATACTTTTGACACCCTATTCTGTTCATCGCGAAATTTGGAAGATGATTTTCTTTTCCTCTTCGGAAGATTGGGAAAGAAAAAATGCATAAATTTTCAATTTTTTCGAAATTTCCAATTTTGCTAGATTTTCGAAATGAAGATTTTTTTAGAAATTTTGTTTTTCCGACAAGATTTTTGTAACGTTTTTTTTTTCAAAATTTCTAATTTAGACTCAAAAATTCTTGGCCATCATATCCATCTTAATATTGATTTTCTTCTCTTACTAATTGAAATCTAGTCATGATCTGGACCTTAGGCTTTTTGCCGTAGATGAACCACAATTGTGACTCAGCCATGGCAAATATTAATTGGTCCAAATCAAGACGGATTGGACATGCCGTATGTGGCATACCAAGTCCGGTCATGATTTGGACCCTTCATTCTTGCCGAAGATGAGCCGAAATGTGATTCATCTACGGCAGACACAGCCGGCCCGAATCAATGCCGGACTTGGCATGCCGAATCCGATCTACCGTAGTTCGGCCCGGATGGGAACTTGGCAGAGGGGAACTTCGGCATGCCGCACCAAATTTCTGCTCGGGAATCAGGTCCTACGACTAGAAAAAGTCACCTCCAGTGGTCCAGGCTCACTACCCACTGGCCATTTAAGGGGAAATCACCCCGGATTATAATTTCAAGTTCATCATGATTCAAGTCTTTCATTTTGGAGTGATCAGAATTTCGTATTTTTGGCACTTACGCCCCTTTCACTCTCAGGCGACGATATTACAATTTTGCGGTCGTACATATGTACCTGACCTTTCGTGACTTTTTCAAGCAACTGCTCAATATAGAAACTTAACTTTTGTTTATTGTTCTTTTTATTTCAATAAATATGATTCACATATTTACATATGACAGTTCAGCTGTTCGATCTACTTGTAGGCCCGGTGAAACGACCGAGTACATCCACAATTCGTTTGACTGCTACTTTAATGGGTGACCGCTTGCTCTAATCGTGCACTCTAAAAAAAATATACACGCTGGTACTTGCAAGCTAAACGTACAAGCTGGTACTTGAGTACAGTACACTTGTGAGAAGTATAAAAAAATACTGGCGATGAGTGTAATGTGGTACTCACCATGAGTACAACGGCCACACATGAAGTATAAAAAATACTTGTGACAAGTATAAAAAATACTTGTGACAAGTATAAAAAATACTTGCGACGAGTATAAAAAATACTTGTGACGAGTATTGCCTTGTACTTGTCACGAGTACTTTCTTATACTCGTAACAAGTACTGTCTGGTACTTGTCACGAGTACTTTTTTTGTACTTGTTACAAGTACTTTTTTGTACTTATCTCAAGTACTTTTTGTACTTATCACAAGTACTTCTTTATACTTGTGACAAGTACTGTCTCGCACACGGTAAATAAGCGAAATAGATGTTGATATGGGATCAAGAAGGAGTTTTGACAGTTTTTCGTGATTATGTTGGTGAATAAATGAGATAGAGCGAAATGGATCTTTATATGGGATAATCGGGGAGTTTTTCTAGTTTTTCGTGATTATCTCGGTGAATGAACGAGATAGAGCGGAATGGATGTTAATATGGGAGCAGGAGGGAGTTTTCCCAGCCCTTCGTGATTATCTCGGTGAATAAGCGAGATAGAACGAAATAAATATCAATATTGAATCAGGAGAGAGTTTTTTCAATTTTTTGCTAACATCTCGGTGAATAAGTGAGATAGAGCGAAATGGACATTAATATGGGATCACCGGGGAGTTTTTTCAGTTTTTCGCTATCACTCGGTGAATAAGTGAGATAGAGCGAAATCGACGTTTATTCTGGAGAAAGAGAAAGTTTTTCCAGTTTTTCCCGATTATCTTTGCGAATAAGCGAGATAGAGCGGAATGGAGATCAATATGGGAGCAGGAGGGAGTTTTTCCAGTTTTTCGTGATTATTTCGGTGGATAAGCGAGATGGAGTGAAATGGACGTTAATAGGGGATCAGGAGGTAGTCTCCTCAACTTTCGCAATCAACTCTGTAATTAAGCGGGAGAAGGTGAAATGGACGTTAATTTAGTATCAGGTGGGAGTTTTTTCAGTTTTTCGCGACTAGATCGGTGAATAAACGAGATAGAGCGAAGCACACATATGGAATTATGAGGAAGTTTTCAGATGAAATAATATTCTTTTGATCCCGAATTAACGTCCATTTCGCTCTATTTCACTTATTTTCTGCTATAGTCGAAAAAAATCTAATCAACTGCCTCTCGATCCCAAATTAACGCACGCTGTATCTCGCTTATTCACCAAGATAATCACGGAAAACTCGAAGAAATCTCCGGTGATCCCATATTAACATCCATTTCGCTCTATCTCGCTTATTTACCGAGATGATAGCGAAAAACTGAAAAAACTCCCCGGTGATCCCATAATGATGTCCATTTTGGTCTATCTCACTTAGTCACCGAGATTTTAGTGAAGAACCGAAAAAACTCTCTCTTGATTCAATATTGATATCTATTTCGCTCTATCTCGCTTATTCACCGAGATAATCGTGATAAGCTGAAGAAACTCCCTCCTGATCCCAAATTGACGTCCATTTCGCTCTATCTCGCTAATTTACCGAGATGATAGCGAAAAACGGAAAAAACTCCCCGGTGATCCCATATCATCGTCCATTTCATTCTATCTCACTTATTCACCGAGATTTTAATGAAAACCTGAAAAAACTCTCTCCTGATTCAATATTGATATCTATTTCGCTCTATCTCGTTTATTCACCAAGATAATCCCGAAAAACTGGAAAAACTCCTTCTTGATTCCATATCAATGCAAAATGCTGGAGATATGCCTTAGTTATTTCAAGAAAAGACAGAAGAAATGGAACTCACGCCCTTTCACCTCTAAGTCCTTGCACTTGAAAGCGGCAAATATTAAAATATGAAAAATTCTCGCTGGGAGTATTTTTCGGACTTGCATCAAGTACATTTGATACTTAGAATAAATTTTTTAAAAAACTCGATATGAGTACTACTTATACTTGAGTCAAGTATCTTTAGTACTACTCTCTTGTACATTTAGTACTACTCTCCAGTATATTTAGTACTACTCCCAAGTATATTTGATGATGATCGAATATACTTACCACCAGTCCTCTCTGAGCTTGTAGCAAGTATCAAGATGATGCCAGCTCAAGAATTAGTTAGGTACTTGTCACAAGTATAAAGTATACTAGCACTGAGTATACTTTATACTTCCCATGAGTATATTGGGGATCAAGCTGATATACTTATGAGGAGCCTATTTTATACTCGTAACGAGTAAAAACATTTACTCAATCCAAGATTTTCCGATGTACTGGCTGCAAGTACTATTTTTACTTGCCATGAGTATATTTTTTTTAGAGTGTGGACTCGAACTTTCGCGTTCGTGTAACAAAAAAGCACACAAAGCCCTTGTATAATCTACAGTGATAAAAAGACGATTTATGGAGTCGCGAAAGAGGAAGTAGTGCAGATATAAAACATTGACTTGTAATATCAATGAAATGAATAAAATGAAAAAATATGATTCAACTATTTTTTTACTCGTTACATTTATAACATTCAATCTTTATGAATTGTCTTACATCCAAGTATCATGAAGTTGTTGTTCATTCATGTTTATGTTGATGACATCGATAGACTCAAAACTATATACTCTACTATTGATCATATCCTATAGCTTACGGTCTCTTTTTTTCGTCATGAATTATGACGAGATGAAGATAAGAGTTCTGCTGATATGATAGGGTGAGAAGACTAATTTTCATATTGATAAGTCCTCAAACATTGAAAAAAGAAAACATCATAAAGAAAATGCAGAACATATAATCCTCGGAATAAAAATCAAGCCATTACGATTGTGCTAAAGGAAATGAAAAATATTTTTTGTACTTCATTGCTTCATTTTTGAGACCCGAGCCCTATCAATCAAATTGTTCATCCTCGATTACTTAGTTCCACAATAATGAATCAACTCAACAAATATTTTACATCAATCACTTTAATGATAAAATAATATACAAAGTATTTACACGTTATCTATAAAAAAAAAAATCTTTGGCTCATTTTTCCCTTCTCATGAACAAGACTAATTGAACTAACTCATTCGCTGACAATTATCTTTTCTTTGTATTGACATTGTAGATGAACCAACTGCCATCCATTCATTATTATCAGACTGATACCACGTCAAACCAAGTGAATATTTAGCATTTAAATTAGCATGCTGGCAATGACTGAACCACCAGCCGCCATGATAATTAGCGGCACAATCAGCTGTACTAATGTCCATATCTCTATCTTTAGCGCTGAATTTCATGTTATTCTGATATGAAAACGCATCAGTTGCATTGCCACTGTATCCTCCAATTTCCAGTTTATAGCCACTCTCCTCGGACATCACAGTGAAGTAATCATATTCAGCGATCCATTTTATCCCATAAATATCAGTCAAATCAATTTTCAATCTCGTGCAATTGTCCCTGGTTAACCTGTGGAGTGCCTCATTACCGATCCAGAATTCGTTTATTGGTGAACCAAAACCAGTGGCATACTCGCTCCATGTCCTGTCGAAATCAACTATTCCATCCTGTCTTCTAGCAACAACAATCCATCCAGAATTACATGAAACTAGCAACGGTGCACCTTGGCCGTTTCCAAGAAGCGTCAGACCATTACGATCATCACAATTACCAGGTAATGAATCAACCATTGATCTGTACTCGTCCTCAACATTTTCCAACTCATGAGTTATGTTTTCAGCTTTATCAACAGTTATCTTTAACACCGATAATTCCTTCAATTCATCCTTCATTTTCATCAAACTGTCCTGTTGAGCATCACTCTTCTCTTGCAGCTTTGAGGCACTGACACTCAGTGCCTGAACTGTCCTTCTAATATTACCAAGATCCTCACGTGTCAACGACAATTCCGCATTTTTACGGGCTGCATTGACATCCAGTCTTGCAAATTCGCGCTTCAATTCTGAATGACTTGTCGTCATTTTGTCCTCAATACTCTCTATACTCGCCAAGGTTACCATAGTCGTGTCCTCCAAGTGCTTCTCCATCGACACGACACGATCCGTTACATTCAGAAGCTTTATCAAAAGTTCTTCTTTCAGGTTTTTAATTGACTCAATCGATACATCCGGAGACTCGTAAATCACGCGCTTCTCAATCATTCCACGTTTCTTGGAGACAATGGAGATCTTGTGCTCAAGACGATTCAGGCGCTCCTCAATTTTCTTCACAATTGGGGATCTAGAGAGGCTGTGACGTGATGATCTGTGATGATCATGCTTGTAGAGTTTTTCATCGTGTTCCTCTTCAATTATTTCGTTTATTTCATTGCGTGAAAGCTCGTGACTTTTGTGCTCAATGGCTGGCTCGTACTTCAATGATTTCATCTCAATTTGTACTGTACTCAACTGCAACAGAATAATGACATTTTGTTAATTTAGTAAGAATTTTTGTGGTTTCTTTTCCGTGTCAGATTCTACTGAGGGCTTCTTTTGATGAAAAAATTCACTAATGAAGTGGTAAAACAAGGTGCGACGAACAATTTACCGTGAATTCTTCCGAAAATACCTTTAAAATGAGCGGGTTCAGAGGACATTTTTAAGAGACCTCTTTAAGCGGGAATTTTATGGACCAAAAAAAAGGTATCATCATAAATTCTCTTGAGCCTTATTATTTCGGGGACATTCTCAAACTTTAAAAAAATAAATAAAATGAAATCAGTATAATCCATGATTTTTATCTTTTCAGCAAAAAACGATCCTACTTAGCATTTTTCAACTGATATTTTCTGGCCTTTCCAATGAAATTACAATAATTTCAGGATTCATGATACTGGAGGATCGAAGAATACACAATTGACCTTAACGACGTTTCCGATTGTATTAAAAGAGAGGAAGAGGAAAGAGAATTGAAGATACCAGATGGTGGGTGCAGAAGAGATGAAAAGACGTTTGGAGAGGGGGAGGGGGGGGGGGGAGGATTTTCGCCAACGGCTCGTGTGAGGTAACACACTGCCACCCCTGCAGTCCTCCAATTCGGTTGGAATACCTCCAGAGAGGATACACTCATACACACACACATAATAAAGGTGAATTCATAAAAAGGGGGGAAGGTAGAGGTACAAAAAAAATGGAAATAAAGAAGAAAAAAATAATGAAAAAGGTAACGTGCCACCTGCCATTGAGAATGGAACGCAGCGGAGGCGGATAAAAAAGAGTGGGGATAGGCCAAGTTGGCGGCAGCTGCTGGCCACCAAAACGAGAAACTGAAATTAACGGCCGGCTGCCTGACCACGATAGCCGCCTGCTGTCACGGGGGAGACCGAGAGAGAGAGAGAGAGAGGGAGAGAGAGAGATTCGCAGGTGCATGGACGAAACATGTAAATAGGGGACGGGGGCATTATGCATTCGTATGAAGAGAATTTCTTTTTAATTTATAATGATTCCTTTTTTTTTTCTTTTTTTAATTAATCGTTAATGATCCGTATTTTTTTGTGGAATGAAATCATTGGTGAATTGCGAAATTTAATTGACACTTGAGATTTATCTTTAATATCCAATTTGAAGACAGAGAATTTTTTTTCAAAATTGGAAGAAAAAAATGATAATTACCTGACTAGCCAAATCAGCACAGCTTCTCGTAACTTGTCCAGCTCTCTCCTTAACAACAGTTATATCAACTCTTATTGTTCCAAGTGATGCCTCAATTCTCGTTAATCTGCCCCCAAGATCCCTGATACCCCTACCAACTTGCGCAACATCACCCCTCAATAGTGCAATTTCACTCTTCATTCTGGCTCTCTGTGCTAGTTCCTCACTTGCATTTCTCGTTCTCAATACTTCCGCCAATTCTGTTTTCAATTCAGTAACAGCACTGCCCAACCATTTGACCCTAAGTCTTTCATTCTTCGCCTCGTTGCCACTTCCGCCGCGCAGCAAACCCACTTCCTTCCTGCAAAAGTCATTAAGATTATATTTTGTTATTCAATGAGAGAAAATAATAATAATAATAAAAATCTTTTCACGTGCATCAAATTCATTGATAAAATCAAGAGCAACTTGAATCAAGAAAATTCATCAATTGAATAAAATCAAATTACCTCAACTGTTCAACTTCGTTCCTCAATACCGTCAATTCCGTATTTTTTTCCATTGCAATTTTCAGACTCTCCTCAAGTGCATTATAATCCTCCTGTCTTCTATCAATCAATGCATTAACTTGTTCCCGCAGTAATTTAACAGTACTAGCCAAATCAACTGTACCATCATCACTTTCTCCCGCGACACTCGTCACAAGTACAAACACAATCCACTTGATACACATTGTTTCTCATTCAATCAATGATATCCCCAAAAATATTATACAATAATAATAACAACTAGCAATCTGCCTCGATCGAGGCTAACTGCACTTTCTCCTTTTTCTCTCCAATGTATCTTTGTTACTTTATCTTCTCTCAAACGAAGAAAAACGCAAGAAGAAGTCGCTCTGCTGCTGGTTTACCTCACCGGTGTAATACTCAAGCTTAACTGAACCAGCCAAGACCGTAGTCCAGGTGCTTATATCATCGTACGGACACAAAGGGACGGGGGTATAATATTCAAGAAGGTTGGTCTGCCGGTTGGGCGCGAGGCAGGTGTTCTGGCCTCTACAACACACCGTGTGTGTGCGCCCATCAGGTATAAGGCCCAGGGTACATTTTCCCCTCTTCTCTCCCCTGCCTCCCACCCTGTTCACCCACTTAGAGTAATACCGAATACCAGGTTTCATATATTAACACACATTCCATATTTTATGATGGAAATTCTTTTACATTTGAGAGTTAAATTAATGAATTTTTGAAAAAAAAGTGGGATTGTAATTTCGTAAATTAGATATTTGAATTTTTAAAAATGTTAAAATTATTACTTTTTTTTTTTTCCAAAAAAAATTAAGAAAAGACCAGCTGCACGAGTCCTTTGATGAGCCTGGGCTTTTAGGTGGCGCGTGGCCGGCTGAAAATATTTTTCAGAGGCTATATGTGTTGAAGCTTGGAGGGCCACGCGCCAATTCAGAGTCATCTCTCTCTCGTGCCGCAGCCGGTCAATGCGGCTGATACGGATGAACACGCAGGGAGATGAGATTCGTGTCTCTTTTTTCTCTTCTCCCTTTCTATCTTGGCACATGGATGAGGTCTCTTGCGATGACTTTTTATTCAGTTTTGTTGAGCCTGGAGGGAATAGAGATAATAAATATCGGAGAGTATAACGCGAGACGCCAGCTGGTGAGCGATTCTCAATTTCATTTTTTTTTTTCATTCTTATCGAAATATTTGATTGGTAATTCATCAGTATCATATTGCAGTGGATGTGTATTTTGGGAATGGGAGAATTGCCAAGGGGCGAATGGGTTTTTGATGAATTTTTAACAGTCGAAGGAGGAAATGAGATCTTTATTAATTCTTATGAGTGGGGGATGAAGAGGTTGAATTAGAGTTTTTCAAGGGGGAGGGGAGGGGAGTAGATGATTTGATGGGGCTTTTTGAAATTGTGACGTAGAAAAACTCGATTTGGGGAATTCTGAAAGAAAATTAGTTTTTTCGGCTTGGAACGAGTTTTTTCTCTTTGGTTTTCAGTTTTTCATGAATATCTGAGGCTCCAGCTTGCATATTCGAGTCAATTGGTGATGGAAACAGGAGGAATTTTTCATCAAAGTTTTGCCGCAGATATTTAGTATTAAATTTATGAGATTTTTGTATTTTATTGAAAATTTTGTTTAGAGAAGGGAGAATTGATGAGCAGCTGCCGCATGCGATGATAATGAGGACCGGGAATATACGTCAGAAAAAGAAGCCTCAAGGATTACCGTGAATATTTTAGAAGAAATTAGAACAAAATGTGATACTGAAATCAGCAGACATTTGACAATTTTTTTGTTTCAAAAATAAATTATTAAAAAAAAAAATTAAAAATACGTTCATAGACAAAATTCAAAAAACCATAAGTGCAAATGTTTAAAATATTTTTCGAATAATAATTCAGTTGTTTAGAACAATCCAAAAAGTTGTCAAATGTGTATTAATTTCTTTATGATCAAAATCTTCTCATTGATCTCTCCAATTTTTCAAGCCGATTGGAAATTGGTCCGAAATCTTTGACTATCAAAATTGAGTACAGTGATATTTCAATTACAAATCATATTCATGATATGCAATTATGATCGTGGGGTATGGAAGAATTTTTTTTCTTTTTTCAGGATTATATTTCGAATTTTACTCAATCGAAACGTTGGGACGAGATCGGTCCCACAGCCTACCAGCTCCTCTAACGCGTGCCAGAAGTCCAATGAGTCTCCCTAATACCTGTAATTTATAAATCGTTTCTATGAAGAAGGGTGATAGAAGCTATACCATTGCGCCAACCCCATACGTCCGTTCATATTCTGCCAAATTCATTGGCACACTGAGAGATTTATTTGGAGTCTCGAACTAAATAGGCATAATAGAAAAAAACCTTGACTACCTATATAAATATTGTTAATAAATATTATGATCGGAACTAGAAATTTTCATTTTGAAAACGAATTTTATTAACTTCAAGATATAATAACCCTTGAAAAGGGTTATTTTTTCTAGCATCTCACTTTCACTCAAGCAAACGCGGTAAGTTGAATAGCGTCAGTGCTGCGCCACGCTTATAGCACGAGTTCTCGAAGGAATCACTATCAGACAGTAGACATGAGTATGAACTGTTGGTTCTTGTTATGTGTAATTCGATTGTCATAGTTGTAATACAGAATTATTTATGGTAACTAAAAATATGCAATCTACAATTTTTCATTTTTTTTAAATTTCCTGGAGATTTTCATAATTATTTTTCTACCAGAGAACTCTTCAGAGAAATTTTAAATCAATGAGAAACTTAGATATACAGAATTTCCACTTACTCAATCATTAGTAGTTCAAATATAAATTCATACATTCTGTTTAATTTCAGTTGAACAATCCTTCATAAAGTGTGAGTTATGATACGGGAATCGCTAGCAAAAATAAAATATCACATCGAATATGCTACATACCTTCATTCAATGTAGTTATCCAAAGTAGTAACCCTAACATTATCGTTGTGGAAACGATAACTTATTCGGAATAGTCAATGTTGACCTTGAATATGAAGGAAATAATCATGGTAGTACGAAAGTATCCTTTCAGTGCAGGATGCTTCCTGATGGATCTATTTATACTGTTTTATAACTATATTTTTAGATCAATTTTCACGATTCCATGATGAAAATACGAAATCCTTCAAATAAAATTCTTCTATAATGACTGGTTTCTATTCTTCTTCGAATTGTGAGATTAGAATGACAGTGACCTTGCTCAATAGACAAAAGAATACACTTCCTGATAAGGATGGGCGATATTAATCAATTGATCGAATTTTTCGGTTTTTTTTTCAAATAATCAATTTTTTTGCTCGATGTTTTTCTGTCAACGATTCATTGATATTCATTGTTTTTCACTAAACATCAACGAAATTTCTAAATCTCAAAAACTCAGTTTCGAGTGAACAATATTGATTGACCATCAATCCATACACTAGTTCCATACTTTATGACGCATGAAATTTGAATTGCTTACAGAAGAAACAATGATGTCTCTTACTTCTTCATCTATCTTAGACCTTCTATTTCACTTTTTGTGATTAACTATACCCTAATGATGAAGAAAATGAAACGTTATTTTTCTTCTTGCTAATAATCGAAAATCCGATTGTTTGTTCTAGGCATCGATGAAAAAATATCGACATCAAAAAACATCGATTTTTTTCCAAGCATCGAACATCCCTACTTCCAGGTGATGAATGGAAAAGAATAGATGCTCTTAAAAAAAAATCAAGATGGATCCTAATTCAAAGAGGAATGAGTTTCTAAGTATTTTAATCTAATGATTGATTCAAAAAATCTAAAGTTATAAGATGTTTCTTGATAAATGTAAGGGGAATATGCAGATAATACGATTTATTGCATTCAAAAAACCGATAAATGGGCAGTATAGCTCTGCCAATTAGAAATTAATGATTTTAGCGTTTTCTTTGAAATTGAGTTGCAAAATGAGATGGATTGCTCACTTCGAGTCAAAAAAAAACTTGAAGTAATTCATTGTGTTCACAACTCAATGAATATAACACTTCAATTTCATTAAAATTTTATTCCACAGTAACACAGAAAAATAATGAATTCAAAAGAGAGTAGAGTTGAATGTTTTGATTGAGTGGGGGAGAGGAGGCATGGTGGAGGTGAGGCAGTCATGAAATGATCGATTTCTTCCTGACAAAGACAGTTGGTGTGAAAACACAATGATAAACAGAGACCAATGGTCTTATGAAAATAGCAAATTTGGTCATTCAACCAAACGACCCTTTTCTAGACCAGTATGATTTCGGTTGTCTGCAGTGAAACATCATTGCATGAGGTATTTTTTTTTATAGACGTTTATTTAAAGAGAAGCCAGAGTACATTTTCCATATTACAATTTACCTTAATAAACGAAAGTGAACTTATTGTTGCTGTTTTGCAAAAAAAGTGCTATGCTAAGACAATTGCTGTTTGTTTATGTGTTGTTTGTTGTGATGTATAACTGATTTGATGTTACCTCTCGTTTGCAAAGGTTTCGCTTTTTTTTTTCTATTAATGAATGCATTTGAAATGGAAAGGCTTTTAAAACCATCTCGACTGATTGCATCAGGTATATTTAGATTGATGTTGTCCTACGCGATGTCGGCATCGAAACTAAATAGGGCGTACATCGCATCCGATTTCGACCCGATATAGGGTTTTGAGTTCGGCCCGAACGTCGGGCTAAATTCGATGTGACGAATTTCGACTTAGCGCTACGATATACGCCCAGCATCGAGTTCCATACCGAACTCGACAGACGCTTAATAATATAAAAACAATTTTTTAACATAAAATAAAGAGAAAATTATCATTTTTCTTTTCTAAGATTTCGTAATTTTATATTTTTATTATTTACATTTTAATTTTAATCATTTACATTTTAATTTTAATCATTTCAAAGTCATTTTTATAATTACAATTTTTAGTTCCCACAGGCGGTTTTGAACCCTCGATTGTCGGATGATGAAACTTGCGCGCTACCGACTGGACCATCACTCTATTCGACTTTGACAGAATTGTACTGTCTATATGAATCTAAAAATCATTTGGTCTAAATTCATATCGATATTTATATTGTTTACATGGCTATCTTTATTGAGAGGAATATAATAACGAAAGTGAAGTAAGAACCGAGGAACAAAACTACATATTTCTCGTAATGGAATATTCATTTTCTTACAGAAAATTCTCCTATTTTTGAGAATTAAAGTTTTATTTAAGTATTATTTTTTCCTGTATGGATAATCGAATCACTTGATGGCAGAAAGGGAAGATTTTTTTCTTGATCAATTTTTATATCTATTTTATTTTGCATTCATTTATTATTTTTATATTTTTTTAAATTCAGTTCAGGAATTAATCATTAGTAAGAAGAATAATTGAAGGAAAATCAATTATGACGTGATTTTTCAATCGTTATGTTGGAAAATAAAAAAATATGAAAATTAATCAAAATGAAAAATTATTCGAAAATAAACGATTGTAAAAAATTATTTGGCAATCTCAAGGCTGATATCGATTTGAATTCGCACCGCGGCATTGGGGGAAGCGATGATGAAAATATTTTTGTCAATAGTACAGCCGCCGAACTTCGATTACGTGAATTACGTGCGATATCGTTTTGAATTTGTTGTGTGGATAAGGGTGTCAGGTCTTCGGTCCGAATTTCGGATAGATATATATATAGGGTTCCCGATATTCGGCTACTTGATATAGAATCGAGTTACAATACTAACTCGCCATCCCAATATACAGGGCTTGACGTCGGGAAGAATATCGAGCTAATTCGCGGAATCAATATCCATGCCCCGATATTGTTTCGTACTTTGGCCTTTGATCGACTTGCCCAAAATCGTATAAAATAATTTGGCCCGAACATCGGCCACCCCATGGATGTCGGGAAACCCTACATGTGAATGTAGCTTATAAGCTATAGAATTTGATTTCCATAGCTTCTAAGCTACGGATTTGGCTTTTTGTAGCTAATAAACTACATTCTTTGATTTTCATAGCTCATGAGCTAGAGAATTCGCTCTTTGTAGCTTATAAGCTACGGAATTTGATTTCCATAGATTATAAGCTACGGAATTTTATTTTCATATTTTATAAGCTACAGAATTCTCTTTCTGTAGCCTGTAAGCTACAGAATATGATATTAAATTAGATGATTTTCAACTCATAAAGAATTATAAGATTACGTATCAACTTATGTATCAAGTTCAATATGAATCTTTTTTTTTCAAATCATGTCTGCCATTTTGGATTCGCCATTTTGAATCGAAAATCTGACTTCAGATTGGGAATCAGCATCCCCAAAAACTCCTGTTTACCAAGCTTGGTATAAAATAATCCAATACTCTTGATAATGAAGAAAAAATAAAATTCCTGCATATTCCGAAAACACCTGCAGCCGGAATGATTCCAATCGGAATCACCTCAAGGTCGAACCATATTTCTTTTGGAAACTTTTCTAGGGGTAAAATTTCCAAAGTTTGACTCGGGCACATTCATAATAGCCGGCCGCCTGCAGGGTGAAGAGCTTAGTTACTTTGCGTGAATATTTCAGTGAGAAATGAGTCTCTGTTTTTCAATGCTAAAATGTGGGGCATCTCATATTTTATGATAGCAAACACGATGTGACTAGAACACTGAAGTCTAGACACTTTGTAGATTACTCATGTTACTTTTGGTCGCTTCTTTCGTATTTAATAAAATGATGAATTCAGATTGTAACAAAAAATTTTGTAATTCACCGTGTAGGAATCTTTTTCCTTTCCGGAGAAGAAATTTTTAGGAGGGGGATTCTTTCCGCGAGATCTTTGGAGGAGAGCAGGATGCCTAGAATCCAAAAATTCCCATCAATACTCAATAACAGAAGAAATAGTGGCAGGACTTTCCCACATTCTAAAGATAGAATGTAGCCATTATTGATCTTAATCGTCTCCAATAATATGGACGAGATCGGTCAAGTCATTATCACGATACTACAAAAAAAAAAGTTTTTTTGAAAAATGCTTTTTTCTTGGAAACTATTTGAAGAATTGAGTTTAAATTTTGAGAAGCGCGAAGAACTGAGGGAATGAATGTACTGAAAAAAAATGAGTTTCTCTATTGAGTGGTTGGTTCCTATTTGAGAAAGGCAACGACATGTCCCGTCACATACACATATCCATACGGACATTTCTTCCCACTACGATTTCTCGAAGTTTTGGATCATTCCAAGTCATATTTCGATGTAAACTCGCATTCGAAAACACTTGCAATTCGCAAAGTTTCTATTTGAAGGCAAAATTATGTTTAAAACAGACACTGTTATACAAATTATCCGTTATTTTCTAAAAAAAAAAAATCTCAACTTTAGTAGGAAATTTTCCATCAAGTTTCTCTAATCCCTGGCCGACCCGGGGTTGAGCTTTCGAGTGTTCGTCGTGTACCCATATCGATATTTCCATTCAGTCGATCTTTCATCGATCAATGGTCAATATGAATTTTGAAATCTTTGAAAGACAAAGAAAAATGTTTGTTAATCGCCGCTGGTCTGAGTCGATTTATTTTCATTTTTGAAAAAAAATTACAGAATTTGTAATCGACCAGTGGCCGATGAAAGATCGATTGAGTGAACATATCGATATGGGTAATCGACGGGTCCATCAGGGATAACATTTCGATAAGAATCTTTCTATATGCCTCATTGCTAAATACCACTATATACCCTAATCAACGGATATTAATTGAATCCAAAATTTCTCAGTTTACATTGGGAATTTATCATTTAATGCAAGCCTATATTATCACAATCTGATTCTCCAAATGAATCCCACATAATTACTCTCGTGAGTGGTTTAGCATGATGAGTTCATTGACGATTGGAAATATTTCATTTCAGAATGTAAATACTCGAAATGGAAATGACAATTTTGCAGTAACGAAAATTTGAGGAATCCGTCAATCTGTACAATGTGGAACACATTCTGCTGGTCAATTAAACCCTAAATATGCTCCGATGAATTCGATACTCAGCAAAACGAAACTTCATTTCATTGTTCATTTTCTACAATAAATTGCTTTATATGTATTGAGTAATTCTGATTTTCTGGAGTGAAGCTCAATTTTTTACCAGATTCTATAAATTATTAATTATTATTAAGATTTTATATAAATTATATAAATTATATAAATTAAGCCTTTCGTACCTGACGGAATATATGCTGTTCCATCAATGCTTTTCAAAATGCTTTGTAAACAAGCAAGAGCTTCATGCCATGGGCATTTTTCATAAATTTCAAGCCTCGTTATTTACTTGATAATGTCTTTGCTATTCAAAAATTTATCTCTCAAACATTTAATATTATGCCAATGCAATTGGCATAAAGCTTCCGAATGGAACTTTCCACTCTTCATTTTTCAGAAATTTAAAATGATATCAGGATGAATACGGTCTTATTTTTCAGCAAGAATTATCTACTTTCTAATGATGAAATAATGATTACTAGTATTCTTTAAAAAAAATTGAAAAAAAATTTGAATTTCAAAAAAAAAAAATTTAACATTCTTGTAGGAGAATCCTTTGAAAAATCTAACATATTTGAGATTGGTAATGCTCATCTGAATTCATCTTTTAAGCTCAACTTGCATATAATCAGACAAGTAGTTCTGTGCACATACTCTCTTTTCATCAAATAGTTTCTCGCAAATGTCTCAGGGACTGTTGGGTCGATTTCGCTGAAATTCAATACCAAAGTTGACAGTCACAAGATGTACAAACCTACCAAATTTGTCTCTAGCTCAAATATTTCTTAAGTTATCGCAATAACCGCGATTTTTCAAGAATTACAGTAAAAAAAATATAATAAATGAGCCAAAAATCGCAGAATTTGCCACCCCTGGGGTTTGATGTGCGCCCTATTAGTGCGCATCTCCTCGCAAAGGATAGATGCTGTTAATTTATTTTTCTCTGAGAAAACTAAAAAAAAAGATTTTTTGAAAATTCGCTTTTTCTCGAGAACCATTGACCCGATTTAGTTGAAATTTCGCTGAGAGCATTGCGCTCGCGTAGTGATTACACCCTCGAAATTTCATATCGATACATACAGCCGTTTCCGAACAAAGGGATGGAATGTGTCAGCACACACATACATACACACAGAGATTTGAGAAATTTTTTTTTTCGACATTTCAGATCATTTAGAGTCATCATCCGGTGAAAACTCAAAATCGAAAAAAATGACAATTACAATGCTTCCATTCGGAAGCAAAAGGCTTGTGAAATCATTGTTGGTGATCATGCAACATTATGAGACCGTTTATACGTTTCGACACTGACAAAAAAAAGAGGGTGCGTGGAACCCACGCGACAGAAGTGAAACTTCTTATACATGAGCCATTGGTCATTTTACACTTGGCTTTGGATTAACATATCTCGAAAACTATGCAAAATTTATGGAGACATGCTGTGAATGAAATTTAGAGGGAAGATTGACGAACACAATAAGCAGAACGGTGCTTTTCTACGACCAGTAGTTTCAGAGATATCATTTTTTGAATGAGTGGTACAGAAACAATGGATGAAGCCCGATAGCAAATACATGAGCGCTTGGACGTCCTTTCTGAATTTTTCATTCAAAAATCGATATGTTAATAACTACGAGTCGTAAAAAACGGAGGTTTGCTTATTTCATTCGTTAATCTTTTCTCTAAGGTTCATTCACAGCATGTCTCGATAAATTTTGCATAGTTTTCGAGATATTTTAATCCAAAGCCAAGTGTGCAATGGCAATTTTTCAAGAAATAAAAAGCAAAAATTATGAGGCGGAGCATGGATATTTTTCGGTCGTGTTTCATGACAACTCCTCCTTTAAATGACAATTTTGAGTAATTTTAAAAAAAATCATTTAGATAAATTCCCATATTTTTCTCTCCGTGTATTGAAAAGAAAAAATAATAGAGTGTAGAGTCAGGCATCGCTGCTGACGCACTCTCCTCTTCTCCTGCTCCCCCCACCACATATCTAGCTATTCCCCTCACACGATGACGAATTTTCGTGACGCTCAAAAATTGATGCCCCCTCAGCAAAGAAGTTTCACTTCAAAAAGTTTGATGTAAGAAAATTTACTCAGCTCAAGACAATTAAACTGAAGAATAATCATCTGGATAGTGACGGATAGATTTTTTCTGTAATTTGGGAAATTGCTGCAGTCAACGTCGCTAAAAGTGTCGCAATTGATATCCGTTCAATTTTTCCATTAAATATCAGCAATAATTCCGCACTTGGTATAATCTCAAGTATCGCATTCAACGTTGCAACGAAAAGAAAAAAAAATTGGCTTATGATTGCCATTAAGATTTTTTCTATCCGATTTCACTGATTTTCACGGTATCAGAATTGTACTTAGCAATTCTTCAAACCCCTAGAGTTTGTAAGGTAGACGCCGATGTCACCCTGTAGATATAAAAATTTTGGTAAAGAGGGAGGTGGGCTGAGTTTTAGTTAATAAAGTCATCAACAAAAATACCAAGTGTCGTTAATAGGATGGGTCCTGATAGGTTCCTTTTCGAGGCTTATGCACCGCTACATCCTCGTCATGGCTTTGGGTTATGCAAAACGTGCTGATAATCTCAATTTCATTCAATAGTTTTTTTTTCGTTCAATTGGTCAGTAACTTCTAGAATAGAGTTCGCTGCTTTTTTTTCTTAATTTAAACAGGGTTTTGTCCCTTGGCCTTGAAATCTTGTGGCCGACCTCTGATCAATCAGAACACATCATATTATAAAACAAAAATTCAACAAATTTCGAAAAAATCCAAATTTATCTGGCTGAGTCGAAGTACACATTTGCCGAAATTATGAGAGAAAATTTGGTTCAAAGGGAAATTTCTTGCCACAAGATTTTTTTTCAGTGTATTACCTTCAGCTTCTCAGGCGAACAAGTTATTTCGTTGTAATAATCACCTAAAGGGAAAAATCACAATTCCCGATTATGGGGCAGAGTCGAACCCATATTTCTCGCTGTATTGAAAGGGTTGAAGAAAACATAGTTCGATTTCCTTTGTTCAAATTCACACAATATGTTACAGTCGTTTCGAATGTATAGAAATATGAGAGAATTGCTATTCTTCTCATAATTTTGATCATACACGTCTGTCATACATGTCGATCAGTTTTTCATCAATTCCGCTGACGTAGAAACAGAGAAAAACGACTCGTTAATATTATTAAAAAAGTTTCTCCGACCATCATTTTCATATTTATATTGTTTGGAATCGGCTGTGGTAATCACTCCAATTTACAAAATTTGGAGTAACCACAATGGCCGAGTTCAAACAATACTTGTCAATATTCCCATCGAAATTTCAAAAACATTATTATCAATCATGCTTATTATTTTACAATACATAGAATAACTTCGACAGATTACACAATGAAACTCTGGGTATTACTACCAGTTGAATGAAATTTCCATAATATAAAACAGAACATATTCATATGGCATTAATCTCCTGTTGATGATGGAAATTACAAAAAGGATTTACTGCCATATATTCATGGTATTTAAATAATTGAGAATCCGAATTCTGTTTCGCTGGATTAAAGATAAAAATAAAATTATTACAATTTTTAAGAATTAATACGTCTAGGACGTAAAAATTATTTATTTTTCGAAACAATAATTTTTTTTTCCAATATACATTTGTTTACTACACATCAACGTATAACATTTTCATTAATTAATTTTTTTTTTAATCCGATTCTTTCTACGGATTTTTTGTCAATATTATAATACTACAAATAACTTTAAAATTTGTTAATGTTCGTTATTATTTTCCTTTTTTTTTTGTTGATAAAAGAGAATGAGGTATTAATCAACTATCTTACCCTTTCCGTAATAATTAAATTGTCCTATTTACATTGTTTATTAAATTACATAAGTCTGATGAAGATTAATGGCACTAAACCAAAGTCTGTAACTCTGATTATTCAATTAATTTTCTAATATTTGAGTGAGAGACATTATAATTAATTTCTCGTGAAAATTAATTTCATCATTATTGACTATCAATTAGTCAGATTAATAAATTTTAAAAAATGGAAAACATATCGATTTTTTTTTTATTCTTTCCTCGAAAAATTTAAGTTTGTGCCGATCCGTATGTACCAGTTGGTGGTCTGTATAATTTTGGAAGAGTTAATATTTGTAAACTGTTGAATGCGTATTTCCTAATGCCGGTATTTTTCCACGTGTTTTCACGTCGACAGCCTTCACTGAAAATGAAAAAAAGGAGGAATTTATGAATTAGTTTATTAATTAAGTGAAGATTATCCAAAGTTGTTTAAATAATATTTCCCATTCCCTCGAATTAATGAATTCAATGAAAAATGAAGCGGCAAATAATTGATTACGATTTTCTTTCTCTCTGGATAAAAATATGACCCAATATCTACTTTCGTCTGACAAGCCAATCAAATAATTAATAATTAATTAATTAAGTAATTAATTGGATTTCAAAAAAGTTAAAAATGCTGAATGGACTCTAAAAAAAGTCTCAAAGCTTAAAAAAAAAAAAGTTAAAAAAAATTATTAATTTCACCGTAATTGCAACTTTTCTCATTACAATTTTTTCAATCACTAATTAATAAAAATTCAATATAGCCTTCAATTTTTGTTTATCAATTTTCAATTGTATAAGGTTTGATTTTTTTTTTTAATTACCTTCGCATGCAATCAAGAGCTCTAATGAACTCGTGTTCCGACAAATGATACTCAGTAGCGAGTATATTAACTTGTTCAAGTGTAATTGACATTCCAGTACGGTCTTTGGCACTTTTGCAGCTGGTAAACCTCAGCCCTTTCATGCGTCTGCATATTTGGGAAGACAGCTGCAGGATATCAGTATTCTTTGAAATTTTTGCTTGCACACTGGCCTTCAAATTCATCATCATGTCGCCTAGACTTTGATTCACGTTTGATCTGCCACCGCTCACTGCAATAATGGTTTTTTTTTTATTTGCAATAATGGTTCGTATTAAAATATTCAGGATGGTAAAATTAAGTATATAATAATTTTAAAAAAATTATTTTTTGAATCATTTGGGAAATAATAAAATCCGGTGATATGAAATCATGTTGCAGCTTGAATGTCCACTGTTTTCTATGAATTTTTATTAAAATTCTATTGCAAAAATTCGTACCACTTGTCTGAGATAAAAATGTGAAGAATCTCCTCAATATTTAACTGGGAATTTTTTTGATAAATTACAGTTTCACATTCTCTCGACAATTCAAGCTTCAGGAATTGAATTTTGCCAATAATTAATTTAAATTTTTGATATTTGATTTCATTAATAAAGTATTCTCCATCGAGATAAATTAATTCAATAATTCAGTAATTTTAATTAACAATGAACTTACTCATGAAAAATAGAATTCAGCTTATGAGATATTACAATTTAAAAAATATTTGGATATTTTTGAAATCATTACATTTATAATGCTGCAATTTCGATACATTTTTCAAAAAAATTTAATTATTTATAAAAAGAATGTGAAGCTGTAAATTTTCCTGGATCTGCTATCCTCTGAGAATATGAAAGGATCTACTCCCTAGATTTAATTATCTAGAATAACAGTATCCTCATAAATTCCCCTAAATGCAACAATTGTAGGAATATTTATGAAGACTTTTACCTCTATTCAAGAATGTTGAGCGAGCAGAGAGAAACTGATGAAATTGAATGGATCACATTCGCAGCATTATTTTTTACAATTCAATGGAATTTGTGAGGTATTTGAAATTTTTTTACAGAGAAAATAAATAAAATTCCATTTCTTAATGAAAAATGCCGAAAATGATTCAAATCCTTTATAATTAGGAAAAATCCTTTTGTTCAAACAATCTTTCCTTTATTGTCAGAAGGAAAACTTGTAGCTTCGACCGAAGTTTACTCGCTCAACATCTCCAACGTTCCTATTCATTCGTTGAATGCACTTGGATTTTCAACAAAAAAAAATTAGGTAATTCTGTACCGGGAGCTGAATCCAAAATCGCCCCGAGTGCTCCATCGATTTTAATATCCAGTACTATCGCAATTCCCATTTGAATATCGAAAATGATACGAATTATGAAAACGGCACTGTTGTAATTCGATGTAACCTCCGTTACATCGAAATTAAATGATAATGAAATTAGTAGACGTCTGTCAATTTTTTGCATTTTTTTTCGACAGAAATAAACTATTATAAAGAAAATATTTCAAAAAATCTGCCCATAGAGACTTTTAAATTCTCTACAGATGCATATTTTTTATTTTTCTATAATAATTTATTTGTAAAAAAAAAAAATCTAAAAATTGTCAGATGCCTGCTATCCTCAGTATCATTAGATTGAATGAAACAAAGTAAATCCTCTCTAAACTTCATTCCTGCATGAAAACACTTACGTCTAGTTGTATTATGTTCAGTCGGTAGATTGAGTTTCTTGAACCTAAGATAATACTCATTGAGCCTGTCGAAATTGTCGACATTGCTCTTCTCCTGTGGCTTAGTAGTTCCCAAATTTTCAGCCAATGTAGCAGATTCATTAATGCCAATATTGAAAAAAACCGGTGTAACATTAAACGAGATAGTCTGTCGCGAGGACGGTGATAACGGCAGAAGTGAATAAATGCCGTCAGGAACAGGAAGTATAACAGTGAGTGCACTTCTCGAGCCAACTACCCTTGGAACAGGCACCTGAGGACTATTATTTTTATCAATACCAGTTTGCGGCAGTCCACATCTCGTCAACGTGAACGTAACAGTATGCATGTCTTCAACGGCAACAGCCATATCGCCCCACATGTCGATCTCTGCACCATAGTAGCTGAGTAGAGCCTCGAAAGAGACAAGAGGTCCGAGTGTTGTGAGAATAAGTAAAAATAGTGGATCAGGCCTTTGGCACCATAATTTCGCCATTAATCCAGTGACTAAAGCAGTCAATGCTTGACTGAAGCAAACATCACGTCTATATCTGACATTACATGCTCTCTGCGCTATTTTAGCGTCTTCCTGAACCCGAAAAACAGAATGCGTCAGTCTAGCAGTTTTCAACAAGCCATCCATAGCCTGTCGCAGCTTCTTCATACTTGGTCTCAGCTCACTCGTCCAATCAACGATCGTAGCAAAATCCAGACCCTCCGTAAATTTATTTCTCTGTACACCAGAATTGCTCTTAATAACACGAGTCATGGTATCCACAGCCTGACAGACTTCCTTGGCCTTTGAAAAACCACTGCCCAATTCACCCTCATTACGTACATTACCATTATCCAATAATTTACATGATTCATCATTCTTAACATCATTTTTTGGTTGAATCGTAACTACACTAGTTGCACGCTCAGTCAGACAGCTTCTCAATGTTTGCGGACGTGTTAAGCCATTTTTATTGCGTAAACGAACAGCCGGGCTACTGCAACGGCCGCACAAAAATTTAACTTTAGATACTAAACACATAACACTTGCCTCAATATTCAATTGCGTTAAGTCCCATGGCTCTGGTTCATCAGTAGGCTTATAATAATTTGCTGATGGTGAATTGCACATTTTTTGAGTATCTAAGAAACGTTTACTTAAATCTAATTCAGCACGTAAATCCTCCTCTTTCTCTTCATCCTCATTATTATTATCATCAGCCTCTTCCTGCTCATTATCATCGTCTTTTGTCTCTTTTTGTTCTTTTGGATCATCCTCGACTTCAGGAAAAATAACGAAATTTTCGTCATTAGTTGAATCATTGTTTGCGTTAATTGTTGTTTTTGGTACTAAAAATTTTGTACGCGCTGATTCTTTTGCCCACATATCCTGAATACATTCTGGTGTATCTGGTGTTATTAGATCATCAAAATCAGGACTTTTTAAATCGAAATTTAATTGTTGCGTTATTCTTTTGAATGGCGAGAGTGATTGATTTGATTGAAAATTTAATGATAGATTTTCGTTATTTGGATTTTTCGTTTCTTCCTGAATTTTTGCAACTTTGTGCTCCTCCAAAAACGTTAGAGCCTCCTCAACCAATCCTGGATCCCACAAACTCAGTAATATTCTCGTTTTCGATATCATATCCTCACAAATTGGCAGCATTCCACTTGTTTGTTTATCCTTAGCTAATTTCATCAATGATCTCATGGCTTCAACAACATCTCTTCTCAATTGTTTAATAGCTTGTATAGCATCATGTGCCATTGTTATTTTCGATGTGCCCTGATACAATTGATTGTATCTCATTGGTGATTCTTTCAATGCTTGAACTAATCTTATCAATCCACCATTTTTACTTTTATGTGAATGTGCAGTGAATGCACCAACACTGATTAAATCATAAAAACCACATTTATTAAGTGTATCATTGTGCACCCACATTCTCTGTAGATGCAGATTAACTGGTGCAAATTCTAGTGTTCTATCATTTTTACGTGACGATCTCTTAAAATAACTCGCCTTGAATGTTGATAAATTTTCTTTAGCTTGCGAATAAAGATGAAGTAAATGAAGATGACGATCCAACAATTCAACTTGCTTAGTATGCCATGGTTCTCTCAATTCACCCATTCCAGCAACTTCTTGAAGCAATTCTTTTTCCTCTTGTATCCAAATACCAAGCAATTGTTGAGGAAATTGAAAGCACAATTTACTCTCAGCCATAATTTCATGAACACAAATATCACCACCCAATCCTGAATTAAATCTGTATGTTTGTACATGTGGATTGGCAAATATTAATTTAAGCTGTCCCTGATGTGGTAATTTTATTTTAGTACCTAATCTTGGTGGCAATGACTGCGATCTTCTGTGTGAAAATGATTGATTATTCGACATTTGCATATTTCGAGATGGTGTACTCTCTGTACTGTTGCCTTTGTCATCTGCCTCTAAACTCCAAACATTTATTGTTAAAAAACCAACAGTCGTTGATTTTGGAGATTTCAAAGGAATACGTAACCGTGGAGTATCTTGAACAGCTGAAAATGTAACGATTGCACTGCCAATTGGTGTTGCAGTTTGTGATACTCTTTCACGTACATCGTAAGCTGTTATTCTAACACGTGTATCAGTATTTAGGCCATCGCTACCACGAAAACTGACTGTTGTTAGAAATCCAGGATTACTGCTGCGTTCAACTACCTCAGTTCTTGCGTACTTTATCCATGTTCGAGATTTTGATGACTGCACATCAATTTCGAGAACTGGATTTGGTGGCCTACCATGACCATCGCACAATAAATTATCACATGACAGAGATACTTCGCAGATTGGTACTTCAGCTGGATCAGTAACTATTCCACGTTGTAAACGTAACATTTGTATGTCTGTACCATTCTTGTGGCCACTTGATGCTTCAATTCTTTCACGTAATGCTAACAATTGATTTCTCATGCACTCGTAACTTGCTAGTTGAAGTGCTTGGAGCCAACTGTCACGTTCTTCCGTTGAATTTGCACCCAATTGTTGATAATATCCGCCATCAAATACTGAAATAAACATGTATTCATTAATTTAGAAGAATTGAAAATGGAACATTTTTGAAATCATTCAATTTTATGAATAATTTCGGATTTTTTTCTCTCAAGTTGAAGAAAAATTATTGAAGTTTTCTCTCCTTCGACTATTCATCATCAAGTTATTCAAGATATTTAGCCTTTTTTCAGTCATTGCTTTCATTTATTCAAAGGAGAGAAATCAAAAATACAAAATGCATTACGTTTCGACTATTGAATTTAATAGTTAAAATTTAATTCAATAAATCGAAACATATCTCATGAAATTTTCAGATTGATTCAAATTATTGTTGATCTATACTTATTCAGCATTAATAATTGCAGAAAATAACATTGTAGAAATTGACAAACCTCAAAAAAAAAATCATAGATAAGGTGGAATCATTAAAAAAATTAATGAATTTGTTGAAGAAACTTTAACTCTGTTAAGAAAGATCATTAGTTCATATTCGCCTTTTTTATTCTTTGAGTAAATGAGAGCAATGACTAAAAAGAAAGGCTAAAATAATATGGAGAATTCATTAAAAAAAATGAAAATTGAATAATTTAACATGCTTTCAACAATTCAAAAAATTCTCCCTCAATAAATTCCATCAGAGTATGCATTTTCTTCCTTTAAAAATATCACAATGAAAGCACTAAATAAAAATGACTCTTCAACGTAACGCAGACTATTAAATTGCTTCATTCACATTATTAAAGGTTGAAACATTGTTGCTTAATAAGACTAAACACTCTTACCTATGCTAAATCCATAGGGTATCTGATTAGTAGGTTGTTCAACCCGGAAATTACACTGCTCTAGGATAATTACACCCATTGGCTCGGACCATTGTTCCTTTGATTTGAAGTAGAACAAGAGATTTCCACGTAATCTGCACCAACGCTCGAGGCTTACTGTTGAGAAAAAAAGGAAATTCTTATTTTTCTTCACTACTCGTTCTTCTATTATTTTTATTACTTTCTTTTTTCTTTTTTTTTTTCACTCCTTTACATACACTTTGATTAAATTCTGTTGCTCCAAAGTTCTTAATTGCAAGTTGCTGCTCTTTACTACATTGCACAATCATTTTCATAACTTTGATTTTCTTTTTTTTTTCCATTTTTTTTTTCCTACTTGATTACAATTTTTCATTCTGATATTACAAAGTTCATGCTTGAAAATACGTCAATCGGCCAAAAATAGTAACATGCAAGCAAACACAATTCTACACTCTCACATGCTCACTCAATAATTAACGAACAAAAGCGATGTGTGAAATGGATTTTCAGTGTACTCATTTGAATATTCAATTCTTGATTTTTTTTTTCATTTCTCCTTTTTTTTCCAGACAATTTTGAAATTGAATAATTTATAGTTGAAAAGCCTTTGGACACCTGTGCATTTTACACTGAGCCAACTACCAGAACCCTTCGTTTCTTTTTTTTTTCTTCTCTATTTTATTGTCCTTTCTCGCCATGAGAATTGTTAATTAATAATGTTAGCTAATTATGTGACAGAGACGTGATGGTTAGTAGACGTAGCCTGAATGCGTGAGATGAAATGATGAATAAAAAATTAGAGGGAAAAAAAGAACTGATTAATTCATATTTGAATCAAATAAATTTCGGTGCATATTTTTTTTTTTCATTTCTATTATTAACATATGAATTGTGGAATATCTGCGTGGAAAAAATAAATAATTGAGTCATCAATTTTTTTTTTTTCAACCGAAATTCATTTCTGTCAAACGCAAAATCAATTGAACAAATTGCATTCCTCTCCAGTGAATGCAAATGGAATTTTGTTAATATTGAAAATAATTTAGTAGTGAAATGATAAAGGAAGAGGAGTCGACTAATTTGTTAAAGATTTTTCTGTCAATATCGACTTTTCAAACGAATTGAGGAAGAATTAGCCAAAACCCTTTTTACAGAGAATTTCACCGGCTACAGAAATAATCTTATCATAGGAGGAAGTCGAGTGAAATGGACAGTACAATAATAGGATTGAAAATGATTTTTTTTGAACGATTGTATTGAAACGCTGAGAAAATTTCCAGTAAAAAACCCGTGTCAGGATTGTTTTTTCGAAATTTTTGGAAAATTCTACTTTTCTAGGCACAAGTGGGCGCTCGATCTTTCTCATTTTTAAAAAAATGTTTTGAATAATAGGTGAAATTATTTCCCATCGATTTATCAAAATCCGATTTTTTTCATGGATTTTTGAATCGCTTATAGTTTATTTTATAAAAATCAGTTTTTCTATCATATTATCATCGCAAATTGATAATTTATTCTCGAAATCATATAGATTGATGGGAAATGATCTCACCTTTCATTGAAGATCGATCCCAACTCACTACGATCAATAAAACCGAAGATATCCCCGAAAAAAGTGATTTTTTTCAATTTCGTGAAAATTCTCGAAAATAAATTTTTACAAATTTTTTCTACTGGAAATTTCCTCAAATTTTCAAAGGAATCATCAGAAAAAAAGAACAATCTCAAATAATTTCACTGATGTTGAAAGATTCTCATAGTATAAAACATCAAAATTGAAATTTGTCCGTTTCACCCCTTACTTCCTTTTTTCCCACCTTCCCTTGAATTCTCCTACATCTCATCGTTTCGGATATTTTTTCAGGATAAACTACTGTTACCTTTAGCCTTATCCTGTACTACCACTTCACTGCTAGATTTTCCTTTCGAAAGTCAACAAAATTGCTGAATTTTTGAAATTACGAAAATATTATTGGAAAGCCGGGAGAATTTTCACTGGAAAATTCCATTATATAATCGAGCAAAGAGCTATGTGTTGACACGAGGTCACATGTAGATTGCTTTGAAGATAACTTGGAAACAATACCGTTCAGGGGAATTTAAAAAGAGATCTTTTTTGTGGCCCATGAAATTTTCTGGGAAAAAATTGCCCTGATAACTTCTCCTAAGCCCCCACTTGTTCCAGAGAATTCATCGACTTATCTGTGTTTGCCACTTTACTACAGGATTTAACTCTGAACAGACATCTGAAAAAATTTTGTTTTTCTTTCTTTTAACGATTAAATTATTGAAAAATTGACAAATATGCATATCGTTGCCTTGGAGTGAAAGGGGCGTAAGTGCCATATTAATTTCCAGAACTTAGGCCTCTTTGTCTCTAAGACGACGATATGTAAAAAATCCGAAAAACTATAAGTGCGTATTTTTCCATTTTTCTCTTTTATAATAATTTTTTTTTTTAAATAGGAGAAAGAGGAGTAAAACCGTCACTCCAATTGAAAGACTCGAGATAGAAATTTCGTAATGATTCCATTGAAAAACTGAGGAAATTTTAGGCAGAAAATATGTATCAAATTTTTTTTCTCAATTTTATGTCTTCGATTTTCTGAAATATTTCATAAAAATTGAATTCTTTGACATATCTCGGTTTACCACTTTACTACAGAATTTAACTCTAATAATTCACGAGCTTTTTTTTTTCTAAAAGTCAGTAGTGCAGAGATGAAATGAGTTTATTACATCTGAATTTTACAATGGAATCCTCTAAAACCCATTAAATTTTTCATACACTCTCTGAATAAAAAAAATCCATTAAAATTTTTTTTATTATGAATGTTCCGACCGTTTTTCTCTCCTCTTTCTTCCATATATTTTTTTTTTTTGATCATCTAAAAAACTATGGGAAAAAACTCGATAGTATTATGACATTTTCCTGCACAAATTTTCCGGACTTTGCAATAAAACCATAAAAATTTCAAAAATTCTCCAATTTTATTATCGTAGGAGAAAAATGTATCCCCATTAAACGAATAACAAACCAAAATTTTGTGTTTTGTGATTATCAGTAAATTACAGTGATAAAGTGTTATTATTAATCAAAGTGTAGGTTTAAGGGCCAGAAATATTTGCCTTTTTTAAATTTTTTCATGGAAAAACAAAATGTCACAGTTTTTCTTTGATTTTTAATTGGGTAAAATGCACTCGATGATACCTTTGCTTGTGCTGGCTGAAACACAACTGAGTTCTCGTAGAGTCTTATGGGTTTTTCCTTTATGTCTTTTGCGCTCAACTTTTTTACCCGTACCTGGAAATTACGTTCGAGGTACTGATTTATGGATTATATTTCTTGAAGAAAAAAAAATAAACCACAGCCTCGTATATACAGTGGATAAAATATTATGGGAAAAATGTACACTCAATGATATTTCATTTACACAATATTACAGCTTTGTGGAAATTTTTGTCCTTTTTCACTGTTTATTCACTCGTCCATGAGAGTGATTTAATTTTTTTTTTAGTTTTTTTTTTCCTTGTATTAAAGTTAGTATTGTATTTTGAATGTGATTGAATGGATCATGCATCATCCTTTTTTTTCAGTCTTCTGCAGTTCGACAATGCATGTGTGCATTAACCCTTTGTTAGCCGGGTAATGAGCGTAACTGCTTCTTTCTTATTCTCAGATATTATTCATGATTTTCTGAGATCGTTGAATCGTCACGACTAACGAAGGGTTAATAAAATATATTAAACACAAATTATAATTTATTAATTATTGTTTCCTCAGACACTGATAGCCTCTATTTCGAAACATGCCTGCAAGTAATTCTATTTTTTTTCTGGCCTCGGGAATTTCAAAGAAAAAGAAATTGTCAATTCAAGCTTACATTTAATTAACTTTTAATTTGAAATTCTTATTAAGGAGATAGTTATCGATTCTTCTATAATTAGATAAGATAGAATCAAACAAATTTGAATAAAAAAATTAAATCGGAGGAAAATATGACGTTAAGTCATCCGCGATTATCACTGAAAGGAGCAGATTCAGAGTAAAAAATCAATAAAAAAGTTAAAAAGAAGTTTCGAGTTTTCCTACAGAAAAATACCCGGAATTTTCTAAGAAAATAATGAGAAAAAAAAAATCTCTCGGTTTCATCGATTTCATCAAATCCATTCTATCCGATCCTCCCTCGTTCTCCGTATTTTCACGAATTTATTCTCCATCCGTCAATTAATGCTGCCAATAAATCAAACTCATCTCCTTAATTCAATAATAAATTGATGCTAGCAATCAATGGAGGCACATTGATAATGAAGGAAGATTAAATATATATAAAAAAAAAAAAACTAATAATTTTCATCAAAAACAAGAAATAATACCAGTTCACTAATGAAGAGAAATGTTTTCGCATAAAATAATAAATTCAGTAGTTTAATGAAAGTGAATGATATAAAACTTCTAATAAATAAAAATTCCACGTCACAATCATGTCAACATGAAATAATTCTCATGTTTAATTCTCATATTTTCATATCAATGGCAAAAACATGCGCTGTATCGAAAAATCAGGTGAAAAAAGGGGAGAAGAATCTATAAAAATTCTAAATTACCTAAAATTATTCCTAAAAACAACTGAAATTCCCGAACAAATCCATTTTATTCCATCATTAGTTTTTCTCGAATATTTCGGAAACTAAGCGAGATGAAGCGATTTTGTCTCAACCCTTTATTGTAGCTCTCGAAATTCTCTACAAAAAAGAATTTGAGCGAAATCGCTCTATCTCACTTACTTTTCGAGATATTAAAAAAAACTGGTGACAAAATTAAAACAATTCGTCTGAGAATTTCACATTTTTCTATGAAAAAAGTATTTTAATTTATTTATAAATGAACATTAATAATAAAGACTCACTCTCAGCCCTCCGGAAGAATCCCTCCTGACGTTCACGTATACACAAAGTACCCTCCTTATCAAATTTTTGCGATGGCTGTGTAGCCAGTGTCATTAATTCTTGTTTATTAAACCTCATCCTCAGTTTTCCTCGAATTTCACTAAATTAATCATGATTAACCTGGAAAATAAAGCGTTTAATTATTCCCAGAGAATAAACACATCTCAAAATTTGACATTTGAATGAATAATCTTATAACCAGTGTGTGTGTGTATGCATGTGATATCTAAAGAAAATATTGACACAATAATTACGAGAGATTTGTATCTGATTTTTTTCCCTTTTTTAGATAAGACGAGAAAATCCACCTTATCTTTCACGCATTATTAAGTAAATTACAGAGGCGGCAGACTTACTCAACGATTTTCAATTAATTACAGTGAGGGATGAGTCTATTCTCGTGTCCCCAGCTGCTCCAAATCTTTATAAATATATATATATATTTTCTAATCATTCACTTTATCAACTGGAAGATTCTTTCCTTGAATGTCACATTGTTTCGTAGGTAAAATAGGTAAAAAATATTTAGTATCAAGAGCCAATGTTGAGATTGCCACTTCTTGTTGCTAACACGAGAAACACTTCAACTCTTGCGCCATTGATCTATCGAGTACCGTTTTTTTTTCTCCTCTTCTTTCTCTCCTTTTTTATTATGTTATATTACCACACACGTTACACACGCTCATGTCTCTGTGGACCCCTGGATCGGTAGATAATCCCACACATTATTTTTGTACAAGTGCGGGAGAAGCAAAGAAGAAAGAGGAGAGGCGAATATTGTTGAAGAACTGTTTCACAGATCTGCCGACATTCTTCGCATTTTTTACTCTGAGTTCTTTTTTTTTTTTCTATCTCGAGTAGTGAGGAATCGCGGGGATTTCTAACCTCAAAAACACCTGTCAAAACTAGAGACTGACGTTGTGCAGCATTATGGATGATTTTCTTGTCACATCGAGACACACACTGGTGAGTCAATGATCAATATTAAATTGATATTTTGTGACACATTCTTTGAAATGGTTTTTAACCGGTATTTCTCGCCCTGTCAACTGCACTTGTATTTTTTGGAGTGTATAAAAATGTTTTGTCAAAAAAAAAAACAAATAAAGAGGGATTGTGAGAGATGCGCACACAAGTGCATGTCAGTGGTGCGCGCGCAGACGAGTTCCAGGCGGGAATATTTGAATTTTTTTTTTTTTTTGAATTGAGGTTCTTTCTGAAATTATTTTTAAAAAAACTCGGTTTGAGAATCTTTCGTTTTTTTTTGAGTGTCTTGAGACTTTTTTCTAAAAAATATCTTTCAGTTTTGTTGTCATGCGCTTTTCCAATGCATCAACGTCAATAAAATTTGCATAAAAATGGAAAAATTCGATGATATGGCTTGCTCGCTGTGAATATTGAAAGTTCAATCAATCTTTGAATTTTTTAAATTTTTAAAAGAAACAAAAAGAATTGTAAATGACTGACTGTATCGCTCAGGGGAAAATAGAATTTCAGGCAATATGTATTTTGCACAAAGTCGATATAGAAGCATCGGATAGCTGAATAATCCTCGTTCAGTTTGAATTTATTTAACTGGATTTAAGAGTGAAGTGGAAAAACGAGATAAGTCAATTTCACTTCCGATGCAGTTTTTTTTGAAGAATATATCGGAATTTAAAGGAGATGGAGTGATTTTTATGATGATTTTTAGATATTTCATTAGAGTTTATCTACAAGAAGAATTTTCAAATTAGATGAATTAATTCTCATTTGAATAGTGAATTATTCCAGAATTTGTGACGAAAGGAGAGATTTTTCTACGAATTTTTTTTTTTAATAAAAAATTCAACGTCACAGTCGTGTCAACATGGAACAATCCTCACGTTTAATTCTCATATTTTGATATCAATGGTAAAAACATGCCCTGTATCGAAACATCCGAAAAAAAGCGGAAAAGAATCTATAAATTTTAAATGACCTAAACATCCATAAAAACTACTGAAATTCTCAGATAATTCGACTTTTGTGGAGGAATTTTCTGGGATTAGTATTTTTTTTGAGATACTTTCGTTTGGGGTATGACGATTCTCAAGTGGCCAGGGCCTACGCCACATTAGTCATGGACTCCCAGGAAAACTGCGTCGCAGGCGTTGCGATTGTTTATGTATCCCGATAAACATTTGGGATACACACGGACAAAGGAGCGACTATGATCGTGGTGGACTGGCCCGGCAACAGGGAAATTTGAGGACAGTCCCCTTGGAGGCTTGGACCCGGAAAGACCTCGCTGGTCTTATTATATTTCGATAATACATTTTAAATCTTTGTTAAAAGAAGTCATGGAGTTTATCCAATTGTTCTTAGTTGGATGATTGAAAATATTGTGAATAAATCATTTATAATTATAATTTAATATTTAGTAAAAATCCATTTACTACACTTTATTCCATCATTAGTTTTCCTCGAATATTTCGGAAACTAAGTGAGATAATGAAATTCTTGAAATTCTCTAGAAAAAAGAATTTTAACAAAATCGCTCTATCTCGCTTACTATCCGAGATATTAAATAAAAAACTGGTAACAAAATTAAATCAATTTGTCTGAGGATTTCACCTATTATTCATATTCTAATTCTAAGCAAAAAAATAGATTTTTCTAAGAAACTTCTTTTTAATCTTTTGACTATAGACCGTCGAATGTTCTCTATAGCGGTCAAAAACAGTCAATGATTCAAGTCAAATTGAGTTGATGAAAAAAAAAACATCGATTTTCAAAAGATTCAGTAATTTTTTTTTTAAACTCATCCCGAAATAAAGAGTTTAATTGACACCGAAAATAGCAGATATCTGACAATTTTTAAGTTTTCTGTTCTTTCAACGGATGAAATATTCAAAAAAAGACAAATTCACTACGAAACAGTAGTAAAAATGATGAAATGAAATCATTCCAAGAGTTTTCAACAAATATTTTTCAGGAGTGATGAAAAATTTGGTAGATTTGATAAATTCTGTAAAATCAGCAATTTTTTTCTTTTTATGTTGGAAACCAATATTTGTCTTCAACAATTAAGAGATATTATTAATTTTAATCAATTTTGTTGGAATAAAAAAAATTAGTTGTTGGAAAAAATTATTTGTTAAGGGCAATTGAAGCAATTGATCTCTTCATTTTTACTATTTATTTTTTCTTCGTAAATGCACTTATACACAATTCAAAAAACTGTGAATGCAAAATTTTCCAATATTTTTTTTTTAATTAATCCGTTTCAAAAAAATAAAAAAAATTAAAGTCTTCATTATCATTTTACATAAAATATCTTTTTTCTGTAACTCATGATTTTTTGAGAGAAAAAAACAATCTAGTCTAGTCTCCGAAATATTTCACAAAAACTAGTCATAAAAAAATTACGGAGAACTGATTCGAGACTGAAATTGATTCATCTCGTTTTTCCACTCTATTATTGAATAGAATCCAATATTCGGAGAAGCCCCAAAAAAAAAAAAAACAAAATTGAAAAATTCAATTTTCTGCATAAACTATGATTTTTCTCCTAGTAACAATATTTTTTTGTCCCTGCTCATAGGAAAATGTGAAGAATTATGAAAAAATTCGAGTTATTCTCGGAAATGAGACTTGTGATTTAGATTCAGCAGTTTGTGCACTAGTGCATGGATTATTTATTTACACAATGCTTCAAAAATTAAATACAAAGAATACAGGAGTTATAGCAGTTTTAAATGTGCCTAAACGTCAATTCAAAATAAAAACTGAAGTATTATTTTACTTGAAGTTACATGGTATTGAACTGGAACACTTAACATTTAGGTGAGTAAATAATAAAATCAATAGTTACAGGTTTTTTATCCTTGTTTTTATCCCCTCTTTCAATTAAAGTGGAAAGAGAAGAAAAAAGAATAAAAATAAGAAAATAAATGTTTAGAGATGAAATAGACCTGAAAGAGCTTGCAAACAAAAAAATATTGGAACTCAGCCTCGTGGATCATCATACGCTGAGTGAGCAGGACGCGTCATTGGCAGACTCAGTTGTCGAAGTAATCGATCATCGACCCCAAGACCCGAATTGGTTGTGGACAGCTCGAGATATTAATTTGGTAAAAGTCGGCAGTTGTGCAACACTCGTTGCCAGAAATATATTTGAGAAAAATCCACATATTCTCAATTTCCAAATCTCAAATTTATTGCGAGGTAAAGAAAAAAATTGAGGTAGAAAAATTTTTCACGGAAAATAAACGAACTGTAATCAATCAATTTCTTGCACATAATTCCCTCCATATATTCTCATTTGTCATTGATCACTGCTTTCATGATTTCTCTTCATTTATTTTTATTGAAAGAGAGAAAGGATATGAAGGAAAGAAAATATTTTCTTTGGTTCTGTAATAATTTTGATTATTTGAATGATTATTTGAAATTTTATAAAGAATGACAGAAAAAACATAGAATCATTCAGTGATATGAAATTTTAATAATTCAGAATGACTATTATTTTTTCCAGTTGTCATCGCATTTTCGGGTTGAGAGATTACATCTTTGGAAATCATCAATTTCTTACACATAATTTCCCTCAATATGTTCTCATTCATCATTGATCGTTTCTCCCATTGTTCCTCTTTATTTATATTTGGAAAAAAGAGATGAAGAAAAGTGAATAGTGCCTCTTGTTTTATAGAATATTTGATTTTCATATTCGAATGATTATTTAAAACACTGTAAAAAATTTAAAAAAAACATGGAATTACTCAGAAATATCAAATTTCAATAATCTAGAATTATTATCATATTTTTCTGTATTTTTATCACGTTTCAAGTACGAAAATTTCATTTTTAAAACCAATACCTCGAAAACTAGAAGAGTAAAATAGAACAATTTTCGTAATTATGTATGATCCTCTCCAATTATCGGAAAATCGACTGTAGCGACTCGATAAATTAATTTCCTCAGGCAATTTTTCCTTCATAATTTTTCTCTCTAATAAAAATTTTATATATATATTTTTTTTTTTCCAACAGGTCCCATAATCATTGATACATGTAATTTCTCGAAAGAGGCCAATCGTGCAACGCCCCTTGATATTGAAATAATGGAAAAATTGGAATCACTCATGCAACCAGAGAAAATTAAAAAACGCGATGAAATTCATACTTTAATATTAAATGCAAAAACTGACATTAGCTCACTATCGCCCGAGGATTTACTGATAAAAGATTTGAAATACGTCAATGGTATACCAATTCCAGGTTTTCCAATTCTCATCCAGGTTTGCTTAAGATTACTATTAAAATTAATTTCAATTTTTTTTTCTCAGTTAATTTCAATGCTTGAAATTCATTCTGGATGAAGCTTGAATTGACCTTTTTCTGCTCACTCATTTTATTATTATCGTTATTGTTATTATTATTATTTGGCTCTTTCTCCTACTCTTCAGGAATTCTTGAATTTAAATAGCGCCCTGAATGCCGTGAATTCGTTTACAAGCGAAAGGGAATGCGGAATCACGATTCTACTTGGGATGGATTTTAAGAGGGACGTGGTGAAGCGAGACCTTGCCGTCTTTTCCTTCTTGCCCAATGAGCTGGAAAATAGAGTGAGTGTTTTTTTTTTTTTCATCACTTTTACTCACTCCTTTTCCATTTTTTTTTCTTCTTAAACTTATCATCCAAATTCAATTACCGAAACGCTTTTGTTCTTAATTAGATTCAGCATCGAGTACTAACATGAAAATTCTTGGGAATAAAATGAGGGTTTTCTTTGAATTTTGGTGATGATTAATCATTTGTTGCATTTGATTAAAGGAGAATTATTATTGAATATGAATTGGTAAATTCAATGATGAAGAGAAAATTTGTTCTTTTCTTCTATATGCCGAGTTTAGATTTTATGAGGTTCCTTGGAATCACATAGGAAATGGAGAAATTTTTGTAATAACGTTTTTTGTAGCTCGGAAATTACGCTACAGTAAAAGAGTAATAACGGAAATTCCTCGGTATTCTTTTTATTCGAAGATATTTTATGATAATTGATATTAAGGAGAATTTCAAGTTATCTAGGAATTGAAGTTATTGAGATTGGGATATGGTACATTATTTATTTCATTTTGCCTCAACATCTTTTTAAATTTTCAGTTAGTTTTGGATAAGTCAGAGCTTAATCTGTCACATCTCAGTGGAGAAATGATCTCAAAGAGAATTAATAAGATCATGAATTTCATCACATTTTCTCACTTTGAAATCGGTTTTAATAAAACATAACAAAATGTAAAGAGAAGAGAGAAATTTTCGTAATGATCTTTTTCTGTAGCTTTAAAAATTTCTTTCACAAAAGGGAAAAAAGGGCACTAATGATAATTTCTCTTTTTCTCAGGAATTTATTCTCAAATAATATAATTATTTTTAGTTTTAAAACATGATTTAAGTAAATTTTATTTTAATTACTTATAGATAGTACTGGCTTTGGAAGAGTCAGATCTCGATCTGTCACATGTCAGCACAGTATTGAAAGAAAATTGGCGCCTGAGGCTGTACAAACAGGGTAACGTGCGGGCAACGCGCAAGCAAATACTCCCGATTATACAAAGCGCAGCGTCCAGCCATTCGTGTTGACCATAGAGTAGACTCTCCCCTGGTAACCCTTTACCCCCTTCTCTCTCTCTTTCCCCATTCAGTGTCTCATTCTGGCATACACTGGCTCCAGTGGTGATACACAACCCCCTTCCCACAGCCTCCTTCCTCTCGCTAACTTTCAGCATTGAACCATACATCAGTAGACTGTAGTACAAACCCTAGTCTAAACATTGGACTTTGTGTTAAATTAATTAAGAGGCCTTCTTATCTAATTACATCCTGTTGAACCCTCCTTCCTGCCTCAACATTCAGATATCATTAAAACATACTTCAAACAACATTTTGACAAACTTCCTCATTCTGCACTTTATCATTGTTCATCAATGATTCATGAATTATTGAAGGAAATCCTCTTGGGTCCTTCAGAGTTCATGAATTTTAGAAATTCAATGGATTATTGTATAATGCAGAAAATATTCAGTAGTGAGGAAGTAAAATCAGTTATATTTTCTTATTTGAGATTTTTCAGAGTTAAAATTTTTTTCCATTTTTTCTTTTTGTAATCACTGGAGCTTTTTTCGAAATTTTCCTAAGATAAAGTCCGGCAACATTTCTTTGGCCGCAATCAGTTATATTTTCCTATTTGAGATTCTCTAGAATTTCCAAAATTATTTTGAAAATTATCTCATCTCATTGATTTATCTTTTCGATTCTCAATGGATTATCTTGGAAACTGATAGAGATACGCCCTTTTTACCCTGATCCTTATTGGTACAACATAAAAAGAGCTAATGAAAAGGATCAGTACGAAAAATGGCATCTTTTCTTTTCCAATTGCTTAGTTTTCGAGATACTCTAAAAATAATAAGCAACAAAAAATGAAATTTATCAGGTTTCACCTCTTTCATACCTGAATTGTCAATGGAAAATATTCGAAAAAAAAGTTTAAGTGCTTTTTTTTTAATTGTGAATTTCATTATTCCTACGAAGTATTTTCTTCATTTTTTCTTTATTTTCTCCACTTTGTTAATTGAAAAATGTAGTAATTGTGAGAAGATAAAGGTGAATTAAAAGAAATAAAATGAATTTTCTTCGTCGTATCATTTTGTAGTGGTTAATTTTCTGAGCTCTCTACTCTCTACTCTCAACACAATCCCACAATCCCTTTGATCTCCGAATATTGATAAAAAGAGAAATAGTGAAAAAAAAAACATATCAAAAAGAATATATATATTTGTAATCAAAAGAAGAGCCTTTCATGAAAATGAATGGTACTTATTTGTTTTCCTAATTACATTTGTTTTATTAAAAAAAAACGTGTTAAAAAAATTATTAGTCTTTTATTAACGAGTAACAATTTCTCTCTCATTCCCCTAATTCCCCGCGAGAACAACGAAACACACTCTGAATATCCATTTTTGAAAAAAGAAAAAAAATATGAAAAACATTTCTTGTCTCAGAGAAGACTAATGAAGCTAAAAAATTCCATTCGCTTCATTCCTGCATGCAAAAAAAAAGTTATTGTCGAAAAAAAACATTATTATGAGAGAATGAAAAAATGAAAAAGAGAAAAATTCTCATAATGAATAACCCATTTTTAATCAACTTGATAAATTCTCTCAATTCTCTTAATTAAATCATAATAAAAATTAATTCACAAGAGAAACTGTCCAGGGGTTTATTACTAATTAATTAATAAACCACTCAAAGTCTCCATTTCCCTTTCCCCAAAACTGCAGTATCTTTTTTAGTTTTATTCTTTATTTTAATAAACAAAAAAAAAAATATCCTCAGACAATATAAATCACTTTAAAATCCCCGTAATTTATCAGGAATTTAATAAAAGTTTGTTAAAAAAAAATTCTGTATAATTTTTTTGCTATTTATTTTTCCAGCATCATGAGAAAGGAGAAAAAAAGAGAAAAAATCTGTAATTATCATAAATTAATTAATGAATACGTTTCATGTTGTTACTGATGAAGATAGTGATGCCCTCGGGTGACAATGAGAACCGTCTGACTCAACTCATACTAAATCCACTGGGCGTATTCAATTCAAAACCCGACAATAATTTTCCCCATCTCTTCCTCTCAACTCTGACTCCTTTAACTCCCCCCCCCCCCCCCCCCCACCCTCCCACTACCAACACTCCAACTACCCTCAAGATAGTACCACTATCTCCATCCCTCTCATCGAGCCATCACCAGGAGGCTTTTCAGATGTTGCATTAACGAACCAGGGGGGGATGGAGAAAGAGCGACCAAAAAAGGGGAGCAAGAGAGAAAGCGCAAGAGAGAAAAGGGGGAGGGGAGGGTGGAGTATGTAGTAGTTACAAGTGAAACAGATGGATGAGAATCACTCGCTCAACGTGAGGTTAACGCTCAACGGATCGTTATGGATCGGTTGTTAAACCGGGCGCACACAAGAGAGTAGAAGAGAACTCGGATTGGGTGATGGTGGAATGTTGAATCATGCCCGGAGTGGAAAAATAATAAAAAATAAAAATAGGGGAGAGTGGGAGCTGAGCTTTCGAAGCCTCAACTGGAGGACAAAAAAATGAAGAACAAAATACCAAGTAAAAAAATCGAAAAAAAAAAGAATCAAGAAGAAAACATGAAACCATCCCTCTGTACTCCTTTCCCTATTTTATTTTCTTTCAACTCTTCTTTTTTTTTCTTCTATTCTCCTGCGGGCACATACACTCTCTGCCACCCTTATAACCCTCCCTACCCCCACCCCCTCACCTCAGTGCTTCATCTCTTTTCTTTGGTTTTTTGTGTTCGGTTCGAAGAGTCGCAAGCGTGTCAAGAGCTTCACGCTTTTTGAAATCAACGAGTGGATTTTTTTTCTACCTTTTTCTTCTTCTGGTTACGAACAGAAATGGAGGAAAAAAAATAATGTGCTTGGTTGTTTCAAGGGAGAGTAGGAATGAATAGTTATAATGGAAGTAAAAGCAAGAGAGAGACGAAAAATGAGGAGAGATAAAAAATGTATTTAAAAAAGAAGAGGAGGGTACAAATCGGTGCGATTAATTCGCGGAAGGGGGGGAGAGATGTGAGGGGATGATGGCGGGGAGGGGGGGGGGGAGGGGGGTTGATCCATCACCAGTGATGCTGTTTTGTGAGGACCCAGGTAGCCTTAATTTATGACCCACGGGCATCTACCAATTTTTTCTCCAATCTCCCTCTTTTTTGCCGCTTTTTTCCTCTTTCTTTTGCACATTCAGGGTGTATACGAAAACTGTTGTTTTTTTTTGTTCTGTCTCTCTCTTTCTCTCTCTCTCCGGACCTGCTTATCCCGGGCAACAATTCCTCATCGCGTGCCACGCATCCCTCATCGATAACATCTGTCCGTTATACCTTACCCTTATTCTGATATTTGTAGGGGTGAGAGAGAGAGGGAGAAAGGGGGGTGGTATAGTGGTTGGGGAAATTGCCTGTAATTTCAGTGATTTTCTTTGAACAAATCGAAATTCATTTGTATGTAGTGTGATTTAACTTTTTTTTTCCTCTTGTTTCGGGGAGGGGGTGAATATTTAAGTTCGGATAACATATTTTTCTCGGTTGATGAAATATAATTTTTTCCTCAATTCATTTTCTCAATGTTTGCCCGGTTTATTCATTTCTTTTTTTTATAATATGTTTTGTTTACCATTTAATGTTGTGTTTTTGGTAAATGCATTTTTTTGAAGCTTTATTCAAATAAAGGTACGCTTGATTCATCTTGTTAATTGATATTTTTTTGATGAATTCAGTTGTTTTTTTTATTTTTTTGTGAGGGAAATATCGAATGTGAACGATGACAAATGAAGAATTGACGAAGGTAATTTAATAATTGATATGAATAGTAGAAACAAACACTTTTTCTACAATAATGAAAAGCACGATTTTTTCCTGATTGAAATTCCACATTTTCTGCATAACAAAAAAATGTACTTGGATAAATAATGCGTTATTGTTCTCATTGCTTATTCTCGTTGGTCTCCCCAATCAATTGAAAAAGGGCAGATTATTCCGTGAACGTCTCGAATTACTACAATGATTCATTGAAAATGCTTATTTTTAGAGAATTTATCAAATTCTTAGTTTTTGTTGGAATATCATTTCTTCATCAAATCCATCCTCCCAATTTTTCAAAAAAAAAATCCTCAAAAATCAAAAATAAATTCGAGTTGTTTTTCAAGATTACCTTGGAAACTAAGCGAGATAGGGCAATGATTACCTATAAATTTTTGTAGGAAATTTCAAGGACTACAAAAAAAAAGTTTTTACAAAAATTTCGTTATTTTCGAAGTTTCACCTCTTCATTTCTGATTTCCTTATTCAAAGCTCTTTCTTTTCACTCTCATGAATAATATGAATTAAATAGCAATTAACATGAAAATTATGAACTATAATTTTAGTATATATGTAGAGTGTATATGTAAATAATATAAAATTCTGTTTGGTAAAGTTGAATCCACTAAGTCCATTAAATTTCACTGTATTTATAACGTAAAAGATGGGAAGCTTTGATATTGTGCAGAGGTAATCGATTGAGGGTACCTCCTTTGTCGTGCCTCGCATCAACGATTCCACTAACTTTTCAATAATGCCACTCAAATCTCTCCTTCGCATCAAATTTATATTCATTGAAAATTTTACCATTTTCCTTTTTTTTTTTTTCATTCCTTGCACGTGAGAATTTTCCTGAGCCATGGTCAGAACAGTTATTACAACGTAGTTTAATCTTCTTATTAATTTTTTACATAAAAAATTTTGTATGAAAAAAATATAAAAATCCGGCTTTTGAGAAATCGAAAAATTCGTCACGACCGAATTTTTCATTATGAAGATTAACAGCTTGAGGAACAAAGCTTCTTACTGGATCTAAAACTAGAGACATTCTCTAAATTTTTATGAAAATGGAAAAAAATTAATTCACGCCTTTACGTCATTACGTGCGGAAAATCTCAGTGGATTAATTTATAATTTTTTTTTATTCATAAAAAATGAGTGAAATGGTAAAAGCATTTAATTCTACTGGAAATTACCATATTTTCCATCTTTCTCCCACAAAAGAAATGATGAAGAGAGATAATGGGGAATGTGCATGAATATTAGAAAAAGCAAAATCTTTCTAGAGAGTGGTTATAACAGTCATCTGTATACAAAAAAGATTGAGGATTTTCAAACGGCACTAAAGCGTTTGTGATAGCGCTACTATTAAAATTAAATGAGAAAAATATATGCAGGTTACGTTAGGATACATTCTCGTTTATTCTAGCTTTCACCTCTATGTTGGGGAGGCTGGGGTAAAATGGACTCCTAGGGGAAGATGATCCAGGAGATTTCTCTGGAGTAAAGGGCTTTGCTAAGAAATCTGAAAAAAATTGAGACGATGCCTTGATATATCTGTATTTTTTGATAATTTTTTCAATTTTTTTTTGCAAAGGCCTTCACTTTAAAAAAAAACCCCGGATAATTTTTCCATCAGGTCCATTCCAAAGTATTCAAAAATTACAATTTTAAAATTGTTTCCATTCAAAAGTTGATGGAAAAAAAATCCCTCAGCTTTCAGTTGTTGAAAACTGGAAAAAAACTTGCAAGAAAATGAAATGGTGACATGTCATACAGATGATAATGTGGATACCTGCGGAACCTGGGAGCTCAGGGGAAATACCAAGATTTTTTTCTGTCAAGAATTTCGTGGACTACCGTCAATGACCCAATTAATGCCACCAAGAGACCTATTCTGCCACATATCTTTCATAGAAAAATGATATCTTATCATGAATTCAAATTTGATTTTTCCTCGAAAGAATTCAGGGTCTGGACTATCATTTACATCAATTATTTTCCTGAATTAATGATAAAAATTATTTAATTTATATTTTTGAAAATATTTTGCCCATGGCCTGATTCATGCCACCATGGCCCGATTTCTGCCATAGAGGGTCCCAATAATTGCCATCAATTAATTTCCATCACTTGTCGTTATTTTTAAATTATTCGTCAATTTATATGAAAGTCCAATGATTTTGCTAACAATCAATACAATTTTCAATTTATTAAATACTTACATTTTCTCAATATCACACATTGAATTGATGAGGCACTCTAACCCCACATGAAGAGCTTTAGGGCTTTATCTTGCTGAGCACGCTGGTCGCATTTAACGAATTAATTTTAGAAATAAATCTAGTAGAGAAATATCAGATATTTTGATTGTCCGGTGTCCTCAGAATTTCTTTCCAGCCACTGTTATCAATTACTTAGAGTTGAGAATTCAAATAAGTTCAGTAATCACGAAAACGTATGAAAAGTGGCATTAATTGGGCCATTGACGGTATGAAAGAAGCTTTCTGATAAATTTCGAGCCTAATAGTTTTTGAGACATTTTCGACATGATCTGCTTTCGATTTTCAAACTTATCTGCCTCAACCTCTTCACCATGGAGGTGTCAAAAATGAATAATGTTGAGCGAGAAGAGAAAAAATGATGGGGAAGTGATGGAGCTAATGGATTTCATGAATATAACATCATTCAAAAATGTGAGTAACAATTAATAACAGTAGCGAAAAGGTAAAATCAAGAAAAGTATGTTTTTTCATTTGTTTTTGGAAAATACTTCAGGAACTGAGCGAGATAGTATGAATTTTTAGAAGTCTTTTGGTGTAGAGAATTTTGGGAGCTACAAAACAGGTCTCATCAAAAATGTCACTATCTGGCTTAATTTTTGAGATATTCTTTAAAAATGAATAATTTTAAAAAATCTATTTCTTAACCAGTACGATAAAGTGTTTTTATGACACGCTGAATGAAAAGTTGTTACTTACCACACGACGTGTAGCATTCAATGACACTTTCTGCACATTGTGCGATGAAACACTAGCTCGTGAAATCTGGTGCATATTCCAATAAAAAATCTGAAGGTAATTCCAGAATTCTTCGGAAGATTCATGAAATTTTGGAATTTTTGAAATTTTATAAAATCTGGAAAGAAGTTTCGGAATCGCCCATAAACTAGAGAAATCCGATGGAAAACCCATGTAATCTGTGAAGTCTCTGAAATTTCATCTAGAATGAATAGTGACAATATCTGAAAAATCAATTTGAAGACTTGAGAAAAGTCATAGGATATTTCGAATTTTGTTAAACATTATTTCAATCAAATTTTCATTCTTTGCGCATCTTTGCTTCTGTCATAGAATCTTGAAATCACTTGGCATTGCCTGAAATCTCTTGAATTCCCATAGAAATCAATGCAATCGTCAGAAATTCGTTCAATTTTCATAGATTTCGAGACATCTAATGAATTCGCTGAAAATTCGAGAATCTTTGAATTTTCGAGATTTGAAGTTTAATGTATACAGATTTTGGGAGTTTGATTTTCACCTTTGATAGAAACAGACTTATCCTATTTTCTCTCCAGTTTTAGCTGTTGACATTGAGTCTACAGCATGATGACATTTCCAGTAGTTCCAGCCGACCGATTCTCACATCAATATCCTTAATGGATATCGCAAATTGATAGAAAAAATAGAAACAATCACTTTTCGTTTATTTATAAATCATAAAAATGATCAAAAAATGAATTCTCAATGTTAAAAATTGTATTCTTTCATTCTTGCTTGCTGGCCTCAGGGGAATGAGTACTTCACAGTCAGACATCCATGAACAATGCATCATTCATTCATGAAAAAAAAATGAAGCATTCATAATGGAATGAAATGAAAAAAAAATCATTGATGTCCAGTGTACGAATGGAGTAAAAAGGGTAGCCCTGTAGTTTATTCCGAAACCGGAAATTTTCAGCTCTCCAATACAGTCCACTCAAAGCCCATGGTTCCCTCTCACTCTCCTACCTACTCAATCTCCAAACATCCAAAACTAGGAGAAAACAAATGAAAAAAAAAGAGTACACACACGAACACAATAAATAGCTTCCAATCTCTAGAGTTAATTCCGGGGTGAATGACTTTCGATCACCTTTGAACTTTTTTTTTTCAGACAATTGAAAACTCTTTTCAACACTCATAAATATGATAGCAGCTGCTTCAATCAATTAAAGTTTTCCTGAATTATTTTACTCGTTTTATTGATTGAAACGAGTGAATGATAGTATGGTTTCCCGACTGATATAGCTTTTTCTGCTAATACTCTAGGAATATGCTTCCGAATGGAAGTGATATAACTTTTTTGAAACCATCATGAAAATATCAATTTTTGTAAAATCCACTAAAACAGCAATAAGTCGAGAACTAATTATGCAGATAAGCTCAAAATTTACAGGCATCTGACTGATACAACTCGAGATAATATCAGTGCCTTAGAGTGAAAGGGGCGTAAGTTCCGTTTTCCCGGTTTTTTTTTGAAATAACGAAGGGGTATATCTAGAGATGTAAAATGACGGTCAATTTTGAAATTGGTCAAGTCAGGCATCAATTGACCATTTCGTCACCATTTCTGACTTGAGCGCAATTTTCACCGAAAATTGACCGTCAATTGTATTTTTAATCGTTTTTATGTCTTTTTTTTTCAAATTCAATGGAAATACTCAAGGAAATCATCCATTTCCAAAAGTGCAGTATTTCTTACTTTTGGTAGAATATCGGCGATTGAAAAACCCAATCGAAGAATAACGAACCAGAATCTGTAATGAAATCCAGCTATATAGATGCAGAATGACCGTCAGTTGGTTCTTCGGTCATTTTTTTTGTCACTTTTAGTAGAATGATATTTTTGAAGAGGAAAAGGCTTATTAAATTTAAATACAATGATATCACAGGAATATTCTTTCATTTTCTCAACAAATCGTAAACTCTGCATAAATTCTGCACTTATCCTCATAGATTCAGTTTACTCTTGTCTTACAGATAGAGATATATCGCCGTAACGTTCTATCATATTACTTTTATCCTGAATGTTCTTGACTCTAGTCAGTCTCAAATATAATGACTGATTAATACACAAAAGAAGAGAGGTCCACAAAAAAAAATCATCAGCTCTATTTAGATGGAATCTGATCGTCAAAACCATTTCTGGTCAATTTTCTGACTCACAATTTGGTCATTATTTTTTTACCAAAATGGTCAGTTATTGCCAATTGGTCATTGACGGTCAATTGACCGTCACTTTTTTGTGTTCCATCACTAGGCATATCTCCACTATTATTGCTCCAATAGGCTTTCCAAGGCCTTTTGCGAAATATTAGTAGAAAAAAAAAATGGAAAATTATAACATATAAGCGAAAGTATCACACATTAATGGCAAACAGACGTAAGTGCTGGAGATACACCTTTTTGTTTTTAGTTTTTATATTGAATTTTTCCTAATTGCTGGAGGGAGACTAATAATAAAGAGGCGTATCTCCAGGCCATGCGTCTTTTTGCTATTTTTGATCGATCATAATGAAGAAACATGTCTCCAGCAGAAGCCTGATATTATAATTCTGTACTTTAATTGTATTGTGCATTGAAAATTTTTTAAAACAAAAAGGCGTAAGTGCCCAAATTTATATAAGGAATCCTAAATACAAAAGGGCGTAACTCCAAATATTCTCATGGGATGAAGAAAAACATGAAAACAAAGAGGCGAAAGTGCGGAGATATGTTCTTATCACTTCAACATTAACAATCAAATAGCGTTCAAAAAGAAAATAATAAAGGGGCGTAAGTGTGGAGATACATCCCTTTCATTTTGAGATTGGTAGTTACGCCAATTTGTTATTTTAATTTTCAATTACCCAAATAATGTTCCAGAGACCATAAAAAACATTTTTGAGTGATAAGTAGACATACGCCCCTTTCACATCAGAATTTCGTGTTTTTGGTACTCACGCCTATTCCACTTCAGGGTGACGATTAATGAGTATAAATAACATTAGTTAATAAATTAATTAACTTCCCGATAAGGGAAGTTTATGTAATATTGGATTATTACTTTATATCTTTACTGAGAATCATTTATTTAAATCGAGATTATGAGTTTCAAAAACGAATCGACGTAGCAAGAGCCGGCGAGTCGGCGACTAACATAAACATAAACAATGATTCCATAGGGAGAAAGAACTGAGGGTTCTTTGTCTTTGGGTACCGATACTTTTCGGGCCTTGGTGACAAGTAGTTAGTCTCTCGTAGAGAGTTCACCGATGCATTTCACTGACGGTCCATCCTCGTGCATTAAAATAAAGTCTTGAATATTAAAGAGAATAAATTGTGTTGAGAACTTATTTATCACACCCATTTCCAATATGTAATGGCCCCGAAAATGAAAAATCGATTTTTCGATCGATCTTCATGTTTTAAGACCTCCCCAACATTTTTTGATAGTTTTCACGATCATGTCTGTGTGTGTGTGTGTATGTCCGTAATCAATTTTTTCGTTCACGTTTTCTCATAAATCAATAATGTGATCGATGTCGTAATCGAAGCATCTTGACATAAATTCGCGGTCATTAGATTTTGATCGGAATCGATCCAGTACTTTCTTAGTTTTTTAATAAAAATATTGTCAAGTTTTTCTTAATTTCTCAAAAAGAGGAGTCTATGCAATACCCCCGAAAAGGAAAAATTGATTTTTTTATTGATCTCCATATTTTGAGATCTCCTCAACATTTCTTGATAGTTTCCACGATCATGTCTGTTGTTATTTATCGTTTTTATCATTCATCATTTTTGCTAATAGTAAGTGAGAGAAATTATCGGGAAGTTCTTAGTGTGGCTCGAAGTCGCACAATATATCCTCACTAATTCCTTCTAATCAGCAATAACGCACTCCTCCATTCGCGAGCGAACGTAGCGAGTGAGCAACTACGCACTCCTCTATTCGGGAGCGAGCAATTGCTCACCCCTAGTTAATTTTCATTTTGGGCTCTATTATACATATTTACCGTTTCCAGAAATTCTATTAAAAACTGACTTTCGAAAAATGCACATGCCTCAAAAAGTATGGATCAAATTCTCTTCGAATGAAGCTCAAAAAATTGAGTCCATCCAGAAGAAATTTTCCACGAAATATGAAATTTTTCTATATAACTGTTTTGCTGTAATTGAGACTTTTATGCAAATACAGACACACACACAAACACAGACATACTCCAAAAAATATCATTTTCTCTTATTTTAGACCTTTTTAAGTATCTTCTATTAAAAAAATTACAATCGAAAATTCTGATGATTACATAGCTTCCGTTTGGAAGGAAAATCGGATTTATTAGTTTTGATTTCTCTCCTAAAATATCTAGAAATTTATGATAAACAAGGTAATTTAAGTTCCATCCTTTTTTTGTGGCTCTTAAGTGGAAGACCCGAATATTGACACTGTGAGAAATGTGATTAACATTTCAATTTTTTAATCATAATTAATATTGATATAATTCATTTTCTTGTCTGTGTTATCTCTATTGACATTTTTACTTATGTAATATCCTTTGTTTGTTCTATGCTATTTGCCAATTAATAACAAATATAAAGAGATAAAATCGTTTATCTGTATGCACCTATTATTGACATATCGGATAATCTGCAGAATTGACTTTCACCAATGCAGTCACTCTTAATAATGAAATTATTAAATGATTTCGAAGTTATCAGCTTTTATCAAAGTTGAACAAATATTTTTTTCTTTGAATATTTGATAGTTAGATCGATTAAAACAGAGAGTCCTCCGTTAGATGCGTTATTCATCACTCTTTCCTTTCAATTCCTGCTAATGCATTATTAGTGTGTAATCTTGAGCCGAAAGGAAAAGATTTGTGTTATATAATAAATGATTGTCCTACGAAGACAAATAAGGGCTCATTTTGAAGGGAAAAGTCGAGAAAAATCACATTATTTGAAAACATTATGAAAAAAAGGCAGCCTCCATCGCTGCGTTATTCACCATTTCTTCCTTTCAATTTCTCATTTCCAAATTATACTAAATTATACTTGAAAAATTGCATTCATGCTCTTAATGATCCATTTTAGGTACATTTTAAAGAAAAAAGAATGTGCTCTTTCGAATGATATTAAAATAAAAAGTATAGAGGTTTATGCAAAACACCGAAAAAATCACATTTTTTTAAACATTAAAAAAACATACATTTATTCATTTATTCATGCAATAAGCGGGAGAATTCATCGAAAGATTCCAAAATTTGATTGTTAGTTTAGCTTACGAAAAGGAATCTTTTGAGCTTCGTTGGAATGAAATTGGATAAATAGTTTGGGAGATAGAACATATTTTGAAAAAACATACAATTCAGAATATCTCTAGAATCCGTTCAACCGATGTGACTCAGATTCAATTTCAATTGTCTTCATTAGAAACTGCATAGACACACAAAATTTGAATTCTTCAAGTCAATTATTCATTGAGTTTTCATCGATAAATCGAATTTTGAAAAATGGAAACTTGCCAAAAGTTAGATATTACATTTGAAAATCCTGTGTTCACGTCTGGACGAGATCGGTCTTACGTTTCTTGAGATATTGTCAGATTTGGAGAATGATTTTAAAAAAATGGTATATCTTGTAAACTATTCAGCCTATTTCCCTAAAACCTTTATAGAAAATCAACTTCATCAAACCTGATATCATATCAGTTCAAGTAATTTTCGATAAAAATTCAGGTAACAAAGAAAATTAACAAAAACAAAGTTTCCCTTAGAAAGTAAAAACTAATGAAGTAAACAGCAAAATAAGATAGGATGTCGATAATTTGTACTCTCCGAATAACAAGGCTTCTAACTTCAACATGTCTCGATAAAAATGATCATAAACCTCTAAAAGACCCAAAATATAATTAAATTAGAAAAAAAAAGACTATTTAATCTCAAATTTCGAAATGTACCTTAATATTTCGAAATGTAAGAAAATAGTCAGCATGTAATCATCCTGATAAACGCCTGAGAGCTAATTAAAGATAAAAAAATAAATACATAAATACCGACACTGTCTCAACAAAGCATGTCGTATATCGACTTTTTTGTAAATCTGAATTTTCCTATTCTATCATTTTTTCTATCAACGAGCTGTAATTCTCTATACTGTACACAGGCCTCATAAATGAATAAACATTATTTAACAAAAGATCTAAAATATAAATTCTCAAAGTTTACACTCGATTCTCAAAAAAAAAAAAAAGATTTTTAATCCCACCACCATCATCCCCATCTCAAGGTCACCTGAAAAAGCCACTTCGCCTATTGCTGATAAAGCCAACGCGTAAAAAGTCCATAAAAAAATTGGAAATAACAGAATATCGAAGTAAAACGGAAGCAGGGGATTATTGATAAAGGGGTCCATCACTGATGGCGCATGGGTCCCGGGTTTGATACTATAGTAGCGCGAGGAAAACGAGAGGAGGAAAAGCGCGGGGGGTTTGGAGCAGGAAGAGAGGGACAGAAAGGGGGAGAGGCGGGGGGGGGGGTGGGCAAAGGTAGGTGAACATAAAACAATGCGATCTCCGGGGAGTTTGCGATGATAACCCAACATTGGAGTATACGTTTGTAGTGGAAGTTTCGGGGTGAGCTTTTGACAGTGTACGTTGGGTGGTTGGTGTCCGCAGGTGTGTTCCCCTCCCTCCCCCTTTCGTTACTATCCTACCAGGCAAAAGCAAGGCAAAGTGGCGCACAGTGTACCAGGGTTATACACTGAAAAGGAGTGAAGAGGGGAGGCTGTGCGGGGAGAGGGGATACGACGAGGAAAAAAAATGTTGAAGGTAGAGGAAAAAAAAAAGGAGGAAACAGTGTGAGAGAGAATAGAAGGGAAGGATAAAGAGAGAGACAGGAAAATACACAGGCGGGTGGTCCACGATTTTGCGCAGAGCGTATCAAACGCATCATACTACACTCACTTGGAACCAACCCCCGGCACCAGACTCTACTCAGCTCCACGCACGGTGGATGCTGAGCTCTCTTATTCCACTGTGTTTTTCTCGTGTTGTTTTTTTTTCTCTCTAGCGACTCTTGTAGAGAAAAATAAAACTGAATAAAGAAATGGAATAAAGAGGGAAATACCCTTTTTTTATCGTACGGAGTTTGGATTGCTTGTATCGAGTGGTGGAAAAAATAAAATAAAAAATAAATAAAAGAAAATATCGAATTTCTCGTGCTAACTTTCTCAATCTTCTTAAGTTTGGGGATTTTAACATTTTTTTTTTTCGCCGCGTTTTTTTTTCACCTCCTTTTATTCCCACTCCGAGCGAGGTTTTTCTGTTGGAGTACATGAGATAAGGAGGTGGAATAAACGATTTGAGGAAGACGTTAGGGAGTGAATATAAACCGGGGAGAATTGAATTTTATTGAATTAGAGGAGGAAATTGTAGAATCGTGTCAGTTTACCAACCATATTTGACGTTCATTCTGATATCGCTTTGATAATGAATCGTTGATGGAAGTTTGAGAGATTAAGTGATTAAAACAGGAATGAATGAGACAATTCAATTATTTTTATGGTAAGTTTTTCATGATTTTTTAATTAATTTTTAATAATAAATTCGTTCAATTTTTTTTATTCATTAATTCATAACTAAAGTGAATTAAAAAAAGAGAATAATTTGTGTTAATTTACATAAACACGAGAAAAAATTCATTGAGTTCTCGCTGAATTCAACCGAGCTCGTAATACCCACAGTTTTAAAAGAATTTCATGTCAAATTAATAACACAAGAGTGAATAAACATTTTTTATTTTTTTTTTATTATCCTCGTTTTGTATCCCCCTTTTATCCTTTAATTCTTTCTCGTCAGTGTCAATTCCCATTGAGCCCTGGGATATGTATCCGGCGAATGGTCCTGCACCTGACGTATACATACACCTGTCAATAATGCCAATATATATGCCCATATATATCCGCAGATCACCCCCATTTTCCCCCATCAACAAGAGAAGAATAGCCAAAGTGGTGTTAGTTGGTGGAATAGAATAAAATTGAAAGAATGGGATATCAAACATTCTTTTCCCTTTTCTCTCGTCCCCTCTCCCATCACTAGAAAATTCGTGACAAAAAAAGGAAAACAATTTCCAAAGTCAATCTATTTCGTGTCCCGCAGAGACCGCTCCAGCCTCCCTGATGAACCGCGCGACGGTGTCGAGAGAGAACGACGAAGAGAGAGAGAGAGGAAGAGAGAAAGAGAGAGAGAGTGTACCCAGAGGCAGGATCAATATCCATAATTGTAATGGAAAGTAAACATGGTCCACACGTGCGGAGGGCGGTTTTCTCTACTATTGGAATAATCGTCTCTTTTTCCTTGTTATATTGAAAAAAAAAGGAGACGGGGGGGGGGGGGGGAAGAAAAACCACCATCAACACAAAATCCCCATCCCTACCCCCCTGGCACGTTGGAAAAAAAAGAGGGGGAGGGGAAGAAACTGGGGAATGGAGAACGAGCTGGACCGTATGGTTTGATCGCTCGCCCTTTCGACGTTTCGAACGTTAATCAATTATACCTCGGGCCCCCACCGAAAACCTCTCTACTACCCATACACTAAAGCCAAACTCGAAAAAGCCTCTTTTCTCCCCCTCCTCTCCCCCCTTCGCGCTATTTCACTTTGGTTTATTCAATGAGAAAATTCTTCACATTTCCCCCCATTTACCCCCGGGTTAGCATATTATTCGGCTAACCAATTTCATCCATTCAATTGTGGATTATCAACAAGTCACAATTGTTTTCAATTTCCATTATTCATTTGTAAATGTTTGAAAATCAGAAAAGAAAATTCAATATATATTGAAATAATAAATTCGATTTATTTCAATGTTTTCATGCTGCTTCAGTTTATCATTTTAAATGATTTTCTTGTTTTTCATTTTCAAACGTAGATAATTAGCTTTGTATCATTGAGCCATTCAAAACAATAATCATTTGGAATTCATATAATTAAATGTGAAATTTTAATGACAATGTCCATTCAATAACAAGTCAAATATAATGAGGAAATATTCGAATATTTCATGGATTTTCATTCATTATTCAATGATGCGCTTCAGAAATTGATGGAGATAGAGGGATTTTTGTAATTACCTTCTCTGTTTACAAAATCCCCCAATTCCACTGTGAAACTCACTTATCTCATTTTACCATTAAATTACTCGAATTCATTTATGCACTATTATAGCTGGATTAATTGCAGAAAAATCTAATAGAAATGAAACGAGCCTTTTTTTTGCGAGTGGAGACCTCAACAAAAAAAATTGGAAAAATTCACCAACAATATAGACATATCGGAGCATCTTTTCAATTTTTTCGCACTTTTTCGCAAAGTTTTTCACACAAAAAAAATTTGCATCATTTTGCCCCGGAGGCCCATTTTGCCCCAGCCTCCCCTAATTTCTACATTAGATATCTGCGATTGTTAGAAATTTTTGATTATTCAATTTTCACCAATAAATATTGGCGCAATTGAATAAAATTATAATAGAGGGTGAGTTGGATTGAAATCACTTTGGATAGACGGATTTGTCTAATCGTGATACGCTGGGTCGAGGATAAATGCAATTAGCTACGACATTGTTCTCGAGCGTGTTGTTGGCAACACAGTGTAAGAGAAAGGGGCGGAAGGGAGGGGGGGGCTGGGAGTTAGGGAGAGAACTATATGGTATGTCGTTTAAGAGGGAGAGCAAATGGGGGTGGAGGGAATGGGAGAGATGCAATAACCGAAGAGGGCGTTCGTGTATCGTAACCGGAAACGTATCGCCTCGCATCGCATCGTTGCACGCGTCTACATACACTCACATAATGTATACATATATCTTAGGAAATAGAGTGACATTGGGTAGAGGAATGGGCAAGAGGTGGGTTGAAGGAGGCGGAGAGGAATGACGATAATGGCCCAAGGAATTTGAGGGTGACGCCACGAAACAAGCCATAGGGGATCGGGTTATGGTCACATATGTGGGAACAGAAAGGGAGAGAGAGAGAGGGAGATATTGAAAGAAATGTGAAATAAAGTGAAATCTCTCATTCTTCATTTTATTTCATATTTTACACTGTCTCTTTTTTTTTACAACTTTTATTATCTTTTATTCCTACTTTTATATCTTGTACATCAGCAGAAGAAGTTTTTCCAAGTGGGAATAACAGTAAATACATGATACTACTCCATTGTGTGTGAGAGGAGAAGAACGTGAGAGAGAAAAAGAGGAAAATAAAAGATAGTGAGTGTACGACAAATTGAGGATTTTATATTAGGAAATGCTTTTAGGCTCAACTTTGCGCGTCCCTGGGTTTCTTAACTGAATTAAGGATCTCTTCGCCACAGTGGCGCTTCTCTCTCTTCTTCACTTGCCATCTTCTGCTTCATCCGCACAGGAGCCTTTGGGGAGAAATGTTAGTATATACATATATATATATATAAACCTATATACCTGCTTGGTTGAGAAACCACATCGGAGAGAGGAGGGAAACTATCCAGGGCTCTCTGAGGTATTACGTGATTCTCCATCAATGATTTTGGATCCCTTTGACACTCGCAAAATTCCCCTCGACAAGTTTTTTTTTCTCCTCCCCTACCTTTGATTATTTTCTCCTCAACTTCTCCTCACGGCATTCAATCCAGTTCTCACCATTTTCATCCCCATGATGGCACTAAAAATTGATACAAATAATAAATTTTAAGTACATTATGGAAATAAAGAACTGATTTTTTTTTCTCTTCAATGAAAGCTTTCGTCAGGGGGCGACTGTGCTCGAAAAAATTTTCATTGAAATCCATTACTGTCATAACTCATGATATCAATAATACCGTTGAATAATGGGATGCATAAAGAACGAAAGGGGTTCTATTGATTTCCCTTCTCTCCCTGCTACTTTTATTTTTTTTTTGCCTATTCTCTTGCTTCCTCCGTCATCTCTCCTTTTTCTCCTTCGGTTACGGTCACGTGCATATGTAAATGAAGCGTAATTCAATACGAAGCTTTTAGAAAAGGCCTAAACTGCTCTCTTTCGCTTGCCTTTCTCTTTTGTACTAACTAGGCATTCGGGCACACGTCAAGGGCAAAAAGAGAGTAGCCTCAATACACACATACACACACACACGAGTGTACACGAATGCACACAGTCAGAGACAAAGGGAGTGACTACAAGGAGCGAATAAACACAAACGCAAATGAGCGAAGCGAGATAAATAGAGAAAGAGAGAGAGAAAGTAAGAGCAACAACAGTAAGAGCCAGTCTTCATCCAATTCCCCCTCTTTTATTTCAAACCCCAAGCAGTTGGATGCTATTTCACCCGAGACATAACAGAGAGTTGAAGTACACGAGAGAGGAAAAGAGATAAATCGAGCGCAGGTGCACGCACATAGTTAAGGCAGAGAGAAAGGAGAGGGAAAAGAGGGAAGAAAGGCTCTTTTGACGTGGGACATATTCAGACGTGTTTTGACTGGGCTCTTCCGGCACCCACAACCGAGTCCTCCCTCTCCTCACTATTCCAGAGTCCCTTGAAAATCTTTTCTCCTCGTTGCAACCACTGTTTATACGTATTCAGCCGCAGGAGGAAGAGAAATAGAGTGAGAAGGATTATGGGGTCCAGGGAGGCGGATCGGAATGCGGAGGAACATAAACCTGACGTTGTACACTGGGCTGGTTTGAGATCGATCGTCAGTTTTGCCGCGTGCGCACCACCAGCCCATTATATATATACATATATATATATACATATATATATATATCTCAAAAGCGTTATTCATTTCATCCAATTGGTTAATTCACGTTAAAGCCCTTTTTGGTCCTTTTGTTTTCAACAGTCCGTAATGATGGATTTTAGCTTGTGCCCGAAAACTAACTGTGTACTAGCAGTGTGCTGATGCTGTTTAAAGAGAATACGAAGTGAGAGAGAGAGAAAGAGAAGAGCCAAAAGGGGAACGGGTAAAAGCACTGATGGAGAGGAATAGCAGGAGGAGGAGGAGGAGAAGAGACTCTGGTGGAAATGAGAGAGGGACAACGGATGAACTCTGCGTGGCGCGCCAGGGAGTGATCTTGCTGAATATGTAGATTTCCGCAGCGAGCCGAAATTAACTCGGTTACGACAGATTGCCCGTGAATAATTTCATCGTCTATTCAACGCCAACGATAACTTTGTTGGCATACGCTCATTGTTAAACTCTACTTCTCTTCACAATGTTGAAACAGCTTCACCCCCCCCCCCTCCCCCTCAGCACAACTACGCGCACTCCATTCGGCCCATCAAACCATTCTCAACCATGTCAGTACTTGCTTTTCAATGTCTACTTTTCACGTTTGTCTTGAATACGTTTGGGTATAGGGTACTCGAGTGCCGGCAGTATACGTTACAGAAAGAAGCGGAGGTAAGGGGGGGGGGGGGGGAGTAAGAGAGTGGGGGGAGGGTTATTGAGTGCCACTCGAGGGGAAACAGAGAGGCCATTACACCACCAAGCGTGTGTCCAATACACCGTAACCATCTCCATTTCTTTGATAACGTCTTCACTCAACCTTCGACTTTTCTCTTCAACAATTCTTTCCCCCTTCTCTCCCTTTTTTTTTTTCTTTATTCTTTCTTTACTTTCTTTTTGCTCTATGGATAGAAAGCCTCACAGCCGCCTTTTTTTGCACGTCACTACTTTCTTTTCCTTTATGTATCGTCCCTTCTACCAATTTATATTTCAAAGTATCCCCGAAACTTTTTACATTTTTTATCGGTGCCTTAGCCCCCACACACAGTATGTATGTGTGAAAAAGAGAGAGCGAAAAAGAGAAGTTTGTGAGGACCTAGTCGATTTTAAAATTCGATGCCGCGTCTGCGTCGTAGTTATATAGTTTATATTTTTTTCATTTCCTTTAACCGTTGTGTTTTCCTTCTCTCTCTCTCTCTCTCTCTTTTTTTTTCATTTTTCATTCACCGTCGCCTTTTTCTCCATGTGGAAAAAATCGGAAATCGTTAGGTAGCACTGGTGGAACTTTTTTTTTTTTTGCTTTTCGTTCCTATCGTCCAGAAGTTTCGGATAAAAATTGAACGAAAAAAAAAGAAGTAAAATAAAGAAGAGTAGATGGGAAAAAATTGTTGCAACTTCTGGTTGGTACTTCTCTCTCTCACTCACTCTGTATATATATGTGTGTGTGTGTGTATTACGTCGTGGACACCAAGTATATTGCGTATTGATCGTTGGTTTACTTGTTGCGCAGGAGAGCAAACGGCTGGCTGCGGGCTCTACTCTCTTTTCATATATATATATATATATATACATATCTTCCTTTCTCTTTCTCTCTTGCTCTTCTGCTTTTCCCTGGCCTCTGTCGTCAAACTTAAGCTCACCTTGCCTGTACTAAGGCAGAGAACAGAAGGGAGAATGCGTTGGCGGACGGCAGGAAGAGGAGCACGAAGGGAGAGAGGGGGGAGGGGGAGTGAGCTTTTCTCCTCTTACTCATTCTACTCGTTTTTCTCACGTGCACAAAGGCCCTTTCACTGGTATAATTAATGTCCAAACAAAGAGGTAAAAGAGAAAACTCAGAGTCTAATGCGAAAAATCACATTTCTTTTATTTTTCTCATGTTTTTACTCTTCACCATCTTTTCTTGTTTGTTCCTCTTCTTTTTTTTCTTTTATCTACTTCTACTTTTTTGGTTACACACAGTGGATAAGAGCAAAGTTTCACCTTCAATTCTCTCAGGTCATCTGAGGGAGTATATAGATTTGCCCCTTTGCGTCAGTTAACTGTCTCGGAGTTTGTGAAAAAAGACTTTTAATATAATAGCCAAGTCAAAATGAAAGAGGCAGACAAGTTGGGGATTAAGGGATGGGAAGGAGGGGGGGGGGGGGGGGGGGGAGGACAAATCAAAGAGAAGTAAACGGAGGGATTTTTTTCATAACACAAAAATCTCATTAAACTTCTGACTTCTGATATTCGAGGATTTTTTTTAGTCCTTCATTGTTTAACTGTTGAGAACTGGACAATGAATTCAACGCTGTATATATATATATATATAGATGTATCAATTTTCTGTACATAATGGAGAACGATGATTGTCGCGAGGCGACATTTGCCAGTTCTAGACTCTTCTCTCTGTCGTTTTTTTCCTTCCTTCTTTTATCTTATTCTGCTCGTTTTAAAACGTACTGGCCAATTATCTACTGAGCATTTTGCATTTGCCTGAAACTGAAGGGACAAACAAAAACGAACAATTAACTATTCGTTTTATCTTATCAAATTCATTCTTCTTCTTTTATTTTTTTTTTTACTTTATTTTTCGTAGAATTAAATTATTATTCTCTCTTGAAAGATCATTGGGTGTTTGATAAAATTTCAATTTCAAATTAATTTAAATGTCGAAGAAATTGATGCGATGGGGAATTGAATGAATTAGGTTGAGATTAAGAAGTTTATTTCTTTTGCTGGATTCAATTGTGATTGGAGAGTTATCAGTTTTATCGTGGAAAACAATGAAATTGTTAATAGGCGAGATGACATGTCAATTATTTCCATTTTAGTGAATGCCGTATCACTTCCATACGGAAGCATACACTGAGAGAAAAAAATTTTTGTAGCAAAAAAATTGTCTTTTAGCAAGAAAATTCAAAATTTTCCTTCACAATTTCTATATCTATATATATTGACATTTTCTTGAGTGAAGGAGATTTTCATCAACTAAGTAGATTTTCTTACAACAATAATTTTTTTTTCTCAGTGTATTGCTAAAGTATTAGCAGGAAAAGTTATATCAGTGGACGAAACGTTGATGCTTACACGGAAAGAATATTATAATTTTTTTCACAAAATTCACATAGTAATTTGTATTAAAAAACATTGTACTGGTGAACCATACCAGTCATATATTAAAATTCGCAATGCAGCATAGTAAATTCAACCCTCAGAGTACACGCTTCTAAACAGAACTTCGGAGCACACACGAGGTCAAATTGACTCCACTCCGTTTTTTGAGTGCTACATCTCAAAAACTATGTCGCGTGAGTTGTGTCAAAAGGTCGTATACGCACTTTTTCGGATTTTTTTTATAAATTTTGGGCTAAAAGGTCGTATAAACACTCAAGTAGGGAATAGTAAATCTCCACGTTTCAGACGATTCTGAATCATCCTAGATGATCCCTGAATAAGGTTTTTTTACGACATTTTGGTTCAAAATCGCACAAGTTGAACCAAAAGGTCGTATAAACACTCATTTAGAGAATAGCAAATCTCCACGTTTCAGACGGTTCTGAATCATCCTAGATGATTCCTGAATGAGGTTTTTGTACGACCTTTTGGTTCAACTTGTGCGACTTTGAACCAAAATGTCGTAAAAAAACCTCATTCAGGGATCATCTAGGATGATTCAGAATCGTCTGAAACGTGGAGATTTATAATTCTCTAAATGAGTGTTCATACGACCTTTTGGCCCAAAATTTATAAAAAATCCAAAGAAGTGCGTATACGACCTTTTGGCACAACTCACGCGATGTATTTTTTCGGAATTTATGTTATGAGGTTTTTTGTAGATAAAACAATGAACTTTTGAATACAATCATCATTGGTTCGATTTAAATATTTCTTTATGGTTAAAAAATTGATCGAAATTGGACCTCTTTTCTAAAGTGGGCTAATTTAAATGAGAGAGCTTATAAGCATCGGGGCCAAGTATTACAAACATTCTTATTCATTTCATCATATTTTAGGGCAAGAAAATTTTTGGGGTCAAAATGACTCCCAGTGTACTCGGAGGGTTAAACTTAAGTCGGCAACACATGAAGAAATATTCTTATTTCACTTAGTAAAATTTCTTCAGTAAGTCCTTGGAAAAATGTTTTGTAGATTTTAATTTTCATATTTTGTTAAAATAAAAATTTCCACACGCTCTAGCAGTTTTTATTAGTTTCACTCGCATTTATATTGAATATAGTAATTTTTATTCTGCAGCAGTAGACTGTTATTTTTGTTCCGAGCGATTATTCAACTCCCCGTAAACGAAAAATGAAACAAACCATCGTTTTAATTCATTAATTGTAAATATAATTATACGTATATGATGTTATACGTACGAAAAAAAATTGAAATGTCGCATAACAAATAGTATGATGCAATATATCTCTTTTGAATCAATACATTGCATAAATTACTATTCATTGAATAATTTTTCCTACTGTCCATAGTTTTTCTCGAATTTCGACAGAAGAAAAACCCTCATAATGCCAGTATGGTCCACCAGTATTATGCAAATATAGTAATTGTTCTAACAAAATTTTTAATTTTTATTAATTTTTTTTTTTTGGGTCATCATGATGGCCGATTTTTCAACTGAAAAGTTCTATCAGTTGGAAAGCTAAACTATTACACTTGTCTTTTTTGCAAATAAATTATTTTAAAAAAAATGAAAAATATGCATATATAGGGAATCCACGAAACTACACAGAGAAAAATGTTTTCTTAATTTGAGAATGTGCAGTCACTTAATTTAAGTGACTTTTACTTTCTTAAATTAAGAAAGAAAAAGTTACTTGATTTAAGTGAGAAATGTCACTTAATCTAAGTGACCTGCCATTCTCAAATTAAGTGACTGCACATTCTTAAATTAAGAAAATATTTTTCTCTGTGCATAAGTTCACAATTTTTTAAATATGGTCTTTAGAATAATTTATTTGTTTGAAAAAAGTCAAAAAATTGTCAGATCCGTAAATTTGCGACGGGGATTTTGGAGAAATTGAATCACATTTTCACTACCAAATTTTCCTTCGTCTATACTGTCTCTATAGAAAACTGTTCAATAGCCTGTTGATGATGGAAAATATAGCTTTAGATTTTAATAATTACACAAGTCGTTGAACAGTTCAAACTTTGTACAAGTTACTTTGATTTCAATTCAACAGAGTAGCTGTCAATCCAATATATACTCTAGTGGAATATCACAAAAGTTATTATCGATTCAGCGGATAATCAGAAAATGGACAACAGAGAATTTTACGAAACAAATAAATGGGAGAGAACGCGGGAAAATGATCCAGGATTTTTTTTTTTCAAAGTAAAGGACTTCATGAAAAACTGAGAAAAAAATTGAGAAGATGTTGCAACATTTCTAAATTATCGAGTAATTTTTTTCAAATTTTTTGATAGAAACCTTCAGTCTAAAGAAAAATCCAGGTTCATTTCAAGTTCTGTAAAATTACTTTTTCCACTTTGTAATTTTCCTTCACTTCGAACAATTTAACTATTGTTAATTTGTTTGAAACTTGTAGCTGTGAGTCTCAATCAATTTCACTAGGTAAATGTGAACAAAGGACAAGACATTTATAAGGAAAGAGAAGATGATTTATGTAGAGGATAAAATGACAATTGCGATTCACTAGTGAACAGCAAAATAGTCACACAAAAGGAATTGGACAAAGAATATCTTCAATTGTTACATCTTCTTCTATTGTTGTTCCAAGAATTTCCCGTTTCTCATGGATAAATCGGTATTATCAATCAACAAAATGTGGATTTTCTTGTATTTTTGTGAATATTCATTAATTTTTAATTTTCCTCAATAACGGTGAAAAATGTTCTTTGCAATTGATTAATAGTGAGATAGTGGAATGATATGAGAGAATTTCATATTGCTGTAGTCTTTTTTTCTACCTCTAGAATATATAGGATAGCTGAACAAAGTTTTTTAATTACCTTTTTTGCCTGAGAAAGAAAGCTCATCACAAAAATTTCTCTATTTCTTGCAGTTTTTCCAGTGAAAAAGAAAAATATTCAACTTTGTATCCAATTTTATGAATTTTATGCAGACAAGAAATATAGTTACAAAAAAAAAATTCTCTCAGATTTTCAAATGATTATTTATTGACTAAAAAGTAGAAAAAAACTGCTGCAGAAAGTAAATGAACATCAATATATTTTAGTGCACAGATAAATTCACTGCAATATGGTTCAAATAATCCCATGAAAACATGATATTTAGGGGTGTTTTTACTTTTTCGGGGCAAAAAATAGACTATTTTTAACCCTCGGAGCACACACTGGGTAAAATTGATCCCACTCAATTTTCTCAGTGCTACATCTCAAAAACTATGCATTTTTTCTGAATTTTTTGTAGATAAAACAATGTACTTCAGAATACACTCCTCGTTGATTCGATTTAACTAGTTTCTGATGGTGAAAGAATGAATTGAATTCACGGACAACAGTGGCTGTGTGGGTTTTTTTTTTGTTTGTAAAAGAGAGTTTATTTTCTTCCATGCCATAATATACATTATATGCAGGAAAATTTTCTTATAAACTACGTAACTTTAATAGGAAAATAGGAATACGCATGTTGCACATGGAAATCTCGGTGGTTCTCTTTGTCTATGATATTATTATTGACTAAATTCTACGAAAAATCTATCAAATTCTTCAATTATCGGATACTTTGTTTAGTATGAACTCACATCTTTGGTTAGAAAACGATACAGTGAAAAAAAAACCAAGAACAATATAGTGGCAGTGTGGTTAGGGCGGGGATTGGCACGCAGAAGTCCGGGGTTCGATCCCAGCTTCGGTTAGCTGAAATTTGGAAAGCTCTAAACTCACAGTCACTTGTCGGAGCGGTAGTCTCGCAAAAGACTGAAACAAGACTTGAGAAACAATAAAGTTTTCCCGCGTCCCCCGACGAATACGGTACAGTGGGGTTTGGAGGGACGAAATGCGTTTTGGCTATTTTTTAACTATAGAAGAAGTGGCATTAAAATGATGATATTTGAGAGAGTGATTGAGCATATATTTGAGTTTTTAGAAAAAAAATCATCAAAAAATGATGACACGAGAGCCAAGAGAATTGCAACACTCTGCGGCACACAGTGTAACTGGTGCAAATTTCAATTGGAAAAAAAAATTGGCTCAGTCTAGATACACATAGCTACAGAAATACGTCTGGGATTTCAAAAATATTGTTTTTTGTGGGATTGGTGATCATTTGAGTGAAAAAATTCAAATTTCGGACAAAAAATCGGCAATTTTTTATAAATAAAAAATGTGCAAATCAATTCTTCGAAAATTTCCTACGTATTTCTGTTTGAAATATTGTTTTCAAGCTGCTACGGTAAATTCAAATGAAAATAATGAAAATTATTGGAGTTATGCTGCGTGTCAATTTGAAAAATCATGTTTCGAGAAAAACACGATTGAAGTTCTGACTTAGGCTATGAATATGAAGACATGCCTTAGGAAAAAATTCAAAATTTCCTGTGAAATACTGGGTTTCAGGTGATAACTTTTCTTGCCCGTATTCTGGAAGGTCAAAAGTAATTTTTGAAGCAAAAAAATCGATTTTCTGACAATTCTACAGTGGTGTTACCCCTTAATTGATATTTTTAATAACTCTAGGAAAAATTCTTCACCCTTCAGCACTTTCGCCATGAGAATTTCTCTCACGCAACAACATTCAGCTTATTCAGGATGTCGTGGGAGTACAAGTGAGACACTAAAAAACACGAAAGTACTGAAGGGTTCAAAATGGTTTATTTCCTGAACCGAGAAAGGAGAAAAACCCCTGGAATGAACGAATGATTCTGAACATTGAGTACGACAAAATATCCCCACGAAAATTTCGGTATTTTTCCTACTCTCCGAGACATGAACCTCCTCTCATCCCCCTAAACAAAAAAAAATAGTAAAATTGTCGAAATGAATGGTTTCAATACTCCTCAACAAATATTTCCTTTCAGTGATTAAAGATTTCGTAAATTCATTGGAATCAACCAATTTTTTGATTGTTGAAAACTCATTTTCATTTGAAACTAGTGAAGAAGATAGTCAATTCCGTAGATTTCATTAAAATTACGAAAAAATTAGTTGCTGAAAAAAATTCATTGTTGAGAACTATTGAAGAACTTGATCCCTTCATTTTTATACCTTTTTTTCTCAGTATAAAATAAAAAAAAATTGTTCATTAAGAAAAACAATGTGATTTACTCTGTTGCAGGTCAAGATGCGATGACAGAAGTTATTTGGCGTATGGCTCGCCAAAATTGGCCACTTAGAAACTCATAGGAACTGTGAAAGAAAAGAAAAAAATTAATCAATTAACGCGAGTCAATAATTGTGTGGGTGGACACATATAATGTGTTACACGAAAACAAGAGTGAGGATAGTGGCCGCCATATTGGCACTGTACTGGTGTTTCTCCAGCTGCACGTCGGAGGAGCAGATTAAGAATGCTTCCGGTTAGTATGAATAATCCACGACGTTGCGAGAGAGAGAGTGAGGGAAACGCATATATATAGTGAGCGTTGCTCCGGAAATTTGCTTTGGCCTAACTCCATGTTAACCCACATGGATACCATACATATGAGGCATTCCACGCTATTTCACTCGTTTTTTGGGTTTGATTTTTTGATTTTTTTCATTTTTTAATATGTTGTGGAAATGCTCAAGACAAGTCATTTCCCACAAAAAAAAAGGCAAAAAAAATTTTTTTGAAAATTTTACGACCCTTTTCATTTTTGGAAAAACGCTGTTTTTTTGGGAAAAACTCATATTTTCTCTAGCTTTAAATGCTCATATCTCATTAAATATTGATTATATGAAAAAAGTGAAAGAGAACGTTTATGTGGGGAAAGATCATAGAATTGCATTCACATTTTTTCCAATGATCGAAACGTGATTTTTCTATTTTTTATTAACTATTTAAATAAACAAATTGACTGAAATTATCGAATACATGCTTTTAAAAATCTGAAAAAAATATATGTGCATGATTGATTTATTTCTGATTTTTCTATAAATTATCGCGATACACTCTCCAACCGTTCGCGAGAAATTGATTTTTTTATGTTTTTCGGGGATCCGAGGCCACTGTCCAAGAACCGTGCGCATGCGCAGAACGTTAGAGTGGTAGGGAGCACTCAACTTGCGCGCCAGTCGATCACGTGACTGGCCACTGAAACGTTTTGCGCATGCGCACAGTCCTTCGGCACCGGCCTCGGATCGCGCAAAAACATAAAAAAATCAATTTCCCGCGAACGGTTGGAGAGTGTATCGTGAAAATTTATAGAAAAATCAGAAATAAATCAATCATGCACATATATTTTTTTCAGATTTTTAAAAGCATGTATCCGATAATTTCAGTCAATTTGTTTATTTAAATAGTTAATAAAAAATAGAAAAATCACGTTTCGATCATTGAAAAAAATGTGAATGCAATTCTATGATCTTTCCGCACATAAACATTCTCTTCCACTTTTTTCATATAATTAATATTTAATGAGATATGAGCATTTGAAGCTAGAGAAAATATGAGTTTTTCCCAAAAAAACAGCGTTTTTTCAAAAATGAAAAGGGTCGTAAAATTTTCAAAAAATTTTTTTTCTTGTTTTTTTTTGTGGGTAATGACTTGTCTTGAGCATTTCCACAACATATCAAAAAATGAAAAAAATCAAAAAATCAAACCCGAAAAACGAGTGAAATAGCGTGGAATGCCTCATATACTATTTTGTGAGGGTAGTCAGGGGATATTCCTGGGGATATAACTGCATCCCCGAGGGACACACTGTCGGGAAAAGCGAGAGAGAGAGAAAGATATATATATATAAATATAGACCCTTTCACTTTTTGTCTCTCTCTGCTTTTCGCTGTACCAGCATCACGTTCGTCGACGTTTTCATTATTAAACATTTGGCGTGGCCGACGAATTCACGATTGTTTCATTGTGACGCCGCGGATTGTTTTAACGAAGCTGAACAAAAAAAATGGGAGAAAAATGACAAAATTTCATTCCATTGTTATTATTTATCTTCATTATTATTTTGAATTTTCTTTCTCATTACTTTTTTTTTTCATTTGACAGGCCAATGTGCAGTACCACTTGGTATGGAGGAGGGAAAGATACCGGATGATGCTATATCAGCATCATCAAGTTATGAGACTAAATCTGTTGGTCCACAGAATGCGCGGTGAGTGTTAATTAATGTTTTCCACTTTCTGCGTGTGTTTTTCAGTAGAGTGAACTGGAATGCGGTAGTATGAGCAAAGTTATTTGGGTTTTTCGAGGGCTTCCGAGAGCAATGTCGGAGCGGAGTATGGAAGAGGAGGGGAAGATGATAATCGGGGTAATGGGGATCTCAGGAAAATTCTTTGGTGTATCAATTAACTAGCTTCATTTCAGTAGTTCAATGTTATTTTAGAATAACTGGAGTTGCCAAAGTCAGCTTCTATCAGATGTGAATGGAAATAATTAACTTTTGAATGCAGAAAGTAAGGTCTGGAAAATTTCTAGAATATTCTTGAATATTCCGCAGCGGGAAGAAAAACCTTTTGAAAGGCCCATAATATTTTTAGATAGTCTAAAGCACTCTCAGACATTAATGTTCCAGGATGAGGATTTTTCGGAAATGTTCTACAATTGTAGAAAATTCTTGACTAGTCTGAGATATCTTAACGCATTTCGAAACATTTTAGAACATTCTGGAACAACCTGAAACATTTCAAAACATCCTTGAATAGCTTGAAACATTTCGAAACATGTTAGATCATTCTTGAACGTTCCAGAACCGGAAATCCCTTCCAGGGCCCAGAACCTTCTAGAATATTTTAGCAAATTCCCAAACATGCTGTAATAATCTAGAGCATTCTCGAGTATTGTCCGGAACATTTCAACCTCTCAGAACTCTCGCTATGAGAATTTCTCTCACACGACAACATTCAACTTATAGGATGTCGCTGCAGTGCAAGTGAGATATCGAAAAACACGAGAATGCTGAAGGGTTAAAACGGCAAATGTGTCTCTAAACACACCTATCCCATTTTCAAGATTTTTTCGAGAAAAAATTGGATAGTCCTGCACCGGGAGTCGAACCCAGGATCTTGCGATGTCATGTCGGGCGCTCTACCGATTGAGCTATCCAGTTCTATACCAAATTTCCATTCGAATTGCCTTGAAATCTCACTCACTCTTATCCCCACGCCACTGTTCCTTCATACAGCAATTTTAAATTAAATTTAATTCATTTATTGGACAGACTGAATGAGATATAGAATAAGTGTGCTATACTGCCCATTTACTGTTAAACTATTCTGCAACACTTTGGAACATGTTAGACCATGGTTGACCATTCTAGAACCGGAAGTCTGCATTCCGAACATGCTAGGATATTCTGGAGCATTCTAAAACATTCTTGATCTTCCTAGAACCCTTTAGAACATTCCACAATATTTTACACTATTCCGCAACACTCCTGAACCTTCTAGAACATCCTAACTAGTCTTGGCCATTTTCCATAAGGAGTCCATTAGTGCGATGCCCTCTTTTGACACCCATGTCTCCGAACCCTAAGCCCTATAGTTTCCAATCAAAACCTTCTGCATGGATAAGTGATGGAGGGCTACTATACCATATAACCCCCATGGGGCTCTGGGGGTCGGTTGCAGAGTTATAGCGGCACGTATGGACCAGCCACCCTTACTTTTATTATATATATTGATTTCAATGATTCCTTTTATAAAAGAGTTCTTGCGAGAATTTGTGGTTTTCTGAGCATTAAAGTCTCCATTCGGGAGCTTATTCTGTGGTGAGATGATTTGAATAGTTTCTTTTTAGTTTATGGAAAATATCTCGAGTTTTAATACCCTAGTGTATTTATTTTCTAGCTAGAAAATGAATTTTTAAGAGTCAATAAAATTGAATAATGTAGGAGATTCACAATTCTTCCTGCTTTAATGGTTTCTGAGGGATTTCACTGTAAATCGCATGCAATTTTCACTCATTTTTAATGACATACATGCGGTCTAATGTGACATCGGATTGAAGGTGATTCTAAAATTAATGACGGTGTCAATTTGCACTGTGCTACTCGGATAATTGATACATCTATATATGTATCTCATAAATGTAGATATATCAGGGGTGACAGTCTATGCAGATACAGAGCAACACAACTCAACCTCTTTTGTAGAGACTTTTATAGGCTGCAAAAGCAGATTTCTCGAAATTAATTTCCAGTTTTTTTTTCACGTGTCATCATATTGTTTCGTTGTATTATAATTCCATGAAATTTCCAAAAATCGCAGACTATTGGACATGTCAATACCAGGTGCATCAGAATGAATAACTTTATCTCTTCATATTTATTATTGAATTTCAAAAAATATGGATAACAAAAAATTTATTGAATGATTCGGAATATCAATAGACCTCGTACAGCCAAAAAAGTCAATTATATTACTGTTGAATATGGCTAAAAAATGCAAATGCTGAGAATTCTCTATAGTTTTGATAATTGGATCTCCCAACTTAAATTCGCATTATTTTGGCTCGCGTTGATCACAAAAATATTGATAAATATCATCAAAAAGTTGCTTCAATTATTCAACTTAGAAAAGGCTTCCTGCTATCCAACAGCTATTCTGTTGGGAAAATCTCAGGTTCTCGCAACAGTTTATATCTATTTTATCATTGACTTTAAATATATGCCATTCATTAATTCATGAAAAGACTTTAATCTGCGTTGAATAAGCTGGTTCGCTCTGGGGATTAAATCTGGCTCGACTTATCCATAAATCTAACTAACTTCTCTACTTCAGTTTTCCTGCCAGTCCACTTACTCAAATCACCAGTAAAACATCTAAATCGCAACACATTTTCATCATTTACAATATTTCAAAAATTATTATACGAGTGTAAATCGTGCTGGAGAATTGTTCAGTGGAAATTCACGATTTTTGAGATGGAAATTTCAACATTTCTAAAATTCATGAATTTATTCAGGGGTAAAAAAAAATAGCAATTATGAGATTAAAAATTTCTCATGTAATTTTTTTTTAAATCTCATTTTCCACTACAAAAAACGTAGTTACAAAAACTGCCTAAATGGAATTAGTAATTTTTCGTTTTAATTCATTGATAAATTTTTTTTTTTTTACTATTCATGAAATCGTTGAATTTCAAATGAAAGTCATGTGGAATAATTCAATTTGCCCTTTTTTTTTTTTTTGAAAAACGTATTTTTTTTTAGATTTTTCAGCTTTACCCAATATCTTCGGCTGTAATTATCGTAAAGTTGCAGAATTGATTGCATGTGAAAGCTGACATGATTGTCCGTTGCTTTCATTTACTTTGAATCACTCTCTCACATAGATTGAACGAGATATTGTCCAAAACTCGATTTTCATAGAATGGGTGATTTTCCTGTTAATTTCTAATGAAAATGAATTCATTGAAAAAATAAACAATGATGAATATCGTTTTTTATCTTCACGCCACACCAATTTATTACAACAGATAAAATAGAAAATATTCGTAAAAAATTGGAAATCAATTAATCTTCCGGCCGAAAAAAATTGAAAAGTGATTTTTTTGCTACCTTTTCCATATTAGACTTCTTCCAAACTTGGGAAAAAACAAAAAAAATAAAAAAATATTATCTATTCCTTACCTCCATAATAGAATAGATCTGGGCAAAACTGACTTCCGGGGCGAAATGATCAAGAAACTTTTTCCAAAGTAAAAGAATTTGCAACAAAAGAATCAAAAAAAAATTGAGAAATCATTTTTCCTTGATCTCGTTTATTTCCCTATTTTACAGAAATTATCTCTTCAAGAATAAAAATTTCTTAAGAACGATCTTCTTAGGAACCCTCCCTTTCACCCCACAAATTTCATCAACAGCAAAAATAAAAGGCTGGAAAAAAATTCTCATCTCATTGTATTTTCGAACTGAGACTATTCTCATTCTACCAAGAGAAATATTGAGATGAAATTTTAAATTAATTGTGATTGTATAAGAAAAAAGGAGAAGAAAAACTGGAAAATTTTGCAAATTTTACACACGAATAATTGTCATTCCAGAATTGTTTGTACTGCTGAGATAAAATGAGATTATATTCATGAAAGTCTACATTGCTTTTTGAACTCTGACTCATCTTATTCCACTCTATGCAAAAGCATAATAAAGAGAAAAAATATGAGAAAAATAATTGTAAAAAAAAAAAAAAAAAAAAATTCTTTGCATTATTTAGAATGAACATTAAAGCAAGCAGCATAGATAGAGAAAGATAAATTTAACATCAACTATTTTACAAAGTGATTTTACATAGTCAACAGTTAGAAAATACAAAAGACTATCTGAATAAATAATTTTCCTTTCATCAAACGGAATAAATTAAGTTTAGTAATCTTTTTCTTATTTTTTTTTTCCCTATCGTACGTTTATAGGGTCACTTATCTACAGTCATATTGACAATTTAAACATGAAATATACCTGAAAGTAGATGAAAGAAATAAGAAAACAAATTCAAATTAAATTTGTTCACCAGAGCGATAAAAATATTTTCCCTTCAATATGAAAATAGAGTTGAAGCCAAAGAAAGCCACACAGAGAAAAATAATCATTCAAATCAAATAATGTTGGGTAATATAAATATTTATACACTCTAAATATAGAGTTTGAATTTATATCAGTAGAAATAAAATAGTGAAGTAATTAACAAACTTGCTGATATCATTACAAGCAAATATTAGCATCAAACTACTGAATGTAAATCATTTTAAATCAATTATAAATTTTTGGAATAATTTATCACTTACAAAAGTTAAGATAAATTGAATTCTCATAAATTCAAATAAGTTTCATTTTAATCAAAACTTTTCTGAATAATTTTTAGTCGAATAGAATTATTGCTGAGGTGGAAACAATGAATAATACGAGTGCCATTCTTGTAATTAATTGATAATCTAGAATCCCTTCAACTCAGGAAAAAATGTTCAGATCTAATCAGATTCACTTGGATCTGTCAGATTCAATTGAATCTGATCAGATCGAGCTGGATTCGATTAGATCTGATTAGATTTAATCAATTCTATTAATATCGGCTCATCAGATCTAATTAAATCTAGTCAAATCAGATATCGTCGTCCTAGACTGAAAAGGGCGCAACAAAATAGGAAACATGTATCATATACGTCCTTTCCACTCTAGGGCGATGATATGATTGAGCTAAGTGGAATAATTTTAAGACAACTATAAACCATACAAACAACCATTTTCTAATTCATGCATATTATAAAACAAGATCTGATTAGCCCAAATTCCAGATCTTGGGAATTCAGATGCAATTTGATCTGAATATTTTTTCCTGAAAGATGCAATGAACGTAATTTATATTTTCCCTTTAATATTCACATAAAAAAACAGTTTTATTTTCTAATATATTTGGGATTTTCCAGAATTTTTCGGAATTTTTTGGAATTTTTCTGAAATTTTCATGAAACTTTTATAAAACTTTTTATAAAATTTTTCTGAAATTTCTTTCTGATAATTTTTCAAATTAAACTCCGGCAACCTTCCGTTGCCCATATATATGGGCATTATGAAAGAAATTATAAAAAAAGAGATCAACTTTAGCTCAATCGACAGAGCAAGCTATAAGCCCATCAAGAGTAATACGGTATGACGTTTATGAGCGCAAGTTCAAAGAACCAAATTATAAAGAAAATAAAGAAATTTACCTATTCTTAGTTTTGATTGATAAAAAAATGAAATCAATCATCTTGAGTCGTTCAGCCGTTGGTCCAAACGTAAATTCATTGTCTAAGATTACCTAATTCAACTTCATCAAGTAAGAAAAACACGTGAACGAACAAATTTTTCTGCGCTCCGGCCCGAAAGCACGGACTTCCCGGCCGCATTTCACTCCGGGAAGAGCGGTTTTTGTGGCCTGCTCGAGTGAATGCGCGCGCCGATGGGTTGCGCAACTTTTGTGGCTCGCTAGCCCGGCAGCGCTACAGTACACTGTTAGGAAAAAAATGAAATTTCATAGAAAATTCGATGGAAATTTTAATAAACGTGATACTGAATGTTTTTTAATGGGAAAATACTTATGAAATCAGTCAGTTTCCGAAAAAATTCAGAGGAATTTATGAGTTTTATGCAGAATTGAGACGAAAATTCTACAACTCACTTGAATTTTCAACTGAACATGAATATTCAGAATTACAATGACTAGAATTTTCAATTTTTTGTTGAATTTTTTCTATTTTTTCTAAATTTTCAAGAAACAATTGAGCTGAAATTTACAAATTTCATTGATATTCAGGCGTGAAATTATTTGAAAATCGATGATTTGTTCATTTTTCAATGAGGTAATTATCTGAAATTTTAGTAGAGATAAAACTTGTTTAAAATTTCTATGATTTTGCACGGAAAATTCAGACAGAAATTTTTAACAGTGTATTACTCGTGTTGCCATCATTATACAGCTGAGATTTTTCTCCTTATACCTTGTATATAATTATATATATAAACAACGCTGGTGAATTGAGAGACACATAACCTCAACAATGACTGATTTTCGTGCAATGTGAAAGCTTACCAAACAATTCGTCCGAGCGGTATTTACTTGTGTGTGACACATACAAAAAATGGTGAGAAAGAAATAAAAAATCCTTGTCCAACTCAGTGAAAATCCTTGTCAACTAAGTGAAGAGACGAAGATAAAATAAATGTAATACTGAAATCATTTATTGTGCATTTTGCGATGATTGAGTTAATAAAGTTTCAGTTCTATGTATGAATTTCAAACAATTTTTCATTTCTAAGTCTTATTTATCCATAGTTAATTACTTTTTTTACATTTTTTTTGCATACTTTTGATGCCCGCCCCGACCAGTAAAACCTCGGCTTCGCCTCGGTTTTACAAAAGTCGGGCGGGCGCCCCCCCCCCCTCCCACTAACGGGTTGACCGTGCTTTCGGTCCGGAGCGAAGAAAAATAGTATACGACCCACGGCCACAAAATTGGATGCCCTGGCCTACGCGATATAAGGCCTCGGCTTCGCCTCGGCCTTTATATCGCGTAGGCCAGGAAATCCAACTTTCTGGCCTAGGGTTGTAATATACTATTGCTTAATAAATGCATTTATCAGAATAAAAAAGAGGCAGATTTATAATTTTGAAGTTCTGAGTCCGAAGTTCGGTTTCTGCCTATTGCACAAGCACGAGTGAAATATTCTCACATGTACTTTGTTGACCGCACAAATAGGGCATCTTTAAATCAATAAAGTGCTTTGGATTTTTCATTCTATGTTTTTACCAAAGAGAGACAAAAAGACATGATACTGATTATCCAGTTTCTTCTAAGACTTATAAACAGAAATGCTAAGGATTGATGAAAAATAAAAATAATAAAAATATCGTAAACTATTGAGACTGCCAGGCGCAGCATATATAGTATAAGCTATAAGGTTTTGTAGTTTGTAAGTCAGTTTTCCTACAAGTGTAACTGTAAATCTATAGAATGTTGATAATAAACTTGCTTTTTGAAACCAAAAATCTTTAAATCAAGTATTAAAGACATAAGAAAAAATAATAAAAAAAATTTAATCATTTTCTAATAGAATACGCCAAGAGAAGAATGGTGGTGCATGGTGTCCAAAGGCTCAAATTAGCTCTGGTATACGTGAATATCTGGAGATTGATTTAACCAAAAATCACCTGATCACATGGACAGAGACCCAGGGTAGATTTGGTAATGGCCAGGGACAAGAGTACGCTGAAACATTCTACTTAGAGTACTTCAGAGACACTAAATGGCATTCGTATACGACACTTGCTGGAGAATCTATACTGCGTGGCAACAGCAATACATACTTAGTTGAAAGGCAGAGACTTGAGCTACCATTTGTGGCTAGTAGGGTGAGATTTGTACCATGGAGCCAGCATCCGAGGACAGTATGCATGAGGGTGGAGATTTATGGTTGCATTTGGGAACGTAAGTATTTTCGCAACAAACATTAATTACAAACAGACCCAAACTCTCACGCTCTTCGATATTTTTATTCTCAAGTACTAAAGATAGGGGTGTTAGTAGTTATTATTGAGCGGAAATTATGGCCTTGGGGATATTGAATAATTTTTTTTCATTAATTCTGATGGTTGAATTAGTAGTCAGACATTCTTCATCCACTTCAATGCTCATATTTTACGTTGAATTTTTATTTAAGGGGAAGAATGATAAGTGGAATATGCTTGACATATGATTTATCACAATCACTTTTTTTTTTAGATGTACAAATATTTACAGTTGTACGTGCAAACTTGAATGAGCTCTCAACAGAATTTTACGTACTTTCGGAAAATATGGGCAGACACTTGAGGAATATTGGAAATTTAATATTGCAGTTGTAAAATTTTCAGACATTTTTTTTTTATGAATAATGCAGTAGTGAAGAAGTGAAAATGAAAAGTCTGTTCCAATTCTTTTTATCAACTTCTTTGAATTATCTTGAAAAATAAGAGAAAAGAGAATTTTTTGTTGAAATTTTTTTTGCAGTTGTCATTTTTCCACAAAAATTTCTCTATTTCTTAGTCTGACATGAGGTAAATTTCCCCATGGTCACCAAGTTAAGCCCGGCATACGCCTTTCCGAGTAATTAACTAATAAATATTCATTGATGTAGGATTCTCAACGTTTGGTATTATCCAATAGAGTCTTTAGTTTAATAATTAAAACGGATTATGAGAATCGAAGGCCTTTTGTTGGAAATAAATACGAATCAAGAGTATTTTCTCCCTCACCCCATTTCCGCCACTGTGCTCCTATTCTCGTCACGCCATGTCCCCATTTTCACCGCATAAATAAATATGTTAAGACTCATGAATAGATGTTTTTTTAGAATAATTGTCAAAGAATGGAGTCTTTTTGTGAGCTTCAACAAAAAAAAATAGCATTTCAATATTTTTGCACGAAATCTAAGAAAAAATATTGTCAGGTTTTCTCCACTTATCTGAGTAAGAATTCCACCGATCTGTGATCCTTGCCAGGAGAAATATCTTTCTCCCCTGGATATCTCTCGGATTACCATTCCTCACATTATTAATTAATTTGCATGTATAATAATGTCTTTCGGTCAATAATATTGCACTAGAGGATTGATGAAGAAACATTCGTTCCTACATGAATATGTACACTGAGGGGGAAAAATGCAAATTGGCCCATTGGCAAAAACAGAAACATTTATACCTTGGAAACGAGGGAAAAACAGCCATTCTGATCACTCCAAAAAGATTAAAAAACTCAAATTTTCTAAATTTTTGCACCAACGCTTCGTCTGCTATATGCAGACCTCTTCAGGGCGCGTTTATTAATACTGTGTTTTTTGTCAGTAAATTTTTTTTTTCAATTTTTTACATTTTTTTATAAAATCTCTCAATTTTCAAGTCTGTTTTTAATTGCATTTTTTTTATTATATCACAGATGAATCTACAATTAATTCGTCAAAAAATAGAAATGGAACATTAACAAATAGTTTTTTTGCAAATGTTAATCAATTTAAGAACTAATAACATTTGCAAAAAAATAATTTGTTAATGTTCCATTTTTATTTTTTGACTAATTAATTTGAAATTCATCTGTGATATAATAAAAAAATGCAATTAAAAAGAGACTTGAAAATTGAGCGATTTTATAAAAAAATGTTAAGAAAATGTGAAAAATTAAAAAAAAACTTTTTAATTACAAAAAACACAGTATTAATAAACGCGCACTGAAGAGGTCTGCATATAGCAGACGAAACGTTGGTGCAAAAATTTTGAAAATTTGAGTTTTTTAATCTTTTTGAAGTGACTAGAATGGCCGTTTTCCCCTCGTTTCCAAATTATCTACAAGTGGTCGGAGAAAAAAGCTTAAAAAATATTTAAGCCTTATTGAGACTGTGAAAAGTCACTTGAAAAGCAACTAATTCATGTTTTATCATATTTTTCTCTTATTTTATTAATTTCAGAACGAATTAAAAAGTACAAGGTATCAAGACCGGCAACTTCCGGTCCAGGTGGTACAAATGTAGAAGACAATTCATACGATGGCCAATTGAGCATTGATGGAGGTTATTTGATAAATGGAATGGGACAATTAGTAGATGGAATACTTGGTGAAGATCCACATACATCCTCAAGTTTAGCCCATTGGATTGGTTGGACAAATTTACATCCTGTAACAATAATATTTGAATTTATGGAAATTTGTCAATTTGAAAATTTAACAATTTACGCTGCCAATGCACCAGTACGTGGTATTGAAATACCAAAAAATATCAAAATTTCATTCTCTGATAATGGTGATGATTATGATTCAACAACAATTTACATGGACATTGAGGAAAAAACAGTTTATTCACCAGGAATTATACCAGTAACCGTACAGCTACGTTCAAGAACATCAAAGTTCGTTAAATTAGAGATGGAGCCACGTTCAAAGTGGCTTCTACTCAGTGAAGTTACATTTGTGAGCAGTAAGTCATTAATAATTCCAAGAAGAAGAAAAAATAATATGAAAAATCCGGAAAAAAAGGAAAATGAAAAGAAATAACATCAAAGTAATTCATTCTCTTTTGAATTATCGGGAAAAAATTTTACATCATTAAGAAGAAAAAAAAATTCTTTTAATGCTATTCAAAGATAGAAAACTCTAGAGAGATCCTCAGAGCAAAGTATATTAAAAGTACCCAAGTCCTCAAAACAAATTTTTGATATTCTCATCGATGCAGAAGAAAATTGCAGAGAGTCCTTGACATAAATAATTTTAATTGAGTTTTTTAAATTTGATGTCATATTGAAAAAAAAAAGTTATTTATGAATTTCACTTTAAAATCAATTTTTCTATAAATAATTCAGAGTCGATTGAAATGGATGAATTTTTGTAATGATCTTTTTCATATAGACACAAATAAGAGCTACAAAAAAAACTTCTGAACAAAAAGTTCTCCATTTCAATCAAGTAGCAAAGTAATAAAATCCCACAATTATTTGGTTTATTTTGAAGAATTTCCAATTAATCATGAAGAATAAAAAACTTCATAAACTCATTGATCACACTAAAGCTCCATAATAAACAGAAGAATTCAAAGTTTCAGGAATGGAATCGAATACGAGCCAAGTGAGCCAAGATGATTTATTAATGTCTGAGAATTACGATCGTAAAAATGATTCATTGATTTACGATGGTAATTACCAGCAGAATCAGGACATGAACTACACGGATCCCGAGATAAATGCAAATCAAACACCAGATGCATTTCCAGTTGGTCCACAATGGTCACAAACTTACATTGGCCTTGTCAGTGGTGCATTGACTGTACTGGTATTATTGATGACCTGCATGATCTTCTTGATGAAACTACGTGGTCGTAATAAGGTAGCACTACTTCAAAAACACACGGCACTATTATGTGGTACAACAGCTCCAGGTATAACGCTAAATGTCAAGGATATGAAGCTGCCAACACCGATTGTCGTGAATGGAAGCCAATCTCGGAGCCTGAGCGGTCTTACTGGTAGTCTCAAAGGCACAAAGGGACGTACTAGTTCAGTATCAAGCTACGATGCTGCTATGCTTAATCGTGAGGTTATTGATGGACAACAAACAACCAATGGACAACGGGATATCAATGAGTACGAGCACTGCAGTGTTTATGCTGAAAAAACATACAAATTATTATTTCCTGATGAACGTTTCTCTGGGTGCAAAACTGATTATGCTGACGTCAATGATTTCAACAATGAAACAGTTGCATTACATATGGAACATGATAAGGATCAACACATTGAGAGAACACCCCAGACAACGTATTCACATAAATCAAAGTATTCACATGGACATTCATCAAAGTGTCACAAGGTTTATGAAGGTTACTATGCTGCCACTGATATTCTTACGGTGAGTCTCATTTTCTTTTTATTGTTATGCATCTATGAATAACTCTTATTTTAAAAAACAGAATATATTCGCAAAACTCATCAAATATATCAGATGTAGAGAAGTAAAATGGAATAAATCTTCTTCTTCGTCATTCCATTTCATTGTATATTTCGGAAATAAAACGACATAACGAATTTTCTCCAGAATAAAGTGACAATGAAAATTGTACTATTTCGCTTATCTTTCAAAATAGCCTTTAGAAATTAATGATAGAAGAAATAGACTTATCTGCGGTTTTAGCTTATCAGTTGATGATAATTAGGGCCAGGAAGTTTGGTCTCCTTCAGATGCTTTCATTCGGAAATGGCAAAGTGATATTTCTAAATGCGTTTGACATTTTTTAAGTAAGAATTTGTATTTAAAAAATTTGTGAATAAAAAATATTATCAGAGGAATTTTGAAAAAAGTGAATTGTCGTCGCTCATGCTACGATTTCGCATTTTCCGCATGTAATTATCAATAACTCATATTTTCCAAAATTCCTCTAGAAGTATTTGATGATTCCTTCATTATTCTCCGACACGATATCCGATTCCGTTTTCCACGTACTCAAAATAAAACTTCCTACGTAAAAAAAATTCACACCAATTTAGAAATGTAACTTTGACATTTCTAGATGGAAACTTATATAATCTTCAGCGACTATATGCAGCCTGGTCAAAATCGAGACTGAATATCCCAGCCCTCGTGATAAGTATAAATAATGATTGGGTGAATCAGCACTGCTGTCACATTAGCTTTCCTCTAGCATATTGACAGCCGCCCTGAATCATGATAGTAGTAACAGCACTCTAAGCACCTGTAACCGAAGTTCATACACTAGGGCGGATACGAGTGAATAATTCATTTCTCTCAAATTTTCATAAGATGAAACGAATCTCCTCGTGAAACAAGGAAATGTAGTACTAGGAAACAGTATAAAATAATTGATTTCACCCGAATGATGCCCGAAAGGTCAATGGTGAGGCATTCTTTTCATTGAAAAAATTAACACTTGACCTTTCCTTTCACAAACTCTTCATCAACCATTCATTTCGTTACTGCATTGTTCCGTGTCATTCTGTGATGGTTGTGCGTTTGCTGTTGGTAATGCGGCAGCATCATAATTCAGTGCCACTGCTGAGTATATTTAATGCTTACGTCACAGTTGCAGCTCGAGGGAGACAATCCGATTATATTACTGATAATAGAGACAGCCTTGGATGGTTATCTATGAACAATGCAAGGATATCGATGGCATCGTAACACAGAAACTTATCGACACAGGATTTCCCGGACGGTCCATTATATTTGTTTTGATACTTTCTCGCTAAAGCCATTGATCCTGATACGATCGGTCTTCATATAGATATCTTCTTTTTCGACCTCCATCAAGCTTCGACTACTAAGTCGAGCGGATCCCTTAATAATTCCTCGAGCTTAGCTCACAGCAGTTGGAGGTTTTGTGATTGGTAATACACTTTAGAAAAAACAGTAGGGAGTTCGAATATTTAATATTTCTCCCTATTTCTGAGGATTAAGTTATTAAAACGAGGTGAAATGTTGAATAATGAATTCTTGATCGTGTTTGAATGAAGAAAATTTCGAATATACTTGGCGGATGTTCGAGAACTATTCAATATGTTTTTTTCACAAGAAAAAAATTGAGACAATTGATGGTTATGACTTGGAGAAATTCAGCGAAATTCACCAACTCTAGCGGTATTGGTGACACGGTGAAAATCCGGTATAAACACGGTGTAAGTGCAGTGTAAACACAGTGTAAACACGGTGTTTTTACGGTGGTTCCACCATGTTTTCACGGTGTTTTGATCGTTACTCACCAATTTTTTTTCACTATTATTATGCCAACTAGTGAAATGTTTCCATAAAAATGGACTTCTTCGATTCCCAAATTCTCTATTAATAATAAATTATACGAATAATGCAAGAAAGAAAAATTACACATCCACTGGGGATCGAACCTACTACCTTTAGATTATCAATCTGTAACCCTACCATCTGCGCCATTAGGATATAATATCAATCTACTATAAATTTTGTTCTCCATATCGCTTTCGCGTTCTATTTTCTTTAGACAGATCAAATTCAATAGAATTTGTTCAAGAGTGGTTCAATTATCACAAATTGATAATCGGATTCATTCCCACGTATGTAGTAATTAATCAAATATGATGGGTGATTGGAAGGTTATGAATACAATACTAAAATATTGTCAATTCGCTACGTTTCGCTTATACTTTAAGCTTCTTCAAGCTGTTGACATTCTCTTGATGAAATACTAAGAATGTCAAGAGCCTGAAGAAGGTTGAATTATAAGTGAAACGTCGTAAATTGACCATATTTCAGTATCGTATTCATGATCTTCCAATCTTCCATGATATTTAATTAATTAACATGAATAATTGAATTGAATATTGAAAAAAAGTTGAATCTCGAATATTTCACGAATTTTGAACCTTGAAATCAAGCGGAATACTGATAACAAAATATACATCTACCATTAATTATCTAAATTTTCGATATCATGTACGAATTGGGAAACGGCAGAAAAAATTGAGTGTTAAAACTGCACAAAAAACACTGTGTATACACCGTAGTTACACCGTCCTTATACGGTGTAAACACAGAAAGGGTGTTTACATCGTAAAACACTGTGTTTACACCGCGTTTTCACGGTGTTACCAATACCGCTAGGGAAACTATTGTATTCTTCAAATGACATCTTACAAAGTAGATCAGAGAATAGAATAAATTCTAGTCATCAACAAAATTTTCCTCATGCTACATAAAGTTATCCGGTGAGCGACGTCGCCGGAAGCTACTGAGCTCAATGAAACGCACTCCAGCTGTGTAGAATGGATTCGGCAACGTCGCCGTCAAAATCACAAGACCCCTCATCACTTTCCCGAAATCGTTAGGTCGCTTATGCTGGCCAGTCTAGGGTTAACAGCAGCACTAGAATGCGTTGTTGTCAAATCGAACTACTGGCTTCAGCTCATGTGTGTTACACTGTGTCGGACACGTCAGGCGACATGTCTGACAACAATGTGTATTTGATTTAGCCCGGCAGCGTCACGCTCATCATGTGACCAACGAAGCTCGATAAATTGATGCGACTAACGAATGGTTAAATTCAATATTTCCAGAAGAATAACCACAAATTTTTTCTTCTCATTTCCTTTTGGTACTTCCGAATTGAAATGAATAAGGCAGGATGTTATATTTAGCTCCATTTCATTGATGTAATGGTTTTGAAGGTTCGAAGGTCAATTGCTGTTTTTAAATTTCCGATATCTCCTTCAGTTCTCAAGATATTCAATCTAAAATCACCGACAAAATAAGAACATTCATTTCGTTTATTTTTACGACTATGAAATTTTCAGACAAATTCATTTTATTCTATTATCAGTTGTTTCAGGATATCTCAGAAACTAAGCGAGATAGAGCGATTTTCGCAAAAAAAAAATTTGAGCTTTCAAAATCTTTTGTACTGAGAGGATTTTTTTCAAAACGAACCATTTCAAATTTATTATTGCGCTCAGAATAATAATGTTAGGATTGCTATTTTAGATGACTGCACTGAATCGAGACGAGTAACATACCCGTTATAATATTTCAGTTCTGTTAGCAATTCCCGTATCCATAGCCCACACTTCATGAATTATTGTTCGACTGAAACTAAACAGAATCCATGAATTTATATTACAACTATATTCATCTATGTAAATTTCTCATTAATTTCAAATTTCTCTGAAGGGTTCTGTGACAGAAAAATAATTTTAAAAAACTTCGGCAACTTTAAAAAACGTGAAAAATTATAAATTGCCACTATTTAGTTACCACAACTAATTCTGTATTACAACTATAACAATCGAATTTCACATAACGAGAACCAACATTTCATATTAATGTCTGCTATCTGATAAATATACTTGGAGTTGATAAAATTCGTTTTCGGAATGAAAATGCATATTTCCGATCACAATAATTATTAACAACATTTTTATAGTGAAAGTGTTTTTCTACCATACTTTTTTCGGTCGACACTACAAAATAATTCTTTCAGTGTACTAAAGTGTTTCGAGGCAAATTCGTCTTATCTCTCTTAAATTCCGAGATATTGAAGAATAAAATCGGTGACAAAATTAAATCATTTGTCTGAGAAATTAATATTCCTTCATTTTCAACAGAATGGATGCATTGTCTCTAAATACGAAATATTCTCGGTGTAATTGTGTTGAATTACGAGAATAATTGTACTTGAAATTTAATGAAGTCGTTAAAAAAAATGAATTAACCATATAAATATCGTAATCATGCATCTTATCTGCTAGCGTTGTATGAAATATGAGGAAATAAATTTTCATTTTACGATGAAAGCTTCGTATTCAGTAAAATATAAAAAATCATAAATTTTACAAGTTTTCAAAGATGTGGAATAAAGAATTCGGAACAAAATTGAAGAGTAATATGTAGAGAAAAAGATGGATTTTAAAATATTCAATAGAATGTGAAAAATAGTTGAAACGAAGTGAAATAGAATTCGATAAATTTGCAATTGTAAATAACTGTTGAATTTTTCGTAATTTCATTGGAAAATGTTTTTACAATGTTTGAGAAAAAAGTAAAGTTCTTTGAATCTAATGAATTTTCAATGCAATCATTTCATTCTAAAATGAAAGAGTGTTTATTTTTCTCGACTACATAAAACTCATTTCAGATGAATAAATTTTATTAGAAAATAAAGTGTCTCCTTTCTCCTCTTGACTTGGAACTTTAAAAAAAAAATTTAATAAAACTTTTTTCTTCACTTTTACGAGAATGAGTTTAGAACTACACATATTTATATAAATTTTTCTCTTTTCTCTTCATTTTTCCTCTAATATCACTCTCATGACCAATGGACTCCTTTTTTTTTTTTTCACCAACTGTAACTATGAAACTTTGGCAAAATTTTCGATTCAAAATCGTACAATAGAGCTTTTTGCTTCATTACTCTCTGAGATATCAGGGGAATAGGGAAAAAAAATTCAACGCTTTAAATATCTCCGAATGCCTTTGTTCAATTTTTTTTTTCTTTTTCCATTCGTTTTGTATTTTTCATGGAGTGTATTCAGCCTGCAAGTGCACGATTGCATCGTGAATGTTCACATTTATCCGAAGAGAAAAAAAGATTCTTTGCTGATAGAGAAATTGATGGATTTTTAAAATTTCAAAAAATTCTCACGTAATAATTTTTTCTGTTCATGATAAAATTTTGTTATTTTTACTTTCAAATATTTAAGTTCACTTTGGTTTTATCATTCAGATTTTGGCATTTTCAGCTCTTCGGGGGTAGCATGAGAGATAGGGTGAAAAGTTATAGCTTTTTTTTTGTGGAGCCTTAAATCTCTTTAAAAAAGTCAATAACAGCGATTCTCTAACATCAATATTTCATCCGTGAGAAATGGCTGAAGGAAAAGGGTCGAAATACGCTGTACTCGCACTGATGTGCAGTGTTTCGCTCAGGTTGCATTAGTCAACGAATAGAGTCGTCCTTCCAGACGTTTTTCGCATGCTGAATGTTAAAATTAAAAAAAACACAGTCACTGAAATTTTTTTTTTTGAACATTTAATGCTCAACAAAAAAAAGCTCTGTGACTTTTTCTTTTATCTCTCGTTGTTTGCCTGGAGGAAGCAAAAGATAAAACTACTGGCGTTTCAAACTTTTACTATTTTTATGAACAATAAAAATTGTTTACCGCAAATTCTGTTATGGACTTTGTTTCATCAGCTCGAGTTCATCTCTTTCGTAATTTTTGAACGGCTTTTTGAGGAATTTCACGTGGAACGAAAATTGAAGTGAAAACTACTCTAATTTTTCCATCAATTAATAGGATAATACGACCAATAGAGAGACGTTTAAGGAGAAGTTTGGATTTATCGGAGCGTATAAAATAGGCAAATCACGTAGAGGAAGTGCAGGAAGGAGCGATATATAAAAAATATATTACGAATGAGGTGAAAATCAATGGAACTTCAATAATGAAGAGATAATCAATGAAAATCGGAGAGAAAACTGGAATATAAATAAAATTTGTACTAAATAGGCAATAACATATTTGCAGAACCTTGATTATAAATTTCGATCATCATATAAATATATATATCGTCACCTTAGAAACGAAGTGGCGTAAGTGCTGTTTATAACCACAGCACTAACGCCTCTTTATTTCTGAGGTGACTATATATCTTGTATTAAATAAGAGGAATACTTTTTTTCACATTTGCCGAAGCAAAATCGGTGTAAGATATTTATGTCATATTGATCATATAAATATGGATTTTCTATTCTGTACATTTCATATATTAAATATGAAAAAATATTATTTTCTCATGCAATATAGTTGGTATGTAATCAATAGTGCATGATTCTTTAAGTTTTATAATTAGGAATTGAAGAGAGAAATGTAAGAAACATTCAATTATGCGCATAACTCGCAATAAAATGAATTGTTTATTTTTTGGTCGGTGTCCATCTATTAGTCGTGGTGCCCTCTGAAGTTCTCGAAAAATCAATTTCATTCGAACCTTACAGTTTTTTGGAAAACTTCTCGGAAACTGAGTGGGATGAAACGATTTTCTTTCGACGCTTTCTATAGCTTTTAAGATTATCTAAAAAATAAGGAGTTCGGATAAAATTGCCACATCTCGTTTATATTTTGAGATATTAAAAAAAAGCTAATGACAAAATGTAATCCATTTATCTCAAACTTTTGGATTTTTCTTTATTAATGGAAAATTCGAGTCAGCTACTTGCATATTCACAACTCGTCTTAACTCATTGACTGTTTTTGTTCACTGAAGAGAGTATTGAGCTTTACGCCCTAGAATTGAAATCAGTCAACGAAAATTGTTAACTGGTTTGAATTTCGTTTCTCTACAGAATTTTCATTTCGTCATAACTTGAAATGAAATTTGAATATTTCTTTCATTATCTCCATATTAGATAAAGTGCAAAGAAATAGAAAATTAATTCGATTTTGTAAACTTTTTTCACTTTTTTTTTGTTGCATTTACATCAACTAAACTTCCCGGAGAATGACTCAAAAATAATTTTTCTATCGCTTCTCATATATCCACAATTAATTTCGGAATAAAGAGAGGTTGAGCATTTTTCATTCAAACCTTCCAAAATTTATCCATCTCTATTATTCACTGCGATATTTCATACAATTGTGTACATAATTCCAAAATTTACTCATCCAATTTTTCCCCAAAGGCGTCAGTATTGGACTACTAAAAAAATTTACAGATAGGATTAAAAATAAAAACATAATTCAAAAAAAGCCAATAATGGAATTCAATATGTTCCTAATTTTTTTGGAAATATTCCATGAAAACTGATAATAAAATCTCTTTATTACTGAATTATCATTGAACGAACTCATAAACTATTCAAATAACATAAATCGTATTATCGTAATTTTTCACAGAAACTTTCATGGGGCTTTTCAATAAATTAAAAAAAAAATTCCAATATTCCACTGTATTCCAGTATTTATCGAATTATTTCGAATTCAATGATTCATCGCTTTGATAAATAAAATTTATTTTTCATACATTTGATGAGTGAATTTGTAATCCACATCGTCAGATTCTCTCATTCGACATCGAAATTATTACTATTATTATTATGCTATCAGTGACTACTCTTTTGTAATAGGTGAACAGGTAAATGACAATATTGAGAATAGATGAAAGCTGTCATTTGGATTGTGGTTCAGTTGATTTTTTTTCCATAAAAACTGATTATTCACAGCAATGAGAGAAAATTCATCGAAAAATTGAATACAAAGCATTAAAAAAGAGGATTTTTTCCCCAATTAATGGCTTCGAAAATATCGTGTGTCTAAAAGCGAAAGGTCGTAAATGCCAAAAAGAATCATGCCAAGCAAAAGGTCGTATCTCCAGCAATATACGACATTTTGCCTGGAAAAACTTTCCGTAAATGACTGTTCATTTAAAACGAAGAGGTCGTATATCCAATTTTTTAATTTTTTGGCATATACGACCTTTTTCCTTTCAGAAACTTACCTCAAACGATAGTTTCATTCAAAACGAAAAAGTCGTATATCCACTGTCAATTTTTAAAAATTGATTTTATTTTGTTTTCAGCCGTATCTCTTTCATGCTGTTATTTTGGCATAAAAATGATGAAATATTTTTTTTATTCGTTCAAATAATGGCAATGCACCGAAAATATGACTTCGTGTGGACAAGGCAACCCTCATCGAAAAAAAACGGGGTAAAATGGATACCCTCGTTTCTTTTTTTTAATGCCTTGGAAGCAATCGGAGTTAGAGAAGAATTCTATTAGACCATTTTTGTAAAGAATTCAATTCTACATGGAAAAGACCTCTTGACATTTTTCGGTAAACCTACTCTTTTTAAAGATATTCACAAGAGAATTTAGTGAAAAATAATTTTACTGATCTTGGATTCAGGGGGGAGTGAGGGGGAAAATGGACATTATAATGGAACGGTGGGGGATATATTTTTTTCTAATGATCTTATTGGGAAGCGGAAGAAATTTTAGGTGGAGAACAAGTGCCGGAATAATTTTTTTTGGGGAATTTGATTGTTCTCAGCCGTCTTGAGAAATAAAAGAACCGTTCGATTTTGAAGAAAATTCTGTTTTTTGGAAATATCCTTGATTCTATTCGTCATAATGACTTGGGACTAATTTTAAAGTAAAGCTGAGATCATTCCCCATGGATTGAGGAAGTTTTGCACTTAATAATATCGATCTTTCATATAGTTATAAGGCGAGAGCCTATGATAAAACTTTTTTACAAACGTACTCATAACTATTAGAAAAATCGATATTTCTGAATTCGAAACCTCATAAATCTATGGGAAATAATGTTACTTTTCATTTGGAATCGATTCCAGATCACTACGACTAATGGAATCGGAGATATTTAAAAAAAAAACAAATTTTCACAAAAATTGAAAGGCCTTTTTACTCCTGAAAATATCCAGAAAAGGAAAGAAAAATTGACAGATTTTTTTACAACGATTTTTTGATTTTAGAAGAATTTTCTTCTTAGGAGATATTATGTAAGAGCAAAAGTTAGTATATCCGCTCTATGATGTAAAGCCAGGGGTACGTGTTACCATAGTGTTTTCATCATTTATTCCACTTTTGCACCTGATTGCAACGATTATGAGTGCACATACGACCTTTTGCTTCTAGACACGCGATATTTCAATGCTTTTGTCTGTATACAATGAAGAAGATAATGCTATTGATGCATTTTATAATTTTGCCTGAGGTATTACATGTACATATTGAATGAAACCATTGGATAGAAAAAAAACGCTCATGATGCCGTTTTCATGCTGATAGAATATTTTTTTTGTAAAATTAAAGAGAATGACGTCAAAACTATTTTTCTGTAAAAGTGGAAAATTAATTTGGAGTAACAATGATTTGATGGGAACATGGTTTTCAGGGAATATTCGAATGAATATTTTGCTCATTTTACTGAATTTTCGCTACAAATTCGTGATCAGAGAGTAATCGATAGCGCAACGCAAAAAGTGAACCGATGGAAAAAGAGATAACATGAATAAAAGGAATCCTAGCATGAAGACGTGAAACGAAATAAATCGATTTACCGTTTCGAAAATTCCCAATCGAATATTTTTAAAGCTGATGGAGATACGTCCTTTTTTTCTGACTTTTTTCTGTGAAAAAGTTCAAGAAATACCAAAAGTCGATTAAGGTAAAAAAGGCATATCTCCATTCGTTTTTGAGACATTTTCGAAAAAAATGTTAAGAAATTGATTTAAAAAAATAGACTTATTCTGTTTTACTTCTTCACTATTGAATCTGATAATAAGTTTTAGATGATAATTTTACGACTAATTCCATAATAATCTGCATTTGATTTTTGAATTCATCAGAGTAGCAAATTCCATGAAGAAATATATGAAAAAAATTGAAATCATAATTATTTGAATGTTAAATCATCTGAATTGGAAAAAACCACTCAATGAAATTCATTTCAATTTTTATTTCAGACAGGATATGATATTTCATACTGTACAAAGTAGATGAAAAACGAAAAAAAATTACTTCTCAAAAACTAATAATTCATTATTTAGAGAGCACTATTGATTTTTTCTTTTTTTTTTTTATTGAAACTTTTGCCTCATAGTTTTTGCCTTTATGGCTTTATTTCTCTCATCTGAAAATTTTTTGTTCGATTTTTCATTGTGGGTGAAAGGTAATGAGGAAGAGTAGAGAAGCTATTCCTCAACGTTTTATTAAAAAAGTTTCTGATTTTTTTTTTTCAATTTCTCATTATTTTCCCTTTTGATTTTCTGTTTTCGACAGATAAAGAGACGAGAACAGCACACTGGTTCCAGTCTATTTACTTCGTATTTCATCGAGGAACGTCATAACATTGAGGTACAAGAGATTCATCATATATCAAGGCACAGATTGAGGATTTGCGATAAAATTGGCGAGGGTAGCTTTGGCTTTGTACATTTGTGTGAGGCTAAAGGGATACACAGTTTGGATTCTGGTACAATGAAGAACAAACAGTTGGTTATTGTGAGGTCATTGTGGCGTGGAGTTACGGATTCACTCAAGTAAATAATTCATTCTTTTATTTTCTATTCTCAATAGTTTTAATAAATAATTTAATGTTTCATTCTTTAAATTGAGAATGATGAATAAAAAATTGGCTTTACTGAACATTTTCATATGGAATTTGATGATTTTATTTTGTGCATGCTACTATTAATAAGTCTGGAATTTTTTTTTCTAAAAAATATGTGAACAAATTCAATTTTCAATTTTTATTCGTGCCAAAAATTCTCTTCTCGCAGAAAATTCCAGTTTTATTGTCCTTTGCTCTATAAAACGTTGAAATTCTTAGGTGAATCTCAGGTTCTACTGATAAAAGCTGATTATTTTCTCTCGATTTTTCTTCTTTATTGCGTTTTTATGAAGATGGAAAAGAAATAGTAAATCTATTCATTATTAATCTATTATTGTGTGAATATTTTGAAAAACTAATGAGGTTCATGAAAATTTATCATTAAATTTTTTTTATAGTTCAGTAAATTTTAAACAAAAAATATTTTAATAGGAAATGAATTCTCAATTTTCTTTTCAATTTTCTGATTCACCTATTTTTCTAAAAATTATTCCTCCAGACCTGTTTTCCCCAATTTCCGTAAAAATTCAATAAAATAAAGACGAAATTGATAATTAAAACTCGAAATATTTGAAAAAGATATTTTTTCCATTAGATTCTCAGAAGAAAATTCAGTAGCGAAAATGTGGACTAGAACAAGTCGATTTTCATCGATTTTTACTGTAAAATATCTCAGAAACTGAGCGAGATAAAGCGATTTGATCCTCATCCTTTTTTCAATTCTTGAAATTCTCAACGACAAAGGATTCAGCCAAAAGAAAACGAGTTATTCTATTTCACTTCTTCATTACTGAATTTAAAAGAGTAGAATTCCATTACTTCAAATATACTCTCAACTTTTTCATAGATCCATAAAAAAAAAGAACTCTTTTTATCTATAGATATTCCAAATTGGCAAGATTCTAATCTATGTTGAAAATAATTTCAGGAAAGATTTCATGAGAGATATGTGCATTTTGGCACAAATACGTGATCCTAATATTGCAAGAATTGTGGCACTTGTGGAGGAAGAGCCGTTTGGTGCGGTATTTGAATATGGTGAGAATGGAGATTTGCCGTATTACATTCGTAATCAGGAAAAGTCAAACAACGAAGCCCCATTTAGGTAGATAAATTTTTCATTAAATATTAAATTTAATTAATATTAACTTTTTAAATGAATAAACTTAATTTTATGATATTCATCAAATTTTTATTATTCATTACAGTTACTGTCGATTAATGAAGTTTATCACTCAAATTGCCTCGGGCATGAAGTACCTAGAAAGTTTGAACATTTCTCATTGTGACTTGGCAGCAAGAAATTGTGTTGTTACGAAAAATTTGTCAATCAAAGTGTCAGATCATGCTATGTACTGCAGTAAATACGATGGTGAATATTACGTTAACGAGTGTTATTCAAAAATACCACTACGATGGATGGCTTGGGAGGCTGTTTTACTGGTAATTTTTATTAAAAAAATTTCTCCTAAAAATATAAACTTTTGTTCTATCAAGTTTACGGAGTTTAATAAAGTTCAGGAATTCTTTTGAATGAAAACTTCTTTAGAACTTTTAAATAAAAAAGTTTTTTCTCCTTGTTGAAAAAAAAAAACTTCTTTGGCAACTTGATATTCGAAAGTTTAAACGTTCAACAAATGTTGATTACAATTTTTTAATGAAAACTGTAATTGTCAATATTTTGGGATTTAATCATTCGAAATGGAATTAATTCTCAAGATATTCACATAATAACGTAGAAGACAATTCTTATTTCATAATTTTTATTTCTGAATTAATTAATTAGTGCATTACTTTGAGGTAGTATCCCAGAGTACAGTCGATGAAACAGAAAAATCAATTGCTTTTAATTCGGAAAAACGTGCTTCAATCCTAGACTAATTTCCCGAGTTCCGCCGTCTTAATTTTTTTATCATGATTTTGGCTAAGTGTAAAATTCTGGCAAAAAATTGACTTTGCTCATTGAAATGTTCAAAAAACGGTCATATTTTTTAAATTACACTCTGCATAAATGATGAAGAGAATTACGGAGAATTGAATATTTTTTTCTTCTATTATTCAATTAAAATGCTGTTCTCTTCGGCAATAGTTTTTATATAATGGGTCAACTCTGAGGTTTTTTTTTAGTAATTTCGTTATTTCTGTCTGATTTAGTGCGTAACTTTGATAATTCATATCCCATAAACTGCGCAAACAAAAATTATAAAAAAATTGACAAAATTGTAAAAAAATATTATTTTTGATGCGGCATAAAAAAATAGGTGGTAACTGTACTCAGCATGTTCACTGGGATCCTACCTTAATTAACAAAATTAATTATCTGCAACAAATTATATCTGTTAACAGGGTAAACGTAGTTGTCAAGCTGACGTCTGGTCATACGCCACAACAGTTTGGGAGATATTAACAAACTGCGAGAATTTACCATACTCAGACATGACATCTGAGCAAGTATTAGAAAATTGTGGTAAATTCTATCATTCTGGTACAACTGAAAAAACTCGTATATTACCACAGCCACAAGTATGCTCACGAGAATTATATCGTATGATGACTAAGTGTTGGAGCAAGCACACTGAATCAAGACCTACATTCAAGGATATTTACTTGTTTCTGAAACGTATGACACTCGAATAAGAATACATAATTTTCCATTCACTCTAAAATATCCAAAGAAGAAGGGAATAATTTTGAAGGAAGAAAATTCGACAAAATCGTTTCGACAAATCGTGTGCAAGGACCAAATAACGAAAACACAATCAGCTATGATGCATTCTCCTCCGATTAATTGATTTAAAAAAAAAAAGAATAATAATAATAAAATTGCGCCGAGGAGTGCTCTGGCCAACTAACTTATGCTCAACTAGGTTTATCTTCAATCTTCTAAGTATAATAATCGTAAATTTAATTTTTAAAAATAAAGTAAACAAAAATTTAAAAAAAATTATAAATCACTGTAAGGTAAATAAGAATTTTTATAATCGGTGTCATGCTACATTTCCTTCCTGAGAGAAAAGAGAGAGAAAACAAAAAAAAAAAAAAAAGAAAATTACCTGCGCTGTATCTCTGTGCATTCCCTATTAGAGGTATATTAGAATTCAGTCAATATAATTAGGATTAAAATTGAATGAAAAAAAAATGCGATCATCAACGACGAATTAAAGTTAAGTCTCTTCCGTTTATTTCGATGAAAATGAAAAAAAATAATATATAATTGCTCAGATTGCAATCCACATATCGAATAGTTAATCTTCATCGTAATCGAGCAATCTCTCTTATTTTCTTGCATTACATGAGATAATTCAAGTTATTTATCATTTGAATGATTGATTAATGACATTCAGAAGTTTATGAATACTAAAGACATATTTTAAGGGAAATTATTTACATGAAATGAGGAAAAAAAAATAAAGAACATTAATTATAATTGAATGGAACATTTCTCTTGTAAATTATTCAATTAATTATTTATCATGCTTCTTATCGATTTAATTCGGTAATTGTCAATGGCCAGAAAAGAGCTTTGCTCATTAATTTTCGTAAAATAAAAAATAATAATAATAAAAATACTAATAATAATAATAATAACAGTTGAACGAATAATAATGTACGTTTGTGTTACCTGAAAAAAACAATCATCAATTGTTACCAATTAACCCATTAAGAAAAAAAAAATCATAATTTCCATTTTGAAGTGAAAAAAAGAGTGCAATCATTAGATCGTGCTATGAATGCTTGTGAACTGTTGAATTATAATTTGAGTCATTCTGTCATTGAATTATAAAGAAAAAGAAATGTACATCATTGACAACAGAAGAAACCAATCAAGATGATAATTTTTGAATGAAAACACAAAAAAAAATGAGAATTGAAAAGGAAAATATCAGTGAATTTAAATATCGTCAATTTAGTTTCTACGGTAATAATGATAATTTACCGGAATGACAATTAAACGACAATCAATTTTTGGGGGTGAGTTATATTCCTAACAAAAAAAAAATGTGGGAGAGAAAAAAAAACAAAATATCACTCGATTTTAGCATTAAAGGAGAACTCTATCAAGTAAGGTTGTTTGTTATTGCAGTATTTGCTTTGTTATACCAAAAAAAATATGATAAACGAATCATCAAAAAAATGAAAAAAAATGCGTTAATTTCGTAGTTTGTACATAATTAATAATTCCAAAACAGTATTTAACTCTGAGTTCAAATTCAAACCAAAAAAGATAAAAAAAAAACCTGAAGAATGTTTGAAAACTGCAACCACGAAAACAAAATAATAGAATGCAAGTTTCCAATGTAGTTTATAGATTTTATCAGATTACCCGTAGGAATACATATTAAAATTATATATATATACATATATATATATATAAAAACACATATATATTTACCATAATACGAATGAGAATTAAATTGGAAAAAAATGATGATGAAGAAACAAAAAAAAAATACTACAAGAAATGAAGAAAAAACAAAACACATTTTGTAATATGGATTATATCGTAACTCCATTGAAAATTATATTCTTAATATTTCCAGTGTTACAATCAATAAAAAAAACAATTGTTATACTGTGTACTAATTGAAAAAAAAAATTAAGAAAAAAAAACTGTACTATTTATTCTTTCGGCTCATCAACTAGTGGAATTATTTTCATCTCTTCATAAAATTCTTGAAGTGGTTGCTCCCATCGTTTCTCGTAGTAAATTCCCAATAAAAACTCGGCACTTCTACCAGTATTTATTGCCCATGGTAAATGATAATCTGTGTACAATTTTCTCTGTCTGTGAAGAAGAAGAAAAAAGAAATGGAAAGTTAATTATGCATCAAAGAAGTCTTTCATTTTGATTACGTAATCGATGATTGAATCATTCAGGATCTTGAATGTATATATATATAGATAATTTTTTTTTCCTATTTACTTCGGACGTAGACGTACTGCACCAAAGACAGCACCACCAATGCACATTGGTAAACGTGTCTGGAGTGCCTCGACCCACTTGACTGTCACTTCACCAAGCATAGTTGTTGGCATCAGTAATACAGCATGAAATATGTCATGTACTTCACGATAACGCTGCATCACGTATGCCAATTCAATTTCATTCACGAATTTTACGTGATCACGTGAGTCTGGTGTTACGTTCTAGAAAGAAGAAAAGATAAAGTTTTCAGACAAATTAAATTCATTTCGTCACTATTTTCGTTCCAATATCTGGGAATCTAGGCGAGATGGAGCGTTTTTTCCCTAATCCTTTTTTGTAGAGAATTTCAAGAGCTACGAAAAAAATCCGAGCTGATATGATCAATTCTTTTCCATCATTTTTTGAGACTATTTCCATAAGGCATGGAGATAGGCCCTTCTTGTCTTGAGACATTCTTGCAGCTCTCGAAATCTGTTACAGAGAAGGATGAAGGCAAAAAAGATGTATCTCCATTGAGAAGAATGATCAAAAATAGTCTTTTTCTTGTTTTTTCTCTTTACGACTGGATTTTCAACTTGTTTTTAGAAAATATCTCGGTAATTAGTAGAGATACGCCCTTTTTGCCCTAAAACATTTTTTTTTAGAATTTCGAGGTCTGCAAAAAAGGATTCAGGCAAAATCGCTCTATCTCGTTTAATCTCCAAGACATTGAAGAAAAAAGCTGATGGTGGAATTTCAAAATCGATTTGTCTGGAAACTTCATAGTCATTCTAGAAAAGAGTCCAAAAGAGTTTTTGATTTTTTTCTCTCCATTTAAGTTCAGATGAATTTCTCATGAACGAACGCCTATATATGACCGCAAAAAGTGATGTCACGAAAATTCAAAAAAGGTTCCAAAAGAGCTTCAATGTTCAAAAATTGAAAGAGTGTTTTGAATATGCTTATTTTCATGATAATGAATTTCCCTATTACTTCGATTTTTTTATGAATCTAACATTATGATTGGTTTTTGGGAAATATTTCAGAATCTGAAGGAAACTTGTTCTTTTAGCTCCGATGCACTATTCAAACTAAGAAAAAGTATTCCAAATCGAGTATTTCAAGAAACTCATTTTGAGTTTCTCGAGAAACTCAATTGTGATATCTACAGAAAAGCAATTCAGGTCTCTATGGAAATGATTTCTCATCGAGTAATTATTTGAGCCTCAACAAAATACTCAAATTGAGTTTCACACAGAAACCCAAATTGGGTTTCATGCAATGCTCGATTTGAGATTTTTCTTTATTGTGTAGCAAAAATTTTCGTGATATTTCGAAAACCTGAAAAATAACATTCTCAAACAAAAAATTGTTTTTTTCTTGCCTCAAATCTTATGTCATTGAAATTGTGCATTTCTTACGTTAACTTTTAAAAAATTGTGATATGTCTTGCCCAACGTTCCATGTGGCAATTTCTCCAGCCAATTCATGTCCAGTGTTGCTGTGTTAATCCTCGGTTTTTCCATCAATATTTTGAATCCCTCGTCCGTTGATTTCATTTTTTCATGGCAGTACATTAATGCATTTCTCCCAGTTGTTTCACCGAGGCAGGCAATCATATCAGCACGATATGGATCAACAAGTGACACAATTGATGAACCACATGACAGAAGAATCCGTTGAAAATCAGTTAATCTGACATGATTCCTTGTGAAATCATCGATGAATGCTTCACCACCATACGATGATATAAGTCGTCCTCCAAAAACGTTTTCTGAAAAATTTATTGAGGAAACAAAATGTGAGAATTTTTGAATTTTTTTCGATTTTTTATTTTCATTTTCTTTATTACAATAATAATTAAACTATCTGTACATATTTTCATTTACATATTTATTTATTCTTAATTCACCTTTGGTATCGCAATAAAAATAACTAAACAGAAATGGCCTCAATATTATTATTGATATTTGTATTATTTTACACGTGAACGAAATATTGTTCAAGGAATTACGAAATTGATCTTTTCTTCAAGTGTAAAAATTTGTTGGAAATCGAAAAACATCTCCATTTAAAAGACCTAAATAGATTACATTTCGGTATAATATTTTTCAAAATAATTGAAAAAAGTTAATTGCAACAAAAAAATTGATCGAACACTTGAAACTGATTGAACTATGTTTATATAATGTTTTTCAACGGACATTAGTCATTCTTTAGGTTTGAGAAGAAATTAATTTAGTATATTACAATAATTTCTATTTTTAAATTGTCATTATCTTGAAAACAATGTACATCCTTCTTTAATTGTCGGAAGAAACGGAATAACAGGTTAATTTGATCTTGAAAAATTGCCATAATCGTAGAAAATTATAGATTATCTCGGAGATATCTTACAAAAGAATAGACTCCAAAAGAATTAATTAAGTAATATTTTTTATAGTTCGTAAAATCTTCAACAATAAAGATTTCTAGACATTTTCCTTCAATTATCCTAATTCCAAAAATATTTGAAGGATAATCAAGATAATATTCTTCATGATATTGAAAATAACAGACATCCGCAGATTTTTTCTTTAAAAAAAAGAAGTATCGTAAAAAAAAAATATGCACGTGTAGAAAATTTTGAAAACCTATAAGCAAAATTTTTTGAATCATGTCTTTTACAATAATGTATTTGTTAAAGAAAAAAAAATTGATGTTTGCTAATTTCATTCTCATGATTTTCCTCAGAAAGATTTCCCCAGAACGAAAAAATTCCGCTGGATGAAAATAAATGGCTAAAAATCGAATTTATTGCTAAAAATTTTTAAAAACTCTAAAAAACCAATTATCATACAACTTCAATTTTCGTTGTAACACCAATCAATGGTGAATACTTTGGTTCAGCAGTTTCTTTTCTCCTGAATGTAACCCAAGTATAAATTAAACTGCCCAAAACACTTAGATTTAAACCTACAAAATTGAGCCAAGAGAATATATAATCACCCCCAACAATCATTCCTAAATAAGTAACACTAATATTCTTGAGGCATCCAATAATAGTAGTTGTCAATGCTGAATTATGTAATGTACAAAGCATAATACTGTACAACAAAATAAATCCCATAAAACAAGACAATAAAAATTGTATTAAAAACATAATATCCGTCCAGTATTTGTAACTAATAGCACTGTCAATGTGTCCAGTCCACCAGGCAATAAAAAATGCCGGTATTATCATGAATAATGAATTGTAATACATCAATCCATATTTTCCAAGTTCCTTTGAGTCTAATTTTTTTTTCGTATAAACACCATTGGCTGCTGTAAATATATCATTGAAAAATATAAATATATAACCCTCAAGATTAAATGCTAAATCATCAGATGCTGCTAACAATGCACCAAAAATCATAGTATAAACACTCAATTGTACAGCAGTACGTGGTTTAATACCAAGTATATAATATTCAGCAATCATTGTCATTAATATTCCAAATCTTCTCAATGCCGTGAACATTGGTAAACTCAATTGTTTTGTACCACCAAGTCCAAATATCATATTGCCAATGTATATTATTGGCAATGGAAATATTTTACTGACTGTTGTTTTATCAAAATTTGGATAATCAATGTATTTTAATTTTTTTCCAATAGATAGTACTATTATTGTTGACAACATCTGTCCAATTCCAAGTACTTGAAATGATGGAAAATTGTAGGTTGTTAATATACTTTTGTTTACAAATGTTATCAACACCGATGATACACCATAAAAAACAGCTGAACCAACACGTAACCACCATAATTTATTCTCACTCACTTGCATTGTTAACACTAATTTTTTTGTTTTTATAGTTTTGTTTTGTTTTTTTTTTAATTATTTTTTTTTTCTTTTTAAGTTTGTATCAAATTGCTTCTGGACAACGTACTTGATAATCTTATCATTCTGCTCCGGTCCATGATGCTGATGACAGTTTTTTTTTCTTTGTTATTATCTGCTTCCGGGATATCCTCTCATGTCCAAGGTAGTTGAGGAATTTAATTCTCGCAGCTTCACGTGGCTCAATCGGAGATATTTTTCGTATATATAGTCGTACTAAGAAAAGCTTTGACACGAGGAACGTTAGGGTGGGGGAGCCAGACCCGTATGGGAAAACATAGTGGTGGGGGAACCTAGCTCCTAACGTTCCCCGTGTCAAAGCTTTCCTCAGTACGACTATACTGAATGAAACACACGTAATCAGATCTCCGTCTGTTTAGTGAGTGCTGGGCGATTGCGCAGAAAAATACCGGGTAATTCAAATGGCGGCAGATGGCGTTTCTTGATTGGTCAACGATGACCTTGAGCGAGTAATGTCGATCTCTACAGTACTGAGTGTAGAAAAAAAATAGAAATAACTCTATTCTTATCATCTGCAGGAAAATGAGTATTCAAAAGACGCGGGAAAGTCTTGCGCCATGCGCGCATTCAAAGGGTAATGGAAAAACTCACATGTATTTAATTTTTTTGAAATTCAAACCAATTTTTTGACGATATTTGTCCGTATTTTAATCAGAGAAAAGTATCAACGACTAGGAGAAGAAATGAGGAAGTCAATGCTTCTATTATTTCATGGAAAAAATCATAATTATTGCTAAACAATGAATTTGAAAATTTGAAATTTACCATTACGTCCTTAGTTGTGCACGCCAAAAACTGCCTGTGTCATTATACATTTACGATTAAACAGTGCATTTTCATTTTTTGATTAATTGATTTCAGTAGTGAAGAGGTAGAACAAGATAAGTCTCTTTTTTCTCATTAAGTTTTCTGAAAATACCTTAGAAAATAACCGAGAAAAAGCAATTTTGCCCTGAAACTCTTTTGTAACCCTTGAAATTGACTACAAAAACAATGAATAATATCACCTTATCTCGCTTAGTTTCCGAGATATTTCCTTCGAAATGACTTCAAAGATAAGTCGATTTATCCTGTTTCACCTCTTCACCATTGATTTCATTATTGCAATCGGCTCGCTGCTTTATGATTTGGTCCAAATTTGGCCTCTATGAATACTTCTCGAAAGACAGGTTCATTGACCCCCATACTAGAGAAGAAGTCAGCCTCCTACAATTTTTTAATAAAAATGAAAATGTTAGAAATATTCTTTGCTTGAAGAAAATAGAGAGAATATGGTTGAATAACTAAGAAAATAGACATTTCAAGGGCTGTACTGCGTTAAGATTTTTCTAGCTTTAGCGAACCCTAATTTAGTCGAAATAATCCATTGGTTCATTACAATGATCGATACAGATGTGGAAACTATTGGATTTCAATTATTAAATGCTAAAGTGAATAACCCATTAAAATTAATACTTGCCAATAAAAAAAATGGAAATGTCTCAAAATTAGAATTTACCAGCTCGATTTAAACAATCCAACTTCATTGACTTTAAAAAAAAATCTCCGTCATTGTAACGGTATAACAATTCAAAGGACAAGTTGAATGCCATAATGATATCAAATAGCTCAAAGACAATAACACGACCAACTGGAGCATTTCAAATAGCGACTAATTGACATTCATATAGGGATAACAATCTCTATCCAGATACCAGTAGTCATCAGTTCCATTGACCTTGCAGCATCGTTCCAGAGTCATGTAAATCTTCTTTGTAATTGAATATTGCTCAATAAATCAAGAATGCTGCGAGAATTATTGCTACTAATTCTGAATATAACATTAATTACATGTGGACAAATGGAATCAACGTATTCGAAGAATTATCGTACAAATTCATCGAATGACTTGTATTCAGTTATAGTCAATGCATTGGACAGCATTGGAACTGCGTGCAAAAGTGCGAAAAGTTGTCGAATCGCTGAAAAATTAAAAACTGGCGAAATTAGTAATAATTCGGGGAAAATGTTTATTGGCTCAGATTTCAAGAGAAAAAGATCTGATGAGACGGCTCTTCAGACGAGAAGTTATTATGGAGGTGCTGCAAGTCCTGCATTTTATCCGTAAGTTGAAAAATCAATATTAAAATTTTTTATATGAAGTAAAAGATATCTCGTAGATTAGTGGATTAACAGAAATTGATCGAGAGGCATTTTTTTCTTATAAAATTCTTTACAGATGTCTCTTGACCAATTTCGTTAAGGAGTAATTTAAATAATTGAAGAAAAAAGAACGCAATTCCTTTTCAGGGCCTTCGATCCAATAAGTATTTTAGCATCTCTGGCATTTCTCGCCTTTTTATTGCAATCGTTCGCCTCGCTTTTCGATAGATCCAGATCAATAATTCCAGCAATTGTGAGCAGCAGAGACTCGTCACCTCAAGACGAATCACCTGATCCTTTTAAATTAATTCTTCGTGCACTGGATGAATATGTAAGAATTTATCAACATTCTATCTATTACTATCGTTTTCATATACTTCAAACGAAGATGTCTGATTTTATCCCAAAATTACCATAATGTGCAGCACTTCATCAACAGTTCCATCAATAAAATGTTAATTCCAATGTGCATCAATTTTCAGGAAGTTCTGAACAACGACATCTTCACTGATGATGATGATAAGTCTTCTGGGAAATGAGCATAATTTAATTATACGTAAATCTATTTAATGTAAAAACTATAAAAATGATATTCTTCGAATAAAAAATTTTATGACAAATTTTGTTAATAAGTTTAATTTTGCGCAGATTTTTCCTTCAAGTGTAACAAATTCTTAACAGCCTCACGATACTTATTCACTGAAAATTGATCTTCTCCATTGTTAATTAAATCAGAAACAGCTTCTTTGTATTCAGTTACGTGAGGAATTGTGTCGTAATTTAAATCATCCGGTGGTGGATTTGGCCATGAGTGAATTGCGACGAGATTTTGACGGCTTTTGTTTGTATCCCAGTCGTAATATTCCATGTCGACTAATTGTTTTTCAGCTTCCCATGGTTCCACATTCTGAAAATCAATATCACGAAAAATGAATTTATTGAAGAAGAGATTAATTTTAGAGAATATTGGTTTCAGTAAAATAAATGAGATGAGATGGAAATTCAGTTAAATATGGACTAAATCGATCGAAAATTGTGAAAAGTATTCGTTCGCCAGCAGCTACAATGCACTGTAATGGTGAGAACCGTAAATATCCGCAATGAATAAAAAAAAATAAGAAAACACGAGACCATACTATCCTTCAATTCCAAAGTAGAACATTCTCCGAGAATTAATGGAAAAATAGTGGAGGAATTAATCAAGGAAATGGACCACCGGGGTAAAAAAAATAGAGAAAATGCTCTAATATGTGAACATTGTTGGTGAATTTTTTGGAGTTTTTTCGTAGAGGCCTTCACTCTCAAAAAAAATCCAAAATGATTCTGACCAACAGATCCATTTTGCCCCAGTTCCTCCTATAATTCCGACATTATGCACGTTTCATGTGTTTTTTGGATAAGTTGGATTTTTTTTCTAAATCAAGAATATGTCTTCCAGATGCAATAGAAAAAAAGAACTTTTCCCAAACGACATTGCCTGTGGCATTGAAAAAATTAATATAAATTTGAGAAATAAAGAAATTATAATTACCCAAGCTTCATGATAAACAGCAGTAAGAAGATACTCTGCATATTCCAAGTTTTGTTTTCTCGTTGGGCACCTATCAGCAACTATTGTTATAATACCAGTTTTTTCATCATATCGATTTCCCAAAAGTCTCAATAATTTGTCTCTAGCATGCTGATCTAAATTCAACGCCGATAATTTGACTCTAAGCGTTGCGATTCTAGCCAGTGGTTCTCTGATTGTCGGAGAAGAGTAACAATAATCTGAGGTAATAACTTCGAGTGGAAAATGTTTTTCACATTTTTCATCGTCTTCCAAGCCTTTTGGCCACTCGGTACAAAATTGTTTGATAGCTTCGCACTGTCTCTTGATAGCTGGTGGTGTGAGATGAAGAAAATTTGGGATTTTCATTAATTCAGAATTTGCCCATTTACTGGGTGGAGCAGAGCCCTTTTTTGGATAGCCTTGACGTACAGGTAATGGCACAACAGCTGGATGAAATGTTCTTGGTCCAGGCCATACTGATGGCCAGTCTTGATCTGTGGCCATTTCATTTGAACGTGGTGGTGGTACTTTCATTCTCTCTATAACTTTCTTCTTTTCTTCTTGTCTCTTTGGAATAAATCTCAGTACACGAAATCCATCTGTAATTTTTTTAAACAATTATAAGAAAAAGTGGGGTAAAATGGACCTCTGTGACAACATGAAGTCGGATTTTTCTTTGGAGCAGAGGACTTCATAAAAGAAATCTGAAAAAAATTGAAAATATGCTTTGATATGTGGAAATTGTTGGTGAATTTTTTCAAATTTATTCGTAGACTCCTTTACTCCAGAAAAAGTGTTTGATAGATTCTCAAATGCAGCTAGCAGTAGTTGCTCTTTTGTTTTCTGGTGATAGTGCTTTATCAATGATGGACTTTATTGACTCTATTGACTCTGTTTTTTTTTCATCTTGTTTCTATAAAAAATTGATTTTCATTTTATTTATTCATTCAATTGTTGAGAGGAGTGATTATTATGCTGGTAATTCAGTTTTTTTATAGAGAGTTCTATTTCCATTTTGTTTATTCATTTAATTTAATGATTAACATGTTTATTATTTAAACGACAATGGCAATTATAAAAATTTTATTCTTGAAAAACCTTCGATGGGATTTTAAACCTGAAGTCTACATGCTAATAAAAGGTGAATGAACGAAATACAATGAAAAATTGGAGGTTATCCTCACCGATAACTCCATCCTCCTGAATTATTAGAGGAGTAGAAGGCAATGAATAAGCAGTACTCTGCACTTTCAATGGCACTGAAAGTGCACTTCTTTTAGAAAACCTAATTAACACTGACATTCTCCCAAACAACAATTAAAATCCTATTTTTTCCCAATTAAACTCTACACTCCACACTTTTCTCCATGTTTTGCTACCAAATAAACCACTGCGCAGTCGGTTTGCGCATGATTTCACACTTCCATTTTCCCAGTGTTAAAATTTCATTTTAAAATTGAATAAAAAACTTTTTTCACATTTTCTTATCTCTACCGGAAACTTAACTTCCTCTGTAAACTCAAAATAAAATGCACAATGATAAATACGTATCCAGTAGTTGAAACTCTGTCTTTGGTGAGCAACTTCATGAAAATTCATTGGAATAAGAAATTATTATAATAGGAAAAATGAGTCTGAATGAAGAAGTAGATGTTCCATACTGCGAAGTTGTGAGATGTTTAAAATCGTCTTCGATTGAGGATGAAAAATGCCCTCGAGTAATTGGAGTTACTCCGAAGATCATCAACGTGGATAATTCAAATACTGTAAATTATTGGGAAGAAAGCGATGAAGATTATGCAGAAGGTAATGCACAAGAGAAACGTGCAATAGTGAAAAAATTGATTGATTGTGTATTTATTTATTATCTGAGATAATTTGCAATGTTGCTAGGAGTCAGCATGGATTTATTTAAATTTAATTTGACAAAATACTAAGAATGTCAAGAGCCTGAAACATCTTAAATCATAAGAGGAACATCTTGAGTTGACAATATTTTAGGCCCAGTTTCACCGCGAGATAATGGCTCTTACTATAATGGCAATTAAAGAAAAATTAAGTTGAAGTCGGAAATTAACTTAATGTCTATTATCTTAATTTGGTGGTGGGGGAAATATGGCAGTGATATAGGTAGGGGAAGTAACTGCAGTGGCAGGATTTGTAACCTATAAAAATTATTTTGTCCAACAGCGTTCAATCTGATGGATTAAATCAAGAGAAAATATCGAAAAAAAATGTTTCCATTACTTTTCTTCCCACTGAGGACTTAATATTTCAAGAGATTAGGGTCGCCATTTTCCTTCCCCTCCGTCGAATCGAGATAATCGCCATTAACTTAATCCGACTTTAACTTTGTTTGAAAATTAGCTAATGGCCATTATCTCGCGGTGAAACTTAGTATTGTAGTTATAATCTTCCAATCTCCCATGATATTTAATTAATTAGTTATTTTTTGTGTTTATTTCATGTTTCCGATGAGAATCAACTAGTAATTGGTGATTTTCAATTGATTTTGTAAGATCGACTCTTTTTTCTTCGGAAAATCAACGTTTTTGGTAGATTTTGAAGAATCGTACGGTTTTTCTTCTCAAAAAAGAAAGAGAAATGAGAAAGAGGACTTATTGCCCTTTAAACGAAAACTGTTGCAACGGAATTATCGAATGATATTTCAAATCTAATGCGAGAAATCGCATCGACTAATTTATATTCGGAAAATGATTGATTGAAAGTTGATGTAATTGTTCTTTTATGTTACGAAATTTAGAATTAACCCTTTGAGGCCCGACTTTATGAAAAAATCATCCGCCTTATTAGATCCGCCATTTTGAATTTTGAAAATCTGACTCGGAGTGCCTAATCAGTGACTTGGAAAACCCTCAAGTGATCATTTTTATGAGCCTAGCTCCTCGTATTTTGATAATTTGTCATTTTTTTGCGATTTTTACCACAAACACTCACTTGTTTCTATTGTTATAATTACAGAATTGTTATTAATTCAGTAGTGAAGAGGTAAAACAAGATAAGTCTTTTTTTTCTCATTAAATTTTTTGAAAATACCTTAGAAAATAACCGAGAAAGGGCAATTTTGCCCTAAAACTCTTTCGTAACTCTTGAAATTCTCTACAAAAACAGATAAGTAATATTACCTTATCTCGCTTAGTTTCCGAGATATTTCCTTCAAAAAGACCTCAAAGATAAGTCGATTTATCCTGTTTTACCTCTTCACTACTGAATTTATTATACTATAAATTTTTTTTACAAACTAGTATAAATTTGCGGGTCGTCGGCGTTTACAAATCAAAAATATATTCATTTTCAACGAAGTTATGAATGCTTGAATGCAAAAGTCGAAACTGCTGGGCCTTAAAGAGCTAATTTCGAGATATCACGTCTATTAATCGATATTTAAAATTATCAATCGCAAATAGATGTGATATTTGTTTTTATTGCAAAAAATCGATTTCTTGATTTTTATATTTCGATTTTTTCCATTAGAAAAAATCGATCTGTTGATTTCCAAGTCTCAATTCTTTTTTTTTTTTTGAAAAAAATCGATTCTCAAAAAATCGGAGTTTCTGAGGATCGATTCTTCGAGAATCGATTTTTCTTCGGAGATCTTCTACCACTAGAATCAACCAAAATATACATGTCTCATCGAGCAGATACTGTAGATGCGTATAAACTCGGTCAGGGTTTTATTCCTGGACCGATGACGTATTTCACGTACTAATGCCGTCATCATCTGTTTTTATTTCTATCAAACACAGTCATGGCGTCTCCAAGACCGAAATCACCTCGTCCACCGCTTTCGGCTAAAAAAGAGGATAAAGAAGAGAGTTTTTGGGACAAAATTGGAACACTTGGTAGAAAGAAGCGAATTAAGGAAGGTACTGCTAAAAATTTCATTTATTTCAATTTATTTGAAGTTAGTAATTATAAATTGTAGAGTATTTCCATATAAGGCTTGGTACGTAAGCATTACACAAGACTGCATTCATCAATGAAATTGGTCATTCGGCTTTTTTTTCAGTCCAACGATATAGGGTTTTTCTAAATAAATTACTTTTTCCCATCGTTAATCTCAGTAAAAACTCACTATCCCTGTAAAATCACAGAAACAACCAATCAAATGTATGTAAAAGACCAAGGATAAGACTACGTTAAATATAAGGACCCGAAGAACTATAAATGTACTGTACTTGATAATATTTATGTTGATAAAAATCTCTAAATATTAAATATATTTTCAGTCCAAGAAGTCCAAGAAGAGGGTAAACATGCCATTGACTCGCCTGGATATGCGGCTAATCCGGAAATGCCACCGGAGGACTATGCACTTGATGAGAATGAAGAGAGATCCATGATCGAGCAGAGATCACTCGAGGATCCCAAAGTGCAGGAACTTATTTTCGTACTTGTTGAATGGATCAATGATGAATTGGCACATCAGAGGATCATTGTTAAGGATATTGTTGAGGATCTTTACGATGGACAAGTACTGCAGAAACTTATTGGTATTCAGGAATTTTTATCTGTTTATAATTCAGTTGCGAAATAGGATGAGTGAATCTGAATTAATTTTCATTAAATATTTCGGAGATTGAGAGAAATGAAAAAGTTTTTGTAAATAGGTTCTCATGATGAAGATGAAAGCTATAAAAATATTGCAAAAACTTTTTCGTCTTCTATAGAATCAAAAATAATTCATTCTCATTCTTCAAAAAAGGTCATCCATCATTAACATTTCTCTTGCTGCTTCAAATTCCGAGATATTTCTGGAAAACAGAAGAAATAAAAATGAAGAATGAAATTTTCAGACAAATTTCAGATTAAGTTTTCATGAAATATTACGGAATGTAAGCGAGATAAGGTGATTTCGTCTGAATTCTTTTTTTGTAGGAAATTTCAAGAACTACCAGAAAGGATTTAGATGCAATCGCTATCTCTTGATGGAATAAATTCGATTTGCCTGAAAACCTCATAATCGTTAAAAATAATGGTTTTATCGTGAATATTTTTTGTTATCATCTTTTTGTACATCATAAAATCGGAAATAGTTGTGAAAAAAAATATTTTTTGAACAGAAGTAGAGTTATTTTGATTTAGCAAATACGGAATTGCAATTAATAGTGATTTAAACCGAAAAACTATTGTCATGTGATTATTGAAAATAATGTTTTACTCATTACACTTAATTTTTGTCTAATTCCAGAAAAATTGACCGGTGAAAAACTGGACGTACCAGAGGTAACTCAATCAGAAGAAGGACAAAAGCAGAAACTTGAGGTCGTCTTATCAGCAGCAAATCGTATATTAGGACGTTATCCTCCCTACAAGTGGAGTGTAGAATCTATTCATTCAAAGAACATAGTAGCAATATTACACTTACTAGTTGGTTTAGCACGACAATATCGCGCACCAGTACGTTTACCAGAGCGTGTAGCTGTACAAATGGTTGTTGTACGTAAAAAAGATGGACAACTAATTCATCGTACTGTCAGAGAAGACATAACATCAACATACGATGATCTTGGTATGCGTTGTGAGAGAGATGCATTTGATACGCTTTTTGATTCGGAGCATGACAAATTGGCTATTGTTAAAAAATCACTGGTTACATTTGTTAACAAACATTTGAGTAAAGTACATCTAGAGGTAACTGATTTGGATACACAATTTCACGATGGTGTTTTCCTGACTCTATTACTTGGATTACTGGAGGGATTTTTCGTGCCACTTGGTAGCTTTCATTTGACACCGAAGACACATGATCATAAAGTACACAATGTATCATTTGCCTTTGATTTAATGCAGGAAGTAGGTCTACCAAAACCAAAGGCAAGACCCGAGGACATTGTCAATCTTGATTTAAAATCAACGCTTCGTGTTCTTTATAATCTCTTTACCAAATACAAGGGAGTCAATTGATGATCATTGTATAACAATGAATTTCAATGACTCAATGTAGGAGAAAATGGGGATTCCGATGAAATGGCTCGAAATAGGTTTTTTTTTGACGATTTCATTGCGAAGTTGAGTAGATTCCCGGCCTAAAGCACGTGCCACAATCACATTCTAGGATTTTTTAAAAATTCGAATTTTTCACAGCCAGATTTAAAAAAAATATATACTTTAAAAATCGATAAAAAAAAAAAAAAAAACTTATAAATCCATGGCAAATGATCTCATCTTTCATTTAAGATCGGCCTCAAGTCGATATGACTGATAGAACCAGAGATATCTCCGAAAAAGTGGAAATTTTCAAACACGGACAGAGTTCATCCCCCAAATACCGAGCAAAAAACATCGAATTGGTGAAAAATTAGAAGAAAATTTTTTGCACATTATTCCTATGAGAAATTTCCTCAACTTTACAATGGAATTATCAGCAAAATCTCATCGCAAATAATTTGACTCATTTCCAGCGTTCCTCATAATGTCAACTTTCGAAAATGAGATGTATTCTCTTCACCCGGGGTGTCCCTTCTTCTCCAGCTGCCCTTAGTAATTGAGATGAAACGAATTTCTTGGGAATATCTCAAAGTCCAATAACCAAAAAAAATCCGTCTTTATAGAAATTATAAAAAACAAAAAAAAAAAAGACGAATTGAATCGTTTTACCTCGTTTCTACTGTATCGCCGATGGAATGGTGATAGAATAACAATTAACGTGCCTTAAATAAGTGAAGTTATGACATGCTAATCACAGAGACTGCCGATTATAAAAAAAATTATTTAATACATTTTTTTATCAATTGTATTTAGTTTACTCACACTATATTAACATAAATGAATGTATTTTTAATAATAAAAAAAAATGGATTTTCATCGATAACTCAAGAAATTTCTCATTTATTTTATCACGAGGTCATTCCACCTTCAATGTGGAACGAATTTACCTATCGAAAAATACAATACTGTCGAAATTTTTTCACTTTTTTTCCCTTTACCTTAGCAAAATAGTTTTATTTATGGATGAAAATGCAAACGGAGATGTTTCCGGGACACGCGACGTCGCTGAGTTGAACGACGGCTTATCTGGATATTCCTCCAGTCTCCGTTCAACCCTCGACCCGTCTTCAGCTCGTTCAAGTGACTTGGTATCTATTCCACCCTGAATTTCTGCAAAATCCTGAAGAAAAAAAAAGTGATAGATAAAATGGAAAATGAGAATATCGTTAATGATGATGATGAGAAACCTGATGAAATCAAGACATCATGGAGAACAAATTTATTTGGTGTTTATGCAAGAGTGTTCAAGGTAATGCTGTCGAGGTGGAAAGAGAAGATTGAGTATAATGAGGAAGAAGACCGTGTGAGAGAATTAGAAGGCCTAGTTTTACCCAGTAACGAGGAATGGAGGTATCAGGTGTATTATCGCCTGGTCGATCTCCAGCGTGAAATCGATTCAGGACTAGAAAACACGTAAGGATACTTAGATACCATGAAAAATCATTTTTATATTTGTTTTTTCTACCTGTCTGAGGATATTCCTCAACTCGCACGTGAAAAACGAAGTAAATTAACTCTAGGAATTTGCTTAAGAGGAGACAACGGTGAAATTTAAAAGTCTTTGGTTGATGAAGAGATCGATCGAGTGACATTTGGAACACGATGGGATGTGTCAAGAAACTTAAAAAATCTTGAACACAATCCATTTTGCCCCTTATTTCAAGATAAAACTTCATTATTTTGCTTTATCTTATTAATGCCCCATGGACCACAATTTTGATCCGATTCAGATTTTTTTTTTTCAAATATTCGTTAGTCTTTCGAGGATAAAATTGGGTATCCGTTCTACATTACAAATTATAGATCACCAGAAAATGAATTTTTCTCATTCACTCATTCTTTGCTCGAAATTTTTACAATCGAGAAAAATTTGAAAAAAAAAAATCCCAATTGGATCAAAATTGTGGTCCACGGGGCATTATTAAGATAGAGCAGAATGATGATGTTTTTATCTTGAAATGCGGGGCAAAATGGATTGTGTTCAACATTTTTTAGGTTTCTTCACACATCCTATCGTGTGCCAAATGTCGCTCGATGGATCTCTTCATCAACCAAAGACTTTTAAATTTCACCGTGGTCTGCCCTTAATCTTCAGTGGACTTCAGTGAAGTTCACTGAAGTTTGATTGATAAGTGCTGTTATCTGTATGAATTAACTATCTGCATCAATTTTATGATGTTTCTTGTGAAATTAGATTGGGTGAAGGCGATAATCCAGAGGAGCCGAAAACTATAATTTCCGAGGAGAAACCAATGTCTAAAATTTTCGAATGGGAGCCAACTGGCTCGAGCATGTGGTTCTGGGAGAATGACAAGAGAAAGAGCTTGGACAATCAATTGTATTCGTCACTTGATTCTGGATCAATGACGGAAGAATTTGTCGAGCCTGGATGGAGAGTTAATGATATACTTCTTGCTGCCAAAGTACTGCAGGGAGGAGTTACAGCTGAGAGGATTATATTCACTAATGAGGCTGAGATGAGACGGGTTTTCGGGCTTACATATGACGTTCTGAGATGTAAGCGCTAGTAAAGTTGGGTCTCCTGAGGGTTTTTGAACTTTTCCGTGTCGGAAAATATCCCAATCGCCAGATTTCTTGCGAGAATAGTCTGTCGTCATTTTCTTGGGGAAAATATGTTCTCATAATTAAGAAAAGAACTGTATGAGGAACAATCAAATATTGATACCATTGGTTCTAAGCGAAATATTTTTTTCTAAATAATTGAAAAAATTGTTGATTTTACTGGACTTAGTTCATTCAAACAGTTAATCTGTTCGAATTAACTCAATTTATTGACTTCAACAACTCTTTTACTTGGGTCAATTGCCTGATTATTTGGTAAAAAATATTAACTTGGGAACAATAGTTTCAATAAGAGATTGTTTTACCACTTTTTTTGTCTCTTTCCATGTGAGTACATTCTTGGAATGACATTTCGTGCAAAGTTGCCATTGGGAGAATATACGGCTCTACTTATTTCCTATATGAGAAATGTATTTTTATTGCGAATCTTTCGATCGGTAAATTATTCCACAAACAATATTTCAAGAACCAAACGAGATAGCACAATTTTTGTTGAAACGTCTTCTGTAGGAAATCGTAAGAACTACAAGAAAGGTTCCTACGAAATTTTCTCTATCTCGCTTAGTTCCCGAGATATTCTTTAGGAACAAATATAAAGAGACATATTCTGTTTTACCCCTTCACTCCGAAAAAGGGGAATCCCTAATTTTTCAGCATGAATGTCGTCCATTGCGGGTTTTAGAGCAAGCTATAGCCTACCAACCAAAAAAAAAAAAAAAAAATCAAATTTCCATCCTCAAATAAACATTAAAATAAAAAAATATGAAAAATCTTGAAATATTGCGAATGATTTCAGATAAACAAATTTTGAATCAAACCCTGGAAGACTCTGAGTTTTGGCAAAACTACGGAACCTTCAGGGACCGGGAGCGAATAGCTTGGCTGTTACTCTTCGACATACAAGGAAGAAAGTTCTCCCGGAGTCCCCGTTTAGTTCTCCAGGAAGCGCGAATGAGGGCCTTTCAGCAAGCAGGTATCCAGGACATCGAGGATGCCCTAGAGCGTGAAAAAACCCGTCTGGCAGCGAGCATCTCAAGGATTCGAATAAGCGGTTCAGCTCTGACTCTAGAACATCTCCTCCCAACACACTTGCGAAACTCCAGGAGTGTCTCTTGGACGGACGAGACTGCAATTGCATCAGGCTGGGTCAATACCCTGAAAATACCCAGTAAAACCGAATTTATCAAAGAAATGACCAAGCTCCATTTGAGACTAGTGAAAAATGACGGAGAGTTGAATGAAGATAGTTACATATTTGATCCAATTTGTCCAAAAGTTGTGAATTTTTACGAGAGAACACGCGAGAGAATAGCAATGTCCGAATTGGTCAGCAAGAATTCTTTTGTCTTCCTTGAGAGAACACTTTGCCTAGGTGCAGCTGCACTGATTCGTGCTGTGAAAATCGGCAAATTATGTGGACCAATCATCCAAACTCATCCAATTGCACCTCGACACACTGGCTACTTGGCTGCACTTATAACGGACATTGAAGATGCTGGAAGACTTCTGACCTTTGGTGCAGGTCAACGTAGATGCGAGTACGATGCTTATCTCCGTGATTTAGGATTCACTGAGAGAGAAGTTCGTGTGTTCTCTGAAAATCACTCGGAAGCTCCTGGTTTTGCTGAGTTGGAGCGTGCTACGATTGTTCTGGCTACACCACCCTGCAGTTACACTGGAATAAGAGACATCGTTGATCTCGCTGTTGCACGTGATGGTGATGTGGACCTCTTGGAGACACTCACGACCATCGACGACATATCGCAACTTGAGAGACCAAAAAAGCTCCTTGCCGAACAGCTCTCGAGTCTCAAGTACACACTGACAAAACCAAATGTTCAGTTATTAATTTATCAAGTGCACAGTATTCTACCATCGGAAACAACGGAGATGATTGAACAGGTTGTCGATTATGCGAATGAAATAGCGAGAGACAAGTATGTCAAGGATCATCCGAGAAAACGTTCTCCTAAGGAATCGAGTCCAAAAAGCATTGGTAGATCATCGAGAATTGGTAGACAGAGTTCTTTATACTATGATTCGAAATCTCGGTCACATGATGAAGAGGAAGACGAAGAGATTAGTGCAATAACAGAGATCAAAGTGCCGGATAGTGATTTATTTGAAATTGGGAAGATGCTGGATCTGAATGTCGATGGATCAATTGCTATTCCGGAATGTGAGAATGGTTGTTATCTTGGATTAGTCAGGAGAAAAGAAATGATGCAATTTAATTCGTTGTTCATGATTAAAGTTGCTGAATCGAGAGGACTGTTTGGGAATCCTGATGCAAAGCCCAAGAGTCCAGAGCATGAACCAGTCAAGGAGGATTTGAAGAGTGATGATATGGAAAAGAAGAAGGGCAAACGAAAGGGAAAGAGAGTTATTAGTTTGGGGAGAATAACTGCACCGACTCATGCATTTATTCTGAAAACAGGTAAATCGAGAAAACCATCTGATGCTTCAAGTGGATTATCTTGGGGAAGAGACAGATTGTCTTGTCCAAAGTACAGCCAACGTATTGCCAAAGACGAGTGCTCATTAAGTTCACAAATAAGAAAGACAAAAAAGAACGATGCAAGAAGATGGTGGGAGCAGTCAGCTACATTCTTGATTCATGCTGCAAGATGTGAATCATGTAAATTTCGAATTTTTCATACTGATCCATGGACACAAAGAACACTCTATCCACCCAAAATACAACGAATCGTCTTCAATGCAGAAATTTAGAGAATTTAGTTTCTTTTTTGTATTTGCAGAATGAAATGTTCATCTTCTTACATTTCTTTTTTTTGAGACGGTCGATAAAATCCGAAATGAATATCTGGAAGTTGAGGCTCGAATTTGAATCGCGTGACGCGAAGTTTAACGACTTGGAATAGCGAGAAAAATACTATCACCCAATGCAGAGACAAGTTGAAAGGTCTTTAAATTTTCTCACTTTGTGGAATTTTTGAATTGTTGTTTCTTCATGATCAGCACTTGAATTGTTTTCTTCTTTTTTTTTTATATTTCTTCATACAGATGAAGTACTGCATTAAAGTGAAAACTAATTTTGTACATTTTTAAGAGAGGAAATAAATGTGGTGTTATTTAATAGAATTTTTCTTTTAAAAAAAACTTCATTTACGGAGACAAGTACTTGACATTGAGCGAGTCGATCAAGCATGCGATAATTAGCGCAATTAGTGTCAACTTTATTGAACGGCATTCGATGATGAAATTTTACGAGGTCATTTTTTAAAAAATGAAATATCCCTTTTTTACCAAGGATTTCACCGATTGGAATAATTTTTTTTCGAATTAATTCGTGGTCGCGTGTTTGAATAATTCTGTACAAAAAGACTGCAATAATATGCAATTTATTCCAGTAAATGCTGAATTGCCGCAGTTGTATCAAATATCTCGTGGACTCGTGCCACTGAAAATTACAGGTATTTTTATTTCTTTCATTTCATTATTATTATTGCTAAATGAATTCTACTTCTATTATCTCAAGTTTTTCGCACAAAGAGTATACACTTCCATTAAAATCTTCAGAGTAATCATTATTTATATATAAAAATTTTGAAAAACAGAAGAATTCGATTAACTAATTCATGGTAATGAAGTTGTCAGTGTTATTGCGTAAAAGAAAATTTAGAAATTAAAATTATGAAAAAATACTGAAATTGTTGAGACATGATTCGTGGAAACTTTCATCACAAGATTTGCAGAATTTTTACGAGATGTTTGAGCAATGCTGCACCAAAAGAAGCTTCAATGAATTTGGTAATTAATATCGTTTAATGACTAATTTATGATCTCATTATGAAAATCTTATTTTACTTTGGTATTTTCAGAAATATGAAAATGATAATTTGTACAGATTAGACAAGACCCCAGCTGTAACATCAACTATAACACTGGATGAAGCTACTTCAGCACTAAAGATGATGATGTACATTCGTAGGATGGAGAGGAAGGCGGCTGATTTGTATCTATCACGTCTTATTAATGGCTTTCTTCATTTATATTCAGGACAAGTAAAATGCATTTTCTTGAGTTAAATATGTAATCATTACACAAGTTAAATGACCTTGATTTATTGAATTTGAATTTGTTAGAAAAAAGAAATAGTAAAAAAAGAAAAATCTTTTAAATTTGAAATTTTCGCGTCGTAAATTTGAAAAATTATATTTTTACGATATCTTAAAATCTATGAGAAATATAGACATGATTCTTTGTTGAGCGAACTACAGAAAGGTGTCTGTCGAAATTTGTTGTTAAAAATGTAAAATTTTCAGACAAATTGATTTAATCTCATCATAATTTTTTTTAAACTCCCTTTTCACTCTGAGCCATTTTTGTAGAGAATTTCGAAAGCTGCAAAAGAAAGGATGAGCGTAAAATCACTCTATTCCGCTTAGATTACAAGATATTTTAAAAAAAACTGATGATAAATATATATAAAATCAATAAAAATGAAAGGGAATCATTTACGTAATTTGATGCTAATTATATTCTGAAAATATTTGCAACACGAGACCTAATAGTTTGAGAGATATTTGTGAAATGATAATAATGACAGGAAAATTTGCAAATATTTCAAATACGAAAGACGAATAGATTTGGAAAACAAGTGGCGAAACCTTTTTTTTAGAAATTTTTTTTTAATATCCCAAAATCTATGAAAGATTCGATTTCTTATTATACTCGATCAATTGATATGATACTGAAAACAGCAGTCATCTGACAATTCTTATCATTTTTATCTTTTTAACTAACAAATTATTTGAAAAAAATTAAACACGTGTAGGAAATGCAGAAAAATTGCAAGCGCAAATTTTTTAAATATTTTTGTTCGCATTAATCTATTTGTTTAATGAAATGCAAAAATCGTAAAATATACGCTAATTTCATTATCATCAATTAATTGCGTTTTTCGACGTAATTATTCTATCTAAATTGTCAAAAAAAAATCAAGGAAGCTGTAGCAGTTGGTATCAAAATGGCTCTCGACGAAAATGATTCAGTAATAACTGCATATCGTTGTCACGGTTTTGCCGTTGCCTTTGGTGTTTCTGCAAGAGAGGTGCTTGCTGAATTAATGGGACGTAAAACTGGAATTGCTGGTGGTAAAGGTGGATCAATGCACATGTACACCAAAGGATTCTATGGTGGTGATGGAATTGTCGGGGGGCAGGTGAGATTTAATACATTAAGAATTGTAGAAGAAGCGTGACGGAAGTGACTGTTTTTTTCTCACTTCCGGTCATTTTGTATCAGGTACCAATAGGAGCTGGTATTGCGTTTGCTCACAAATACAAGGGCGAGCCCAATGTGTGTTTCAGTCTTTATGGTGATGGTGCAGCATCACAAGGTCAGATCTATGAAGCCTGGAACATGGCAAAATTATGGAAACTTCCGGCTATTTTCATATGCGAAAATAATAAATATGGAATGGGAACGTCGATCGATCGTCATTCAGCTAATCGTGCGTTTTTTACGAGGGGCGATTGCATTCCGGGGATTAAAGTAAGTTATTTTTCAATGGGTGAAGAATATGATTTCTCTAAATATCATCGCTTTAGAAATAAAGTGGCGTAAATGCTATGCTCATACATAGCACTTACGCCACTTTGTTTCTAAGGTGACGATATAATCATATCGAAGAAAGACCTTGAATGCAAAAACATATTGTCATTTCGAAGAAATTTTGTAAAATCTATTGGAAATATTTTTCAAACTAAAGTGATGGTCATTATGAGTAATAAAGAGGGAAATTTCATTGAAAATGAACAAATTGTTGAGGTCTTTCATGTAACTATTCAAATTATGGAGACAAAGAGATGAATTGATTCAGTAAAAAGATAAGTGAAAATGAGCTGTATGCTATTCGTAAAACAATGAGACTCAGAAGAATTTATTGAGTAATCTTTTTTATAGCCCATAAAATTGTCTACAAATGAGGCCTCTTCACAATTTTCTCCAAGTCCAAAGACTTGCTTCATTGTATATTAACACTTTAGTACTAAATTTTACTGATTAACTAACAAGATTGAAAGAAAGCCTATTCCGATAGGTTTTATTTTTTTGTTGTAGAAATTATTCTAGTTCTCTATTTGTACTTATTTCGAGAAAAAAATGCAAGTGAAATTTAGTGCCAAAGATGAAGATTCAGATAAATTGATTTTCATTGAAATTTACTTTTTTACAAATGTAAGAGAGTTTTCTAAAGAAAAATGAATCTCCAATTGCCAAATACTTTTATAACTACCTTCAAAATCAAGTGAACGTGATTTGCTTTTTTCCTGCTGAATTACTCCACTCGCCAGTTTTTTTAGAAATATCTCGGAAATCAAGCGAGATGGCGGGGGGGATTTTATCTTAATCTCTTTCAGTGAAGAACTTCAACCCACAAAAAATCATTCTGGTAAAATTGCTCTATCTCGCTTAGTTTCCAAGACATTCCTAAAAAAAAAACTGATGTGGGAATAAAATCAATTTGTCTGAAAACTTCGTCTCGCCTCTCATATTTCGTACATCTTCCAACCAGGCAAACGGGATGAATCTTCTCGAGGTCCGTGAAGTAGCAAAATTTGCACGTGACCACGCCCTCAACGATGGCCCAATTATAATTGAATTCGAGACATACAGATACTTTGGCCACAGTATGAGTGATCCAGGCACAGCTTACAGATCCCGAGACGAGATAAAAGGTGTCCAAGACAAGCAGGATCCAATAGAGCTCTTCATCAAGTTCCTCATCGAGAAAAAATTAATGACAGAATCTGAAATCTCGGTAATTTTTTTTTCTCTCCGCCTTCACTTTATCCAATAAAGAAAAAATCCTGAAAAAAAAAAACATAAAATTAAATTTGAAAAAATCCTCAACAGGAAATGCGAAAGAAGATAAATAAAGAAGTTGATGGAGAAATGGAAAAGGCAAAAGCCGATCCTTGGCCAGAGAATCCAGAAATATCATCATTTGTTTATGTCAAACCCTTTGAAAAATTACGTGGCAAAGTACCCTGGGAGTCTCACTAATTCGATCAAGCCAAATGACAGTGAAAAATCGATAAATTCGAATCAACTCATAAATTCAATTATCCAATGGTGCTTCATAGAATGCAATAACTAGTTGACACAAATTGAAACAATAATAAAATATATATAAAAAAAAAACTACATGACTCAGAACTGCGTGTGTTCAAGTGTACGGACACTTTAGAAAATGTAAAGGAGGAGGAAGAGAGAGAGAAAGAGAGAGAGAGAGAGAAGGAAGGAAGGTCTTTACTGCATACCGAGAGTTTTCTGTCTTATGTATGACGTATGATGTTTCGTGTTGCTGTACGAGTCGCTCCCTTTTTTTTCATACTTTCTCTCTCTCTCTTTACTCTTTATTTTTTCCCCTCAGCGGGAGTCGGTGCAGAGAGTAAACGTGCTGCCTAGCGTGTCTCGTCTTTTATCAAGAGAGAGTCAACGCCTGTGACAAGTGCATCACCCATCTTCTTCAATTAGCTATTGTTTATTATTTTGAATTGAAAGAATTCGTAAGTAAATTTGTTTTTTTTCCTCATTTCAAATCAAAATAACAATTGTTTCTCATTCATTCAGTTATCATGAAATTATTAAATTTTTTTTTTTTGGGGTAATTCATGATAATTTTGAATGATTAACGAAGAGGCGTTGTCCATTTTTTTCTTTTGCTAAATTAATCACTGACAATGAATAATAAAAATAAAACGGACAACTAATGTTTTCAGTTAATCAAATGACTCTTCCGGCTGCAAAGGATCGTTGGCGATAATGATAATGTGGAGTTCTCTGAGTCTTATCAGCCAAATAGCATCCTGTTTCAAGTTTTAATAGTCAACTTTTTTTAAAAAATATATAATGTGTGTTTCAGTTCATTAGTTGCATCGTTTCATTCTTTTCTTCAATGTAACTCTTCAGAGTTGTGTGTGAATTACGTGAGTCGTGTCGAGATACAGTTTCATATATCGATCGTCAGCTATGTGGATCGTTTTTCAACCAATGACGTTCGACGTGCTATGGATTATCACCTTTTAGAGATTTGAGTAAATAGAAGATAGAGAATGATGGGTATCGACGACGATCTAGTTACTGTACTGCGCGGTAAGTGGAGATTTATTTGTTTCTATGCATTTTATTCATTATATTTTCACCGGTTTTCCTGTTGAAATCAATCGATCGTGAAATTGCTCGACATAATTGATTTATTTTGTCTCGGTTTTCGAGGAATATCTAGGAATCTGAGGGAAATAGAAATTTGTTGTTAAACGTTAAAACTGCAGATAGGTGCCAGTCAAAATTTCAAAAATTTGAAATTATAAAAAATCAAAATGTAAAAATCTAATTTCGTCGCCAGTTTTTTTCCAAAATCTCCGAAGCTGATGGAGATACGCTCTTTTGACCTTTTTCGTAGAGCATTTCAAGAGATATAGAAAGGGGTTGAGTGCAGAATCGCTCCATCTCGCTTAGATTCCTAGATATCTGCGAAAAAAAGGATTATGGAAATCGGTAGAATCGAGAGAAACGTAACGAAAGTGAATAATTCACATAATTTGAAGCTGATTATATTCCGAAATTTTTTGAAGTGTGGGACCAATAGTTTCGGAAATATCTTCAAAAAATCAGAATTATAAAAGGAAATTTCCAGAAAATTTCACAGAAAAGTAGGTTCCAAAAAAAAGTAGATAGAAGTTTTTTTTTAGAAAATTTTGTACGTCACAAGAATGGGCTTGTTCTAAGTCCTCATGAATCTAATAATTCTAAATGATACTGAAAATAGCTGACATCGAACAGTTTTGAGATTTTCCTTCTTCCAGCAGATAAATTATTTGAAAAGTGTAAAAATATGCACATGTAGAAAATTAAAACGACTATAGTGCAATTTTTTAAAATATTTTTTTATAATAATTTCTTTGTTAAAAAAACAATCCAAAGAATTGTCGGATGTGTGCTAATTTTATTATCATAGTTCTGAGATATTTGTAAAATCATCTGCATCAGATTGATTTGATTACGATCGAAGCGTCTTTAATCAAAAAATCAATGAATCATCTCAATTATTGAAATGAAATTTCCTTCTTTTTTTTAAATTCATTTTTAGATCTCGTGCAATTCTTGGAAACACTGCGTGACGTAAATTTACCAAATTCCCTCGAGAATGTCCGAGATAATTTACTCCGGAGATCGAGATCAAGTCTTGCAGCCCATGAGCCCGTTTCAATATCTCCAGAGCCATATCTGGATATGAAGGCTGGAATGGGGAAAGGATTAATTCTTCCAAAATTAGAAATTTCAAATGATGCAAATTTAACTGAATACATTGATGCTGACAATCAATTACCATCAACTGTGTCACCATCCTGTCAAAATGATTACGAGAGTTTTGGTAATGTCCCAACAATTTCGCAACAGATGAGTCAAGAGAAGGATGAGGCTGATGAGAGAATTAAGACGATTTATAGGAGTTTCACGGCTGAACAAACTAGGAGTAAGTGCCACAAATGCGGACCTTTGCGTTTGAAAGGTGATGGGAGAATTCTTAAGAACCTGAAATCATGTTGGGTCGGTAAGAATCAGAATAATTTTTTTTAAAAATCTACACTGCGGAAAGTTAGTGGTAAAAACCATCAAATATTGATACATTTAGTCTTTAACAGATATTTTTTTGAAATAATTGAAAAGTTGTTGAATTTACTGAATTTAGTTGATTCAAGCAGATTAAATTCACTAAACTCACCGGCTTTTCTAATATTCCAAAAAATATTTTTTAAGAACCAATGGCATCAATATTTGGTAGGTTCCCCACTTTTTTTTCTCATTATATGAATATTATTGTGCGAATATTCGTGAAACTATTGAATTGAGAATTTATAAAAAAGACACTCTTTACAGTTTATGAAATTTCCTACAAAAACGAGCTGAAAAATGCGCTGTAGTTCGTTTCACAGATATTTGCAATAATTCGATCTTCCTCAAGTGTTCAATCCTCAATGAAAATCTATCGATTTTTCAAGGTCTCGTTGGTACCCATTTGCTAATTTACTCGAGCAAAGACGCAAAGCAGCCGACCAAAGTTTTCTCAATCCGCGGCTACTCTGGGCGTCCAGCACCAAGTTTACTACCCCGTGATCCACAACGTTCTAAATCAGCATTTGAAGTTTTTTCGCCAGGCTGCAAGACATGGCAGTTCGTTGCACGAGTACCAAAGGACATGGAGCAGTGGATAGCAGCCATAAATCGTGTTGGATGCTCATCTCAATCAGATAAATCACCTGATGACCAAGATTCTTCCTTCGAGCAGTTGGTGCCCAGCATCGATGCTACCTCTATGTCGTCAGAGGAGCAGTACCAGGACATTGGACAGCTGTTGGAGAGCACAACGAAGTCATCACCAACAAAAGAGTCTAAAGTAGCGGAAAAAATTGATGGATCAACAAATGAGAAATTACTGAAGACATCAACTGTTTCGAATCCACCGCCTCTTCCGGCTCGAATTCCTCGGCGACTTCCCTCGCTTCCTCAAGAACCACCTTCCACCTATCCTGACGATGAAAATGACGAGAAAGACGATCTTTACCACACAATTGAAGACTTAAAAGAGCAAACGACTTATCAAAATCTGCAGAAACCAAATCAAGTAAAAATAGTAAAATCAATTGAACAGAAACCTGAACTCGAGATGTATGACGATATTCAGGTAAATGGCGTAAAGTCTGATGCAAATTCGCCGAAAAAATTAGAGACTCACGATGAAGTCAATTTAACGGAATCCCCGAAGGAAGAGAAAACGAAAGAATCACCGAAGAAGAAATCGTTTTTTGATCGCGTGCGATCTAAAAAAGAATCACCGAAAAAAGATGAATCCAAGAAAAAAGGAAAAATGAAGAATTCTTCGGAATTACTGGTAGCAAGTGAACAAGAATTACCAACGTATGACGATGTATTCGATGTAGCCGATTCAAAATGTGATAAAAATAATGAAGAAATTGGCAATTATACGTGTCCACCAGCACCAAGACCATTTAATCCACCACAATCACTCAATATGGAGGAAGAATTTTACGATGACATTGGACATGTACGAGCCAATGAAAGAGTTGAATCATCATTAAATAATGTGAATTGTGAGATGGAACATTATCAAGTGCCTAGGGCACGAGAATCAATTGACTTAGGTCAATTGAGTGTGACAAATAGTGAAGAACTTTATGATGACGTTGCTATTCTAGCTAAATGCAGAGCGAGAAAGAGAGATTCAGAATGTTCATCATCATCATCCGAAAAAACTGTGAATAATGTTGCTAAAGCATGGAATAGATTTGCAAGTGGTAAAAGAAATCATGATAAAAATTCTACAAAATCCAGTAAAAGTGATGAATTTGTGGAAACGAGTGTTGATAATGGTGATGATGGTAGTGATTTAAAAATGAATAAATTTCAAAAACTTATTAATAAAATGGAATATTCATTGAGTAAAAATGGTAAACCACCAATGCCACCCATTATCAATAAAATCGATGGTAATTGATTGTTTTTCATTTTCATAATTAATTTTATTTTGCTGTAATAAATTTTTATTAATGTACAATTCAGTTGTTTTGTTTCTGTACCAATAATGGCAAAGGCATTTTCATTGTTTAAAAGAGTTGATTCAGTAACGAAGTAGTGAAACAAGATGAATATCCGTAAAAAAATTTAATCTACTTCACTATCGAACTGGTGATTTTCTTTTTATAATTAATCCGAACAACACTTGTGCTGTCGACCGATGATTTTAGCGAATGATTCTGCTACAAGATTCCTCGTTTTATGGAGAAATTCTAACGTAATTTCAGCTGCAGAATCGTATTTTTCAATCCCAATTTTTTGATATTCTTTGACTGGTAATTTCGTCTGTTCTTGAAGATAATTTGTGAGTTTGTCGGAGAGTGGCTGATTGAATCTTGGTAGAAGGATTACTGCGAAAATCATTAAAATTCCAGAGAGTATTATGAATGTAATGGTTGAGTAGACGAGTCGACAGAGACTGCTGCAAATACCTGCAAATAATATTTTTTCATCATTAATAAGAATCTTTGCTCTCTGATAAATTAAAAAAATGAATTCTATTATTACCACTAGACGATGATTTTGTTCCACATTTATCTGCATTATCGTTCGAATGTATTCTATCATTAAAATCTTCAATTTCTTCTGAAAAGTTAACACTCTCCACTTTTTCATTTTGTTTTTCATCTTTAATAGCATTCTTTTTTTTCTTCTTTTTATTATCTTTTTTATTAGCTGCAGCAGATGTATTTGAAACAGTTGTTACATCGTTCCTTCTCTTTCTTTCTACTTCAATTGTCTGTCTAATATAAGTCAGGTACGAGACAATATTACGTGCACACTGCTGGCATTCATTGGTGTTACTGCATGGACCAGCAACACTTGCAACAGCTGAGGTAAGTGGATTATCTTTCAAGTCCAACCACTTTAGATTTTTTAAATCACCCATACTCAACGGTAATCTGCTAATCTATAATGTGAGAAAAATCGGTATTGATGAGATTTAATTGAAGAATTCAGGGAAACATTAATTTCATTCCAAACTTAATTCTTCGGAATTACACAAAAAAAATTCTTATTATTTTTTCAACTCTACCAGATTTTCTTACAAACATTAATTTGATTGTACAAAATTAGATAACGTCATTTCATCATTACGACCTTTTATTAAATTTAATGATACTAGAAATAGCCGACACTGACAATTTTTATTTTTTTCGTTTCACCAAGCAAATTCTTTAAAAAGAGTAAAAAAAATACCCACATGTAGGAAATTCGAAAGCTGCATGTGCAAATTTGAATTTTTTTTTGCTTACCTAATTTATTGAAAAAATGCAAAAAAATGTCAGATGTGTGCAGATTTCAATTATTCAAAATTTACGTTAATTAATTAGTTAAATTGACTTTAACTTGTATATAATTTTAATATATTCCTTTTCTGATCAACATTGAGTTCAAAATCGTTCGTTCATTGATTCAGAATTAACAAATTAGGATATTATTCGAATCAAATAGATAAAAATCCAGAAAAAAATTACCTGATTGCAGTACAAATCGAGATACCTCAATTGCTTCATTTCCCCAATATTTTCAGGTATTTCAGTCAATGAATTCTTGCTTAAATCCAATTTAACAATGTGTGTTAAGTCAACAATTGTTTTCTACAAAAAAATAAAATAACAATTTGAAGGATAAAAATTTCAGAAAAAAAAAATTGTAAATTTTTTTTTACTCACAGGAAGTGAAACTAATTGATTGTTGGACAAATCCAAGTGTGAAGCTTTTTTTATTGTCGCCTGAAATCCCAAAAAAATAGATAAAAAATTAGAAAAATTCAATAAAAAAAAAAATAATACTCCAAATTCCATCTGTTTACTCACAATTTCCTTGATAGGCACCTCTTGAAGATCACACCAACTCAAATCTAACGTTCCATCCTCCAGTTTATCCTTAACTTTAATTTTAATCGTCATTTTACTCCAATTAATAAAAAATTAATTTTTCGAGAATCCTTCAATAATTCTGTTCGTTCAAAATTTACTCCAAAATAGAATGAAAAAAAAAAAACTGATCGAATACTTCTTACCGGCAAAGCATTAACCCTGATAACACACTACCACGTAAGCAAAAATACAGGCAGTATTTCCATGCATCGACACAAAAATCAGACACTGTACATAATTTAAAAAAAATAGAGAAAAGCAAAACAAATTTTCCCCTATATTTGCCACTGAACCGGTAAAGTGTGAATTCACTCGTCATCAAAATATTATTGTGAATCAAACAAAGAGACTATTCAGGCATTTCGAGTCTCCGCCTCTCTGATAATTGTACTTGATAAGATTAATTATCAGCTAAACTTGTAATTATTTCACTCAACTCGTTTAATTTGCTTTCAGTCTCGCTGAAGAATTGATAATTGGAGCACTTGGAGTCACGAGAAAAGTGGAAAAACAAGGTGTATAATGGCGTCTGAACTACCTGCTGTATTGCAAAAATTATTTGGGTAATTTTTTAAATTTTTAATTATTGAATTAAAATTTTTTAGGTAACATTGAGGATTTTACGATTTTTCTCGAGAGTAAGTTATTTAAAAAAAATGATTTTTTCTAACTTTTGAAAAATATTCTTTTTTCGTCTCGTGATAGAGGGGAGACAAAACTCAGTTTCATGACAGTTTAAAAAAATTGAAAAGAATATGAAGTTCTTAGGAAAAATCGACTTTATTCTATCATCGGTTTTTTGAAAATATATATAGTAAGCTTCTGTCCGAATCCCTTTCAGTAGAGAAATTGAGAGCTACAAGAAAAGATTAGAGGAAAATCGCTCAGTCTCGTTTAGTTTCCGAGATATTTTGAAAGCAAATCTGATGATAAAATAAAATGAATTTGTCTGAAAACTTCAGAGTCGTAAAATCAAATTGACGACTATGGAGTTTTCGAGGAGATGAATCATCAGATTTTTTTTTCGCGTATGGAGGCTCATAGAGAAATTGATTTTAATTTTTTTTTAAGACTGATTTCGAAGATTCATCTCAAGACTTCTTTATATTAAATTTGGGTTTTAAGGAATATTCTAAATTTAATGAGTTGTGGGAAATATTCAAACGAATGAGAGAGGCATCTCGTAATTTTACTCCATATGGTTGTCCAAGGCTCTGCGTCTGTATCAGAGTAGATATTAAAAGACAACTATAGAGTTTTTCGAGAAATCGACTTTATTTCATCATTAGTTTCTATTATATCGTCGCTTTAGAAACAAACTAAAGCACTTACGTCCCTTTAATTCAGTAGCGAAGAGGTAAAACAAAATAAGTCTATTTTTTTCTCATTCAGTTTTTTGAAAATACCTTAGAAAATAATCGAAATAGAGCAATTTGCCCTGAAAATCTCTTGTAACTCTTGAAAATCTCTACAAAAAAGATAAATAGTATCAACTTATCTCGCTTAGTTTCCGAGATATTTCCTTTGAAATGATCACAAAGATAAGTCGATATATCCTGTTTTACCTCTTCACTACTGAATTCTAAGGCAACGATATAAAATCTCGGAAACTGAGCTAGATGAAGCGATTTTTCCCGAAACCTTTCTTCCAGCTCTCGAAATTTTTTACAAAAAAAGTATTAGGGCAGAAATCGCCCTATTTCGCTTCATTTCCAAAATAGAAAAAAAAACGGGTGAGAATCTAAAATCAATTATCTAAAAATTTTATATTTCAAAAAAAAAACTAATCCTCAATGTATAATATTTTGCTCTTTTTATTCTATATCACACAACTTGAAATTTGTGCATAATGGGAATTTCATTGATTTTTAAACGATGATTTTCAAAACTCAATATATAAAAGGCCTGATATTAATATTCTCTTTTAATATCAACATTTTATTTATTTCCATTAGATATATCGATCAGCATAAAAAAGAGTACATCGATAATCTCCGTGAGGCAGTTGCAATAAAATCAGTATCATCATGGCCAGATTCTCGCGACGAGTGTGTAAAAATGATGAAATGGATGGAAATTAAGATGAAGGGATTGGGAGCAACTACTGAATTAGCACCAATTGGTAATCAGAAATTATTAGATGGCAGAGAAATTCCACTGCCACCAATATTGCTTGGTTCGCTTGGTAAGGACCCAAAGAAGAAGACAGTTCTGATTTATGGACATCTGGACGTTCAGCCAGCACTTGTTGAAGATGGCTGGGACACTGAGCCATTCACTCTCATCGAAAAAGATGATAAATTGTTCGGGAGAGGAAGTACCGATGATAAAGGTCCAGTACTATGCTGGTTGCATGCTCTGCAAGCTTATCAAGCACTTGGTGAAGAGATTCCGGTCAATGTTAAGTTTGTTTTTGAGGGAATGGAAGAGTCAGGATCAGAAGGACTTGATGAATTTTTGTGGGCCAAAAAAGACTCATTCCTCAATGATATCGATTATGTCTGTATATCTGATAACTACTGGCTGGGAACAACGAAACCTTGTATCACATATGGTCTACGAGGTCTCTGTTACTTTCACGTAGAAGTTTCCTGTGCAAAGGCCGATCTGCACAGTGGATCGTTCGGTGGATGTGTTCATGAGGCTATGAGCGATCTTGTCTATCTCTTAAATACATTGGTTGATGTTAATGGAAAAATTCAAATTGATGGGATTTATGATCAAGTTGCTAAATTAACTGATGCAGAAATAGCCACATACAAGGATATTGAATTTGATGTGCAAGAATTTAAAGCATCAGTTGGTGCCAATAAATTAGCACACAATGAGGACAAAACACAATTGCTCATGCATCGTTGGAGAGTACCAAGTCTATCGATTCATGGAGTCGAGGGAGCTTTCAGTGAGCCTGGTGCTAAAACTGTTATACCGAGAAAAGTTATTGGTAAATTCTCAATAAGAAGTGTTCCTGATATGACAATTGAAGACATTGAGGCTAAAGTTAAGGCACATTTTGATAAAGTATGGAGCAAAAGAGGTAGTCCAAATGATATGAAAGTCGTCATGGGCCATGGGGGTAGACCGTGGACTGAAAATCCTGATCATCCACATTATGTTGCTGCTAGAAAAGCTACCAAGTGTGTTTACAATGTTGATCCTGATTTATCGAGAGAGGGTGGATCAATACCTGTTACACTAACTTTCCAGGAAGTTACTGGCAAGAATGTACTGCTATTGCCAGTCGGTTGTGGCGATGATGGAGCACATTCTCAGAATGAAAAACTCAATATTCGGAATTATGTTCAGGGTGTAAGTTGTTTTTTTTTGTATTCGATTCAGTAGAGAAGTAGTGATATCAGATGATAAGGAGAATTTTTATTTGATTTTCGAGAAATATCTTTGAATCTGATGGAGATATGATACTACTCGTCAGCAAATACTACTTTGTTATCATTCTATTCTGTATATCTTCCAGATTTTGAGACATTTAGCAAAAATAACTTCAACTGGAAATCAATTTGATAAATTTTCAATTATCTTTTTACTCAATTTATCAAAAAAATGATCGGAATCGTATTAATTTTTTAATTCTTATTTCAGACCAAACTACTGGGATCATATCTCTACGAAGTTTCTCGCCTGTGAGAAATTCAACAATGCCGAATTAAAGCCATCAAGAATTAATATCAACGTACTCGAGATAAGAATGGGTGCAAGGCACATATTGAATGATTAAAAAATTTAATTAAAAAAAATATATATATTTTACAAGTTTTTTTAAAAGTTTATTGATAATAAAACTGGCTTAAGTATAATATTGAAAATGTTCTTTTTTTCAATTAATTTCTCATTAAATCTCGATGTACCTCAATCTTCTGCTCCTTTTGATTGGATTTTGATAACCCAAGCTGGCTGTCCTCTATGAGCTCCTGGTGGTAAATTTATTTCCACTCGGTTCTCTTTCTCTTCCCACTAGAATCATAAAGAAGATAATTTATCATTTATCGAAATGTAAAAGAAAATATTTATTGAAATGGCGTGGTAAATGAATTATCATCGAACCTTGAGCATTCCCGTGAATCCGAGAATATTGAAGATGTATTTTCCTCCAAGAGGCAAGGAACCAAGCTCCAAAATATCATTATCTGGCCAACTTAGGACAATAGCATACAAAGTTCTATTAGTTGAGCTCAATGTGTACCAAGTGTCACCGGTTAGTGTATCATTCTGGTGTGACCAGGGCTTAGTCTTGTAGATTCCTTCGCCATTTACTTTCAGCCAACGTCCTAAAAGTTCCATCAATATTGGTAAAAAATTATCAACGAATGCATCTGCAATTAAGGAGTCTTCAGACAACTCAATTTTCTCCCATCATCATGTTTCTGGAATATCTTGGAAAGTAAACCAGATAGAGCGATTCTGCCCTATATTTTGAATATAATAATTACAAAATGAAATCAATTTTTCCAGTGGTCGACTAGCTAAAACTCGTCAAATGCTAGTGATGGAACGTAAAAAAGTAAAAAATTACTAATATCTTTAAGAGTTTTATAAGCTTTCATTTGGATTGATGAACAGTATATTGTATTCCGAAGATTGAAAAGGGGATATTTCGTTGTATTACCGACTTTTTTAAGACTAAATACGTTAAATAGGGTGTCCGACTTTCTGATCACCGATAAAGTATGAATGTAAAAATATCCCAGTATTTTTCTATCACTAAGCATAAAATCACTTCAAAAAGTATCACATTAAGGGGGGAGCCTGCTTTAGAAGCTTAAAAAAATCGATTTTTTCGAGGATTTTTTTGGAAAGGAAACAAATATTTGATTGAAACGAAACTTTCAGGTTTTATTGTTATGTATTTCAAGAGTCTTCTCAAATTTTTTCATCAAAATATATGTCATATTATGCGTGGTACAAGCATTTCGCCGAGGCGCCTCGAGTATGCATGTGTCGTGCGGCGGGAAAGATGCAGGTCGCAATTTTCATCTGAAACTAAAAAACCAAAAAATTTTTTAATTTTCAATAGTATAGCTTCTAGTTAAACCAAGAAAATTTAAAAAAAAGTGAAAAATTCAATTATTTTTCGCAAATTAAAAAAAAAATCATTTTTTTGAAAAAAAAATTTTTTTTAATTTGCCAAAAATAATTGAATTTTTCACTTTTTTTTTTAATTTTCTTGGTTTAACTAGAAGCTATACTATTGAAAATTAAATTTTTTTTTGGTTTTTCAGTTTCAGATGAAAATTGCGACTTGCATCTTTCCCGTCGCACGACACATGCATACTCGAGGCGTCTCGGCGAAATGCTTGTACCACGCATAATATGACATATATTTTGATGAAAAAATTTGAGAAGACTCCTGAAATACATAACAATAAAACCTAAAAGTTTCGTTTCAATCAAATATTTGTTTCCTTCCCAAAAAAATCCTCGAAAAAATCGATTTTTTTAAGCTTCTAAAGCAGGCTCCCCCCTTAACAAAAATATCATAGTCATTAATATAATATGTTAAAAAATCACAAACGCCGTTATAAACGATTTAATTATTTCTCCGAAAATTATACTCGAGAGAAATTATCCATGTACATCATTTCATCATTTATTTTCTCCGAGTTTTCATCAATTGCTAAGGGGGTTTTTTTAAAAGAAAAAGTAAATAGGCTTGAATTGAAATTTGAAAATATTCAATAAACGCAATCACCCAATGGAAGGGGGGGGGGGATAAAATAGAGAGTGGGGGGGGGGGGGGCTGAAAAGTAAAAATTGTCCCTAAAAAAATGTCGAGGTTCAACGTATGTGGACATTAAAAATTACAAATTTTGGGACTTAAAATTTCAGAATATCATTGAAAAACAAATTACAAACTATACTCAAGTACTGAAATACTCAACCCATTTCTTTGAGACGATCTTGAAAAATTGGTGGAATAATTCCATCCTTCGTCGGTCCAACATTCATGAGAAGATTACCACCACAACTCACTGTAGTTGCTAATTCTTTGATCAATTCAGCAGCAGTGTAATAATCTTCTAGGGGTGCATCGCGCCGATATCCCCATGATTTCTTGTCGATTGTCATTGCATTCTCCCATTTGTGTTTGATGAGATGTCCTGGAGGAGAAAGTGCCTTTTATAAATTGAACACGTCAAGACAGTATTTTTAATTCAGTAGTGAAGAGACGTAGGGAAGAGATGAAACAGGATAAATCAATCTATTCTGTCATTTGCTTTCTGAGAATGTCTGGGAAACTCATGAAATTCTCTATAAAAGTGAATGAGGACAAAACAGAAATATCTCTATTCATTTCTGAGATATACTGAAATAATATGTTATCCTGTTTTACCTGTTCGCAACTGAGTTTCATGTGGAAATGAACTCATTTTACTCTATCTCTCCACTGCTTCAGCTCTCTCTTCTGCTCTCCATCATCTCACCTGGATTATATCTGTCAGCACATGTATAAAAATCTCCATGAATACAATTCGTATTCTTTCCCCATCTATCATTAACAACAACAGTATTTTTAACTGGACTCTCATTGAACAGCCAAGCTAAAAATTCCTTAGATTTCCAATAAATTTCCGAAGACTCCCAATCTCCATCACTCCACAATACCTCAGGTTTGTACTTTTCAACCAATTCATACATTTCTGGTAGCATTTTACTCTGAACAAATAGGTCCGTGGTAAAGAGATTTTCTTTATCAGTCAAGTACAGTGGATTGTACCATTCAAATAGTGAATGATAAAGACCGAAATGAAGATCTTTCTTTGATCGAACCGCATCTCCCAATTCACCTGTATAACATCAAACATATTGGTAAGGGAGAGTGGAGCAAAATGGACCCCCGGCAACATCATTGAAGAATGTTTTTTTGGAAGTAAAGTACTTCATGAAAAAATCGGCAAAAATTTGAGAAAATACTCCAATATGCGGACATTTTCGATGAATTTTTTCAAATTTTTTCGGAGATGCCTCAACTCTCAAAAAAAAATCCTGGATCATTTCGATCTGCAGGTCCATTTTGCAGTGGGCTTATTTTTGGAATATGCTGATAATAATGAGGTTTTTGATGATTTTAGAAGAGACGTTTTTTCTAGAGGATTTTCTGCGCTACAAAAAAGGTCTCTAGATGATTTTTCTCAGAGCCACATATTTTTAAGGTATTTGCTTATTTAATTAAATCGCAGAAAAAATTTACCAACTAAATCCCTGTGGGGTCCGACATCCATGGAATTCCAGCTGAATGAGTACTTGGAAGGCCACATCGTATATCCCTCATGATGTTTACTTGTAAGTACTACATACTTAGCACCAGATGCTTCAAACAAGTCAGCCCACTCGGTAGCATTAAAAAATTCGGCTGTGAAATCGCGTGCAAAGTCCTGATAAGTGAAGCCAGGTTTATAATTTTTTGACATGAAATCCCTGTATTTGTGTGACATGCCTGTTTCCCCTGTTGAATAAATAATTGTAAATAAGTCGAAATCAAGATATTCATTATTATATCAGGTCAAAAATGAGATGAGGAAGAGTTGAATTAGAAGATTTAAGACAGAATTTCATCAATAATACTATTGCAAATCTGCGATTATCATTTTCTTATGGGGATAAATCGGAGCTGGAAAAAAGCTCCTCAAAATAATATCTCCATTCTCATTATGCAAGATAATTATGAAAAACAAAATACAAGAAAACTTAATGCAATAGTGGAACAAGTAAAAGAGGATGCATTTCTTCGAGAATATGAAGTTTCTAGACAAATTGACTTCATTTTGTCATAAGCTTTTTATTATAAATACCTAAAATTTCTTTATCTCGCTCAGATTCCGAGATATTTGAAAAAAAATTGTGACAAAAAAGTCAATTTATCTGAAGACTTCATATTCGTGTTCATTTTTGTCATTTATTTTTTTGTCAATATCTCAGAAAGTAAACGAGATCAGGCGACTCCATCCGAGGCTGCATTTCTTCGAGAATATGAAGTTTCTAGACAAATTGACTTCATTTTGTCATAAGCTTTTTTTATAAATACCTAAAATTTCTTTATCTCGCTCAGATTGCGAGATATTTGAAAAAAATTGTGACAAAAAAGTCAATTTATCTGAAGACTTCATATTCGTGTTCATTTTTGTCATTTATTTTTTTGTCAATATCTCAGAAAGTAAACGAGCTCGGGCGATTCCATCCAAATCTTTTTCTGTAGCTCTTAAAATTCTCCACAAAAGAGATTGAAGTTAAAACTGCGTATCTCCATTAGTTCCCGAAATATTCTGTTGAAAATCATCACAAAGATAAGTGGATTTGTCTTGTTTTATCTCTCCACTACTGTTAAAAATTTCCATCTGAATTTTCCATGCCAAATCACGGAAATTTTTAACATGTCACATTTCTACTGAAATTTCAGATAATCACGTTACTCGAAAAATTAATACATCATCGATTGTCAAATAATTTCATGCCTGGATATCAATGAAATTTCTGAATTTCAGTTCAATTGTATATTGAAAATTCAGTAAAAATAGGAAAACTAAAAAAAAAATGAAAATTCAAGTCATTTTGATTCTGAATATTCATGTTCAATTGAAAATTCAAGTAACTTGTAGAATTTTCATGTCAATTCTACTTAAAACTCATAGATTCCTTTGATTTTCCTCTGAAATTCACAGATTTCATAACAATTTTCCCATTGAAGAAAATTCAATGTGACGTTAATGAAAATTCTCATCAAATTGTCTATGAAATTTCCATGTTTTTCTAACAGTGTACTAAATCCTCAATTTTTAATTGATTAATGAACTTTTTACCTTTCCAGTTTGTCCAAAACCACTCGGAGCCGAAACTTGGGACACTGTAAACTCCCCAATGAATGAAAATTCCAAGTTTAGCATCGTCATACCAATTTGGTAGTTTTCTCGAGTCCAAGCTATCCCAAGTTGGAACAAAACTACCTGTTGAATCTCTTGAATGTAATTTATCTCCTTCTAAATAATTCTCAACAATATATAAGTCCTGATTTAATCTCGATTGCACTGCTGCAATGAGACAAAGTGCAAGTGTTATATGAATTATCATCTTGTTGCATCAATATTTTTGAACATGAGAAGCTAAAGGAACAATTATTGATTCTTCGTATTACGCTGAGACTAAATTAATCGTCCTCTTCTTCTGGTTTATATATTGTTTTCTTTCCTGATCTTATCTTGCAGTAATCAATCGAACATGGAGAATTGCATAATCTGTAAGAGATTCAATGAGATTTGTGATTTTTATTGCCTTATTATCAATGAAATAAAATGGTGGATCTATTATTTAATAAAGGATCATTGAACTTTACTCACGTGATAATAATCGGGAATATTCGTAATTGAAAGAGAATCACGGTGTACACTGACACTTATTTATTCACTGGAAATAGAGTTTCTGTACGTACTGTGGGGTGTTTATCGCACTTTTTTATGCCGGTACAGTTTGTTGTGATAAAGCAGCTGATTAGAGGCTCTCAGACGTCTGCGCATAACTGTTACGCAGATGACATTATTACAACACTGAATCATTAGAAAATGATACTTCAGGGTTCTGCCAATGATAGTTTGCGCTGGAATTCATTGATGAATCTGGAAGGAACAAAAAATAGATCATGATAATGAATTTTCAATTTTTTAAAAAATTTCTATTGTGTGCTAAGTCAGAAATATCTAAATACAGTACAACCTCGCTATTTGCAACTCATCTCGACATCAGAACTCCACTATTTACAACTGGTTCCTCAACTCCTTTCAGTCCTCACCACAGACATTTAACTTCCCCTATAGCCAATAAGAATAAAGGGAAGGAGGGCGCAGCCCACCACGAATTTGAATGTTATTCAATCCGTGAATATATATATTATATATATACCCTTCTTTGAATGAATGAAATAAAATGAATATGAGATTAGCTTCAACTTATTAGAGAAGTGTTTTTTGTCTAAATCAGTTTCTTGTATTTCCTGTAGTTTGAATCTGTATCATGAAAGTAATAAATATGCACATTCAAAATTCCAGATAAAACAGAGAATGAATCATTTAAAATGATATCAAGGTTGAATATAGTTTAAATGGACAGTTGAAAAAAAAATAAAATTGGAAAATAACCTCTTTAATACATGGAAGTGACGAATGCGCTCTCAATCTCTGGTAGAAAGTAGTGGGGGCAAGTAGGCGGGACTAAAGTTGCAGACTGCGGGGTGAAAAAGCTGCAAATTGCGAGGTAGTTGCAAATAGTGAAGATGCAAATAGCGGGGTTGTACTGTGTACCAAGACTTGGTAACCTGAGGCTGTACCATGCCTGGTCCAGTTGTCAAAGCTTGGCATTTCCCACCTGGGTAAGGTTCAAAACTTGATAATTCTTCAGGATAATTGATACAAAAGGCAAATAAACTGAAGTCATAGATTCTACTTGAAACAGATTTAGATCTACCTAGATCTGAATTTTGGGATAGATCTAAGAAGATTTACGGAGATATAGATAGATCACTTCAGACCTCTTTTGATACCCGAGTGAAAAATTATGCATAATATTTTTTTTAAATAACCTCATATAAATTTAATTGATTATGTAGGGCCATTTTTTATACATCATTGGAATTCGGAAAGAGGGAAAAATCCAAAAAAGTGGCACCTGGGTGGGGAAAACCCGGGACTCTTCAGATGCAAATATTCGAACTCTTCTATATGTGAGTTTCGGGAATGCCCATCCTTCCCTCCACAATGACTTCAATTTTAACAGTTCCAGCTTAAAATTATTCTAACAAAAATTTTGCTTGGTTGACATTTTTTTTATACTTCCAGGAAGTTGCTGTCACTCATTTTTTCTAGAAACAGATAACGTACTCTATTAGTTTGGTTAATTTTATGGTAAGGTGGCCTATTAGTTTGGTTTTATTGTTATTTTATCGCCACTAATTCGACGAGAGACAAAGCAAGAGCAGGTGTCACTCTATCACGTATCGTGTGTACTGGCTTTCCTAGATTTTGGAGAGTCTATCTGAAATATGTGAATAGTAATGTGGTATTTTATGTTGCCCTTCAAAACTCTATTTCCTGTTTGAGATATCTACGTATGAAACTCTCGTGTATCCTCATTTACTTGTTCAAATAAATTTGAGGAAGAGAAAAAATGATTAAACAGACGGACGTCACATCCATCAATTTAGCAGAATATGTCTTCCAACAATTATAATGCCCCATCTATATAAAGACATTGCACATGTCTAAAGATTCTTATTCAGTGCAAACTGTATACATTCGTCGAGTGGTGTTTCCATGAAGTTCCATTCTGGACACTTCTTCTCGGCAAAACTTTTTGTCCCGGTCAAAGTATACATTTTATATTGTAATTTTACCAGCTTATCAATCGTTCTAGATGCAGGAACTCGTTCTCGTGTTGTTAGAGACGCAGGTATTTTTCCCTGGAAATAGTACATTACCTAACAAGTGCGGTAAAGTACTTTTTTGACGAGTGTGAGGTTGCAAAACGAGCCGAAGGCGAGTTTTGTAATCATACGAGTCTGCAAATCTCTACCGTACGCGTAAGGTACTGTTTTTTTACGCACAACCTGTAGATAGTGCCACTGACTGCACGCGTAGCGTGCGGAAAGTCGCTACTTTCCGTACGGCGTGCGCAAAACTCCATTACTGATGACCATGAAGATCAACATTGTAGTTGAATAAATACTAAATGAATGAGCTCTGTTATTCGTTGAAATTCATGAGTAAATGAGTAATCTCGTGAGATCCAACATTGCGAGGGAGAGACAGCGATTTTTTAACGTCAGAATGAGGAATAGAATGGCTATTGCTACGGCTGCCCTAATTACACGTACGAAAGTGCTTTATAAAGAATATTTTTTATAAGGAATTGAAACTTTTTTCTATAAAGAATTGGAACTCTTTTATAAAGACTTTATAAAAACGTTATGAAGACTTTATAAAGACGTTATAAAGTCTTCGTAAAGTATTTTAATAAGTGTAACACTGCAGGACTCCATAAATGGAGAATTTTGCTTACTGTTCATACTTCTGGATTCAACTTTATCACTGCTACCATTACACCTCGGTAATGAGGGGGAAGAAACAAAAGTTCAGGGTTCGAGGTAAGAGTGAATGTATTTACCATGAGATCTGAGGTACTTTAAGGCTCCTAGTGCTGAATCATTTTTCATATATTCCTAGGAACTTTTCTAATTTTTAGAAAAAAATATCCAATAAACAGAAAGTTATGGATTTTAGAATATAGGAAAACTCATGAATCAGTGGATTAATATAAATGCGGGCTCTGGTACGGTTTTGGAAGTCCATTCTTTCGTTAGTACAACAATATTCATGGTAAAGTAGTAGAAAAAAATAAGTCCGACAATAGAATGCAGATAAATTTGCAAAAATCGTAGAAATTATTAGAATTTAGAAAATTCATTAAGAAAACTTTTGTTGAAGAGTATGCAATCCTCTATGATATAAAATTTTCTAGATTTCGCTCTAAGCCCGCTTGTTTCAGATTTATCATAAAACCCAAAGAACAAAAACAGTTTCCACTTTTCACCATAAGATTTTTTCATATTTTCCTAAAAATTTACATAATTTCTTGAATTATCTATTTTCATCACCCGTTGCTTTGCAGAGCAAAACAGTCTTTGTAATTTCATATACAGCATTTCAATGGTTTCGAATTAAAATATTCCCTCTTTCTCATTAAATGTGATCTTTAGAGTCCAGGCTGGCTGTCCTTTATGAGCTCTCGGTGGTAAATGAATTTCAATCGCCTCATTTTCTTTGTGCCACTGTAAATAAATTAACGTGGTAGTAATAAAGAAATTTAAGGACTTATCAATCGATAAATTACCTCAACTTTTCCAGAATAACCAAGGATTTTCATTGTATAGGATTTATCCGTTGGCAGAGCACCAAGCACGAGCGTATTGTCATCTGGCCAATTCAACATTATAGCATAGATGGTTTCAAAATTTTCAGCAGCTGTGTACCAAGTGTATCTACTTATTGTATCATTCTGAGCTGTCCAAGGGACACTATTGTAGATAGCCTCGCCATTAACTTTCAACCAACGTCCTGAAAGATCAATCGACTAAATGAGTTTCTTAAAAATCAAATGAACAAAATTCTTGCTCTACGAGGGTTCTTCCATTTTTTACCTAAAGCTAGAAGACGATCCTGGAAAATTGGAGCAATAATTCCGTCTTTCGTGGGTCCAACATTAATCAAGAGATTACCACCGCAGCTAACAGTAGTTACTAACTCTTTTACCAACTCTGCAGCTGTTAGATAATCCTCTAGTGGAGCATTTCTACGGTATCCCCATGATTTCTTGTCAATTGTCATGGCGTTCTCCCATTTATGTGGTAAGAGATGACCTAGAGAACATTTTTCGAGTTGAATTTAGTGAGGTTCATGAAGAATGAATTCATAAAAGACCGTTTTAATAAAAACATTCTATAAATTACAAAAAAAAATCGAAAACAACATTCAGAAGCTTTATTGTTTCTGAAATGTTTTCGAAAAAATATCATTATGATATTTCAAATTACGCGCCTTCACTACGGAATTGATTAATTTATTCATTCTAAAAGAATAAAATTACCAGGATTATATCTGTCAGCACAAGAGTAGAAACCGCCGTGTTTACAAGCAGTTCCATCACCCCACCTGTCATTGACCACTACTGTATTTTTGACAGGACTGTCATTATACAAATAGGCAAGGAATTCTTTTGACTTCCAGTAAGTATCTGATTCTCCCTCATCTCCATCACTCCAAAAAACTTCTGGCTTATATTTTTCAACAATTTCTAACATTTCTGGAAATACTTTATTTCTAACAAATTCATCTGTTTTGAAATGAGATTTTTGATCTGCAAGGAATATCGGATTGTACCATTCAAACAGAGAATGATAAAGACCAAAGTGTATTTTTGAATTGTTCCTCACAGCTTCTGCTAGTTCACCTGTAATAAGAACAAGGGTCCATAATTATTTTTTGATCCTTAGTTAATCGCTCATGAACGTAATTTTTTATCATTTTAATGTTCTCCTCGTAATTTTGATGATCAAAAGATGATTCAATGGAAAAGCAATGAATTTTTCAAAGAAAGAATGATTAAGGATCAATTTGAAAATCAAATTCTAAGAATGAAATTCAATTGGAGTCTTATCTTAGCTTTCATTCATCTTCTTTATCTTCAGAAATCTGATATTTACCAACTAAATCTCTGTGGGCTCCAACATCCATAGAATTCCAACTGTAAGAGTATTTGGACGGCCAAAGTGCATATCCCTCATGATGTTTACTGGTAAGAACCACGTACTTGGCACCAGAAGCTTCAAATAATTTGACCCATTCTTTAGGATCGTAGAATTCAGCGGTAAAATCACGAGCAAAATCTTGATACGTAAAATTAGGTTTGTAATTTTTCTCCATGAAATTTGTGTATATGCTCGGAGTTATTTCCCCTGTAGAATAAATATTAGATTAATTCATCAAAAATTGTGTTGCTGGAAAAAAAAAGCTGCAAAAATTATTCGTCGAAATTTTTTTTGTCTTGCAGAAACGGTTTCTTGACGATTTTTCCTGAATCTCATTACTCTCAAGACCATAATTTTTTTTAAATTATAAAAATAGATTTCTTACTTTTCCAGAAATTCCAGAACCATTCAGAGCCGAAACTTGGAACACTGTAAACTCCCCAGTGAATGAAAATTCCAATTTTTGCCTTGTCATACCAGCTTGGAAGCTCTCTGGCATCCAAACTTTCCCAAGTTGGGAGAAATTTTTTAGGTGAAGTTGCAAATAATTTCAATACTTTATCAAGCCGCTCTAGTTCATTCCTAGTGTTATGCACGTCTTGGAGAACCTCCGATTGGACAGTAATGATGAGGCAAAATACAAGTGATACGTGAATTATCATCTTGCTATATAACTTATTATTATTATTATTATTATTAATTACTATTCATATGCCAATGAACAGTATTCGATGCAGCAGATCTCAATTGTAATGCAAATGCTTCTCTCTGATTTCCAATTTATACGTTACATATTATAATCTTATCGTTTTCATTGATCAACAATCAGCGATAATAGACGCACTGGAGCAATGACTGATAATGATTTTCGTAACTCTCTCGAATAAAATTAGACTAGATTATGGCAATCAATTAACGATCTGATTATTGAATGCGATTATTTCATTTGCCATATTATACGGAAAAATTGATCCAATTTGATGAATCGAATTGAATTCCAGAAATGTCAATGGAAAATTGAATTATTTACAATATATTGAAATTGAGATGAAACACTTGAGATCTTGACCGCGACACGTCGAGTACTGAACACAATATAATCACATATCCCCTCTCTTTTTAGAATCTGGTATCTTTCCATGTATGCGATTGCAGAGAGTGGGGACAAGCACGAGTGAACTCGTGTCCAGAGTATAGTCATAGCACGATTGGACAATCATTTCGAAAATTTATTAAAATATGGAAAAAAAATCGAAAAATTGATGCATGGATTTAGATCTTATGATTGGGATGAAAGAAATTAAAAGTCGCAGGAATGAGAGAAAAAAATTGAAATTTATTATTCATGTTTTTAAGTGTATACATATAGTACTCTGAGGTAAATTCCATCATTCTATTTTCTGAGCTTTTACCTGAATCCTGAAGTTGTAGAATTAATAAGTTCGTAAATAATACCATTCGGATCACAAGATCCGTCACATGTGTTTGTCTCCAATTTTTCTATAAGTTCCAATGCTGGTTCCAACAATACACAATCCCTTTCTTCCCCAGAAAAATGATATCTGATGCGAATAATTGCATCTAGTACCTCAAATGGTATTTTTCCACGAATGTGTGTCTGTATAGATTTTGTTAATGAAAATATATACTCAATATTACTATTACCAAATGGTAACCCGGGAAAAAATCGTCATATATGAACATATATGTACATTAGGGTGTTTCATTTGAAGCGACTATTTTTTTTTCTTCGCGGACACTCCGAAATATTGTTGTAGAGGCTGAAAAAGGAATTCCGCTAAAATTTTAGACCTTAATTTCAACTCTAAGTACTTCCTTTTTCATTTTGAATTTTTCCCATTTAAAAAGCACGTATTTCGAATGAATTTTTTTTTAAATCGCTATAACTTTGCCGCATTTTACGCGATCGTGTTTAGGTACATGGTTTCTCGTAGGGTATTTGATGCTCTCTGAACGAACTTTTGACAATTTTACTCCAGCTTGAGTCATATCCCTTTTATTAGCTGTAGATGTCGATTTTTTTGTTTTTTTCACAAATTTGTAAGAATATTGGGGAAATGGCTCATCTGATCAAAAAAATGTAGAGACAAAATTTGTAGGAAATTCAATTTTCTACAAAAATGGTCTCAACAATTATGTCGATAGCACGCATAGTTTTTAAGATATGAGCAGTTGAATGCATTATAGTTGAGAAAATTCGCTTCTTATTGAGACAAAATAATTTCAAGTTTAAGTAGATAATTGTTAATGATTTTTTCGACACACTCCATTCTTTTTGTAGTACTCAATAAGCTATATTTTGGAGAAAATATTTCATAATTATTATTGATTCCGGAAGAAACTTAAATTCACAGAACGTCTTCAATAAAATGAAGAAAAAATTGAGAGTAATATTGTTTTTGAGTTTTCAATAAACTATCGAATAACGAAAACATAACTCATGAACGTTATTGAACATTTACATTTCATTAACATTATATAATGTGTTTTTTGTAATTAATTTATTAATAAATTTATTTGTTTAATGGCGACATTGCCTCGTGGATGGGAGGTGGAGAAAAGATGTGAGAATCAAAAATTCGATGGTAAATATAGTAACTCGCAATAGCTCAACGGTAGAGCACCTGACATGTAATCAGAGGGTCGTGGGTTCAAATCCTGCTTGCGCATTACATATTTTTTCCGGAATTTGATTCTCTTAAAAATTTATTAATAAAAACTAATTTATTAATAAATTTATTTGTTTAATGTGTTTTTTTTTACAATAAACAGCTTGTAATCGTAATTGAAACGTTTTAAAAATGAGAAGAAATATAAGCTTATAGTGATCAATTATAATGCACGCCAATAAAGCACTGCTGGTATTCGCGGTAACTGAAAATGCTTCTTCAAGGTCAAGCAGTGCCGTAAACATGAAAAACAAACAGCACGGAAAACGGGACTGTAAGAAAAAAATTTAAAAATGGGTGAAATAGCCCAAGAATTTTACATTTACATCATTACATTACGATTCAATGAATATAATTTTCAATAAATAACGGAGTATCAATTGATTAATTTTCTTTCAGAACTTTTGCAGCAGCTCCAAGTGGAAAACATTTATTCATGCTACTTCTATCATCAAAAAGTGTGAAATGAACTTAGTTGGTGAAGAAAATCTTCACCTGATTGAACTTTAAATAAATTAATTTTAATAAAAAGGATATTTTCTCAATCACAACACATTTAACTGCTTATAACTTGGAAAACATGCGTGTTATCGACATAATTGTGAAGAACATTTTTGTAGAAAATTCAATTTCCTACAAATTTTGTATCCACTTTTTTTTGATCAGATGAGCCATTTCCCCAATATTCTTGGAAATGTGTGAAAAAAACCAAAAAAATCGACATCTACAGCTAATAAAAGGGATATGACTCAAGCTGGAGTAAAATTGTCAAAAGTTCGTTCAAAGAGCATCAAATACCCTACGAGAAACCATGTACGTAGACACGATCGCGTAAAATGCGGCAAAGTTATAGCGATTTAAAAAAAAATTCATTCCAAATACGTGCTTTTTAAATGGGAAAAATTCAAAATGAAAAAGGAAGTACTTAGAGTTGAAATTAAGGTCTAAAATTTTGACGGAATTCCTTTTTCAGCCTCTACAACAATATTTCGGAGTGTCCGCGAAGAAAAAAAAATAGTCGCTTCAAATGAAACACCCTAATGTCACATATATATATATATATATATGAGACATATATGTACATATCCCATGTAGGGTTTCCCGACATCCACAGGGTGGCCAATGTTCGGGCCAAATTATTTTATACGATTTTGGGCAGTCGATCAAAGGCCAAAGTACGAAACAATATCGGGGCGTCGATATTGGTTCCGCTAATAAGCCCGATATTCTTCCCAACGTCGAGCCCTGTATATTGGGATGGTGAGTTAGATCGTAACTCGGTTCTATATCGAGTAGCCGAATATCGGGAAACCTATATCTATCCGAAATCGCACGTAATTCGCGTAACCGAAGTTCGGCTGCTCTACTTTTGACGAAAATATTTCCAACAATAAGTTGATAATTTTTCTTTTTGATTAATTGTCATATTTTTTTATTTTCCAATATAACGATTGAAAAATCACGCCATAATTGATTTTCCTTCAATTATTCTTCTTGCTAATGATTAATTCGTGAACTAAATTTAAAAAAATATAAAAATAATAAATAAATGTAAAATAGAATAGATATAAAAATTGATCAAGACAAAAATCTTCTCTTTCTGCCATCAAGTGATTCGATCATCAATAGAGGAAAAAATAATACTGAAATAAAACTTTAATTTTCAAAAATAAGGGAATTTTCTGTAAAAAAATGAATATTCCATTACGAGAAATATGTAGTTTTGTTCCTCGGTTCTTACTTCATTTTATTATATTCCTCTTAATAAAGATAGCCATATAAACAATATAAATATCGATATGAATTTAGACCAAATGATTTTTAGATTCATATAGACAGTATGATTCTGTCAAAGTCGAATAGAGTCCAGTCGGCAGCGCGCAAGTTTCATCATCCGACGATCGAGGGTTCAAAACCGCCTGTGGGAACTAAAATTTGTAATGATAAAAATGACTTTGAAACGATTAACATTGAAATATAAATAATAAAAATATAAAATTACGGAATCTTAGAAAAAAAAAATGATAATTTTCTTTTTATTTTATGTTTAAAATGTGTTTTTATATTATTGAGCGTCTGTCGAGTTCGATATCGGACTCGATGTTGGGCGTATATCGTAGCGCTAAGTCGAAATTCGTCACATCGAATTTAGCCCGATGTAGGGCCGAACTCAAAACCCTATATCGGGTCGAAATCGGATGCGATGTACGCCCTATTTAGTTTTCGATTTCGGCCCGCTGTGACATGCCATTATTGGCTCGAAGTTCGCACCAATATAGTTCCCCTATATCGAAACTCGGCAATTCGACATCGCCCCGAATTGCGGCCAGTTTCGGTTTCCTACATGGGATATGAGACATATATGTACATATATGAGACATATATGAACGTATATGGACATACATGAAACATATATGTGCATGTATGGACATATATGGGCATACATGAGCATATACGGTCGTATGATCCTGTGGAAACTGAGCAGGTATGGGCATTTTTTTTTTTTTTTTTTTTTTTAAGTGTTTATTTATTTAAGCCTGTGTACATCTTTTTTTTTTTTTTGATCACCCAATAAACAAGGTAGTATACATTTTTTTTCTTAACAACAGTTTCTATTCATGCAAAAAAGTCTTGATTTAAGACGTGCTTTGCTAAGATACATTTTTGTGTAGAGTACACTTTTTTTTTTAACATAATTATTCGAGCTGATTGAGCACGTTTTATTCACAATAAATGGTCGAATTTATTTTGTAACCATGTTCCCTCTTTGAGGTGTTATCGAAGGGGAAGGCTTCGAAACCCCTTCATTGCGAGCAGGTATGGGCATATATGAGCATATATGGGCATATATGGAACGTATGAAAAAATGCTCACTCAATCCATATAAGAACGTGAAAATGATAAATTTGAATAATTAATGGTAAATGCACGTTCTTTTAGTTGTTTACCGCTTACTTTGAGAATTAAAAATTCTGCCAGCATTCGAAAATCAGTTTTTTCGGTATCACTAAATTATTTACAATGATTGAAATAATTCAATTGAATTCACTTTTTCTAAGTCCGAAAGACATTGATCACTACAGTGCACGTCCCGAATAAGGCGTCTTCGAATAAGGCGCAATGTTTATATTCGCGATGAGTTAATTCCCCCACCATCGGACTTCTCCTCCAGCGCTGTTCTTCAGGTCTCGATGTTTTGAATAAGGCGTTAGCGAGAAAAAGGAAAAATAAAATTATTTTTGGATAATTTATCTATTATTAAACTTTCTTTCAACTTCGGTTTCATTTTTAATTTTTAACAAAAATAAGAAAATAATAGTTTAATATTTTTTTTCTCACATATCATTCAAAATATTCAAAGAATCTGTTAAAAAATTGACTGACATTGATGGATCTTTTGTTCTACCATTATTGTTTATTTCATCAGGGATAATTCCATTATTACAAGTTTTATCAGGGATACCATGAAGATCAGGCTCGAAATACGATTTATCGAGGCTTGCAGAGATCAAATTACTTTCATTGCACCTGTCTGAAAGCTCATTCATAGCCTTCACTTGAGCAATGATTTCTATGTCCAGTTTTGAATTCCTTTAACCGAATGCCTTATTGCGGACAGCTCGACCCAAAATACTGCGCGTTGATTTGGCAAAAGGAGTGGGGGAACAACGATTCCAGGAATCGCCTTCCCCTACAAGACTCTTACACGCCTTATTCGAGACGTGCACTGTATATCAGGATCAAAATTCATTCAACAAGTATGTGAAATGCGAATAGCGAAGGTGGTAGGATGATGACTCATCATGTGACGGTCCCGGGTTCGATTCCAGCTGGATGTTTTTTTTTCTTTTTTGCTTCCGAATGGAAGCTTTGTAATCGTAATTTTTTTCGATTTTGAGATTTCATCATAATATGACTGCAAATGACCCAAAACGTCGAGATCCGTCGTTTTTAAAAAATGTCTGTGTGTATGTGTGTGTGTGTGTGTGTGTGTGATGACGCATTTTCCGCTTTACTCTGAAGTGGGGTTAGCTAGCGATCTGAAAATTTTACCATAAGTTCGCCATGCGTGCCCCAAGCTCTCACAAAAATTTCAGCTAAATCGGCCGGATAGTTTTTGAGAAAAATGAAAATGTTGAAATATCGTTTTTTCCACTTTTCTCGATGAAAAATGGAATCACAGCGTCCAGTCTCCGCGAGGAGATGCGCGTCCAAGAGCCGCATCTTTGACCCCCGGGATGGTGGGAGCTCAGATTTTTACTTTAGCCAGTAGAAAACTTTTGATAAATTTTTCGTGAAAATCTTGATTCCACGATAACTTAATAAATAATTGAGCTAGAGATCTCAAATTTTGTGAGGTTATACATCTGATGAGCACAAAGGTTGGTATTGAAACTGGGCGGAATCGGTCCAGTAGTTTTTTAGATATTAGCATAGAAACATCAGAAAAAGCAAGCTATATCTGCAAAACTATTCAATTGATTTTATTTGGAACAAACTTAACCCTCTGAGGCCTATTTTAGTTTTCGCATTCCACGCACAGATCAGTCATGCCAGTTTTTTTTTTTTTTTTTTTTTTTTTTTTTTTTTGGAGGTGGGAAAAATCTTACATGAGACACCCGCAGATGGGATGCGGGTAGTGTCAGATTCTTACTGACTAAAAAACCCACCTCCGTGACATCATTCATGCACTATGCTGCAAACCACTTTCGCTTCACTTCAGCATTGACATTGTCTCCAGACGCTGTGACGTAGCGCTCTGATGTCATCTTCTTTCTTATCAATCATTGTGTGGATGATTTCAGCTTCCCTTGTTGCTTGTTAGGCTGATCATCATGCTAATCTTATTGAATTATGTCCGGTATGAGCTTTCAACTCAAGACTCTCTTCGTTTCATCTGTCGGACATAAACATCGTGTGACTGACATTGTCTATCATTCCGCATCAAGGGCATTGGTCCGTCTCTGCTCTCTTCCTCCTGAATAGGAATTTTCTAAAGCAACTGTGTCCAGATAAAGCTTGCGGATTAATCCTCAGAGGGTTAAAAGGTCTTGGCTATGCGTCATTTGTGTTATAACTTTTAGAATTCTTGAAATAATAATTCTAGGGAACCATTCACAAAATTGATCCTCCATGAATTTCCATTTTCCTATATGTTTTCCTGAGGAGGGCAATATATCTGAATTAATTATCGTGAAGTAAATCTTTTTTTATTGAAAGATGAACCCATTGTCGTTGTGACTTAATCATTTGCCAAATTTGAAAAATATCTTATATCCCAAATATATTGATATTTGCATAAATTCAACATTCTTAATTTATATTTGTTGAAAAAGTATCAGCTGCGTCGGTTAATAATCCCAGTTTTATGAAAGGTATGTTTTTGACGATAATATATTAATATATTCTAAAAAAAATCATTTCAATGATAAAATTGATGATAATTAATAACGAGATCAACTATATACTTTCTTCTTCAAAATTATAAGATTATTTTTAATCACGTTCTCTTCACATAATTTTCGTTCAATCACAACTACCAATTTTTATATATATGCATAGATGAGGATTGACTGAATCAGATGAATCTTTTCCATTCATTTGATCAGGTGATAAATCATCTACTTCATACCACTCATCGAATTTAAGAATATACGCTGTGTAATGTCCAATATTCTCTTCACTTATGATTAGGGCCGGAGACTTCATTTAAATTTGAGTCTCACTAAGTTGCTAAGCAACTAGGATACTCGAATCAATAAATAAGTTTGATGATTGAATAAAGTTCGGAATGTCAAAGTGACATTTGTGAGTTTTCGGGCGTTTGTAATTTCTCCGCGAGTTTCGCTCAAAGTTCCCCTCAGAGTTCCGCTCAGAGTTCTTTCAGAGTTCCCCTCAGAGGTCTGCTCAGAGTTCCCCTCCGAGGTCTGCTCAGAGTTCCCCTCAGAGGTCTGCTCAGAGGTCGCCTCAAAACTCAAATGTGCGAAAACTTTCACAAATGTCACTTTAATCTTTCAAATATCATTCAATCATCAAATTTATTTATTGATTCGAGTATCTTAGTTGCTTAGCAACTTAGTGAGACTCAAATTTAAATGAAGTCTCCGGCCCTACTTGTGATATCTGAATCTATAAAATTCACTATCCCAGTTAAAATATATCGTTCATGATCGTTCTTCAATATTTGTGGAAATTTGTCCAACGATACTCTCAAATTATGATCAGACAAACATTCTATAAAAAGATGATTATTGAAGTATATTTTTCCAATTTTACAATTATGACCTCGTGGACATTTAATGTGTCTCGTAGTCATTATTTCTTCAATCGTTAAGAATTATTTCGACTTCTGAAATGAGATAGTTTATATCAACTTGATTGATTCATGCTATCTATACATTATATTTTCCTTGTATCGATTTTTGGTAGCACAATTTTAGTATTGAGAAAAAATTCAAAGTTTTGAAATTTTCAATTTTGAAAATTTCTCATTGCAGAGAATTTTATCATAAGCAACCTTGAATTAGGCTGAGTTTGGGCAAGGCTAAACTCGAATTAGCTAATTTGACTATGAAGTTGAAGCTCAAGATTTCAATGGAATATGACTCAAGATGTTCCAAAAAGTAGAAATATGACAATAAAAAAGAATTTTGTTACTCATAGCAAACGAGGGGATTCTCATCATCTTTAGAACATTCAAAGAGATATCATATTTAACAAAAAGAACATGAATTGACGTGATTAATATGAATAAGATCAGTGATGGTAGTTTTTTTTTTTTTTTTTTTTTTTGATGGTAGATTTGAAATTAAAAAAATTTATTCGGAAGCTTTCTGCCAATTGCATTGGCAGAATATTAAATGTAAGATTCTCAAATTACGCACAAGTAATGGGGCTCCTGCTTGTTTTTCAATTCAAATCGTTATTAATGAAGAATTGAGTGATCAAGGGAATTAATACTGATGTATTATGTTCATATATTAGAACATTTCGATTATATATTCCGGTAAAATATCGACATACATACCCATATATGATCATATATGCCCATATATGATCATATATGGGACTGCTAATATCTTTATAATTTGCATATATGATCATATAATGGCCATATATGTTCATATATGTTCATATATGAGATGACCATGCATCGTTATATATGCTAATGGACCATACATAACCATACATGACCATATACGGACATATATGGCCATATATGTTCGTATATGGCCATATATGCCATTTGATCGCACATGAACATATATGACCATATATGGGCATATATGTCGATTTTTTCCCGGGAAGCTAAAAGTTTCTGAGGCAAAATCGGCTATTTGACGAAAGTTGCATTCACCAGATGTATTTTCATATTCTCTAACATAAATCCAAAAACCTTCAGGTAAATGTGATGAAAAGTGTTCTGGCCAAGGAATTTCCACGAGATTCTCCCATTGAGACTTCACAGTAGATATAGTATTTTCATTAAGTAATTCTAGAGGTAATGTCCTGAAATTGCTTCTTCCTCTCTCTTTGAGAAAAATTGTTCAGTGATTCATAGAATTGGAAATCTTTTGGAAATCGTCGAATAATTTGACAACACAATTCCCTAATGAAAGTCCTACCTTGCTCTTCTATTCCACTGATCGTATCAGATGTTAAAACCTTACTGCGTAATTCTTCTTCTTTAGTCTCAGTGAAAGTAGATCCATAATTCAGATTTGGGGATTCAACTTGAAGTTCCTCATTAGCAAGAATTTCTTTAATTTTTTCCAAATTTTCGTTTGTCATCCCTAGGAAATTCATTTATACCGATTTTTTGAATATCTTTTGGGTATAATTTCGGTATAGTAGACATTGGGTAGAATTTCGGTATAATTTTCAGATTATACCCAAATCATACTCAAATAATATGAATATTTTCAGTATATTCGTGAAATTTTTATACCCAAATTATCCCAGCGAAACACCATTGTTTTCTTTTCTTCACTACTAAAATCAAAATATCGTTAATTTTCAAATAGAGAATTGTGAAATTCTTCGATTGAAAACAATGAGTGATCAAAAAAATGAATGAATATGAATTGGTCCGTTCAATTAATCTGTATGAATATCGTCGCCGTAGAAACAAAGAGGCACAAGTGCTATACTTATACATGAAGTGATCGAAATAGCCTGGAATGCCCCATATGCAAAATCTGAAAGAAATTAAAAATTATCAACTCTTGCAAAAAACATTGTCAACAAAAAAATTGAGAATCATTTTTTTTCTGAAATTTCTAAATCAACAAACCTCATTAGACTTGACCACCTGTTCAGTCTCTTTCGCTTTGTCATTCCAAGCGACTAATTGAATTGTAACATCGAAATTGCTCAAAACTGCACTAAAACGTAGTTTGTTTTCTTCTTGTCCAACTACTCTCGTAGCCTCCACATCTGCTACGAAGAGAACAACTTCACTATAAAAAAAAATGGAGTTATCTTATTTTATAGTAATTACTCGTAGAAACTATTCTTTAAGTTATTTGCCCGCTTCGCTACTAATTTGAAATAGCAAAAGAAAAATTCGATGAATGTACTCACGTTGTTTTATCAAACTCTGAGAAACTATTCATAATTTCATAAAAAAATTGAATCATGTTTATTTTGTAATTAAAGTTTTTTATTTGTGTGACAGTTTTTTGCCATCACTCGAGAAATGTTGATTCATGTTATTTTCTCAATGACAGAGAGTTATTGAGAAATTGAGAAAAAGTGTTCATTTGAGACTAAAAAGAGAATACACGATGGCACCAATAAGAAATACAGCAATTATTGAGAGACTGTCGTCTGTTTTTACTGACAACAATGATAAAGGTGATTAACACAAGTTTGTGGGAGTATTGCTTTAAGTAAAAAAATTATATTCCCTATGGTAATGAATTCAGCACACATTTCAAAACATTTTATATTTTTTTAAACAAATAAATTACTATTGAGAAAATGTAAAAAAAATTGAATCTATAACTTCTTGAATTTTCTGCATGTGCGTATTTTTCATTTTTCAAAAATAAATTTATTCGTTGAAAGATAAAAAAATGAAAAATTCTCAAATGTCTGCTATTCTCAGTTCGATTTTTTTTATTATTCTCCTTGATTCATTGAAAAATCAATTTCCTTTCAATTTGCACAATAAAAGTAATTTTTTATTATTCAATGTCATTTTTCAGATATTCAGAAACTGCAAATGAGCTTCGCCCAAGTCGTGGAGCAACTTGGTGAATTTTTAACGAGTACAGATGTAAGTGTACATGAGAATGGAGTTTGTTCGCTCTCTACAATAATTCAGGAGCTGCCCCAGGAATTTCTGAATGAGCAAGAGCTCCAATCACTCACATCTTTCTATTGTGATTGATTACCGGACCACCATAGCGTTATTTCAGCTGTTATCTTCGGGATTTTGGCAATGGTAAATATGGAGAATAGCGGCCTTTCAAAAATAAAATTAATTCAAAATTAATTTAAATTACCTCGGGAAGGGAGGTGGAGAAGATACGAAAATATATCGAAATCAAAAATTTGAAGGTAAATAGTGGAACTCCCAATAGCTCAATTGGACTTAATATGTCCTTCAGAGCACCTGACATGTAATCAGATGATTGTGAGTTCAAACCTCGCTTGCGCATTCCCTATTTTTTCCGAAATTTGATTCTGTGATTTTTAAAATTTTAAAAAAGGCCCCTAATCTGCATATTTACCTTGGCAATTGTACAAATGATTAATTTGTCTAAAGACTCGCCTGCCAACCTTCTTCACAGCCTCTTTCAGCACGTCAGATCTCAATCAGAACTCCAAGAAAATCGTAGAAATATTTATTTTATTTCATTTTGTTATTTTTAGAAATTAATTACAACTCGAAGATGTAATTGAGCCAAAAAAAAATATATTGATATTTAATTTAAATAATCTATGATAGTATAAGACGTTGATGTAATGAAAAGAAAATGTAATTTTAAAATGTCAAGAATTTATGTATACAATAATGATAATGATATTTTGAATAGTCTCAATAATGATAATGAGATTCTATTGTTGGTGAATAAAAGCGGCATAAACTAGTTAATTTTTGAATTAAAAAAAATCCCATTGATACCGTATGATTTGAGTAATATTTGCGCATTTTTTAGTAATAAGATTATAGGAATTATTTACGGTGATAATGCGGTAATACACATATGAAAAAAGTGTATAGGAATTTTCTATAGGACATTCCTATAGGAAAATCGTATAGCGAAACGTATACATCTGCGTATATGGAATTCGGATATTTCCTATACGAATAGAATTTGTTGTGTTTCTATACGCAAATTAGATTTCATCCGTATAGAAATAAATCCTATAGGAACTCCCTATACACTTTTTTCATACGTGTAATGCAGCAATAATGCGGTAATAATGCTGTAAATATGCTGCATATTAACGGTATTATTTCGGTATTAATTTCGTGGTTATACCGTTCAAGTACCATAAATATTCCGTTTTTTTACCGTAATAATGCGATAAGTATTTGGTAAAAAAAGTGACCAAAATAAGTGAAATAATGCGGTAAAAATGCGGTACTTTTACGATGTAACTACGGTATTTTTTCTGCATTTCCAAAACCGTTAGGGCATGCCCTACACTGCAGTGCTGCAGCAGCACTGCAGTAGCACTGCAGTGCTGGTGTACATAGAGTCGTCGAAAGTTATTAGCTGCTCTGAAATAAATTATTATAAAAAGAATACCTTAAAATATGCACTTATGGTTTTCTAATTTTTCTACATATGCATATTTTTCGTGTTTTTCTCAAATATATTGGAAAAAAATATCAATATTCAGTATCATGGAACAATGAATGATAAACTCACATCCCCTCAATTTATTTTTAATTCTCAATAAAATGCATTCTTTGAAGAACTAATGTATTGAATAAGTTAATAGAGCATTCATATCGCATTTAATTACATTGAATAAACAGAATCTTTCTTTTTCCCTCTCTCATAATGATAAAAGAGGGTGCGTGGAACCCACGTGACAGAAGTGAAACCTCTTATACATGAGCCATTGGTCATTTTACACTTGGCTTTGGATTAAAATATCTCGAAAACTATGCAAAATTTATCGAGACATGCTGCGAATGAAATTTAGAGGGAAGATTGACGAACAAAATAAGAAGAACGCTGTTTTTCTACGACCAGTAGTTTCCGAGATATCATTTTTTGAATGAGTAGTTCAGAAACAATGGATGACGCCCGATAGCAAATAAATGAGCGCTTGGACGTCCTTTCTGAATTTTTCATTCAAAAATCGATATCTTAATAACTGCGAGTCGTGAAAAAACGGAGGTTTGCTTATTTATTCGTTAATCTTCCCTCTAAGTTTCATTCACAGCATGTCTCGATAACTTTTGAATAGTTTTCGAGATATTTCAATCCAAAGCCGAGTGCAAAATGGCAATTTTTTAAGAAATAAAGAGCAAAAATTATGAGGTGGAGCATGGATATTTTTCGGTCGTGTTTCATGACAACTCCTCCTTTGAATGACAATTTTCCGTAATTTTTTAAAAAATCATTTAGATAAATTCCCATATTTTTCTCCGTGTATTGAAAAGAAAAAATAAAAAACACAGGCTTCCCCCACCATCCGGAGAGCGACCCGACGGCAGCAACAAAAATTTCCCCTTCCCCCCACTACTCTACTACCACGTTCCCCTCAAAGCCTTACACTCGTTTCGTGACGCGAGAAAAAAGTTGGTACCTTCCCAAAAGAAGTTTCACTTCAATAGAAAATAAATTCAACACTTACCCATTTTTTCAGATGAAAATTCTTCCAACAAGAAATGCTTTTCGTCAACTTCTCGCGTCATAATTTTCAATTTCTTTAAAACAATTGACGAGTCGTTAATTGCTTTCGATTAAAATCGAATGTTATGGAAATCAGAATGATTTCCATGAAAGTACGGCCACATGCCGGCGTTTTTGACGCTGGCGTCAGCGTCAAATCGGGTCACGTGACAACACTTTAAATTTCCCGCTGCTGAACAAAAATTAGCGATAAATCGAAGCGTCAAACAGCAGCCTCAACATGGCTTTTTACAAGCAGTTAAGCGTCAGTAGATGATAGAAAATAGCGGTTATTTTCTGAATCTATGCTGTTATTATTTACTAAAACATTTTTTAATATGTACCTCATCTGAACTCATGATTTTTAATACTTTATGACAACAATATTGACGTTCCTTTTCCAGCGATAAAGCTCAGATTGTTGAGCTTTCTGCTACTTGTCGCTCAATTTCTCATTAGTGGCGGGAAATTCAAAATATTGTCACGTAACGCGATTTGACGCCAGCGTCAAAAACACCTGCATGTGGCCGTACCTTAACATTCTGAATGAGCCACCGGCATTTTGCTAACTAATCTCAAACGTTATTAACGCGATCGATTAACCGTTCGATCACTCTTCTTCTCCTTCCTATTTCTGCCGCGCGAGCGCGTCGCTGGTCAAACTTTATGGAGGGATATTTAAAAAGGAAGAAATTTCGAAAAGGAATTGACATTAATTCTAATTATTGCTAGGAAAAATTATAAATCAGAAGAGAGAAGGAGATAAGAAAGGAGGAAAAAAGATGGTGAGATAGGTGATAAGCCAGCTAGCAAGAGAAAGCAAAAAATTTCCTAACTTCAGAGGGTAAACTAAAGAAAAAGGAGAAGTGGAGTGGATGTATTTGCAAAAAATTTATTCAATTTTTCTACCGATTTAGCATCATAGTTTTAGTTCTTTGAGATCAATAAGTACAATATTATCATGGAGTATCAGATTGTTATCATTAATTGTATGGTTTTTCCAATTGGATAATCTAAGCTGATGATTGTACATGACTTCTCTCTGTTTTCGCCTCAAAATTCATTGTATTCAAAATTAATTTATTTTTTATTGAATTATACATGGAAATTTCGGAAGAATAGAAGATGTTTATTTGAGTTTTCGATGTCAGTAATTGAGACGAGTGCCCCGAAGTCATAAATTTAATTAATTTGTTTTATTTGTGGAATGTTCAATTAAGTCGATAAATACATGAATTCTTTTATTAATACGAAGTATTTATGAAATTGAAGAAAAATTGTTCATTTAAATAATAGTGTTTTGAACCATTCTAACAAGTTTTGAGAAATGAGAGTGAAAAAATGTAGATTAATCTACTCAAAGAAAAGGTGTTTCTATTCGTGCAGTCAAAAAATTTTTTGTATAAAATCGTTAAAAACAATTTATACGAGATAAAATTTTTTCAATTTGATGAAGTGAATCAGTAAAGAATTTAATGAGGCATAAAATAAGTCTTAGAAACAAGAAATCAATTGAAAATTGGAAAATTTCCTATGCTTTTTACATTCCTCCATTTTTTCAAGTTTTGAAGGAATTTTCAAAGCCACAGAAAATTTCACATTTTTCAACCAATTTTTTGTTTCAAGACTTATTTTCTTCCTCATTACATTCTCTACAGATTCACTTGATCAAATTTGAGAATTTTATCTCGTATGAATTGTTATTAACGATTTCATACAAAAAATTTAACTTTTTTTTTTTACTGTACAGATAGAAACACCTTAATATTCAACTGACTCGATCTCAACTCAATTTTTGAAGAAAGAAAAGGAAATTGAAGATAACTCATTGAGAATAAAACATCTCAAAAAACAATGGAGTTTCGAAAAATTTTGCGAAGTTTTTTTTTTGCAACTCGCGATCTTCTCCACAAAAAATTGAAAATCTTTAATAATTAACGAAACATCCTTGGAAAGGATGTAATGAGCTTATCATCTCTACAAAAACAAATTTTCCCTCGAAAAGGCTTCTAATCCGTCTTAGATTTTTTGGATGTCGATGCTTCAGCTGAGGAAACTAATGATCGTTTATGTTCAATTAGTGGGAGAGTCAAACCAGCTTTCATGATTTCAATCTCAGATAGCTTCTCACCAGCAACTTCTTTTATTGAATCGACAGAATCTACCACAAGAGAAACTGGAGAATCTAGAAAGAAAATAAAAATATAGTACTATTTCTTGAAATTCAATATCTCTTCAATCAGCTTAATTAAATCAGTAGTGAAGACGTAAAACAAGAACAATTTCTCTTTCTTCCATAGTTTTTCGAGAATATCTCCGAAACTATTGGAGATATGCTCTTTTTGGTCTAGGGAATCTTTGTATCTCTTGAAATTTTTTACAAAAAAAATATCAGATCAAAATCGCTTTATCTCGCTTAGTTTAAAAAATATTCGAGAATGATCACAAAGATAAGTCGATCTGTACAGTTCAATCTATTCATTACTGAAATTAAATTGAGAATCTTACATTCACGCTGCATGCTTCCTACGATTTCCACCAAATCTCCTCTGCGAAATTTGCAATTTTCATCGAAATTCGTAATACGAACGGGCAATTTGTAGGTGCCATCAGTTATGGCTCCCGAGCCATATGCACTGGTTGGCCCATTATTAGTCCACTGATTAGTTTTTACAAAAGTTGCTCGAACGGTACCTTGTACACCTGTAATCATGTATATAGAATTAATCAAATACCGAAATAGACCGATATAAATCTTTCAACTTGTATTATTGACTTACGAATTTTTTTCTGAATATGGAAACCGGCCTCTTCCAATGGCACGAGAGGAATAGCCATCGTGGAGTCAGCACGACTCACATTTCTTCTTCCAAATGATTTGAAGACAGTAGTTGGTGTCACCACCAACTGCATGGTCATTTGGGTATTGTTCCATATAGGATCCAGCTTCTTAGCCTGTAAATTTTGAATGTGCAAAATCTGAAAAAAAAAATTATCAACTCTTGCAAAAAACATTGTTAACAAAAAAAATTGAGAATCATTTTTTTTCTGGAATTTCTGAATCAACAAACCTCATTAGACTTGACCACCTCTTCAGTCTCTCTCGCTTTGTCATCCCAAGCGACTATTTCAATCGTATCATTTCCATTGCTCAAAACTGCACGAAAAAGTAGTTTGTCTCTTTTTGCTCCAACTACTTTCGTAGCCTCCACATCTGCTACGAAGAGTACAACTTCACTGTAAAAAAAAAAGAATTATTTGATTTTATAGTAATTATACGTAGAACCTATTCTTTAAATCATTTGACCGTTTCAGTACTAATTTGAAATATCAAAAGAAAAATCCGATAAATATACTCACATTGTTTTATCATACTCTGTGAAGCTATTCATAATTTCAGTGCTGGTATACATAGATTCGTCGAAAGTTATCGGCTGCTCTGGTAGACGTACTAGCGGAACTTCAGCGGAGTTCTCCAGCTCTACAATGTCCCGAGTGCCTGAGACAACCGTCTCTACTTTTTTACTGATGTTCTGGAGTTTTGCCTCAGCTGGCGTCGTCTTGGGGTTGATAGGCACTGTTGTGAGCCCCAACAAAAACTGTAGACATGCTAGGAAAAACGCATGGGAAATACAAATAACCTGCCCGATAAACTTATTGAAAATTATATTTCTAAATACATTTTAATTATTCTACCTGGCTCGAGAAAAAGAAACGGAAATGATAAGCTGCATTGCCGTTCTTATCATTCTTTGTGCTTGGCAACGAATAAGAAAGAAAAAAAGAGAAAAAATAATAAAAGGAGGAAACGAACGAAGTTATTTCGAACGGACAGTAGAGCCCACGCATATCACTTCATAGAAAATTATAATTTTATTACACCAAAGATCAAAGGCAAGCCGACAACCGAGAACGTGAATATTGACATAACACAACGAAGATGATTGAGTAGAGAGCGAGAGATACGGAGCGGTCGCCTTATCATAGGGAAATTTACAGCCCTTAGCACTCATTTATGACCTCTCCCTCCATGCTGAGATCCAGTATTGTGCATCAGTCCAATTGCGCAACAAGAGAGTCATCTACATCGCCAGCAAACATTCACCAGAAATCCAACAACTGAACTTCAACTATGAACCGTTGTTAATTTCTTTCAATTTAAACTGTAAGTTCAATTTTACGCTGAAGCGATTACAATTTTCTTCTATCGTATTGACTCAAATTAGACGTTTGATTTATCCTCAAATAAATTATTTGGTGTTTGGTGAAAATATACAAATTATAACATTTAATTCTGAGTAAACTTGTTTTGTCCAACAACTTCTTCCTGCAGACATCGGTACACTTCAGTGTTTTACCGCGGCAAACCGATCCCTTATTTTTTATTTTAGGTACAACCACAACTGTGATTACTACGAATAATCTACTATTTTCTTTATTAAAACATTATTCAAATCCACGTGTTTTTCGGGTTGTAGCCGTAACGGCACTAAATATTCAAAAAAAGTTATTATTTGAAAAATGTTTAAAAAATGGGCTCTCATAATTTATCGAATTTCGTATAAGTTCATAAGGGCATGCGACCAATAGATGGACACTGACCAAAAGATAAACGATTTCAATTATCGAGGATTCATGAATAAATGAATGATTCTTATGCTTTTCACGTCAATTCCTGATTATTACATTCATGAAAGTCTTCTCAGAAAGTTATCTAATTAATAACTCATACCTCTTATTGGGAGTTCATTCTCGGATGAATTATCGTCTCTCTTTTCTTGGTCCATCTCAATGGCTTGATTATTTGATTATAAAGTCGTTCTCTAGATTACGTCTTGGTGTGGAGATTTGATAGCAGGGAGTATCTAGAAAAACTCGATTCAGAAATACATCACATTAGAAGCCAAAAAATCTTTACAGAATTGAGAAAAAGTTGAATGTAAATAGGTAGTTTCGCTTAACCAGCTATAATTATATTTTTTGCAAATTCTTTTATATTTTTGCTTCTCAATTGATTTATTTTTCTGTAGGTGCGGATTCGATTATTCGACTCCAAGGCTGATAGAGTGAATCCTCATTAAATTTTTCAAAATTAGAATGAACTTTTTCGGAAGATTCTAACCAATTGAACAAAAAAACCATTGATTGGAATTGAGATCACACTACGGGATTTAGTTGAAAATTTTATTGACTCAAATTCCGCCCACCTTCATTAAGGCTTTACATATCCTCGGGCGCGCAAAAACGCCTCGATTTTCGGAAATCATTTTAAATATAAAGTAAAGGAAAAAAAAATTTTCCTAACATGTTTATTCACCATTAGTAAACAATGCAACAAATTTCTTAAAAATTTATAAATTTGAATTTATTCACAACCTAAACACAATGCAACAGTTGAAACAAGCTCATGTGTCAATTGGATGGAAAAATTCGGAATTAGCATGTTGAAATTATTATTCTTCAATTGGTAGAGCTATTCTCCTTATTTACCACAGTTGCAAATGACCTTCAGCAACTCTCCATTTTCCTAGTTTATATTAACTATTTAAATAAACAAATCGACAGCGATTATCGAATACATGCTCCTACGAATCTGAAAAAAATGTATGTTGTGGATTAATTCATTTTCGATTTACCTGTGAATTTTTGCGATATTCAATCCAACCGTTCGTGAGAAATTGCTTTTCTATGTTCTTACGCGATTCGCGGCCGCTACAGCCGCGTACAAAGTTCCAGTTGCCAGTCACGTGATCGACTGGCGCATGGTTCCTGGTAGCGACCGCGGATCGCGAGAGAACATTGAAAAAAAGGTTTCTCGTGAACGGTTGGATTGAGTATCGCGAAAATTTATAGAATACTTGGAAATGAATCAATCTTTAACATATCAAGGGTCTAAAAGCAGAAGGTCGTATGGGCCAAAAATCGGTCCCCGTCCTGAAAAACATCATATGGTCGAATGTAGGATATACGACCTTTTGCCGGAGAAACATCCATTTTGGCCTATACGACCTTCTGCTTTTAGACCCCCGATATATTTCTGTCAGATTTGTAGGAGCATGTATTCGATAATCACCGTCAATTGGTTTTCTGAATAGTTGATAGAAAAATAAAAAAAAAATTTTTAATTATTGGAAAAAATTTTAATGCACTTTTATGCTTTTTTTCCACAAAGAGTAATTATGTGCAGAAAATAAGGAAGTGATAATAGAATGTCATCATCATTTATCTATGACTGACCGTATCTCACTCAACTACACACAGAAAAAGCTGAGCAGAGAATATGTTTTTTCTGTTCATATTATATGCACTATGCAGTACATATAATATGAACTATCGTTTCTTGCATAGAACATGCGCTATTAGTGCATAAAATATGCACTATTTGAGCATATTTTATGTTAAATTTTTTCAGCATAAAATATGCTCATGATGCGCATATTTCATGCGTTCTGGGAATGCATAGAATACGAACTTATAAATAGCATAGAATATGTTCAAAGTGAACATAAAATATGTTCTAAATAAACATAAAATATGTTCTAAATAAACATAAAATATGATGAAAAATGAATCATTATACGATAAATGATTTAATTATTCTGTTTCCCAGCTTTTCGTGAATATCTCGGTGAATAAACGAGATAGAGCGAAATAGATATCAATATTGAATCGGGAGAGAGTTTTTTTTTCAATTTTTCGCTATCATTTCGGTAAATAAGCAAGATAGAGCGAAATGGAGGGTAATTCGGGATCAGGAGGGAGTTTCTCCAGCTTATCACGATTATCTCGGTGAATAAGCGAGATGGAGCGAAATAAATAACAAAATTGAATCGGGAGAGAGTTTTTTTCAATTTTTCGCTATTATCTCGGTAAATAAGCAAGATAGAGCAAAATGGAGGGTAGTTCGGGACCAGGAGGGAGTTTCTCCAGCTTATCACGATTATCTTGGTGAATAAGCGAGATAGAGCGAAATGGACGTTAATCCTGCAGAAAGAGGGGGTTTTTCCAGATTTTCATGATTATCTTGGCAAATAAGCGAGATAGAGCGGAATGGACATTAATATGGGAGCAGGAGGGAGTTCTTCCAGCTTATTTCGATTATCTTGGTGAATAAGCGAGATAGAGCGGAATGGACATTAATATGGGAGCAGGAGGGAGTTTTTCTAGTTTTTCGTAACTATCTCGGTGAATAAGCGAGATGGAGCGAAATGGACGTTAATATGGGATCAGGAGGTAGTCTCCTCAACTTTTACAATCATCTCTGTAATTAAGCGAGAGAAGGTGAAATGGACGTTAATTTAGTATCATGAGAGAGTTTTTTCAGTTTTTCGCCAGTATCGGTGGAATAAACGAGATAGAGCGAAGCACACATATGGAATTATGAGGAAGGTTCCAGATGAAATAATATCCTTGACCCCAAATAGAAAGTCCATTTCGCTCTATTTCACTTCTTTGCCGCTATAGTCGCAAAAAATTAAATCAACTCCCCCCTGATCTCAAATTAACGTCCACTCCGCTCTATCTCGATTATTCGCCAAGATACTTACGAAAAACTAGAAAAACTTGCCGATGATCCCATATTAACGTCCATTTCGCTCTATCTCGCTTATTTACCAAGATGATAGCGAAAAACTGAAAAAACTCCTCAATGATCTCACATTAACGTCCATTCCGCTCTATCTCGCTTATTCGCCAAGATAATCACGAAAAACTGGAAAAACCTCCTCCTTCTCTAGAATTAACGTCCATGTCGCTCTATCTTGCTTATTCCCCAAAATAATCGTGATAAGCTGGAGAAACTCCCTCCTGATCCGGTTAACATAGTAATAATTACAGTGTTCACATAGTCATGACTGCTATGGTGAACATAGTAATCATTACTATGTTAACATAGTAGTTATTGCTGTGTTAACATAGTAATGAACTATCGGTTAAACTATGTTAACATAGTAATTATTGCTGTGTTAACATAGTAATGATTACTATGTTAACATAGGAATGATTGCTATGGTGAACATAGTAATCATTGCTATGTTCAACATAGTAATGGTTACTATCCTATTTCTCTCCGTGTAAAAACAAAAAGGCGTAAGTGCCAAAACTGAAATAAAAAGTACTAAAAACAAAAGGGCGTAACTCCAAAAATTCTCCTGAGATAAAAAAATTTATAAAAACAAAGAGGCGTAAGTGCGGAGATACATCCTTTTCACTTTAACTTTAACAATTATATAGCGATTGAAAAGGAAATAACAAAGGGGCGTAAGTGTGGAGATACGTCCCTTTCATTTTAAAATTGGTAGTTACGCCACTTTCTTATTTTAATTTTCATTTATCCAAATAATGTTCCAGAGGCCATAAAAAACATTTTGGAGTGATGCGTGGACATACGCCCCTTTCACTCCAGAATTTCGTGTTTTTGGCGCTTACGCTCCTTTCACTCTAAGGCGACGATATGTACAGTAGTACATATTATATGTACAGTAGTACATATTATATGTACAGTAGTACATATTATATGTCCAGTAGTACATATTATATGTACAGTAGTACATATTATATGTACAGTAGTACATATTATATGTACAGTAGTACATATTATATGTACAGTAGTACATATTATATGTACAGTAGTGCATATTATCTGTACAGTAGTACATATTATATGTACAATAGTACATATTATATGTACAGTAGTACATATTTTATGCTAAGGTCGTGTGCATAAAACATGGATAATCAGAGCATATTTTCTGCGAAAAGTCAAATCATATTTTATGAAATGCTCAGTGCATATTCTCTGCTCAGCTTTTTCTGTGTGTAGAAACTCCTTTCTATAACTACGCACGAAAAAATATTTTGCAGAAGAATATTATGTTGGCATAATTCTACTACATTACATCATTGTTATGGAAATATTTTCATCTGAGTATTTCTCTTATCACTTTCTATTGATTTTATTTTTTCTATTCAATCTCTTGATTTTCATCCGCAAAGTGAGAAAGGTGCAATTTAAAATTATCATCATATCAGAATATGAAAAAATTATCAATTAGAGAAATTACCAGATCAAACTCAATTTGAGGGGAAAAATTGATATAGAACTGTTATTTTCGCAAAAGAATGTTTATTATGTTAGATTTTTATTTTATTTCATGTCTTCAAGTTCTTCTGTAGTAGAAAGATAGTTTTATTGTATCTTATTGTATCGAATTCAATTTTGTCAACTACATATTTATCATTATTATTTTCGTTTATCGAGCTTAATATAAGCATTTTCCTGGATCATGTGTATTGCGAAAAAATATATTATATGGGCGATTCCACCAATTCTCGAATAGAATTTCGGCTCCAAATTTTGGGGGGGGGAGGGGGCGACTTTTCAGTCCTCATCGATTAAAACCATTAAAATGAAGAAAATCCTAAATTCTAAACCATTTTGCCCCACTATCGAAGCAGAAATCAATGAATTTTGATTTTTGCATCAAAATTCTCTCTTAAGAATGACGTCAGTAGCTAAATGAAAAAAAAAAAATACAAAATATACATTTTCATGGCAAATTTTCTGAATTTTCTGAAAAAAATATCCTTTTTCGTCTTTGTCGTTGTTTTCGAGGTAAAAATGCTCTTTGAAAACTTCAAATGCTTGTTTCAAATCGTTCCCCAATTTTTTTTTTCAATTTTTTTATTTTTTTCTGAAAATTTTGAAAATTTGCTAGGAACTATATGATTTTTAGCCCCTGCTCTTGAAAACTCCGGTGACTGTAATTAAAAATTTGAAATTTAATACTTATTAAGAACTAACAATAAATGCAAATTGAAAAGATGGATGTTGCAAAAGACATATGTATATTGATTACATTTCATAATTCTAAATGGAAAACATCAGTTGTTTACATGTTTTCCATTTAGGATTATAAAATGTGATCAATATCCATATGTCTTTTGCAACATTCATCTTTTCAACTTGCATTTATTGTTAGTACTCAATAAGTATTAAATTTCAAATTTTTAATTACAGTTGCCGGAGTTTTCAAGAGCAGGGGCCGAAAATCATATAGTTCCTAGCAAATTTTCCAAATTTTCAGAAAAAAATAGAAAAATTGAAAAAAAATTGGGGAACGATTCGAAACAAGCATTTGAAGTTTTCAAAGAGCATTTTCACCTCGAAAACAAGGACAAAGACAGAAAAGGATATCTTTTTCAGAAAATTCAGAAAATTTGCGACGGAAATCTATATTTTGTGTTTTTTTTTTCATTTAGCTACTCACATCATTCTTAAGAGGAAATTTTGATGCAAAAATCAAAATTCATCGATTTCTGCTTCGATAGTGGGGCAAAATGGTTTAGAATTTAGCATTTTCTTCATTTTAATGGTTTTAATCGAAGAGGACCGAAAAGTCGCCCCCAAAAATTTGGAGCCGAAATTCTATTCGAGAATTGGTGGAATCGACCATATGCATACATGCTAAAAATAATTATGATAAATTCAGAAAAATGCGTCGTACTTGGTGAAAATCTTTGAATATAGAAAAGCTACAAATTTGATAAATTACATTGTCTAACTCTTTAACTAGGTTACAAAGCCAAAGCTAACAAACGTCCAAAAATACGATTTGAAGAAATAATTTCTAGTGAGTAACTCAAGAACTCTTTCTTCGATCATATGCAAAATCAATCCCAGTCTTAATCTCCCGTCGGAATAGAAAATCATTCAATTTGGAGTTTCCACTGTGTATAGTTCATTGGTTATTGTGCTGCCAAGGTATTCCATGAAGAGAACTTTGAAATGAAAATAACCAAAAAACTAATGGTAGGAAAAATCTGACAAAATACACATAACTGAATGATAAGATGACAATCATCCTTTGTGAGTTTGGACGAAATCGATTAAGGAATTTTCTGAAGTGGAAAAAAAATTGAAAAACATCGATTTTCCAAAAACTACTCAGCCAATTTTGATCAAATAGGGCTTAAAATGAAAAGTTCAATGATACGGATAGACTGATAAAACTTCGAGCTCCTAGATCAAATCATTCTGGAGTCATGCAATGTATCAAATCGTACAGACATACATACCGACACACACACAGACAGACATTTTTTCTAAATATCATTTTCAGTCTTTTCAAATCATACTAGATAGTTCCTAACAAAAGACCAGCATTTGAAAATTCTCACGTTTATAGAGCTTCCATTCGGAAGCAAAAATGGAATAAGACTGTTTTTCGATATCAAAACGCAATTTTTCGCAAATATCTTCTGCAATGATTTCCATGATTTCTATGCATTTCTTTCCATACGCCTTCATTTTGGAAATTCACTCGTGAATGAATTTGGCCATCTCTTTTTGATCTATCACAATGGCTAGGTTAATTGCTTATAAAGTCGTTTTCTGGATTATGCAAAAAAAAGTTGCAATTGAACCTAGGCACTACATTGTAAAAACAAGTATCTTAACTTAAAATCTCAGTTAAAGAAAAATAGCTTAAAACTGCCATTTACTAGCAACAGCGTCCCCGAAATGTTTTAAAGTGTCTACAAAAGTATCTTACAAACATTTGTTTTTTGAGTGTAGTACCTTCACAATAACCTCCACCACCTCGTAAATTACACGAGAATTATATAATGAATTTGAGATTTTTTCAATAATTGAATGTATTGTAGTGAATGGAGTACATGATTTGATTGTTTGATAGCAATTTTCTCCGTCAAATGAGAATGTAGTTTCAAGTTGAGATGAACATGAAATTCTAAGTGACTTTCAATATAATTGATCATGAATATTCCTATGTAATTGGTTCTATTTGTCTATATAGTTATAAGTATAGATACCTGATATACTATTCGGGCTGGGAAAATCTCGTTATTATAAATAACAGATTAAGAGCAATGATAATAGGTGCAAACTGAGCTTCACTTGGATCAACTTTCCTGACAATACTAGTGCGCAGAAAGGCAGGTTCAGGCGTTTATATAGGAAGGAGTATGACAAATGTTAGGAAAATTCCGTTAGTCCTTGAGAGCATTATCAATATATTATTATCTAAATACACCATTTATTACCAGCAATTTATTTTTCAATAAAACCTATTTCGTGGAAAGATCGAACAGAAAATGGCTTTTCCCAGAAGAATATTTATTGTCTGAACAAAAAAAAAATTTATTATCTGAAGTACTTATTCTATTTCATCATTTTCACACAATCTTTGCAGCACAAAAATATCAAACTACTCAACAAAGAAGAAAAAATCTCAGTGTTCTGGCTAGTGATATCGTATCGTATGAAAAGGAAAATTCATCGTATCATATTGAATGCTAAAAATAATGATGATGAATACAGGAAAATTTATTGTACTTATTGAAAATGTTTTCATATCATCTTAGAGTTAAAGGGGCGTGAGTGCCATTTTCAACTTCCCGATAAGGAAGTTATTGTATTTACCCCGAAAATCAATTTTCGATTTTTCATCAGATCTTGACGTTTCAAGAGGCTGACATGACTTTCTGAGAGTTTCTACGGAACTGTCCGTGTATGTGTGCCAAAATTTAGATGAAAAATCCTAAAGCAAAAGGGCGTAACTTCCAATATTCTCATGCGATAAAAAAATTATAACAACAAAGAGGCGTAACTGCGGAGATACGTCTTTTTCACTTTAACTCTAAAAATCATATAGCGTTTAACAAGAAAATAACAAAGGGGCGTAGGTGTAGAGATACGTCCTTTTCATTATAAAATTGGTAGTTGCGCCACTTTGTTATTTTAAATTCAAATTATCCACCCCCCTTCCACACCAGAATTTCGTGTTTCCAGCACTTACGCTCCTTTAACTCTGAAGCGACGATATAGAAAATATAAAAATTACAAATATAAAAATAACTCCACATGACAAATTTATTATCAAAGCTGTTGTTCGCTCTGAGCGAATGCTTCAATAACGATTGATTATCGTTCACCATTTCAATTGATTCACAATCATCCTCATTTTACGATCATAAGGCGAGAATTCGCACGATTCAAACTCACTGAAGTTTATGAAAAAAATAATTGGATTAGAATCATTTGTTCAGAAAAAATACTGCTTCAATCGAATTTATCGATGCTTGCAAGAATTTATCTATAAAACTTTATTGCCGTCGATAAAATTTCTGAAAAATAAGATTTATTTATATTTTCCTATGAATCTGCATAATTTCTTGAATTATTTCTTATCATGACTTCTCTACTATGTGGGGTACAAGATGAGATGTTTTTGTGATTTTCTATTCAGCATTTTAATGGTTTGGAATTAAAATATTCCATCTTCCTCATTTGATGGGATCTTCAGTACCCAGGCTGACTGTTCCTCTCGAGCTCTCAGTGGTAAATGGATATCAATTTCCTCATTTCGTTTGCACCACTCTTCAAACCACCATTTTCAAAATATGTTGAAATTCAAATGAAACCCTTTGTAGTCTGATATCTCTTCTAGAATGCGATGGTAGAGTCTGAGAATACGTGAGAGCAAATTCGTATTCGGAGTACAGTCGTAGCACGATTCAACAATCATTTTGATACCAAATTGATGAAAATATAGTGCGAATTAAAGGATTGATGATTCAATTGAAATCTCAAGATCGAATTGAAAGAAGGTGGAACTCTGATGGATGAGAAAAAAGGCTTAGAATTTATTATTTCAAGTTTTTCAAGTTATACATATAATTACTGGGAGAAGATGCGCTTATTTTAGTTTCTACAAAGTCACGATGAAGTAGAACGAATGAGTTCAAAAATAGTATCTCCTGGATCACAAGATCCCTTACATGTAACCGTCTGTAATTTTTCGATGATTGTTGGTGTTAGCCTAAATGACTTACAGTCAAATTTTTCAGCAAAAAAATGATATCTGATTTGAATAATGGCATTTAACACGTCAACCGATATTTGATCACAAATGTGTGTCTGTAAAGATTTTGTTGAAGAAAATATGTACTCAATATTTTTATTACTAAATGGTAAGCTAAAACCTTTCAAGGCAAGATCGGCTAATTCACGAAACTTGTATTCACCATTCTTATTTTGATATTTTCTAATACTAATCCAAAACGCTTCAGATGAACCCACTGGAACTTCTTCCCGAGGAATTCTTCTGAGATTTTTCCACTGCCACTCTACAATAGGTCCATTATTGTTCACCCATTCCTGAGGTAATGCTTGAAAACTTTTTCTTCCACGTTCGTGCAGAGCGTTTTCTCTGGAAAACATCTGTAGTGCTTCATAAACTTCAAAATCTGTTGGAAATCGTCGAATGATTTGCCTACACAATGACAGAATAAATTTTATTCCTCCTTCTTTTATTTCAATGATCATATCACGTGTTAGAGAAGTGTTGTATTCTCGTACACTTTCGTTGAAAGTAGATCCATAGTCTAGTTCATGATGTAATAAAATTGGTGGGTTGTCATCATGAAGAATTCGTTTGATTTTCTCGAAATTCACTCTCGTCATATTGGCTAAGTTTTCCAGACATTCAGGTGATATTATCATGTGCATGAGTTCCAATAATAATCCATAAAGATGCCGATAAAAATATTCAATTGGAAAATTCTCTTTTGTTAATCGTAAATATAAGTGATTAATCCGCCACAGAATGCGGAAAGTCAGTATAAAATAGAGATGAATCACGTCGTTATTAAATATTTTTTTCCAAAAAGATGTCTGTCGATTTTTCTCTAAATCGTTGAAATATTTTTTTAGCCAACCCCAGTTGTTTATAATCGCATGAATAACATCAAATCCAAGAATCCACGATTCTTCAGACATCGAAAATTCATTTTTCAAAATTTTCTTCACATTAGAAAAAATTTTTGAGTATAGAAAAGATAAGGTCGGATCCTGTGCGAAAAGATTGTGGATGGATATCCATATGTATCGCAAGTCTCGTTGAAATGGTAAATTCTTAACTGCTTCTGAAAAACATGTGTCCAGTGAATGTGATGAAAAAGGAATTAACAGCAAACTAGGCTTTCTCCTCCTTAAACTCCCATAAAGTGAATTCAATTCAGCGGTCAGTTTTGAATTGGCTGCTTCAGCACCGAATCCTATCATATTTTGCAAGTCGAGTTCGAAATTTCTCAAGTGTTTAATCACGAGCTCTCCAAGTTCATGATGATTAATTGTACGGGATACTTCAATGAATCCGAGAAAATCAGTTGCAATCGATTGCTTCTTCACACTAAAGTACTTAATGCATAGACAAAAGTACTGATGTTCATTGGGCTTATAGGACCACTGATATTCATTAATAAAAATGGAATAAGGCTGTTTTCCGATATCGAAACGCAATTCTTCACGAATATCTGTTGCCACGATTTTCATCATTTCTATGCATTTTCGCCCATGTGCCTCTGCAATTGATGATAGATGAAGTTGAGAATCGGGCATGCCACTGAGAATCTTAATGAAGTGATCGCCGTGTAATGCACTATCATGTATTACACTGCAAAGTAAGAACTTGAGCTCCAAAGATTTCAGCATCACAGATTCCGGTATGTCGGGACTATTCACTGAGGCTTTTGTTGTTTCACCAATTGAAAGTCTTGGTCTCTTAGCCGATTCAGGTATGTTCGAAGTATTCGTTTGTGCTGTTGTTGTTTCTCCAGTTGAAAGTGTTGGTCTATTAGGCGATCCTATTGATGGTTCATGAGACGTTGCCCCGACTCGGCATGATATTGGCTCATACTGTAATGATCCTGGAATTTTTAATAATGCTGTCGATTGTGGAGATGGCATTGCTTGGCATTGCATTAATTCTTGAATTGATAATGTTGTCGATTGCTGTGCTAGCATGCCTTGATATTGGGGTGATTTCAGATGGATCTGTGATCCGTTTCTTGATAGTTGTTCCTTATGTTTCTTTGTGCCAACATGTCCATCGAGGATAAAACGTTTTGGTGTCAGCGATTGACAGCATAGAATACAATATACTTTAGTTGAATTTGATTGCTCCCCTGGCAATGGACGAACCCAGTCTGTAAACCATAAAATTCCAATAATGAGAGACTTTTCTGGAAGATATTCTAATCAATACTACATACCTTTATATTGTTCTAGTTCCCATATTGGGAGCTGACTCTCGAATGAATTTTTGCCTATCGCTTTCTGGTCCATCATAATGGTTTGATCATTTGATGACAAAGTCGTTCTTTAGATTGTGTCTTGAAGAGTAGAGTTGATAGCGGAGATAGATTAGCATCTAGAAAATCTTGTCCTCTGAACGCATCTCACTGAAATACAGACAATTTTCACAGCATTAAAAAAACGATCCTACTGAAAATCAGCACCTCTCCAATCACGTGAAAACTATGCAATAAATTGAAGACTCCTTCAAAAATTTAATGTGCACTACGCAATGGATTACGTGATTTGATGGAATAATGACAATTTTTTTCATGGAATGATAATAGACAAGGTAGAAGAATGAAGCTTCATCTTTTTTTTTTCAATTGTGAAATTCAATAGTCTGGTACCTGTCCCCCTTCCCCCTGATCCATCCCTTTTCGACTGCTCGTGCATGAGTGGAAAGATATCGCCGCTGGCACACTCTTCATCTCTACTGGTTCCCCGACCACGTATCTAATTATTCATCTCGTGCGATCACAATTTTTATAGCACTCAAAAATTGTCGCTATTTCCATAAAGAAGTATCATTTCAAAATGTAAGAAGATCCGAAACAAAAATTCAAAAAACTTGCTCGGCTCTACTATCAGTAATCAAACCATATTGTATTGAAAAAATTTTAACCCGTCAGCGATCCTTCTATGTGACTTTTCCTCACACCTTTTTTGATGGTATATGAAACTACCTTAGGAAGGAGACCAAAATCTCGTTTTTTTTTCGTATTTGTCAAGAAACTATTCTACTTTATTACGGTAATCGCAAAATTCCAAAAATAATTTTTCCTTTTGAAAAAAAAAATTTTCTTCCGTATCGTCGGGCAGCGTAAGACTTTGTCTCACTACGCGTCTAACGTGGTCGGTAGGTAAGCATTGATCAGTCGCTGTCAATAGCATTGGTGATACTCCCTTCTCATTCAATCCTCTTTTCTGAAATATTTATTTGTAAACGAAACTGAATCTATAAAAAAATGAAAAAATTCCATATAAATCCATTTAATTTTTCCATCAGTTTTTTGTTAATTTCTCAGAATCTAGTCTTTTTTTGTAGAGAATTTCAATTTCTGCAAAAAAATTATTCGGGCAAAATGAATATACGTCGGTTACTTCTCGAGATAATCAGGTGTGAGAGAAACTCTCATCACGCGCCTAGAGACCGTTGGCGAGCCAGCACGCCTGCGGATGAGTTAACCATCTGCTTTTTATAGGATAACAATTGTTCATTATATTTGTCTTCTGAATCTTTTCATACCTTTCATTCAGTACAGTATCTCACACACATTCAGTGTAGAAACAAAATCGATTAAGCGCATATTAGAGTTCCATCTGTAGTAGATATTTTAGACAAACGTTCTTTTCGATATCAAATCATTGCTTTAATGGCACACACAGATAAATAATATAACTTGATAATGAATAACTCAAAATATAGTTTGTTGAACACACGTAAATAGTAAATTTTAAATAATTAACGAATCGAATAATTAAATATTTAGCTTTGAATAAAGTTCATAAGATATGTTCATATGAAAATGACAAAGTCTTTGGTAACGGATGCAGACGAGGTGACCCGTCAAGTTTAGTAGTTGAACTCTGAGTGAAGTCCATTGGGCCTGCAGGGACTTGTCTCCCGTTTATTGCCCCATAAAACGAAAGACAGTGTTGCCAGGGTTGATGTCACGCATTCCGTTTCCCCACTCAGTGGACCCCTTTGTCGAGATTTATTGGTCTATCCGAATATTCTCGAAAATTCCCCCACACATCAGACCCCAACTGGACTATGTTTGCACATTGTTTACGTTTGATTGAGGCCTCATGTCACCAAGTTCATTAGTGTTTATATGATGCCGACTTATTCCAAGTAGACCGCTCTGAATGAGATCAACGCCCCTCTAATATTTGTCATCGATTCATTTTATCGATGTTAATGAATATTTTCAACACTATTGGGAATGGGTATGATAAGTAAGTTTAAAACACAATGGATCAACTTTAATATTGAAGATTTAATTTAATTGCACGAGGATGGACCGTCTGTGCATCGGTGAACTTTCCCTGAGAGACTAGCGACTCGTCATGAGGATCCAAAAAATATCGGTACGCAAAGACAAAGAGCGCTCAGTTCTTTCTCCCTATAAAATCATTTTTTATGTTTGTGTTGGCCTCTCCGGCTCTTTCCACGTCCATTCGTTCTTGAAGTCATAATCCCAATTTAAAAAAATTATTCTTAGTAATGAAATAACATATCAATCCAGTACACACACTACACAGAGAGAAATTTCTATGAAAAATTGTGATGCTCAGCGACACAATGTGGATGCAAAATGCAGGCCGGGGGTATTTCATGAGTCTAACAATGGAAAAAATGTCTTTGCGCCGGCAATTAGTGATAGGGCCAATAAAATTTCTGAGATAAAATATCACAATAACTGTTATGTAGCATTACAAAAATATCAGCCGATAATTTTTTCTCTGTAAGTTGAGAAAAAATTGTCTATCCAACAAATGATGAATCATTGGGCCCTTAGAAATTTTCATACGCTACTAAGAATTTTTATGAAATTTTTTTAGAATTTTTCCCATGCCAGCCTCATAATGTGGTGGATGAAGATGCAAGTCGGGTACCTTCGGCTGTTTTCGGTACATGAGCTATTGGTCATTTCACACTTGGCTTTGGATTGAAATATCATGCCGTGAATGAAACTTAGAGGGCAAATCAACGAAGAGAAAAAGCAAGACGCCGTTTTTCTACGACCAGTAATATCCGAGATATCAATTTTTTGATGAGTTGGTCAGAAACAATGGACGAGGCCCGGATAGTAAATAAATGGCCGCTCGAGCGTCCCTTCTGAATTTTTCATTAAAAAATTAATATCTTAATAATTAGGAGTTGTAGAAAAACGGAATTTCGGTCATTTTATTCGTTAATCTTCCCTCCAAATTTCATTCACAGCATGTCTCGATAACTTTTCAGTACTTTTCGAGATATTTCAATCCAAAGCTAAGTGTAAAATGGTTATTTTTTTTAAGAAATAGAAAGCAAAAATTATGATGTGGAGCATGACAATTTTTCCGTTCAGAAGCAATTGCTTCCCGTTTGTGAAGCGGCATGGTAATTTTTTTAAGAATCATTCAATAAAATTCTTATATTTTTTTCTCCGTGTATCATCCATGTATAAGCACAGGAGAAAAACAAGCAGGCGTTCGTCGCTGCGTTAGTCGTTATTCCTTCGACATTATTCTTCAAATCGCTATTTCTTCCTTTCAATTTCTAATAATGAATTAGCAGAATGCTTCCGAATGGTTCTCTCTGAATTTTCTCTATTATCTTTCTTTCTTTACGTGTTATAATGAATTGAAATATAAGATAAAACGATTGAGATTTATTAAATTCAATTATTTTCAAATTATACAAAATTTTACATAAAAGTTCACTTTTTCACTTTGAATGTTCCCTTTTGGGTACAGTTTCTGATTGTGATACGAAGATGAGTAGGGGCTTATTCGAAAGAGAAAAATGTGTTCTTTCAGAAAACAAAATAAAAAATAGGAGTGTCCATTCAAAAAAATCGAGAAAAATGGCATTTTTCGGATTTTTTATGGAAATATTGAGAAAAAAATACATTTTTCAATGTAATAAACGGACAATTTTATTTAAAAATTTGAAAAATTGAGGGTTTGTTCAGCTCATAAACACAAATCTTTTGAGCTTCGTCCCGATAAAATCGGATGAGAAGTTTGGAAGATACAGCCGATTTTCGGAAAAACTTCAATTCAAAATATCTCGAGAACCGTTCAGCCGATATGCCTCAGATCCAATCCCAACCATCTTCATCAGAAATTACATATACAGGAAAAATTTGAAGTCTTTAAGTCAATTATTCATTGAGCTATCGCCATAAAACCGAGTTTTTGGAAAAAAGCACAAAAAAATTAATAAAGAATAGAATAATGGGATTAAATTCATGAAAATTTGCCAAAATTTAGACATGATGGTTGCAAATCTTGAGTAAAATTTTGAACGGAATTTGTCTCACGCAAATCGAGAAATTTTAAAACATACGATTTAAAAAAAATTGCTATATCTCAAAAACAATTGAACCGATCTTGCTGAAATTTTTATGGGACATACACTTCATCAAAACTGATATCTTGTCGAAATTTCAGATTTTTATCTCTCACCGTTCTCGAGTAATAGAAAGTCGTAAAGTCGTACATATCGACACACATACATACATGTCTACTTTTTTTCTCATTATGATTTCTCGACGTTTTGCATCATTTTGAGTCGTTTCCAATGAAAATTGGCATTTCGAAAAAAATTGCGACAACAAAGCTTCCATTCGGAAGCAAAAACAGTTATATTTCACACAATGACATTTTCTCGGCGTCTCGAGACTTCGAAATTTCTTGAAAATTTCATATTTCTCCAAGATTTTCTTCAATTTCACATATGGCAACCTTCCATTGCCCTCATATGATCTTAAAAGCACGAATATTTAATAAGCACGTTTTTTGAATTTTCGTTCTAGCTTCTCATCCAGTTTTCTATTATTTTCTTCTGGATTTGAGATTGGGGTGTTTTCTGCTGCAGTGAGTACTTGGGGATACACTGCATCTGGTAATGCTTTTAACTCATTCAAATGAAATTATACAACACGTTCTTTCTTTTCCCCATTCGTAAATCTCGCGAACTCATTACACTCTAACAAATTGGTCTTTTACAAGAACAGAATTCTCTATCACAGGTACAATTGAAAGACAGTTGTTATCAAACTGACAGTTAGAAGTGCCAGCTTTGAGCTGCTGCATTTCCTTTCAAAAACTCTAGTTATCAGGATTGTCGGCACATCGAGATATAGCGGCCTTGGTTCGGACAGATAAGGTATTATACACAAAAAATACCTTAAACACAAAAATACATAGAAATGATGAGTATCGGATTTCAGGGCATTACTTAAAGGCCATGTGTTGTATCGGAATGAATGCCGGAAATATGTTTTTAGTATGCTTGATCCGTGATATTTTTTAAATTAGTAGAACAATCAAAGAAAACACTAGTAATCCATGAGAAAGAGTGGCCTACGACAAGGGTACCGTTTTTATGACCAATGAGAATTTTCTCATGTTTGTATACTCTTATGAACAACCCCATAAATTTCTCGAATATGCCTACATCCCTCACAACTAGTGTGCATGGAAGGGCATGCAGCACTCTGAACCAGGCACCTCACACTTTGACTTCGATAAAGAACTGTGCTTTCCAAATTGGGTCGACGATAGGAAACTGTGCTCTTGCAAATTTCAGATTTTTTCAATTTAGCGATTTTCAATTTATTGGACGCAAAATGCAGGCCGGGGCTATTCCATGAGTCTACCAATGGAAAAAATGTCTTTGCGCCACCAGTTAGTAATAGGGCCAATAAAATTTTTGACATAAAATATCACAATAACCGTTATGTAGCATTACAAAAATATTAGCTGATAATTTTTTCTTTGGAAGTTGAGAAAAAATTGTCTATCCGACAAATGATGAATCATTGGGCCCTTAGAAATTTTCATACGCTACTAAGAATTTTTATAAAATTTTTTTAGAATTTTTCTCATGCCAGCCTCATAATGTGGTAGACGAAGATGCAAGTCGGGTACCTTCGGCTGTTTTCGGTACATGAGCCATTGGCCATTTCACACTTGGCTTTGGATTGAAATATCTCGGAAACTATGCAAAATTTATCGAGACATGCTGTGAATGAAATTTGGAGGGAAAATTAACGAAGAAAATAAGCAAGACACCGTTTTTCTACGACCAGTAATTTCCGAGCTATCAATTTTTTGATGAATAGGTCAGAAACAATGGACGAGGCCCGATAGTAAATAAATTAAATTTTCATTGAAAAATTAATATCTCAATAATTAGGAGTTGTAGAAAAACGGAATTTCGCTCATTTTATTCGTTAATCGTCCCTCTAAATTTCATTCACAGCATGTCTCGATAACTTTTCAGTACTTTTCGAGATATTTCAATCCAAAGCTCAATGTAAAATGGCTATTTTTTTTAAGAAATCGAAAGCGAAAATTATGATGTGGAGCATGACAATTTTTCCGTTCAGAAGCAAATTGATCCCGTTTGTGAAGCGGCATGGTAATTTTTTTAAGAATCATTCAGAAAAATTCTTATATTTTTCTCTTCGTGCACAAACCGACTATCTATTATCAATTATATAACTAACAATCATGGAACTGAATCGTGAACATCATACCCGTCAATGAAATAATAGAGTCTTAAAATTGCCGAGATTGAAATGATTTGGAGCGATATTGAGTATAATATAGATCGGTATTTGACATTAACTTTCATTAACGTATTTGCGGAGGAATTACTGGGGAAAGGTATTTTTTGGAAATTCTTTCGTTGGGTTATAACGATTCTCAAGTGGCTGGGGCCTGAACCACCTAAATGGCTATATGCACTATTCACTGTAAAAATGTTGTAAATTCACGATATGTTATGTACATCCGGTAACGTGATAATGCGGCAAATTTACAGCGATTTGGGGAAAAATTTGATCATGGATCGAGGTTCACGGTAAAAGTACCATGAATTCATGGTGCCGCATATTCATCACGCTCCCACTATCCCTCCACCCAGCTCCTACACACATCGGCGATGTTAACCACGCACCCGACTGAGGATGACACTTCGGGCATTATGAGCTTTTCCTTGTATCTACGGTAAAATTGCCAGCAACTTTCCACATTCATATCGTCGCCTTAGAGTTAAAGAGGCGTAAGTGCCAAAAACACGAAATTCTGGTGTGAAAGGGGCGTATGTCCACTTATCACTCCAAAATGTTTTTTATGGCCTCTGGACCATTATTTGCATCATTGAAAATTGAAATAACAGAGTAGCGTAACTACCAATGTTGAAATGAAAGGGACGTATCTCTACACTTACGCCCCTTAGTTATTTTCTTTTTAAACGCTATGTTAAGAATCATGGCAATTTTCTTGCCCTGACTTTTACGGGAGAAAACCCGATGCAACTCGCCGTGGCTTCCTCGTTGATTTTCTCCTTGTAGTGGACTGTATATTTTGGGATGACTTACTCTTTTGTAGGATAAGGATATTTCTCAGTGGAGGGATTTTAGTGGATTTTCACAATGATATGGAACACGTGAATTAAATAAAAATATATAAACTCTTTAATGATTTGACTAGAATACACTCTTTGATACTTTGACCGCACTGATTCTAGATATTGTCTCTTTGTGATAATTGTCTCTATGATTTATTGTCTGTTCGATAATTGTCTCTATTTTCTCATGATTAATTTTCACTTAGCACACTGCATTTAATACCGGGCGTAAATCGCTATTAAACCGTTATGCCGATCACTCACTCGATCCTCAACTCAGCGGATCTGACCGGTTCTCTCGAACCTTTCCTATTATCTATCGACTAGGCGTCAATTCCGCGATAGGGGCTTGATAGTTATGAAGATCATGATGATCTTCATTCGATGAGTTTCACACGCCAAGGCTCGCCCGTTGGCGGCTACGTAGTGGTAGAACTTGACTCGTTAAGTTCCACGCGACGAGTAGAACTTGACTCGATGATTTCCACGTGACGAGTAGAAGGATTTGTGGGACCACGCCGGTGTGATCCCCCAAATTACCCCTGGTGTCGATATCGATAGTTATCACATTTTGATAGACCCCCTGATCTCGCGGTAATTCAGATCAGTCGGTGAGTTTAGCTGCTTTTTTAACACGCTATATAATTCTTAAAGTTAAAGTAGAAATGACGTATCTCCGCACTGACGCCTCTTTGTGTTTATAATTTTTTATCTCATGAGAATATTTGGAGTTACGCCCTTTTGATTTTAGGATATTTCATCTAAACTTTGGCACTTACGCCTATATGTTATTATTTTCTATTCTTCTACTATTATTGTGTGAAAGGCCTTGGAAAGCCTATCGGGGCGATAATAGTGGAGATACGTCTTTTTGTTATTTTGAGAAAAAAAATCGGTAAAAATGACACTTACGCCCTTTTAACTCTAAGGCGACGATATGGTACAGTATATGTATGGTTAATGTACGATACTATTGAACATGTGGAGGAATTTTCTGGGATTAGTATTTTTTTTGAGATACTTTCGTTTGGGGTATGACGATTCTCAAGTGGCCAGGGCCTACGCCACATTAGTCATGGACTCCCAGGAAAACTGCGTCGCAGGCGTTGCGATTGTTTATGTATCCCGATAAACATTTGGGATACACACGGACAAAGGAGCGACTATGATCGTGGTGGACTGGCCCGGCAACAGGGAAATTTGAGGACAGTCCCCTTGGAGGCTTGGACCCGGAAAGACCTCGCTGGTCTTATTATATTTCGATAATACATTTTAAATTTTTGTTAAAAGAAGTCATGGAGTTTATCCAATTGTTCTTAGTTGAATGATTGAAAATATTGTGAATAAATCATTTATAATTATAATTTAATATTGAGTAAAAATCCATTTACTACAGTTCAGAAGTGGGATAATAAAATTCATGTGTTTATTAACGGCAAAGTGAAAGAAGCTGTTGCGTGAGTGACTCTAGTTTTGCTCAGTTGAGTATTGTTCCGTTTGATTGAAATGGAATTTTCAAACGTTTTGAGAAAAAGTTGTCAGAGCAAAACTCAATACGTTGCAACTGTTCGCATCGGAGTTAACACAAAAAAAAAAAGCGATGTGAAGACAAAGCGCTTTTCGAGGAGAAAAGAAACCTTGGTGGAGGGAGCATGGTCGATCGATCCAGACGCAGGTCTAGGCGATTCGGAACGAGAGCGAGATCGCGATCTGCGAGGGATCCACGTTCCCTGGAATGATCACATTTTGTGGGGTCGACATAGAGCAGGAGGCGGTGAACATGACGTCGTTTCAGCAGAGAATCTCCTGGCGACTTTAGGGGTGGAGATAATTCAGCTACGTCAGCTGGACTAATTCACCATCGCTGCAGAGATCTTCGGCGTAGTAGATCTACGGCGAGTCACCTGAGAGCAGAAGGAAGTGAACGACGGAGGGACACTCCTTCGTTCCAGCAGAGAATTATCTGGTGACTTCAGTTGCGGAGATCATTCAGCCAGGTTAGCTGGGCATATTCGTTAGCACTCCAGAGAGCTTTGGCGTAGTAGAACACGGCTGATGAGATGGCTGCTGCATAATTGACAACAGTGTTTGCGGATATGGAGCAGATAGATTCAGAGAAAACAGATAAGTATATTATTGAAACGATTTTACTTGAATCTAATTCTAAAGTTTGAAAAATAGAAGGGATTTACTGATCAAGAAATGGCTATACGAGATAGATAGGTACGCAGCTCTGTATAATCCAGAGAAAATATACAAATGATATTTTTTCGATGAGATTACAAAGGTTAGCTAAAGCGTGGTGTAATGGATTTAAAAATCCCATTATTAGTTGAGACGCATTTTCAGGTGCAATTGCTAGATAATTTTCCAGAGAAGAAAATTTCAGATAGTTGTTTGATCAAGTGGCAAAGTATCGAGGTGGACCTGGTCAGTTGTTATGGTTTTATTGCTATAAGAAAATTAGAAAAATCACTAGATTGAACTTGAATATTTCGGATTCAGAAATTGTTAAGTTTTGAACATGATATTTGGGATAGGCACATTGGTATGAGTTTATCGATCCGTTCAAATCAATATCGAGATCTCATGATGTTTGACTTCATTAGTTGAGAAATAGCGCGAGATATTGAAAATACAAAATATCTGTTGACAAGGAAAATCAGGGCTACTCTCTCGCGGATTAAAAATTTTTGAATTTCAATTGCCTAAACGCAGAAAAAAAAACATTCATGATTCAAGAGAAGGAATATTTTCCTCTTTAGTTGTGGAAATGATGACACATAGAAAATGCATAAATATGGGTATGCTTAAATCCCGATTCGCAGAGTGCGAAGGGCAAGTCATAATCTAATACTTGAATTTGTGGCACTTGCCCCTTCCAGGGGATATAGCCAGTAAGGATTAGAGAGAGAATTTAATACTTGAAAAATACAATCGCGTAGTTGACTCAATGTTTAAAATCGCTACTGGCAGGGAAATCAAAGCTCGAATTTTGAGAGTTTACGGAGTAATAAATGAAAAAAAATTAAATAAGTAAATAAATTTAACTTTAACATTAAAGTCAAGTATACCTTTGGCAGTAACTTGATGCATTTAGAATCGGAATAGCACAGGAAAGAACTGGAGAACAGGAACGAAATCAAGTGATTGTATGACTAATGGACAGGGCACATTCACCACAAGGGACGAAAATTTCACAGTATTGAATTTGACATTTTTAAAATGAATAAACCTAAAGAAAATGGTGAGGAAAGATGTTTCTGTTTCTTGAAAAGAAAAAAAAAACATGCTATCTCGATTTGGGTAGTGAATGTCCCCTTGTGCGTGAACGTGTGGCTTGTGAGTTGGATTTGATATTGGAGCGAACGAATAAAACTTTGTCAGTATTTAATAGTTGTTCCGTTGATTTTAATTAAAAAATATTTGTATTGACAATATTTTGTTTAAATTGAGAGTCTTTATCGCTCCGAATGATTAACTATATTTTAAAAAGAAAAGGGAAAAAATATTAATTAGTCGAAATATTCTATGAAAGTGGGGCTCAAGCGAAATCTGATGCCTATGGTGTAACTTTCGGTTGACTAAACAAAGAAATAGACTCAAGATGCATTAGAAGTTGCGATGACAGATCTTTAACTCGGATCAATAATCAAAGTAACAAATATATTTTGAAACGAATTGAATAATGAAATAGAGTAACCGTGTGGTATAGTGGAAAGATCGCACTAGAGCAACAAGACTACCAATTCTATAATTTAGAAATGTTCGCAGTATTTGCAGTGCTGGAAGTACTTTGAACTCCTTTAATAGGTGTTGAATTTCAGTGGTTACTGATTGTACAGTTTTGAGAGTTACTATGTATAAAAAGACATTCTACTTTGGGTTGTCCGATGGTGGGTCTATTTGTCAAGTTTCAATTCATACATCTATCATCTGGGTAAAGAAGTTGGTCATGTCGATTATTTGAGTTGCATTTATCGAATGCTTATTGATTGATATTATTGAGAAAAGTGGATCAGAGTTGCCAGTTGCAGGATCCGGAAATTGAAACTATATGGGAAATATATATATGAAAATCTGGCGAGGGACACTCGTGGAAAAAATATATATATATTTTGACCAAAACACATGGACAGGAGTGTAGTATTTCATAAATTTGAGACAGGGAACGAATGAGGAATTTCAAAGATTCCTCGATTTAATGCAGTACAACCTTGTCATGATGAACAGGGTCAATTGGCTCTTGAAGAGACACTGGGGAAAATACATTGTTTTGTCAGGAAAATGTGTTGTTCTGCCAGGAAAATATATTGTTTTGCCCGGAAAATGTATTGATTTACCAGGAAAATCTATTGTTTTGCCAGGGAGAGATATTTTTTTTTGCCAGGAAAATATGTTGTTTTATCAGAAAAATATATATTATTTTTAAAATAATGAGAAAATGGTAGCCAAGTATAGCAGTGTTCAATTGAATTATTTGTGCCATACATTTTTTTTAATGGTCGAAGGCTAGGCTTTCTGCATACTCTGAGAAAATTGCGGTACCATGCCGTATGATACGTATATTGGGTCTCTAGTATAAAGTAAACAGAAAAGCCATAGTAGCCCAGGGGGTACTGGACTCACTATTGTGGGCGATTTTGATTGATCACTCTATACTTGAATCTGTGGTGATACTTCCATAGAGCAAGTTTTGAGGACTGTGGCAATTGTTCGCAGTGTTCAGTTTCCTTCAGGAATCATCAGCAATCGAGGTTTTGCCTTTACTTCTCATTGTTTTTGGGTTTTCTGTGAAGGGTATGGTATTGACCATGTGATAAATGTGGCTGCGACACCACAGGTTAATGAACAATATGAACAAATGAATAAGGTTGTATTGTGTACATTTGCTGCTAGATTGTAGCGAACCAGAAGAGTTGTGGGCTGTCTGAGTGAGGAAGGTTCAGAATGGCATGAAAGCCATCGTGAACGAAATCACGCGCACGAGTCCCGCACAGCTTCTTTTGGGGTACAAGCCTTGTAGCATAGCTGATGCTAGGCTTAAAGACAGCATCTAATGTAAATTTGATGAAGTTGATTACAGGTATTATGAGAGACTGCGAAGCAGGCGAGCTATGCTGATTATGCTGAGCAGGGAAAGAGCGATTTGATCATCGCAGACTCACGCCACCTGAGTATGCAGTGGGTGATGTGGCGATGATGGTAGTAAGTTCCTGTGGTGGTCGAGGAAAGCAGAAGATTAGTTGCCAAAAGTAAGAGATTCTTCAAGGGCACTACTGCCCTCCTGAATGACCAATGAGATACAGGACTTGCGTGATTTGAGGAAATCGCCTAACTAGAGGAGTGCGGTAGCCGTGGACAGTCTGTGGAGATGGGTCACCTTCGGTGCCATGCAGAGAGAGGTCTACGGTATGCACTTCATGATAGTCAAAGTCGGTGTGCTTGAGGTCAGACAGTGTGGTCTGACTGTGGACGGGCATCAGCGAGGTTATGACCATCATGGCCAAGTTCAGGTCTTCCAAAATGGTCCAAAGGGGAGATCTGGGCGGAGGCAGGGACCAGAATAGTCGAAGTCGGTGTGCTCGAGGTCAGACAGTATGGTTTGACTGTGGACGGGCATCGGCGGGACTATGACCAATATGGCCGAGTTCGGGTCTTCCAAAATGGTCCAAGGGGAGATCCGGGCGGAGGCGTGGACCAGGGTGGTCGGAGTCAAGGGTTTCAATGGATTGAGGTGGCCGGTCGCCCTCTCAATTGTCGATTGATCCTTGGCAAGGCCAGCGACCGGATTATTGGCTAGTTGGACAGTTCTGAATCCTACAGGACTCTCGGCAATGCCAAATTATAATTATCCTTCCATTGTCCTTCCTTATGCGCAGCCCAGTATTGGTGTTGGTGGAGTCGCTTTCACTTTGACAGAACTGATCACTCTGGTACTGTGATTGTGAATTGATCAGCACGGATACTTCTTGTCAACCGGAATTGAGAAACTATTCTAATGAGAATTTGCTATCATATGTTCTTTCAGAGACAGATCGCCGAGGACGACGAATTTGTCAGTCTGGCCGAATGTGGAGGAATTTTCTGGGATTAGTATTTTTTTTGAGATACTTTCGTTTGGGGTATGACGATTCTCAAGTGGCCAGGGCCTACGCCACATTAGTCATGGACTCCCAGGAAAACTGCGTCGCAGGCGTTGCGATTGTTTATGTATCCCGATAAACATTTGGGATACACACGGACAAAGGAGCGACTATGATCGTGGTGGACTGGCCCGGCAACAGGGAAATTTGAGGACAGTCCCCTTGGAGGCTTGGACCCGGAAAGACCTCGCTGGTCTTATTATATTTCGATAATACATTTTAAATTTTTGTTAAAAGAAGTCATGGAGTTTATCCAATTGTTCTTAGTTGAATGATTGAAAATATTGTGAATAAATCATTTATAATTATAATTTAATATTGAGTAAAAATCCATTTACTACAAACAGGGTATTTTTTTTTACCGTGAACAGTTAATAAATAGACACTGCCAGTTGCATTAGTCATGAACTTCCAGGAAAACTGCGTCGCAGACGTCGCGATTGTTTACAATTGGGATGCTATGAGACAAAGGAGTGACTATGCTCGTGGTGGACTGGCCCAGCAACGGGGAAAATCGAGGACTCCTCTTGGAGGCTTGCACCAGAAAAAACCTTGCTACTTTCATTATATTTCGATATTACATTTTCATCTTCGTTAAAAGAAGTAATGAAGTTTATCCGATTAGTTTTGGTTGAATAATTAAAAATATTGTTAATAAATTACTATCGTTTGAATTTAATGCTGAGTGAGAATCATTTACTACATAATTGATGAATATAATTATTTTGGCCTATGTTATACCAAAATCAAGAGTGGTCGTATTTGAGAATCAAAATTGGACATATTTTTTTTTGACCTTGGCGTTGGTGTTAGGCATAAAAAACGAATGTCTTGACCCGTATAAGAGACTGATTTTTTTTTGTTTCTTTGAATTCCAAAACAACGCTTAACCAACGCACCGATGAAAACATCAATAACTGTATCAGATTTCTTACACTGCAATGTGTTCACTCGTTAAAATTCATGTATTGAGGGAGCAATGCAAACGTTTCACTCGAGTGTGATATATATATCACAGAAAAATACTTCTCTTTCTCATATAGTTCTTGGAATTAATTTTTTGTCAATCTGCTCTTTCGATAAGAATTTTTGAGCTGTTTATTTAGACACAAAAAACGGGCTAGCATTAAACGAATGAGGAATTGTGAACAAAAAGACACAAAACGATTCTAAGTACTGCTTTTCAATGTATTACTCATAGCTCAGAGGAAAGAGTGCTCCTGGTCTTGAAATCCATATATATATATATATATATATATATATATATATATATATATATATATATATATATATATATATATATATATATATATATATATATATATATATATATATATATATATATATATATATATATATATATATATATATATATATATATATATATATATATATATATATATATATATATATATATATATATATATATATATATATATATATATATATATATATATATATATATATATATATATATATATATATATATATATATATATATATATATATATATATATATATATATATATATATATATATATAAATTTTGGAAGTTAAAAAAAAAAAAAAAAAATATTTTTTCTTAATTATATAATATATATATATATATTTATGTGATGAAAATCATATAAAATCCCACACCGACCTTCCTTCGGCATATATATATATATATATGTGAATTATTCTCCTGCGCACGTTATCGGTGTCATTTAACTCTGAAATAAGACAATAAAAAAATATCTGAAACATCGCGTTACAAACGGGTTGATGAAATCATCATCAGTTTCTAGTGACAATTGCATTCGAATTGCAATTGCTGTTACTCGAACCATTTCGGTTACAAGAGAGGGTTTTATCACTTTTACTCAAACTCGAAATGGAAAAAAAAGTAAACACGAAAAAAAAATTGTGTGTATAAAGAAGGTACGTGCACGGATAGCGAATAGCCATCAATGTTGACGTGACGATAGGGCTCTTGCATTCATTACCCAAAACCAGGAGACGATCCTGGAAAATTGGAGCAATAATACTGCTTTGTGTGGACTTGATATTAATCAAGAGTATTGCTGGAAAGTCCGGCAACTATAACGGAAAATTGAATGATTAAAAATATATTGTAATTTAGAGGAAACACTTTATCTCTCGACCTTAACACGTTGAGTATTATGCACGATGCAATTACATATTTTTTCGCTCCCTCTCTCGCTTTCTAGAGTCCGATATCTCTTCTAGGATGCGATCGCCGAGTGTGAGGATGCGTACAAGCGAATTTGTATTGGGAGCGCAGTCATAGCACGATTCAACAATCATTTTGATACAAAATTGATCAAAATATTCTGAAATCCAGAGAATTGATGATTCAATGGAGATGTTACGTCCACTACCCAAAAATATAAAATTTATTTCGTCTATTATGATTAGGAGAGTAGGAAGTAAACCGTGTATGTTACGGTTAGAGTATGAGAGTGAACGAAAGATAATCGGGATCGTTTCACCGTGGTGAAACACTGAAGTGTACCGATGTCTCGGGAGTCAGGGAGTTATTCTCTTATCTTTTCACAGCTTACTATTTCTCACATAGCCCTCCTCTTTTTAAAAACTCATTTTTATTCATTCACCAATATTACAAAATAATGGAAATAGAAAAAAAAAGATTCAAATGCTTGGTTCAGGTGTAATTGAATGGATGAATTATTAATTAGAGTTTTTTTTTCTCAATTTACGATCAAATCAGAGGAATAACGTTGAAAATAATCGTGGATTCTCGTGTCGTTTGGTCAACTGCAGGATGCTGTGGCGTGAAGGTGTAAGAAAATGATGTTTTTCCTTTCGTAACTGAAGAAATCTCTGGTCTGCCTCAATTCTTTTGCTCGGTCAAAATCGTTGTTTTGAGTCAAAAAGTAAAAAGGGCTATAGAACTCAACTAGTTTTTTTGTTACAACTGGACAAAACTGACTGACTTTTGACAAAACTGGGAAGTCAATTTGAAACAGAGTTTCGTTGAATTGGCTGACAGTAATTACGACTGTAAGTGGTATACAGCGGAGCAGAGTAACGTCCCTTGATGAACTACTACTGAAGGTGATGAGTCTGATGTACATCACTCTTTATAGGAAAAAAGTGAGTTTTGATAGACATGTCGGACTGTTTCATCTTCATAATTTTTGGGCGGGCCGACGCCTTTTTCCTCTTTTCTTTGCTTTTCTTAATCCGCTCGCGCCTCTGTTGACATGATGATGCTAATTCGGGTCAACTAGGGATTAGTAGGTTTTTTTTCTGACTAATTCTGCCGCCTCGAAATTAAGAGAAAAATGAAAATTAGAGGCAAAAGTGAATTTTAAGTCTGGCACGTGCGTGCTCCCTCTCTGTTGTTCCGCTTTACAGGTGTTTCTTAGATGCACCGACATCTTCTCTCTCTCTCTCTCTCTCTCTCTCTCCTACGCGAGCCGCCTCATATCACTCTATCGGAGTGCGTTAAACTCGGCGTGTCAGAGTTTATTACTTCGATTATGATGGGCAGCCATAGTTTTTAGGGTTTTTTGAAGTGCACCGATTTCAGGGCTCGCAACAGAGATCTCTACATCGAAATGAAAGAAGCTGGAACTCTAATGGACGAAAAAAAAGACATCGAATTTATTTTTTCAAGTTCTCCAAGATATACATATAATTAGTAGAAAAAGATTTGCTTATTTTAATTACTCCAAAGTCATGATGAAGTTGAACGAATAAGTTCAAAAATAATATCTCCTGGATCACAAGATCCGTTACATGTAACTGTGTGTAATTTTTCGATGATTGTCTTTGTCAACTCAAACGACTTACAATCCAATTTTTCAGTATAAAAATAAGATCGGATTTGAATAATTGCATTCAACACATCAATTCGTATTTGTTCACGAATGTGTGTCTGTAAAGATTTTGTTAAAGAAAATATGTACTCAGTATTATTATTGCCAAATGGTAAGCTCAAAGCTTTTAAGGCGAGATCTGCTAGTTCACGGAACTCGTATTCACCATCTCTATTCCTATGCTTTCTAACATGAATCCAAAAAGCTTCAGATAAAACCGATGGAATTTCCCCCTGAGGAATCCCTCTGAGATTTTTCCACTGGTCCTCTATAATATGTCTATTACAGTTCATCAATTTCTGAGGTAATTCCTTAAAATTTCTTCTTCCACGTTCGTTGAGAGCATTTTCTCTAGAAAACATCGGTAATGCTTCATAAACTTCAAAATCTGTAGGAAATCGTTGAATGATTTGCCGACACATTTCCAGAATGAAATCCCTACCTCCTTCTTTTATTTCGGTGATCATACCATGTATTCGAGAAGTATTGTATTCTCGTGCATATGTGCTAAAGGTGGACCCATAATTCAGTCTATAGTGTGGTACAAATGGAGGGTTCTGATCCTCAAGAATTTCCTTAATCTTTTCGAAATTCTTTTTCGTCATGTTAACTAAGTTTTCAATACATTCAGGTAATAGTATTATCTGCATGAGTTCCAACAACAACTTATAAAGATATGGATAAAAACATTCAATCGAAACATCCTCCTTCGTCAATTCCAAATATAAACGATTAACCGGCCACAAAATCCGAGAAATTATTATGAAATACAGATGAATTTCATCATTATTGAATATTTTTTTCCAAAATGATGTCTTCCGATTTTTCTCCAAACCGTTGAAATATTGTTTTAGCCAACTCCACTCCTTTATAATAGCATTAATAACATCAAGTCCAAGAAGCCATGATTCTTCAGACAGCGAGAATCCATTTTTGAAATTTTTCTTCACATTATAAAAAACCTTTGGGTATCGAAAAGATAATGTTGGATCCTGCGCGAAAAGATTGTGAATGGAAATCCATAAGTATCGTAAATCTCGTGGAGATGGCAATTTCTTGACTGCGCTTGAAAAACACATATCTAATGATTGTGGTAAAAAAGGAATTAATAGCAAGCTAGGCTTCTTTCTTCTTAGACTCCCATAAAGTGAACTATATTCTGCAGTCAACTTTAGATTGGCTGCTTCAGCACCGAGTCCTATCAAATTTTGCAAGTCAAGTTCGAAATCTCTCAAGTGTTTAATTACGAGTTCTCCAAGTTCATGATGATTTATTGTACGGGACACTTCAATGAATCCGAGAAAATCAGTTGCAATCGATTGCTTTCTCTTACTAAAGTACTTAATGCATAGACAAAAGTATTGATGTTCATTAGGCTTATAGGACCACTGATATTCATTAATGAGAATGGAATAAGGCTGTTTTCCGATGTCGAAACGTAATTTTTTGCGAATATCTTTAGCGATTATTTTCATCATTTCAATGCATTTTCGCCCATGTGCCTCCGCAAATGATAAGAGATGACATTGAGAATCAGGCATGCCACTGAGAATCTTGATGAAATGATCGCCCCGTAATGTATTACTATGTATTACATTGCAAAGTAGAAACTTGAGCTCAAAAGATTTTAGCATCATAGATTTTGGCATGTCCGGACTATTCACTTGGGTTTTTGTCGTTTCGCCAATTGAAAACCTTGATCTCTCAGGCGATCCCGATATGTTTGGAGTCTTCACTTGGGCTTTTGTAGTTCCGTCAATTGATAGTCTCGGCCTCTTAGGCGATTCAGGTATGTTCGTACTACTCGTTTGGGCTGGTGTTGATCCTCCAGTTGAAAGTCTTGGTCTCTTAGGCGATTCCGAAGATGGCTCATGAGATTTTTCCACGAGCCGGGACGTTACCGATGGCGACACTTGTGATTTTTCACACAGTAATAATCCTGGGATATTCAATGAAGGTGCTTGTTGTAATAACATCCCTTGACATTGCAATACTCCTTGAATTGATAATGTTGTCGATTGCTGTGGCGGCATTTCTTGATATTGAGGGGATTTCGGAAGTGTCTGTAGTCCGTTTTTTAATAGTTGTTGCTTATGTTTTTTAGTGCCAGCATGTCCATCGAGAGTAGCTCGTTTCGGACCCAGCGATTGATTACATAGAATACAATATACTTTTGTTGAATTTGATGGCTCCCCTGATAATGGACGAATCCAGTCTGTAAATCATAAAATTCTTGTAATGAGAGTCTTTTTTGGAAGATAAGTAATCAATCATTTTTCATGTCTAATTAATAATTCTCTGGGAGATATTCCATTCTAAAAAGGTCATACATATCGAATGTAATGCTGTCACATTTACTCCTCATTCCTCATTGGTTGACCGAACTTGCGAGCTCGATTCAAGAAACAAAATCGAAATGGAGGATACAACAATTTTTCGAAGTAATTTTCGATAATTGGTCATAATTTTGAATTTACCTCACAGAATAATCATGATAAAAATTGGGGAATAATTTAAAAAAAATTATGAGAATATTTTACGCCCTCGATCGATGTCGTCTAATTGATAATGCATACCTTTATATTGTTCCATTTTCCAGATTGGAAGCTCACTTTGGAATGAACTTTTGCCCATCTCCTTTTGGCTCATTACAATGGCTTGATTATTCGATGACAAAGTCGTCCTCTAGATTGTATCTTGAAGAGTAGTGTTAATGATAGAGACAGATCAGTATACAGAAAATATTGTTTTCTGTATGCAACTCACTGAAATACTGAAAATTTTCACAGCATTAAAGAAAAAATTGAAATTCAGTACCGCCTTGATTACGCAGGGGCTACACAATAAATTGAAGCCTGTTTTAATAATTCAATTTGCAGTAGGTGATGGAATACATGACTCGATGGAATGATAACAATCTTTTACATGGAATGATAATAAACAAGTAAAGAGATTGAAACTTCATCTTCGAATATTTTAAACTGTGAGATCCAATAGTCTAGTACTTATCCCCCCCCCCCCCCCTTGCCCCTCCCCTTTCGACCACTTGTGCATGAGTGGAGAGCTGTCGCCACTGACACACGATCCACCTCTTTCAGTTCCCCCACTACGTATCTAATTATTCATCTCATGCGATCACAATTTTGATAGCACTCGAAAGTTGTAGCTATTTCGACGGAGAAGTATCACTTCAAAATATAATAAGAACTAAAACAAAAATTCAAAAAACGTGCTTGGCTCTATTATCAGTAATCAAACCATATTGTAGTAAAATGTGTTTCATCACTTGGACGTATTGTTTGCATTTTCCTGAGGCCTCGTGACATCAGGTTTATCGGTATTTACATGATGCTAAATTATTGCAAGTGCTCCTCCTCTCCTTTGAATGAGATCAACTCTGCCCGAATATCTGTCATTGATTCTATTTATGGAGGTGAATAAATATTTCTCCCACAATATGATTCATGTAGCGGCAGAGTCGAAAATAATCCGGTTCGTTCACATTATTTGAAATTTTCCCGAAAATCTTGAAATTTTGAAACTTTGAAATTTCTTGAAAATTTCATATTTTATGGAGATTTTCGCAAGATCTTTCTCAAACTCACCTCCGGCAACTTTCCTTTACCCTTGTATAATCTCAAAATCAGGTGTATTTTACAAGCACGTTCCTATGAATTTTCGTTTTAGCTGTTATTGCATTTTCTGTCATTCTCTACTGAATGTGAGATTTCCGTTTTTTCTCCTGCACTAAGTACTTGGAGATACACTGCATTTAGAAATATTTTTAACCCATTTATATTAAACTCTACAACGCATACTTGAGAATTTTTTTATACGAAAAAAAACTACACATGTTCTCTCTCCTTTTTCGTAATTCCCTCAAACTTACTACATTTTCACATGTCGGTCCTTTACGAGAATAAAGCTTTCTATCGTAGACACAATTGGCAGACTGCTATTATCGAACTCACAGTCGGAAGTGCCAGCTTTGGGGTCCTGCATTCCCTTTTATGAACTCTAGTTATTATAGGTGTAGGCACGTCGAGATATCGCGACTCAGGTCTGGGCAGATAAGATATTATACACAAAAAATTTCTAAAACACAAAAGTACATAAGAACGATGATAATCGGATTTCAGCGCATTACTTATCGGCCATGTGTTATATATCTCATGAAAAACTTAAGATTTGTTTTCGGTACTTTTGTGACGTGACATCTTTTAAATTAGAAGAACAAGCGACAAAAACGCCAGTAATCCGTGTGGAAGAACGGCGTACCCCGCATGAAAATTTATATATGTAGAATTTATATATGTCAAATATATGTCACATTTATGCGATATATAAGTGACATATAAATGACATATATACATCGCAAAATATATGCCTGACCATATATGTTGAATATATGTCGATTATTATATTTTTTGCCGTACATATATGTCGTTTGATTTTTATATATATCACATATATGTTCGCATATATATTTTTTCCGTACGGGACACAAGAAACCTGCGTAGATTTTGCAACTAAGACACCGTTTTCATGGTCTATGAGTAATATGCTGTATTTCATTGTTATTTTTGGTGTTTAATAAATTACTATGAACAAGCCGAAAAACTTCTCGAACATGCCTACATTTCTTGCAGCTACACGGAGAGAAATTTCGATGAAAAATTACCCTGCTAGACGGTGAACCGTGGGCCGAACTGTCATTTGATTAGAAATTATCTGACGTTCGTTGAAAAAATTACTAACGCTGGATAGTTTTTTACCGTTGGCAGGGCAATTTTTGGGCGATTCAACAATTGTTTCGCTGGCATCGGTAAAAACTCGCCAGGGGATGTATGAAAAGTTCTGTGCTTGGGTGAATTTTTACCCTGCTACGGAGCAATTTTCGACGGGCCCTTCGTGATATCGGCTTTCGTCATAGCCGATCATAACCGACGATACCCGAATCATTGTGGCATCGGTCTGCCTCGTCGCCATATTCTTTTTCAGTTGAGCATTGATACGTTTGTTGCAATTGTTTGTTGTGATGAAAAGTTGGCAATTATAATTTGTAAATGTTTATATAGTTTCTTCTATTGACCAATATGTTTTCTTTGCAAAAAGTGATATTCAGATAAAGTTAAAAAAAAACTCCATGTATAATAAAAAAATGGATGTAACATTTAAAACAATAAACATTACATTACATTACTGATTAACTAATTATTTTATTATTTTTCCCTTTTTCTTGTCGCATTCCTATACTTCTGTGGGTTAAAAAAAGTATTTGTTCATTTGAGAAGGAATCTTTTATTCAGTGTCCTTGTCATTGAATGATTAAAATTCACATAATCTTCCTACTTTTTCAGGCAATACTAATGCATACATCCGGTATCAATTTTGATTTTCAAATATAACCCCTATTGTATTGCTCATTGAAGGATTAATTTTTAACCTCTTTGGGTCAATTTTACAACTTTCGTCGAGAATAATCTCAACAAGAGTGTAGTCGATTTTTTAGAGATGGGTGTACGTGAAATTTTCCCCTGCCGAGTTAGGTAATTTTTTACGGTGCTGCCACTCGGGCCCACGTTTATCCTCCGGCAGGGCAATTTTTCATCCACTCTTCAGTCAGAAATTCAACTAAATTTCTCTCCGTGTAGTGTTCATGAAAGGGCAGGCAGCTCTCTATAGTAGGCACTTCGAACTGTGATTTCCATAAAGAACTATGTCTTCCATGGTGCTTACGATAGAAAAGTGTGCTCTTGCAAATTTTATGTTTTTGAAAGTCAGTGAGATTGAGATAATTGCGAATAGTTGATCGCAGTGACTTTGACAGAGTTCCGAACAGTTGATCCATAAGTTCAATTTGTTGAAACTGATTTATCATTCTCTCTTATCACAAACTAGCTACCTATTAATTGCGTATCTAACACTCATAAAAATGAATCATCAAAGTCAGACACTCCAATGAAATAATAGAGTGATGAAACAGACGGTGTAAAAGGAATATTTATTCACATCCACAGAAAGAATCGATGATGGATATTCGAGCAGAGAAAAAAAACTCAAATTGGAGTTAAAGGATCGGGCTATACGATTCGGGTATTGGTTGAGTCGGAAAAAAATAATTTTCGAGTCCGTGGATCATTTTAAAAAAAGGAAAATATTTTGATTTCTTTTTCACACGGATCAGTTTCTCCGCGTCATAAGCGATTCCTAAAAAAATTCTCATGTAATATTCTGAAAGTAGAGCTTTCAAACTTTAATAAAAAAGTCAATAGACATTCTCTTTTCATTTTAAAGTGATGAACAACTTTTGTTGAATCAATCTTTCTCTAAGGGTTACTTCGATATATCTTTGTTAATAATTGAGATATCGAAAAAAGTCAATAGACATTTTTTCTTTATTCTGAAAAAATGAACAACTTTTGTGCGAACAATTTTTCTCTCAGTGGTATACTCGAAGCGTTATAATGATTTAGAGAATTAAATTGCTGATAGCAATATTGACATCGACTTGGAGGGAAAAATATCCGAAAGATTCATAATCTACAACTCTAAATTAGTCTAAAACAGTCATGTTTTGCCGGGTTCCTCATTTGCGGGATAAGACCATAGCTGCCGTCTGCACTACAATGCATCACTCATACCCCAGAAGAGAGAGCGCTCTTAGTCTTGAAATTCACATATATATATATGTGTATGCGGATTATTTCTCTCCACGTGTTATTGTTTTTTTCATTTTCTGAGATAACGGCAAAATCTCTAAAACGTCTTGAAGCAAACGCACTGGTGAAAAAATCGATAACTCCATCGAATTTTTTACATTGCAATGAGCCAATCATTAATGTTTATGTTCGAGGAGCATTTCAAACGTTTCACTCAAGCGTGAGATACATATCATACAAGAAATACTTCTAATCTACTGTATACTGTTCTTTCAATTGTTATCGTTCTATCTACTATTTTGATATGAATTCCCATGTTTTTTTTTCGGGACCTAACAGATTTCATCGATGTGTATTGGAATTCATGTGGAAAACTTGGTTGTAGTTTATAAGATTTCCTGAAACTGAGTTTTATCATAGTTTCCCTTCAATTTACATAATTTCGGAAATTACTTTTTTTTTTATTATTTCGCTACGTGGTGGCGTAGAACATGAAATTTCTTCAGAATTTTAAATTCAGCATTTTAATGATTTAGAAATGAAATAATTTTTTTTCCCCGTTGGATGTGATCTTCAGAATCCAGGCCAGCTGTCCTTCATGAACTATTAGCGTCAAATGGATTTTAGTTGCCTTATTCCCTCTGTATCACTATGAATTAACGAATACAGTAGGTTTGAAGAAATCGAAGTACTTTTTTTTTTTTTTAATTCGGCCTTTGACGTATACCCTCTCGAGTTTTTACGCATTTTTATCCCCAACCCAACCCCGCTGTACCGCATTCGCCGAAGGACGAGGGAAAACCTTTTTTTCTTGAGGAAAACCTGCCCGATCCAGTCGTCCCTTGCGAGACTCCCGCTCGGTAGAAACTGCGAAATTAGAGCTTTTTCCATTTTGGCTTTCCCCCCGCCGGGATTCGAACCCGGGCCCACAGCATGCCAAACCCCCCCGCTCTAACCACACAGCCACTGCCGTTGGTATCGAAGTACTTATTAATCAATGAATTATCTCAACCTTGGTGAAATAATCAAGGATTTCCAGAGTATAAAAATCATTTATGTGTAGAGCACCAAGTACGAATGTATTGTCATCTGGCCAATTCAAAATTATAGTAGGGGAGAGTGGGGCAAAATGGACCTAGAGGATGAGATGACTCCAGATTTTTTTGAAAAGCAGCGGTTGCTTCAAAAAATCTGAAAAAATTTACAAACAATATAGATATGTTGGGGGATTTTCTCAAATTTTTTCAGATATTTTTGTCAAGTCCTTCATTCCGAAAAAAATTCCTTAATCATTTTACTATGAGGGTCCATTTTTTCCCACTCTCCCCTATAAATGATTTCAGAATTTTCAGTAGCGGTGTACTACGGATAACAACTCATTATATAATTCAGGAGTATCCAGGTAACAGTATTATACATAGCTCTGTCATTATCTTTCAGCCAGGAAATGGATGAAACACTTGATATACTAGTGTTGAATCAGAATCAATATTTTGTCAATTCTTGGGAATACAGAGGAAAACAATTGATTTTTTTCCCAAGACTACTATAATACCAATAGCATAGAATAGGAAGAAGGTGATTTTTTCCTGTACTTAACTCAGTATATTTCCCTGTTGGATAAAACAAAATTCTACTTGATTGTGAAAATTCAGCGCCTTTCTTTGAAAGTTATAATAATATCCTTCATAAATGATGATTGGTTCATAATAGTCAGCCAAAACGGCATCTCCAATAATTCTTTACATGAAATGTATTTGAATTAAATAAAAACTTATAACAATAATGGATCAAAATTATCATGAATATGATTCATGAACATTTCAAATGCTCAATAATTGAAATTAATTCATTAAAATTCAATTAAAGAAAATCCCATAGCTAATCGAGTATTTTATGAAAAATTGTAAAAAAAGTTTGAATCAAATTAAAAATCATTATAATCATTTGAAATGGAGGAAATCTATATTATAAATGTGACGTGTAGATGAATCATGCATCAGATATATCACTCAGGTGTTATTTCATCCAATATAACAGAAATAAAATGAGAGATTTTTATGGAAGAAGATGACGGAAAGACACGAGATAAGCATTTCCGGCCGCGAATATGAGTCCTCATGATTCTTCTTACAGAATTCTTTGACTGCGAAAATACGTTTTTTTTTTCATTTTTTGTGGGTAAGAGACTGGCCTAAGCGTGAGAATACTTATCTCGCAATTTTATGTTATGAAGTGACCGGAACGACAAATTCTGGTCACTTCCTGGGTCATCCCCGGCTGGTGGGCGCCCCCCCCCCTCCCCCGATGTCCGCTGGGGAAGACTACGGATTGACTTCGGACGAACACCTCACAAATGAAATTAATTTCGCGTATAAGCTGGCGACAACGTTGATATCTTTTGCCATTTTGAACATTATATTCAACTTTAAAACATATTGACTGTTATTATTTGAGAGTCTTCCTCAAATTCCATTCAATGAATTTTTGAAAATACGAATGAATCCACTCGTGAGCTCTCCACTATTGAGCTAGTCGAAGAGTTTCATTGATCACCTTATCTGGTAGTTAGTGATGGCGTGTGCGTGATTAAAAAGGGCAAATATAGACTGAAAGAAAAGAAAGTTAAAAAAAACCCCAGTGAGTGAACAAAACCGTCGACAAGTTCGCGTCCCGATTTTATTGGAAAAAAAAAGATCTCCGTAGATCTCCTTCTAGCGCGCGAGTTGAAGTCCCATCAGATGAAGAGTTGTGAATTACTCTTCAAATCAATTCATCATCTTATTATGAGGATGGTAGATGAAATTGCCATTGTACCATCAATTTAAAAAATGAAATCGTAAAGAAATTAAACAAAAGAGACCTACTTGGTGTACCAAATGAAAGCACAGATTAAGGGCACACCAAGTACTTTTCTTTTATTTAATTTCTTTACTATTCAATTTTTCGAATTCATTGTATAATGGTAATTTGATCTACTATCCTACTAATAAGATGATGAATTGATTGAAAAGTAATGCACAACTCTTCATTCGATGGGACTTCAACTTGCGCGCTAGGAGGAGACCTACGGACTTGTACTATTCTGAGTTCGTATTGTTTTTCCAATAAGATAGGCGCATACTTATCGACGTTTTTCTTCAAAACGCACGCGCTTTTTTCAGCCATTTCACTTCTTTTTTTATTTATGGATGGGCAATGTAATGGAGATGGATTAAATCGAATCGAGACGAATGCTGATCGACTTGCCTTCAATCTGAAATATCTCGAAAACTATAAAAAACTTATCGAGACATGCTGCGAATAAAATTTAGAGAAAAAGTCAAGGCATAGAATTTACAAAACCCCGTTTCCCTACGATTCTTAGTTTCTGAAGTACAATGAGAGAAAAAAATTTTGTAACAAGAAAATTGTCTTGTAGCAAGAAAATTCAAAATTTTTCTTCACAATTTCTATATCTATATATATTGAAATTTTCTTGAGTGAAGTAGATTTTCTTCAACTAAGTAGATTTTCTTACTACAAAAATTTTTTTTTCTCAGTGTATGAATTAAACTTTACGAATTCTATTTAGCCCTATAGGAGTAGCCTTTGCCTGATAGAGAGTATTGGGCTCGTATTTATCGAGAGATGCTACCGCATCTCCCGATAAATACTTTTCATCTCCGACTCTTCTAAATTATTCTGTTAGAAATTCTAGTAAAGAAACTCCCGTTTATTGTTCAAGTATGTTCCGCATGATTCACATTTTTCATAGTTCAATTTGTTTAATTGAAAGTTCTAGTGAAGGAATCTATCAAATTTGAATTAAGAATAATATTTTCATACAAATGATCGAATCTTTTCGCCTACTCACTTTTTGCTCTTTTCTCTCTATTTTTTTTCCCTCTTCCTTAATGTATTGCAACGTCTCTCCACTTTACAGATTTTCTTTCCTCAGCCCTCTTTTTCCTCCCTTTTTCTCTCAGGATCAATCACTTAACTTTTTATTTTCACAACGATCGTACCAATTAGTTTGATGATGACTGACTAATTCACCACCTTAGGCGTCGATGGTCAGACACTCCGCCCCCCCCCCCCCTCCATTTTTTTCTCATATACATGGGAGTGGCGTACGATCAACTCGTAGTTAAACCCTTGTTATTTTACATATCCTCCATTTTTTTGATAAAATCGAAACGCAGTATCAACTTCTGTTGAATATTTCCCTCCACCCCCTTTCCCATTAGAGTCTTCTTTTCCAATCGGTTGCAATTCATCATCTGTACGAATAAAAATAATTGCAGTCGAATCGCAATCGCTATTACTCGAATCAGTCTGGTTACGAGAGAAGTTTTTATCACTTGCTCAAAAAAAGGAAAAAGTGAGAAGGAAAAAAAATTATATATATATGAAAGATACGTACACGGATAGCGAATAGTTATGTAGATGTCACGATAGGCCCGATGCATTTCCTATTCGAAACCGGAACACGATCCTGGAAAATTGGAGCAATAATTCCGTCTTTCATGGATCCAACATTGATTATGAGATAACCACTATGATTAACGGCAATTTCTAACGCTTTTACCCACTCCAGAATTAAATAATTATTGCGGCCACGACCCGTAAATTTGCGATATAATTAATGAAATTATATTAGGAAAAATTGATCAGAAAGGGTTTTTGTGACGATAACGATCGACTGTGCGAATAAAAAATGTGGATTCATTTTACTGTGGTGAAACACTGTAGTGTTCCCATGTCTCAGGAAAAAGGGATATATCTGGGTAATAATAAAGTTCACAGGAGAATTATTTAAAAACCCCAAAAGTACTCTATTCAACCACCAGCTCAAACAATGAAGAGAAAATCTAGAGGATTGGGCTACCTATTTATTAACGGCAAACACTTCGAGGTGTAGGATTTACACTGCCAAGTTATCGGGTCGATAAAATTAAGGAAAAGTAAGAGACTTACAATTTTAGTGATAAAAGATTGATTGATTTGTTGAGTTAAGAATTAAGAATAATATTTTCATATAAATGACCGAATCTATTCGCCGACTCACTTTTTTTGCTTTTTCCTTTTCCTCAATGTATTGTAACCAATGTGGGGTTGACGTCGTTGATGATAAGCTCGGGACGAGAATATGGTTGGATGAAGATGTAGTTGTCTTTTGATCTGTCACTCATTGATTTTTTAATTTATTCGTTGATGAAGATGATTAGAATTATCATTATTATTGCATTCTCGATTGTGGAATAAGATTAATACTCGAAACTTCACAAGGACGTCTATGAAAATTTGTACCAATGTTGTTCGTGGATAAGGGTGGTTGATTTCGCGGTGCTTCCTGGTGCCAAAGTCAGGTTTTTCAGCAGGCGGAGATGTTCTCAATTATAGGCCATTCGATGTTAATGATAAATGCAGATATTTCCCACAAGTGCACGAACGTTATCAGACAGCCGAACAATTGGAGAAGAGAACAGAAGTATTACGAGATCGATAGACTAAGATTTGATGCTGGCACCAAAAAATTAGAAGGTAGACTGCCGTGAGACCCCAAATTTTCTCCCTTATATAGAAATTTATTCGGTGGTGTTCTTCAGGTCTCTTCATTTTCCTAGGCTTAAGGGAGGCCAGATGACTCATTTGATATTCTTCAGATTGTCTTTTCGAGTCATTTTTAGGTCGATTATCCCATTGTCCGTGTTAGTGAATTGATTCAATCGGCATATATCTTCGTTTGTTCCCCTTTTTTTCAGGTGGTCTTGACATTAAATTTTTCTTCTCCAACTGGTCTTCGTGCGGTAATCGTTCAGTATTCGAAGTTTTACGATTCATCAGCCAATGAAAATTCTCCATTTTATTTGTAAGGGGAAATCCTAAATACATTACTTTTCTAAACGTCCACGTTAATAACTAATTCTAGTTTTTATGCTCAATTCACCAATCGCAGGCGATCTCGTATTCCCCATGGAATTTCTACGGGGACCACCTGTCGTTCATATTCTCGCTTTTCTGGTCAATTCCTTTTCCTCATCGTATCTTCGGGGGCGTTTTTTTCTCAAACACCTTTTCCCTTCGCTTGGTATCTCTCCTTACTAAATTATCGATCGAGGAGGCTAATAATGCTTTCTCTTCCTTGGTGATAGAAATATTTTTTCTATTAAGGATGTATGATCGAGGGAGTGGGGGAAACAGTGGTGGGGATGGACTCGGGAAGTTACGGGGTTCTCCCCTGTTTCCCTGATTGGGCGGTTGTTGCGCTCATGAGAGCAGTGAAACGTTGCCATGTGTTGAATAATAGCGAGAAAAGAAGCATTACATTAAATAATTTGAATTTCAATTGGATTTTTCTACTCAGGATGGATGGATGCATAGTATTTTGAAAATATTATTAAGTTACTACACTATTCATTTTTCTTATGCGTAGTAATTTTTCATACTACGCGAGCTTGAACATTTAACATTTATTCAATTTATGGCCGTCACCCCTATTTCTCCATAAGAGCCCATGTATTTCTGTCAATTTTCAATAATTTTTTTCTTTCTCATATGCATGGATAGCTACCCCGGATTTTTTACAATAAAATTCTTCGAGAGGTAATCTAATTATGAAAAAATTTGGACGCCCCAAATCGAAAATTGTTGTCATGATCATACATCCTTAACATATATAACAATGATAACCAAGTAATAGTCTGACGATTAAATGCAATCATTTTATAGGACACCTCACACGAAAAAATGTGTTCAATCCGATGTATTAGGTTGAATTCCAGCAATGTTAACGGAAAATTGAATTATAAAAAATATAGTAAGAATGGAAAGAAACATTCTTGATTCTGATTGGAACACATCAAGTACTGTGCACAATATCATCACATTACCCTTTTCTCTCCATTTTTGGATCTGGTGTCTATCCCAGAATATTATTGCAGAGTGTGATCAGAGGGTAACCAAGCGAAATATCGTCGTTCTAATCTTCAAAATACAATATAATGTTCATCCACTCAAACAAGGGCCTATGAAACTTTTAAATATATCAGTAATTATCGGATTTCTTATGTTAGATCGCTGGTATTTGACGAGTTTTATCTGTTCGACCACTGGACAACTTACCCTACAGTGACGATAATACAGATTCATCAATCATTCTGAATTGGAATATCAAAAAAATCCAAAAATTGATGAATCCATTGAGATCTCAGGATTAAAATGGAGAACGGTACAAATCGAAAAGAAGAAAGAAGAAAATTATAATTCATTATTTAGATTTTTGCCAGATGTATACGTATGATTTCTAGGCAAAGGATTCGCTTATTCTATAGAATATATTCTTGACGGAGTTATGAAGCAGTAGAACCAATAATTTTAAAATAGATAATTTCTGATTTATAAGATGCCTCTCATGTAATCGTCTTCAATTGTTCGATGATTGTCGGTGTCAAGTTAAACGACTTAAAATCCAATTTTTCTACAAAAAAGTTGTAGCTAATTTAAATAATTGCATTCAACACGTATTTCGGTATTTAGTCAGGAGTATGAGTCCATAAAGATTTTGTTAAAGAAAATATAAATGTAACGTCCAGAAACTGAGACGTTTTTTTTTATTTTTAATTTTTTTTTTGGGGAATTATCCGAAGCGAAAGACACCTTTCGTTTCGAATGAAAAAGTTAATAAAAACAATGGTGAACATGATTCACCATTGTTCGAAAAGATAGAAGACGGCTGGTGTAAATAACACGGGTCGTCCAATATCGATTTTTAGATTATTTTATTAAAATAAGTCCTTCTGATTGTCAGAGGCATTGAATTGCAATGCCTTGGCAACAGAAAGAAATCGCGAGTATTCTCCCACTCTTCAATAAGTGGAGTGCAAATCATATGTGATTTTTGTCACATGATTGACCCCACTATTGAAAAAAAGGAATTAGGTAAGGAAGGGGCAACGCACTCGCGAGGAGCGATGCACTTCCTTCCCGAATTAATTAGGGCGCGGCATCGAAAGAATTAAGTTGTTAGTGAAAATAATAATAATAATTAAAAAAAAAAAGGGATTATAAAAATTATTGTGAGAATTTTGAGTGTGAAAAGAGAGAGAAATGAGAAGGATTTTATAAAAAAAAAATGTGTAGATTTTTGAGTGTGAGAAAGAGAGAAATAAAACGGATTTTATTTTAAAATTCTGGGGATTTTAAAGTGTGAAATAAAATACAGAATAAAACAAATTTTTTGTGAAAAAAAAAGAAATAAATAAAACGAATTTTATTGGAGAATTTTGGAAAATTTGAGTGTTAAAAGATAGAGAAATAAGATGATTCCATTGAACTATTATGGGGATTTTGAGTAAAAGAAAAATGGAGAGAAGTGAGAGGAAATTGGATTAAAAAAAAAAATTTAATGAAAGGAAACAAAACAGAGAAAGTAAGTGGACAAGTTCAATCAAAATCAGTGGATACTGCGCGCGCAGATTTTACGTATTCGGTAAATGATTTTTTTTTTTATAAAATCGGATTTAATTATAAAAATTCTTTTCTTCAATTTCAATTGGGTTTAAAGGGAAAATCGATAAAATTTTGAAAATGTCAAACTTAGAGAATCTTGGCGGATTCATTACACAAATTATTTCATTTAAAATTAATTGGTTTTAAAGTAAAAATTAATGAAATTTAAAAAGGAAAAAGTAAAATTTAGAGAATCTTGGCGGATTCATTACACAAATTATTTTATTTAAAGTTAATTGGTTTCAAATGGAAAATTAATAGAATTTCAAAAAAGTAAAATTTGGAGAATCCCGTCGGATTTTTTTTTATAAATTATTTCATTCATTCTATTCCATTTTAATTGGGTTTAAACAGAAAATCGATGAAATTTTGAAAAGGAAAAATGTAGAGAATATCGTCAGGTTCATGGAAAAAAAAATATTTTCTTCTATTTTAATTGTTTTGAATGAGAAATTGATAAAATTTCGAAAACGTAAAATTTAGAGAATCCCGTCGGATTCACGAAGAAAAAAAAAGGGAAATCCTGTTTAATTGTTTCTATAGTAAAATCAAATGATTGAAATTGAAATTTTATTGGAAAATTGATTGAATTTCAAAATCATTATTTTTGTGAAATTTTTGAAATCTCTTTCAGTGTAGAAAATAAATAGTTAAAATTCAAACCTATTGGAAATTCATCGGAGAATGTAAATAATTATGTTTGTAAACTCTTAAAAATTATTTTTATTTAGAAAATATAAGCCAAATTACTATTAAAAGTTGACGTTATTTTCACCTTGTCACCCTATTAGAAATAGTTAAACGCAAAAACTTTCTTCTTCCTATCCCGAGCTATTGGTTTTTAACTAGGCTCAAAACAGGAAAATAAATAAAATCCATGCTATTTTGGAATTATTAGTAATAATAGTTCTGACGTAACATAAACTCAAAATTACAATCGCCAAATGGTGAACGGAGAGTTTTTAATGCAAGGTCAGCTATTTTAGAAAAATTGCATTCCCCATCTTCATTTTCATAATCTGTAACATGTAGCGAGCAATTGCTAAAAAAATCTCCTTCTGAGACTGTATAATAGATATTTTGTTCATCGATTTCTGAGCCAATGCTCTGAAATTGTCTTTTCCCCGTTTCTTTAGGGAACATCTGAGCATTTCGAATATCTGCATTAGAGAGCATTTTATTTCGAGAACATCTGAAAGGATTCATAAACTTCAAAATCTGTTGGGAATCGTTCAATGATTTGTCGACATAATTCCAGAATGAAAATCGCACCTTCACTCTTTATTTGAATGATTTTATTATTGGTCATGGTAGAATAATTGAATATTTTGGCTTCAGTGTTTTTGAAACAATCTCCATAATCTAGATAATTGAGTGATTTAACTGGAGGCTCCTTGTCAGCAAAAATTTTCACAATTTTTTCAAAATTGATTTTTGAAATGTCAACTAAATTTTTAATATAATCGTGTAATACTACCATACGCATAAGTTTTCTATTTTAAATGAAGCATACATACAAATGAACATAGTCGAGAGTCGAAAATATATCGAAATGCGTGAAACCGATTCTTCATTAGTCACTTCAATCGCAGATCTTCACATTTTTCTCTTATAGACTCAGCAAAATAATTAAGGAAACAGAAAATTTTTCCGAAATTTTGACCAATTTTCAAACGGCTGTAACTTCGCGAAAAATCATCGGATTAGAACGAAACAAAAAAGGAATTGAAGCTTGAAGTCTCTACTTCCAGTATCTTTGAATGGAAATTTTTTCTGAGCATTTCTAATGGCATGAAGGGATCGATTGATGGGCAAAAAGAAAATCCATTTTTTTTTCTTTTTTCAAAATGCTCCACGGTCTCGAAAAATTTTTCCCGACTCGACCAATATAAGGAACGTGTAGTCTGATTAGAGATGTAAAATTACCAGTAATTCTTGTTGCAGTAAAATTACGGTAAAAATACCGTAATGTTACCGTATTGTGACGTAATTGGAAAAAACTACTTGTTTTTATGTAAAATTACCGTCAAAATTTTTTGATGTAACGATACCGTAATTTACTGTAATTTCCATCTATATAGATGATTCAAAAAAACATTTCCATACTCAAAGAATTACTTTTCAAGTATTCAATTATATGAGAGTTAGTATTGAAATTGTTTTTCTTTTAATTAAATTCTTTAAAAGGACAATTATTTAATTTTGTTAATCATTCAATGAGAACAGTTACTCGATTTATTCATTTTTGCCTCCTCAGGATAATCATATTTTCATACATCAATATTTAGAATAATATGTTAGGAACATTAATGATAATAACAACAATTTTATAATTTTTCATTGGCTGTCACTGACTATAAAAAAAGTAAGACAAATGATGATCAGAAAGGCTGCGAATTGATTTAAAAAATTAATTCCGTAATTCATCTATATAGATGTAAATTTACCGTTATGTCTCTAAAAATGATAATTACGGTAATTTACTTTGAAAATCAGTGTTTTTACCATTTTTGTTATTTACTGACGTTCGGTAAATTACGGTATTGAAACTGTAAAATTACCGTAAAATTACTGGTAACGTTACCTTTTCACATCTCTAAGTCTGATTCTCGAACTCCAATTTGTTTATTTTTTTGTATCGATGCGACCAGTTTTCGCTGAGAATATTGTCTGTAAAATTAAAAATTTCCCCTCTTTTTTTCAATCAGCAATATCTCGGGAATCACTGATCGCACAGCGAGCAAGTGGTGTGTTTTGGAAACTTGAGTTGATGCGCTATGAGCTCCTTGCTTTTTTTAAAAAAGTTTTTTCCATTCTCAAAATTCATTTGAAAACGTACCAAAAAATACCTTTTTTTCTGTTTTCAAAAATCACTCCAAACTTTTGCGAATATTGCGAAAATGACTAATGCTTTTACATTTTTTCTTAGCTTAATGTATGCCCGAATACCCTGTAAATTTTCAACCCCATCGGCTGGACCATTTTTTCCCCCGACTGGTCAAAGCTGTACCAAAAATGGAAGGAGTATGGTTTTGCTCTTTAAACATCAATTAATAACGATTAAACCGGAAAATTTTCATTAAGCGTTATTTGCTTTGGATTTTGTATGGGATACTCGTCGTTTCAAAAGAGAATCATCAAGAATGTTAGGAGAAAATTTTTGGAGTCATCATCGCCTCAATTTGGAAACTTCGTCATTTCTCCTGTTTATGAAATTCATGAAAAAAACAAACAAAAATCGAAAATCATCGGGAATGTTTCTGAAACAGTTTCGAGACATATTTTCTCATTTTGGAGATCCTCCCATTCGTGAGCCAAAATTTATCGAAAAAAAAAATATTATAATCTGTTCAGAAAATTGTTGACATTTTCTTAACAAAATTCAACAATTTTTTGAAAATTGTAATGTTTTTTTCCTTTGATAAATTTTGGCTCACGAATGGGAAGATCTCCAAAATGAGAAAATATGTCTCAAAACTGTTTCAGAAACATTTTCGATGATTTTCGATTTTTGTTTGTTTTTTTCATGAATTTCGTAAACAGGAGAAATGACGAAGTTTCCAAATTGAGGCGATTACTTTAACGGCTAAAACCGAAGGGAGGTCGGTCGAGCAGAAAAAAGCTAGCTTTTCGATGAAAAAGTTGGATTTACTCGGAAAATATTATTTTAACGGCTAAAACCGAAGGGAGGTCGGTGAAGGAGAAAAAAGCTAGCTTTTCGATGAAAAAGTTAGATTTACTCGGAAAATATTTTCTTTTTGTAAGTCCTTACAATCGAAACATGCTCTTCTCTTAACCTTTTCACCAGCCTATCATTTTTACTCCCTTTCCCGCGCTAGAGACACTGAGCAATATTATATCGTCGCCTTAGAGTCAAAGGGGCGTGAGTGCTATGTATGAGAACAGCATTCACGACCCTTTGTTTTTAAGGCGACGATATAGAGCGCAAACGAATTTTCCGTTTTATTCATGCGCGTATAGTAGGCTAGACTCACGTCACGCGAAAATCGGTAAGAGAAACATGAAAGTTCAATTGTACTCCATAATACCGTTCAGACGATAGTCAGATGAGAGAATTAATCGCAAATACAAACTATTAACACGGTGGAAAACCCGAAAAATAATTTATATCATAGAGATAATTTTATGCATTTTCGTGATTTCTGTTTCAGCTACGACCGGAAAAATTGCAACCGAATTAACAGATTTTCATTGCTAAAAACTAAGTGGAAACGTCGCCGACGGCAGTGGCTGTGTGGTTAGAGCGGGGAGATTTGGCATACTGAGGTCCTGGGTTCGAATCCCGGTGGGGGGAAGCCAAAATTGAAAAGCTCTAATTTCACAATTTCAACTAACCAAGCGGTAGTCTCCCAAGGGACGACTGTATCTACACGGAGAGAAAATTCGTTGAATTTCTGCCTAAAGAGTGGATGAAAAAGTGCCCTGCCAGAGGCCAAACGTGGGCCCAAGTGGCAGCACCGTAAAAAATTACCCAACTTTGCCTCAATAAGTCGGGTATTGTCGGTTGTCATCGGCTATGACGAAAGCCGGTGCTACGAAGGACCGTTTAAAAATTGCCCCGTTGCAGGGTAAAAATTCACCCAAGCACGGAACTTTTCATACACTTCCCTGTGGGTTTTTACCAATGCCAGCGGGACAATTGTTGAGTTGCATAAAAATTACCCTGCCAACGGCTTAAAAATTATCCAGCGTTTGTAACTTTTTTATCGACCGTCGGGTAATTTCTGATTAACTGACAATTCGGCCCACGCATCACCTTCTAGCGGGGTAATTTTTCATCAATATTTCTCTCCGTGTAGGCAAATTTTCCTAAAAAATGAGGTTTTCCCTCGTCCTACGGCGAATGCGATACAACGGAGTCGGGTTGGGGATAAAATGCGTGAAAATTCGAAAGGGTACACGTCAGATGTCGAAAAAAAAAGTGGAAACGTCTCTAGTCCTGGTTAGAATCATGAATGCGAAATTTAAAGAAAATGAATTCGCCTTACCTTGGCAAAACACTGAAGTGTACCAATATCTCCAATAAAAGGAATATGTTTGATCAATGATAATTCACGCAAAACCTTCTCTTTGAAAACTTCAAAATATTAATTCATACATTCACTAATGTATATCAGTAGTAGAAAAAATCCAGAGACTCAACTTTTATCGAATTTTGAATATTAAAATTGAACGAAATTGGCAAAAATTCATTGAATCGACTTACAGTAAAGATGAGAGGATTTATATCAGCAATAAATCGTGGACGAGACGGCACCGACTGCCTTGATGATTGGAAATGTGCTGAATTCTTCTTGGACACAGTGGGATCTCGTTGAAGCTCTGGGATTTCCGATGGTTCCACTAGAGTTTCTTATTGGATGAAATCCCAAATGAAGGGGCGTCAATGCAAAAGAATGAAACTACTTCTGTTTACTTCAGGTGGTTAAACTAAACTTGAGACTATAATTCGGTGGCCAATGCCAATTGAAACAAGGTATCGTTAGATTGATTGATTTTAATGACTACAAGAGGTATGCAGTGAAGCGAAATCACGCTGTGTTGATACTTTTGAAGAGCTACTGAAGAGCAGAGTAATGTTCTAAGTCGAATTTGATACTGCGGTGAAGGATCGTGTGTTAACCTCCTTTTATAGGAAAGTAGCCCCAGACATCAACCATAGGACCTATGGCATAGGTGCTATTCACGCCTAAATTTTTCGGAGAGAAGAAAAAGAGTACCATAAATCCGTTCAAGAGTAAATCCACTCTTGATAAGCGAGTAAACAGGGCCCACATTCTTACCTGTCGTCAGGCGTCAATTTTTACGTGTTCTTCCGTTTTCCCAGTCTTTTGATGTTTGTACAATAAGATAGCGATGAGATTTTACAAAGGTGCCTATTGTGAAGTGCGCGACTTCCATTCTTTTATTTAATTTTTCATTAATCATACTGAGATTCATTTTCATCTCTTTTTCTTTGTAGGCGGCAATAAAGATATAGAAAAAATAAATAAATTAAACTTCGTACTACACTTATCTCACCCCTCACCGCTCTTATCGAGTAGATTATTTACTTTTCTCATGCATTTCTAGGAGCCCATGAACCCTTAAGACTACACCGATATTTTTCTGTACTGTTTGTAGAGTTATATCATTTCTAACTAGTAAAACGAATCTATGGTGCAGTGAATCGTTGGGCTCGCAATATTTCTCTTAGAAAATATCTCGCATTTCTAGTATATTTTCCAAGAATGAATAGCAAAAAAATATACTCATCCTGGTTTCATTTTTCATACACTGAGGGGATTTTTTCCTGCTAGCATGACTATTCCTTAAAAGTGAGAACGAACTATTTCAAATCAATAATCGCACCTTCAATTATAACTAAAACAGCTAAATTATAGTCATGTGTACTATTTGATAGCTGTACTTGATAAAATTTTGGTCACTGTTGCTATATTTCATAGTCAAGGTCTTTCCTACTATATTTTTAGTTCCATAGTTCGAAAAATTCTCCCAGTGTACTGCAATTTTGTAAACTGGCAGGAGACAAAATGATTCCACATTCCTTCTCTCACATTTAGAGTCTAAATAGACTCTACAGTCATAAAAAAGGACAGTTTCTGGCGTAAAAGTTGTCGTACACCAATTAAGAATCGTAAAATTGAGACCATCTTGAGTCTTCACTCACTGTCATATTCCATTAGGTGCAACTCTATCACAATTTGAAGGCAACTTAAGGAATACATAATTTTATTGACCCTATTCAAGATATTTGTCAGTTTCAGAACAGTTTCAACAACTAAATGCAAGTTCAAAACGACTAATTTTTCGACTCGGGCCTTATCGCGCATCACTCGAACTCTTATATATTTGGAACTGAGTAACATTTTTTGATTTTGAAAAAAGATTGGAAAGTAGTAAGTGCTAGCTTCAATTTGAACTTCATTATGTGAAGTTTTGAATGATCGCTATCTTTGTCATTTCTGTATAAAAACAAAATCATGACTTTCGGTCTCTAATTACAAATGTTCAAGCGTCTTATTCATTCAGGTAATATTTTCCGAATTTTTTTTTTCTTGAATAGCTAGGATATTCATCTAGCACATAGCATTGAAGAGATTTCCTGTTGATAAAAATAAAAAATGAATTTCGCCAATTGATATCGAACTCTGCAATGCTGCGGCACACAAGGATAAGGCCCAGGTGCATAAAGTTAATCGCCGATTAGCGGTAGTTAGTTGACTATACTGCGTTAGTTAAATGACATGTGAAGTTAATTTTAAGCGATTAATTTCAGTCGGTTAACTTGGCATGATTAGGAAGGATTTAAGTCGGCGTACTTGAAAACGGTCGAAAACAGCTTAAAATGGCTACGAACTCCGTCAGCTAATCGACGATTAGCGCTAATCGAGCTTTAGGCACCTGGGCCTAAATGTGGGCTTGAATTCTTCATTATTTCATTTTATTAAACAATATGCGAATGAATATTTTCCAATACTAATAGTTTTGTGAGTATCAATGATTTTGAACAAAAGCCGTTTAAATTTTTCTTGTCCTGCAACTTTAGCGAAAATATCACGCGAGGCGCTCGGCCACTGGGAAGATCTGCGCGTTCGAGCCCCAGTTCTTGAGAGCCTAAAAGGGGACGGGTTTGCTTAATTCTTTACCAATAAATTTCATCATTGTAACCGTTTATTCGCTCCTCTAACAACGCTCATTTTCCAACAATGATGGATTATTGTTCATAATTTCGATAGACTCATACACGGAAAGAAATTATCAGTAAAAAGTCTTGCTAAAAATTACCGAACTCTCCGGAATCGCGGGACATTTCGTGATGTGTACAAAATATTGCAATAATTCCATGGCAATTTTTCACAGAAGTACATCAAAAAGTCACACCTGAGAGTTCGCCGGGAGCCGTCGAGCGGAGCAGTCGTTCGACTGTTTCGTCTAAAAGGTATCTATCGAAACACCTGGACATACCTCTCTCTACATCTATACTATTTCTCTCTTTTCTATATTTCTTTTCTCTAATTAAAAATTTTTCATTTTCGAAGACGGCTCCGATAATTAATAGTAGTTTTAAATACTACCGGTGAACTCCCAAGTGAATTGTGTAAATCGAGTACCGGATTCTGTGAAAAAATAAAAGAGAAAACATTAAGAACTAGAAGTCTGACAACTTGACGAGATTCCGTATTAGAATTTGCAAAGAATTAATCTCTTCCAGCCGGATATTAAGTTTTTTTGTGATTCTTAAAAATGAAATTGAGTTGAATTGAAAAAAAAAAAAAATCTAGAATTCACATGGTTTCTACAAGGTTTTGTGTTTTTGCAACTTGATAGATATCTTTAAGGCTGAGGTCATCGGTTGAGTTCTGAAAAACAAATTCTTGAGAACAATAGGGATTAAGATTGGTAAACAGACAAGAAGGTCAGAAACAAAACAACACTAAGCTGAAAATCGATAAGTTTTCTCTGTGAAATTACAAAAATTCACGAATAAAGATATAAAAGCAAGAGAAAAGAAATAGAGACAGTAACCGAATTAGAAATAGAAAAGAATTTTGAAAAATGAAGAATTCAGCTGAAGAGCGGTTTGAGAAGAATTGGGCTAAAGATCCAATAGATGGAGTTACAAGGAAAATAAGAATACAAGAGGTAGTCCTCCACTAGGAGGCATAACCAACAAATACTAGAGATAATCAGGAGAAGTTGTGGCACTTGCCCCACTAGGGGATATAGCCAGATGGAATAAGAAGAAGAAAGTCACACCTGAACATCAAAAATGGCGCTTTTAGCGCGTCAAAAATTAAGGAGCATGGTTCAGGACTTTGAGACGCGCTAACAGCGCCATTTTTGATGTTCAGATATGACTTTTTGATGTACTCCTGTGAAAAAATGCCATGAAATTTTTGCAATATTTAGCACACATTACGAAATATCCGGCGATTCTGGAATGGTTCGGTATTTTTTACTCAGATCTTTCATTATATTTTCGTTAGAATTTCTCTCCGTGTATATTGCACCTCTGCATCTTCCCAATCTGCATGGGGCTAGAATTACTTGCCTGTTGGGTATACAGGTCTTGAAGAAATATATTTTCTTTTTTTTCCAAAAGTTTATCAACTTTTCCAGGTCACTCAGCTTGACTCGGTTTGTATTGTTAAACTTTGCGAAAAATAATCAAACAATAATATATACTTTTGCCCCCATTTACCGTTGCAAGTATTTGAAAGATTCAAATTCACCGACAATTATGAAGAGGAAATTCATCCAATTAGAAACGTTCGTTCAGTGAAAATCAAACTTTAAATCATTCAATAGCGCTACCTATCGCGTAAAATTGTAAAATCACGAGAGAATGCGCAATCCGCCATGACAGATAATGTCTATTCCAGCACTTGACGTTTCCTTGGAATATGACATTTTGCAGATTTAATTTTACCAAATGGCAGACTCTTTTTTCGGATTTTCAACGTCACTACCAGTAAGTGTAATTAAATAAAAATTCGAAGAACCAATTTTTCACCTTCTTTTTCATTTTTTTTATCTCAAATTTATTTTTAAAAAACATGTGAAAAATCAACACAGTGTCTACACAATTGCGACGCGCTCCAATTTTTAATTTCCACTTTTAAATGGATCATTTTCGTAAAATATTCATCGATTCTCCCTCATAATCAATGAAGAATCAGTTTAGTTTATAATAACATCAAATTAATTCAGAAATATGCATTTAAAAATAATTGAAAATAGCGTAATTCTAAGATTATGCCCTTGAAAACAACTTCTGTGGGAATGCGGTGTCGTTACCCCCGAGTGCTCGAACCATCTACTCACATAACCTCTAAAAAAAAGTTCTAAACTCATTAAGTATTCGAATAATACATATTAATTCACGATTTACGCAATCAGAATTCGAGACGAATTCTATCTACTCAAATATCCATCAACTCCTGAAATAAAAATGAATATTTTCCCTGTATTATGAATGAAATACTCGCTTTACTCCGAAAAATTGTTCACTCTCTCATGCAAACAGGAATAGAACAATTAATTAATAACTTCTAGTTGTCAAAATTTCGAATAAAATCATAAACCAAAATTTCTTCACAGGGAAGTGGTTTCGATGATGCAATAGATTGTCCATTAGACGAGGAGGAAGTAGCTGAGGAGGAGGAGTACGATGCCCTCAATGACGAGACCTTTGGTGAAGATGCGATTGACGGTGATTGGGAACAGGATCACGAGAAATTGGCCCAAATAACTGAATCAACAAGGCCACTAATTCAGCATCCAACACCACCAACAAATAACGGAATCGATGTTGACATTGAGGGAAGTTTGTCTCACCTTGTATTAGACGAGAAAGATGGAATAGTCCCTAGACCAGGTGTCTGGGACAGTCCAACTCTACCACTAACTCCTCATCCACCCCAGCAACTCCATCATCATCATCCTCATCAACAACAACAGCAACAACAACAACAACAAATTCTACCAGTGGCCTTGAAGAATGTCTGCACAGTTGAAGAATTAGAGAGAGGACTCATACGTCCACCGCCTGGTCTAATAAAGCCACTAGGAAGTATACAAAATCCTCCACAACAACCACGTAATCAAGCAGGCCAATTTATAATTGACTACACTGGCTTGAATGATCATCTAACTGTTAATTTACGTCAAAATATATTAAATGGCTTACCACCACCGCATTTTCCACCAGGATTAGCATTACCAGGACCTCATCAAGTTGTTCTACCACCAAATGTACGTCTCCCAAATCCATTAATTCAAAATCAACGGCCATTACCACCAAATCAAACTGGTAATCTACTGAGATATCAAATACCACCGCATTTAATGCTAAATCAACGTCAGGCATTACACGGTAATTTTGTTGGTAATTTTCCACAACCACCTAGGCCAAATATACCGCCACCGCCACCGCAATTTTTGAGGCCTGATCATCAGCTGATACCACCATTTCCTAATGCAAATCAGCAGCAACAACAACAACAACAACAGCATCATCAACAAAATCAACAACACAATAATGCGAGAAATCAGAATAGAAGCCATCAAATTGAGCCACCACCATCAAATCATCAGCCATTTTTCAAAAATAATCAGTACTGGCATCAGAATCGTGGTAATCAAAGGTACAATCAGCATCATCGCCATCATCAAAATCATCAGAATGGTCTCAATGAAAATGGTGAATACGATGAGTATGCTGGATTAATGAGTACACGTGAAAAACAGTGGTTAACAAATATACAATTATTACAACACAATACTAATCAGCCTTATGTTGATGATTATTATTTTACTGTATTCTCTGAAAGACAAAACAAGAAGAATGATAATCAGGATATTAAGGATAAAAAGCACAATAATAATGGATTCAATCGGGATTCACGTGACAAAGATCAACATGTTCTAACTAAAGTTGTTTATACACCAACGCAATTTGAAAATTCACTTGGTAAATTACAATGTGGCAGTGTTACAGCACCACGTAAAATAATTGACATGGATGTTGTACCAAACAGTGATCCACAACAAAATCCACAGCAAAAGGATATGAAAAAAGCTAGACAGAGATTATTGGAAATTGAGAGATTATACACTGTGCAATTGAAACTAGAGGATTTAAATAATCCATTGGCACAATTGGCTGAACAACAGGCAGCTGAACAGCAAGCACAACAGTCTGATAATGAAACAGTTGAACCAAAACCACCTAAAAAAACAGCACCAGAACTCATTAATATTATGCTTACTTCATTAATTCAATTGCTTAATGAGGATAAATTATCTAGTATACTTAGTATCAGAAAGGGTAAAACTCTTTTACTGAGATTTTTACCGTATTTAAGTGTAACTGAGTATGCAAATCAACTTGGTGAATTATGGACTGGATTGATCAAGGGTCTGGCTATTGTTGGAAGACGTGATTCTCATTTACTAGTGAGATTTTTTCCAGAATTTTACAGATGGATTGAGACTGTTAAGGATTTTGGAATTCTACTAAAATTAGCACGAGGCTTTTTGGATTCTGTTAATCAGAATAGTAAAATTAATAATAGCCTTGCTTTTGCTGTGACCAATAAGGTATTATGATTTTTTCTAAATTTCCTTTTTTTTTATGTTGAATCAGTAGTGTTTGTAGACGAGTTGATCTAATTTTGAGTGCAGTTTTCTTGAAATATCTTGAATCCCGATGAATATAGAGGAATCTTGCTAATGATCTCTTCAATCTTACAATGTTATAGAGAATGACTATTTTTTTAATGGAATAATCATTATCAGTATTATTAGTTTGTGCTTTTCATTTAATGTAAAATCTTCGGTAGAATAATGAATTCGATGATTGTTTTCATTTTTGTCTCATATACATTTGATTTGGAATCAATTATTCATTAATCACTGAATGATCTCAATCGTCCATTTATTGATCTATTGAAGATTGAATATATTTGACAATGACTAATTCAGTAGTAAAGAGCCTATCTGTTGGACTTTGAGATATTTTGTTAAAACTGATCGCAGAGAGTAATTCTTCTAAAGAAGATGAAATAAATAATTTTCATAAAATTATTCATTTTAATACACTGTTTCTTCATGTTTTCAACAGTTTGGTGTTTCTGTGATTGCCTCAATTCTGGAACAAGCCGAAAATTTGTATCCTGATGATAAAACAATGGCATCAGAATGGTCAACATTTATAGTAAGTTTATCAGAGGTAGTTGGTGCTACAACACCAAGTGTTGCACCCTGCCAGCCAATTGCCGCTAATACACTGCATCAGCATCTAAAAAGAATTGACAGTCTGAAATGTGAAAGGTATGAGCCACTAGAGTCACTCCTCACTGACGCAAACCCGTCACGATAGACTGATTATCTTACTAAAAAAAAAAAAAGCGAAAAAAAATCATGCCCACATTCATTATTCGTCTGTTAGAAATTTATTTTTCAATTAAAAAAAAAATGAGAAAAAAAAATATAATGGAAGATTTTTTTGTTCTTCACATAAATAATTTCGTTTAATTTTGAATTTAACATTTGCTCTTCCATTCACTTGGGAATGTAAATAGATATAGTTGGAAGGGATGATTTATTTTTCTTTCTTTTTTGGGACAAATCGTGTGAACAAATAATGATAGATAAAATATGTACATGAATCAATACAGAATTCTCAATGCCCTCATTAATTAATTAATTAAAAACAAAGGGATAAAACAAAAATTGTGAAAAAGTACGGAAAAAGTACAGAAATTCGATTTACCTAATAACATCTCGTTTTTGTCCGATTATCGTGACGCCTTAGCACAGTTTATTTCTACTAAGAAAAAAAAATTAAATTTAACATTTAATATTAAGCTCATTAATTTACAGTGTAAATCGCAGTTTTTCTGTAACTCTATGTAAATAATTATCATTATTTGATTTCTGAAATTTTTTCGAAGAAAAAAAACAAAAGCATTCATTATGTTAAGATAATCTCTATATTTCGATTTAAAGAAAACGCAGGATCGCCTAATTTCTCATCCTTTCATTCATATTTTTTTACCTTATGTACTTTCTTTGATTTTGTACATATTGTCAGAGAAGAAATTAATTTTTTTCTATTAATGGAAAGAAAAAATAGGATTGAAAGAAATATAAAAGAAAATGATAATTACATTGAACTGCGATTCTATTAATAGGTGAAAATATATGAAAGGATTAAAATGACTATTAATTGACTCAGAATAAATTAATCATCATACTTTCTGATATGTGAAAGTGATGATATCTCACTCTCAATTTTTCATACTATATTTTTTTCCTCAATTCGAGAGTGAGATTGAACGACATATTGATTGTAAATATCAAGTTTATATGCTGAAAAAAAAAATCAATGGAGAAAAACTTTTTTTTTGTTTCTCAAAGCCCAATCTGGTTGCTGTATTCTTCTTAAAATGTAACCGGGCGAAATGGAAAAAATGAAATAAAATAATGAAAAAAACACCATTAGATAAAAAAAAACTCATTTTACCTTTTTTTTTTCAATTCGTTAATGCACTTTGAATTTTCATTTATAAGTGTAGATTCTTTTTTCAATTTGCATTTCTTATTGCATAGAAATAAATTCTAGAAATAAAAGAGAATGGATAAAAAATATATCGGGCGTAACGATAATGCGTAGAAAAACGAGAATTTTCGTGTTAACAAAAATGAAAAAAAAAAACAAAAAAAAACACCATTAAAAATAAGAATGGATAAATAATGAATTAAATACAATTTTTACCTGCCTTAACTCAACCTATTTAGAAATATGTTAAAAAGAAAATAGGTTCGTTTTGGCATTGGCGTTGTTTATTATAATATAATAGATATACATCGAGGGGCTAGAAACAGAAGGATGTATGTATGCGCAAAGGTTCACAATTTTTCTAATAAAACTATAGAATTATATAAACAGTTTGAGAAGAGGAATAAATTTAATTGTTTTCAATGAAATAGAGAACTCTTTATTTCTAAAATCAGAAGTATGTCAGCTCCGAAAAAGAGATACTTTTGGTTCAATGAAGCGGTTTTGAATGTTGCGTTTGACTTTTTCTTTCTTATTTTTATAATGCCACAGAATTGTATTCTCATTTTCGGAATAGACGGATAATTTTCTATTTTAGGATGAGAATAATTCAATTTCTCACGAAATACAAAGCATCGTATTTCCTGGCACATACGACCTTTTGTTAGAGAAACTACGCTTTGACACATACGCCCTTCTGATCTCCAGCCCTCCACATGTAAACTAGTTTATATAAAATTCGATAACATTTTTCACTATAATTGTTATCATTGAAATATTATTGATAAAAAGAAGAGAATTGAATAAAAAAAAAATAATTTGAAATAAAAAACGAAAAAATGCTGATTACAGCAATTGTGGAGTGCTTTTTACTATGAAGGCGATGCACATGTATCATTTTTTTCCCCTAACAATCATTTATCACAAAAAATCTATTCATCTCATTTTTTTCTTCCATAGAATTCAAATGATTGTAATTGAAAAAAAAAAAGAAATTTATTCATTCAATTTTATATGTAATATCAGTAGAATTTAAGCATCATTCGAAATGAACAGTGAATCAAGAATTTAATACACAAATCTCGTAACTCAATTTATCTTATAACTATTACATGTTATATATATTTTTTCTTCAACTAGTAGATATATAATTTCGTTTAATTATGTTCTATACAATCAACTGATTATTTTTTATGATTTCTTACGCTCAGAAAAAAATTGAAAACCAAAAAAAAAAAGAAAAAAAAAATATTTACATAAAGTAAAAGATGAATAATGGGATTCGAATGTACTTTTTCCGTACTTCTTGTATCGATAATAGATTCATTTCTATTGATTTCATTCTCGAAAATAATTCGAATGAAAAAAGATATTAACGATTGTACATTTATAATACTGCCGGGGGTGATTGAAATAAAAAACAGGGGATGGGATCGGGAGAATCAGCAGTGTTGTCATTAATTGTGTATTGTATGTACAAATGGGAGAAAAAAAATATTGGTCGAATTGATAAATCAAAGACGCAAATAAATGTTTTGACATTATAATGTACTATTGTTTGAATTTTAATTTTACTGAATAATAATTCATCTTTGAAATAAAAGGTAAGTCAAAACATGAGAGGAGAAATCGTGAATAATGATAAATAATGTATTTTCTTGCACCTGAGGAGAAAAGAACTACGTTTCCTCTCTCGCTTCGCTCGGTTAGAAACGTAGTTATTTTCTTCCTCGGTAAAAAAAATACCGTATGCACCATGGATGAAAAAAATCTGGCACTTTTGTTTGCAAACCGGGCTTCCCCGCTTTCCTTTTTATCGAAGTTGATTTCTTCCTTCCTTCAGTGCATAATATACTATTTTTTCGTTCAATAGTTCAATGATTGTTATAAAGAAGTTTATAATTCACATTTGATGTTATTTTATTCAGAGACATTATTGATTTCACATTTTTAACATTCTCATATGCTCTTTCAGCATTCAAATGAAGGATATATATTATTTTTCTTTCACAATCTTATTTTAGAACAAAACCATACATTTTACTGGCATCTTCATAATATAATTTTTTTATTTTTTTATTTTTTCATAAAAAATGAGAGAATCAAAGTAATGTAAATAGGAGAGTATTTCCCTCGCCATCACATCTTATCACCATTTCCAAAATTTCAATGGAAATTACACAAAAAACTAGTATCACTATAAACGAGACTGCATTCATTCCTTTTTTTTTCTTTTCTTTTCTCACACTTCCTTCGTTTGTGAGTGAAATTCTTAGATACAACGTTAAAAATATATGATGTAGCATCTAAGGAAGCATATATGGAAGTGAATATGTATTTTTCATTTCTATTAGTTTATCAAGAGAACAATTTACATCCTACTTTTGCATTGTTAACTTCTTCCCAAGATTTCAAAATCGAACATTATTCTGAAACAATTCAATCACATATATGTACTGCTTTTATTCATTTTCCTAAGTTTTTCCTCTTATTTTTGCATTTTCATTGTTTTGTAATATTGTTAATATGTACACTGACCAAGCACACAACGTAATAGTGACATCTTACGATCTACTGTCTCCTAATGATGCATTTATTCAATAATTGAACTGAATCGTTAGCGAAGTGATAAGACGAACTTAGATAAATTTATTCAGACACTTATTTAAGAAAAATAAGATTCAACACAAAAGAGGTCGGGTATTCCCTCAAACTTGTTCATTTAATCACTTCACTTAAACTCATTCTCTAAAATTTAATTAATCTAAGTACTACAAAATATGCTGCAACTTTTCATCTATTTGACCTTTTTTTCTACATCAAGAGTCCAAAATTAGGTGTAACAGGGTTTTCGATATTTTCATTCTGCAGAAAATATGAGTGTATCCAAAAGACATGTGGATTCAATTAATTTTTTTTTTAACATTTCATTTTCTCTTCCTTTTTTATTTTGTTGGGAAGAAAAGTCTGCGTTTGACAAGTTGATTGGAACACCAATTGAATATTGATACCTAATTTACTTGTCAGTTAAAATAATTTTTACCGAGAGTATAAGTCAAAGAATAAATTATATAAGTACTGAAAAAATTTTCGATCATAATTCCACTTTTCTTATTTATTGAAGATGTAAGTTGATGTACGGATAATTTTGGCAGTCATTAAGATGTATGTATCTGACATTTAATTACATCCAATTTAAATATAGATTTTTTCAATCATTCTCATATTTAAATATTGTAGAGTCAGAGATATGACAAAGATGCTGTTATTGTTTCCCTGATATTTCATTATTCAATATAACTTTCCTTTCTAATACATAATATCGACATTATTTTTGTTTTAATTGGCACACTGCATTAATGAAATTCTCCGAAAAATCAGTTTCAAATTCAAAGTTTAATTCATAAATTTTTTTTCGTCTCTATCAAGTCTATTTTACAGGCAAGACATTGTAATATATATATGTATATATATATTTTTTTACATTTATATAAATTTTAAAACTTGATATATATGAATTTTCTCAGTGATTTCGAAGACAACGTAATTTGATTTTATTTGTGCGAATCTATTGCTTGAATGAGATCTAACACCGGACAAAAAATAATGAAGTACAATTGAGTCTATCAATTCGAAAGCGAGAAAACACTAGATGAAAAGAAAATCGTAATACCAAATTCTCATTGAATCCAATGAAATACTGTTCAAAAAATAATAGTCGCGTACAATTTACATTCAATTACAAATTTTTTATCGTTAGTACGAATCAACAATTTCGGACGCATTATTTGGACGATGATAATGGCGAACTTGTCTTCTCTGCTCCGAAAATTGAATGAAGTAAAGAATCGAAACGAGTAAATTTCAAATTTCCATCATTTCTTACGAAATATCTCAAAATTAAGGGAAATTGCAGAATTTTCGTAATTTTTGGTTATTGAAAGTCAGAATTAAAAAAAAAAATTACTTGAAAATTCTCGATTTCCCTGAAAGGCCGAGATTATTTATGAAAATTGAAAATCAAAATTGACTCATTCTATCATATCACTATAATCTGATCCTCCTTAAAAAAATGAGAAGTCAAGAAGACAAGTACATTATAATTGACACAATAATTTTTCATTAACTGTGAAAAGAACGATATTACACATAATTCATTCTTCACATATTGTAACAAGTACCATGTGTTATCTAGTCAAAATTTCAGGATTTTGACTCTGTAATTCTTTGCTCAAACTCTCTGATGGTCCACCCTGACTCGACAATCTAATTGGCTTAATGCATTTTAATTTAGTAGTACCGCCGTATTTAAAATTAACATCACTGCACGTATCGAGTGGATGAATAGTGCCAACACTTGATACAGTATCATTACTATCATCTAATTTAGTTGTTGGTATTTTTTTAACTGAACCCAATTCATAAGCTGATTTTGTAGGTTTTAATTTCATTTTAGCATTTAATGGTAAAGAGGTAGATTTTTCTAAATTACCACTTTCAATTTTTAAATTATTGTCACTCTGTATAACATTATCATTACTTGTATTAACTGTATCAGTTATTTGTATATCAATATTAACTGTTTTTGGATCATTCTCATCGTTATTATTTAATGTACATTCACCAATACTTTCATTTCTCAATGCTGCCATTTGTGCACGCTGTTGTCTAATGTGATTATGTGAATTAGCAAAAAATGATGACATTTTTTCTAATTTTGTACCGAGATTTGGCTGACTAAGTGCTGATTTCAATGGATATGGTGTTTCCATTGTATTCTTCAAAAATGATTTTGATGATTCACGTCCAGTTGAATTACTCTTTGTTGGCTCATAACGATTATTATTATCTTCAATAACTTTCAATGGAAATGATTTTGTAATATTATTACGGCGTTTTTCAGCAATACTCAATTGCGCAATTATTCTTCTAACATCACCAGGTATCTCAATGTCAGTACGTGTTTCAGCTAAAAGTTGTATAAATGAACCAAGTGTTGCAACAGTTACTTCTAAACTACGATTCTGTGATTCTAATTTGTGTATTGTTGATTGATTATTTCCGAATGGTCGTGTATTTTCAAAACGCTGAAGATTACTAACAGCTAATTCCAATTGTGATGTTAAATGTGCATTTTGTTGTGTCAATTGTTTATTCAACATTTCTAATTTTTCCATATTCTCAATCTGCGGTTTAACTGATAACATTTCCTCCTGAAGCACTTGATACTCGACTCTGTATTCATTTAATTGTTTACCAATTTCCATGTCTGGATAAAAAACTCTTTTCATAACACGATCTAATATTCCTTTGTCAACAGCTGGTACTTTTATCTTCAGATACTCCATTATTTCTTCGAAACTATCGCACATTAACAATTGATCTTGATGATCCTCTAATAGTGCAAGTGCAACTTTGAATATAACTTCAGAACTTTCAAGAAACAATAAATCAAATACTCTGGTAACAAAACCAAGTGGAAATTGACTTGCAAATAATGTTAGTAACCATGGTGCTGCATATAGTGTTGGTGACACTTCATGTTTATCAAAGTGATCATAAATTAATGGTAATCTGTCATGTAATAATCTTGATAATTGATAGAGATGTAATTGCAGTGCAGCCATATCTGGTAGATACAATTTTCTCAGTCCTCTTCGGAACATCAAATGTCTCAGCAGAAAGAATGCTGAGTCCTCTGACATGTGGAGTAGCAAAACACCAGCAACAAAGCTCAAGCCTTGACAGTATCCAACTTCCTGGTCAAGTAGTGAATAAGCTTTCAAAAGATTGAATAATGCTAATTGTCCTGGACCAAGTGGTGAACTGAAGTAAGGATGATTTGGAAATGTACGTCCTAAATCAATTAAAATAGCATGCTGTTGTGATGTCAATTGTTTCAGTAATAATTCATATGGTGTATTATAATTGGGAAATTCATGCGTATCAATTGGTGGCATTTTCAAACAAAATTGTTCAGCTAAAAATTGCCAAACTTCACCACGTTTGCCTCTTGGTACACCTTGCTTAATAGCCTGCAGTAACATTTGATTATCACATTTTGTTGATATACGTGATTCTTTACTAACAAGTAAATCCCATACTTCAGATAATTCTCTTACACAACTACTCAATTCATCATATTCAAGTTTTATCCTCTTCATTGTTGCCTCCTCCTGTCTAACACGTAACCTTGTATTTTCTTTCTCCATTCTTATTAGTATCACTTGTTGATTAATAGCTTTTTTCCATAATTCACGTAATTCCTCTCTTGTTCTTTTTGGTGTTGGATTTATTTTATTTTTGCCTGAATTTTTATCACCATCCCGTGAATCCTGATCTTTTCCCGGTGTCACAACGCGGTTTAGTATGGCTTGTCTCCAAGAACTGCTGGAATGAAGACGACTGCTGTCCTCTGACTCGGTCGGTGACATCTTTGGCGAGTTGCCCACTTTCAAGAAACTAGCGGAAACAAATGAAAATTATGGAGAAATTCAATTTATGGTGGCTCTGTATTGCACACGGTGCATGTTGCTTTTTTAATCTTGTCAAATATTTCAGTGAAAAGTGAGAGAAAAAGAAACTTGAGAAATTTATAAATGTCTTGAGAACAACTAGAAATCTAGTAATTTTAGAGAGAGAGAGAGAGAGATTGATAAAAAAAAAAGGGAATACCAAAACATAACTGACTAAAAATGGAGGTTTAAATGAATAATATGCAAGGAATACTTACATATCCATCATTGGGCTCTTTGGTCCAGTATTAATAATCAACTGTTGCTCTGGAGAAACTCTCAGTGATCTGGGGCGATTTGATTCGGGCGTTGTATCACCCATTGTTGATCCAACTGGGCTCTGACGGTCACTTCTAAATGTAGGAGCATCACGTACATGTGAATTTAGTCCAAAATCATCTCTCGAACCTTTTCGTTTCATCAAATGATCAAATGAATTCGTCAATGAACGTTTGGCTTTCATGAATATCATACTACCAACTCCAACACTCAAATGTTGATTTAAAAATTCACTTCTCTGTTCAGCAGTATCATGTACGTGCCTAGATTGTTTTGATTCACAATGGGCACGTAATAGCATCATTAAAAATTGATTTTGTTCACGTAAACTAAATTCACGACCAGATCCACCAGCTGCCTCAGCACCTTTATATTTAGTAACAACGATTTCTTGTTCATCCTCTGGTAACATTTCCATGCGAGAAAATATCAAACTCTGTGTCTTTCTATCACTCTGGCCTTCTATCTCTTGACAGAGCTTGTTATACCATATCATCGGACAGTGCTCACATGAGAATACTGAACGTTCTTTTTTCGCACCGTTACATGTTGCTATGAACGCCTGCGTTATAGCTGCAAATAATTGATTCAATATATTTATGATTAATAAATTATAATTTTGACGAATCGAGTCAAAATTAGGAAATGTATGTTATCAGGAATGAAACTATTTACGATAATTCTTTTCCAATTATTCTAGTAAAAAGCTAAAGAAATTCCGATGGGAAACATATGTTTCAATGGATTTTTTTTCGAAAATTCTAATTTTACAAGAGAATTAAATGTTCAACTCTTTTACATCATGACTACACAGATTTTTAAAATTCTTTCGGAAATCGAGAAAAGTGCAAATTTTTTAATGAGAATTCTTTTTGTAGGTTTCATTTTGTTTCATGATAAAAAAAAAACGATGAAAAATTCGGTGAATCGCTTGGATTTCGATATTTTTTAAAAATGATAATTAATTTGTTGAATGAATGAATCTAAAAATGAATTACCTCCAACCAAATCATCAGCAACTGATGCAGACTGACACTTGAATATATATCCAATGAAACAATCAGCACTAGTTTCTCTACAAATGAAACCAAAATGTTCTGGATTCTTCAATCCCTGAACACAACTTGCGACATCCTTCAATTGTTTATGAAAAAGTACTTGTTTTTTGTCAGGACTTATGAGTCTCAGATCACACCGACCAACCTAGAATATAAAAAGAAATGATAATACATTAATCCATAAAAGATTCCCAGACTTTCATAAATTTCACTCGAAAGAATTCGGTTTTTTTTTTTCATCATTTTCTAATTACTTGGAATAGCATTGTACGATTGTGATCTTCATTTCCCTTTGACGAGGATCCTCTCCTTGGTCCTAGTACACTGCCAGTTGATGCTGCTCTATTTCTCATCACCTCTGGCACTGGCATTGTTGGATTAATATTTTTCTTTGCTGTTTGTGTATTTTCAGTGTCACGTGGACGAGGCAAAGATTCAACTGATCCACCAAGAGTTGTTGTTACACCAAGAGGACTGGTTGGTGATACTATACTTGCTCCTGATACATTGTCACTGCTACCGAGATCACTAGTAGATGAATCCTGAAATTTTGAAAATTTCAATCTGATAAGATAAACCACAAAATTTTATTTTTCGTTGGGAGTTTTGGAGTCTAGGGGAGAAGTTTTCATGAGGACTCCTCTCGCAGTCGCTTTTTTGAAGAAAAGTGATATCCAAAATTAATTGATCGCCATTATTTATCGAAGTCCCTATCATAAATTGCGATAGAGTAGTAATAGAAGAGGAGTCCATAAATTAAATGCAGATTGTTTTGGAAATATTTCAGAAACTATCGGGCTTACGGGAATTCCTGAAGAGAACTTCCTTGCAACCTATGAAATTCTGTACAAAAAAAGTATCGCGATATCCAAACATAAATAACATGTTATCTCGAAAATATTTTTTCTCCATTTCACTATTTGTGTGTCGGTTGAAACGTAAAAAATTGAAGTTCTTCCGGCGAAAATTTAGGACTTTTACATCGCATAGAAAAATTTCTGACAATTCTAGAAATAAATCCACGATAATTCTGTATTCTCCCATGAATTGATGTTCTCAAGATGGAATTCGTAAGATTTTTCCTATGAATTATTCATAAGAAATCTCATACATCGTATCTCTTTCATACCTTAATTAATACTGAAAGCATTAAAAATTAATTCTCACCCCACTATCTCTGCGTATTTCATTACTAGCACCAAGGAGAGCCTGCCTTCGTAATTGCTGACACTCAGCTAGTAAATTACTTGCTGTTGATTTAGATTTCTCAAGGCCGTGGGCCTTGAACTTGAGGAGAGCATCATCAATGAATGATTCTGGCACTTTTTGATGGGATAATTTTATTTTACCAACGTATAGAACCTGGTTAATTAAAAAAATTCATTTATTAATTAATTAAAACTTGAAATTGTGCAATTTTTCGTGTTTTTCAATGATTTCAAAGAATTATTTACCTCAAAGAAATGAGATGAGCTTGGTGATATATCAGCGCCAATTGATGTCAGTGCAGCAGCACTGCTGTTTGACCTTTGTAGGTCTCTGTCCCGATCGACCCTGGACAAGGATGATTGTTCCTTCATGGCGTTGAACAGTTCTTGTACCTTGAATAATCCAAAAAATTCTCATTAATCTTCATTTATCTCGAATTTAGCAGAAAAAAAATGAGTGGCGAAAGTTAATTGCTTCCTTAAATTCTATCAACCCTTCTTTATTTTGAGAATCTACTCATAATTTCGAGGATCGAACAAGTTTTTTAAAGAAAAACAAGGTCACCAATTCGATACGATTAGTGAAGAGGTAATCCATTAATTTCATTAAGTAGTTGAGAAAATTTGTATTGGAAAACTCTCTAATACGATTTATTTCGTCCCAATAGTTTTCGGGATATTTAGGGAAAGTCCTCGAGCAATTTACACTTTTCCTATTATTTGGGAAACTACTGTGCCAAAATTGGGAGTGTTATATAATTTTCCACCAGTGATCAGAACAGAATTTTCACGAGTTTTTTGATGATTTTGAAAACTCCACCACTTTCCTCAATATATTACCACTAATTCGTGTAAACATTAGGAGCAGAAGTAGCCGAAAAAAAGGAGGAAACAATCGATAAAACCCCATCAACATGCCATAACATAATTCCCCTCTTCTTTCATGAAAAATTAATCCTCACAATAAAAAAATGGTTTTTATTCCCCGTGGAGATAAAAATAAGACTGGACAAATAGATAAACGAAAATAAAAATAGATATTTTTGTGATGGCGTGAAATAATGAAAATGAATGAAAAAAGGGGAGAGAAAGAGAGAGAGATTCATCCATCGATAAACAAGATTAGTTTGGCAACGTTAAAAACGTTCAACGAAGGCCAGCCCAAAAATAAAACCTCCAAACAAAATCTTCGTGGACACTCACAGATGTATGTACAAGGTTCCTTGGTCAATTCATCTTGAAAATTTAACGCTGATCCGAAATTTAATGTCACAGCCAATGTTAATGTTTTTTTTTTAACTTGAGAGAATAGCACTAATTATATCTAGAAGCAGAGAAACATTTTGAAATAATGAAAAAAGAATGAATTCAGTAGTTAAGAGGTAAAACAGGATAAGTCGAAAAAAGTAAATTTTACAGGAGAGCAAAAAAACTCTCTGAAGGCATAATTCCTAGATTCTTGTGCAACTAATGTCCGAATATCTTTGAATCATGCATTAATAAGTGAAACACTGTATTTCCACTATTCCCCAATAACTTTTACTGGGATTTCCGCGACTTATCTTAAAAAATGTTATTTGTATGAATGAAGATAAGTCGACTTATCTTTTTTCATGGATCCGCACGAAGCAGCTAAGTCGACTTACCTTGGGGAATGTGGAATGGAGTGGAATGACTGTACATGACTGAAAAAATTACCAAAAAAAGAGTTTTTATTAGAACGGATCTTGAATAAAATGAAAAAATTGTTCAATCATCATCATCTGATGAGCTAGTGCAGAGTATCGTCACTCTTTTCATCCGTTACGGCTTTCAAACAAAAAAAATACATTTATAACAACTGTTTTGTGATACTGTGACGTACACACAGAAAACACGGCGCGTAGATCACGCACAGAAGTGCGTAAATCACGCACACGTGTGCGTAGATCACGTTCTCACAATCGAACGTAATTTACGCACACTCGGTGAGTGATCTACGCACACTCGGTGCGTGATGTACGCACACTCGGTGAGTGATCTACGCACACTTGTGAGTGATCTACGCACACTTGTGCGTGAACTACGCACACTTGTGAGTGATCTACGCACATTTGTGCGTAATCTACGCACACTTGTGCGTAATCTACGCACACTTGTGCGTAATCTACGCACACTTGTGCGTGATCTACGCACACTCGTGCGTGATCTACGCACACGTGTGCGTGATATCTACACACGATAAATAAGCAAAATAGACGTTAATATGGGATCAAGAAGGAGTTTTTCCAGTTTTTCGTGATTATCTCGGTGAATAAGTGAGATAGAGCGAAATAGGTATCAATGATGAGTCAGGGGAGAGTTTTCTCAGTTTTTCGCTAACATCTCGGTGAATACTTATTATCTTAGTGAGATAGAGCGAAATGCACATTAATATGGGATCACCGGGGAGTTTCTTCAGTTTTTCGCTATCATCTCGGTAAATAAGCGAGATAGAGCGAAATGGACGTTAATATGCGATAATCGGGGAGTTTCTCCAGGTTTTTGGAATTATCTCGATGAATAAACGAGATAGAGCGAAATGGACGTTAATACGGGAGCAGAAGGGAGTTTTTTCAGCTTATTACGATTATCTCGGTGAATAAGCGAGATAGAGCGAAATACATATCAATATTAAATCAGGAGAGAGTTTTTTCAGTTTTTCGCCAACATCTCGGTAAATAAGCGAGATAGGGCAAAATATATATCAATACTGAATCAGGAGAGAGGTTTTTCAGTTTTTCGCTAACATCTCGGTGAATAAGTGAAATAGAGCGAAGTGCACATTAATATGGGATTATCGAGGAGTTTTTTCAGTTTTTCGCTATCATCGTGGTGAATAAGTGAGATAGAGCGAAATGGACATTAATATGGGATCACCGGGGAGTTTTTTCAGTTCTTCGCGATCATCTTGGTGAATAAGCGAGATACAGCGAAATGAAGGTTAATATGAGATCACCAGGGAGTTACTCCAGTTCTTCGCGATCATCTTGGTGAATAAGCGAGATAGATTGGAGTGGACGTTAATTTGGGATCAAGAGGATATTTTTTCATCTGAAAACTTCCTCATAATTCCATATGTGTACTTCGCTTTATCTCGTTTATTCACCGATATAGTGGCGAGAAACTGAAAAAACTCCCCCCTGATACTAAATTAACGTCCATTACATCTTCTCTCGCTTGATTACAGAGATGATTGTGAGAGTTGAGGAGACTATCTCCTGATCCCATTTTAACGTCTATTTCGCTACATCTCACTTATTCACCGAGATAATCACGAAAAACTGGCAAAACTCCCCGGTGATCCCATATTAATATCCATTCCGCTCTTTCTCGCTTATTCGCCAGGATAATCACGAAAAACTGGAAAAACTCTCTGGTCATCTCATATTATCGTTCATTTCGCCGCATCTCGCTTATTCACCGAGATAATCACGAAAAATTGGAAAAACTCCCTCCTTCTCCAGAATTAACGTCCATTTCGCTCTATTTCGCTTATTCACCGAGATAATCGTGATAAGCTGAAGAAACTCCCTTCTGCTCCCGTATTAACGTCCATTTCGCTCTATCTCGTTTATTCATCGAGATAATCACGAAAAACTGGAGAAACTCCCCGATGATCCCATATTAACGTCCATTTCGCTCTATCTCGCTTAGCTACCGAGATGTTAGTGAAAAACTGAAAAACTCTCTCCTGATTCAATATTGATATATATTTCGCTCTATCTCGCTTATTCCCCGAGATAATCACGAAGAGCTGGAAAAACTCCCTCTTGATGCCATATTAACGTCCATCTCGCTCTATCTCGTTTATTCATCGAGATAATCACGAAAACCTGGAGAAACTCCCCGATTATCTCATATTAACGTCCATTTCGCTCTATCTCGCTTATTTACCGAAATGATAGCGAAAAACTGAAGAAACTCCCCGGTGATCCCATATTAATGTGCATTTCGCTCTATCTCACTAAGATGATAAGTATTCACCGAGATGTTAGCGAAAAACTGTGAAAACTCTCCCCTGACTCAACATTGATACCTATTTCGCTCTATCTCACTTATTCACCGAGATAATCACGAAAAACTGGAAAAACTCCTTCTTGATCCCATATTAACGTCTATTTCGCTTATTTATCGTGTGTAGATATCACGCACAAGTGTGCGTAGATCACGCACGAGTGTGCGTAGATCACGCACTCGTGTGCGTACATCACACACATAGAGTGCGTACATCACGCACCGAGTGTGCGGAAATCACGTTGGATTGTGAGAACGTGAAGTACGCACACATGTGCAGAGATTACGCACTTCTGTGCGTGTTCTACGCTCAGTATTTTCTGTGTGGACTAAAAAAAATTACTATAAAGAGCGTTTTTATGGGAACAGATCTTAAATCACGAAAAAATTGTTCAATCATCATCATCTGATGAGCTTAATATTGCAAAATTCAAAACGAAAATCGCAGAGCTGTGTGGGAGCCGCTACACGCTCGTTGCCGGCACTCACGGTAGTGTATAGGCATCGAGCACATGTATGAGTGTAGGTTGTGCGTCGAGAACTGACCAATGATAAGCAAGCTTATTAGCCACAATCACATCGCTCTAAACGGAATGTTGTGTGAACAAACACTCTTCCCGCTTTTCCCGAGGTATTGTCATCTGTGCTTTGGCCGCAGAGACCAGAAAAATGATGTTAATAAAAATTTCAAGATAAGTCGATTTATCTTATTTTGTGAAATTCACCATTTTAAGATAAGTCGATATATCTTAAATGAGAATCTTTGTTCCACAAATTTCAGACTTATCCGTTTTGTTTTTTGTTAAAAAATATAACAAAAAAATTTTTCCGGTCCATATCCTTTCGTGTAAATATGTAACTTGACCTATAGAATCTATTTCTGCTAAAATCTCATTTTCGAAAAAAATCGACTTATCCTGTTTTACCTCTTAACTACTGAATTAGATGGTGTCAATTATGTTCAATGATTTTATTATTTCATGATGAATTAATTTTCGAAATTTAAAATGAATTATCAAAAATTACTCGAATTGGCACAATATTATCGACCATGTAGCCAATTAATTTAATAATTGAGTGATAATAACTTGATTGAGGGAAAAATAAGAAGAGGGGATATTAATTTAATCTCAATTTATTAGAAGATTAATAAATCGAGATAATTCTTTTATCAATGAGGAAGTAATCTCATTGAATGTTTTCCCCAATTCCGGTGATGAAATTAATTGTGGAGGAGTACAATGAATTACGTCAAGTTGAGAGCAGTTATTTTTGGTCAATATCGCGTAATCAAATCGAAACGAGGACTTTTTCGGATGAACCTATTTGTAAAGAGAGATGAGACTTCGAAAAAATCTGTATACCTAGAAAATATTGTATTTCTATTGAATTCTTAGGAAATTATTCAATTTTTTCATTCAAATTTGTAAACTCATGTTCTTTTAGAACAAAAGAGGCGATCTGGATTTTTTCATTCTTTTTCAAACTACTTTTTTAGAAATTGAAAAAAAAGACAATATTTTTCAATTCATTGTGATTAATGTTCTTGGTGCACTTTGTAAAAACCACTACTAGTAGCAAGTTTGAATCATGTCAAAAAAGTTGGACAACTGGCCAATACTAGTTGTCCTACATCGAAAACGCGTACAATTTCGCAGTCAGTTAACTGACACAGATAACTAACACATCAGCGCAACCAATCTGGCTTCTGTTATCCAATTATCTTTTTACTTTTTATATTCATTATTGTTGTTTTTATCAAGCAATAAATTCAACACACATGGCCATCCTCATTTGTCGTTGATAATAAGCACCACATGTTTAATTTCTTTTGAGCATTTTCATTTTTTTTTTTTTTTTTCGATTTCATTACAAAACGAATTATTCAACTTTAAATTTAATGACAGAGTTTCACATTGAAACGAGTTTTCTTGTATCTCAAGATCTGACAGAGACAGAAATTCTTGTTATGACCTTTTTTGTTGAGGAAATTAGAGCTGTGAAAAAATTTATTATGCACATTTCTCTAGCCCAATTAGTTCTTGATATATTCCAGTAATCTGGTGTGAAAGACAGACAATTTAATTTCACTTTCATTTCTTATTCGTTTCTTTTCAATCCTAGAATAATCCTTTTTTTCGTTCCAATTTAAGTATTTGTGGAAATAATTTTTGAAAAAAGTCTAACTTCAATTATTGAAGACGTGGAAAATTATTTTTAAAAAAATCAATCTTGAAAAAAATTCTAAAGAAATAAAAATTGGAGCTATAAAAAAGTCATGAGCAAAATTCTTCTCCCTCTATTAATTTCTGAGATATTCTAAAATAACTGAACTTCACCCATAAATTAACTCCTGAATTGAAAGTTACGAGGATCCTGCCATGTGAATATTAATTTTTGTTATTTATCTCGACTTCCGGAGTCTGAAGAACTGAAGATGGGTCATATATTTGCATCAGTCAAGTTACGTAGTTCGCAAGATACTCACACCTGAATTAGTAAAAGAAAGAGAAAAAACAGGAGAGACATTATGGAATAATGCATTGAGAAAATAAATAATTACCATAAATTTGTTGCTATTTTTAAATGAATCTTCTTAGAAGAAATAAACAGCATATAGTTTGGCACGTCATGATTGAATGGAGAATTAGAAATGAGATGAGAGAAATAAAGAGAAAAAAAAACTGCTGAAGTGCAAATTGTGTTCGTAAACACGTGATGGAATGCATCTTTATTGCTGCATTTGAAGGAAGGAGTTGAGGGGAGTAGAAGAGAGGAGAAGAGAATAATATTTGATTTAACGTAGCAGCATGTGAATCTAATTCATATCGTTTGGAAATAAAATGCGTAATCGGTCGCGTACTTGACGTCGAATCAATTCCTAATTTTTTCCTTAATTTTTTATCCACTTCTTTACGTCATGTTTCATTTAAAAGCCAATCATTCTCAATTAATTGACAAATTTACGATGTTTTTTGTTGTTTTTTTTTGTCTCTTCTATTTTCTTCGTTGTGCTCATTCTCTCGAATCAACTATTATCAATTATCTGTTCCTGCTTATGTTGTTATATTCTTCTATTCATGAAAAAGCAACAAGTATTGTCACTGGCTATTCAACAATTGTGTTGGTGAATTTTGCAGATAAAACTGCAATACGTCCTCAATCACAGGAGAGTAATAACAATATTTCATTGAAAGTACGTTATTATTGCAATAACGAAGAAACAAAAAAAAATTGTTTTTTTTTCTTTCGATTAATTTCGCTTCAATATCTGGAGCTCTTGCAGAAACAGGAAGATTCTGATGAAAGTCTTTATTGAACACTGTTAAGTAATTGAAGTTTTAATTTAATAACGATAACTTCAATGGTCTGTTAATTCCAATTTTCCATTAATCCAAAATTCAAATTAACAGTCCATTAAATTTATTCAATAAATTCTCATAAATGTCATTTATCCGTAAAATAATGCACTTATAATGAGCTCGGAAAATTGTAGCTTAATGGAAATTCAATTGATAACTCAGGATAAAATTTTGAATTTACTTTTCTTCTATTTTCATTTCACATGAATTGTCCAGAAATAAATTTTACAAATTTCTGAATACTTCATAGAATACTGAAAATGACAGTATTTTAATTTACTGACAGTATTTGTTCCTGGAATGACTTTTTGTCAGGAAAATGAGTTCCAAAGAAATTTATAGGAGAGAAAATTAATGAAAATTTTTTTCAAAGAAAAAGATTTTATGGAAAAATTTGAGAAAATTAGACAATAATGCAGACATCTTGAAGCGACTTTACCATTTTTTTTTAAGTTCTTCTGTACAGACATCCACTGAAAAAAATTCTGATTCATTTTACCCGCAAATGACTGTTGCAGTCTTTTTCTCCTAGGCTTTCCAAATGAAAAAAAAAGAAGCAAAATCTTTGTACGCAGAAACATTGGCAGTGTCTCCGAATGCCATTGGGTTGTGTGTTCGTTAAGGGGTGAGGGATACCGATTTAGAAACGCGTTCATGCGAACGCACGAGCCCAGTGTATTTTCCCAAGAATGAGAATGAAGAAAAAAAAACTATATAATGAAGAATAAAATTTCACCAAGGACAATGGTTTCTGCATATTTCATGTGCATCAATTAACATGCAGAAATAAATGAATGATTTATAATGAATTTTCCTTTAAAATTCAAAGTCAACAAAGAAGATATTCTTTTTTAATTGGAAAAATTATTTAACCAGTACCGGAAATTCTTTCCTTTCTTCATCGAAGGCCAATAATCATCAATAATCATCAACACTCTTACCGATGGCCTCTTGCGAAGTGTACTGGCATCACTGAATGATGTTACAGTCATGTAAGGACTGGATGCTGACATTGGTATAGTAATCATCTTCAATTAATTGTTTTCGTTTCACTTTTCTCGATTATTCAGAGTAAAATCGCGGAGCTTATTCATCATTGAATGATTTTCCTCATTATATGCACTTTTACGATTAAGAATATTTCCCTGAATTACCAGAAAAAAAAACACTGACACAAATTTCAATTACGTAATTGATCACTTGAAATTTCTTTCCTTTTATGATTTTTTTTTTTTTTTCAAATTTCTCAATGAAGAAAAGTACAATTTTGTCCCTAACGTGGAGACACACTGGCATCGACTGGCTCGTGTCGTGGGGAAGCGCCGCGACGCCTTCAATTCTCCCGCTTCTCTAGCAGCAATACACACCGCTTGCGTGACTTCTCTTTTTTTTTTCTTTTTCCACATACGGCGAAGTCTCTCACATTATAACAACTCCAAGAGTGGATTGAAGCAAAAAGAAGAATAAAAAAAAAAATCCAACAACTGGAGGACAGAATGAAAGAGAGAAAAAGAAACTGGCAAAGTTGAAGAATGAATAAAAAAATAATGAATTAATAACGAAGGTCAGGAAGACATAATTTGCATCAAGCATGAGAATGTATTTTCACTCTTTAATTTTCTTTGTATTTTAATTTTCATTTCAATTGCATCTTTCATGGAGGGGAAGAGCCCAGAACTCCGGCTTTTATCGCGTGACAGTTGATTGGATTATTGTGGAACTTTGGTGTATCCACTTGGAATGTTTGAAAAACTTGGTGAATGAGAAAAAGCCCTTTGGGAAGAATCTAGGAAAAAATAGCCCATGGAAAAAACAGACCAGAAAAAATAGACAAGGAAAAAATAGCCAATGGAAAAAGTAGACAAAAAAAATTTAGACAAAGAAAAAATAGTCTGTGGAAAAAACAGCCAATGGAAAAAATAGACAAGGAAAATATATCCCATATTATCATTTATTTCAAAATTTATTATTTTTTTATTTAATCCAAACACCTGAAACGAATGACTTCACTCACTGAACTCAAAAATTATAACACATTAGATAATTTCAAATGAGGAGGAATTAGATGAATGGACAGTGGGTGGGGGTCAGTGGGTGGCAGGACAGTGGGTGAGAAGACAGTGGGTGGGGGAACAGTGGGTGGGTGGTTAATATGGTTGATGTGGGAAAGTTGGGTTGGGGGACAGTGGGTGAAGGGACAGTGGGTGGAGGGACAGTGGATGGGGGGACAGTGGGTGGGGGGACAGTGGGTGGAGGGACAGTGGATGGGGGGACAGTGGGTGGGGGGACAGTGGATGGGGGGACAGTGGATGAGAGGACAGTGGGTGGAGGGACAGTGGATGGGCGGACAGTGGGTGGGGGGACAGTGGGTGAGAGGACAGTGGGTGGGGGGACAGTGGGTGGGTGGTTAATATGGTCAGATATTCTAGATTAGAAATAGTTAATCATTCAGATATTCGAGATTAGAAATACACGTTAATTGAGAAATGAATTAAAAAATACATTTTTAATTTTTTGTATAGACTATTTTTTCCTTGTCTATTTTTTTTTTGTCTATTTCTTCCATTGGCTATTTTTTCCACAGGCTATTTTTTCTTTGTCTAATTTTTTTTTGTCTACTTTTTCCATTGGCTATTTATTCCAGGGCTGTTTTTTCCAATCTAATTTTTCCATGGGCTATTTTTTCCGCCAACCCTTTGGGAAGTAACGTGATCAACATTAAGAAATGATAGAAGCTTTTATAGTCCAACCACTCCCTGTCTCGGACGGCCACTGCCCTCTTGGAAAATACAAACATTGAATTCAATAACCTTTAGTCACTCTGGAGGAATTTTCTCATTTTCTAATAATAGGTGATTTTTTTTCTCCTATTTTTTGGCAGACGGTTTATGGCTTTTTACCGTCATTGTGGATACTAAAGACATTCATTAATCTTCCCTCAGGCGAGTAATGAGTTTTGCGTCAATTTTTTTTTTTTTCATTAATTTCAAGGTTTACTCGTAATTTTGATGACAAAAATTAATTGGAAAAATCAGAATGTCAGAAAGAATTAGATGAAACTGAATAATAATTTTCAGGATATTTCGATGAATCATCAACGTTTTATTTTCGTAACTAATAAATTTTTGCAAAATAATGTTGAATATAATTTTACAAAAAGAGAAGATGAGAGGAATAATTAAAAAAAAAAAATTTATGAAATATTTTCACGTTTTGTTTTCTTCGAATGCAAATATTTTCGTGAAAAAAGTAAAGAAAAACATCATGAATTTCAGAGAGATTACAGAATTATCATTCCAAGGAAGAAATAAAGAATTTGCAAGAAAAAAGTAACTTGTTTACTATCATGAAGATTCAATTTAATAAATAAAATCATTTGCCCCTTTAAATCTATGAGTTTGTCATAATCTTTGGATAATTATTCATCGTGAGCTTGAGCCAACTGAGAGTGTTGGTGACATTAATTTAGTGAGTCTTGTTTTGGTTAAATACCAGCATAAGCGGCTGTACGATGCCAAGATAGCACGTACTATCGTGTCTGGATCAATGAGTTAAATGAACCAGTTAGGAGATGAAACAATAAGAACAAGAAAATGACAGGAAAAAAATAGAACTGTAAGATTAAAATTTTTCGAATATTTAAAAAAGCGGATTCTTTATTTTATGACTTATCCCCTGAATTTATCGACATTTTTTTGCATATCTTTTTATTTTTTTTTCAAAATGCTGCATTCCTTGCATATAATGCAAAAACTATCAATTTGAACGGAAAAAATAACATACAAGTTTTATAGTATAGGGGCCAGTACAAGTCAAGTATGCAATTGAACAGTCTTCTGCGTTTCAAAACTTCCTAGAAGATAACCGTTTGTATTGTTACGAAATACCTCTGGGTCTATTGTTTAAATGTTTTTTTGAATCATTACTGTCTACTATTATACAGCGAATAATTGATGTGCATTCATGATTGCCGAGCCATGAACTTGATACTTGACAATCATTAATCCATCATTTGAGGGCAAAAGAAAATGCACGAGGTGAAAAACAAAAAGCATTGAATGATTCAAGAGACACGAAAAAAAAAAAAAATGAACGAGAAGAGCTATCAGTCTTGATTGAAGCTACATTATTCCACTGGATAATTGAGAATAGACGAGAAAAAAGTCATTTTAATAGATTAATAAAGAAGAAGATTATTCAAAATTAATGCGAGAATAATTCCTTTTTTTTTCGTGACTGAGAACGTCATCGCTTTTTTTTTTTAAATTTATTCGGGAGATAATGGGTGAACTAAGAAATTCTTTGGATTTTTCAAGTTCAGCAAATTGTAAAATTTAGTATTAATGTGGGTACAAGAAGATGCTTCAATTTCACGCTCATTTAATTTAAAATAATTTTTATAATAATTTTTCTTGATGAGAAAAGTCAAGCAAGGAAAAAAAAAATTATAAAAATAATTCAGTAGTGAAGAGGTAAAACAGGATAAATCGACTTATCTTTGAGGTCATTTCGAAGGAAATAACTCGGAAACTAAGCGAGATAAGGTGATATCATTCATCTGTTCTTGTAGAGAATTTCAAGAGTTACAGAAGAGTTTCAGGGCAAAATTGCTCTTTCTCGGTTAATTTCTAAGATATTTTCAAAAAACTTACTGAGAAAAAAAGAGACTTATCTTGTTTTACCTCTTCACTACTGAATTCAATTCCTCTTAAATTCTGAGATATTTCACGAAAATTTTCCAATTTAACTACGAAATTAGTTTCAAAAATTATATGACTTGCGGCTGGAACGAAAAACTTCAAGAAAAATTACTTTACTTCACTGACAGTTCACGTAGTTGTTACCAAAAATAAACCAGGAAACGTGTGCACATGCACAAGTACTCACTCTCATTATTATTACTTTTTTTTTTTTTTTTCAATTTTACGTAATGAAAAATCATGCACATCAGTATCGTGGAAAGTATCATTATTTTTTTCTTCTGTTCATGTGTTTGTCATTACGCAATGAAGATAACTGAAAATTATGTCAACCATGGGTGAAAAAAAAAGTGATGTCTGAGTATGAAACTGACCGTTGACAATATGTAATTGTGAAACTTATTTATCGCTTTCACCTTCGTGAAACTATGATTTCATTTTCTTTTGGAAATAATCAAATTTATTCTATGGCTTTTTGATGTTTTTAATGGAAAAATGAAAGTTGAAGAAGAATTTTGTAAAAAATTGTACTTCAAAAAATTTGACCCACTTTTTTTCCCACAAATTGGGGCTATTAACTCATGCAAACAGTGAATTCTTACCATTTTATAGACATTTTGAAATGAATAAAAAAAAAAAAATTGAGAATGTTTTGAAAATTAAAAATGAGCAGAATGTGGAACACTGAATAATATTCACCCACGTTGTCTATCAATGATCATACACGTGAGGCCTTCCATAACGGATAATTAGTGATGCAGAATAGCTTGAATAAGCTACGATTGCTGTCTCTAATTCGACGCATCGATTGCATCTCTACACAAATTAAAAGTCTTTATTTAAACAAAATAAACATAAAAAAATTATTAGCACGGTTCAGTCATGCGTTCATGACATTAACGAAATAAATCCACTAAATTTCTCAATTATGCAATGCACTGCTGATTAAATGCAAATGAAAAAAAAAAAAAAAAATAGCTGGTATAACCGGATTTTTTTTTAACGAAGATATTAAAACCAAAAAATCTCCTAAATCACCGAAAAAATTCCCTCTCACAGTAAACCGGAATAAACAAAATATTTTTTCCTCATCACGTTAGTCAAGATGATTATCATTCTTTTTTTTTTTTTTAAATGGACTCACCGTTTACGAGATGCGAATAATAATCCACTTTTTTCCGAAATTCAGTCCAACTTTTTACTATAAAATTAAACAGTTTAATAAAAAAAAGTCACTTTCTTGTTTTTTTTTTGTAAAAAAAAAAAATCAAAAAATGAGTAAATCACAGTTTTTTTTCACAAAAATAATCTATCAGATAACTTCAAAAATATGAATTTTAATATTTGATTTGTAATAACGAACGACATCCATTCGTGCGTTATTTGAGACTGAAAATTCAATACTGATTTTAAATTGTGTAGTTGAATAAGTTGATATACGTTTCACGTATGTGCCCCGCTTAAGGACAAATTTAATAATAGTACAAAATGTTTTTGAAGAGTTGAAACAGAGTTAATGGTATCGTCACAGAGTGCATGATACAATTGGTTGATGGTAATAATTTTTTTTTTTTTTCTATGAAAGATTCATGATTGGCCTGTTGTGGAATCGGATGGGTAAAACTATTCGCTAAACGAGCCAGAAGTCAACTGACCAAGTTAGTTCCATTGGAAACAATGTAGACCGTTGAAGAAAATATATTTGTTAGCTTGTTACCTATATCGTTTATTAGTGACACACGCAAAGTACAGCTGTAATCAATGTCGGTTGATTCTATTATTTCTTTTTGCACAATATAATAATTCAATTTAGAAATTGAGGAATCGAAATTTTAAAAATAAATATATTTGACCATGAATTATTTGATGCTACTTTGACTTCTGGGTTGTTTACTCATCAACAACACGTGTTATCGAACTACTCGAGAGTACTGAATATTCATTAATTTGAGTTTATTCAAAATATTATCATGAAATTCAAATGCTTTCGTTACCTTGCACTTACGCTTACATTTAAATTCTTTGTTATTAGTTTGAAGTGAAGAAAAATGATTTTTTTCCACGCATTCATTTATGTTTTTTTCGCTTTATTTTTTTTTACTTTAACTGCAAAAAGATGTGTCTAAGTTTCTTCGGTATACCTGACGTCTGAGAGAAATCCTTTTCGTACATCTACATAAACCGTAAATTCCCGATAATAAAATATCAGTTATCAAATTTCACTGAAAAATTATCGTTGATTTTTGAAATGTCCGACAAAATGATTCAGGATTTTTTGCAGATCGAATAATTTTGTGAAAAATACTGAATGAAATCGACACGATGCTCCAAAATATCTATATTGTCGGCTAATTTTTTCAAATGGTTTCGTACAAACCTTCATATTCAATAAAAAATCCCGGTTCATTCTGCCTCGCAGACCTATTTTGCTCTGATTTTTCCTATTTGACAATTATAATTCCGCATCTTTTTCTTTTTCACAGCCCAAATTTTGTTCTCTCTACCGATATATTTAAATCATAGTTCAAGTCCGTAAATTTCAATTCCGTAGTTTCAGTATTTCAGGCCAATGGGGGTATGTTATCCTCAACACTGCAATTTTCATCATCTTCAATGATTGTACCTGACTTTGTTCATATAGGCCCTTCACTCCCTAATGCAACGTCTCTTTGACTACTATTTCGGGTTCATTAGCGCAGGCATTAGGGACCAATCCGATTATGTCGAAAATTTGGATAAAGCATGGTCAATAACCTCCAGATCCTTGAAACATTGATATTTTTTTGAACCAACAGAGCAAAAGTTATGAACATATTTCGGACATTTATGATTAGGGGAAAGTGGAGTGAAATAGACGTTCCAATATAACGGCTCGAGATGGATTTTTTTTAAAACGATTCCATTGAAAATCTGAGAAAATTCCTAGTGAATATGATACTGAAAATAGCAGACATCTGACTAATTTACACTTTTTTGTTCTTTTAACAAGTTAATCATTTCACAAAAAACATTTAAAAAAAAACTATAAGTGTAAACTTTCAAAAATGTTTTCTTTTTTAGAAATCTATTGGTTTTTTTTTTCCGATGAAAGAATCACGAAAATTTATTCATCCTTCATAAATATCAGGATATTTTTAGGAAAATGGAGTCATTGTGAAATTTGGAAATTTTATTCTGCAGCGCAAAAAAATTATTGGAGAAGAGATTATCTGGGATTTTAAAATTATCTCCCGGAATAACGTGATTTTTTTTTTGTCATGATTTTGCAATGTTTCCGGTTGAGATGAGATTATTGAATGGTGCTTCATCTTTGTCGTCATTTTTCAAACATAGTACTTTGGTTTAATCGAGTATCTATTAATTACTAGAATCCCCTAATAATCAACAATTATGGGGAAAATAGAGGAGAGAGAGAGAGAGAAAAAGGAAAAAAGAACTAGGAAAATTGCTGAAGCGGAGAGTTTAAAGTACCCTCAACAATTTACGGTATTTCGCAATCAATGCACTCTATCACGTAGGCCACATGCAATATATGTATTGCATTACGTGAAACTTGAAATTCTCATCAATAAATTTTGTAGAGAATGAAGATAAGTGAAATAATAAACTTTAACTCTATTCAGTATAATAAAAGACAAATAACTCTATTCAGTTGAGAAAAAAAGAATTTTTTTTTTACAATAATAAGCTCTTCTTTAGAATATTTAATTTTTTTTAGGTCAAACTGAAAAGGTGCGTCTTGCTACTTGTCCAAAATATTGAGTTGTCCCTGAAATTTCTGAAATAAATTTCCATTCAAACAGCAGCAATAAAGTGAAATTAAAAAAAAATCTTAAAATCAATTTCTACATCGCTTCTGTCGTAAATTTCGGCTATTTCCCAATAAAAACATGGAAAATAATTCATCTGATGAAGTTTCCTTTCAACTTCAATTTAATCTATAATAAATATCGAACGAAGTTGTGAAAAATTTGAAACGCATGGAAGAACCTTCGACTTTAACGCTCGATCAGAGTTATTCTCAGCCCAGTTATAAACAATTGAATTAATCGTGAAGATGATTGAGACGATCATGATGATATGTGAGCATCGTTTGTGTTTCCTAGCCCGCGTGGCTGGTTCTCTTAATAGTTGGTCATTGGTTTCACGCGTGAACACTATGTGCTTTTCACGTGTTGCTATTTTCAGACAGCACTGATACAAATCGTGCGCGAGTAAAATACAGTGATCATCTTTTCTTTTTAACTATGGATAGGTCAAAGAGCTGAAGCCAACAAGTTCTGTCAAACAGTCAGATATATATCTGTACTAAAAAAATTATAAATAATTTTTTTTTATGTGTAGTTAGTCAAAGGTTACACGTGCAATCAACGTGTAAGCTGTGCACTACTTATCCATCAAAATTTATATTTAAATTAGTAGCAAGTGGAATTATGAAACGGACTATTTCCAATGTTAGATTTATATTTTTGGAATTTATTAGAAGAGGCGTTATTGATTTAACCGGAATCATTTGTAATAATTCATTGAAATGTCATAATAATTAGATCCAATTTTTTTCCTTTCAATTAAATGATAATTGTTAGAAAAAGGTTTTGACTAAAATGATTTCAAACAGAAAAAAAAATCAGAACTACTGCATTTGAAACGATAAATTTTCCATTAATCGATTACCTGTTCTTCTTCAGGTAATTCAATATTAATAAATGGAGTTGTTGTTTCCTCCGTATTCCTCGTCTGATTCATTGAATTAATCCACTTAACAACAAAACTCGTTCAATGCATTTGGCACGTGTACAGCACGTGATGTTGTTGAAATTTTTTCGAATTAGACAACAAGCTTTTATGGATTTGTTTATCCGTTGAATTATTCTGAATCGTGATTATTGAATAATAACAAGAGAATTTAGCTGTGTCGCATTAAAAATTTATAAATTATTATATGGATTAAAGTAGTTGCTTTAATATTTTATTAAATATTCATATTAAAATGTTTAACACGAATTTTTAGTGCATAAAATTTTCTCGGTATTTGGTCCAAATTACAGTGGACTTTGGTACTTGCGAAGATGATTCCACTCAAGTTGCCAAACTGTCTGCCACTGTTGTCCCTTGTGTTTGGGTTAGAAATAGAGATCCCAACCCCAACGTCTTTTTAGTTTGACAAAACGTCACGTTTTGTTAGTCATCGTTCATTGAGTGGGGAGGTAAATGTGTTTCGTCTTTTAAAATCAAACATTATGTAAACGCGTGTCCTCAATGAGGAGTAACTCAGCTTAATGCAAAAGCTTTTCATTTTCAATTAAAATCAATCGTTTCTTCTCGTTTTACTGATTCAAATGAATGCCTTTTTTTCAATTGTGACAGTAAAAGCAACTGAATTCATCTTTTGAAGGAAGAGAAGAGTTTATATCAACCGATTCCAAGGAATGATTGATGAAATTTTGGGTTACCTCACTGACAATATTTTAAAGGAAAAAAATACTCGAAAAATTGACATGAAATGCGTAGGTTTCGTGGTGAATTATCGGTATAAATAATGAAAAATGAAAAATACTTTTCAGACAAATGTAAAATTATGTTTCCCTCAATTGCTACACTGAGAAAAAAATAGGGGTAAAAACAATCAAATATTGCGGCAAATGGTCCTTAGCAAATATTTTTTTGAAATAATTCAAGAAATTGTTAAATTTACTGAATTTAGTTAATTCAAACAGATCAACCAGTTGATTGAATACAGTAAATTCAACAGTTGTTTTCAATTAATTCGAAAAAATATTTTCCAAGGACCAATGGCATCAATATTTGATTGTTTTTACAATTATTGTTTTCTCAGTGTAGGATCGAGGAAATTGATTCCTTGAGATTAATTGAAATTAAGTAGTTAATAATTCTAAAATAGATAAAAAAAAAAGATTTTTTTCACTCACAGTTTCAACGTTTTCAACCTTGAAGAGATGATAATAATAGAGGCCATCGTCGCCTTTGATAAGATAGAGAAAATTCCCACCCTTAGCATCCTGAGAGTTTGCTGCAACTGGTTGAGGCTTTGAGGAGCCACTCAGAGAATGACGAAACAGTGGTTGTTCTTTGTCGTTCTTGTACGCTGATATGTATCCGGATGCAACTAGAAGATTTACCTGAAAATTAATGAATAAAATCATTTTTATTTAGAATTTCTTCGGTTGTATCAAAAAATTTGAATCATCTTATGTATCTGAGATAACAGAAGGTTTTCAATGGAAATACGTTTTTATATTTCATGCTGGAATTTAGTTCACCAAATTTTAGAATCATTCATAGGCGAGAGGAAAGCAAAATGGACCTTCGTGTAGCAGCATGATCCAGAAGTTTTCTCCGGTTCGGAAGACTTCATAAAAAAATCTGGAAAAATTTGAGGAGATGCTCCAATATGTTATGTCGGTGTTGGTAAATTTCTTAAAATTTTCCCGTAAATGCCTTTGCTAAAAAAAAACGCGGATTATTATTTAAAAAGAATTCGAAGGTCAATTTCTTGATTATGGTTGAATTTTTGATTTCACACCTTTTCTTTGCAAACATAAGGAAGATCGAAAAGGAAATATTCTTGCTTTCAGCCATATCCGAAGCTTCTGCAGCATTACAATAAGAATTGTAAAGAAATATATACGTTCGTGGAATAATTATGCTCTATGTGTACAGAGCAGCAAAAAATGAGTGTTTTATGAAATTGCAGTAATTTGGAAATCAGGTCACCATGATAAAGAACATGGGAAATCATGATAAAAATGTCACGACTAAGGCATTAACTTAAAAAACCGTACATCTACATTTTTAATTGCTTCTTTCCTATCTGTAACGAGAGAAGAAAATATTGAATTGCATGAATCAATAATTGTCCTCGGCTGGATACGTTGTAAGAAAATGATCAGTCACGCTCAATACGCCAAAGAAATGAAAAATGGCTTTATACTTGTGACGGTAAAAGCTTTTCTAAACCTCAATACTTTTTCCTCATCGCCTATCACTTTGACGGTCTCTCGATCGACAAAAAGCCCTCAAGTTTCTGCTGCTATTACTATTTATCGCAGCAGTCCAATTCTCACAAGAAAAATACCGTAGAAAGATCAGAAAAAAAATACAAAAACAGAACTTGTTTTTTTTTCCGCGACCTTCCTATTCCGCTTTTGTGACGCCCGTACGAAACAGGTATTGTACCTTTAGACATCATTATCAGGGGAACAGCCATAAAACTGCGTTTGCATAATTCTTTTTTTTCTGCAGATAACCCGTTGAATGTAGATAACAATGGTTGAGCTATAGATACGTATTCCCCTCTGAAAAATTATTATTTTCTGTTTTAGAAGAAAAAGGGGAAGAATTTTATTTTTTTATTATTACAAAGAAAAAGTTCTGGGAATATATCAATATGTATTTTAATTAAATGTACATGAATTAACGCGACAATAATGAACTTCGTTTAATACTAAACAATCGCGAAGGACATTGAATATAAAAGATTACTGGGAAAATCATTTTTTTCTCTTCTTTTTTTTCCTTTTATTATTATCATTACTTACGTCTCGTGTGTGCAATTGAAAAAGTCCTTCAACGAACATGTTTGGACTGGGAATTATCGTTTTCGTTGTATCAACGAATCAAATTGCTTGAAGAGGAGAAAAAAAATATAAACCTCCTGTTGCAACATTTTGTTAACATAATCAAAGAATTTCACTCAGATTTGATATGGTCATAAAATCAAAAGCTTTTCTTTTTCTGTTTTTCACACAATAACGAAAATCTTCTTCTGGGAGTTAATGAAGTTGATGTACTCTCAAAATCAATGAATAAAACCATCAGTAAAAGAAAAACAAAAATGACTAAAATATGTAAAAAGAGAAAAAAAATTTGAATTTCACTCAATACGAAAGTCTCTCCTCGTGTTCCTCAATATATTCAAAATATAATTGAAATAATGACTGGGAACTCGTATTCCCTTGCATTCTCGAGTGTCGTATTGTCATTGTCACATTTATGAAAGTCGAAAACAATCATCCGGAAATTCCCCTATAGTCGTTTACAATTGCATAATGTAAGAAGAATTTTCTACAATATTTTCACTTTGAAATATTTTTTTTCCTTACCATCCAATAAATCAATGAGCAATGACATTCTTTTCGCGCTCTTTCGTTACAAGTATTGATCAATAGAAATATTTGTAATATCAAAAAGTATAATTCATTTTGGTACGAGAATAATTAAATGCCAGTAGATTAATTGCAACATTAATACAGGTTTGTAAGAAGACAGAGAGAAAGAATAAATAAGTGGAGGAAAATCGTGTGAAACGTATACAGAAAACAAGAAACAACATTCGTTTGACGAAGGGAGAGAAGGGACGTGAGGAATTTTTCTAGTGGGAAAAAAAGAGAAAAATAACACGTACTTCATGCATACTTTATTCTGGAAGACTTAGGGCGTGGGGAACAGGGGGCTCACGCGAGGAAGCCATCCGTGCAACTTAATCCTGTAATTTTCAACATTTTTTTATATTCTAGCATCCTCAAAAAAAGGGGAAAATTCTATTTCTTCAAGTTATTATCGTATGAAAACTTTTGCCGAGGAGTCTATATTGAAATTCTTTCTTTGAATTCTAAACTTGTTTCGAAAAAAAATTATCAAAGACAGTTGTTATCGCGTACATTTAATGGCAGAAAGGAAATTCCTGTGGAATTTTATTGGTTATATACGAGATACTAAAATGGATGTACAATAGGGAAAATTAAAATTTTTGTACGTTTTTTTTCTTAGATGAAAAGGTGCACTAAACTTGATATTTTTCATGAATCGAGGAAAATAAATTTTGTTCCATCAAAGTATCCTCGTCAGATACAGATAATTCGGGTAAAAAAACATATTTCGTTGATTGTTATCATATGAAACTAGAAGATAATGCACGTGCATGAAAATGTCCTTTTCCGCACTAATGCCGGAAGAACTTTTCCATACTTATACAAAGGTTTCAATCTCAAATACGCGGTACAATCATAAAAAATCAACATTTTCTCGCAGGAAAGCTGTTATTTTGAATCAATTTTTTCCTCAACTAGACAGTAAAAATTCTACCCGGAATATTCTATAAATATCTGAAAAACAATTTTATTTAGTGAAATTCCTCAATAGACATTTACAGCAGACAAAAAAAATCGTCAAAAAAAGATAAGCGGTATTTCTTTCTCAGCTTGATTTTATATATTTTCTTTTTTTCCTTACTTCACTATCACATCATTCTACACAGAGGAAAATGTTTTCTTAGTTTAAGAATGTGCAGTCAATTAATTCAAGAACGTGCAGGTCACTTAAATTAAGAAAGAAAAATCACTTGATTTAAGTGAGAAAACTCACTTAAATCAAGTGACTTTTTCTTCTTTAATTTAAGTGACTGTACATTCTTAAATTAAGAAAACATTTTTCTCTGTGTAATTCTGTATTGTTATTCGAATCAATCCAACAATAAACTGTTACTCACTCGTTGATGATTACTTCTTCTCTTGATTTCTTTGGTGATCCATGGCAACATGGGACTGCTGAATCGACGGTCTATTGCCGTTGATCCAAGATAAATTGCTGGCACAAGTTTCATTGTATTGTCCTTTTTTTCTCTCTCTTCTTGTTTCAGGATTTAGTATCGTTGATATCGTTACTTTTCTGCCACGCAAGAAGGATTGGATTTCACATTTTGGTATCACTGAAATTAAATAGTACTCTGATAAGTAGTGAGTCAAATTCCAATGGTCATTGTGTCTTTAAATTCTTGAAAAAATCTGTAACGAAGAGTCAAAGCGAGATAATTCGATATTGATTCGACTTTATTTTTCCTTCGAAATATCTTGAAATAGAGGCAAAACGAATTTGTGGGTCAGAATGAAGATCGTTATAAAAAAATCATCTTGCATCGAGTGAATTGGAGATGTTTCAAGGTAATTGAAACTCGAACTGGAATTTTCGTTGGACTTGAAAATTAAATTATTTATTTTACGACTTTTTCATTTATTTTGAATGCTTTCGATAAACACAAATTATCATTGGAAATTAATAAACATTAATTGATGATACGTAATCAATAAATTTTCTCCCTGATAAATGTCGATTTAACTTCAATTGAAATACAAGATCATTAGCCGCGTGGGATTGCAATAATTGGGTCAATGCATAATCAGATGAAAATAACGTGTAATGCGTTTATTTCGTGCATTCATTATATTATAGTGACTTTATGTGTTTTTTTTTGGTCTTCGATCAGTTTTTTATTGGAAGAGAAAATTGTCAGGCAAGTGAGTAGTAAAATGGTAAAAATAAGACAAGTTTTTTTTCAAGTTAAAAACCAACTTGAAATTTAATATTTATTTGTATATTAAATTCTAAGTCAAGTTAGGACAAAATAATTTCTCGGAGACAATTTTTCTTCAAAAATTTGAGGGCCACATAATTTTCCAAATTCAATAAATATTCGAATTTCAATAGCCAAATCTGCAAATTTCTGTATTTCCTTTGAAAAATCGAGAAAATTACAAGGCTGGTTTCAAGTCCTCGTGACGGTTTTGGAGTTATCAATTTCTCCTGAGGAATAGTTAAAATCGCTGGAGAAAATGATCAATTGGTAATATCAAATAGGAAAGCGGCACCCGGTGCGAGTGAACTCACGGCGAGAGCTTCAAATGCACTGTTGCCAAGTCGGTATACAGAATATTTTTTCGTAAAAATTACCAAACGTTTTCGGTAATCCCTGATCTTTCCATTATGAAAGAAAAATGATTAAACCGCTAAAAATTGATAGGGGAGAGTGGGGCAAAATGGACCTAAGAAGATGAGATGACTCGAGACTTTTTTTAAAAAGCAGCGATTGCTTCAAAAAATCTAAAAAAATTTACAAACAATATAGATATGTTGGAGAGATTTTCTCAAATTTTTTCAGATTTTTTCGTCGTGTCCTTCATTCCGAAAAAAATTTCTTAATCATGTTTCTATGAGGGTCCATTTTGCCCCACTCTCCCCTATACAAGACTTTGGAATTAACATGACCTTTCAGGAATTTTAAAAAAATTCATTTGAAAAACACTGTTCATTAAAAAGGTTTAATTGTTGTTGAATTAAGCTGAAGCAAGACGGCTAAATTATTTCGAATATTGCATTTCCCTCCAGGTGAATTTTAAACGAAATAATCTTGTAAAAATGTGCAATAAAAGATCCCCATAAAAAATACCTGTATTTCGATTGAATTTCAAGATATTTCTGAACAATCGAATCAGACTGAAAAATTAACTCATCTCGTATTACCGCTTTTGCTACTGTATTTTTCCGGTGAAATTTACACACACCATTGTGTTTCTATACTTGGCATCAAATAATCGCTTGATCCCTTCAGATTCCATTCTCGATAATGAAATTGAATGTTTTCTCTTATCCTTATGTAACTGGAGGATTGAAGGAAATAGAAAAGAAATTAGAAATTGAGTTATTTAGAAAAAAAATATTGATGAGCAATTCGAAATTCTGAACAGTATCTATGAATTTTCTTGTGAATGAAATTTATCAGTGAATAAATTTCACTATTTCTTTAGTTTTCAATAGAATATCTCGGAATCTGATAAAAAAAAAAGAGTAATTATTATGATAACATTTTTGGAGGTCTCGTTCGCTTTGATAAAATCGGTTATCATGGGTAATTCTGTGTCATCAAGATTTTAAAATATTTGGAGGAAAACTAATTGAAACGTAAGAAATATTAAAGAATCATCCAAATTCTATAATTTAAGATATTGTACAAGAACTTATTCGAACGTGAGAATAAATGGTCTCCATGAAAAAATGATCAATTCAGTATTAAAAAAATAAAACTATTTCTTTTTAGGAAGTCCCTCCCAAAAACTCTTAAAATGCGGATGTTCAGAAAACATCTAAAACAATTTCCTTTGGAGGCTTTAATGATTTACAAAAATCATCAATTGACAAAGTTTTGATTTTACCTACCGTGTATAGATTATTTTTAAATTTTCGTGACATCACTTTTTGCGGCAATTTCGGTCATATATACCATGGTGGACCCGATTGCCGGACGGGTCCCAGTTTCCGGATGCTGCAGTAAAATTTACTAATAATTAATATTCAAGTGAAAAAATCTAGTTTTTCAATACTTGCAAAATGTTACAATAATAATCAAGTAAATCATTTGATTAATTTAACTGAAATTTCTTATTATTTTAATAATTTAATTCTAACTTGTTCGGGAACCGGGACCATTGCCTTAACTGTCCGGTAACTGGTGCCCTCACCCCAGGCGTTCGTTATATGACCTATGTATGACAGAAATTGCCGCAAAAAGTGATGTCACGAAAATTAAAAAATAATCAATTGACAAATTTTTCTCAACTTCATTTTTTAAAAATAATCTAGAGTTAATTCCTGATCTCATCCTTCTCTATCAAATTCTTCATCGAAACAATCACTCTTCCAAGTTTTAGAAAGTCATGAATTTAAGAATCAAACGAAAACATTCATAATTCATAAAGCCGTGAAATTCTCTAAACTGTTCCGTTAAAAAATAGCCTCGTAAAATTGCGCTAATCAACACACACACATATCCTCAAGTTCACTAACCCCAAAGAATAAATATATATCTTTGTTTACAAATCAATCGATAATCGTTTTTTCTGGCAAAAAAAAGAGCGCAATGAATGAGCCATTCGATGAAAATTCCTTTGATGCCCACAATTTGCACCTGAAAAATTTACATACAAATTGTTTTTTCAATTGATCTTTCATCTCCCTCTATCTGTATCTCTCTCTCCTTTCAATCCATTGTTGTCTGAATGCTTTTATCAACACAGAAATGAATAAAAATTCCTCAGCAAAACAAATGCTATCGAGCAATTAAAGCTAATCTCAATGTAACGGTGCAATTTTTTTTTTACAACAACAAATAACGATTGTAAAAAACTTCTCCTGAATACTCACCAATTAGTCTCCAATCGAGCAATTATCGTTTCGTATGAGAATTGAAGAGAAATTTTTTTTTATTGATTTTTATCAATGTTTCTTTTATCCCTCAACTATGAATATTCACATGTGTTCATCCACTGATGCATTTATCAGAACTTCGGAATTTTTCTCTCGTCCAAATGTCACAAGAAACATTTTTCAATGCAGAAATAATTGTTGCAAATTAGAACGTAAATTAACACCCACACAATTTATGTTTAATCAGACGGTTCTTTTAATTTCTTTCAAAGTACGAGATAAGTCTTGATACCTCTCTTCTTTTTTTTTTTTCTTTTTTTCCTTTGAATAGCAACGACGCAAGAAGAGAACAGATGTTTGGAATTTAATAGAATAAATTTATGCCTCGAAATCTTGAAAAATTTCTTTCCTCGTTATTCTTTTGCACTTCCTGGGTGCGGTTTTAGCGGTTAAAAAAGACGCTTTTAATCTTTCAAATTTTTCTCTTGAATCTTTTTCGTTATCTCTTCAGAAAAAATACATTGAAACACACGCGTGAAATACGTTATCATACGTAAGACGCGATCCACTCGGACAGCTGACTCCACAAGCCATTTTGCAATCACAAATATATTTTGTTATTATTATAGAATTTCATGTTTTTTATTATTACGTCAATGTTTTTAATGAGATTACAACATTTTGTGAACTGACACTTGAGCAATTCCTGGGAATAGTCACGTTTTGTTATTACAGGGCTTTATTGATAGAGTCACGATACATGCACTTTTTTTTTTATTGCTTTGTTTTTTTTTTTCCTTCTTTTATCAATTTTTTTTTCCACTTTTAACGGAGGACAAAAAAAATAAAGGAGACACTGGAATGTCGAAGGATAGTATGGAGTGGAGAGAGGTGTACTGGTGGAGATTATGGATCGGTGGTTTTCTGGAGTAGAGCTGTCATCTTGCGGTAAAAAGTAATAACGATTGAGGCTTCTTTCGCTGTTGGTAATAAAGATTATATTCAAATGCAGTTTTCATTTATGACGAGGAAGTTTTAACACACAAATCGATTCTATTCCATCATTAGCTTTCTGAGATTATGTCGGAAACTAAGCGAGATAGAGCGATTTTGCTCGAATGTTTTTTAGTAGTTGTTGAAATTCTCCATAGAGAGGATGAGAGCGAAATCGCTCTATCTCATTTAGTTTCCGAGACATTTGCCAAGAACAATCCCTAGGAAATCCATTTATACCGATTTTTTGAGTATCTTTTGTGTATAATTTCGGTATAGCAGACATTGGGGAGGATCTTGGTATAATTTTCAGATTATACCCGAATCATACTCAAATAATACGAATATTTTCAGTGTATTCGTGAAATTTTTTTACCCAAATTATCCCAGCGAAACACTATTGTATTCTTTTCTTCACTACTAAAATCGAAATATCGTTAATTTTCAAATAGAGAATTTCGAAATTCTTGGATTGAAAACAATGTGTGATCAAAAAAATGAATGAATATGAATTGGTCCGTTCAATTAATCTGTATGAATATCGTCGCCATAGAAACAAAGAGGCGCAAGTGGTATTTACACTTTTCTTTTACAAAAAAAGTGATGATGAAATAGAATTGTTTAAGGTAGTACGGTCGAATTGGGGTTCACGTCTAACACCATGATTTTTTGCATTCTATCGGAAGAGCTGACTTTGCTCTACATATCTGCAAAATTTTGAATTGATTCCCCGTTTAGTTTGGGCGTAATTAATTAATAATGTAGTATTACACTTATAGCGATATCTCGAGAATAGTTCATTTTACAAAAAAAACTATTGAGACATTTCTTCTGCCAAATTCAATTTCCTATTTTTTTCATCCCAAACGTTTTCTTCTCCCATCAATATTTTTCGAGTTATTGCGTTCGAACGCGAAAAATTCTCTATTTTTATTTTTTTTCTGCGAACGGTTCGAAGATACCTTTCTTATCAGTCGCGGAAAAAAAATAAAAATAGAAAATTTTTTGCGTTCGAACGCAATAACTCGAAAAATATTGACGGGAAAAAGAAATGTTTGGGATAAAAAAAATAGAAAATTGAATTTGGAAGAAGAAATGTCTCTATAGTTTTTTTTTGTAAAATGAACCATTCTCGAGATATTGCTATACGTGTAATACTACATTATTAATTAATTACGCCCTAACTACACGGGGAATCAATCCAAAATTTTGCAGATATGTAGAGCAAAGTCAGCTCTTTCGATAGAATGCAAAAAATCATGGCGTTAAACGTGAACTCCAATTCGATCGTACTACCTTAAGGTAATCCTAGTGGCAGGTTCAAATGATCTACTTTTGTTTTTTTATTTTTCTAAGTTATCATGAATATTCTAATTATTTTGATTTTATAACATTTTACCGTTATTGAAACGATATCCACAATGGTAAATTGTTATTGAATAATATTTTAAATATTCAATACTCCTTCGAATTTGACTCACGTTGTCCCAGCATCGAGGACTGGGATTGGAGGATCCTCGAATTTCAAATACCAATATTGCCGCCATTGATGTTTTCATGTAATTAATTGAATTAATCGTCGCTATATGTCCGGTAATATGCATTTTTCATGATTTCGAAAATTAATAGACACTCTAACGAACAAGAATATATATAGTTTTATAAGGAAAAAATAGGTCTGTCTCCATGAATTGTTGCAATGAAACTGAAATTAGGCTTCGCTTATGGAGTTCTAATGTTAATTTAATTTTTTAGCAAAATTAAATTTGGCTTATTTGTCCGGTAACATGGGGTAAACTAAATTTTTCAAAAATCTCAAAGGTGACCAAAATTGAAAAAGAAAAATAGATTGCCCGAATCACTAGGATTACCTTAACTTCTTCGTTATCCACAGAATATCAAGATATCTCTGCATAAAATTTGATAGCTTATGATAGTTTCTCGTGAAACCAGCAATTTTTGAGATAATCTCAAAATTATCTTCATTCGACAGTCAAAGTTATTCAAAAGAAAAAAAAATATAAGCAGTCGGAAATATCAATGATCAGTCATTGTTCATCTACATAATGAGAAGAGAATGAATAAAAATCAACTGATGGAAGAATAGCTTGATGAGATTGGTCAATGGACCGAAGATGTGGAAGCACGGTCTTAGCATACAAGAGTACCCCGAAGGTTCCAGGTTCACGATTCCATCTGCAGGCAAGAATCTTTCGAAAAAAAGAGATATACATACTGGCTGAGGTTTTTCTCATAGAGCAAATTTTTTTTACCAATTTCTATTGCGAAGGCGGTTCAGTACTAGGAAGAGTGTTGTAGAATGTAACTGGGAGGAAAACACTGTAAAAACGAAGAAATACAAAGAAAAAACGAATTCATCTTAGGATTGGAGTCATAGTTTCTTCTAATCAGAAAAAAATAAAAGCTTCAAAATTTTAACATTATTTTGGAGTTTCTATTGATGAACAACTTCAATTACAAGCCATTGTTATTTCCCAAATTATTACAATACTTAAAAAAACATCGATTTTGCAGATAGAGCTTCGTTGAAAAAAACATCACAAACTATCCAGTTCATCAATGACCATCACTCTCATCAACATTAGTACCGTCCATAAGATATTCAACTCTTGATGCGCTTGCAGGTGATTTCGTCGGACGACTTGCAGTAGCAGAGATTGCCATAGTGATAATAGGTCACACCGGATTCACAGTTGCCATCAAGAGGAACTGAAAGATTATTAATTATTCATCTCTCCTTTTCATGGAAGAATTCGAATTATTCCTATATTTGCAGTATTGCAACTATTTTTCGCTTCCAATCAAATCTGAATGGAATCAGAATCAATTGGTTTCTTGCGATATTTTTTATCTGATCATCAAATTATTTTTCTTGAGCGATGAAATAATTGAACCCTATTATACGCTCAAGACTCAAAAAACGAGAAAATCTTTCGGGAAATCGAGTAGATATTTTGAGTTGAGGATTTTGCTTTAATCAACAATAATGGAAAAAATGTATCATTTTTGTAATTCAATATTTTACATACGTTCGGGATAATGAACTCCGTCAACAACAGCTCCGCCAGTGTGAGGTCCATGATTATCCGGGCTAGCAACTGGCTGAGGTCTCGCAGAAACAGCTGCGCATAACAAATTTAGTGTTAATCATATAAATCCCTAATTTCCAATTCCATAATCACAAAAATTAGTTCCCTACTGAGAAGAGTCAAGTGGATTTTTGACTTTCACAGTTCTTGATTTTTGTTAAACGTGTGAGAAATCATCTGATCCCGATCTCCACCACATTTTCTCATAAAAAAATCAATAGCAAAAATCAAAAACTGAAAATCAACTCTTATTATGAATTTTTTTTAGTTGTATTATATTACTTACCAGCGATTGCAAGTGCAAGGATTAAAACTTTTAGCATCATTTTTTATAAATTCTCGATGAATACTCGTTGGAGAATTCTGTAGCACTGATGATCAAACGGCAGAACAGATCCGTTTAAATACTCTCCTTGTGCGAATGATAAAAAAATGCACTGATCGTTATGATACCGTTATATGTTTACATTACCGAAGATTTTCCTCAAACGATTCCACTGAACTATTGACTATCTCTGAATTGCTCATTCGCATTGCTTCACGTTTTTCCTCATATCCGTCCTCGATACTCTTTCTCTTATTATTACATGTTCGGGGATTTCCAAGTAATATAATGTTATTGTTTCCATACAGTATTTTATGAGTCAATGTCAGTAAACTTTAGCTCAACGACTTTACATAAAAAGATTCGATACAAGTTTTCCTCCATATACTCATTTTTTCACGTTTTTATAAAAATTTATTTGACATTTGCAAGACAATAAAGAATTACATATTTTGTGAGATTAATCATGTTACAATTATATATTTGGAAAAATATGTTGTCATATTCCTTTCCTTTGCACACAGTGAATTATGATAGAATATATAGAAATGTTTGATTACATAGTTTATATTTTTTTTTTCAAATTATCATTTTCCTCATTAAATAAAAAAAATTGAATTTCAGAAAAGATAAGATTTTTTTTCAGTCACATTTTTGTTTTTATTTTCTCTATGCATAAAGCAGAAATGCTGACGTTACTTTGAGTAGAACAAGTCAGCGTGTGAAAGGCAATGACCTGTCTTAGTGACATTTTTTTTTCTTTAATTGATGAAGACGAAAATAATACAAATATTCAGTCATTAAAATTAATATTAATACAATTCAAAGAATGGCAGTAAAATCTCCGGCATCTTCTAGGATAAACTTTAATCATTGGGCATTTATCTCTATTTTCCATTCTTCTTCAATCTCTAAAGCTTATGAAAATTATTACATACATTAGAATAATTCATCTTTTGATTTAAAGTACAAAATAAATCCTGTCTATTTGACACAAACTGGTATTTGTATATATTTTTTATTATCTTCCTCATTTTTTATATGAAGATTTTACCGGGGTACACGAGAAGTTGGCACTGCTGGTGGTAACCTGCGACACAGGATTTATAAATTAGAATTAATTAAGATATTATTATTCATTCTTCGTATGGAGGAAATTCTGCGTACTTTATATCAAATTTTACGCTTCAAGAATTTTGAATTTTATAGAAATTTACGTGGTAATAGATCCACAGTGCTCAATATATTAGCAATTGATAATGAAATTTCATTTAAAAAAATGGTCAATTATGTCACTTGATGATTTCATCACTAAAATACTTCAAAATAATCATTAAACATGAAAAATACTGTAGGAATAATCCTACAATGCTCAGTAACTTAACGCAAATAATGGAAAAAAATGAAAACATCAAAATAATAAATATAAAGATTTCATTCTCAATTCTTACTTGGATTTAGCAGGATTTTTTTGGTATGGATGAGCACTGATCAATCCTCTTCTCTCTTTGATTCTCACAGCTTTCAAATTGTTATCAGAATTTTGTCCCGCATAAGGTGCTGATGAGATTTGTGATACTAATTTTGGCCTCTCAGTCTTGAGTTTATTCAAAATAGCAATGCTCTTAGCACTCATAACAGTACCAGGTTTTTGTGTTTTATTCTCTTTACCACCAATTCCATTTTGTTGAACTCCCAGAGTTTTATTCTTTGGTGATATTTTACGTACTTTCGATGGTGTTCTACCACCGCTCTGATTTTTATCGGCTAAAATACGTTTTTTTGTTTTATTTTCCATCAGATTAAATGTATTATTCAACAAATTAGCTTTAATTTCCTCACCACATGTAAAATCTATTTTATCATCAGTATCAGTGTTTGGTGAGTCAGTGTCAAGTGTCATTGTTGTATTGTGAACTTCACTGACAACTGGTGAACTGAATGTATCATTAGAATTACCATTAAAAGTGACATTGAATTTTCCCTCAGTGACTGGGGCGCTCTCTTCTTCCAAATACGTGGCTGCATGAATGGGAATATCAGAATTCAATGGATCCATGAGTTCCTCAAGACTTAATCCAGTGCGATTATAAAGATCCTCATGACAGCTTCGAACTTCAGCATCAGCCCACTTGATATTTCTAACACCCTCCAGTGATTTTACCAAATGTTTATAATCATTTTTCATCTTTTCAGTCATTATGTTATATCCACACATTGTTGTGTAATAAGTTTGAAGAATTCCACTCATGGTTTTGACAATTGTATCACTCGACTCCAATTCACACTGTTGTAAACTGCAAATCTTTCTCGCATGCTCATACTGTTGTTGAATCCTGCAGCTCTTAATTTCAGCCAAATGTAATGCTGTCTTGTCAGCCAATTTTTCAGTGAATCCTTTGCTCTTAATTTCCTCATTCAATGCAATAATATCACGCTCAACAGTCTGCAATTCACTCCATGTTTGTTCCATTTGCAGTTTAACTACATCACGCTGTCTCTTGAAGTGTAATAATGACTTATTAACACGTGATTTACCACTTGCATTTTGTTCCTCAGTAATTGCATCAATTGCAGCTGTTAAATTATGCAGACGTTTGTCAGCAGCAATTTTGTATTGAATTCTTGAGCATAAAATTTTGTCAGAACTTTGTAATGACAATATTTTTTCATCAAGTACACGTTTTTTTTCATAAAATTCACTTAATTTTCCACTAATTTCACGAATTTCTTTCTGTGTTTCTTCATTAATTTCAGTTGGTTCTGGTGATGAATTTGTCCTCAAACATTTACTCTCCATTGCTAATAATTTTTGTTTCAACATATTAATTTCTTTTTTCTGTTCATCAACTAATTTGATATAACCAGTAACATGCATCTCACACGATATTATATTTTTCTTAACGTGTGTTTTAATTTTTTTAGCACGATTTGCATATCTCAGTGTATTGTATGTATCCTCATAACTCAAACTAGACGGTCCAATATTAGCAATCATCACTGTACGACAATTACCACCAAGTGAATCTTTCAATAAACGTGTTAATTTTGAATCACGATATGGAATATGTTTAATTCCATCAGCAAGATTATTAATACAATTGCCAAGTGCTAATAATGATTTATTTATATTAGCACCTTCCTTAAATCTTGCACCTTTGCAGCCAGTTGCTGATGCTCTTTCTGAGCCGGCTAAGTCAATCATTGATAATTTAACTTGTTTAACTTGGCCATCCAATTTATTTGACATATTAACGTAAACTTGAAATACAGCATGACTTCTACTACTCTCTTGATTAGCATCAGTTGGATGCTGTGTTCTATTTCTATTACCTCGTGCCAGTAATAATAATAAATCTTCTGCATCATTAATTGGTATTATCTTTAAATTAGCAACAATAACACCAGCTCTGCCATCATCACGCAATGCAAGTGGTCCAGATTTGTGCAATAAATCCTGTACATTCTCATTATAAATTTCAAGATAAGTAACACCTAGTGTAAAATCACGATCATCACGATGTAATTCCATTTGTCTGAATAATTCAGCCATTGTTCTGTATGTTATACCAGGATCACCATCTTTACCAAGCATTGTATGTGTTTTTCCAGCTCCAGTTGCACCATAAGCAAATACAGAACAATTATATCCCTCCAATAAATCACCTATTAGTTCTTTTGTTGTACCGTCAAATACCTCTTCATTGGTTCTATCCATTTCAAAAACATGGTCAAATATGAATTGTAATTCTTTATTTTGTTTTTTCAAAAGATCACGTCCTTTCTGGGCTACACCATGGTAAAAAAATGGATTTTCATCTTCTTTTGGATCAAATATCAGCATTTTATCGTCAACTACTTTAATAACAGTACGATAATTATCCTGCTGTTCACGATCATTGGGTGGACGTACACGTACAACAACTTTTATGCTTGTTTGTCCCTCATTCTCACTTGCTACTGATCTTGTTGTACTACCGCTTGTACTTGGCTTGAATTGTGAACCTGAACGACGTTTGCCAAATCTTCGTGTTTTCGAAGGAGAAAATGCTTTCTCCAAGTCTCGTTTATTCAACACCATCGTGAATTACTGTAAATTAATTATCTTTATGTTTTTAAAAAATTTCTTCAAGTATTTTAAAATTCTTTGGGTGTGACAGTTTGAGAGCGTTATTGTTTCTTGGTTAGTTTTGATTTAATGATTTTTATGTTTTCAGGAAATTTGAAATGTTTTTACTTACTTCAGGAGGTTCGTCTTGAGTTGTTCAATGGTTTTTGGCGATTTTTTTAAACGGATTCTATGGAGTTACTCGTCGATTTTTTGGGAAAGATGAGGAGTCAACACAATCGAGAATCTGGAGCATGGCAAACCGTTAGCGTTATGCCAGAAACTTGAAATTCGAATTGTTGGGGAGTTAGAGGGACGCGCGACAGTAGCGCTACTATCGGCGATTACTGCGCCAGTGCCATGTATGTTCGATAGATAAGAGAGGAATTGGTGTAAGGACGGTAATTGAATGAGTATCAGTCGGCTAAGCAGGCTCCTTTCTTCGAAGTAGTATCCCAGACTACGGTTGATGAAACAGAAAAAGAAAGGATGTTGTAGGGTAATTGCTAATTCATTGCTGATAATCCGGAAAACGTGAGTTAATTTACCTGAAAAAGTGGTTCAACCATTCGGAAATAATATCTTTAGCTTATGAATATAACTTTTTTTATTTCTCGACTTTTTTTTAACATTAATAATATCCGATCACATGCATGGGATAGAGAGAGACGCAAATAGTTGTACCCAGGGTCACACGACCAATAGATGGACACTGACCAGAAGATGGACGGTTTCTACTATCGAGAATTTTCATAAATAAATGAATGATCTCTTCTTCTTCTATTCCTTTTGGTTATATCTCCTATGAGAGGGGCAAGTACCAATTCTTCTCCAAATATCTTGAATTCTTATATAAATGAATGATTCTCATACTTTTCATGTCAATTCCTGATTATGACATTCATATAGATTCATAAACTATTCATTACACACCTATTGATCGAAATTTGAAATCATAACATTGCAAATATACAACTGTCCATCTACTGGGGGTTTGAGTTATTTTCCAGTTTTTCCTTGATTTTCTTCAATTATTTCTACATTATTCAAGTTTTAGACATTTTTAGTCGATTCACTGTATATTTTTCTGTACATCATTCTTTTCTGCAACTTTTCAAAGTGATTTGCCTATTTCATATAAATTAATGAAGTCTAATATTTCCTTAACCGTCCATCTATTGGTCATGTTACCCTACCTTCTAATTAAAATTTCTCAATAACTATACGGATAATTGGATACTTCTTCCTTCTATTATTCAGTTAAAATCCCTAATAATATGATATTCGATACAGCACATAAAAAAAAGGCTTAGAAGAAGATGAGACAGGGACTGTTCTAGATTTATCATATAAAAGCTGTAAGTAATTTCAAGAAATTGAAATCAAAATTTACAATGATAAATTTCTCATAATAATTGCTAATAATCATTCAATAATCAAAACAATGACTGAGAATTTCACACGATTCTACATCTCCATCAACGGTAAACATGAACAATCATAAATTTTCTTCGGGGCAATATGGCGATATTCATCTACACATTATGAAATTTTCTGCGACTAAAGTAAATTTGACCAAAATCGTGGTGCATTTTTTAAAATTGATAATTAAGAAAATAGACTAGTGTATTAAAAAATATTCATTTGTTCCAATGTTCTCATTATACAAAAATATCATGTAACACAAAACTTGAACTATTTTCTTTTTCACCTGATTCAACTTCTCATTTTTTCAATTTCCTTTTTATTCTGTTGACACTGTCTTTGTGCTGCCCGTAATTTTGCTTTCAGCGATAACCATCGTCGTCTGTGTGTAGGTAAAATCGGAAGACATAGTCTTTTGGGCCCCAGAGACTTTTCAAGTCTATGGACCCCAGTAGATGCTGTCTTTTTAGTCGTACTACAAAAATCACAAATTGTAGACTTTGAGATTATAAGAGAACAGTTGATGTGACGCCAAGATTGGCTGATGTCTTGCTTCACAGTTTTACAATTAACTGATGGCATTTAACCATATTGGTGAGATCTAGAACAAATTATGATTTCCTCAACTCTATCAATGATATTTTGAAGCTAATGAATGTCTTCGACCCTTGATGGCATTTTCAGCATTGTTAAATCAATTCTCTCATTCAATATCTCCAATTATACAGTGAAATCTGTCTCTATGATAATTTCTTTGTTCGTGAATGTGTGATAAAATTCATCAGTCTCCACGAAATTTCGTTGTTTGATTGAAATTATTCTTTGAGATCCCGTTGACATATACTGTGCAATCCATCCAACTGGTATAATAACATCTGATAGCAGATTATCGAAAGATAACGTTATATTCTCAGGTGTGTTGACACTGCAATTTGTGTTATTTTCAAAATACGTTGTTTCATTGTCCTTCTCTCGTGCTTCAGATGATTGACTCTCATTTTATGTCAGACGTACATTTTGGAGGACGTGAAGAATTCATGGGTCTAGTGATGTCTTCAGATCTTTTGGTATTATTCTTCACTTCGAAAGTATTTGTTGAGATATTTAAAGCATCCATTGTAGTTGAAGAGCTTTCAGTATCATTCTTCACCACGAAAGTATAAGTTGAGATACTTATAGCATCCATTGGAGTTGAAGACGAAAATTTCTGGGTGAAAGCATGTTGTTGTGAAGAGAATTGTAAAGGTATTGTATCTTTCTGGAGACGAGGAATTTTGTAAGATGACTAAAAATAGTAAAATCAATTAACAAAAAGTTAATCAACCAGTAGAGTGGATGAATGATGAGGATTACCGAAAACAATCACTTATCACGCCAAGGACTTGCCCATCTGGTCCGCGAAGAATTCTTTGCCACAATATATCTTTTTGTAAAAAATGCTTCTGGCAAATGAAAAGTTTAGATTTCAAATTCGTTTTTTTAATAGTTTCTCTCCAGAATTCTAAGAGTTTGGGATCTCGAGGGGCTTTGAAAAAGTGGGTATTCACGGGATTGGTTTTTCTATCCAGACGTATATCCAATTACCGAACAGGTAACCATGGTTTTGTTATCCTTTTTCGGTATTGGCACAAATTACGAGTATTGTTAACAAAATATTAGCATGTGAATTACGATTGACATTCTCATCACAATAAAAAGAATGCTACAGTTTAATAAGGTTAGCGCACCAAGATTAATATATCCAGAGTGGATACATGTTGAATTCACAGTCGTTGCGTGGCATATTCACAGTAAAATTAAGATATTTTACTCATAAAATCAATTCAAAAATGGGATTAAAATCAATTCAACCGTGAAATTTTATTTATTTTTCAGATGCTTACAGTTACAAAATAGCGACTAACGCAGCGATGAATGCCTGCTTGTTTTTCTTTGAGGATCTAATCGAGGAAATGACTTGAAATTTAGTGAGAGTGGAATTTTGTGATCGCTGATTATGAATACGATGTTAGATTTTCGAAGTTCAAAGATTTGAATTTCGTCATCCACCGTCTTGATGACAAAAACCCTCGACTGTGAATTTTCACGATCATACGATCATTTAAAAAATGCATGCTTCAAAGGGTGGAGCTACTATATAAACTATAATTACCATCGAAACAGAATAATGTCAGCATTTCCAAATTCATGCAGTCACGTAGTAAATGGAGAATTGGATCAGCATCCACTGAACCCGTCATCGTCACAGTAGTTAAACGATTCAGCAAAGAGTTGTTCAGCCTCATGATATCTTCTGCTTTTTTATATTGCATGGGTAGCTCTAACTTTTTCAATTGTTCACATTTTGAAATAGCTGATAGTATATTCGGTGTCCAATGATAGAGACGGAACTTTTCGAGAGATGGTGAATTCTCAATGAGTACAACCACTCCTCTGTTGAATGCGTCGTTTTCTTCACTGAATCAAAGGTCCAGGCAATTCCAGTCTCTCAATGGCAGTATTCCAATGATATTGTCTGCTCGCCCCCATCCAATGGAACGCAATTGTTTATTAACTTTTAGTAGCTGTAAAAGGACTATGACAGCAGAATCTTCTACATCACAGAAGTGAAGGCTTTCAATGTTATGGCAGTGTAAAACGACAATTGATAGCACACGTTCGGTAGGTGTAGTAGTAGGATTAACGATGAAGATGAATTCTTTAACATATTGCCCAACTCTGGATAGTAGACTCTCAATACCTTCGATTGCATCAGCACCAATATAAATTGTATCATCCAATATGCCACCAAACCGGTCTTCCAAGGAGATTTTTTCCGGCGAGTTTCGAAGAACATGTAGCCCTTGTACATCTGTCCATGCCTGTGTGTTAGACACATTCTTCCATCTTCCACAAACTGTAATTAGTAATTTCATGAAATTGATGGCATAAGTATAGAAAATTTAATAGAAAAGAGGTGAAGCAGAGAGTCAAGCACTACGTTTCTAACCTCGCTTTGCTGGGATAGGAACGTAGTTTCTTCCTTTCTCAAACAGGAAAAAATTGCATGCACCTCGGATGAAAAAAAGTCAACTCGGCAAAAAATTTGGCACTCTCGCTTTGCTGGGGGTGGGGGAGGAATTTCGGCCATACTGACTTCTTCACTCCGTTGGTGCGTAATTAGTACATTACCTAACAAGTGCGGTGAAGCACTTTTCTGACGAGTGTGAGGTTGCAAAACGAGCCGAAGGCGAGTTTTGTTATCACATCAGTGTGAAAATCTTTACCGCACGTGTAAGGTACTGTTTTTTTGTGCGTAGCGTGCGGGAAATGTCCGTGGAAATGTCATAAAATTTTCACCCTGTATTTTTCGAATTTTTACAATTAAGTTATTAGATTTTTTCATTTTCACTAAACACGTATGTAGATGGTTCCCACTCAAACAGCAGCATTCTTATTGAATATGAACATGAGAAACTTAATTAATATTTGAAATTATAATATGTAATATATTTTATGTGCAATAGAACTGTCAAGCGCAACTGTCCAGCAAAAATTGTTATCGCCGCAGACAAAGACTGCAAATTCTTGTTGACTGAAAACAGTTAACGATGAGCATAATCACGGAGATGAAAATCTCGAGGTTTGCAAGTTTTTATTTTTCTCTTTACTTGACTAATTTAAATTATTTAAATCAAATATTTCCGTACGAAACTGGATTTTTAATATTAATCCAGTAGATGCAGTAGTTCAAATGGAAAGAATAAAATGACTTTGCTCAGAAAATAATTGAGTGTTTATTCTTTCAGGACTACATCGAACATCTACCTCTGAGAAGAAGATTAGACGAGGCAACCAAAAGGGAGGTGATACGTTTGCTTCAAATGGAAGTTCCGAAAATCAATATCCTAAAAGACTTGCATGAAAATAAAGGAAAATTTGTCACTCAGAAAGACCTGGATAATTTGGCTCAAAAGTTGCATGAGGCGGATGAAGATTGTCTGGATAGAGCGGTGTTGGTACTGGAGACAGAATATGCTAAGTGGAAATTCCTTAAGGGGTAACGGAAGACTCAATCAATTTCAAATTTTCAAACTCAATGTTTAGGAATAATTATGATTTTCGGCATTAAATATCAGAAGCATCGACTTTCTAATGTCGTTCCCCAGTCGTTGCCACTCTTCTATCATAAAAATATGGATGAATATCGTCAAAAAATTAGTTCAAAAATTCAATAAATACAAGGGGTTCCGTTACCCCTTAAGCTGAGAATGTTGAGTAAATCCCTGGGAGAGTGCTCACCTAGCTGGTCGAGCGGTGTACTCACATAACGGACAGTCAACTGGGAATCAATTGATACATAAAGTACGCGAAATGGTGAATTATCTATAGAACAACCTTTTTTCAACTGGCAATTAACTACCATTGGATTCTCACATCGAAAATAAGTGACGGTTGATTTGAAGTTCCATCACGACTGATCGGGCTACACAATCAGCTGTGAAGTAGCGAATCATGAAGTTCAATTTCTTAATCAGAATTTTTTTCATACAGCTAGATTAGATTAAAATTCCTTGGAAGGATAGGGGAGTTCTTATCAGGAAATTTTAGTTCTGTGTTTCAATAATATTGAAAGGATTGCTGAAGGATTAGATATTATCTAATTCTTCAGCATGAATTGACTTTGAAGTAGAGTTTACTGAAAGCGTTTTACAACACCATCACCAAAGTATTCAAATAATTTTTTTACTCTTATTTTTTAGGTGCTTCTCCTCGAATATTAATAGACTCTATCTACTTTGAACATACCATCCTCTATTAAATAGAGGATGGTATGTTCAAAGGATTGTTCTTCGTGACAGAACAAATGAGAGCAGATTTATCAAAATATCCTGAGGTGGTCGGCGTCGACGGGACATACAAACTATTTAAAAGAAATTTCACATTGATGTACTTAGTGGTAGAGGATGCTGATGGTCAGATGCAGATTGTTGGTGTGGGAATATTAAACAACGAGCAGCGTGTGACTCTCAAATGGTTGTTCGAAGAATTCGAGGAATTAAATGAGGAGGCTTGTCAGCGTATTTCCTGTTTTATGACGGATAAAGACTCAGTAGAACGTTCGGTCATAAAAGAAGTCTTTCCACATGCCAATACATACATTTGCAAATTCCACGTGCTGCAAGTATTCAAAAGGACAATAACAGAGAAGAATATGGATATCACTACTGCAGAGGCAACCGAGAGCAGATCATATTTGGATAATTTGGTTAAGAGCAAATCGAAGAAGCAGTACTACAAAGTCTATAACTAGTTTTGTCAGTCTTGTCCAGAGTCAGTTGTTGATTATCATAATAAGAACTGGCATGGAAATAAAGAAGAGTGGACTGAGTACTCCATGAAAGGAAACCTTAACAATTACACAGATAACCGTGTGGAATCTCTCAATGCCAAGACTAAGGAAATCATGAAACAGCCTCATGCGTTGGTGCCGGGAATTCGCAATGTATTTAAATTGATAAATCACAGATATTCTACTGTGGATGCTAGGAGAGCTCAGGACATATTGCGACAAGAAAGAGTGGTATTTCCCCCTGGTAGTCCTGAAGAGAAGTATCACCTTGTGCTCACAAAATTTTCAAATAATTTGGTTCAGAAGGAATTATGGGCACATGAGTATGTGGACATAGAAGTGGTGGACTCAAATACACAGGAATGTACAGGTAGCTTTTTAAAGGAGGAAATTCAATTAACTCCGATGGGATGCACATGCCCTACTTGGAGCAATTGTTTAATTCCATGTCGGCATATTTTCAGAGTGAGAGCACATTTTGACATTCCACTGTTCGATGTCGGTCTCTGTCAACGATGGTTAAAATCAACTGAACAGCGACGAGTGCAGCAGCTTGGAGAGCAACCGGACAACGTTGTACATTCTTCAGTGAAAATCTCTGAAGTTAGAAAACCGAAGAAGCTGAAAGAAAATGACAAGCGATCCATTTTGAAGCCATATTTGGACGGTGTATTAACAACGATGAGTCTTTATCCACAGGAAGAATTCAAACTCGCACTAAAACTAGTGAAGGAATTGGATTATTACTGTCGTAATAATATTCCAGTTACTGTGACCCCTCTGAAGATCAAAGCCTTCTTTTGATAATATTATGGTAAATGTCTCCACAGATGTGCAGAATCTTTCAATCATTGATTGCGAAAATCCAGCACCACAGTCTGAAGCGCCCGATATGACAATGATAGTGGCCACTGATGAGAAGATTGGGAACATAATTGTTCCGGATCCGATAAAAGTTATTGGTCGCTCGAGAATGATTGCTCATACTCCAGTGAGTGAAAAAAAGAAAAAAAAACGGAAATCTTCTCTTCAAAAAGCAAAGAAAAACAAGTGAAACAAATTTTAAATTGGATCATCAATGAAGACCTCATCCGCCTGGTGGTCACTGGAGAACGTCTCATAAAAATCGATGATATCCCAACTGAAAGCATTGGTCGTCAAGAAGCTATCGTTCATGAATCAGTAAATCTGATGGTGATAGCTGATTACATTGAAGCTTTAGCGCTGGTCAAGTTGTTGGACGTAGTTGAGATGAAAAAAAAAATGAAGGGATATCATTGCAAAGTCTGCAAAGATCGCGTCAATGAAGATTTTTGAATTTGTAGTGATTGTTTATTCTATTATCACTTGAGTTGCAGTGATACGAAGGCTCAGCCCAAATCTCATTGGTTTTGTTCAAGTTGTTCAGCATGGTGGTCATTGTATCAACCCTCATTTATCAACAGCAAACTCATCATCTTAGTATCTACATTTCTCTATTAATTTTTTATGGTTTCCGTTTTCCTGTACTTGCATAGGCCTTGAACCCTTTTGTGGATAATTCAATTAGTAAAAAACATTCTTTGACTCACTGATTTCAAACGTTGAACGAAAAGCCTCAGAGTTTGATTCAAATAAAGTTACTTGCATAAAATATAGATAGAAACTCAACTGTGAAAAAAAAAGAAATAAATTAATTTAATAATTTTCTGGAAATTTATTTCTCCTGTCACCATTTTTCTCTGAATCAAAGGAAAAAAACGTTGTCATTATCGAATTGGAAAGAGGAAAATATATTTGGAGTATGGGGAAGAGAATGGGAGCCGCATATCCTTATCTGAAAATCTATTCCGTCACCATATTAATCAATATGAAATTGTATTCTGCTACAATACTTATAGAAAATTCATTCAAGTCTCAGGCATAACTCAAAGCTGTCGAAATAGTTAGCACTGTCAAATCGGATTCAGTGAGAGCTTGAGTTTCTCCATTATGACTAAATATGCCTAAAAATATTACATTTCAGATCATGAGGAGATCTTTCTATTCATCAAGTCGAAAAAGAAGTTGAACTTATTGCGTACACATAAAATTTTCAGAATCCGATTGATTTTGCCTTTTTTCACCTTAGAAAATTCAGGAAGTCATCAAATTCTATCATCGTATTCACTGAATGAAACTTGTAGACCTCTGCTTCTAATCCCTTTGGTGAGAATTTTCGATGCAAGTACTATAGTTAATCACTATGATACTTTATCACGATTAGTTATTGATACTGAACTCTGGGGCTAAGGCAGAATCATTCTCATCATATCGCGGAGCAAGTCATGTTCCTTCGCCAGTATATGCTGAAGAATTCCTTCTCCAAATCGTATGTCATGATTTATAACGTATCGATGGTCTTTCATATAACTTCTATAACTTATACAAACACTCAAATCAAATCCCTGTGAATTGTCTCTAGAGTGATTATTATGATGTTGGAGAATCATGATTCAGAAGTTGAGGTGTCGAGTGTCGTTTATATCGTCACAACAACACCCCCGCAATTATTCCACATGATGCCGAATGTCGATGTGACTTTTGGCGAGTGACTGTATAAAAGTTACTTACCTTCCTGTAATGATATTTCAACACCTAAGAAATAATGAGTGCATTTTATGTGATTTTCAATGAGATTCCTTTAGAGTGACTATTATAATATTATAGAATCAGTCCAACTATACTCCAGGTAAAAAATACAGAGTGCACCCCCGCAATTCCATTTTATAGTAATTTGAAACTCTTCCATGTTTTCACGTAAAACATAGTCACAGCTTCATTTCAAAATCATCTTTATATACTTGAATTTCCCCCTACTATATTGTTCGGGAAGCCACACTCGTTCGTTCTCAAATTCATCACCAAATACTCTTGTCTAATGCGACGGGAGCATTTTTAAAATCACTCCTAAAGCCGCTCTCGTAGTCGCTGGTAAAGTCACTCGCCACCGTGATGTATTATTCTCACTCTAACATAGCCTCATTCTGAGTACACTGGGACTCTCGTCGAATGCTGAAAATCACCCCGAAAAATCACTCTTAAGTCCACTCCAATAATGCACTTGGTTTTAAACTCACTCCATGCTAAAGGGATCACTATAATAAGCTTCTAAAAATCACCCCGCGAATGCAAGAAAAATTATAATCACCCGGAAAGCTCTCAAAAATTAAAGCCACCCCAAAAAAATCACAAAAATTAAAGTCACCCGGAAAGCTCAAAAATTAAAGCCACCCCCAAAATTTCAGCTGGGCGCGTTCTATAAGGATGGGTGACTTTAGAGTGGCTTTAAATTAAACTCACCCGTGTGCAAATAGCCTCACTCGAAGGAAGACAATTCATGTAGGGGAAGCAATAAAACTTCATTGAATGCTGATAATATATTTAATTACATTCCACCATGCCATGACATGTCAATTAAGTACTGAAATTTGTGGTATTTTCAGCATTTTCTCTGGTAGCTTCGTCCAGGGGAGCAATCAGGATTTTTGGACGCTGGAAATTGAAATGCATTAAATCAAAAATCAATAGTTTGATAATCTCGATTCATTATCAATTTCAATTTTTGAATAAATGTTATGCTGGAATCTAAAGAATGTAACGATCCTCTTGCGATCATCTCTCCAAAGTTTACATTCTCTCAATGAGAAAGGAAATTATCGAAAAATTTCAGTCTGTCACAAATTTCAGAATATGTAATAAATACAAAATTAATAGACTTAATAAATGAGAAGAATTACTAACAGAAGTTAGTCCGACGCTGTTATAACGGAAGAATGGAGAGAACTTCGTCAAGAAATGTTTCATCAAAGGATTTTGATAAACAAGTAACACAGCCTATATAATGAATAGTTATGCAAAGAAGGGTAACTAGTATGAAAATAATACTTACACTCAGAGACGTCATCCAGTTGAGGTGCCCACGGTGGTCGATCAGTAGGTGCAGCAGCAATAGCTTAAAGAAAGGACTGCAATTACTATTACTAGATACCATAGAATATCTAGTTATTGAAGTTTCGATATTTATAATGAAACGGCAAAAAATAACATAGAAGTTTTTGGAATAGGATGCGCGTGAAGTATGAATCGCGAGTATTGGAGTCTCTTTCACATAAATAACTATGTTCACGGAGAATGAGATGATCAATTATGTACAGGTATCCGGATATCTATCTCTCAATGGCTATTTCTGAAGTCCGATTAATCAGGCAGGTTCAAAGCCCACTATCCGTATATTTTATTTGCTCAAGCCGCTACGAAGAAACGTTATGAATCTGGACTGACATGGTAATTGATTGATTTCGGTTGAGTGATGGAAGGAGAACGTATCAATAAATGTTGAAATCCGTTCAATCTACAGGTTTCAGCTCTTATCATTTTTTTAAACAAGTCCATCTTGTTGGTGAGCGGATAGTGTCAGAAACCGAGCGAAAATAGTAATAGGTATTATTTACATGAAGAAATATAATAAAGAAAAAATATTTTTTTTCCAATAAAATAATTTGCCGAAGGAAGGTCGGTGTGGGATTTTATATGATTTTCATCACATAAATATATATATATTATATATAATAAAGAAAAAATATTTTTTTTTTATTTATTTATTTATTTTTTTTTTTTTAATCCATAATCCAAATAGCTGTTACTATTCATACCGAAAAAATCAGTATTTCAAAAAATGAACGCCGATTAAATCTTATAGCTCTAATTTTTGCAGTAGAAGAGTTCTGTTTGAAAATACAGGAAAAATTACCTGTAATAGCTGCTACGAAAATAATAACTTTGAACAGCATGCTCAATTTTTTCCGTTCTTTTTTCACTTCAGTTGATTTATTCCAGAAAAACTTTGCTTCTGTGGATGATTCCGTCAGAAACGTGGTGATTAAATACTTACGCTACCGCAATTCTCGAATGAAGGAACCAATCACGAACAAGTACGTACGAGTAAAAAGACTATTGCGGCAATTAAAATCTTGTTTATGGGAGGTGTATAAATAGTACTTGAATTGAATTGAACAATAATATTCGATTCAAAACATGAATCGAATAATAATATTCACTTTAAAAAATCCATCGAATTATACAATACCAAATAATTCGATCAATTCGTATTGTTTAAAGGAATTTAATCGTTCTGGAATTTATTTTCAATTTGTGTGCCACATGCAGAAATCCGTATTTGCTTGTGTTCATTACGAGATTTCCTAGACTCTAAGAAATTTAACACTAAGCATAAAAAAAAGACGGATTTCCTTCCATGGTTCACGAATTGAAGATAAATTTTTACCTTCCGATGTGGAAATGAAATTATGATGTTATATGAGAAATATTTTAATGATTTTTTTTTATCTTTGTTGAAAAAAAAACAATTTCAACTGCTATTTCCGTTTCTTTGTGTAAGGACACTAGATTAGAATAATCAGAAAAATGAGTGATCATGGTAATTTGCAATTATGTTGTAAATGGCGAACTCCCTCCATAAAAATAAAATATTGATCTGTGGCTGAAAATGTGGACTCGTCTAATATCGCATTCTTTTTCCTTTCGAAAGGTTCATTTACAAAAAACTCCAACTTTGTAAATGAATGCTTTAAATTCATGTATAAAATCATTATTGTTCGCTGATAATTCTACGAAGTACATTCATAATTCAATTAAAGGTTAAAAAAAAATTATTATACAATTCATATTGAACCTAAAGTGCAAATGCAAAATATAAAAAAATAAAAATATTGTATTTGAAAATAGATATGAAAAAAAACGTTGCTTCTTCTAAATTAAATTCGAATATTCCGCGCTTTTCCTCTTCATACACTAAGCAACGCTGCGCGTGCGCGTACCCATTTCATGGCTCCGCCTCCGTGAGATGGAAGGGATACCTCCGTAAGATATTTTTCTCAGAACCAGAGCCCCAAACTTGATATCTTAGGGGGAGACCACGGTAACAAAGTTTTGAAATTTTTTTTTTAAATTAATATGCTTATATGCTGTTGATATATGTAGGGGAAAAATTCCATTTTCAGCTATTTTAATTTTAGCTGAAATGGAAAGGTTTGAAAATTAATTTTTTTTTCCCATCTATATCGATGGCACTTTTTTAACAAGCGTTGGAACAAAGTTGGCCCTTATGAATATTTTTATAGATAAGAACAAAACCTACAAACAAAAGCTACCATTTGTAATCGCCCTGAAGGAATTTCATGAGTATTTACGAAAAACTCAACCCATCTTCCCTATAAATATGTATGAGAAGTTCACTTTGCGTCGATCATAAATAGACCACAAGCTGATGTGAATATTAATTTGGGCTAATTTTAATGAGCATATTTGAAAAGAACGGGAAATATCCAATGGACATAACTGTAAACACGCTACTATGGGATAGTGATTCAAATTATCGAATTAACTCGACTGGATTTATAAATATAATTATACAATGTCATAGTAGGTATCATATCAGTGTGAAAATTAGCGGTGACATTCTTCGTAACATTTTTCGAAATAAATATGATTTAATGAGAGTAATCTCTACTTATTGATCTATTCCTTCTCCTTTTCCTAATTCATCATGAAAAACTCCAAAGTCTATTGGTTAGAAATTTCTGAGAACATCTCGGAAAATACCATTTTTATTCACGTCAACAAAACTTCTTCATAACATACAGATACTTTCAGATAAGTTCAAAGTTGAACTTTTATTAACATTTATACAAAAAAATTAAACACTAGGTAGTCCATCGCCGTCATCAAATACAAAATCTAAGCTGGCTTCTTTGTTATATTCTGCTCGAATATATTTTTTAGGTGAACTTGACCATTTTTCTTATCTTCTAAGTATTCTTTATATTGACATTCTACATTGGTACAGGCTATGACATGCTCCTCTGTGCACATACATAGATCACAACTATCGACGCCTCTGAATGAGATTGTGCCTGGCTTACACTCTGTATCTTTTGATGGAATTTCCCGTCCAGCAATGGAAGCTGTTAAGAAAAATAACACTTATTATTCTGTCGAAATTCCTTGAAGTTGTAATGACTAAAATTAAATCGATAGAACTTCTAGAATCCTCCGTCACTCGATTTCAACCATTACAATTCCAGATATTCCTTTTTTTGCCTCTCAAATGGAAGAGTAATTTCTTATTTTTTCGTAATTCATGCAGTTAACTATTTTGCACAAATGAAGGCTGCGATCATTTCTCATTAATTTCAATTTGATACTGGGATTAAATGGAAGTTATTAAGGGAATCGCTGATTTTATTGGATATTACGACATTTTAAATGAATGAAAAAATTTTAATCAAAATTGTTTTTAGCTCCGAATATCTCCTTCAGATTCCAAATAATCTCATAAAAAACATTAAAATTGAAATTAATTTCTGTCATTGCACTTCTTTAGTACTACATTTTTGAAAAGTAACTTTTTCAATAATATCATACTCATTTATCAACAACATGAATGAAACTCGGAGTAAATGATTTCAGCTTTTATTTGTGATGAATTAAAGTCTAATTCAGTAGTTATTTTCGAAAATTAATGCAAAACTCTTGAAATTTTCCTTTCGATCTTATCGAGGAAATTGACATCATTGTTCATATGATTACTTACCGATTAGGAGAATCGCCAAAACAATGATTTTGAACAACATTTTTCCCTTTTGAACTGATTGGTATGGAGCTTCGTTGAAGTTAGTTACTTGAATGATGTTGCAGCAAGGAAATTTGTGGCATTAAATACTCACCTCTATGTTTTGATAATCATTCCTCGCCTCACAAATAATTCAGTTTTATTACTTCAATATTTTTCAGACGGTTATATCTGAGCTGATGATTCACATATGTGCACGTAGTTTTAAATTGAGTGTGGAAAAATTCACCCGAATAATAAATGAAATCACCATAATCGTAATATATTCGGAAGATTTATTACCTGTTTATTTATTCAAAAAAATTGAATTATGAATCATTCGCTCTTTTCAAAGTTATTTTTCCGGGTAGAAGGAGCCGATGATTATTAGCATTAAAATTTCGCGAAAGGCAATTTGAGATAATAAAATTCATGCAATATTGTTAAATTTCATGAATTTCCTTATGTTTTGTTTTTAATGAACATATAATATATATTTTGGTGTGATAAATGAAAACGAATGATAATGGAATGTATACATCTCAATAAAAGAAAACATTACTTTTTCCAAAACTGCTAAACTGCTGTACATGTATATAGTATACAGTGTATGATAATGGTTGATAATCAAACAGAGATGACAACACACTCTGTCTTCGTTTCTGTCTGTATTTCAGAAATGATTTCAATAAAAAGAATTTTTAACTGAATTTCGAACAATGTGAACTAAAGATTTAACATTACGTGGTGTGTATGATATCAATAATTTTCGATAATACCCCGGCTGTTGCTGAGCAGCGAACAACAGTTCTTCAACGTATTTAAACCCACATTCATAGACGGATCATTCCAAACAAAGTGACACTTAAATAAAAACTCTTGGATTATTCCACGACAACGTCAAATCCCGTGCTCCCACTGGTCAATATGTTATGAGCTAACTTTGCCCAAGATTCTCTCGTTCGTTTTATATATTCAGGATGTTTCTCAGTAAGGACGAGCATGCACTTATGAAGTATGAAAATCACAGAAGACCCGTCTTAAATGAAAAGATAACTTTTAATTATAAGAAAGAAATTAGAGCACAGTGTTGAAAAAAAGTAACAGAGAATTATTGCCTCGATTTAAATGAAATTGTCGGCTTTTGAAAAAAAAAGAATAGAAATTGAAAATAAACGTTTTGTATAAGTGAGTTATCGTGTCACGTTCCGTTCGTTCGTTCGGTGACCACCGACTCCTCGTTAATCTCGTCCTCACGTCCTCCAAGATCCTTCCGGGATCTTAGGGTATTGTCCCTCCGGTAATCTAAATTACCCCTTAGGGGCGAGAACTGAATAAACGTGGATTTTCGGTGTTTAACAAATATTTGGATAAAAATAATTATACCTATTGTACTTAGAAAATAATCAGGTATTTCACGCAAGTTTTCCTGCTCATGAGCAGTTGCTGCAGCAACATGTGGGTTTCTTCTTTTTCTGTAGTGTGACGATATTACCGATAGGTAGTAAAATATAACTAACGATATGAGTGATTGTCATGAGTGAAGAAGAAGAGCAAATGGATCATCAGGAGAAGGGAGACGGAAGGATCGAAGAGAAGGAGAAGGAGATACTTCGTCATCAGCCTCGTATGAGAGAGTAACCCAGAAGAGAATTGGGAATACATTAGAATAATAAAGAATCTAGAGAGAAAGATTTGGAGGAATGGAGAAGAATCTACGATCGTCCTGGTGAGGAGAGTCATACATTAGGCAATTCTCCACTGAAGACTAGAGAACTTGGAGATGAGTATTGCTCTATAAATTATTCTTTGAGATTTCGCTCCACAATCATCATATCGCGAAATGCATTTTTTATATACGTTGTGATGCGAGGTTGAGATATTTTGTATGTGTGAATGATTTTAAGTTCATATTTTTATTCCTTATTTTTTTTATTTTGGTAAAATATCTTTCTTATAAAATAGAATAAATGAAGATTGAGTTTAATGGAAAAAGAAAAATATCATGATATGTGGGACTGGTTGAATGGAAATAGTACGTTTATAATAATTATATTGTTTTTCATTGTACTGTTAATGTACATTATAAATTTAATTACTGTCAGTTCCAACCTAATTATTAAAATATCTTTGTGATCAATTATACGTCTTATTCCATTTTTTTTACTATTCTTTTTATTTTGAAATCTTCTGAATTAATAAAGAATTATTTGAAATATAGAATTATTACAGTAGTAAGATTCGGACCATTTGATCATCAGGCAGTACATGTGCGTTTCGTTTGGCACAAATCTCTAATTTTGATACTGCCAAACTTCAAGCACATGTTGCTCAGCAACGAAACTTCCGGGAATTACCTGATAATTTGAAAGCACTTGGGATATTATAAGTGATAATTTTTTTTTATCAAAACCACTTTTATTTCATCGTTCTCGAGAAGCTCTTGACCTTTACAAGAGAAAAAATGAAATTTGGATGAGCCTCAAGATTTTTTTTTCACTGATTAGTGCATCATTAAGAATATCCCAGAACCACCTGAGTGACATTCCTTTCGATGAGGAATCGTTCCTTTTAATTCATCAGAATCCCCTGTGGTCGTGCATCATTAAATTTCTTTTATCAATTTGATTAATCAGAAATATCTCCAATTGCGTAATATCTATGGCACGAGAGTATCAATATTGATGTAACACTTCCCAGTATAATGAGATTAGTGGGCAGCTGGGGAGAAATTAGTTTTATCCTTAATTCTTTTCAACAAAAATAATAGTGACAGAAATTCCCGCCTAGTTTCCACGATGTTGAATAATAACTGATATCGAAGTGAACCTGACCGATTTTAGTTTTCTACTACATAAACAAGATATTTCTTATCGTGATAATCTACAATAAAGGCGAATCAATAGATATCGTATGATCTCATCCTATAATTTCTAATAATGCGTCACGTATGTTGGTTTACCGATATCATAACTTTTTCATCAGTCTCCACTCATTGGAAATTCTTTTTTTTTTATTAGAAATTCTTCCTTCCAGTTTTTTCCTCGAATTATTCAATTGAAAACAGTTGACTAGACAATGTCAATAGTAAAGGGTAGCGGTGGGTTCTCTTCGGTGGAAAAAAAAATATTCTTAAGAATTTTTTCAGACGATGCAGCGAACGCTGGTTCATTTCATCAATTCCCATATAATCATACAACATTTGAACCATGTTTTCCTTAATTTTGATTTCAAAATATCAATGAAGAATTCGTTGGCTGCAAATATTCGCAGGCGCCTCGAGAAAGGTTATTTTGCGGTGTACGTGAAAACTCGTTGAAGGATTATCTGAAGCGAAAAAAACCGAGTGTGTTGATTTTTTTCTCTATCCACATTCTTAGTAGCACTTGGAAGTCAAAAACTCGATTCTCGCTCAAGAACAACGCAAAATTTGTTATTGTAAAATCAATAATGACTTTTAAAAAAAAGTTGACAGTATTACCTCAAGAAACATCTCACCTATCCAACGCACTCCGTTTTTTTTGTCTCAGATGATCCAGTGACGAATTATAGCGTTCACCGCGGTTTTTTCGAGTCATCCGCAGAGATTTGCTGTCAACGGCTTGTTTATCAATATTTTGAAACGAAAATTAGGGAAAATATAGTTTATATTTCGTCTTATTATATGAAACTTGATCCAATCAACCAGCATTAACTGTATTGTCTGAGAAAATTCTTGAAAATATGTTTTTTTACTGGTCAAACCGTACCCCCCACCCACCCCCTTTAACCTTCTGTTGACTCAGAATGATCGTAAAATTGAATTATCTGCGCTTAGAATCATCTAGGTAGACTTGCAATAAACTTATGGCCATTAAAGTTACTCTCTTCTCAAAGTTTCGGGAATTCTTCGATTAAAGTTCTTCGTTGGCTCCAATTGGCTCTAATTCCTTAGTAGGCCAATCAGAATCAAGTTTAGGAATATGGCATTCTGCATGTACTTTTTGAAATAATTAAATATTCAGGGCGTGGAAATGTGCAAAGGAGAATGCTCTACATAATAATTTTTCATTACTGTTGCTACGTTCACACGCTCGAGAAAAATTTTTTTCCAGGCTAGCCTGGAAAAAACCCTTTCTCGAACTTGAGAACGTAAAATCACTAAAGAAAAACTATGTTCCCGACATGAAAGACAGAGTTTTTCAAGTCGTGTGATTGGCATCCCTCGCCTTCGGCTCGGGCGCCAACTTCACACTCCTTGAAAAACTCTGTCTCTCTCGTCCGGAAATATACTATTGTTTATTTCAGAATTTCTTTATTGACATGAAAGAAGAATTGTATACAAAATAGATACAAACACTGAATCACCGTAGCCCCAACCCTAGGGCTTTTACATACATATAACTGAAGGGTGTAATGAGTTTTATAAATCGTGAGGATTGCGGTCGTATGAGTAAATGTAAATAGGGACCAGTGGTTTGAAAAAAACCCGATGACTCTACATAAGAAGTGAGGATAAGGATGAAACGGTGACTTCAGATAAAGATCCTGGAAGAACGGGTAAACTCAAAAGAGAAGATATGGCACTTGCCCCTTTATGGGGATATAGCCAAATAGAATGTGAAGAAGAAGCACGGGTAAACTTATTTGAAAGTCTAATGTGAACAGAACAAAATGATAATAAATAATAAATGCTCATACATGAATAGATATAGTGAAAGACAATAAAACTTTATTCATTTTTTGTAATCTATTAATATCAACAGCATGACTGAAATTACAGTGAAAATTAAAATAGTGAATGTTTTAAATAAAGAAAATACAGGAGAGGAGAGGAATAGAGAGACTAATATTAAAGGAAACAGATGATATTTTTATCAATGAGACGTGGTGAATAATGGATAAATTACTCTTCTCTTTCACTTATTCATTTGATGGCCTGGAAGCGGGATCACATGCCATGAGTGTACAACTGGCACCTTTACCGTTTTTCAGACATTTGCATTCATTACATTCACTATAGAACAGTGTCTCTGGTTCACATGGCGAGCCTGGTACATAGTAAGCTTTGGAAAATAAGAAAATTATGTTATTATAGTTTCGTAAAAGACAGAAAATTTCACTGAATTTATGAGCATGAATAAAATACTTACGACCCCAATTTTGAGCTGGTTTGTGCTCTATTGCTGGCTCTTCGAAGCAACTCTTCAGAGTACATAGAGGTAAGTTCTTCTTGTAACATTGACACTCATTGCATCCGCTCTTGTAAACTTTTCCAGGAGTGCAGCTACCATCACTAGGCACTGAAACAAGAATTTATGAAACATTTTCATTTCAATTTCGTTTTTTCCCAAATCTGTTTCTCTATCTAAAAAAGATTGCGGAACTTTTGTATACACTTCTGTGAAGCTCTATCGTATCTCCCTTCTAAAACATTATATGAAACGTTTTTTGTCACCGATTTGTTCGGTATATAATGTACTAGAATTTTATGCGTGAAAAAGTAAAGCACACGTCCTATTTCTAGTCTTAATAAAAAAGGATAATAAATTTTTGAAATGATGATTTATCTAAAAAATTTGATGAATCCAAATTTTTTTCATAAATCCTTGTAAATTCAATAGTTTTCTGATGTATTACTATGTTACTACAAAATAATCCGCTCCGAATTCTCCGTCGAATGTATAAGTGAGTTTACAATAAATTCTTACGCATAAAGTGGTGAATAATATGGAAATAATACGTACATTCAAGAACTTCAGTTTGGGCTTCGACCTTCGGTTCATTGACAACCCTCAGGCTTCCGTCTTCATTGAAGATACCAGGTGGACAGTCCATTCTGGTGCACGAAGCACCAACGCCGCTGAGTGAACACGTACATCTATTGCAATAGTATTTGAACTCAGCCCTTGGTGTGCACGGTTTATCAGCGGGATATGAAGTATTTTTAGGTTCAGAAGCTCTCAAACTGCCGTCTTCGTTATACATTCCTGGTTTGCAGCCCATTCTAGTGCATGCAGCCCCAGCACCGTTAGGCTGACACATACACGAATTGCAATAGTATTTGAAGCTAGCACTTGGTGAACATGGTCTATCACGTGGATACGAAGAAATATCTACAGAATCTTCTTCGTTTTCTCTCTCGATTTTTGAAGCGTCAGCTTCTTTCAGACTGCCATCTTCGTTGAATATTCCAGGTGGGCAGCCCATTTTGGTACATTCAGCGCCAACGCCAGTGGACGAGCACGTACAAGTATTACAGTAGTATTTAAAATGAGCATGTGGAGTGCATGGTTTATCTTCTGGATATGGAGTATTTTCAGGTCCTACGCTGACCTCCCTCTTGGCTTTTGAAGCAGTCAGGGTGCCATCTTCTTCAAAGATTCCCGGTGGGCAACCCATTCTACTACATGATGCTCCGATACCAGTGGATGAGCAGGTACAGGTATTACAATAGTATTTGAACTGAGCACGTGGAGTGCATGGTTTATCTTCTGGATATGGAGTATTTTCAGGTCCTACGCTGACCTCCCTCTTGGCTTTTGAAGCAATAAGGGTGCCATCTTCTTCAAAGATTCCCGGTGGGCAACCCATTCTACTACATGATGCCCCGATGCCAGTGGATGAGCAGGTACAGCTATTACAATAGTATTTGAACTGAGCACGTGGAGAGCATGGTTTATCTTCAGGATATGGAGTATTTTCAGGTCCTACGCTGACCTCCCTCTTGGCTTTTGAAGCAGTCAGGGTGCCATCTTCTTCAAAGATTCCCGGTGGGCAACCCATTCTACTACATGATGCTCCGATACCAGTGGATGAGCACGTACAAGTATTACAATAGTATTTAAACTGAGCACGTGGAGTGCATGGTTTATCTTCAGGATATGGAGTATTTTCAGGTCCTACACTGACCTCTCTCTTGACTTTTGGAGCAATAAGGGAGCCGTCTTCTTTGAAGATTCCCGGTGGACAACCCATTCTACTACATGATGCCCCGATGCCAGTGGATGAGCAGGTACAGGTATTACAATAGTATTTGAACTGAGCACGTGGAGTGCATGGTTTATCTTCTGGATATGGAGTATTCTCAGGTCCTACACTGACCTCCCTCTTGACTTTTGAAGCAGTCAGGGTGCCATCTTCTTCAAAGATTCCTGGGGGGCAGCCCATTCTACTACATGATGCTCCGAAACCGGTGGACGAGCATTTACAAGTATTACAATAGTATTTGAACTGAGCACGTGGAGTGCACGGTTTATCCTCTGGATATGGTGTATTCTCAGGTAATTGGAGGATGTCTCTGAGTGTTGGTCGATCATCCTCAGCAGCAATAGCTAATGATTTAAAATAACCCAATTAAAGCGATTAGATAATCGAGGAGTTTATTAGGATTCAATAACAGAAGAAAAAGATTATGAATTGAATTTGAAATCATTTTAATATTTATAGAGTAAAGTCATTTCGTGGATAAACCGATATGGTCATTTTTTCAAGTTAGACTCTATGACTGGGCAGAACTATCAACAAATGAAATTTTGAATGAAAATACCACCAAAAACTTTTTTATAGACACGGCTTTTAGAGTGTAAAATTTTGTAAAAAGACATTTCAAATATTTCAATTCTTTGTCGAATTTCTTTTCATTAGATCATCCCAACGGTTCATGAGATAAAGCTAATGAGAAAATAATTCGAAAATTTTCATCGAAATCGTTTTCAAATTTGATTCAAATTTTCGTACGTGTTAATTCTAAAAAAAAACTCACCTGTGATGACTATCGCAAAAATGATTGTTTTGAACATCATGTTCAAAATTTCTGTTTTTCTCTCTCTGTTAATTCACTCTGGGAAAGCTTGGCTTTGACTGATGATTACTGGCTGAAACATCATGATTAAATACTTGCACCACCGCGGCACTAAAGTGGGGGACGAGGCCAATCAGGGACAGCATGTAAGAGTGAAGAGATTATCAGGGAAATCCAAACACCATTTGCCCATTGAATTGACGCACATGGAAATTATTTGGTATTGAATGAGTTAATATTTGAATAAAATGTATTTCAAGATTGGTAACTGCCAGTGAAGGTTTTTTTTTCAGGCCTTTTCCTAGAAGTGCAAATATTTTGACGTTTCATGTATAATTTTCTGAAATTTGTACAAACATTGACATCTTCCACCGGATGACTACATCATAGTCAATATCTCATTCACATTTACATTTGCTTTTTACGCGTATTAAATTTAAAACGGGATTTACCGAACTTTCTCATTGTTAGAAATATTTTTGTCACTATTGATTAGTATCTCAAGATCTTAGATTTAATCATATCGCAATCTTTTTTCTCAAGTTATTTTTTTTTATCATGAAATTATAGGTTTAAGAATTTTGTCCGTGAAAAAATGAGTCAAATTTGTCAGTGAGAATATCACGATGATAGTTATTATTATGTCTAATAATTAATGTTATTAGACATAGTGATATTATTATTATTGAAGAAATCGTCTCAGTTAGCTGCTAGAAAAAAATTCAAGAAATAAATTGAGTCTAGTGTCAAGTTATTGATTTTCGTGACTTGAAGATTAGTTGTGTTACATTCATTTGACATCAAAAGGTTTTATGCAAATGATCTCTCATGATTCTCTATACTCAAAGAATGAATCTGTATTTGCTTCTGGTCAATCAACTCCAGGAAATACTATCACTTCAATTTCCATAATTTTTTTGGTTGAAAATATTTACCGACTCTCATATTTTTGCATGGTGTGCTATTAACCGCCATATGTTCAGGAAAATAATTGCAATTATCGCAATTACATTGGAGGGTCTCGCCGAGAATGATAGTGGAAATTTTTCAGCACCATTATTAGTTTTTTTCACTTCCTATGAAGAAATAGGTCTATAAATGATATTGATAAACTGTCTTGACCTTCTGAAATCTGAGAGATGATAACGGAAGTTCATCATACTTTTTGGTATCATTCACGCGTATTTTGATAGGTTTCGATGTTGTTTTGGTAAAACTATTTCTGGCGGGGCCTATAAGTTTATTCTAGGGATGAAAGACAAGAAATTTTATGTATAAATCAAAACTTCTAGAAATTGCTGTCTCAAAAAGTACATTTGTGACATTTTTTCTGGAGAATCTTTTCGAAAAGAATTCAATTTATTTTTTGGATTCTTAGATAATGATGGAAATCCTTATCGAGTAAATTTTTGAATAGAGAATTTTCGAAAATTTAAAAAATTATACAATTTTTTTACATTACCTAATTTTTAGTTTCTTCTTCAAATTTATTTCATCGATGGCTGTTTGTATAATTCAAAGGAAAATGCTGAGACCCTGATATCCCATAAGTTTGAAGTAATTTACATTTTTTAAAAGTCATTGCTCAAAAATTTAAAATCAAGGGGTTACATGGGTCTCAGACGGTGAAAAAAACTCTATTTTCTCGATTTTTTTTTTCGTATAAGAAAAGGATCGATTCATCCCATTTCCAGGAATGTCATGAAACTATACACTTTTCCCATATAATTAATATTAAATGACATATGAGCATTTGAAGTTGGAGAGATTTGAGCACCAACAGCGTTTTCCAAAAATGAAAATGGTCGTAAAATTTCAAAAAAAAATTTTTTTTTGTTTTTTTTTTTGTGTGAAATGACTTGTCTTGAGCATTTCCACAACATATCAAAAAATGAAAAAAATCAAAAAATCAAACCCAAAAAACGAGTGAAATAGCATGGAATGCCTCATATCTAAACCATATTTTCTGAATTGTTCATTGAGAAATTACTAAAATTATCTCGTTCCGAGTGAGTTTCCGAAGACCCATCTAAAAAAAACCGATTTTTTTCGATTAGTAGATGAGTGCAGTTAGTGCCTAAACGAATGATTTTTTTTTATTGAAAATTGAATTTTTGCTAGAACGTCAAACAAAGAAGTACGATTTTAAGCCGAATTTTGCTCATGTATGGTTCTTGTAAAATGACTTGTAATTCGAAAAAAAGTCCTTCGTTTAGGCACTAGTCAATAGTATTGAGCAGCTGTGTGAAAACTTTCAAAAGGATACGTGCATTTGTTTCCAAAAGCTTCGTTTCGAGAAAAATGCGATTAAAGTTTCGAGTAGTCATAAACGGGAAAAAGCATTTTTCTTCCAAGTTATATGGAATCGTTGATTCCAGCGTCACAGAGGAAAAGTCCTGCTGCAACCGCGATATCTAGGGCGTCTTTTTGTTTTTGCCTCAGTCGTAGTCGTGCCTCTCGTGTTCAATCCTCAACGAAATTAAGCAGAGGCAATCTCTAGGTTGAACTGATTGGAGGGAGTTTGGAGTATTTTTGGAAGGCTCTAACTCCGATAGTTTATCTCTGATTGACTTGAAATTTCAGGACAATATTCTTGACAGATTGAAGAATGAGAAAAAAAAATCATTTTTTGAAATTTCAAAACCCATATAACCCCTTAAGGTTAATCGAATTCTGCGATAATATAGATAGTGTCTTAAACTATCATAAAAAAAATGATTTTTATGATTATTCAATCATTTTCATCTGACTTGAGCAGCAATTGGACCTCCTTCTATAATCTTCTTAAAAAGTTCAAGATGATTCTATTGGAGGTTCAATGTTCTCTTTATTAATCGTCTGTTGATTGATATGATGCATCGATTAATGATTCAGACACTTATTTGCTTACTTAAACAGGTGATAATTTGTGAATCACTTGGCCATCGATTTTTGTGATGATTCTCGATGTCAATGTTACATCAAAGATTCGAAGGATTATTACTGATAAACATTGATTCAGATCAACCTTCAAAACAAAGTCATTTCACATTCAACTTTAATGGAAAATTTACAATAATGATGGCTCAAGTTTTTTCTTCAATATTATGATCCCGAGTACAAGGTACTATTTTCTCATCGAAATTATATAAAATAAATAATATCACAATTATTAAGTAATGAAATTCAAAAAATTATTGACATTGTTGATAAAAAATCGTCTGCAAAATTTAATCATTGATGCTGTCTACAATCGTAATCTGTTGCAAAATATATCATTGTTATGTATCCTGAATCAAATCACTTTTATCATCCATTCAATTGGAGTATTTTTTGAAACCAGTGAAATTTAGTACTGAAGAGGAAAATAGCAGAACAATGACAATCCTTGAATAATTATTCCCTTTTTCTGGTTTTTGTAAAATTTTAATGAAAACGGACACAAAGTTAAATTCGTCAGTTTTCCACTTGAAGTTTATTTTTAATTTTTTATTCGTATTATTTCGAGTTGCTGTGGAACTATGATAATTATAAACGACTATTCGAGATTTGGTACGGTTTGAACTGCACTATCTTGCACTTTGATATTGTATTTATTGGAAGTAGACGTTTAGCGTAACATTCTTGTTCCCAGTGTGTTTGTAAACAGAACATATGTAATTTCTTATAGTGGGTCAATCGGCCAAAGTTCGGGCTCGAACCGAAAACTTTTCGGTTATGAAGCCACTAATGTCCTGACTGTGCTTCCAACACTCCCTACTGAAAATTTCTATGTAGGGAAAAACTTCCTCTGAGAATCTCTATGAATTTTCCTCAGAAAATGAAACTAAATGATACTAATTTTATTAGAATTTTACTCAGTTTTGATTTTCCTGAGGAAAGTTGAAAAATTCATTTATTATTGATAATTGCAATGAATAATTTTAATTGTTCGAATTCTAATAACTTTATTAACTAGTTTTGCAACTATAATATGGGATTTTTATGCATTCCATTTCTCTCAGTCATAATATTGATTTTCCTACTACGAATACTCTAAAAGGTTCGTCATTGACGTATAAAAAAAATCCTGAACTTGGGAATCTCCTAAAAAAACACTAGACACTTCAATCATTTCTTCGCTATTTTCTAGAAATATTCAACTCGTCATTCAATTCTGCTGATAATTATTGCATTATAATTTTTGGTTAGACGAATAGTGGAATCAATTGATGTGTGAATAATAAGTGATGAGTAAACTCTTATCGTAGATAAGATAAGGATCAATCCATCTTAATTTTATTTATTATTCAAACATTTGTCACATGAGATAATCATTATTTAATCGTTTTCAACCTTCATATTTACTGATTATCTTCGTTATTTTCCCTCAATTCTTCTGGAATAATCGACAGGGGGTAAACTTCTCTTCGTCCAATTGATTTATCAATTAATCGCATCAATGAATAATGCGATAAACGGAGAAAATATGATCACCTCTGTGGATATGCTTTAACTGTAATATTTGTGTTCAATTGAATACGTGATCACGAGCAGGCTTGCATCTGTAAATATCAAAGTTTCATCTGTTAATTGAAGAAGAGTATCTGCCTAAATTTTCGAAATTTTATGAAAAGAATACGGCAATTTTTTCTTTGTCTCCTACAGATCTACTAAAAGAAATTCTAGCAATTAGATCAAATAATTAGTGATCCATCATTTATGGTTATTGATTGAAAAAATGAGACAGAATAATGTGGATACCTAGAATTAAGTGGACTCCCCTGGAAAATCTTGATGGATTCTCCTTAAATGTTGGAAAAATTTGTATTTTCCAGAAAATTCATTTTATTTTTTGAATAATTGTAAATGTTTCAAAAAAAGTTCTTTTTGAAAAGTAATTAAAAAAATGAAATCTTTGAAGAAATTTGGAGCAATATAAATTTTTTAAAAACAATTCAAAGAGACATATGAGGCATTCCACGCTATTTTACTCGATTTCGGAATGATGGTTTTGGATATTGTTCATTTTTGGATATACTGTTGGAATGGCTCATAGAACTAATATTTAACGAGATATGAGTATTCAAAATTGAAGTGAAATAGGCTTTTTCACCGTTCTCTCAAAATTTTAAATGGTCATAGTTTTGAAAAAAAAAATATTTTTGTCCATTGATAATTACTTCTATTAGCCATTTCAACACCATGCATGAACAGAATCAAAAATCATCATTCCAAAATCGAATGAAATAGCGTGGAATGCCTCATATTCTTCTAATAGGCAATGTGTAAAGTGTTACTTTAAGGGTGATTTACGGTTACGTCATATATCGTCTGTAAACAAATCCTCTATGACATTTCATCCGCGAAATTTCCCCCGCAGACAAAAAATTCGGAGGAAAAATCAACCGAATTGATTCGATCCGCATTGAAATATATTTCAAATTTCTTTTAAAAAAATCAATAATAATAATGAATTAATACCAGCTGATCAGTTTGTATTCAGCATCTATATAGTGCCATTGAAATTAACAAAATCAATATAAAATTCCATGAAACGCCGAATTAAGTACAAAATAATAGCCAATCAGACTAGCATATACGCATATAATCATTCGACCAACATTACTGACGCAATGTTTTTCAAATAGCATATTTTCAGAATTGTATTTATCACGATAAATAGACCATTAGAATGTGAAATTTTCAGGTGAAAGTTTCATCATTTTCGAATTCTCCAGATCATTTTTAATTTTGCAATAACAAAAATTCAAGTCGAAAATTTTTATTGTATCTGAGATTTAGAGTACCAATAAGGATGGATTGATAATAATTACGGCCAAGTTTCTTTAGTATAATTAATGCTTTATTGGATTTTGATTTTTCCACGTGTTAACACCGTGAGTCGTGAAGGAAAAATGGCAATCGGGAAGGGACGAATGGGGGAACGTCACTTCCTGATTAAAGCTGGATTTATATTGGACTACGTATAAAATTAGGTTTCATATACATTACAATTTTCACGAAAGTAAAGCTTCCATTCCGAAGCAAAAATACAAAAAGAAATCGACAACCACATGTACCCACATTACTAAATGAACAGTGAGGCCGATGAACGATCCCATATCACCGAAATTCAATAATTACTTTCGAAGACATCTCCGAGATCAAATGTCATTTGGATGAATTATCGTGAAGAAATATTGTCGATGATTAATTTGTCGGTAATTAGAATGTCGCCAGGATAAAATGGCACGGATACAATGTCGCGGATTATCTGTCCAAGGATGAACGTTCGTATCATCACGCTGCTTTACAAACATTATTATAATTCATTTTTGTCTATGCGTATTTGTCATAAATTGATGAGTTCTAATTGGTCATGAGTCAAAAATAATATTTCACAGTCAATAGCGACAATTTTAATTGAATTTTTTCAGAATAACAATGAACTTGTTTGTGGAAATTTTTCCATCAATTGTAAAGAGAAAAAAGATACATTGAGTGAGATTGAGATTATCACCACATTTTGCATCACTAATATTATTGGGTATCTGTCAAAGCTTATCTCATCAAAAAAGATGAGCGTCGATCCATCGGTCAGCTGTTGATTATTGGTCAATAATGCAATCGCTTGCATACTAAATCTATTTTTTTTCGATCACTGGTCGATATCGATGCTGAAACTCAGATTAAAAGTAAATTGATAACAAGAATATAACCTGTATCCCAGCAATCGATAAAGTCACTCGTTCTATGGACTGTTTCAAGCATTCCAAAAAAAAAATATATGTATGTGTACAGGTTTCTTCATGCGATACCGGGCGAATGCGCACAATGTACCGATTGTTGATCCCGTAATTCTTCTACCTTCATGCAAGTTGGTTCGTTGTGCATGTGCGATGATTCTCTTCGGCATCAGCCGCGGATAACGCGGGATGATAATGCCCACCATATTTCGTTGATTATGGTGATGAGTGGCCAAGGACATCTGCAGGATAATGAAAAATAATTTGATTTATCCTATATTTTTTGGTCAGATTTTTGAATACCCCTGGGTATGATGGTTTTCAGTGAATTCTCCATTTTTTGAGTAATTAAATTTAGAAATATTACGTTTGGATAAGTGGCATAGTTTTTTCCGAATTATCGCTTTTCTACAAGGACAAAGAATTATTCCATTCTTCTCATGGGACCGATTTTCAATAACATATGGGAATCTAAATTCAGAAAAAAACGTTTGTCTTTTTCAACATCAAAAAAAGTTACGAATCCTGGTGATATTATGTAAGAATGGGTAAAAAGACGACGTACGTAAACTTGGCCATGAAAAATGGCAATCTGGAATGATTCATTAGGCATAATTTTAAGCTTATATAAAGCTAATTTTATGCATTGAAAATTGATTTTTTGCTTTTATTTTTGTTTCTGGAAAACTGTTTTTTGCTAGGGTTTTGATAACCTGGCTAGAGAACATGGGTAGATTTGAACAATTAATTATGGATATTTCAAAGCTAGTATGAAGCTTATTTTATACACTGAAAATTAATTTCCTCCCGTTATTTTTTTTCTTTACTTTTTGTTTTACTGTTTTCTGCTATGTTCCCTAGCGGTTCTGAAAATGCAGTGTAAACACCGTGTATACACCGTTGGCGTGTAAGAACGGTGTTTACACAGAGTTTACACGGAATATACACCGTTTTTTTGTGCAAGATTTATGCGGTGTAAACACTGTGTAAGCACTGTGTAAACGCTGTGTAAACACTGTGTAAACACTGTGTAAACACTGTATAAACACCGTGTGAACACTGTGTAAACACTGTATAAACACCGTGTGAACACTGTGTAAACACTGTATAAACACCGTGTGCACACTGTCCCTAGCAAATTCATTTATACCGATTTTTTAAGTATCTTTTGGGTATAATTTCGGTATAGTAGACATTGGGTAGGATTTCGGTATAATTTTCAGATTATACCCAAATCATACTCAAATAATACGAATATTTTCAGTATATTCGTGAAATTTTTATACCCAAATTATCCCAGCGAAACACCATTGTGTTCATTTCACAATTGTGAAATTCTTGGATTGAAAACAATGAGTGATCAAAAAAATGAATGAATATGAATTGGTCTGTTCAATTAATCTGTATGAATATCGTCGCCATAGAAACAAAGAGGCGCAAGTGCTATACTTATACATAGGATTTACGCCCTTTTGTTCCAAAAGCGACGATATACTCCATGGTCCATTTTTCTTATATCTGAGTCTCTAAGTGGCGATAAAATTGTCACGATTGAAATTCGATCAGAGAATATCGAAATACTCGGCAGCTCAGTTGCAGAGCAGCAGACTACGAATCTGAGGGTCCTGGGTTCGATCCCCGCAACTTGATCAATTTTTTTTGCGTTATTTCCCTCTATAAATGTTACTTTATGATAAATGTTACTTTTTTCAGCATTATACAGGAAAATCACTAAAAATATACCCGAATTCGAAGGATAATTTAGGTATTTTTCAGGTCGGAACGAATTCGCTAGGGGTGTAACAACTGTGTAAAAACTGTGTGAATTCCGTTTAAAAACTGTGTAAGCACTGTGTACTTTCCGTTGAAAAACTGTGTATATCCCGTGTAAAAACTGTGGAAAAACTGCACAAATAAACGGCGTAAACACAGTGTATACACAGTGTCTACACAGTGTTTACACAGTGTTTACACGGTGTTTATACTGCGTTTTCGGAACCGCTAGGGTTCTCAATAACCTGGCTGGAAACATGAGCAGAATTCAATAATTGATTATGAATAATTCGAAGGTCATTCAAAGTTCATTTTATCGTTCAGAATTGACTACCTGTTTTTATTCATTTTAATAAAATCGCTATTCTGATAGGTTTTGAAAAACCTGGCTGAAAAAATGAGCTCTTGGAAAACCTGGCCGAAAAGATGAGCGCTACTAGCTCATCGCGGAATTAATAGCTCATTGAATGTTGCTGATTACCGGTCGCAAAGGGCACTGGAAGTGGGCGTGCTGACATCCGAGCTGCTCTCTGCATTCTTTTCTGCTGAGAAAATAAAATTCAGCAGGGAAATTATGGAATTGAATTAAAAAAACAATTAGAGCTGGTAGCTTAAATAAGAGCTCAGTAATTACTATCAATTACATTTGGTGCGAAGTATTGCAATTATGAAGGTCACGAATCCATCTATTGTGTGCTGTTTCTGCTAGGAAAACTGAACCTGGCAGAAAATGATATACATAATTGAAAAAAATGCTGCAGTCTCATCGTGAAATCATTAGCTCATCGAATGCTGCTGATTACCCTTCGGAGAGGTCATCGGAAATAGGCGGACGGACATCCGAGTGGCTCTGCATTTTTTCTGCAACGGAAATGAAACTCAGCAGAAAAGCTATAGAAGGAAATGAAGAAAGAAACGAATGGAGCTCAATTGAGAACTCATTAATCACTATCAAGAGCATCTTTTTCGGAGAATGATAGAAGTTTTGAGCTCTGTAATTCCAGTTCTCTTCAGAGAATGTCATTGATAGTAATCAATGAGAGCTTTTAATTAAGCTAGTAGCTTCAATTTTTTAAAATTGCATTTCATAGCCTTTCTGCTGAGTTTCATTCATTTAGCAGGAAAACTGCAGAGAAAAACTCGGATATCAGCACACCCACTCCTGATGCTTTTGGCGATCGGTAATCAGAAACATTCAATGAGCTATTAATTTCGAGATGAGACGGGAGAAGTTTTTCCTAGCAGAAACAACAAAGAATAGATAGAGTCGTGACCTTCATAATTACAATACTCCGCACTGAGTGCGATCGATAGTAATGAATAAGCTCTTAATTAGGCTAGTAGCTATAGTTGTTTTTTTTATTCAATTGTGTAGCTTTTCTGCTAAGTTTCATTCACTTAGCGAAAAAAATGAAATGAGCAACTCGGATGTGGGCTCGCCCATTTCCGATGCTCTTGGCGAAAGGTAATCAGCAGAATTCAATGACTTATTAATTTTAAGATGAGACTGTATCAATTTTGTCCAATTATGTATATCATTCTCCGCCAGGTTTCATTTTCCTAGCAAGAACCAAACAGAGACTAATAGAATTTTAGAGTTTTATAGTTCCAATGCTCTGCACAGAAGGCTATTGATAGTAATCACTGACCTTCTGATTAGTCACGTAGCTCCAATTGTTTATTTGATTGAATTTCATAATTTCCCTGCCAAGTTTCATTTTCTTAGCAGAAAAATATGGAGGACAGGTTGGATGTCAGCACGTTCACTTCCCGTGCCCTTTGCGAAGGGCAATCAGCCACATTCGATGAGCTATTAATTTTTCCAGATGAGACTTGAGAAATGTTTCTTGATTATATACGTAATTTTCTACCAGGTTTGCGTTTCCTTAGCAGAAACCACACAGAGAATAACGGCGTCTTGGGCCTTGGAATTCAGTGCTCTGCAGTAAATGCGATCGATAGTGATTAATGAGGTCTTAACGGGACTAGGAGCTCCAACAGAGCATATGGCTGATAGTACCACAAGCTGCATAATATGACTATTCAATGTCATAATTTTCCTGCTCTGTTCCCTTTTTTTGGCCGAAAAGATACCGAAAGTACCTCCAAAACTGTTCGGACCAGCTTTTATCATCTCCGTGAAAATCAATCAGCAGCAGTGGAATAGGGATGAATCAGTAACTTGACTGAAGGCGATGCTTCGGAACTCGGCAGTACGAGATTACCTCAAATTGCGGGCCTATTTGGCTTTCCTACATGGGAATGACAGAACATATCGTCGCCTTAGAGTCAAAGGGCCGTAAGTGCTGTGTATAAGCATAGCACTCACGCCCTTTTCACTCTGAGTCGACGATCTATTAATAATATTAGCAACAGTGATGTGCGAAGTGAATTGACTATTGTTTTTACCTGGCATTTCTGTCTCATAGTCTAAGGGCCAGTAGATTTCTACCGATTTTCACCGCGTAAACTTCATATGCGTGGAGTCGCTAAAGAAGGGCGTAAACTAGAGAAAATGCGAATTCTGATGTAAAAGATGAAGATGGATTTTCCAAAAAATGAGAGACTATACTTTAAGAAAAAAGATTTTTCGGAAGCAAGTAGAAAACTTACTTCAATTTGAACCAAAAAAATTGAATTCCGTCAAGTTAGTTGATATATGTTTTTCATCCCAACTATCTTCATTTTTTGAATGAGGTCATTAGAATAATTCAGGTGTATTTTTGATCTTGTCCTCAGATAAGCTTGATCTTTTTGATCTCAGATCTGGTATCCAAGTTGTTCTGATTCTCGGATGAAAAAGGAATCCTTACTTGATCTAGCCACACAAGCAAAGTTATGCGAAACAGCCCATAGTGCGTTTTAAAAATTGATGTAGCGTGTAATAATATATAATTGGAGAGGTTCTACTTCATATCTTTTTGATGTTTCAATCAATCTGGTGAAGATGTGAATGATATGTTGATATATAAGAGTATCAAGAAATAAAACTATATTGGAGCTCGTTTTTTTTTAAATTATGACTTTTTACACTTTTTGCATATTCTCCATCATAGTAGCTTACATTTCAAGGAAATAGGAGAAATAATAAAATTAACATTTCAAATTCCTATAAATTATTACGACTGATACGAATCGATTGGATTCTGTCTCCTATAATAATGCTGAAATATTTGTATTATCATTATCATTTTTTTTCTCCTACATTTCTTAACACTAAAATATTTTGAGTGGATTTGATAAGGTATCTTCGATAAGGCTGAGTGCTTTCCACTCGTCGTTCTCTATCTCAAAAATAGGTGATTGCATAAAAAAACTGCCTAAGACCAAATTTGGAGATATATTTATACTTTACGTCAATTCTAAGCACTCCAAATAGCATTAAGAGCAAAGGAGACGAGATATTCATGAAAAAGTCAGTGTTTTCTACCTTTCACCTTAAAGATTTTGACTCGTATACACTAGATTCTATGATATTTTTGGGCTAACCCATACAATGACAGAACAAAATTTCATACAAATTTATGACTTATTATCTGTCATACCGCAATTTATTCATCTGTCGCCTCATATGACTGCACTATCATACAAACATGTAGCATAAAGAAAAGACATGTTTTTATTGTTTTGCGTATCGCCTGATTCTTGATTACGAAATACCTACGCATTATTTGTGTTTCTATTTGAGAACAATTTATTTACACGTGTACACTCGAGAATCGCATTCCAGAATATGAACATAAAACTATCACACGAGTTTGATCATGATAACAAGATAACAGTAGATGAAGATCGATTCAGTAGATGAATGACGATGGTGATTATGCTTATATATAGTCGAAATACAATCCCATTAATATCATTTTTTGGCAGTCATACTGACGGTAAGTTGATACACTTTTCTGTTAGGAAAATATCAAATCGTGAAGTTTATTTTTGATTTCAGATTGATACTGTTTGAGTCAATATGAAACATCTTCTAATTTTCTTCTTGGTAGTAATTATTGCTACGCAGATCTTCGGTAAGCAGATCTCCAATGAGCAAAGTAAGTGTTTCTATTTTCTGAGAATATTAGTATTAGTACTCCCCGTTTAATAATTTATTATCAATTTCTTGATGAAGATTCTGAATTTGCGAGAGCTAATCGTAGTTACTCTTCAAAACTGCAGCAGTTTCTCGATGTGGACTTGAGAAATCTTATGCGAAATGGTGATTTTTCTCATAATGTACCAGTTTTGGATCCATTCGAACAGCAAGAAACTCCTCTTGTATTCGATAATGAACTTGCGAAGTACCATTCATTTCTTATTTGCTAAATAATATCTTCCACGTTTTTGTGATTGACATTGATAATGAAATTGCAGGGTCGATATGCAATTCCAAGATTTATATTCTGAAGATCTCTCCACGTACAAGGTGAGAGTGGCTAGTGTTTCAGTATTCTCGAGGAAAGTATACATTGGCCTCACATTTCCAAGCATATATGTCGAAGGAAATTATTCAGGAAAAGTATCTGCTCTTGGAAGCGTAGACGCTTTTGGAAAAGGAGAATTCAAGTAAGCTTATGAACTAAGTATCTAATGGAATTAGATAGCAATTGTGTTTTCAACTTCCGGAGAAAGAAGTTATTGTATTTGCCCCGAAAATCGATTATCGATTTTTCGTTAGATCTCGATGGTTTAAGATGCTGACATGAATTTCTGACATTTTTATGGAAGTGTTCGTGTGTGTGTGTGTGTGTGTATGTGGGTGTGGATGTGTATGTATATGTATGTGCGTATGTGAGGAAATTCTGGCCTACGATTGGGCTAACGTTTGTTATGTCTGCAGAGCAATCGTTGAAGATCTCAACATCGACGCAGAAATTGGTGTTTCAATACTCGGCGGAATTAAGGTCAAGTACATCACTCTTAAAATTGTGCTCGGAGGATTGAACGTAAGTTATATAATTCATATTAATACTCTAAGCTGATTCTCAAGGCACAATTTGAATTCATAACATCTCTTCACAGTTTGTGGCCACTGGAATGTTCGATGATGATGATTTGTCAGTCCAACTCAGTCAAGACATCTCCGACAACGCACCACAATATATTTCAGAGAACCACCGTCAAATAACCAATTTCCTTTCAAAATATCTACTTCAAGCTGCAAATCAATATTTCATTAAAAATGGCATTTTCGAAATTGATGAGATGTTTATCTGAATGAAGGTCCAATATCAAATTGATGCTACGCATTGGTGGGGAAATATTTGAAGGAAAAAGTGATGTTCAAGGGAATCATTTTAGAAATTATGGAAAATTGTAACTTATATGGATCAAGCTGGGGGAGAATATCTTTTTGTTCATGTAGATTCATTCTGTTTATGTAAAAGATGATATGTGCGATTTATGGCTAATTTTGGAAAAATTTTGGAATAAATATTGCACTCTGTGAGGTTTGCACAAAACAGACGCAGCTTGTTGCTTTTTCAATTGAATTTGAGTAATTTATTCATTTGCGTTAACCACAATGGCTGATTCAAGGAAATATTGAATTCTCTTAGTATGTCAATAGCATTCTTCCCGCGCTTTTTGTATTTCAAAGATTTCAAACTTCGTGTTGAACATTGACCGATGAAAGATCCACAGAATGGACATATCTATATGGGTACACGACCAACAATCGGAAGCTCAACAACGGGTCCACCAGAGTTTTGACAAACTAATTAATTGGATTAATTGAAAATGCGAAATACTTTTGAGCTCATCAGAAGTTACACTCGTCCGGCAGCGCAGAATGTAAACCAACGTTTAAGCAATGTGTATACTGCTTCCCACTATACTGGAGTCACTGGCCAATAGTGTTTCATTTTAAGAGAAATAGTAATGAATTTTCTTTTGTCAAAGAACTTTCGAGCGCTACTGTACACTCTTTTCGAATATGTTCATATAAATGAGCTCCACTTTCCAGTTTAAATTACTGGAAAGTTTGTGAAATCATTATTTTTTTCTCTTAGATTTCCTTGATAGGAAATTTATATGAATGGATTCAATGAACTACCTTGCCTTTCTGGAATGTAGACAATGATATTAGGAGTTTATCATAGTTTTAAGTATTAGTGTAAGAGTCAGTGGCTTTTCACCGATGTTCATCCAAGTAAAGTTCATAATTTTATTATTCATCTCTCTATTCCTACCTCACATGAAATAGGTACTGACTAATTCCCGCAAGCGTCTGGTTTGATGCGCTCGGATTAGAAAGGCGTGAGAAGATCCCAGACTCAAGAGTCATAGGGATGAATCTGCAACTTTCATATGGTGAAGTATGAACACATTAGTGCTCAAAAGTGATCGAGGCTGCAGCTTTTGATGGTCTTGAAGCCCAATCAGCTCACGTTTCTAGCGCTGAAGAAACGGAACAAAAGTCAAGTTATTACAGTGAAATTGGCATTTTTAGATATTATGGGAGATTCCATTTTTTATATGCATTAAGAGCGGCAGATACTTCAGACTGTTCTGATAGTCAGTCAGCATACACTATAGTTCTAGCGCTCGTAAGCATGCGTAGTGTTATTTATTTATTTATTTATTTATTTATTTATTTACGCATTCAGCATTTTACATTCAGTATAATTAAATAATTAAATTGATCAATAAAATTTATCTCAGTGCTTGACCCAATTTAGAAAGAAAAAATAAAGTATCTGATAAACGATAATAAAAACAAAAGTATGAAACAAAGTATAAGTACATATAACAGTATCTTTAACAATTCTCAACAATTCTCGGCATAATGCTCATATAGGAATCTCATAGTTTCCCTCTTGAAACGGCTATTCTTGGTGTCAAAGAACTCCAATGCAGTGGCGGATTCATTTGCCAGTGCAATTAGACGGTTTTTTGGTCCATTTTCCACATAATTTTTGTCAGTGAACGATTTGCATAGTAGTCTTTGTGTTCTTAGTGATCTGTTTGGGACACTGAAATCCAGACGTCCCAGTATCTCAGGTGAGTCAATTCCACCATTGATGATTCTGTGGAGGAAGCACAAATCAAAATATTTCCGCCTGATGTGAAGGTCCATAATACCATATTTCCTTTGTAACTCCTCACAACTGGTTCTGACCCCTTTAGCTTCCATCGAGCTCACCAGATATCGAAGGAACCTTCTTTGGACTAATTCCACTCTCGCTATTTGGTATTTGTGATATGGTGACCATATCACCGACCCATACTCCAGTATCGGCCTGACTAGTGACATGTACAGCCTCGCCATTGTAGCCTCCTGTCTGAAGACTCCACCCATTCGTAACAAGCATCCCAGGATTTGCTTCCCCTTGACCACCATGTTATCGATGTGGCAGTTGAAATTGAGTCTGTTATCAACCCAAACTCCAAGGTCTTTCAACTCCCGTAACTCCTGAAGCCTTGCCCCATCAATCTCATACTTCGGCTCGAATCTTGTCGTACTTCGTGTGAAGCACAGGACACCACACTTCCTGGCGTTCAGGAACAAACCCCTTTGTTTGCACCATGTCGACAATGAGTCCAGGTCATTCTGCAGAATTTCAACGTCTTCCGTATCTTTCACTACTCTGTATATCTTTCCGTCATCTGCAAAAAGCTCGTGCTCTGACTGGATGAATTCATCCATGCCATTAATGTCCACTGTAAATAGTACTGGGCCCAAATGTGATCCTTGTGGAACACCCAGTTTAGCCGCATATGGTGTTGATACAGTACCATTTATCCGGACCGTGAGAGACCTCCCCGTCAGGTACGACTCCATCCACTTCAAGGCGACGCCCCTTATACCAGCAACCTCCAAAATCGTTATCGCGGTCATTCTAAATTAGTGGGACGGCGACGATACCACATATGCTTACGGATGCGAGAGCTATACTGCAGTCTGTTAGAACTATTAGAACTGCCTGAGGTGTCTGTCACTTTGAATATTTGTGAAAAAATATCATCTCCAACAATATATTGTGGGAGATGATAATAAAATTCCAGCTTTACTGTAACACCTTGAATTTGTGTTCTCCTCTCAGCGTTAAAGGGTTACATGGGTTTCACGGTTTCAAAAAATCTATTTTTTTTAATATCTTATCAAATTCTACAACATCTCTAGAATATTGTCCTAAAGTTTCAATTTGATCCGAGTAATAGTTTCGAAGATACAGCCTCAAAAAGTGCCGCGCTCAAGGCTAGCTACATTGTCACTCAAAGCTTCAAAAGCGTTTTTATCACAACTGTGCTTTCAAAGTCAGTTGTCAAGATTTCTCGAGCACTACTCAACCGATCTTAATGAGATTTTGGACAGGTTTCCCAGATACAATTCACAAGGACTTGGACGAAGGATTTTTTTTTTCAATTACAACTATTAAAAAAAAAATGTCGCGAAATTTTAGACGAAATTTGATTTCTTTGTAAAAACCTCTGCCAAAAATACAATTTTCATTCTTATTTTTTTTCCTTCGTCCAAGTCCTAGTTCAGAGTCTTAACTGAAACACGTATTCTTTTTTCACTTCGGATGATCCTGCTAGGAGCTCGGCTGTCAACACAGATGCACCTTTTTTCGAGGGCCCGCTGAGAATGACGTCACAATGGCAGAGTTTTTAATATTTTTTTCCAAACATTTCAGGAATCTTTTATTATAGCTGTATCTTCAAGACAATAAAAAGTTTGAATGAAGTATTTCATTTATTATATTTAATAAAAATTATTGAAAATAGGCCGTTTTTTACGGGAGGAAATTCATGTAACCCCTCAATAACGCGGGCTGACTAGCTCTCTAGACCGGCACGAGCTGCAGACATGATTACGTTTGAGTACTAATGGGTTAGTACTCCAACGTATCAGAATTCAAGCTTTACTGCAGCGAGTTTTGTCCAGCATTTTTCCACGGCTTTCTCACAACGCGTCACACCAGACCCTTGCGGTACGGAATCATCGCCCATTTCATGTAAGGTATAGGGGAATAACTACCGGAGATATGAACTTTACTTGGATAAACATTGGTAGAAAAATACTGGCTCTTAGACTATATTATCTGAGTGTAACTTGAAATTGCAATCTACTCTTAGAAAAATTGTACATCTTGGGGAAATTCATGAACGAATATTGATGTTGAGCATTAGAAACCCGTAAAGTGTAGATAAATAAGTTTGAAGGCCAACTCAATGAAAAAAGTGGAGTGTATAATGTGAAAACGAACCCTTCTTGGGGCATTAATTTTTCACATAAAGCAGTAAAGCAGTAGTTACAAAAATTTCTGCTGAGCACTGGTAGAGTTGTAAATTGATAGACTTATCGTATTAGTAGAGCTGTAAAGCGGTTGGCATGGGAATGTATTCTGGTAGAGCTGTCACGATATACACGTCGGATGATATACTTGTAACGAGCCAGATGTTATTCACTGAAATGCGTGGATTCGATTCGCACGCGGTAGATCTTTGAACCGGTAGAGATGTAAAAATGAAAGAGTAATTCGGCAAACTCAATACGTCGTTGACATGTCCATAATCATTCCGTTCCGGCTGATTCGTAATTGAGGACACATGCGAATTGCGAATTTCACCCAGTAGAAATGGATTTGGTAGGCTTGCAATATTGGTAAGGATGTTCTAGGTACCGTTGTTCCGATGCCGACGCATCGTAAATTGAACTATAAAAACCGTAGCCTTTAGTAGAAATTGTAAAGACTTAAAACTATATTTCACTCCCTAAAATTGGATGAGAATGACCAATTGAACATAGCTCATAATAGACAAATGATAAGTCATGAATGTCGTCGCAAAGTTCAGAAGGTCAATGAAGTTTATCAAGATAATTTATCAAACTTTTCCCTCAACAGAGCTCGAAAGAGGAAAAAATTTAATAGAGTTATGAAACACCTTGGAGTCTAAGAGAGAGTGAGAAACCTCTCGTGATATCTTCCCTCATAGGTTCACTTCTTGCTGAAAAAATAATGTCATCAGCGAAATTTCTCTCTCGCAATTATCTCTCGCTATGTTCCATAATGTCTAATGAGAAAAAGACCTCAACTCGAATCGTTGCGTCAAATTCATAAACAAATAATTTTTCCATTGTGTGTAGTATTTCCTGTACTGTTCAAATGATGAATACCGAATGAAAACAATTGCAAGCCATATTTTTATAAGGAAGGTGCCAATGTTTCTTTCAGGTTTCAAAAATGTATCCAAAAATCGTAAAGGTATTCACACTTCTGAGGAAAAGAAAAGAAAAAAACATTCGATGGCAGTTAGAAATGTTCAATTTGTTCGATTCAATGTTAGTTCAATAGAAAAATAGACTTTTGGTCGCTTCTTCCCTCAGACATACTTATCAGAAATTGGTTCTGCCCTTCCACTCCAGTATCACGGTCGACGACTATTTAAGCACGATGTTTCAATCTAGAAAATATCAGTTAGAGAATTGACCGTGGATCAAACAAAAATATTTCCAGCATGATCCTCAAAGTGATCATTTTCACAGCAGCAATAACAAGTGAGTCTTTTTTCAGAGTTACTTAACATTATTCCGGAATAATAGTGTAACAAACGTAATGCACAATTTCTCGTGTTATTAACTCTAAAGTCGATAGATTTCTCGTACTGCGTTGGGGTAAGACGACGAATAGATAGACGGTTTCGAATAGTCGATTCGAAAATCAAATATCAGATTTTCAAATCGGATTATGAGATTTGACAATCGAATTGAGTTCTACTATTCGATTCGAGTCGAGAGGCATTCGCTCATCCTTAATGTTCCTTGATCCATTCCGAATCAGTTATTCGAATTCCCAATCAAATATTCAAACTTAGACTCGATTCGATAAATTTTGAATTGAACTTTCGAATTGGGAATGGAATTTTGGATCGAATTTTCGAATTGAGAACTGAATTTTGCATGTAATTTTGGAATACTCGAATTTGGAATTTTCGAATATTCGAATTTCAGATCGAATTTTTGAATTTTTAATCGAATTTTCGAATATACGATTTACGGATCGAATATTCGAAAATCGAATTATTCAAAAATCGAATTATTCAAAAATCGAATTATTCGATTCGATTCGAAAGGTATTCGCTCACCCCTAATTATGAGCCATGTCAGCTCATCAGTTTCCAAGTTTTTCAAGGCAAAGTGATGAAAAAACTACTAAATGCGTGAAAAATTCGGAAATTTCGATCAAAAATACGTCACTAGGAGAAGATGATGGGGCAAAGGGACCAACGAGGTAAAATGGAACAGAAAGGGAGGGTGGACCTTGTGGTAAAACGGACGAGCCTTCCACTTCATCAAGAAAATCTGCAGCTAGTCTATGAACGCATCGAGAAGTTTTTTTTGTAATCTCTAAAAGGTCAAACACATTCTGAAACCAACAGGACGATGCTTCTCCATTCACGAACGATCGTAGCGAGCAAGTCAGAACACATCCTTCGGTTGATAACTTTTCTTCCTTTTTCAATAACAAATTTGCCGATTTCTTTTAGCGGAAACCGCGTTTCTGACTCCCTTGAGCTACCAGAAATAGAAAAATTGAAAGAAAAAAACTCAAATTCATTATCTCGAAAAGCCTCATCTAATCAACGCATTTCGACTCTTTTATTTCAAATGATCCAGTGACGAGTTATAGCGAACACCGCAAAACAATTTTTTTTCGAGGCACTTGCGGCGATTTGCTGCCAACAGCTTATTCATCAATATTTTGCAATTAAAATTTAGGAAAATTTAGTGCAAATGTTGTATTATCATATGGAAATCATTCAAATGAACCAGCATTACCTGTATCGCATGTGTGTTTTTTGCAATCTTTTTTTTTACCAAATGGACTCCCCTCCCTTTCTCTTAATTTACAAGATCTTCCTAAGAAACGAAATTTCAAAGTTAATGAATCTTTTTTTCTGTTATCACTCAATTTGAAATTCTTCAATTACTTAATTATCCTAATTGCGTTTTATTCCATCATCAGCTATCGCTGCCACGCCTGATGATCAATGGTTGCTTAGGAGTATCCGTCAACTGCCTGAAGATACACCATATCCAAATGATAAACCATGCACACCACGTGCACTCTTCCATCACTACTGCAACACTTGTATATGTTCATTTACCGGCGCTGGTGCTTTCTGTACCAGGATGAAATGTTTGTCTGGCCGATTCAGTGAATACGATTACTCAAAAGCCCATCTTGATCCAGTGAAGCTCAAAAGAGAAGTGAATCAACCTAAGAACACTCCACATCAAGTCACAAAGGCCATTAAAATGGAAGAAATTCATGAACGTAAGTTCTATTCTGATACTGGTATATAAGTTCTCATGCAACTCTTCGTCATCCCTCGCAGATAAATTCAGAACAGAATCTGGAGCCAGCTATCTTTCTTCAAAATAGTCCTGTACCTGCAAACTTATTATAGTGAGTTCACGAGAATTCATTGATGATTCTTATTCCTGATTCATAAAATTTTTCCAATAAAATGTCTCTTGAGAAATTCATCTAAGCTCACATGCGGAAATCTAAGACAGACGTCATTTTGTACTTACTTCTGCCTTGAAAAGAGATGGAAATCCAAAAAAGTGAACACAAGAAATTTTCTGTCTTTTTTAAAAATAGATTTTATTTTCTAGTGCCGCCTAATCGCAACTGCACTCCTGGATACGTTTATAAGAGCAAATGCAATATATGTACCTGTGTCAAAAAGGATGTACCTGTATGTACCTCGATGAAGTGCCATACACCGGCACCAATATCACGAAAACCCGAGAGTAACTCGCAGAGTAAGTTTTTCATTTATGATAATGAATGCATGAAAATATGGTCGGATTACACAGAGAAAAATATTTTCTTAATTTAAGAATGTGCAGTCACTTAATTCAAGAACGTGCAGGTCACTTAAATTAAGAAAGAAAAATCACTTGATTTAAGTGAGAAAACTCACTTGATTTAAGTGAGTTTCACTTTCTTACATTAAGAAAGAAAAGGTCACTTGATTTAAGTGAGAAAAGGTCACTTGATTTAAGTGAGAAACTCCCTTGATTTAAGTAAGTTTTACTTTATTAAATTAAGAAAGAAAAACTCACTTAAATCAAGTGAGTTTTCTCACTTAAATCAAGTGAGTTTTCTCACTTAAATCAAGTGATTTTTCTTTCTTAATTTAAGTGACCTGCACGTTCTTGAATTAAGTGACTGCACATTCTTAAATTAAGAAAACATTCTTCTCTGTGTAGGGTTTACGTTTGACACCATGATTTTTTGAATTCTATTTTCGCTCTATATTTCTACCCGTCTGATGTATAATGAGAGAGCAAACCTCTAATCGTCTACGTTAGACAGAGACCCACCAAAATCTGCCTCTTTTCTTTTTTCGATCATTAAAAACTGGCTGAATAGAAGTTCATCAAATTTGATACATCGATTGTTTCTAAATCAAGTAATATAGATAACGAAAATTTGATACACGTTTTACCATTGCTCATGTTGAATAAAAAAAATTGCCAATTAATTCCTCAGAATTTGTAGGATGAATTCCGTTGTTTACACAGAGAAAAATGTTTTCTTAATTTAAGAATGTGCAGGTCACTTAAATTAAGAAAGAAAGCTCACTTGATTTAAGTGAGTTTTACTTTCTTAAAAAGTCACTTGATTTAAGTGAGAAAAGTCACTTAATTTAAGTAACTTTTATTTTCTTAAATTAAGACAGAAAAAGTTACTTGATTTAAGTGAGAAAAGCCACTTGATTTAAGTGAGAAAAGTCACTTAATTTAAGTGACCTGCCATTCTTAAATTAAGTGACTGCACATTCTTAAATCAAGAAAACATTTTATTCCGTGTAAATAGAAAAAAAAAAATTCCTTTGAGACTTTACAGCTAATCTTAAATATGATCCGAAAATATCTGCGAATTTTTAATGATTAATTCTGCATGTCGATTTCAACTGACATTTCACCTCAATCAAATAAAAAATTTGATAATGTTCCAGTCTATTCTCATCTGAGGGACTCCTTGCTGTAAATCAGGCTCATTTGGTGAAACAAACATTCTGTTCGACAGGGGATGTTATCAATGCAGATATTTGTAAAAAGATGGAGATGCTGTTTGTATACTCATGCCATGGAATCACCCTTTGAAACCGCAATCTCAATAACATACAGGTTTAAGAGGAGAGCATTCTCTCTAATATCCAACACATGTGATTGACAATGATACCATCTGCTTCTTTTAATAAATTTCAGTCTTTCCATTATTACCTTTTTGTATTTCTTTTTTATAAAAAAATTTCCGTGAATTTACTCATCATGATTTCTATCAGTTACTGATATTAATTAACTCTCAGAGCACACATCTCTGGACAGAACTTCAAAGCACTCGAATCGACCCAACTCCATTTTTTAAGTGCTATATCTCAGAAACTATGCATTTTTTCGGAATCTATGCTATGAGGTTATTTATAGATAAAACAATGTACTTTCGAATACAATCATCGTTGGTTTGATTCAACTATTTTTTGATGGTGAAAAAATTAATTGAAATTGGACTTTTTTTCTAAAGTGGGCCAATTTGAACGAAAAAGCTTCGAATCGTCGGGGTCGACAGCTTCAAATTTTTTTACCATTTCATCATATTTTAGGGCAAAAAATTTATTCGGGTCAAATCTGATCGCATGGAGTTTTTTCTGATCGGATGGAAATAGAAAAAATTATGGGTATCGTTTTTGCAGGTTCAATTATTATCTAAAAAAAAATCTGTTATTCTTTTGCAAAATTAAAATAGAAACCAAAATCCATCTCAGCAAATAATATTTTATTATGAACTGAACTCAAAAACAAGCTGGGACATTACTCTTCTATTAATGATTCTGATGAATAATTATAATTTTTTTGATTATCGAAATTATAAGTATACGATTTTCTATCTTATTTCTGAAGAATACTGGATTTTCATACATTCAATTTCTGTTGACGTGATAATATTGATTTTTAAACTGTAAATACTCAGAGATGTTTATCGCTGGGATGTAAACAAATTTGATGAAATCAGGAATTAGTGAGAATAAGAGTAAGAACCTCAGTCGTTTCGTCGTTGTTTCCCAGGAGTACTCGACTCTTCATTCAATCGTTATAGTTGTTAAATCATTGTTTTTTATTTAGTGAATAATCAAATTAACTGGTGCGTGTGACTAATGAATAATTCCATTGATTATTGAATAACTTCTTTCATCTAAAAAATGATTATGTTCACAGACAACTCAATTTTTTTTTTTTTTTGAGGAAATGTCGCGGAATCTAAGCCAAATAATGGCATTTTTAAAATAACCATTTTTTATAGACAAAAATTTGAGCTAAAAAAAAGGCATGATGAAAATTATGTTCTCTTGCTTAAATTCCGAGATATTTTGAAAAAAAAAATGACAAACTAAAATTGATTTATCTGAAAATTTTTAAGTTTAAAAAAAAACCATCATTGAATATTTTTCAATTTTTATACTCGTTGATTCTTTCCATTCTTAATCTTTCAATTCTTCAAGCAGTAAATTTTTCTCCACGCGATGAATTTATTGATCAATTACGCAAAACGAATCTTTTGGGTAGAATAAACCAAGTTTTTCAAAAAGTTAGAATTTCACGGAAAACTCTGAAAAAATTGCAAAAATGCTCCAGCATTATTTCCATTTTTTTCACGATGGTCTTCACTCCGAAAAAAATTCTGGATTTTTTTACAGTTCCAGTTCATTTCGCTCTGAGCTTTTGCTATTTGCGCACTGAGGAAAAAGATTTCTTGTAGCAAGAAAATTGCGTTTTAATAAAATTTTCCTTCACAATTTCTATATCTATATATATTGAAATTTTCTGAAGTGAAGTAGATTTTTTCAACTAAGTAAATTTACTTGCAACAAAATTTTTTTTTTCTCAGTATGCGAAATATCATACGAGACCTTGAGTAGGCTATTATGTGTAAAGATTCAAGTTACGTCCTTTTATTGTATGGAAATTGTTTTTTTCTATATTTTTCTTATGATTTTTCTTTTCAAGATCATGTCAATGTCAGATTCTAGTGAGGATGAGACGGAGCTGCAAACTCCAAGATTTCTTCGAAAAAATTCACGTTTTAGCACGAGAAGCGTTACTCCAGGTACGTAAAACCAATTGATTAAGAAGATTAATAACTTATTCATTATTTTTATATATAACTGACACAATGAGACATGATAAGTCGTAAGGAAGTATCCTCATCGGTTCTTTCTTGAAAGTTGAGAGAATTAACCCTCTAAATCACTTTTTCAGAAAAATTAGTTGAAAATGATGAATTTGCACATTAATAATCGAAAATAAATGAAAATTATTGTGAAAAATTACAAAAAAAAATTGTCCTTCGAGACAATCAGATTGAGAGAATTGGTAAATGTGCAGATTGACACACCCATTCTATATCTCATTCAGTCTGCCCAATAAAGGAATTAAATTTAATTTGAAATTGCTGTATGAAGGAACAGTGGAGTGGGGATAAGACTGAGTGAGTGAGATTTCAAGGCAATTCGAATCGAAATTTGGTATAGAACTGGATAGCTCAATCGGTAGATCCTGGGTTCGACTCCCGGTGCAGGACTATCCAATTTTTTCTCGAAAAAATCTTGAATATGGGATGGGGGTGTTAAGAGACACAGTTACCAAAGAATTTTAGTAAAAAACAATGAGTTTTAGAAAAGATATTGGAGGCAAAAAAAATTGAAAAAAAAAATTAACATAATTTCCATCGTCAATCTCATTTCCCCCTCTTCTTAATACTAATATGAAAAAAAAAACTGACTTGAAAAAAATGAACCAAGTGCTTTTGCCCAATATTCCATTTATTTAAAAAAAATTGAAAATTCTCATTTCAAAAATAGGAACACCAACATCCGCCATAAGTTCAGTAGTTTTCGGTCCAGTTTCCGATGAAGTCCTTCGCATATGGAGTACACTGCCCGAATCAGTGCGTCTGGATCCAAGCTTAGCTGCTATACAGAGAGAATACGAAAGGGTCACAAATTTAGCTGAACGAAATAAAGCATTGAATATCTCCGTAAGTGAAAGAATCGTCGTGAATATGTCCGTGAATACTCAGCCATCGCCCTCCAAACGAATAGATCGAATTGAAGAAGAAAAGCCATACGAAATTGATGCACATGCACATGAGCCTCGGCAAACTCCACTCTGTCGTTACACAAAGTTGATCGTTCTCACATGTTGCTGGATCATCTTCACCATCATCTTGATGACAAAGGGTGAAAGGCCCCTAGAAATGCATCAAGTGCTGATACCAAATAATTCCATCCGTAATTACGCAATTTACGGAGAACTCGTTAGTGATCGGGTATTCTTGGCACTGGAAGGCTCAATCTTACCATCACGTGGTCTCCGATCAGATGTTAATTTATCTGTGCATCATCTCATCGTTTGGTTCGAGTACGTAAAAACTGCAGAATTAAACGCAACCAATGTTCAAATGCTCCAAAAAAACGTGTCTGATCTGTGGGTGATTCCTCTACTTCCTCCAGAATTGATGGAGTTCTTTCCAAATCAGAGACGAGAAAACATCATCGAATTGAAAGGAATGAAGGGAATAGAAGATACAATTGGTGAAATCCATATCAATTTACAGACAAATTTACCAACAAGTCTACCACTATCCATCGGATATGATATGTCTCCAATTAACACTGAAGATGGAATTATTTATGCTGCTGTTGTGCTAATCGGACTCTATATTCTCATAATTTTCGAGGTAGTACACAGAGCACTTGCTGCAATGCTAGCTTCTACAATGTCTCTAGCAATTCTAGCAGTTCTGAATGAGCGTCCAACAACGACGGAATTGATTTCGTGGATAGATATAGACACACTTTTGCTACTGTTTTCTATGATGATTCTCGTTGCTATTTTTGCAGAAACAGGAATATTCGATTATTTAGCTGTTTGTGCATATAAGATAACTGGAGGAAAACTTTGGCCTTTAGTCAATACTCTGTGCTTCTTCACGGCTTTCATATCTTCAATACTAGATAATGTAACGACTGTTCTCTTGATGACACCAGTAACAATAAGATTGTGCGAAGTTCTGGAAATAAATCCAGTACCAATACTAACAGCAATGGTGATTTACTCAAACATAGGCGGTGCTCTAACACCAGTTGGTGATCCACCAAATGTTATTATTGCATCAAATCATGATGTTATAGATGCAGGAGTTAATTTCAGTACTTTTGTACTGCACATGTTTATTGGTGTATTCATGGTCATTGTTGTTGTTTATTTTCATATCCGTTTCATATTTCGGGATATATCAGCATTGTCCTTTGATGAGCCACAAGATGTTCAAGAGTTGCGTCATGAAATTGCTATTTGGCAAAGAGCAGCTGCTAGTTTATCAAGTTATTCGAAAGATGAGAATTTGGTTCGTGAAACACTGATGAAAAAAATTCAAAGATTGGTGTCATTGTTGAAGAAAAAACTTTTGACTGGTAGTGTTGCTTTGGAGAAATATAAAACTACACTAGAAGAATTGCAGGAAAAATATCCGATTCGTGATAAATGGCTGCTTATTAAATCTGGATTTACGTTGATATTTGTTATTCTACTATTTTTCTTGCACAGTGTACCAAATTTACATTTGTCACTTGGATGGACTGCATTACTTGGTGTATTGTTTCTTCTTATTATTGCTGATAAACAAGATCTCGATGGAATTTTGGCCAGGGTAGAGTGGAGTACACTGTTATTCTTCGCTTCTTTGTTCATTCTCATGGAGGTAATTGAATTGTTTTTCATTATATTTCTGAAGTATCGAGAATTTCAATGGAATATCTCAGAGAATAATTGAGAAAAATTACTCCTCTCAAATAAATTTATATCTCACAAAATTTGAATGACATCAAATCATTTGAAAAAATTGAGAAATCTCATTTCTTAATTGCTAAAATATTTCTCCGAGGTATTTCATGAAAAATAATATCATAATGAAATGATTTTTTTTTTTTTTTTCATGAATCAGGCACTTTCACGTATGGGATTAATTACGTGGATTGGAAAACAAACTGAATGGCTAATTTTGTCAGTGTCTGAAGAATCGAGACTCGCTGTGGCAATTCTTTTGATCCTTTGGGTGTCAGCATTTGCCAGTGCTTTTGTTGATAATGTTCCATTGGCAACAATGATGGTGAGGATTGCTACGAATTTATCGCAGAATGATGAATTAGGATTACCATTGCAGCCTTTAATTTGGGCATTGACTTTTGGCGCTTGTTTTGGGGGTAAGTAGGATTTTTTTATTCAAATAAGGAGAATTTCATAGGAAATTTTTTAACACAATTGTTGTGGACACAAATGTGGACGCAAGCTTTTTTAACTGAATTTTCCATGGAATTATTCAAACGGCCTCGGGCCCTTAATTAATCTGGTTGAATAGATTTGTTGTGATTTTTACAGGTAATGCGACTCTCATTGGAGCAACTGCCAATGTAGTATGTGCTGGTGTTGCTGAACAGCATGGTTATCGTTTCACATTCATGCAATTTTTCAAGTAAAAAAATTAACACATTAAAAATCAAATTTATCAATGTTCGTTTTCAGTATAATAACGTCAATTATTAATTATTCATTTTCAGAGTGGGTTTTCCAATTATGATGACGAGCACAGCAACTGCCACTATTTATCTTCTCATTGCCCATGTTGCCTTCCACTGGCATTAAAGTTATATTGATATATAAAGTTAACACGTATATAAATTTTACTACGTGATTTGTGAAAAATAATCCTGGAAATGCGAAATTAATAAAGCAAACTTTCGCAATGAAACAGGAGGGGTTGGCTCTCCTCTCTATTAAAGAGTGAAATTATGGGGGAAGGGGGGAGGAACGATAATTTTCAAATTCTCGAGCTATTTCTAAGATGTTGTTTATAAGATGTTGGAACTGATATTATGTGATTCTCATTACTTTTGTACATCTCGTGATTTTTATACAATATTTTTTATTCTAATATTTATTCGTCAATCTAAAATTTTATATGAAATATGTTCAATACTCTTTTTGTTACGAACAAAATTATAATTCATTTTGTTTATGCTACGCTTCGATTTTTGGAAATACAAATTTTTACAGAAAAATATTCTCAGAGATTCCTATTTGACCATCGGTTTTGTTATCCACCTGAACCTGTTAATTGCTGACAAGTGAAACTGCTAGCCACCTTCGAATGCAGGTGGCAGTGCCATTATTCAAATGATTCTTAAAGTTATGAAATGTAATGATTTGAGCTAATGTCTGAAGAGAAAATAATTCGATTTACGTTGTTCAGAAGAATTTGAAAATTCAATACAAATTGGAGAAACTGGGGCAAAATAGACCCCCGTGTCAAAATTATCCAGGTATTTTTTTTAAGTAGAGGAGATTGCAAGAAAATTTGTAAAAAAATTGAGAAGATATTTAAATCTTTGCAACCCAATTTTCCAAATCTTTTTATAGAGGCTATCATTCTCAAAAAAAAATTCCGCATACCGTCAATGACCCAATTAATGCCACCAAGAGACCTATTCTGCCACATATCTTTTAGAGAAAAATGATATCTTATCATGAATTCGAATTTGATTTTTCCTCGAAAGAATTTAGAGCCTGGACTATCATTTACATCAATTATTTTCCTGAATTAATGATAAAAATTATTTAATTTATATTTTTGGAAATATTTTGCCCATGGCCCGATTCATGCCAACATGGCCCGATTTCTGCCATAGAGGGTCCCAATAATTGCCATCAATTAACTTCCATCACTGGTCGTTATTTTTAAATTATTCGTCAATTTATATGAAAGTCCAATGATTTTGCTAACAATCAATACAATTTTAAATTTATTAAATACTTAAATTTTCTCAATATCACACATTGAACTGATGAGGCACTCTAACCCCACATGAAGAGCTTTAGGGCTTTATCTTGCTGAGCACGCTGGTCGCATTTAACGAATTAATTTTAGAAATATATCTAGTAGAGAAAGATCAGATATTTTGATTGTACGGTATCCTCAGAATTTTTTTCTAGCCACTGTTATCAATTACTTAGAGTTGAGAATTCAAATAAGTTCAATAATCACGAAAACGTATGAAAAGTGGCATTAATTGAGCCGATGGCATTAATTGGGCCATTGACGGTAGCTGCATCGTAGCATCCGCGTCGCAGCCTTTTCGCCGCAGGAGCAGATTCTATAAAAATTGAAGCAGATTCTTCACAAATCTAACGAGTATCAGTATGTTAAAATTCAAGTAAGCAACCCGAATTATGAAAATTGCCAAATATGATAGTTTTTCATTCATAATTCAACAGTTCCGAAACTTTGCCAATAATACAATGTAAATTTCAAAGCCGTAAAAATTCGTTTTTCAAACCTGAGTTTTTTTATTGACTATATATCATCGCCTTAGTGCCAAAGAGGCGTAAGTCCTGTATATGAGCATAGCACTCACGCCCCTTTAATTCTAAGGCAACGATATAATTCTCAATTCCCATTGAAATTCGTTTCTGCCTGATGATTTTCCATATTCATCTGTATAAATAAATCGAGAAAAAGCCGATTGCTTCTCGATCAATATTGGCATTATATATTTTCCTATTCTCTTTTCTTTCCTGAAAATTGAAAATCACTCAATTCCATCGATGACATCGGTATCGCGTTGACTTGGGTAATGAAATGATTCTCTGAAGCTTTCAGTGTACCGACATTGTAAATCTGTCCACAATATGTTGATTTTCGAAATTAGCAATTTCCGAGAAAATCCCAATTCTGAGTATTAAAAGATTCTCTAAAAAAATTCATAAACCTGAAGAATCCCTCATTTCAAAGCTAAAAGATAGAATCATCATCATCACTTGAGTAAATATTAAAATTGGAAATGAACGAGAATTTTCTATTCATCTGGGTTTTTTCATTGCATCAATGTCTTTGACGAATGTTGCACAAAAAATCCCAGTATTTCATTTATTATTCTCATTTATTGAGTGATTCAGTATATCTCCTTGGAAAATCCAAAATTCTGGTGTTTCCATTTTTTAAACTTTATTTCGTGATAATTCATGAGCGATAATCCACTTCGTCATTCATTTTTGATTAATTTTCATTTCATTATCAAGTAAAAGAGCCACGAGTTTGACCCAACAAACCCCGAGTACTACGAGTTCATTCTTCAAAGATAAAAGATTGAGGTCAATAACAGGAAAACAAGAAAAAAAACACAAATTGATGTAAACAATAATATTTTCCTCTTTTTTTTTCACGTATCGGTTGATGTTATTTACAGGCATCAATTACTGCCGTGTTAGTTGATTGAGACTAGATAATACCATTTTCCTGCATTTCTTGTTCTCTTTTTTCTTTGCTCAGTGGTATAATTCATGGGTCATTTCCTACGGCCAGAAAGACGACAGATTAAAAATGTTTAATTCATCCAATTCGTACTATTCAATCAAGTATACGTAATCTGAACATTGATATATTTTTTTCATCGCCACGTGGTGCTACTGCATGATATTCCATTTTTTTTTTGAACTTTTTCTACAAGAAATGAGGATTGGAAGAATATCTCGAAACTAATTAACTGTAGAGATGATATTTATGTTCCTTGAAGTGGAAAAATTTGATATCAGCTCGGAATTTTTCTCGGCTCATGACCTTTTTTTCTCATGTTCTTGACCGATTGAGAAGGAATATTAGTTTTGCAAGGGGATAATTGAATTATGAAAAGGTAAGAGAAGATGACTTGAATTTTTCACATTAATTTTCGAGGAATGCCTTGAAAACTAAGCGGAATAGCTTTTTTTTTCTTTAGCACATTCATTTAGGCTCTCATTTTTCTCTAAAAAATCGTTTTCAGATGAGGTCAATTTCCCTATCTCATTAAATGAAGAAGAGACATTCATAAACTTTACCTTTTCACTTATTTATTTCTTTCATTTCCTTCATGAACAATAATATTATTTTCGCATGAAACACTTTATTAAATTACATTGAATTACTTGAAATCGTTTCATATTGAAAATTTTCATAAAGGAAAAAAATTAAAGTGATACAATAATTTGATTGAATTTTATTGATATCTATATATATGATAAAATTTCATGAATTTGAATTAGCTAAATGATTGATAATGAGTAATTAAAGATTGGCAAATTTCAAAGACTATAACTTTTTCTTCATATTCTAATCCTTGATTGGAAAAAAATGATGACGCACTGGAGATCTCATTCTAATTGCAGATTTTTTTTTTATCGAATGTTTTCAATGTTTTTCTTCTAATCACTCAATTATGTTCTATCGATCATTAAAAATGTTACAATGTAAATTTTCAAAATGAGGGATTAAAAAAAACGAGGAACAAATTATTATAAATGCAAGAGTTGTACTCGTCAGTTTTTATATTAATGCTCGGCAAAATAGTAATGATGGAAAAAAAATGAAAAGACCGACGAGAACTATGAAACGCAAAAAAGAGATGAAAAAGTATTTACGTCAGTGCACTACAGTCAACGACCACCAGAAAAGCACAGGTGTGGGGGTTTTTCTGGAATTAAGGATTCAAAAAATTTTCAATTCCCTCAATATTTAGAAACGTGCTGAAGTACACTGAGAGAAAAAAATGATTTTATTGAGAAAATTTGCCTTTGAATTGGAGAAAAAAAAAACTAATTTTTTGATCAATTAACTGATTGGCGTAAAAATTTTCTTTGAAAAGGGTATATTTATTATTGGAACAAGCAATAAAATGATCAATTTGAAAAATCTTCAATTCGTTCTAAATAACTAATAAGAATGAATTAATTTCAATCTACTAATTTTTAAAAATTGATAATTATTGACTCTACTCAGTTTCAAAAAATTCAATAGTTGGGAGAAAGCCTTTTTTCCTCAGTGGAATGATATTTATATTTAATTTAATGTTCACGTGATATTGGAAATTTTCAATCTTTTTATTTCTCAATAAGATATATTTTATCTCTCAGTGTAGTTGAAATCATCCATTCCAGAGATCGATATCAATAGTCATCTTGAAAAAAAAAATATTTCCCGGGTAAATCCAGCTTTTTCACTAAAAAATTAACTTTTTTCTCCTCCACCGACTGTCCTTCGGCTTTTTCCATTAGAATAATATTTTCCGGATAATGAATATAAAATGAAAATGAATAAATTCACTGATGACATTTGTCTTCATCTTCGATATTGTCACACAATTTATAGCATATGTCTCAAATAAAAATTAATAAGAGAGAAAAAATGTTGAGTTGTACTGGTTTGTCAAACAGTAACTGGGATTCCCCAGGTTCCATGCCCTGAAGGAGAATCTTTCCATTTTTGAAAGACCATGACGCCGAAAATTTATGGAATTGAAGAAAAAAAGAATTTAAAAAAATGTAAATAATCGGAAGGACGTTCTGCGGTTTATTATCATCGTATTTTGTCCTCTTAGCAACAGAAGATGCAGTGAGAAGGAAGAAGAAAGAAAAAAAAGGAAAACACGTGATTGAATCTTCTCAAACAGTCAAAAGAGAAGTATCTTTTCGAAGAAAAGCAATATTTCTTTCACACCCAAAGTGAAATTCCGAATTTATTTACACTCGAATTTTGTCAATTATTTAAGGAAAAATGAACAGTTCAGGTTCGTTTTTTAACAAAAAAAAGAGAGATAGCACAAAGAAAAAAATATTCATGGTCATTCGCCCTCCAAGAACTGGCTGCTGGGTATTTCCACATGTGGTCAAGGAAGATATAGTGTTTGTCCTTCAGGCATAAAGGTTGCAGGGAAAAATACCACTCTACAATTGTCCTTTGAAGTGAGATCAATCAAATGATGATTTGATCATAAGAATTCATGAAAGTATCCACTCGAACTGTAGATACAGATATTGTACTCTTTTTTTCTTTTCTTTCTTGTGAATAATTACGTTGACTTTGCATAACAACATATTATTACGAGAGACATTAATTAAAATTATCATACCATTGGTTAAATGGAAGAGGTTTGAGGTGGAATTTTTGATAATAGGAAGTACAGGTGAAAATAAGAAAATTGGGTCATTTTACTGTTAATCATGTGAATTTCTAGTATTTACATGGAAATCTCAGCGAGAGTGGATGATTTATAATTAAAAGGGGAGAAAGAATTTTCCGGTTGCCGTCATGAAAACTCAATGCGCACAATTTCTGAGAATTCATAAAGACTTTTTTGTATTTCTCATTTTACGATTTCTAAATTAATTTTTTCTTTCTAAGTCTTATTACGCATTATTTACGTCAAACAATGTTTGTTTTTTGAGCTCTGCATAAGAATTATTGACATGCAAATTTATGCATTACGTTGCATTAATGTCATTGGTGATGCGAATTAATGTGAAATGAAGAGAAGAATTTCTATCTCATTATGTGGAGATCAAATGGAGCATCGATGGAAATTAGGTAAAATGAATAAACTGTGGGAAATATGTGAGGGTTCAGATGAACTGGTGAAAGTCAGTCGCCCTTATGCGGTCAACTACTCGAGCTCAAGGTCATCTCCATTACACGGAAAGAAATTACCAGTAAAAAGGTCTCGCTAAAAATTACCGAACTCTGCGGAATCGCGGGACATATCGTGATGTGTACAAAATATTGCAAAAATTCTATGGCAATTTTTCACAGGAGTACATCAAAAAGTCACATCTGAATATCACAAATGGCGCTATTAGCGCGTCAAAAATTACTGAACCATGTTCGTTGCCATGGAATTTTTGCAATATTTTGTACACATCACGAAATGTCCCACGATTCCGGAATGGTTCGGTACTTTTTACTCAGATCTTTCATTATATTTTCGTTAGAATTTCTTTCCGTGTACCGTCAATGACCCAATTAATGCCACCAAGAGACCTATTCTGCCACATATCTTTCATAGAAAAATTATATCTTATCATCGATTCAAATTTGATTTTTCCTCGTAAGAATTTAGGGTCTGGATTATCATTTACATCAATTATTTTCCTGAATTAATGATAAAAATTATTCAATTTATATTTTTGAAAATATTTTGTCCATGGCCCGATTCATGCCACCATGGCCCGATTTCTGCCATAGAGGGTCCCAATAATTGCCATCAATTAATTTCCATCACTGGTCGTTATTTTTAAATTATTCGTCAATTTATATGAAAGTCCAATGATTTTGCTAACAATCAATACAATTTTCGATTTACTAAATACTTAAATTTTCTCAATATCACACATTGAACTGATGAGGCACTCTAATACCACATGAAGAGCTTTAGGGCTTTATCTTGCTGAGCACGCTGGTCGCATTTAACGGATTCATTTTAGAAATATATCTACTAGAGAAATATCGGATATTTTGATTGTCCGGTGTCCTCAGAATTTTTTTCTAGCCACTGTTATCAATTACTTAGAGTTGAGAATTCGAATAAGTTCAATAATCACGGAAATGTATGAAAAGTGGCATTAATTGGGCCAATGGCATTAATTGGGCCATTGACGGTACACAGAGAAAAATGTTTTCTTAATTTAAGAATGGGCAGTTACTTAATTTAAGAATGTGCAGGTCACTGAAATTAAGAAAGAAAAGTCACTTGATTTAAGTGAGTTTTACTTTCTTAAATTGAGAAAGAAAAAGTCACTTGATTTAAGTGAGAAAAATCACTTAATTTAAGTGACTTTTACTTTCTTAAATTAATAAAGAAATATTTACTTGATTTAAGTGAGAAAAGTCACTTAATTTAAGTGACTTTTACTTTCTTAAATTACAAAAGTAAAAGTCACTTGATTTAAGTGAGAAAATTCACTTAATTTAAGTGAGTTTTACTTTCTTAAATTGAGAAAGAAAAAGTCACTTGATTTAAGTGAGAAAAATCATTTAATTTAAGAATGGCAGGTCACTTAAATTAAGTGACTGTACATTCTTAAATTAAGAAAACATTTTTCTCTGTGTATATTGCACCTCTGCATCTTCCCAATCTGCATGAGGCTAGAATTACTTGCCTGTTGGGTATACAGGTCTTGAAGAAATATATTTTCTTTTTTTTCCAAAAGTTTATCAACTTTTCCAGGTCACTCAGCTTGACTCGGCCTGTATTGTTAAACTTTGCGAAAAATAATCAAACAATAATATATACTTTTGCCTGGAGAAATGTCGGAGGGAAGAAAGAGAAAAGTGGAACAACGTGATGGAGGGCAAAAAAAAGAGGAGATGTTGAGGGGAATTGACCGATATGTTGAGGAATCATTCTTCTCTGCTTTGAACAGATGGAGAGAATTCAAGAGGTCTTGGGATCATTTTCGGAAATATTATCATTGTATTGATATTTTGACCTGTAAATTATGTGCATAATTTCCTTTTTTTCAAGCATGAAAAAATTCCTAGAAATAGGGCTGAATAAAAAATCTCTCTCGGTCCCCCCCCCCCCCCCCCCCGGTGGAAATACCAAATACTTCGAAAATAATCAAATTCAGTAGTGAAGAGGTAAAACAAGATAAGTCGCTTTTTTTCTCATTAAGTTTTTTGAAAATACTTCAGAAAATAACTGAGAAAGAGCAATTTTGCCCTAAAACTCTTTTGTAACTCTTGAAATTCTCTACAAGAACAAATGAGTAATATCACCTTATTTCGCTTAGTTTCCGAGATATTTCCTTCGAAATGACCTCAAAGATAAGTCGATTTATCCTGTTTTACCTCTTCACTACTGGATTATATATGAGGAGATGAATTTGATATCGAGGAAATATACACAACTAATTAAAAATGAAAAATGGTCTTATTTTTTTTTTACATTTTGAAAAAATTTCATTTTTCTTATTGTATGACCTTTCGGCCTTTTACAATTGTCTTCCTTCCCCCTTTTCGCTCCTATATTATCCCCCCTCCCCTCATTGCCCCCTCTCCCTCTCATATTTTTTTCTCATTATCTGTATTTCATAAATATTAAACGATGATTGCGATGATAATTTTTATCGAAACAGTTTCTTCAATATCAGAAGTCATTCATTATTGGTAATGAACTGTGGGAAACAATTAATAGTTTTTTCTAATATTTTTTTTGTGCCATAGAGACTCCGAAGAAACGGATAAACAGACCTTCATATTGAAAGAGATGCAAGATTGAGATGACATGAATTTTTTTGTACGAAGTAACGTCATACACACTGATTAAAATTCTTGAATATTAATGAAGTGTTGTGAATTTTTTGTCGTATCGTCTGCAACGGTGAGAAATAAATATTTGAGAAAATTATAGGCAAATAGAAACAATGGGACAGATCTGACCTATAGGAGGATGAACCCTAACGGTTTCACATTGAAATTGCTAGTTCAATTGACTCATGGAGATATTTCCATGGGATTCTTCGTCGAAGGATCAGGGTCAACATGGTACTAATGCCGATCGTCACTAAGTATCTTACTTTCAAAGAAATAGACAAGAAATTCATGAAAAACCGAGAAATTAATTATATGTTGAAACAAGCAGGCGTTCGTCGCTGCGTTAGTCGCTATTCCTTCCTTTCGATTTCTGCTAATTAATTAGCAGGATGCTTCTGAATGGTTCTTCCTGAATTTTTTCTATCATCTCTCTCGAAAAAAAATTATATACACTAAATTTTACCTAATAAATCGCTTTTTCACTTTAAATGTATCCTCTTGGATATTGTTCCTCATTGTCCTACGAAGATGAGTCGGGGCTTATTTTGAAGAGAGAACCTCGTTTTTTCCAAAAACCAAATGAGAAATATGGAAATTCATTCAAAAATTTTTTTTGAAAGTTTTGGAAAAAATACATGTTTTTATGTAATAAACGGAAAAGTTTATCCAAAAATTCCAAAAATTGACGACTGCTTCAGCTCATGAAGACGAATCCTCTGAGCTTCGTTCCGAAGAAATCGGATGAGTAGTTTGGAAGATACAGTCTATTGTTAATAATTCTAGAATAAATATATAAAGCATCCTGATGAGGTCCTCGCAGAGTGGGCGAAACGTTGGTGCGTTTGATGATTAAAGTTAATTAAAATTTGTAAATTCCTTGGGAGTGACCATGATGGCCGATAATTTACCAATTAATAAGATACAGTCTATTTTCGAAAAAACTTCAATTCAAAATATCTCGAGAACCGTTCAGCCCATATGGCTCTGGTCCAATCCGAACCATCTTTATCAGAAACTACATATATAAAAAAATTTGAAATCATTAAATCAATTATTCATCGAATTATCGTGGACAGGCCAAGTTTTCGAGAAAAAGCACAAAAAAATTAATAACTAATCAAATAATGGGATTAAATTTATAAAAATTTTCCTAAAGCTAGATATTATGGCTGTGAATCTTGTATGAAATTTTACACGAAATTGATTCCAGGAAAATTGAGAAATTTCGAAAAAGCGATTTTTACGAAATTGCCATATCTGAGAAACCACCCGAGTCGAAATTTTAATGCTCGTTTGCTTCTCCAAATTCTCCAAGTCGGGAGAATTTGAAGAATCATAGGAGGAGCATACCTTATATCATATTAATGTATTTTGAGTGCTCGTTTCATTCTCCTCGATGTAGTTATTTCCTAAAATACATCGAGGAGAATGAAATGAGAATGTTAAGGAGAGCTCATTGAATCCTCGTTGAGCTCTCCATTTTTCAGATTCTGGGATGGGTGGGGGAATTTCAATATTAAAATGGTAAATTTTCTATAAATTTTTAAGAGTTAATTTCAGATCCAAAAGAAGTGGAAATTCCTCATTGAATATAATCAATGTTAGAAATTGCCATCTTCTACAAGTTTGAAACAATCTCTCAAGAATTAACGTCAAATATCCCACGGACTTCCTCGGTTTACCATTTCAATTAATAATTCCAATTAGTCAAAAGAAGAAAACAAAAATATAACAAACATGGAATCTATTGTTTTCATCGACAATTATGGATATTCCATCACAAGTATTAATACATCACTGTTCCCGAATGTAACTATAAATTAGTAATGAGAGAACGTGGAGAATCAATTGAGGATGACAAACGGATCCTGAGACGTTGAAGTATCGAAGGAGATTCATGCGAGGACAAGGAGTAGTAAACGAGCGTTATTTTTCGGTTGGAGAAGTAAACGAGAATCAAACGAGTGTTAAAATTTCGACTCGGGATACCCTTCATCAAAACTGATATCTTGCCGAAATTTCAGATTTTTACCTCTCACGCGTACGTGTCTACTTTTTGTCTCATGATTTCTCGACGTTTTGGATCATTTTGGGTCAGTTCCAATGAAAATTGGCATTTCGAGAAAATATTGCGAAAACAAAGCGTCTATTTGGAAGCAACATGAGAAATTATATTACACGATCATTATGATGTTTTGATAATTGAATATTTCTTGTCATCGAGTCTAGACAGTTGACAATTTTCATAATCAATATGTTATCATAGTTATTGACGTTCTCAATCGATGAATGTGCGGAAGAAAAAAAACTGAAAAACATTACTTTATGATAATTACTCACGCATCTTCCTCAAATGAAATTATTCATTCGATATTATTCATTAAGATATTATATAAGGATTTTCTTTTAAACTCAATTATTCATCATTTTTTTTAACGATTTTTCTCATCAATTTTTCTTGCATTCTTCATGAGATAACTGTTTCATATATTGAATTCCGCTTTAGTCCTTATGACAGAGTTCATTATATATGGAGAAACTTAAAGAAGAATCCAGTAAATTTAGGATTTTGCAAATCCATTGTTCAGCAATAATTATGATTTTTTCATGAAATAATAGAAGGATCGACTTGCTGATTCCCTTCGTCAATCGTTGCCACTTTTTTAGGACAAAAATATTTAAAAATATCAGCAAACAATCGGTTTGAAAATTTAATGCATACAATTTGTTCCGTTCCCCTTCAAGGTAATATCCCAGCAAACTCGAGTACAGTTGATCCCTTATTTTTTTGATGTCGTATCAAGGATTATATTTTTTAAAGTTTTCCTGCATTTTTTTATGATCCTTATCCGCGCAGTTCATGAGATGTGAATTTTCAAAATCACTGAAAGTAGCGGTAGTGGGGATGCAAAGCACTAAATGAGGCAGAAATAACAAAATTACTAAAAAATAAAACACACAGCTGACCCATCATTTAAAACTATTGGCGGAGAGTATAACATTTTAACTGAATAATAGAAGAAAGAAATCTTCAATTCTCCGTATAGCTATTGAGTCGTAACTATTTTCCGCCTGCCGTGTGGAAAGTAGCCACTTTCCGCACGCTATGCGTGGAAAAAAAATCAGTTTTATGCTAATATATTTGAGATTTTTCGAAATTTTGCGGAATTTTTCTGAAATTTTCATGAAATTTTTATAAAATTTTTCTGAAATTTTTTCTGATAATTTCTCAAATTAAACTCCGGCAATCTTCCTTTGCCTATATATATATTCCAAAAATCAGTTTTATTCTAATATCTTTGAGATTTTTCAAAATTCAAACTAAATTTCCGCCCTATGTGCGTAATATACTATTGCCTCTCTCTCCATCTCATACATGTGATAAGAGATCACCCGGGATGAAAAAATCTGAGTCTTTCGGTGGTTGGAAGACTCCTGTCCCGGTCTCTGACAGAATTCCTATTCGCGCCATGGCAGGGACTTTCTAGAGACACCTTGCTGTCTCTCCGAACGGGACACGTGTCTCTCCTACAGGGACTCAGTCCCTGCTCAACGAACCAGAGTCCTTACTTGAGAGACTCACAGTCTCTCAAATAAGGACTCCTCCAGTCTCTCTTCGAGAGCCATCAGTCTTTCTATTTTTCAAAGAGCCTGTCAATTTGATTGAAAAAGAATAATAAAATATGTGTGTCTTTTCTCCAAATGTCCAATATTTTGATTAATTAAAAAAAAATTGATAATATTAACATCAAAACTCAAATATATTCATTTTACCCCGATGTCCGTTTCACTCCACTTTCCGCTAATATTGAGAATTTTGATTAAAGTCAAATATGAAAAAAATAATAATTCCATGGTTTGCAAAAACTATAAAAATTGAAAACTTGAAATTTATCAAGTTGAAATAAAAAAAATGATTCATTCCTCAGTCTCTCTCATGAGGACTTATGTCTTTGCAAATCTTTATAAATCTACTGAGAGCCCAGTAAAGATAGAAGTCCTTGCGGGAGAGACACGCGAAGACAGAAGTCCTTACGGGAGAGACCAGCAAAGATACAAGTCTTTACGGGAGAGACAAGAGAGACGCTGTAGAGACAGTTGCGGGACTTGCGGGACACTCTAGAGACCGAAAAGTCCTTCTGGGAGTCTTTAAAGACCGTAAAAGACTCTCCAAAGACTCAAAAATTTTATCTCGGGCAGTAATGCAAAAAAGAATCAAGAAACCAAAAAAATTGTATTTGCAAGCTGAAGATATGACTTTTGAATAGATCAATCACCTTTTTGAGTAAATTGAAGCACTTTTCCCCGAATTATCAGCAATTGATTGGAAGCTAACGTACAAATGCTACTTTTCTGTTTTATTCACCGTATTCCGGGATAGTACCTTAAAAATTCTGTCTTTTTTTTCTGATTCTTCTGGCAATTTCGTAGCTCTCCCGAACCCATTTTCAATAGGAAATATTCGATTGAAAGAACTCTAACAAAATTTTCTAGCGGATAAGCTAGGATTTCTCCTTGAATTTCACCAAGTGCAAATTCAAAAGGGGTGAATAGACAAACGATAAAGCGACAACATAATTCGGCGGTGAGACGCAAAAAAAACGTAATTTACTGCGGAATCATGGAAAAAAATTTAGTCGAGACAGACAAATTCGTGATTTTAAATAAAACTTGTTGTCTATTAATAGTGACATTTATGTAAATCAAGTGGGAAATAACCGAAAAACTGAGAATTATATATATATCAATTGTATCATCAACTGAATTCTCATGTGGAACCCCTGTTAATGCAAAAGAATGAAAGAGAGAAACAACAAATAGAAAGACCATACTTTTTTCGCGAAAATAAGAAAGAGATTATTATCATTCCAAGAATAGTTCTATCACTTTTTTCTCTTGTTAATTTAACATAATTCAAATTTGCTCAAATTATTCCACTGTATATTCTGAATAAAAACGATATTATTCGCATTATTGATTGTCGAAGATGTAATTAAAAAAATCCAATTATCTCATGAAAAAAATTACTGTCCATCAACATTATGTATAGAAATATCATAAGGTGTTATGCGATCATTATTCTCACACTTTCAAATTGAATATTTCTTCCTGAATATATTGATATCAATTATAAGCCAGAGAAAAATAGTCCAATTGTTTCGTAATGAATTCATTTTCATCAAATTAGATGGAAAAAAATCTCGAGGAAAGAGAAAATTATATCTTATTCAGAAAATCCTCTCTTTATCGATGATAATTGTATGAAGATTTTTTCAAATCGATATTTCCTACTGAAAAAATACATCTGATGTTGATTGCTTGAGTGATTGTGGAAGGAAAAAATTTAAGTGAAAAAAATCATAATTGATTAATTATATTTGTCAAGGCTAATGAAGAAGTCAGTGGAAATCTTACAAGATCATTATTATTTTTAATTGTAAAGTTAAGAACCGTAGAAATTAATTAAATAAATTTTTTTTAATTTTTTCATAATAAAGTGATTAAAAGTAATTTGTAATATTTTACATTTTGAAAAATTCAATTTCTTCGGCTAATTCATCGAGAAAAAATTGGATGAAAAAAAAACTAATTACAATGTATTATTCAATTAATAATTAATTAAATTCATGAATCCAATAGAACATACGAGAATAAAATTGAAAAACAGCAAAAATAATGACAGCAAACGATTTATTGGAATCAGGTGTAAAGATCGAGGACGAAAATTTTTCATCTCTCTGTCTCTCTCGCCTTTCATCTCATTAATACGTCTTTGATAATAATAATTGTGTCTTTGAAATGAAATTTTGCAGAAACTGAAGAAAAATAAATGCTATGCATCATAATCGCTGTGTTGTCATTTATGTGCCTTGATGAGGTGAGATGTTCTTCTCCTTTTTTTGCTATTCCTACTTTTTTTTCTTGCACCTTCCTTCGTCTCATTCCTACCAATGACGTAGATAAGAAGACCAAATGAACAACACACAACACTGGGGGACATTTGCTTTATATCCCAGGATTTGAAGAGCTTCATCTCATTCATGTTTTTCACCCTTCGTGTAAACACCACGTGTTTAAATATAATTTTATTTATTTCGTTTATCATACAAATGATACTTACGTGTTTACGCGAAATTCAACTCATTGTAAAATTTATAAAGACTATAATGACAACAAGAAAATACGTTAAAATATTTTAAATTTCATCGAATTTATATAGAAAAATTCATTGTTTTATGTTATCATTGAGAAATACTTTTAATTCTTTTCTTTGACAATTCAGTGAATAATGTGTTCAACTCTTTCATGAATAAATTTGAAACAATAAACAGGAACTAGAAAAACCGGAACAATTTTTTTAGTTGGTGAAAGTGAAATTTAAACTTTTCCTTTTTAGTGATTTGAATTTTTTTTTGTGTTGAAATTTGATATTGCAACTTTTTGTTTCTTCTTTATGACAAAGGCACGAAAGTTTGGGAAATTTTCGCTCTTCAAGACTCATGGATTTGGAAAAAATTGTAAGTTTTTTTTTTGCTTAGAAACTTTTTTTTGCATCTCTTCAATATTACCTTGAAAGACATATATTTAAAATGATTGAGTAATGAGATTGGCCAACTGGAGATTGTCTCCTTAAATTTCTTAGGGTAATTTGAAATTAACGGTCGATATTTGAACACTTGAATGATTTCAGTGGTCATGATTATATATCTCACGGCTTCTCAGTATTTAGTGTTTATCTAATTTTTTTTATTTCTTTTTTTCGTTTAATTTCATAGATTATTATGAAATTATCGTCCAACAAATAGATATTCAGCAAGCGGATGTTCCATAACTCTCGTTTAAACACAGTGTGTAACGAATTTATTGAAATTCCAACTTTTCGTTAAATATAGTGTTGATAGAGTTGATGAATCCCCAAAAGTTATGAATTGTAAATTTAATTTTAAAGAACGGAAATAATTATCACTGAAGAAATCCAATTTTCGTATTTTAATCAAATCTGTAATTACTATTTTTTTTCTCATTTTTCATGAATCTGTGGGAAAGAAATTAGGGAGACCGGGGTTATATGAACTGTGCGTGGAAAAGGATAAAAAAAATTCCTCAGAGTGAAAAAGCGCCTTCAAAAAATTTAGAAAACATTAATCAGCAATGTAGAATTGCTGGAGCATCTTTGCAATTTTTCTTTTTTTTTTTCTGTCAAGATCTTTAGTTCGGAACGACTCCTCGTCCATTTTGACCAGTTGGTCCATTTTGCCCCGTCTTTCTCACCGGCTTGTTTTCCTGATAATTAATTCTTCAAAAAACATATTTTTATAAAATTTCTGGGAATTCCCGTGAGCTTCGAAATATATGAAAAAAAAATTGTTTATTTGCTGCTATGTTTATTCATATTAACGAGGTTGAACGTATACCTACGTCTTAGACTACATTGGCATTTCAAATGAGTCTGATTCAGCGATCTTGTAAAGAAAATGTATCTTCTGCATCTGAGAAGTGAAGAACAACGTTTCCTCCCTTGCTTCGCTCGATTAGAAAAATCTTTTTATTTCTCCCTCGGCACAAAAAAATATCGTATGCATCGCGAATAGAAACAAGTCGGCTTCGAAGAAAATTTGCCACCCCCGCTTCGCTCGGAAGGGAAATCTCTATCGACATTGACTTTTTTCCTCCCTAGGTGCGAGGATCTAAGTAAGTAAGCTAAGTGAAAAGATGTGGTTAGGAGAAGGCTTGACGAACCGATGTAAAACAAAAATTTAACATCTAAGGAAAATAAATGCTATTGTATTCTACTCTTGCCTAGGTGCGTAATTCGTCTTTAAGTCAAGAAATACAATTGTCAAGAAAAATTGAAAATTTCGAATTTCATACAAGCTTCGAACTGAAGATGAATACCATCAGAATTAAATTCGTTATGGTTAAATCGAGGCAATGAGAAAACAATAGTATATTTCCGGACGAGAGAGACAGAGTTTTTCAAGGAGTGTGAAGTTGGCGCCCGAGCCGAAGGCGAGGGATGCCAATCACACGACTTGAAAAACTCTGTCTTTCATGTCGGGAACATAGTTTTTCTTTAGTGATTTTACGTTCTCAAGTTCGAGAAAGGGTTTTTTCCAGGCTAGCCTGGAAAAAAATTTTTCTCGAGCGTGTGAACGTAGCAACAGTAATGAAAACGTTTTTTCCGCACACCGTGCGGAAAGTGGCTACTTTCCGCACGCTACGTGTGCGGTCAGTGGCACTTTCCATACGTTGTGCGTAAAAAAACAGTACCTTACACGTGCGGTAAATATTTTCAGACTCGTGTGATTACAAAACTCGCCTTCGGCTCGTTTTGCAACCTCACACTCGTCAGAAAAGTACTTTACCGCACTTGTTAGGTAATGTACTATGTCACAAGGGAGAAATTTAAAAAATTATTAGTTTTAAGACATTCTTCATTAATAGTAATAATAGATGTGACTTTACGTTACTTGGATTGAATATATCCAGATTAAAATGAACTCATTTTTATTAATTATTTGAAATTAATTGACGATTTTTAAAGCTGATCATCTCATCGCTTGCTTCAATAATAAATTTACGACTTTAAGATGAAAGTTTTCACATTAATCAATGATTTACTTGATTAAGGAGAATCTGAGTCCTTATATATGAACACAAATAGTTATCCATAGCTTAGTTCGATATATCGAACTAAACTATGGATAAATGTTGATAATCATCGATCTTTTTTCCTCCCATTCAAATACGAAGTCTTCGATAACAGAATTTTTTTTTCTCAGTGTCGTATATATTCTATTTCTTCATCAACGGTGCAGAATGTCATTCAAAAAATATAATAATTAATTACATGCTTTAATGAATAATGTCGAATTTTTTTCAAAATTCCTGCTCAACCGATTGATCATAGAAAAATAAAACCAACGGAATGACTAGTTAATTGTTAATCTTTATCTAAGTCTAGGGTTAATTGTTAATAGTTGGAAAACTAAGTAACTGCACTGCCTTATGACATTCGAGACAATATTAGTTGGAAAATATCTTGAGAATAGAGTTATTTTCCGACAAGTGTGAAATTGTTTCCCCCCAAGGTGTAAATTTTTATGTGAAAAAAAAGAATTAGACGAACTCAATAGTGAACGCAGAGATTTTGACCAGTCAGTAATTAACTCATTCGCAACACACGAAGAATGCTCTACTTTCCAGTGTTTTTGCCCTCCAAAGTAGCGTACAGAGTCATTTCTCAACTTGAATCGCTTTCTTTGGCCCATTACTTCAAAGAATTCTGTCGAGTTGAAAAAGAGTTTTTTTTTTTTAACTCAATCTTACTCAAACGCGGACAAATTACTATGGAGAAATGGCACAATTTTTCGAAGATGAAATGGAGATATCAAATGAATCTCTAACTAATTGGTATGATGGAGGCGAGAGCACCAGTGAATGAACATGTACCGTTGAATGAATGAAGCTCATTCTGAAATGCAAGAATTATTTTGAGCATCATTCTTTATGATATTTCTCTATTTTTATGGTAACTTTTTCACCTCATCTTGAATATTTCTCATGAATAATAATCATCAAGTTTAAAAACAATTAGTGATACATGAGCTTCTATCGGTTTTAACCGAAAATTAGGCATTTGTCTCTATAAACATGAAAGTTTCCCTGGAGAAACTGAGATTTGACGTAAAAAAAATACATAAGATTATGATTCATACCCCTGTCCTTTTTCAAACTATGGATGAATGAAAAATTCTTAAGACATGGCTTTTTATGCGTTGGAATATCTCAAATTTTTATAATAAAGAAAATATTCTAATTAATTTCAACTATTTAATCGATTTTTTCTTTGATTGAGAAAAAATCCTCCAATTTCATATTGAGAAAATCCAATTTTTTAAAGAATATTATCATACGCATGTTCCACTATCATGAATAAAAACCTGTTTTTTTTTTTAAAATCATCGTTTTCCTCATCACTCTTTCCTCAAAAACAAAAATATTTGACTTTGACGTCTCGGAATTTGACAGAGACAAAATTAAATTCTAGGAAATTGCAACGACTAGATTCTCACGTGCCACTTTTATAATCCTCAAACCTCCCATCTCTCTTCCTCATTTCGTTTTTTCATTTGATTCTACCTTTTGCTGTACATCATGATACTAAACTTCCATGAACGTCTTCCTAAATTGCAAATACCTGAATTTCTCTTTAATTCAATAAATACTGCAATAAAGTATCGAATTAACTCGCAACAAGTTTTAGGTGCATGTGTGGAGACAAAACGCATTTTTGCTATCCAAAAAAAAAAACTGAATAAACATAATATCATTAAAATTTTAAAACCGCCAATCTTCAAGGTCGCGACTTTCTTTTTCTCGTGGAACGATAAATATTATTTGTAAATATATGAACGAATTTATTTTGTTTGTATGTGTAAAAGCGTAACATTGTGACACCTCGCACTTGATCGTGATTAGGTTTGGTTGGAAAATTGTTGATTGAATTTTTTTTTTCCCCTCCACAAATAACAGCGAAAAACCGCCCACTTTATTGATCAATCCATGCCGATTATTTTTTAGCCTTGGTTCAACTGGAAATTTAGCAACTGCATGTTTGCAGACCTTGTCACGTTAATTTTTTTCTCTCTCTCTGCTCTTTTTCTACGTCAATTCTCTCTGCATGCAAGGGCGGAGGAGGAATTCAAATGCTCAACGTTTATTCATAATTTTGGTTGGCACAAAAATTTAAGAGAGAAAATAAAGTAGACAGTCAATACTAATGCATGAGTTTAATGTACTCGCTCTTAATATCCATGATCTGTATTGCGTAATTGACTCGATCAACTCGCAGAAAGCTATGGCTAATTGCTGCTCTCACAACGTATAATTGGCGTTTTTCATGCACATATTTTTTTTATGAAAAATTTTTATTTTCAATTTTTTTTTCGTTTTTTTCAAATAATAGAACAAATGTTTCAACGATTTGTTGAACTCAATAGTTCAATCAATCACGTTTTCTTGGGATTAAATCCATTGGAAAAGAGGGAAATCGGGGGAGAATATGGAGGAAGGAGAGTTTAATGAATCAATAAACTTTCTTTTTTTTTGATTGAGATGAAAGGTTAGTGAAATGAGGAAAATATTGTTTTCAATTGGTTAAATCATTTTTTCCAGGGCAACTCATTATGTGTTTCATTGAACGATACATTTATGTACAGAATCAATCAATCCTTCTTACAATTTTTTTTTGTTTTTTTTTAGTGTAAAACACTTAAAATTTTTTTTTTTTAATGATAAAACAAATCGTTTTAAAAACGAAGTACATTGTACTTACGCCCCTTTGTTTCTTGAGCGACGATATGTTAATTAAAATGGAAATTCCACTCACCCCCCCCCCCTCCCTCCAAAAAAAAACTTAACTTTATTTTTATCTATTTTTATTTTGAAATAAATTGCATGAAAATTTGAGATAAAATTTGCAAAAAATTAAATATTCAATATTTCAAATTTATTTTGTTCGACTTTAATTAATTATTGTTTACCGGAATCCGGTAATTTTTTCAATTTAATTTTTTTTTTTTTTATTAAAATAAAAAAAATTCAATTTGATTTGAATGAACTTTTTTCTCTTCTTTTTTGTGGTAATTCATCGAGAATTCGTAAAGTCTCACGTGTAAATTACAGTGCAAATAATTCATTACTCATGTTTTATTTGGAGTGATTTCAAAAAGTTTACTACGGGGGACCGAAACGAAGTTTATTCTGCCCTACCACTGCAATTTTAGTTCATGCCTCTCATAGTGGGTAAACCAGTGAGCAGCAACGACGGTTGGTTCCACCGTCAGTGATTGCTGCCCGGTGTGTGTTCACCACACCGTGGTCCACCGCGCTACAAATCCCCAACATATATCCAACGTTTTGTTGCGGGCCACCTTTCGGCATGCGCAGGTCGCTACGCGCTTATTTCAAAAATTCATCGAATTATTAAAAATATTGATTTATCGAAAAAAATTTTTAGTTTCCAACCAAAATAAAACAAAGAAAAATTATTATTAAATAAAGTTTTCGGAGAATTATTTGATGTTTGGCAGGTCCAAGGATTCCTCCTATCCTCTCATTTGTGAAGAAAAAATAATTTAATATTATTTTTCATGGATAAGAAAAATCATAAAAGTGTGTGAATGATTTCAACGAATTTGTGCATCAATTTTAGATAATATTCATCACTGCTCATTAATTGAGAATAAAAAAAAATTTAATTCAGTATCAATGAAAAAATTGATGGGTGTTATAAAAAAAGGAGAATAACTGAGGAGAGAATGCTTGATAATTACCATCAAGTGGAAGTAAATAACCGGTACTTCCGATGCTCAGTGAGTGCCGATCTGTTCTGATTCTTCTCTTCATAGTAAATCAGTTTTTTCTTCTTTCAACAAAATTTAAAAAAAATTTCGGATAATCAAAAAAATTTAACATACATGTTAATTCATGTATTTTGTGATTAATATTACGGGGCAGTTTTTCCGATAGAGAAACTTGGTGTGTCTTAATGCCTCTCAAGAGAACACGATCGATGCTAGTAGCCCCGTTGAGTTACATAAATACGGATTGAATCCTACCCGGGCTGTTAACGAACCCGGTGGCTACACTGCTCATAAGGAGCGTCCAACTGTCTTACGTAAGTCCATAAACACTTGTACTTTTTTTTTTCTCCTGTCATCTGCTGAATCTTCAGTGTCAATTCTGCTCTTTCTCGTTCAGTGAATTGCAATTTTTCGCGAATTCTTGGGTCATTAATTTTGTTTTTTTTCTATAAATTTTTTTTTGCTCCTGAAATTCTGTCCATCAGAGTGTCAAAAAATTAAGCAATTTTTCAGGGACACAATTCTTTCTTTTCTCGTTTTTTTGGATTTTTTTTCGCAAGGATATTACTTTCCAATCTAGCCTCGGAGATTCAGGGAAAAGGTCGCGATTTATTCATTTTTTATTTTCAATGAATGCACTTTTTTTTCTCTTCTTTGCTTCAAAAGCTCAATAGAACTCGATTTTTTTCCGCCTCTTTTTTTTTTTTTTTTTTTTTTTTTTGATGATTACTGCGGTGATTTGATGACGGAGTGTGTACAGAGAAAAACCGGTAAGCAATAACGGTGGATAAAAAAATCATGTACCGTGAAAAAAGCATGCGCATGACATTAGGTTCCTCGTGACCTGTCAATTGATAATATGCCCGGGCACCTGAGCATCAGAACATGAAGAGAATGGTAGAATGATAATATTGTAAACATGTGAATGTAATTTCTTGAAGAACCTCTTAACCTATTTATTCACTAATAACATGAATTATTATATTTTTGTAACATACGAAAAAAAAAAGCATCTAAATCTCTGAGTAAATAAATTTTCGAAATTTTTGTTATTTTTTATCTAATTAAAATTAATTCTCGATAAAGTCAATGATATTACGCAAAATGCAAACAAAATACTTGATTATTACATAAATGCAAAAAAATCCAATGAATTTCTTCATTTTTTTTTTGCTCATTTCATCTCATAAAAACAAATATAAACTTTTAAAAATTTAAATAAATATTTCATTTACGTTTATTCATTCATTTTTTCGTCCACGCGAAACATCTTTTTTCTTTTGCTCAATAAAACATGTCGCGAACATTGTGAATGAAAATTATCATTAAAAAAGTGGAAATTCCTTTTTTTTTTTTCTTTTCATTTCAAATAGTAGATCTAGAAGGAAAATGTAGGAATAAAAAATTGTAATTATTGCAGAATCACGATGGAATAAACCAGTAAACGATTGATAGCATCGTAGTATAACGGGCGAGAGGGGGGGGGAGGGGGTTGATCCTCATGAAGGGAGTCAACCGTATCGTCGGAGCTCACTCGGAAAAAAAGAAGAAAAAAATTCCTTTCCAACTGAAATTAATGTAGTTTCTCAGGCAATTCCAAAGTGACTACCGTTCGTCCTTCAATCATTACTCTCGTAGGGTATAAAGACCCCAGGACAAATGCATTTCACTCTGGCATGCATACACAGAATTACGTGACTTCTTAATGCAATTTTCATTTCTCTTCATCAGAAAATTTAGACAATGAAAACAAATATTTCTTTATTTTTTAAAGAATTTTTGCGCAATAAATGAACTCAATGTTCCGTATTTTTATTTTTAATTTATTGAACTTTACAAAATCCTGAAATTCAAGATTTATTGTTTCATTTCAGTCTACAGTTGAATAATGTTACTCGAGTATTTCGTAAATTGTAAATTTTCAGTCTTTTCGTGAAAAAGTTGGTCGAATTTTTCATTATTCTTGGGAGTCATTTATTCTGGAAAAAATGCGAATTTCAATGAAAGACTATGTCGTATTTTATGCAATAAGCCTTGCGTGGATTAGATAATTTTTTTTGTGTATTATGTGATTCAAATGCATTAAACATGAATATTGAAATTTCTATATGTTTTTATGGAAAAAGTCAGTATTGAATCATTGCATATGATTTCAATAAATCCAAAGATTTATCTGATGAAGATCAAAGCGAATTTATGATTCAAGAATGAAGTGGGAGAGGAGGGGAGTCAATGTTAGATTGTTGAAAAAAAACTTGAATTTTCAAGATCGAGACGAAATTATGTAATATCCGGAGAACCGATAAATTCAAATTTTGCATTAATTTTGAATTTTCAACAAATTCATTTTTCAATTCATTTTATATTATTTTATTTAATAAAAAAAAAAAAAATTTATATTATTTCAATTAACCAGTATTACTGAAAAATTCAGGATTTACTCTGAAAAATGCAGTTGATGTTCTAAAAAAAAAATAAAAAAATTCGCTACTTCATACCGCATCATTACTAGTTTTCCCTCGAAAAATGCGACTCGTCCCACTTTTACTACTGATTATCAGAGCATAAGATAACTGAAAAAAAAAAAAATTCTCATTGTCGCAGCCGTCAATAATCAAATCTCTGATTAATAATGTAATCAGTAATTATCATAGAATTTTCCTGAAAATATTGAAAAAAAAAAATAATTAATTACCTCAGAAAATTTATGATCAAAAGATATGAAAATCCTAGACATTTAAATAATTCACTAGTAATTTTTTCACGAAAAATCACAATACGAAGATAATCCCGATGTCGCAGGGTCAAAGTCAAGACCTTCCAGAGTGAAGAAAAAAATTATTACATAAATTATGAATTTCTCTATACATTACCATTTTTTTTATTCTTCAATAGAGTAACCACGTAATTTTTTTTTTTTCAACCACTTTTTTTTCCTCCCAGCAATGACAATGTTCTTTCTGCAAATTAAAAAAAAAACACTTTAATGTAGAAATGCATAAATTATTTAGATACACTTCATTAATTCTCTTTTCAATTAACACTGCAACTCACATTGTAATAGCTATGGATTCATTAACTTCATTATGCAATTAAAAAAATTATTATGTGGAATTAATCCTGCCGTAATAATGAGTGAATGAAAAAGCTTATGATTATAAAAAATTACTTTAATTTTCACCAGTGAAAATGAGTTTGTTAAACTTTAATTATTACTCTTGAATTATAATATTCTTCTATTACTTTGTACAGGTCTAAATCTAATTCCGTATTTCTCTCTCGCTCTATTTTTCTCTCATCTCACTTGAAGTTTCTCTCAAGAAACGAGAAATTTCTGAAGTTTCTTAAAAGAAATGGTGTTTCCAAGGTCATCACACTCTGAGAGGAGAAGTTATTTAAATGATGAGATGTTGATGAATTTCGCAAAAATTTTGGGTAACAAAAAAAAAATATTTCAAAAATTTCTGCAAAATTTTCCAACGAATTTGAGTACACTCTAAAAAAAATATACTCATGGCAAGTAAAAATAGTACTTGCAGCCAGTACATCGCAAAAACTTGGATTGAGTAAATGTTTTTACTCGTTGCGAGTATAAAATAGGCTCCTCATAAGTATATCAGCTTGATCCCGAATATACTCATGGGAAGTATAAAGTATACTCAGTGCTAGTATACTTTATACTTGTGACAAGTACCTAACTAATTCTTGAGCTGGCATCATCTTGATACTTGCTACAAGCTCAGAGAGGACTGGTGGTAAGTATATTCGATCATCATCAAATATACTTGGGAGTAGTACTAAATATACTGGAGAGTAGTACTAAATGTACTAGAGAGTAGTACTAAAGATACTTGACTCAAGTATAAGTAGTACTCATATCGAGTTTTTTTTTTAAATTTATTCTAAGTATCGAATGTACTTGATGCAAGTCCGAAAAATACTCCCAGCGAGAATTTTTCATATTTTAATATTTGCCGCTTTCAAGTGCAAGGACTTAGAGGTGAAAGGGCGTAAGTTCCATTTCTTCTGTCTTTTCTTGAAATAACAAAGGCATATCTCCAGCATTTTGCATTGATATGGAATCAAGAAGGAGTTTTCCCAGTTTTTCGGGATTATCTTGGTGAATAAACGAGATAGAGCGAAATAGATATCAATATTGAATCAGGAGACAGTTTTTTCAGGTTTTCATTAAAATCTCGGTGAATAAGTGAGATAGAATGAAATGGACGATGATATGGGATCACCGGGGAGTTTTTTCCGTTTTTCGCTATCATCTCGGTAAATTAGCGAGATAGAGCGAAATGGACGTCAATTTGGGATCAGGAGGGAGTTTCTTCAGCTTATCACGATTATCTCGGTGAGTAAGCGAGATAGAGCGAAATAGATATCAATATTGAATCAAGAGAGAGTTTTTTCGGTTCTTCACTAAAATCTCGGTGACTAAGTGAGATAGACCAAAATGGACATCATTATGGGATCACCGGGGAGTTTTTTCAGTTTTTCGCTATCATCTCGGTAAATAAGCGAGATAGAGCGAAATGGATGTTAATATGGGATCACCGGAGATTTCTTCGAGTTTTCCGTGATTATCTTGGCGAATAAGCGAGATACAGCGTATGTTAATTTGGGATCGAGAGGCAGTTGATTAGATTTTTTGCGACTATAGCGGCAAATAAGTGAAATAGAGCGAAATGGACGTTAATTCGGGATCAAGAGAATATTATTTCATCTGAAAACTTCCTCATAATTCCATATGTGTACTTCGCTCTATCTCGTTTATTCACCGATCTAGTCGCGAAAAACTGAAAAAACTCCCACCTGATACTAAATTAACGTCCATTTCACCTTCTCCCGCTTAATTACAGAGTTGATTGCGAAAGTTGAGGAGACTACCTCCTGATCCCCTATTAACGTCCATTTCACTCCATCTCGCTTATCCACCGAAATAATCACGAAAAACTGGAAAAACTCCCTCCTGCTCCCATATTAATCTCCATTCCGCTCTATCTCCCTGATTCGCAAAGATAATCGGGAAAAACTGGAAAAACTTTCTCTTTCTCCAGAATTAACGTCGATTTCGCTCTATCTCACTTATTCACTGAGTGATAGCGAAAAACTGAAAAAACTCCCCGGTGATCCCATATTAATGTCCATTTCGCTCTATCTCACTTATTCACCGAGATGTTAGCAAAAAATTGAAAAAACTCTCTCCTGATTCAATATTGATATTTATTTCGTTCTATCTCGCTTATTCACCGAGATAATCACGGAGGGCTGGAAAAACTCCCTCCTGCTCCCATATTAACATCCACTCCGCTCTATCTCGTTCATTCACCGAGATAATCACGAAAAACTAGAAAAACTCCCCGATCATCCCATATAAAGATCCATTTCGCTCTATCTCATTTATTCACCAACATAATCACGAAAAACTGTCAAAACTCCTTCTTGATCCCATATCAACATCTATTTCGCTTATTTACCGTGTGCGAGACAGTACTTGTCACAAGTATAAAGAAGTACTTGTGATAAGTACAAAAAGTACTTGGGATAAGTACAAAAAAGTACTTGTGACAAGTACAAAAAAGTACTCGTGACAAGTACCAGACAGTACTTGTTACAAGTATAAGAAAGTACTCGTGACAAGTATTTTTTATACTCGTCGCAAGTATTTTTTGTACTTGTCACAAGTATTTTTTATACTTGTCACAAGTATTTTTTATACTTCATGTGTGGCCGTTGTACTCATGGTGAGTACCACATTACACTCATCGCCAGTATTTTTTTATACTTCTCACAAGTGTACTGTACTCAAGTACCAGCTTGTACTTGTCACTAGTATATTTTTTTTAGAGTGTACAGTTAACCCGTTATTTTTGTATCAAAGATGATATTCTTTCGAATTTTTCTGTATTCTGCATGATTTCTCATCATGCAGCTGATGACATATGACTTATCAATACACAGACAAAAATGTTTTCTTAATTTAAGAATATGCAGTCACTTAATTTAAGAATGTCCAGGTCACTTAAATTAAGAAAGAAAAAGTCACTTGATTTAAGTGAGAAAACTCACTTGATTTAAGTGAGTTTTACTTTCTTAAATTAAGAATGAAAAAGTCACTTGATTTAAGTGGGGAAAGTCACTTAATTTAAGTGTTTTTCCCACTTAAATCCAGTGACTTTTTCATTCTTAATTTAAGAAAGTAAAACTCACTTAAATCAAGTGAGTTTTCTCACTTAAATCAAGTGACTTTTCTTTCTCAATTTAAGTGAGAAAAGTCACTTAATTTAAGTGACTTTTCTTTCTTAATTTAAGTGAGAAAAGTCACTTTCTTAAATTAAGAAAGAAATAGTTACTTGATTCAAGTGAGAAAAGTTACTTAATTTAAGAATGGCAAGTCACTTAAATTAAGTGACTGCACATTCTTAAATTAAGGAAACATTTTTCTCTGTGTAATATGATTTTGAGTAGCCTTTCCATTTCGAAATGTACAAAAATAAGTAGCATGTAATCATTCGAATAAACGCCAAAACGCTAGTGATAGATTAAAAAAATAAATACATAAATACCGAAACTGTCTTAACAAAGCATGTCGTACATCGACTTTTTTTTTTGTAAATCTGTAAGTTTCACATTTTATCATTTGTTTATTAACGAGTTGTGATTCTCTAGACTGTACACAGGCCTCATAAATAAATGAACATCTAAAAAAAAAAAATGACTTATCAAAGTTACTGGAAATAGTAGTAGAGAGCCGGTGATAGGGATGAAACATCCAAAATTGGACAGAAATAACTGAATTTTCAAGAAAACCATACACTTTATCGATCATTTAAAAACTATTCCCGAAGAGAACAGAATTTCAACTAAATAATGAAAGAAAAAAAAATTCAATTGTCCATAGAATTATTAAGAAACTTCAATTAGAAGGTAGTCGTAACTATTTGCGTCTCTTTCTCCCTCGATCTCATGCATGTGATAGGAGATTAGTAATGTGAAAAAAAATCGAGAAACAAGCAAAAATTATATTCAAAGGCTGAAGGTATGACTTTCGAAAAGTTTAATCACTTTTTCGGGTAAATTGAAGCACGTTTTCCCAAATTATTAGCAAATAATTGCATACTAACCCGGAAATCTCCATTTTTTCCCGTTTTATTTACCGTACTCTGGGATACAAGCTTAAATAACGAATTGCCATGCAATATTCGTGAAGGTATCGGTAAAACGTGATACTTATACCTTTTTTCACCCTACTGCTACAAAATTACTATGTTTGTGACCGAACAGATGTTTTCGACTTTTTTATTAATTTTTTTTACCTAATTAAAAAATTCTGAAAATTAATCAGTTCAAATTTTATTATGTTTCAGATCCCAAGAGATTGAGAACAGCTTGAAAATAAATTTAAAAAAACGTGAGTGCTAATTGCTCGTTGAAGACAAAAAAAACATAAGGAATATCACTCATTTCAGTATCGCAAAAAGAATAATCTCTCACGTGTATAATTATTGAAATCAATTGTTAACAGATAGAGGATAAAAATTATACGTGAATGAGATTATAACATAAATAAAATTGAATCAAAAAAATTGGAATTACCGTGAATAATATAAATCTTCAAATGTGCACTACTCAACGTAAACAATGTTGGGTGAAGTGACATGAATGATTAAATCAACATGCAAGCAACTGACAAATTATTGACATGAAACTAACTATTTCAACCAATAAATATTGTTAATTCTCAAGAATATTCAGTAATAACGTAGAAAATCATTTTTAATAGGAAAAAAAAACATTTTTGTGACCAAATTATTTCGTGACTCATTAGTGTGTTGATAAACAATTAAATAATTACAAAATGAAGTTCATAACGTCAATGTTCGGTGTTGGATCACCGAAAAAAATGGGACGAGAGTACTTGAAAGTTGGGAGAAATGCATTACTTGGTATCAGACCAAATAGAGATGAAGAAATGTGTAAAGATCGTGTTCCAAGGCCACTCAATGTTATCATATCAAAAAAGGGCAAATTTCGTCACAGTGAGTTATTTTTTATTTATTCTTTTTTATGAAGTAAGTTAGATTTTCATGATTTAGATGAATAGTAAGGAATCCTCGAGCGTATAATCGACTTTTCGCCCTCTAGTGAGCATTCATTGACTCACTATGGAGGAAAGAATGGAAAGGGGCACTGAGCAAAAAATACAACATATTGTTTTTTCTCTTACACTCACACTCCATATCTGTACCTGACTGAATGAACGAATGGTTCCTGTTGGCGCTTAATCATTCTCTGATTACTTGAATATGTTTCTTCCATTATTTATAAATATCATAATCAATTACAGATTATTTCGATAATATCTCGGAAATTAGTGGACTCATCGCCATTAAACAAATAAATTTAATAATAAATTAATTTTTTATTAATAAATTTTTAAGAGAATCAAATTCCGGAAAAAATATGTAATGCGCAAGCAGGATTTGAACCCACGACCCTCTGATTACATGTCAGATGCTCTACCGCTGAGCTATTGCGAGACTATACAAAATTAAATTGAAAAGATTTTTTGATATTTCTTCATAAAATTCTGAAAAAACTGGGTTATATCATTGGTGAATTTTCTTTGAAATCAGCTCTTTTCAAATTCTACTCATTTTTAGTAACTCGGAAAATAAGAAAAGTGGAGTCTATTCCGTAAAAATCAACGGTTTATCACATGATACTGAAAATAACAGATATCTAACAATTTTTAGTTTTTTAAATCTTTTGTTGTACACACTAAATCATTTTTAATAGATGAAGAATACGTACATGGAGAAAATTCAAAAAACTATGAGCATTTATTTTCTAAAATTTTTTCTTTCTTTTTTTTTATTACTAAATTTTTTTCGTTATAATATTTTTTGTGCTAATTTTATTATCATTTCATAATATATCAAGGAATGATTTTTTTTTCAATTATTTTCCTTCGCAGAAATTAAATCAAATTAATTTCTTCTTCGTACATTTATCATTGCAATAAAGGTTACAGAGATTAATTTTTCGTAATTTTTATTCGACTGAAATTAATTTGTTCATTCAATTTTTCTTGATTCTGTAAAATAGTAGTTAATTTTACTGAAATTTCATCGACTAATAATCGTTGAATCAGTGATGCATTCAGTTTTTTTTTAACTGTGCTCATGAAGCGAGAATTATCCCGAGAATTTCTTACTTTTGGCTTGAAATGTTGGAGTTAAAAAAACATTCTCCAAGATTTCTCAGATGAGATAAAATTCACAGTAAATATATTATCGTTAATGCAGTTTCATAATGTAATCATTTAAAAAAGCTCAATCCAATTAGACGTGCAATAAATGATATTAATGAATTTTGGTAAATATTTCAAAATCAGAAGAAAACAATTTTTCAAAAAAACAAATTTCTCTATTTTTATAAAATCGGATCTTTATAAAATCTCGAAATATTTCATGAAAATTAATTTCATAAAATTATCGAGAATTAATGTCTATAAACATTAATTCGACTAGATTATTCCAATAATATAAATAAGTAAAAATGAAATCGGGGAGATCGAGGCAGAATGAACCTGCGGCTCAAAATGATTCGAGATTTTTTTATCCAGAATGCGTCTACAAAAAAATTTGAAAAAATTCATTAACAATCTTTGCATATCGGAGGATCTTCTCAAATTTTTTCAGATTTTTTCATGAAGTCGTTTACTTTGAAAAAAATGTCTGGATCATGTTTCCATGGAGATCCATTTTACCCCACTCTTCTCTGTGGTCTAAAATATATGTAGTTTTACCTCAACTTTTTCTTTATTTTATACTGAAGAATTACTTTCTTCTACGTCGCAAAACGTCATCTGATAAAAATACAATGATGACAGGTGTGAATGAGTGAGGAGAAAGAAACGAAAGAATCTCATTCTTTTTCTCTCATTTTTATCTGTTAAATTTTACTTTGGTGAACAGTTAGCCTTGACTCGTCCACGCAGTTCCAAAGAGATGCAGACAGATTTTTCATATTGGCTGTTTACCGCTCGTCTGAAGGAAAATTATTGTCTTTATTTCGTAATTATGTTACCGATCAACATTTTGGGAAGTCATGGTCATTGTTATGCAATATCTTTTTCTTCTCGGGAAGATAACGAGCTGGTCTGAGACAGGGAAAAAACCGGAATGAATGACCCAAAAATTATCCAGATTCTGGAATTTTGGTAAATAATTGTCTCTTGGATCATTAGCATACGAGATATAAATAAACTGTCGATTTCTCATCAATTCTTTCTTATTCACTCACTGGCATTATTCAATCTGAAAAACCTCGAATTAATGAAAGTGATGAAACAAAATGAATCATCTCAATAGAATAAGAAAAAGTGAATTCCAGAAAATCAGAAATAGGGAAAATGGGGCAAAATGATTGAGGATTTTTTTCCTGGTGTAAAGGACTTTGAGAAAAAATCTGAAGAAAATTGAGGAGATGCTTCAACATGTCTACATTGTTGTGCAATTTTTCCAAATTTTTTCAAGGGTCTTCACCAAAAAAAAAAGATTATTTGCAAAATTAATTCCTTTTTCACTCTATCACTTAATTTTTCAAAAAAAAAATGTCAATGATAAAATTGTGCATGAACCATTATTATTGCTACATTATAAAAACGTAAAGAGAATCAACTTTTCTTATCATTGCCTTTTTTTGCAAAAAAATAAATTACAGAATGTTGAAAAATGGTCGATGAAACCTCGAAAGTTGTCTCAACAGATTGTCGAAAAGTCTGTCTCAATTAAACCCAAATTTTTTCGGCCTTGCCAATGCCATCAACTTTCTTCTGTTTACATCCCACATATTCACAGTTTACCACGTACGGTTTTGCCCCACGCTAATAAATTAAAATGCATAAAAAAAATGAATAGTTAATGCAAAAAAATTTGCACTTTGTTTCCATATTATTATGACGTTCAGTGTCTTTTAAAAAAAAGAGTTGTGCTTCTTTAAATTTGATTTATTCAGTGAATTGCAGCATACTAACGTCACGATGAGTCGACGATAGACACTCGAATAAGTAAACTCATTGTCCATTCAAAGAGGCTGAGGAAGATCTCCGGAAGAATTAGACGAAAGTTGTAAATTATCCGATTGAAAAAAAAAAAAAAAAGATTCTCAAATGGAAAAAAAAACTGGGATTTTCGAGAATATGAAGAGATGGGAGTGATTTCATTGGAGATTAATTAATTGATAAATATGGTTTTGGAAGATATTTTAAAGCCGGAAGAGATACGTGCAGAAAAACACGTATGCGATCAGGATTTCATGATTTTTCAACGGAAATAATTTTATTTCGTGTAAAATTATGAATTATTCAAAGGTATTATGGTAAAATACATTTCATTGAATCTCACTATTACTTTACAATGATGTCATTATTTCTTAACAAGAAAAAAGTCAATGGAAAAAATAAAATTAGAAATACAAGTGATTAGTTGCAACAGAAGATTTTGTGTTTCTATAAAAAAAAAGAAAAAAAAATTATCATTGATTTACCGTTGAATATCGGAAATTATTTATTTCGACAATGAAATCACACTGCGTGTCAAAGCTATCTTACGTTAAATTCTCCTGACCTTTCCCAAGAATCGCGTCATCTTTCATATTGGATTATTGATGAAATTGTTTGAATTCTTTGCAAATAATTCGGTGGAAAGTGAAATGAAAGTGGAAAAAATTGAATTCGATGAAACATGAGTCGGCAGAATCAGTTGATATGAAATAATTCGTGGTAAACGTAAGAATCTACAATTTTTTTTTTAATATCTCCAAAAAGTGTGGAACTAGCTAGAAATTTTGCGAGATATAAACCCGAAATGATAATTTGGAAAATAATAAAAAGAACCAGAATTTTTTTCTTTAAAAAATTGAAAGAATTGTTCGAAAATGGAAATATACTAGAGTATTTTTTTAAAATTTTTTGCAAATATCTTCACTCCAAAAAAAAAAGTTCTGGCTCGGTCCAGTAACTTCTGGAATATTAAAAAAAATAATAAATACGATTTTTGGACTTTACTCTTCCTAAAAATTGATAATTAAAATTAATAAAAAAATAAAACTTGTAAATGTTACAAGGAATGCTACCGTCTTCATGTCTGAGTGTTGGTGCGTCTGAATTACAAAATCTCATCTGTCCACACATATTTTTTCTTCATTTTATCCATAAAAAGTTGCAAAACATTTGAGAAGTGTTCGCTATTATTCAGAAGACACTACGTCCATCGGTAGCTGCACCTTAGCAATACGCACCTCCAAGTGCAAATAGAGATAAGGTGAGAGGAGAGTGAAGAAAGGAAAGAAAAAATTAGTAGAAAAGGAAAAATTAACCAGAGGATTAGATAAAGATGGTATTAAATGTACATTCGTACGAGTAAATACAGATGCATGAGACCTCAAGACATTTTTGAGATCACTTTCACTCCTCGTGCATTCCGTTGATGCTGGAAGACCGAAGAGTGGAAGCAACTGATCATTTCGAGTACAACTAATGCGTACGCACTGGAACCGGTCCTCTACCAATCCCACTCTAGGAAATTAGTGAGGAAAAAAAATTAATTTTTTCCGTGTATATGCATTATTTGCTTTTTCTTAGAAATTAATTTCATATAATTAACATTAATAATATTGCCTTTATTCGAATTCGCATTGAGAGTCAATTGAATGTCACGTACGGTTTATAATTAAATTCGTGTAGTAACATATTTACAATTGGTAAATCAATGTTTCAAAAAAAAAATAATTGAATAAATGGTGAACTTTGTAAGAAAAATAATATGTGCTTTAAATTTTAATTTCATGAAGGATTAAAAGAAATGCGTGATCTTCAAACTTTGAATAGCATTAGAATTTCCATTAAAAAATTTTAATTTTCAATTTCAAGTGAAAAATTGAATAATATATAAATTTGAATTCCCATGAATTATTCAAGAATCCATTTATACACAAAAAAAGGAAACTACAGATGACATTCAATTACTTTCAGATCAGAGGCATTGAAAAAAAAAATCATGCAAATTAAAAGTTGGCTATAATTTTTGTGACGACTGCGGTTTTTTTATTGCTAAACATTAACTGCCTTTTAAACAAATAATCAAAAAATTGACGAGTCCATAAAACTATGGGAAATGGCGCAGTAATTTTATATTGATTATCGAAAATCACTCTGAATTTTAAAAAATACCCCAATAATGTGGACATGCTGGAGCATCTTTCAAATTTTTTATAGATTTTTTTGTAAAGATCTTCACTCCGAAAAAAAAACCCGAATCATTTTTCTCCAGTCTGCCTTATTTAATAATTTTTTCTTCCATTATCTCTAATTATGCATTGCATAATAAGCAATCTACAAATTTTATTATTTACGACAAACAAATTCTCCAGTTATTCAGTGCAAGTATTTTCCATGACGAAATGATCACAAATTACTTTACGTTTTATCCCAACTTGAAGATTGTTAAAAACTTTTTTTTTTTTCTTCAAAGATATCGTTATTGACATTCACTTGGTACATATCGTGTTAGAGTATTTCAAGAGAGAGAGAGAGAGAGAGAGAGGGAGTGCAAAAAATTGAGTTGACCGAGTACGATTATGGTGTATTTTGCAATAATTTGGTGTAATTTGAAATAGCCAAGGATTAACATACATGCACATTGGCATACACCGTCCCAATCTCTGCAGTTCATTGGGAGTAAAAATTCTTTCCCAAGTCCACTCTTGGCCATGAACAGCATATTTCCATGATCACCTCTAATTATACATTTAAAAAAAAAATATGTTGACACTTTTAGTTGCAAAAGAGAAGAAAGAGAATAATTCACCTGATGTTGTACACGCTTCGATGGAAATCGTGCAAATTGAAAGAATATGTTGAACATTTTCCATTTCACTGTTTAAAAGTCAGTGCGTTATCAAACCAGTTTTAACAACTGTTCTAATTTAGAATTGGCCTGAATCTGCCGTTTAACTGAGACACACAGACACACATTTATCGCAACAAACATTCACGATTAAGCAGGTTCACGTGTATTTCTATCATTTCTCCTGAATAATCCGTTGGTTTTTCGAACATATCCCGGAAACTAAGCGAGATGGAGCAATGCTACCTTGTTTCTTTTTTTGAACTCTTGGAATTCTCTATGAAAAAGGATTGAGGTAAAATCAATCGCTTTATTTCACTTAGTTTCCACCCCTGTTCTTGCCAAGACCGTCTTAGGAACCACATAAAACTTATTTTCAAACTGCAATGTTTAACTAGTGGAGAAATTTCACATTGATCTATCATCTAGAAATTGAAATAATTTCCACGTGAGATACGCGCGAATCTCTTTTATTCATCGATAGTGATTCAATTCGCCCCGATAATTATCAATTATTCTCTCAATCACGAAAAAACATCGATCAAGAGATTATTCGACTCGTATTATTCGACGCCCCAGGTGTATTGCCACCTGTAACGCGAGATAAATCGGAGAAAATTGCCATTTTTTCGACAAAAAAAATTCCATTACCATATTAGGCCTGAATTTTTATTTCAATCAATTAATGAAAAAAAAAAACATTGCAAAAAAAAAATTTCCTCAACTTGCCAGCACTTCACGGCCCATTACCGATTTATCCATTCTTTTTTTTTCTTCTTTATTTCTCATTTTTATTACAAAATTAAAAGTGATGAAAAAAAAAAATAAAAGAATTTATTTACGCACCCGAAGGGAAGTAGAAAGTTTTGCAATAGTTTGAGACAAGTTGGCCTTGATACGACAATTCATCTTCACTCACTCACGATGGGGGCAAGAGTTACTCGGTGAGTGGCGCACATACAGGTGGATATGCACTACGTTACCGTAACGATGATGAGGATCATGTCAGAGACGTCACTAAAGAGGTCGAGTTTATGCCAAGTTGTATATAATAAAAGTGTAAAGAAATGATCACTTAAGAAAGTTAGCTGTGAAGATAAAAATAATTTTTTTTTTTTTAATAATTTAGCACACGTTAATTATTCTTTATTTATTTTGTTGAAAAAGGATTATCCCGTTTTAGAAAGACTTTTTCATTGTTTTCTCCAAGATCCTGTAATTATCGCGTTATTTTTTTTGGTTTAGTCTGAAAGAAAATAAAACGCATCCTGTTGTTAACGACAGACAAAACTCGTGAATTGAACAACAAAAAAATAAATAAAATGGGAGGAAAGTACTTGCGGTATTTGGCACGTGTCCGTGGCGGCAGATTTGTAAAAGCGTTCGATTCAATTTACAGTGGTCATCAGCCTCGATAGCAACCGGTTGCGCAGGAGGTCTTGTCTCGTTTAGTTTAGGTGAATTCTTCGATGTTGTTACTCATCATTCATTCCATTATATTTACTATTTATTTTTACCATTGAGTGCGAGTAAACTCCTGTAATCCGATCTACATTCCAGAAATTGTCACTGATAAAAAAATAAATTGTAACATTTTTGAAGAAAGACTTTCTACTACTTTACGCATGACAGCACACGCACCTTTCTGATATTTATGAATTCAGTAGACAAGTAGTAAGGCGATATTAATCAAATTCATTCTGGAATGCATTTTTCAGATTGAATATCTTTTGAATTTAGTAGAGCACTAATTTGAAAAAAAAACATCTCAAGAGACTTTAACTTTCTGAAAATATTACTAATGAATTGAAATTTAGATATTCAATTAAATCATCACTTCATTAAATTCACCCCTGTTATCCATTTTATTCGAATAATTGGAGTTGGAATGAATCAATTTCCATTTGGGGGGGGGGGGGGGGGGGCAAAACGGTCGGGGGTTTTTTTTAATCAAGGCCTTCATGTAAAATTTTGAAAAAATTACGGTACAATATAGACATACTGAAGCGTTTTCTCAATTTTTTTCAAAATTTTTCATAGATTTCTGCACTTTGGAAGACACTTTAGGTTCATTTTACCTAAGCCTCTCCTATTCAGGAAAATAATGATAATAATAATAATAATAAATTCCAGTAGAATTTAACTTCAATAAATTGCACAGAATAACTCATCCCAGGGGATGGTTGATGATCAACAAAATGAAATTGATCGGGATAACATTACATACAGCCACGGCTATCAACTTAACTGGGTCAGTCACGAGCGAGTGATCTACTTGCTTATTCATTACCTGCTATACTTTGTTAGGCACTTTATTCATCGGATTTCTTAAATAGAGAGCTGTAGTCTCCGCACTGTTGAAGATGCAATGGAAAAAACAACAATTATTCGAAAAAAAATCTGTTTCTCTTTTTTTAGTTCCATTGAAGAACACTTAATTTCATGAACAATTAAATGCATAAATTGAGCTGAATGTCAGAAAAAATTAAATGCCCGGAAATGGGCAGAATATCTTAGCATTTTTCCACATCAAGCAAATATTTTATTGATTTTTTCAATGAGCGAGTCGACTTTTTTTCACCAGAAAAAAGGAATTTAGTATACGGCAATCAAAGGAATGACCATTAAATCAATAAAAAAAAAGGAGACGAATTAATTTATCACTGGATCGATTGACATTGAGACGAACCAGTGGAATAAATATGACAAACAAGTTTTTTAAGCCCAACATACTTAAAATTAACTATCTTTGTTGTCTCAAGTTCACTTGGTACTTTTTTCTCTTCATACTAACCCCTTTCATCCTGTCCTTATTTATTGAGGAATTCTACCCTCAAGGTGTTCCAGATGTACTCAACTACCTCGAAGGACACTCTCTGCATTCTCCAGTTTCCTCTTTCTCCATGCACCTTAAAAGAGAATCGAACATGAAGGCGATCTGATATCGAAAAAATAAATTTAAACACTCTCGAATATGTTGTTTGTACAGCAAAGTGCTGAGTTTCAAGGACATTCTGCCAATTTTCCGGTAGATTAATTAACAAATTGTGAAAAAAATTCAAAGAAAAATAATTAATTTCTCATGTGTTCCTCAGTCCAGATTAGATTTGAAAAAAAAATATGAGAATCATGGCCTTCGCAAAAAAAATTAAAAAAATCACCGATCAATGGAGATATGTTGGAGTGTCTTCTCATTTTTTTTCAGATTTTTTCACATAGTCCTTCACTGTGAAACAAAATCCCGAGTCATTTTGCTCCAGTCTCCATAACTTGATGAATCATTTTGCCCAGTATAATTGAAAGAAAAATACAAGCGAATATTTTTTTGTTTATTTTTTCACATCATTTATTGTCATAATTGATGAATAGTGCAATAGACTCATACGCATAATTTATTGTTCGAAATTTTAATTTGTCGGAAATATTTTCGTATCGAAATCTCTGAAAATTCACCGCGTGGAGGTGAGTTTAATGCTTGTTAAGAGAACGCTCAGAGCAAAGGCTAACGATAATTGAGATGAAAATGAATGTGATAATTATTACGAGGCACGTTAACATTCAGAATGAATTAATATGAAAAGTAGAGAGAAAGAGAGAGATAAAAAAAAACTTAGAAATGAAGATTGAAAATTGCTCAGTAATGCATCGCTAAAACGGCAATCATAACGGTTAACGAATGCTATTAACCGTCAAACCCATAATAATTTTTTTATTATTCATTCTCATGTGTTTATATCTACTGCAGTCTATCACAAATGTACCTATTATTTGCGGTTTATTCAGCCAACTACTTTCTTCTCCACAAGTGGATATAATATTTAGTATACATTCTCTCTTAATGTAAATTCTACCAAACATTTCCGCATTGCTGAAACAATAAATTTTTCTTCCTCTCTCTTCTGAGAGCAGAGTGTGTAAAAAAAAAAAATTTCATTTTTCCAAATTTCCCAAATTTTCTCCCTTAAAACATCAAAACCAGTTTCACCATGTGGAGAAACTCGAAAATTAATAATACATTAATATCTATAAATATATATCGTCGTCGTAGAGCAAAAAGGGTGTAAATAGTACACATTTCCTATTTCGTTATGCCCTTTTCGCTCTCGGACCACGATATGATATTTGTGCAACGTATTGATATTTAGTTTACGTAATAAGTTTTCATTGAACTTCTCAGTAATAATATTGAAATTCAGTTTCGGTGACAGTCAATTTAATCTCAGACTATAACATCTCGGTAAAAATATCTCGTTTATTTCATCTCATGGAATAATATCTCATGATAAAAACATCTCATGTAGAAGATCTCATGACAAAAATATCTCAATACAAAAATTTCTCATGACAAAAACATCTCAATACGAAAATATCTCATGACAATTTCATCTCAATTATAATATGCTGTACAAAAATTGCATTAAGTAAGTGTTTTTATAGAAAATATATATGGAAAAATATCATTGTTATTTTTCCCAATCAAATGAGAAAACATTATTTTATAATGATAAATTATACGCGATTCCCCTTAAGTACGTTAATTTATCCGCAGTATTATGATATTCAGAGACAAGTCGAAAAGGATAAATACTAAAGAATGACTACACGATTTTCACAATACAACGGTGAATGACAATGACAATTATAGTGAAAGAATTATGGAAGAAATATGAAATTGCAAGTTTACATTCAGTTTCAAGTGGGCACTTCAGTCCGCGGTGAGGAACAAAACGGGGCGCAGGGACGAATTGGGTAAAAATGCAGATTTGCCCTCATCCTAGAATTCAAATAATTATCAAAGGTAAGTCTTCGGAAAAAAATATGGTATGCGCCAGCGAGGATTGAACTCACAACCATCAAATTACATGTCTGGTGCTCTACCAATTGAGCTATTGCGAGTTCCGATATTACCCTTCAAATTTCTGACTCTTATATATTACATCATTTTCATCACCTCCCTTCCTGAGGCAAATTTTAAATTAATTTTGAATTAGTTTTTATGTTGGGCTTCATTATACACATTTACAACAAATCGTATGAGAGAATGAACTTCTAGGCTATCTACAATGAGAACATTTTTCGAACTGTGGAACTAAAAATAGAGCATGAAAGACCTTGACTATGAAATATACACTGAGAGAAAAAATATATTTTATTGAGAAATAAAAAGATTGAAAATTTCCAATATCACGTGAACTTTAAATTGAATATAAATGTCATTATACTGAGGGAAAAATGCTTTTTCCCAACAATTGAAGTTCTTGAAACTGAGAAGAGTCAATAATTATTAATTTTTAGAAATTAGTAGGTTGAAATTAATTCATTTTTATTACTTATTTAGAACGAATTGAAGATTTTTCAAATTGATCATTCTATTGCTCGTTCCAACAATAAATATACTCTTTTCAAAGAAAATTTTTTACGTCAATCAATAATTTGATCAAAAAATTCTTTTTTTTTCTTCAATTCAAAGACAAATTTTCTCAATAAAATCATTTTTTTCTCTGAGTGTAGTATTAATGAATATCACTAACTTCAAGAATAAATAACGTTTATCAAGTATAACTATCTAATAGTAAGCATGACTATAAGCTGTCGATTCTCGTTACAATTCCAGTTGCGATTATTAATTCAAGACAGTTCATTTTAATTATCAAGAAATAGTTATGCTAGTAGGAAGAAATCTTCTCAGTGTAGTGATCTAAAAATCGGTCAAACTAGATGAAAAAAAAAGGATTTCGTTAGCACTGCATCAATTTCTCGACAAATTACAAACAGTCCCGAAATCATTCGAGAGACAAAATTGCGAAAACTCGTCTCCGAGCGTTCCGAGTAAACCCAGACGAAAAAATCCACGTGCAGTGATATAAAAAATTGACATTACACGAAACAGACATTGTAACATCATCTTTTCAGTAAATTTTCTATCCTATCAATAGCAACAGTCAATTACTTTCGATTTCATTTAATTTTAAATTATTTCTTTCTTTGCTTACATTATATCAGCTTCGTTCGAAATTAACCGTGGATGTAATTAATGAATCCTGACAACGAATCTAGTTTCCTGAAGAAGACAAATGCGTGAACGAATGGGTATAAGGGACGCTAACAATTCAATTATGAAATTAAAAAAAAAATAGAATTTTCATTACTTCGAGGGCATATTGGTATCAGTTTGACGATTTAAATGACATCGAATGTATTCACATGTAGAATATGTTCATTTCTATACTGGAAGAAGTGAATTTATTTCAAATTCGTGAGGAACGTGGAAAATATTCTCGATTTTCATTTGTAATTTTTCTGACGATTCTGCGTATGGAATCATTTCTTTTGCATGGATTTCTTCTTCTTCTTCTTCATTATGGCTCCGACCATTCGGTCATTCAGCTGTTATTACATGAATTTGTTTATCATTTATTGGTTAGATCATAATGATAAATGGGGGTTTTCAGTTAAAATGACAGATATTTTGACAGAATCTGAGTGCTTAGTTGCGCTTTTTCAATGTGTACTTTTTATTATTCAAATTAACTGATTATTTATGAATCGCACTCCATGGATCAAATTGCATTGACACAATAGGAAATGTAAAGTTCAGCATTTAAAAAAATTATAGATTTTTCCTTCGTGGTTTACGAGTTGAAATGAATTCATAACTTCCTGTAGGAAAGAGAGACTTTATTTTCAACTCATGATATAGATTTCAGTTGCGAAGTGGTGAAGGAATTTGAGTCGTAAAATGGCAATTCCACAGAAATCTAATTTCACGCTTCCTCATGTGATTTTACTCAAACTGAGCAGTAGGAATATTGAAAAAACTAATTTTGGAAAAATCAAATATTTATAGTTCAGAAGGAGGGATGGATGATTTCAAGAGCTCGAAATTTAGTATAGAGGTGAAACAATGTATTCAAAAGTAAATCCACGAAGATAGATGAATAGGAAAAGAGAAATTAACGATAATAATTCCAATAGTTTAGTAGCGAATTGGTGAAGGGAGTTGAATTGTCAAGGAATAATTTTATAGGAGATACCCATCACAAGAGACCTTAGGTTTCCAGAAGTATTAGGCTCATAAATAATTATTGATGCCGGAAAATTTGCATAAAAGATATTCAATTTTTCAAAAAATATAAAGTGTTTAATTCTTTTTCTTATATTGATAATGGTTATCTGCCGCGATAACTTTTTGGGTATGCATGTATTGAGGAAATGAAGTCAAGTCTTTTGTACAATGATAATGAAGAATTATGAGAATATTTTTCACATGACACTACAATTTTATTTCTACATCGAAAGGTGAGAATGTTTCCGTGATTCATGAGCCACGTAGAAAAAATTTGTATTTTTTTTTTTTGGTCCTTCGTTTTGAATTCCCTGACGTCTCTAACGATGAGCCTTGAAAATTAGTGATATTATGAAGATGATTGATTTTCAAAAATTGTATTGAGAAAAAATGAATTCACTCCATTTTTAAAAATATAGAATCTTGAATATTCGATTTTGTAGTGAAAAAGGTTTGATGATCCAATAAAATAATAACCAATTTTATTTCATTCACTTTTATTCGTTTTTCGGCCTGCTACATGATGGGAGAATTATATTCCTGTTCTACATTTCGGGAAAAGGTTTTGATATGCCCAGCAACTCTCTTTGCTTTGGTCCTCATAGGAATTATGAATATCGTCCTAGAGTGAAAAGGACGTGAATAATACACATCTTCTATCTTGTTACGTCCTTTCCGCTCTAAGATAGACAAAGTCTATTGAGATAGATAGTTATAATGGATAAGGATTTGCCGAATAAAGCATCAAATAATGAAACTATATATTCATTTATTAGCGATTATCATTGAAAGAAAATACAGAAAATTACATTTTTTTCATTACCATTTCTTCCGAGAATGTGATACATCAATGATGATTTTTTCAAAGAAAAAATTTTGATGTAGTGCATATTGATTTGATACTATTTTTAAAATTACATCAAACATAATTTTAATAAGATTATTTTTAGCTCGTTAACAGCAATGAAGATATGCGATAATTTTTTTTTCAAAACTAATTCTTCAATTATCCAGGGCTCTAAACCCATATTCCTTCCGAAAACCCAGACGGAAAAATTCAAAGGAACAGGATTCAAACAAATGATCGATCTGAATTATTTTCTTTTTTCTTCATTTTTCAATATATTATTTTTGCAACAAGGGAAAGAAAAATTATGTTTCTACTAAGTTTTCGCTCGGTTAAAACCATAGTTTCCCTTCGCCCCTGCAACGAAAAAAATGTATGCACAACGGAAGGGAGATCGTAAACTTCGACAAAAAATTTCGCCTGATATGATATGAATGGAGTGAGACATTGACCATTCCCTTCCTTGGTGCATAGAGCACTATTTGGACAATATTTCGGGAGGATGATCATGTTCTTCAGATGAGGATTCAGATGAGGATTCAGATGAGGACTCAGATAAGGATTCAGGTGAAGATTTCAATAAGGATTCAAGTGAGGGTTTAGATGAAAATACTTTTGGATCTACGGAACTGTCGAATGCAACTCTTCCGGTTAGAACTTTATTTCCATTCTCACCCACAACATCCAGGGAAATACGATGTGGCCCACGATTGTTAGAATATCTCGATAGGTGAATTCTAGTGCATTCTCCATTAGCGAATATCCCATCAGGAATTCGTACTTTGCTCTGATGAAACAAGAATAAAATGATTAGTGGCAATAGTAGTTGATAAATCATAATTCGTTGTAATCATCTAGAATTGATTGGGAAAAATATTTCATATATGATAAAATTAAGTAGAATACATAATTTGAGGATAATAATTATCCCTTCAACTATATTATCTTCCAGATATGTAGATACCATACGACTTTTCATAATGAAAGTAGGATAGTTGAGGACAAAATTATTACCGGTATTTCCTTCAAAGAGTGTTTCAGTCCCAAATATCTTCGCACAAGTCGAGTCAACACCTTTCGTATTTTTTCGTATGGTTTGAAAATTTTCAAAGCACCCTCATCCAGTAGCTCCCATTCCTGAGAATCCTTGATCTGCCTCTCCAATTTGAAATTCAACTATAGAATAAAAAAATTGATTCACTCTAAATTTAATAGAAATATGAAATTCTTAATATGAAACTACAAGAAATCCAATGAAAATTTTGATAATTCCCCCTTATTCTGAAATATACTGAAAAAAAAGTGCTGAATGGAATTAGAATTTTGTCTCTTGCTTACATCAACACAATAGTAGCCAAATTGTGGGAAAGAATGAATTACTTACAATTAAATCATGATGTGGATTGATTAACCAATTCACATACTGATGCCACCCATCAGCCGTGATATCTCCGACACCTTCTACCATCTCGTTAGGGGGGATCTCCAAATTTTCACGCGTGATACTCACACAAATGGCTCGATTTCGTCGGGGACGTGGCCTCTAGAAACAATGAACGAAAAACCGTGTTTCTAAATTTCAAATTTTAATAAATTTATATTGATGTAAAATATAATATTATACCCGACGATTATTCTTATTCTGTCTGCCACGACGATAGGATTCTGCCGATTCCAGAAAGCTCCAGAGAACACCAATCAAGAACAAGTGTGCAATAATATTCATATTGGCGCCTGATATTACAACTAGTGAATTTCCTTTCGGCCATTCTTCTTTATATACCTTCAAAAATATGTATCTCAACTGTCCCATGTGTAAACTCTAGGTGGAACATGACATTAGGTATAGTTTTATCACCTTACGGCAATGTCACGACTGACAAATATGACATAGATCAGTGTGAGCTAAAGGGAGCTTCCTATTTCCTGAAAATATTTCGAATTTCGTCTTCCTCTCTTTTCATATTTCTATTTTACATTTCGTAGAATTGTTTTCTTCATGAAAACTATTTTCTATAATTCTGAAATCTTGCTTATAATCATTTCTTAAATGAGGAAGTTTCTCATCAGTTTTTTCATACAACCAATATTTATAAGCTTCTTCTTCTAGAATTCTAGAATAGAATTTTATAGAAATTATCTCAACTGATAATTTTTTTGTAGAAAAAAAATGGTAGTGATTAGATATGTGTAAATGTATATTTTCTAAAATAAAATGACATTTTTTTCATGTTCCCTTATTGATTTGGTTTCTATGCAGATAATTTTTATGAAATGGGGGAGAAAAAATGCGAATTATTGATAGTATTTTTTATGAAATAAGAATTTTGACAATATTTCTTTATTATAAATTTCAATTTTATAGGAAAAATTAAAAACGAGAAATAATACCTTCTTTCAAAAGAATTATTTCTACTATTCGGTATCAATTTTTATTGAATAATTTTACTCATAGGATTCTCATGATTCTGTTGATTGAGATAATTAATTTATCACAAATTCTATGCCCCATAATTACAATTAGGTTTTGGACTTATAGCTCTCAAAAGAGATAATCCATTATAAAAAATTATTATTTAGAAAAAAAGGTTTATTTCCAACTCTCAAGCTACATGGAAAAAATTTATAAATTTTTTAAATGTGATCCAGTGCGATGGCATGACTTTATTGGTGATTGATCGTCCAATTTATATTGTAGGATACGGATGGAAATAGTTCAATTACACGATTCACTGAGGGAAAAAAATGATTTTATTGAAAAAATTTGTATTTGAATTGAAGAAAAGAAAACGAATTTTTTGATCAATTAATTAATTGACGTAAAAAATTTTCTTTGAAAAGAGTATATTTATTGTTGGAACAAGCAATAAAATGATCAATTTAAAAAATCTTCAATTCGTTCTAAATAACTAATAAAGATTGAATTAATTCCAATCTACTAATTTCTAAAAATTAATAACTATTGACTCTTCTCAGTTTCAAGAAATTTAATTGTTGGGAGGAAGCATATTTCCCTCAGTGTAATGATATTGATATTTAATTTAACGTTCACGTGATATTGGAAATTTCAAATCTTTCTATTCCTCAATAAAATATATTTTTTTTCTCAGTGTTGAATTCTATGGGTGAAAAGTGATTCAGTCAACACCAAAGTATCTATAATTTTTCGTCACAAGCTGCCTCATGCCCCAATTCAATGCAAGTTTATGTATTTCACAATATAAATTGATTGATCAATGACAGCTTAATTCATCTGAATAAAATAGATTCTACACTCAAGGGCCTCAATCAATGACCACAAAAGAAAATCAAGTAGATTTTCCACGTGTCTTACCAATTCGAAATGAATTCTCCACTTCCGATACATTACTAAAAAATATGATGCGATATGCAAAATATTCTCATAAATTTTCGAGCGGATTTATTCGAAGCTATTTGTGCGATTCCCTTCAACGAAATCATTTAAATGAAGAAGAAATCGAATGAATATATTCTTGCATGTATATAATTAGCCGGAAATTTTATTTATCTACGAAATAAACCCTAAAAACGAAAGATTAATTGAAAATTGAAAAATTTTCATTGTTCTTTACATTCTTTCAAATCTTGAAGAATTTGAAGAAATTTGAAAAATAATGAAAATTTTCAATTTTCAATTAATTTGTCGTTCCCACGGCTCATTTCATTCTTCATTACATTATTTATAGATTCACTTTATCAGATTTGAGAATTTCGTCTTGTATAAATTGTTATTAGAATTTTATACAAAAATTCAACTTTTTTCGTGATTGTACTTCCTGATTATCCTTGAATGAACGTGATGATTTACAGGATTTAATCCCCAGAGTTAGAGTATTTTCCGTTGAAAAATACGCCGATTTTTTGACAAGAATTGAAAAATCCAGAAACTTCATTATCCAAGGATAGTTTTTTTCCATCCAACAGAAGGTCAATGTCACGCCTCAACGAGCCAGATAAAAAATATGAAATCTTTTCCATCCATCGTATTATTATTTAATTGTCTACCACAAAAACAAAGTAAACTGTATTTGACACTATATTCCTTTCATTATCTCATTTAAAACTCTCCATTCATTCTTTCTTCACTATAAAACTCAGATTTATCCTTTCACGGATGTATAAACACGCCATTCTCTTTTGCCCGTGTCATTAAGGCTTCGAAGAAGAGAAAACTAAAAACAAAAAAACTAGACTAAATTCCGTTCGATTTTATTCCACTTTTTTCTAATATTCTTCCTCCTTTTGTCATTGAAATAAATATTCGAAGGAAATTCACGTTTTCTTCTTTTTGGTGTTTATCTGACCAAAGCAACATTTACCAATGGTACACGCGTTCTTTCTCCCCCTTTTTTCTTGAGAAAGGAGAGATCACGACTGAGTTACGTAATTTTAGTTCTGTGCAATGACTCGATGCGTATAACAGTTGCTGTAACACTTGCACCAGTGTCTTTTCGCATAGAATCCAAGCGTATTTACCAAGTACAAAATCAATTGAACACATATATATATACAAGCATAAAAATTCCTTGCGTAATCTCTGTCATACCGGTCTTGTTTTATAATTAATTGACCCAATTCATCGAATCTGGAAAGGTGTGTGGATGCAATGTAACTTCTCTGGGTAATTGGGTCAAGATCTCAAAAATTCTCTCATGCATGCAATTATCGTCAGAATTTTCATTCTCGAAGGGTATTGATTCATCCACTCTTCCTGATAGCATGGCGAGTGATTTATTTCAAGTAATTCAAGGACACTCGGAGACTTTTTGGATGACAAAAAAAATTGCCAGACTAAATAGGATGTGAGAACCGGGATTCCCTCATGAATATTTTATTTATCTCGTCTCGGGTATTATTCACAAGGTCTTTGACTCGTTCATAATACTAGAGTATTTTTTGGGATTGAGATACATAGAAGAATGAGACGATTGGAATTTACAGATATTCAATTCAATGAGTGGACTTAATTGCAATGAATGGAGTAACAGCTGGACAACTTGGGCTTTCAGAAAATCATTTCTTTTTCTGCAATGATTGATTGTCATAATGAGAATGAGTGTTTAATGATGATGCAGTCGATCCTTGAAACATCTGTCTCGGGCATATAGTCATTTAGTTGAGAAAAGAGACACGAGGATTGTATTTTCAGTAGGAGAGATCCAGGCTGAGTGGATCTGCGTGGCAAAATGAACCGAATTATATTTTAAAGAATTCAATCTGGAAAAATTACCCGACAATTTAGATATATTGACGTATCTTCTCAATTTTTTTCAGATTTTTCCACTGATTTCTTCTGTCTAAAAAAAATTCCTGGATCATTTCGCTCCGTCAGTCCATTTTATCGCCCCTTCCTCATATTTTTTGAAAATCTTGGTAATTAATGGAATTGCGAGAATTTGGGCGAAGATTATTGCCTAATTTTCTCGAAAAATTTACGATCAAGCTTCCGCCCCCAAAAAATCCTGTTTAACTTCAGTAGAAATACAAAATACAAAATTGAATTACAAATCCATTTCTCTCATGGAGCTTCGATATTTTTTTTTTTCTTGAATTTTCTCATCATAATGAAAAAAAAAAAAAAATTTCTCATCATCAAAATTATGAGAAGAATCTCAAAATATGAAAATTAGCTGTGCTATATTCATCATGCCATCAATGGAAGCCTAAACATCAAATCAAAAAGACGCGAATGAATTAAAAATGTATTTTCATTGTATCATCACAAGACCATGATCTCCAAGATTATCATCAATTTCCACAGATGGTAAGCACTCGGACACGGTCGACTTTCTCGTAACTCTTACGTTTTACCATTCAACTTTCCTTCTACAAACGATTATGGCAAATTGATTACACTGTATTCTCACATAGCATTTTTTTCCGGCTCTTCTCTGTATTATTGAAGGCAAACTCAACAAGTTCGAGTAATTCATTGAATTAAACCTCTGAAATCGTTTTTGGAAGCGAAAATTATCTCACCTTTACTCGTTAAAGTTTATTGACATTGAAATAAACTGACTGCTAATGAGAACTTCTTTGAAACGTCAAAATCGAATGAATCATCTTCCAAAAGATTTCATTCAAGGATGCAGTTCTGCCGAACAAAATCACGTTCGAAAGAATTCCTACGAATTGAAAGTTAATTATTTTATGAATAAAAAGAATTATTTCATTTAATTTGAGGGAATTTGAAAAGCTGCTGACCAAATGTTTTGATTAATGGAAAGTTCAAGTTTATAAATTATGTGAATTTTAATGTGAATTTTCTGATGATTCCAGTGAGAATCTGAGGAAATTTCAGACGGAAATTAAGTGCCAAAATTGATTTTTTGTAATTTTTGAAAAGTTGTATTTTTTCTGAAAAATTGCACTTTTTGATCCTAGCAACGTGACCAATAAAACGATTGGTCGTAAATATAAGATGCAATTGTTTTCCATCAATTGCTCTAAAATAAGAATTATCTATTTTTGAGGCTCTCATTGGACAAAAACTGATTTTCATAAAATAATTTATAAAAACACCTCAAAAATTGATATTTTTTTTTTTCGAGTTCGGAAAATATTTAACTCTCCCAAAAATAGAAAAAGTTTTGCTGTCACTTCTTGACGAAAAAAGTCGAATTTTCTGAAACAATTCCCAAAAATCAATTGTAGCATATATTTTTCACCGAAAATTCCCTCAACTTTTCTATGGAATCGTCCGAAATTTCATCTCAAGCTACTTCATAAAAATCTTCATTTTATCCCAACTTTTCCCAACATATTTTGATATTGAATTTTTAATAACAAATTCAACAGGAGAGTATCAACGGAGCTACTAATAAATCTACACTGTTAGAAAAAAAAGGAAATTTCATAGACAATTCAATGAGAATTTTCATAAACTTGATATTGAATTTTTTTTTTATGGGAAGATTGTTATTGAATCCGTGAGTTTCAGAGGAAATTCAGAAGAATCCATGACTTTTAAGTAGAATTGACATGAAAATTCTACAATTTACTTGAATTTCCAATTGAATATGAATATTCAGAATCAAAATGACTTGAATTTTCATTTTTTCTTTGAATTTTCCTATTTTTACTAAATTTTCAAGAAACAATTGAACTGAAATTTACAAATTTCATTGATATTCAGACGTGAAATTATTCGAAAATCGATTATTTATTAATTTTTCAATAACGTAATTATTTGAAATTTCAGTAGAAATGTGACTTGTTAGAAATTTCCATGATTTGGCACGGAAAATTCAGACGAAAATTTTTAACAATGTAACCGAATGCAAAAATTCACTTAGGTCTATAATAGAGTGATCCTTAAAGTATATCATTATTTGTTGTCAAGGGGCTGCACGGAAAAAAAAACGTTATTACTTTTTGATGAGAAAATACCAGCATTCTATCATGAAATAATCCACCAGTCTGTGGTCTAGCGGTATTCCCTCATTTTGTCCATTCTCTCTCTTTCTTCTCTCTTTGCCCCTTAATTTTCGTATTCACAGAGCGGTGAGGGAATCACTGGGCTTGATCATATGTACTTGAGGGGTAATTTTGCGAGGAATTTTTCTCTCTGTGATTCGCTTCCGGCTGAATAAAAAAGCACATGTAATGAGTAACAGAGAAGAATGAACGAAGTGGAGGAGAAAGCGATTTGAAGAAAAATTAATTCACTGAAGAAAAAATTATTTCCATTAGTAAATTTTTTCCCATCTTAATAATCAATGATAATGTCTGGAAACTCGATAAAATCCATTAATTTTATTGTCTCGATAAATTCGCAGCATCTAAAACTCAAAGATGCATGAAGAAACGGATTAATTTTCAATTTAAAAATAAATAAAATATTAATGATTCCGAGGAATTTTCATCATTAAACGTCAACCTCAATAAACAATTCTCGTCCTCGTTACTTCAAAAAAAGAGGACAGAAAAAAAAGACATTACAACATGTAACAAAAACCTTTTGACCCTTTGAGTTGTCTCAGTGTTCAGATGGCCTGTGAATGTTTTGTATTGCAATAATAGCTGACATCAATTTTTACATGTGCGAATAGACTTTATGGGCATTGACCTTATATACTGGTTAAAAGCCAAGGATTCCTCTCAATCCTCATTATTATTATTATTAATCCTCATTTGTACATCAATATTAATCTGAGGAAAAAAATCAGATTGTCTTGATGAATACAGTGGATAATTCAGTAGCGAAGAGGTCGAACAAAATAAGTGGATTTTTTCCACAATTATTATTTTTTTTTTCGAAGATATCTTGGAAAAAAATCGAGACAGCAAAATTCTTGTAGAATATGTTTCATAGTTTTTGAAATTCTCTGCAGAAAAGGTTTTCACCAAAATTACGTTATCTCGATTAGTTTCCTATAGTTTTGGATATTCTTCAAAAAATATTGACAAAAAATGAGAATCATTTTGCTTTAACCCTTCACAACTGAATTGTATCTATTTGTATTCGTAGGGGAGAGTGGGGCAAAATGGACCCTCATTGTAACATGATTAAGGAATTTTTTTTGGAATGAAGGACTTGACGAAAAAATCTGGAAAAATTTGAGAAAATCCTCCAAGATAAGGATATTGTTTGTAAATTTTTTCAGATTTTTTGAAGCAACCGCTGCTTTTTAAAAAAAATCTCGAGTCATCTCATCTTTTAGGTCCATTTTGCCCCACTCTCCCCTATTTGTATTTGCCTTTATTCAAGACCCAACAGCTTTAGTAGCCAATAACAGGGTCACATAAATTATCATTTACATCATTTACAGAAACAGCTTGAAGAATAAATAATTTTACAAATTAAGAATCAGTACTTTTATCACATTTGAACTTAACTATGGTTCTTAAGGTCTAAATGTTCTTACGTATTTAATCGCCGCTGAGAATAGAACATCTGTAAATGTCTATTATTATTACTCAATCTATTACTATATAGTACTCTGTCTATCTATTATTACTTAAAAATTTTCAATGCATAATTTATGAAAATATTTTTTTCTCTTTGTTTTTTTCCAGGTAGAATTGCGGCTATTTTGTTCGGCATGCTGGCACTTGCCATCGGTATTATCCTCAGTAGTATTCCTTGGGTCGATTACGTTATTCTCAGAGTGAGTATACGTGTATTTTCGTTGTAATGCGATAAAATAAGATAGAGTAAAAGAAAATAAGATTGACCTTCATCAAATTTTTTTATGAACTTTTGCCCTTGAAGTGAATAATTCTAAGAGATAGAGATTTACCATGTGCAGGTGTTAAAAAACGACCAAAATTAGACAAATTGTGGTTTCAATGATCAGTTAAAGGCATTTAGTCATTCCGATTTTTTTATATTCACAGATGAATATCAAAAAAGCGTGATTCAGGAAAGAAATTTAAAGGAGACCAATCAACCATACAACGTCATTGATAAAAAAATTAAGGTTTGATCATAGATTTTCACGGGTCGTAGCCACGAATTTCGCAATTCTAAACTCAATTTTTCTTATGGGATTGTCAATTTTGATTTCATTAGAAACGATCATTTTCAAGCCGAAACTAGTCAACTGAGCTACTTAACGACTTTGAGTAGGGGCTAGAGATGTAAAATGACGGTCAATTTTGGAATTGGTCAGATCAGGCGTCAATTGACCATTTCGTGACCATTCCTGACTTTTACCGCAATTTTCGTTGGAAATTGACCGTCGAAAATTCAAATGGTCAGTCAAGAGAAATAAATGTAAAAATCCATCTACACTGAGAAAAAAATAATAGTGAAAACAATCAAATATTGATGTCACTGATCCTTAGAAAATATTTTGTTGAATTAATTGAAAACAGTCGTTGAATTTACTGAATTCAGTCAATTAAACTAGTTAATCTGTTTGAATTGAGTAAATTCAATGAATTCAACTAGTTCATTTATTTGCATTAACTAAATTCAGTAAATTCACCAATTTCTTGAATTATTTCAAAAAAATATTTGCTAAGGACCATTTGCCGCAATATTTGATTGTTTTTACCCCTATTTTTTTCTCAGTGTATATAGATGAAAATTGACCGTCAATTTTATTTTTGGTCATTCTTTATGTCATTTTTATGATTTTTTTTAAATTCAATGGAAATACTCAGAGGAATCATCCATTTCCAAAAGTGCAGTATTTCTCATTTTCGGTAGAGTATCAGCAATTGAAAAACCCAATTGAAGAATAACGAACCAGAATCTGTAATGAAATCCAGCTATGTAGATGGAAAATGACCGTCAATTTGTTCTTCGGTCATTTTTTCTGTCACTTTTAGTAGAATGATATGTTTGAAGAGGAAAAGGCTCATTAAATTTAAATACAATGATATCACAGGAATATTCTTTTATTTTTTCAACAAATCGTAAACTCTGCATAAATTCTGCACTTATCCTAACAGATTCAGTTTACTCTTGTCTTACAGATAGAGATATATCTCCGTAACGTTCTATCATATTACTTTTATCCTGAATGATCTTGTCTCTAGTCAGTCTCAAATATGATGACTTTGATTAATACACAAAAGAAGATGTCCACAAAGAAAAAAAGAGGGTGCGTGGAACCCACGCGACAGAAGTGAAACTTCTTATACATGAGCCATTGGTCATTTTACACTTGGCTTTGGATTAAAATATCTCGAAAACTGTGCAAAATTTAACGAGACATGCTGTGAATGAAATTTAGAGGGAAGATTGACGAACAAAATAAGCAGAACGCTGTTTTTCTACGACCAGTAGTTTCCGAGATATCATTTTTTGAATGAGTAGTTCAGAAACAATGGATGAGGCCCGATAGCAAATAAATGAGCGCTTGGACGTCCTTTCTGATTTTTTTCATTCAAAAATCGATATCTTAATAACTATGAGTCGTAAAAAAACGGAGGTTTGTTTATTTCATTCGTTAATCTTCTCTCTAAATTTCATTCACAGCATGTCTCGATAACTTTTGAGTAGTTTTCGAGATATTTCAATCCAAAGCCGAGTGTAAAATGGCAATTTTTCAAGAAATAAAAAGCAAAAATTATGAGGTGGAGCATGGATATTTTTCGGTCGTGTTTCATGACAACTCCTCCTTTGAATGACAATTTTCCGTAATTTTTTAAAAAATCATTTAGATAAATTCCCATATTTTTCTCTCCGTGTATTTAAAAGAAAAAATTAAAAAAAAACACAGGCTTCCCCCACCACCCAGAGAGCAACCCGACGACAGCAGCAAAAATTTCCCCTTCCCCCCACTACTCTACTACCACGTTCCCCTCAAAGTCTTACACTCGTTTCGTGACGCGAGAAAAAAGTTGGTACCCTCCCAAAAGAAGTTTCACTTCAAAAATCATCAGCTCTATTTAGATGGAATCTGACCGTCGAAACCATTTCTGGTCAATTTTCTGACTCACGATTTGGTGATTATTTTTTGACCAAAATCATCGGTCATTGAACGGCCAAATGACCGCCACATTTTCGTATTCCATCACTAGTAGGGGCGCAATTCTCGACGAAACGACGAGAATCCCCAATAAGGGAACGGAGACGAAATAAACCGGTTTTTTATTCAGAGTGAAGACCTTTACGAAAAAAATCAGAAAAAACATCAAGAAGATGCTTCAGTATGTGTCCATAATTGTCTGATTTTTTTTTAATCTTTAGCGTAAAGGCCTTCTCTGCAAAAAAAATGTGGTTCAATTAGCCCCGGTTTTACCCTACTATTACCAAGGAATCTGTCAGAAATTTCTGCAAGTCATTGCCCTTCTCCACTCCACTATATCTCCATATCACTGTTTTTTACTTAATTTATGTAATGCATTTGGAATTTTATGGTCCATTATGCTGTCATATCATTGTTGCATTAAATAATTATAAACGCAAAAATGAGAGTGAAAGGATTTCTTCCCATAAAAATGACTTTCCCATGATATTTTTACGGTCCATTATGAAATATTCACTTCAAGATTCATTGCTCTTTCGAAAATATTTTATCGTCATGATAATAGACCGAGAAATTGTTAACTTAGATAACTATTTTCATTAATCATCTTTATTTCTCATTACAGCAATTAAGGTTATGGAATGGATCATTGTCGTTTCAATACTGGCAGAAGCCTGGGGTTGTCAGACTGACCAAAGTTTACATATTCAATGTGACAAATGCTGATAATTTTTTAAACTTTCATGAAAAACCAAAACTTCAAGAAGTCGGTCCATTTGTTTACAAGTAAGTTAATTCTCAGTAAATTTCTTTAAAAAAAAAGTCATAACTAATTCAGTAAAAAATAAAGTGATGAAATAGTTAACGAATGATCACAAATCATCGTGTCATTGCTTGCATTTTTTTCCGTCAGTTTAATTGGAAAATTCCATTATTTTATTACTGTTTTCTACATATTTCAATCTGTAACATTAGCAAATTAAAGGAAAAAGAGGTAGAAAAAAAAATTACCAGAAGAATTATACTCTGTCGATGATATAATCGTTTTCCTGAATGCTACATTTTTATTCTAATTAACATACTCTTCAATGACTAGTAATTACGATTTGGAATTCCGATTACGAAAAATTTCTCGACGATCGAGGTAAAAATGAGAGAAGAATTATTCCAATAGAAAATTATGCTGAAATTGTAATAAATATCTACTTATTATTTTGATTTTTTGAACAAATACATTATGATAGGAAGAAGATTTTAAAAGACGAAATTTAATTGCACTTATAGTTTTGTGAATGTTCAGCATATGCAGATTTTTCATTCTTTCAAATAATTTATTCATCAAAAAAGAAGAGAAAAATTGTCAGATGTCTGCTATTTCCAGTGTGATTAAAAAAAAATCCATATCACTCAGAAAAATAATTATTCACAAATAAAAGAAAATTGAAGATCATTAGTAGTTGATTAATAAGCAATTAATGATTTGAAATCGTGCAACTTTTCAATTGACTTGCTCTGAAAACATATCTCATTAATACCCAAATGAAAATGAAAAATAAATTCTAATGAGAATTTTCTATTTGAAATGAAAACAAAAATTTTCACTGCGTTTTAATGAGAAAAAAAAAATTAAAGAAAATTCACCTGGATTTCTTTTGAAGCCATTGAAATTCAGTGCATTATAATGCTTTTTCTAAATACGGAAGCATTCAATAAATTAAGGTCGATTTCTACAACAAAATTCGTAAAAAAAACATCTTCGTGCGAATAATGCGAATACAAATTAATATATCGCGTGTATAGTGCACCTGTGCTCTTATACAAAGAATAAATCTCAAACTACTGAATATGACACAGCAAAATAGTAAATCATTATCTGATATTTATCATTATAGCTCGTTGAATTTATAATGCCAGTCTTCAGCTATCTCTGCATCAACGAATCCTTTAAGCCTTTTTTTTAATGGAAAAGAGAGAAAATAAACAAAGTGTACATATTACACCTATTCCTGAAGTTTGAATGAGGTCATCAAGGATTCATACTGTGTATCATATTTATCCGGATTTTTTTTCCTTCTCAGTGAATAGATCTACGTGCTCAAGTGCCTCAGGTTAACGTCAGAATTACCTCTTCACGATATATAAAGGCATTAAATTCATTATAGTGACTTGGATATATTACGAAAAATTCTCAGGGTTATTTACTGTGTCAGCATTGAATTATCGTTATTTTGAAGATGATGGATTGAATTAAACGTGATTATTCGTTGTTTATTGAATATTAGTCACTTCCACTGATTATTTATTCATGAGATTGATAATTCTGTAGGGAAAACGTAAAAATGATTTTTTTCAGACAATATCTCGAAAATTGAGAGAGATAGCGAAAATTATTGAAATATTTTTTGTAGAAAATCTTGAGAGTTACAAGAAAAAAATTCACTATATCGCTTGATTTTCGAGATATTCTAAAGAAATTAAAATAATATTATTTTACAACTTCACATTATTGCAAAACATTTTATTCACGGAATATTCTCAAAAAAAGGAAATTGATAAAAAATTTCAATTTTTTTTTGTTGTAAAGAATTTTAGCAAAGAATTAAGGAACAATGTGAACATGCTGAAGTGCCTTTACAATTTTTTTCGGATTTCCTGTGAAAATCTTCACAAAAATTCCATCGATTTCCCTCAATTTCGAAGATATTCCGAAAAAATTATTAATGCAAAATCAAAATAATCTTATTTTAAAACTTCACATGATTGCAAACACTTTGTTCATGAAATATCCACATCATGACGTCATCATCTAGGGCATTTTGGATTAGAAGTTTCTAATCGTCTGAGAGATACAATTGCAGTCATAAAGTCACAATTTATGTCTCACATTGATGAAATTAAATGCAGTATGTGCTTCATAAATATTTCATGAATGAAGAAACTAAAGTATTGTGAGTGGTAGTTTTTCACTTCATGATAAATAATTTTTATGAAATATTACCGTATAAATTAAATTTTTAGATGAAAAAAATAATGGGAGAGTTTTTAATGATTTTAATTGAGGGAAAAGAACTTTTTCAGATTGATCATTGAAATAAGAATTAGTGGGCGAATTTTTTTTATATAGATAATGTTTTTCCCTGATTTTTTGGAGAATGGAATTTGCATCATCTTGATGTCCTCGGCGTTTCCGTTTTGAGGTGCAGAAATACATGAGGAAATAAATTCTTCATGATAATTATGATGACAGATATCTCTCTGTTTTTTTTCCCATCAATTTCATTTTTTTTTTTTTTTTTTTTTTCGTTAAATTAAATGTCAAGGTGAATGAAACGTCGTCTATTTTCTTCAAAAACGTAATAATGCAAGGCGAGAAAGTAAAATTTAATATTAATTATCAAACAAAAAGATACTCGAATCTTCAGCACGAATCATCATTTTCCAGTTTGACCTTAACAATTGTTTCCATTACCACTAGGCTTATCGTGATTATTTATGTTAGTCTCATAGTCATACATTAATGATAAAAATCATGAATTTTCATTTGCACATTTATCTTAATAGTCAATTATAAATCATGAAAAATCTTAGATGCATTTAAATTAAATGGAAAAAATGAGACGACTCATTTTAATATATTTTTTACGAATATTTTCAAAAAAAAAGTCATAAAAAATATTATATTCAAATTAGCACACATCTCGCAATTTTTCGATTTTTTTTCTAAACGAATAAATTATTATTGAAAAAATGCTAAAAAAACTTGCACATTTAATTTTCTCTATTCTCTACATATGCAAATTTTTCATTCTTCAAAATAATTCATTTATTGAAAAAAAAAAATTGGTAGATGTTTGCCATTTTCAGAATAAAAAAAAACAATCTGCATATAATTTGCACAAAAATATTTCATTTCAATCAAAAAATGAATGACATTTTCCATTAATTTAATGAGAAAAACCCTTTCCTCTCATCTCTAAAACGTGAAAGTCCATCAATCATGCAATATCCAGAGTTATCCGAGAAATGAATTCAAATGGAAAATGAAAGGAGAAAATTATGCATGAAAAATAAAAGAAAATGAAGAGAAATGAGAAGAAAAAAGAATTATTAATGAACGACTGGAGAAAATATAGTGATCAGTGAGACGTCAAATTATAACTATGTATCATAATCTTGTACGTGTCTGGATATCGGCAACGCCCATGCAATCATCCCCGCACTTTTCTCAGAATATCAGAGACGAAGTGCAAAAAGAGATGAAAGAAAAAGTAGCAGTGAAAAAAAAAAGAAATATGGGAAATTGATAAAAGTGAAGCTGAAATGCAATATCTCCATTCACCGGAGATACACGTAACAGCAGAGTTAAAAAAAAAAGGGGGAATAAAACAATCAAATTTAGTAACATGTAATTCATGCTTTTCCTCTGGTAAAGTATGAAAAATAAAGAAATTGTAGTAATAGTGAATAATTCAAATGAAAATATAAAGACAGTTACTTTTATCCCATATACCGATGATCGCGTGCACACAAAAATTTCTCTTCCGTATCGTAAGGAAAAAAAAAAAAAAAAGTTTGATTTTTCAAATGATAAATGTGAAAAGGTGCTAAGAGAATAAGTAATCATTCTCTCTTAATTTCAGAGTTATTAATTTACTGAAAAAAAAAAATTATGACTAATAATTAATTCCTGTTTCATAATAATCTCAGATTAATCACAAGTTTGATCGATTTATTTTCATCAGAAAATGTTAAAATACCACAGTGACACCGTGACCCGTTAAATTTTCTTCTCTACAAGTTATATAATACGACTGGGTGACGCAGGGTTAAGTGCACACACATGCATCCAACAATCTCTCTTCCCTCAATCACTTTCCATCTCGGCGGTTAAATTTGTGCCACTGAATTAAAATAAACGTTTACCTGAATTAATGCGTATCTTTTCGGGTGAAAGAGTGCATTTAAAATTTCAAAATTACTATGTTCTATTTCCGGGTTCATAAAAAAATGTGGAATAAAATATTCCAGTGGTAAAAATTATGATTTTCTCTTTTCAAGAGGTTCAAAATTAGAAAATTATCGAAACATAATTAAATTAAATTAATTAAATTATTCGTTAATAATTTCGTTAAATCTAAAATTTATTAAAACTCTGTAATTTTTTAATCCACTTTGAATTATGAAAGTTAATTTATTTATGCTCAAACATAACTCATACGTCCTTTCGCTGCAAAGCCCATGATATTGACGGAATAATGTCAATTCTGATACTTTTGAGATTATTTCTTTTTAAAATTTTGTTAAAAATTTTCTTCCTAAAAAAAAAGCTCTGGAAAAAAATGAAAAATTTACGAAAATTCATATTTTTTCATAATAATAATGATAAATAATTATCAAGATGCAATAATGATAATCATTTCACCCTTTTCAATAGAAGAAAAAAAAATTATTAATTCACCTGAAGTTTTCGGTTGGAAATGCATAAACAGTTAATGGACGCAAACCTGATGTCTAAAGTATGTTGGTTTTATGACGCAATGACTATTGCTATATCCTATAAGAAAGTGGGTCCATGAGTGTCGTCAGACGCGGAAACATGCGAAACCTGGATTTTTCGTACTCAAAAAAAAAAAAAAATAAGAAAAAATTGCATTACGAGAAAGAAAAAAGACTGAATTTCAATTCTTGACAATAAAAAGATGAAACTCGTAGATTAATTGCCTTTTGTCTGATAAGATTGAGACACGTGTCAGTGATTTTTTAAAAAGTTGTTATCTTTTTTTTTCTTACGAATATAAAAAAGTCATGAGCAAAAAGTTGGAGCAAGTCACGGGCAAGTGACAAAGAAATATGTTTTTTGCGTTTAAAAGATTTTTTTCCTCATTAATTAAAACTGTTTATAAATTTCACAATCAATGTTTATATCTAGATAATTATTTTTCTGAGTAATTTATATTTTTCTCGTTTATAAACAATTTTATAATTGAAAGTTGTATTAAATAATCGATAGCTGTGTTTGACATTTTGACATTTAATTAATTAATTATTAAATATTCAATTGATAATTAATCTCAGTGATTAATTTCGATTATTTAATCGTTAATTAATTTTCCATTGTTATTTATGATTTCATAATTTGTGAATTATCACAATTGATAAATTTTTTAACAGAATAGAGTATTATTTATTTAATTTCATCGGTATGTTAATCAGCCACTTTCTACGGAAGTTCACGAGGCAAGTTTTACACAGTCAATGAATGTAGTATTGAATTCACGTTTTGTCGCTATATATGTATATATATAAATGCTCGAAGGATATTACGCGAACTCTTACATCTTTTGGTGTAGGTAGTATTACATAGTTTACTGCGTGTAATAACGGCCTATGATTCAATAGTCTATCGCTACTTGCACTCAAGGATAATTCAGCAGTGGGCTATGTCCACGTCATGTTTTTATATTACACATCATAAAGCAAATTTCTCAATTTTCTTTTTATTTCAGTAGTTAGACGAAACCCGTTAATTCAACTGCAGTGAAATGGCAATTTTATTTTATCATTAGGAAAATTTTTATCATCAATTTATAACTCACATTTTTCTCAACAAAAATTAATACAATTTTTTTTTTGCAAATTTCTTCGTTAAAAAAAAAATCAGCTTTTCTGAAAGTTCCAATTTTCTCCAATTATTTTCATATTAAGTCAATTTTTTGAAAAAATTAATTCCATAGAATTTCAAGTTAAATGTTGAATATTTCGTTTTTAATTTTTTTTTTTTTTTTTTGAGTTTATTATAATTTTTCAGCTACAACTTTTATATTGTGATTCGCTTAAATTACGAAACAGGAAAATTGATAAATTAGAAACAAATGGCAAATCAATTTATCTACTCGAAAATTCCAGCAGAATAATCTGGCATCAAATAGTCAAAAAATGAATGCAGCAGTTCAATTCTTAGGATTTGAAAAAAATTGAATTTCCAATTAGCTCAATTTCAGCGGATCAACATATTCTCATAAATTTCCCTCCCAATAGTAATCATTTGTTGACACTCATCGAATAACTTTCAAATATTTGGCGATGCACTTGTCCTTGGGTAGCAAGTGATCCGACAGTTTATTCAATTTTTTGGATTTTTCTCTCGAGAATATTGCACAAATATCACCTTGAAATTACAAAAAGCGAGAATGACGTGGCAGAAAGAAAAAGAAAAAGCGGAAATCCCCCCCGAAAAAAAGCTAAAAAGTGATGATTTAATGTCGTTGAAAGAAATCTTTTATCGTAGAAATCATTTTCAATGGCATTATCTTGTTTAGCGTCATTTCAGCAGCATAAATAACAATCTATCTGGCAATCCGTTATGCTTGGTGAATGCATCAGACGAGAAAGCTGACCTTCCTCTAGGTCACGAAGTTCCTATTGTACGTTTGACAGTAAAACGATCATTTAGTGTCGAGAGAAAACAATGCAAATAATTTAAAGAACATTTTCGCACTGAGAGACAGAAATAATTTATCATCAGAAATGATAATTGAATTATAATGATAAAGATTTGGTTCATAAATTATTTTCAAACTCATTATTTTCTTTCGAAAAAAAAATTTCTGAAATCAATTACGTCCTAATTGCTGTTCTTTAAGCTTTTATTACACTTTAATAATAATTATCTTCTCTACTATAATGAAAATTCAATAGGTGTAATGATAATATCAGGAAAGTTAATATCAAATCCTCCACTTATCTGATTACAATCTCCACCTAATATCGTAATATTTACATTACGCCGTAAATTTACTGTGAATTTATTGTTAATTCATTGAGTGCATTTATTTACTTTTTATTTTCATTACAAAATACTAATGAGATTGTGATTAAGTCAATTGAATAATATATGACACGCGAGAATTTAATGCCCTGGTAATGTTCAAAGTCGTCGTGACATCGGAATTCCCATCTTTTTTTTTTCTAGTCCTCTTCGATTTGAATAGTAATTTTGCAGAATAATAAAAAATTGTGTATTCGGGTGGTGGGAAATGACCAATATAAATAGTTAAATACATAAAACTGAATGAAAAATCGTTTTAACTGTTCAGATATTGAAGATTCGAATTCCAAGAAAATTTATTCCTTCGCGAATAATGATGAAATTAGCACATATCTGACAATTTTTTACTTTTTATTATACAACTAAATTGTTACAAAAGAAAAATGTTCAGAGAATTTCGCATTTACAGATTTTTAAATTTTCCACATGTGCATATTTTTTAATTTTTTTTTTAAATAATCGATTTGTTGAGAAACAGAATTTATAAAAATTGTCAGATATGTATCAGTATCATTCTCGCGATTCTTTTATCATTGATTAATAATTTAGATTTAATCGTGAAAACAGAGATTCTAGTTCGTTAAGTACGATGAGTCTTTTTTTTTTTAATAAAAAAAATAGATTTCGACCTACAAACGTCATCATTATCAGAATAATCCATGGAAAAACTGTCAACCAACTGAAAAACAAATAAATCTCAGTGAACAATCATTTATTCTTCATTCACTTCATAAGATCAATTTCGAATAATTGCAGTTGAAAAATAAATAACTATCATTGTTTCAATTTGATTACAGAGAAGACATGGAGAAGGTGAACATTGTCTTCCACAATAACGGAACGGTATCCTATCAGCACAAGAAAATATTAACTTTCGTACCAGAATTATCTAAAGACGATGATTTACGTGTTTTAGTGCCAAATATACCGCTATTGGTAAGTTGATAATTAATTGACAGATAAATGAACTTTTTCATGTTCTGAATATCCCGAGAACTGGAGCAAATAGAGATTTTTTTCGAAAAATATTGAAAAAAAAAAAATTTTTTAATAATCAGGTCCTTAAAAAAGTTCTTTTGCCACAAAAAAATGACATTTAATTAAGAAATAAATTTAAAAAACTCCAAAAAATGTTGAGTACCAAAAAAGAAATTTCTTCTATTTTTTGAGATATTCTATGAATTATGGAGCGAAATTTCTCAATCATATTTTCTGAATCAATTAGTAAAAGTCAATTAATCCAACTAATTATATATTTTCTTCATTTACTCTAGACATTAACAACGCAGAGTAAGAGTTTACATCGGATAATAAATATGGGCCTATCGATGTTTATAAGCGGAATGAAGCAAAAGCCGTTTGTACCAGTGACAGCTCAAGAATTAGTATTTGGATATGACGATCCATTAGTCAGTATTGCCCACAGGTTTTTTCCAAAAGCACGGAGGCCAATGTCACAAATGGGTCTATTACTTGGGGTAAGTTATCAATAAATCAATGAATTCATTTCATATTATTTCGTAAATATCCTAAAAACAACGAGAAAACAAAAAAAAGATCTCTCCATATTTTTCTTTAAACCTATTCATTTTAACATTTAAAGATTGTTATTAACGTGAACATTATCAAGTACAGTATATATACAGTCTTGTGGTTTTTTATATTCAATGTAGCCTCAGCCTTTGGGGGTTTACATCCACTCAATCGGCGTGTCTATATTACAGGACTAGGGTCACACGACCAATAGATGAACACTGACTAAAAGATGGACGGTTTCTACTATCGAGGATTTTCATCAATAGATGAATGATTCCTATACTTTTCACGTTAATTCCGGATTATTACATTCACATAGATTTATAAACTTTTCATTACATATCGATTGATCGAAATTTAAAATCATACTTCCAATATGCAACTATCCATCTCTTGGGGGTTTAAGTTATTTTCCAGTTTTTCCTTGATTTTCTTCAATTATATCTACATTATTCAAGTTTAATCGATTTTTAGTCGATGCACTGTATATTTTTCTGTACATCATTCTTTTCTGCAACTTTTTAACGTGATTTACCTATTTCATATGAATTAATGAAGTCTAATATTTCCTTAACCGTCCATCTATTGGTCAGGTTACCCTAGTGCACTGAGAGAATTTTTTAAGTCACTAACTAAAAAAAAATATGGTAGAAAAAGACCCTAACTATAAAAGTATTGTTAGTAAATATTTTTGTCGGAAACCGAAATTTTTATTCTGAAAATGAATTTTATTAGCTCTCAATATAATTAACAGATAGTAGACATTCAATTCCTATTGTTGTAATCCATAATTAGCCATGATAACTTAAAGAATAAAATTGATGATTTTCCACTTTTTTATTTTGAAGTTTTTCAGAATTTCTTTTCCTATCAGAGAATTTTTCAGAAAAATTTGAAATTAATTGAAAATTCACATAGATAGAACTGTTACTTAATCATTAGTAGTCCAAATACGAATTCATGGACTTTGTTCTCAAGACGAACAATCTACAGAAGAGAGTGGGGCAAAATGGACACTGTAATGAAACGGTTAGAGATGGATCAATTTTGATGATTCTATTGAAAAGCTGAGGAAATTTCAGGCGGAAAACGAGTGTCAGATGTATTTTTCTTGATTTCTTTGAAAATTCGATATTTTTGGGCATTTTTGACGAGCAAATGCCTTTCCTTCTCTTAAAATTTTCAAATATTTCAAGTTTTTTGCAAATATCTCTGGTTCTATTGGTCATAGCAATTCGGGGTTGGTCTCAAATGAAGGGTGAGCTCATTTCCCATCGATTTATGGGGTTTTGAATTCAAAAATATTGATTTTTAGGAAAATTATAGGCCAAAAACTGTTTCACAAAACTGTTTTACAAAAATGCCTATAAATACCTTCAAAATCGATATTTTCAAATTAAAAACCCTATGAATCGATGGCAAATGATCTCACCTTTCATCTCCCATCGGAACTTTTATGCTACGACAAATAGAACCGAAGATATTCCCAAAAAACTGAAAATTTTCAAAAAAGGGAAGGGCATTCTGCTTAAGGCTAATATTTGAGCATTTTTACCCTTCTAAAATGCTCAAAAAAATCAAAATCACCCAAAAATTCAGAAAAATTAATTCCAGCACTTGTTTCCCTCCTAAATATTTCCCCAGCTTTCCAATGAAATCATCAAAAACAATCTACCGCCAATATTTCTATTAATTTCAAGCATTTTCCATAATATTTGCCTGAAAATTTAGACGTGTCCATTTTACCCCTGATGTCCATTTTGCCCCACCTTCCCCTATGAAATGGGAGTTACGATATGGGAACTGGTAACAGATCTAAAATATAACAACAGTATGATTACCCTAGCATTATAATTCGGGCCGCGATAATTAATTTTGAATAGTTCATTTTGGCATTAACTATATCACACATGGTTACATTTCCAAGTAGGCAAAAATGCCCTCAGTGTGTTAATTTTTTTTTCGAGATTAGCGATAGGGAAAATCAGTTTATTAAGAAACCCTATGTCGAACCTACTCATATCAAAGATATTAACAAAAAATAAAATCGCATTCACCTTCATGGAGAATTATAACAATTGGAGGTGAAAAGACTAGACAACAAAATTGCGGAGTACTTGATAGATACCAGTTTCAATAATCATTTGTATCCAATTCATTTGAATCGTTTGTGAGCCTTCAATCAGTTTTAGTAGTACGTGAAAGTAACTCAGATACGGGCATTTACTCAGTTCAATGTTATTTACATTAAGAAGATTACTGAGATGCACAACGGTATTCCAACTGCTCAAGAAAAACGCCCCCATATTCTCTTTATCTTCATCAAAAGAAATTATCATTGCTGAGGATACTTGACAGAGTCTGTTATTACCTTGATATGCATTCGGAAATTAGATAGCAACGATGAATGATGACTCAGTTATAATTTCCATTTATTTATCATTATTTGCTTATTTATTGCAGAGAAATGGCACGTTGAATGAAGTATCAACTATCTTCACGGGTCACACAGACATGAAAGAATTTGGCTTGATTAATCGACTGAATGGCCTCGATCGGCTTCCGTATTGGAAGGAAGAACCTTGCAACTCAATTAGTGCTTCTGAAGGTAATTACTTTCAGTTAAATTCATATTGAAGTTGATGATTCATTGCTCTTTGAATTTTCTTCGGAAAAAGGATGATATTGTATCAATAAATGAATTTTTGTCACTTTCTAAATGAAATAACTATTTTCCATGTTTTTTTTTATTTTTTCTCTTTGAAGGGAAAAATCGAAAAATATTGAGAATAATTCCATTTAAAAGGAAACTTTTTCTCTCCGTGCAATGTTACATGTTCATTTATTGAGGAAATTTATTATGAAAAATTATGAAAATACCAAAATTTTATTTTTGATGATTTTCTTTATCTATTCACTTAGGTTCCTTCTTTCCTCCCAGAGACAGTACTGGAGAAGACATTGTTCACGTCTGGGACAAAGACCTGTGTAGAGTACTGCCTATGAAATACAGAAAAACAGTAGAAAAAAATGGTATAAATGCCGGTCTCTATACACCAACCGACGATGTTTTTGATCCACCAAGTGCTAAAACACCGGACAACGAATGCTTCTGTCCGGATAATCCACGTAGCTGTCCGCCTAAGGGTCTGCAGGACATCAGTCCATGTCAATACAGTAAGTTAGCTAAATTCTCTGATATTTATCGTCAATTAGCGAGTTTCTGAGCTTGTAGCAAAGGGAAAGAATGAGTCAATTCTTTTATCTTCGATCAGTGCTCTTCAAATAGCTTGACGACTAATAAAAAAATTCTTTTGAGGAAATAAAATAAAATAGATTGTCCATCAATTCTTCTATTTTGAGCGGAATTTTTTCATTATTTTACAAAAATATTAATTCCAATATTTTCTGTTTCAGGTGCACCAGTTTATCTATCATTCCCACATTTTTACAAAGCCGATCCTCAACTTCTCGATGCTGTTGAGGGCCTCAATCCAGTGCCAGAAAAGCACGAAACGTTCTTCAAAATTCAACCGGTAATTAATTCAACTATTTTAGCGATAATTTTAATTCTAATGATTTTTTTTTTGACAAACGCTTTACGAAAGAATCTGAAAAAATCAGTGAAGATGCTCTCGAATGTTTACATTAGAGAGTAATTTTTCCAATTTTTTTGTTCGTAGAAGCCTTCAATGCAAAAAAAAATCTGGTTCATTTTACCTGTCAAGTTTTTGTTAATTTCAAAATTAATCAATTTAAAATGGCTCATTAAATTAATTTATCCTTACTTTCATTTCTCCAGAAACTGGGAGTACCAGTGGAAGGCAAAGTACGTGTCCAATTGAATCTGAAAGTAGAGCATCAGCCAGATATCGGTGCAGTTGCAAATTTTCCAGACATAGTTTTTCCAATAATGTGGCTCGAGGAGGGCATCGATGAATTAACACCACCAATAAGAAGATGGGTTTATCTCGCAACAACATTCGCTGATTATGTATCACCAGTCATTGACTATGGCCTAATTGTATTTGGTCTTGTTGTAATAACAGCAGTACTCGTTAAAACGTACAATGATATTATACCAGCGCATGAGGCAATTGAACTCGGTAAAAGAACAATAAGACGAAGTTCATCGTATATTGTTAATGGACAAAATCGCGTGCTTGTTGTCAAGGAGTCTTACATCTTGCTCAATCACAATTCCGAGGATGCAAAACCAATTGTATGTCTGTGATTTTAACGTTTTTTTTTTATTATTATTTTCATATTCAAATAAATTAAATTATTTGAATGAAAATGAATTCGTTGGATCAAATTATAAATCTAAAGTGCTCAAGTTCTTTTTTTTTTATTTAGATAAAAAATAATAATAATTACGAATTATTTCATCAATCATTTGTTTTAAGAAGTAAAAAAGAGATGAATGGAAATGTAGAACTGGAAAATTCTCGACTTCATTGGATACTCATTTTTCACTAGTAAAAAAGAAAAACATAAAAATTAATTAGTCGGATGTACGACGAGAGCTCTCTTGGCCGGCCTTTTTATTCTACCTCTATAATTTCATAAACTCACTATTTATGAATAATGAAATAAAAAGAGTAAGAAAATAAATATTTAGGGTTTTTCCTTCGTTTTCTACGAAGATGTTAATTTAATTAAGAATCGAAGAAAATGATCAATTACAATTATACAAAAAAGGTTTGACATAATCAGGGAGGCATTCAACTGTCTGTTAATTGTTTAATAATAATTTATTCCGAAATTACGATCGTCAGTTCAATTTTAAAATGTTTTGTAAATAATTGAGTCAAGTAGTAAATCTAATTTTTTTTTTTTCAATTAATTTTCTTCTTTATTTGAAAAGACAAGTCAGGACAATTATGAGAACAAATGGCTGTGCTATGACGCATAGAGTAAGATCGTTTTGCATAATTTACTCCCGATGAAGTAACTGAAATTGTAATTCAAATTCTTTTGTACTTATAGAAACGAAAAAAAAAAAAAAAAAAAAGTGAAAATATTATGAAACAAATATGATTTCTCAATTTAGTTTAAAATTTATTGTTGCTATGAGTAAATTGAAATGATCTTTATTTATGTAAAGTAGATGCTCGCCAAGTACTCTACTTTTAGCTAATCCAAGCACGTTTATTTAATTATGTATTATAAACGAGACCATTTATTCTAAAAATTTTGAATTTTTTTTTTCTCGATGATAAAAGAACTACGTGAAACTAATACAATTAGGGACCAATGAATGGGCTTTCGACTGCCCGGAGAAAAAAAAATCAAACAAAATAAGTATTCCGCAATGTCTTTGACTGGACAATTTTTTTCTTTTTAAATTTACATGATTGATTTTAAATTATTTCAAAGAAGTTTACTTTACTTGTGCAATTTCTGTGAGTTTGAGAGAAGTATTAAAAAAGAATTGACGGTCTCAATAGAGAATAGAACGACGATCGCAAGGTTTATACTACTGCCATCCTTCACTGTGTGATCGCAAGCAAGAAAATATTTGATAAAAAAAGCAAAAAACAATAGGAATCATAAATTCACAAATAAAGTGACGAAAGATGATGAATTGAAGAACTTCTTGTAAATTCATTCGCTCATATCTCAGAAACGAGTGGGTTCAGAAGCCATCAGCAGCAGATCTTTTTTTGTAGAAAATTTTGTTGGACCACAAAAAAGCTGTTTTGATAATTTTTCATCAACTTCATATTTTTTGGGGATATTTACAAAATCATATAGACGTAGTTCTTCAAAATCTCTTTCGCCATTTCAAATCATTTTCATAATAAAAAATCATTGCCATTGAATTATTAAATTATTGATAAACATTAATGCACACGCAAAATTCAGCATGAGAGTATTTCATTAGTGAAATATCTACATTTTTACATAAAAAAAAAAAACAACTGACTCAAAATCATTTTCTCTGAATAAATGCAATTTTATAATGACATTCGTTTAATTCACTGTTTAATTTTAATTGTATCACCTCATCGATATACCAAACTGCGATTATCCCATGATCATGAAATATATATCCGGTTTTTTTTAATTTAGATACTATAATTGTAAATTATTGATTAAGTTTTCTTTTTTTTTTGGAAATAAATTTTAAAACATCAATTTTTCAATTAATTTTGTAATTTAGATGAATAATGACTGATTACTTTTATTTGATTCTTTCTCCAATTGTTTTAATCGTAACTAAATGAAAAAATATTTGTTATTGATATTTGAAATTCCAGAAAAAGTGCAGATTATTTTTGAAAGTTCTCAAAAACTGTGAAGTTTGCGAAAATTCATTAGAAATCATTTTTTGTAGCAAGTGCCAGTAAACGGAGCCTGAGTTAGCGTTCACTTAGCACGAATAAAATAGTGATTTTGGGGTGCATTTCATTAACAGTAGATTAATGTAATTGATGCAATACAGCATAATAAATGATAATAATACAAAAAACAATTTCGCCGAATGGCATGTCCGTAAATCCTTTGGTTTTGGTCAATAATCATAACGCAATGTATGGTAACACTGTTATTTCCACTGTTACCTTTAATTTCAATTAAATTAACATACAATGAGTGATCTGAGACGAGCAAATTTTTAAAAAAATAAAATTTACTTTTTTTTTAAATTTCTGAAAAATCTGAAATATCAGAATAGAACTGTTTTTTGGAATGTATATTGGCAGAGGGAGTTGCCAGAGTTTAATTTCAGGAAATTAAAAAAAAAAAAGAATTCAAATAAAATTTTAACAAAAAGAAATTTCCTAAAAAGTCCGAAGATTCTGAAAAATCTCAAATATTAAAATGAAACTGATTTTTTCTCTGATTTCTATCAGATCAAGCTACCATGGAATTAGTCTGAATTTCACCTCCGTTTACTGGCCCTGAATTAAATTCAAAAAGTTACAAAAAAATCCATCCTCTGCACCGTCGTTTATGGAGATATCTTCAAAATTCCCATCATTAGGTTCATCTCGCGGATATTTTAGGAACTATAGAGCACAAGAAAATTCATCAAGAAACGCTTTTTGCAGCCAATTAAATTCTCTACAAAAAAAGTTCTTCAACATTTTCCTCTGAACCGATATTTTTTGAAAAATATATTCCTATTCTAAAAAGTTCATACACTTCGAATGTAACGCTAAAACTGTCACGTCTATTCCTCATTTCTCATTGGTTAGTCGAAATTGCGCGCTCAATTCCAAAAACAATAGGAATGAAGAATACAATAATTTTCGGTCATCATAAAATCTCCATGAGTTTTTCGAATGATCTCTTCACATCGTCTTACCACTGATTTACAGCCAGAAACATGGAAAAATTACTGTTTTCCCGCCAAAAATTGTTCTTTTCACATTTTTACATGTTATCTTTTTCAAAAAAAAATTACGTAAATGCGCTAATATTCTTCTACTCTTGATAATAAATAAGCCGCAACTGCTCATTTTTTCATAACGGTTATTCTTCTTTTTCTTCGGTAACCCCTAATGCGATTACGAGTGCGCATGCGCAGTGGGTGGCACGTGACATGTCCTTTCAAAAGAGACATTTATGTTGAATAATGTTGAATAAATTTTTACTCTCTCCTTTTCATTAAAAAAAATGAAGTAAGTTCTCCCCTCCAAAAAAAGAAATTAATGACAATTACCTTCATGATAGTGAAGTAAAAAAAAATCTTCATGATATTATCTCAATGACGACTCAAAAGTGGCATCCCCTAGAGATGCATCCGCACATAAATATTGATCGGCTCCAAATAAGCTTGCTGGGACATGCGCAGTGAGTCGTTAATTCCCCGAACAAACTGAACAACATGCTTGAAAATATACTCCGTATTATTATTGAATTTATAATAATATTTAATTGCGTAAATAGTGAAAATTTAATAAACAAAAATGATAAATTACCACCTGGTGGTTTACAGTTGTGCCTTGATAGTTTCGATGTGCACAAAGATAAAATAATAAGAACACAGGATTCATTGGCACTTGGTGCTAAGTACATAATAGAATCAGAGGTGGATGATAGACAAAATTGCCTGAAATTATGCTGTGAAACGAATGATTGCGATGTATTTATTTTTGAAGAAAAGGTGAGTACTAGAAACAAATTTTTTTATTTTTTTTTTACTTGTAACAAGTTATTACCTCAAATATTCGAATAAATAGAAAAGAAAAAATCAGAATACGATGGAATATTCTATGTTTTGTGATGTTGACAAGTCATTTTGCTGTTTTCATTGGACTTATTACGTTCGAAAAAAAAAAAAAATTATTTTCCCGTTCAGATCAACTTCATAAATCATTAATTAAATTTAAATTGAGTTCTTTCAGTAATTTTCTGGAATCCTCGCTATTAATTAATTATTACTTCAGAGATTATGCATGAGAATTCAATTTCACTTTAAAATCAGTTATTACGAGATATCTGTAAGTGACATAATTTTTTTTTTATTGAAAAAAAAGTGATTTAACAAAAAATGTTTGAATAGAAACTCTTGCCTCCCTCTCATAAAAGAAGCAAATTTCGTAAAATGAGTTAAATATTTTTTTTAATAGTTCTACAGAAAAATTTTCTCCCAGATTCAATGCTTCACAATAATTAATTCCAAAGTTCCAGTGAATTAGAAACAAAAATGATTATTCAGTCTTGTCCAAATAAATTAGGGGAAAGTGGGGCAAAATGGACATCAGGGGTAAAATGGACACATCTAAATTTTCAGGAAAATATTATGAAAAACTTTTGAAATCAATAGAAATATTGGCTGTAGATTGTTTTTGATAATTCCATTAGGAAGATGAGGGAGTTTCGGGCAGGAAACAAGGGTCGGAATCAATTTTTTTGAATTTTTGGCGATTTTGACTTTTTGGAGCATTTTAAAGGGGTAAAATCCTTCATTTTCTTGGAAATTTTCAGTTTTTTGAGAATATCTTCGGTTCTATTTGTCGTAGCGTAAAAATTCTGATGGGAGGTGAAAGGTGAAAGATTATTTACCATCGATTCATAGGATTTTCAATCGAAAAATATCGATTTTTAAGGTATTTATGGGCATTTTCATGAAACAGTTTTGTGAAACAGTTTTTGGCCTAAGACCATTCCAAAAATTGATATTTCTGAATTCAAAAGCCCATAAATCGATGGAAAATAAGCTCACCTTTCATTTAAGACTAATCCCGAATTGCTAGGATCAAAAGAACCAAAGATATTTGCAATAAACTGATTTTCGAAAAAGGAAAGGCTTTTTACCCTTCAAAAATGGCGAAAAATATCGAATTTTCAAAAAAATCTAAAAAAATACATCTGAGACTTGTTTTTCGGCTAAAATTTTCTCAGCTTTTCAGTAAAATCATCCAAAAAAATCAATTTCCAACCGTTTCATAACAGTGTCCATTTTGCCCCACTCTCTCCTATAACACAATTCTCCAATGAATGCAAATGCAGATGATAGACCGTAAAAGTAAATTTTAATTCTCTACTTTCAGAAACGTGGAAGCTGTTACTTGTTTCGCTGTGGACCACCTCACGATTTCAAATGTAAATTTACAAGCCATGGAAATTACACGAGTGCCGTATTAACAAATTTGAGCTACAGAAATTCCCCGTACATCGAGCAGAGTGGTAGAAGCCAGCAGGAACATGAATTGAAATCATTGCGAAAAATAACAAATTCACAATTACCATCTGAGTATATTTACAGTGAAGCGCCATTATTAGTAGTTACTGAGACACAAAAGCCAATTATTTTGACCACACAATTGCCAATTAAAACAGGCTGCAGTAGAAATCAGTATGAGTGTCGTGTATCAGGTGATTGTATAGCTATTTACAATGTATGTGATGGTATACCACAGTGTACTGATGGTTCAGATGAGGCTGCTGATCTTGGTTGTCCAACGGAAAAACCAACTCCACCACCGCCAGTAATACCACCGATGATTCCACCGCCACCGGAAATGATGAAGTATCCGGATGCTCTTCAACACAGGAAGAGCTTCCAAACATTTTATGGCAATTCCGAGGCTGCCTCCAAGCCCTGGCCTTTGCCCATGAGCCATCAGGCACTTCCGCAACAGGGTGTACAGTATCCTCCCCAAGCACAAGGAAATTATGGTGGACAGGAATATCTAGGGGGCTGGGAGTACAGGCAAATGTATGAACAGGGTAAAGACGGATATCCGGTCAATCAGATTCATGGGAAAGGAGATACACCACATTATGGTCGTGAGCGTGAGTCAATTCATTCTTATCCCTTTCGATACGGTGAAAAAAATGAGTTCGAGTGTGCCTCATAACCGGGAACAGGAATGGGAAACCTTCAGGTGGTTATTACGAGGAAATAACTTCTTGCCTGAAGGTCTTGGAGATGCATGAACGATCCCATAATGTTGCATCATCAACGAGAATGATTTCACAAGATTTTTTACAATAGTATATTACCTAACAAGTGTGGTAAAGTACTTATCCGCGCGCCGTGCAGAAAGTGGCCACTTTCCGCACGTTGTGCATGAAAAAATAGTAAATCACACGTGCGATAGACTTTCAGACTCATGTGATTATAAAACTCGCCTACGGCTCGTTTTGCAACCTCACACTCGTCAGATAGTCTGGAAATAGTTTTTAGAATAGAGTTTTTCAAACATAACGTGTGGAAAATGCCACTGACCGCACGCGTAGCATGCAAAAGATGACTACTTTCGGCACGGCGTGTGGAAAAGTTTTTTGAAAAGCAGAGAAATCGAGGCCATTTTGTCACCATTATTTTTGAATATCTCAGGATCTAAGCGAGATAAGGTGATTTCCCTCTCCATTTTTTTATTGAGAATTTCAAGAGCTACAGAAAAAGGCATGAGTCAAGATCGTCTTATCTCGTCTAATTCCCGAAATATTTACACAAAAACTAACGATTTTCCGGGAAACTTAATAGTTGGAAGCTTTCAACTGATCAGGAGCAATTAATAGCAAGGAGCACTTCTGCAAGTTGAATTAGAAGATTAACTCTCCATTCAGATTCAATTTCTTGGTGATAAAGAAGGGAGAGTTTGAAGTAGTTTCGTCTTTTTTTTGGGATACAAAACAGAGTTGCTGATAATTTCTTTTCCATTCTCCTCAGATTTCCAGGTTCTGAGAAATAAATTTATTACTGATTTGATTTTGTTCATATTTTTCAGAACAACCACATATCTTCAATCATAAGAGACCTGGGGTTATTCCTGAAAATGGTGAAGGGTAAGATAAAACTCTGTTAAAATTCGCATGGTCATAATTCATAGATAATTTGATTACCGAAAGGGAATAACAAAGTGAGACATTAAGAGTTACAATTTTTTTGGAAATATCTCTGAATCTAAATCCAAATATCGAAATATTTCTGTCGCATAATTCACTCATTTTGTTATTCCATTTTATTACTGAACAATGAGACAAAATTGGCACTCCAATGAAACGAATTGAGCTAAAATTATTCTAATAATTCTATTAATAATTATGAATTAATAATTGATAATTAATTCTATTGATAATTCTTTCGGAAAATTCAGGAAATTTCGGATGAGAAATAAGCGTTGATGTCTTTTTTTTGCATTTTTCGATAATTCGACTATCAAGTCACAAATTAGAGGCTTAATTTCCTCTATTTTCAAAACCTCCTTTTTTGGTGGATATTTTTTTTTTTTATTAATTTTTTGGTGGATATCTTTTGTTTCAATTGTAGCGCCAAAAAATCATGAATTAACTGAAAAATCAGCTCATTCGATTTGGGTAATACACATCGAATTTTGACGCATATTTTCCTCGAAAAAATTCCTCACCTTTTCGATAAAGACCGTACATCAAATACTTTCCCTTCTCCAATCCATTTTTATCACATAACATATTTCCAAATCCAATATGCCCCTTTTCATCTCCAATATCCATTTTACTCCACTGTTTCCTAGAGTTTCTTATTTCAATAACTGATTAACGACTGACTTCGATAGAACCGGATACGTAGAACCCGAGAGGCCTTACGAATCCTACTACCCAGGATCGAATCATCCCAGTTGGCAACCAATACCACCCCAGATGATTGAACACATTGAATCAAAGCCAGCGATTATTCCAACATCGCCACCAATAATCCAAAAGCAAGAATTGCATTCAGTTGCTGAGGAGCAGGTGAAAAATGCATCCGAACCCTCTCCCACTCAACTAGTAAAACCTTTTTTACATTTTTTTCTGTTCGAAGAGCCTCGATAGCAAAAAAAAGTGGAGAGATAATGATAATAATAGAATTAACACACATCTGACAATTTCTTGGATTTATTCAAACAAATCAGTTATCACAAAAAAAAGTTTTGGAAAATTTGCACTCATAGTTCTTTTAATTTTCTACATGTGCATATTTTTAATTTTCCTTTTCATAATTTATTACTTGAAAAAAAAGTTCAGATGTCTGCTATTTTCCATATCGTAAAAAAAATGATGAAAATCTTTTCTATATCGTGGCTTTAGGAACAAAGTGGCGTAAGTGCTATGTATGAGCATAGCACTTACGCCAGTTTGTTCCTAAGACGACGATATTTATTTATTCTTGAAATTTAGAAAATTGAATTAAATGATATACATATCATGCTGCGTTCCCGAAATGGTGTATGAATCATTTAGTGATAATTGATATCTTCGCAATACAATTGATATCCGAAATATCTCTTCTCCCCTCTTTTTTTCGGTATCGAGGCCCTTTCGCTAAAATCTCAGGAAGAACTCAATAAAAATAAATAACATTCTTTCTAGCCTCTTCTAAAGTCAGCTACTCCAGTCAAATCAAACCCGAGCATAAAAAAAGAGCTGGAGACCCAGAAGAGCGTTCATCCTCCAGTTCCAAACAAAGTTGAGAAAGAAGTGACTGTTGTGAAGCAACAAACAGTGAAAAAAGACGCTGAACCAACGAAACAAGAGCCTGCAAATAATAAATCAGAGACACATCATAAAGAGGAGAGAATGCATCATTTCATTGCTGAACATTTGAAACAAAATAATCACAAAGAAAGCGACGAAGTACTTAGACCAAAAGGTGCAGTTATATCACTGGCACTTGGATTAACAGTCACTGCTATTATGGCTGCTCTCATTGGTTGCAGATTGAGAGTTGTTAGAAAACGTGGAAGAAGAGGACACGGTCCTTATGCCCACGATGCTGATTATCTTGTCAACGGAATGTACCTTTAAATAATAATAAAACTATAAAAAAAAAGCAAGTACAATTTATTGACTCAAGTCATTCTCTTTCAATTTCTTCCCCTAATTTTACTCTGCAATTAAAGCACTTTTGTTTAAAAAACGGTTATTGTGATTGAGAAAAGTAACGAAATTGAGTACAAAAAAAAAATTTACAGCTTCGTGTATTTCATAAACGTATACAATCAGAGTTTGTTATATAATTTATTGTGCAAATTACGCTAAAGCAAAACTAAAAAAAAACATGCAAATGTTGGCTTCACTTGATTAAAAAGAAAAATAATGATAATATAGAAAAATATAATTAAAAGCTACTTTCAATGAGACAAAACGAAACAGCTAGTGAATGAGCAAGAAAGAGAGAGAGAGAGAAAGAGAGAGAGGAAAAAAGTGTTCGTTAAAAATAGACAAACGAAAAAAAAAAAGAAAAAAAATTAAAACATATGCGTTATGAGTAAGTTACACGGTTTTGTTTTTTCTTCTATTTTTAAATACAATATATTACAGTGAAACACACAGTTATAATTTATTGTTATTAATTATTATTTCTAAGTAATTTTTTGTTCTCATTTTTTTACCATTTTTTTTCTTTTTTTTTTAATATTTTTTTTCTCGTTTTTTTAATAATTATCTTACGAATTTATTATTATCAATTAATCATCGTAATTACCATAATGCTGAACCTCAGTTTAATACAAGAGGCAGCACAAAAATGGTGTAATGGGAGACTAATAGCGTTTATATATATTTTGTTTGTTTTTTGTTTCTAATTCATTCAATTTTATCGAGACATTATTTTCATGTTTTTGCTGAAATTTGGATTATTGAAAATTCATGATTTTTTTTTAAATTGTCGAAGTTCCTCATGTTTATCAATTTAATCCCCAGTAGCTGTGCAACAGTAACTGTGATACTCGGTAATAAATAATTAACATAAGGATAAATATTACGCTACTGCGGCAGTGTGCTCCCTGGACTCTTGAATCAGGAGGATTTATTCTTAATAATATTTTTATTTCCATTTTTCATTTGAATTCGTACCGTCACTTCTTTATTATTTCCCAATTCTCTATTTTTATATACCTTTCATTAGATTTCATTCAGTTTTTTCATCTAATCGATAAGAGGGGGTTTCATTTTTTTTTTCACTATAATAAGATAATATACTACATGTCGACCAAAACTGTCCCACTCTGCCGACAGATTAATACGTCTACTTAGTGACGATTATATCAACAAATAGCATTTGCACTTGAATTAAATTCATTCGATTTTTCACAATTTGTTTTAAATATTACAAGAGGTTTTTTTTATTTATTTATTTTTTTGTTAAAATTTTTTTATTATTATTTTTCTTATTAAATTCTGCAGTTTTTTTCATCGTCTCACTATATAATATTATGAGTATTTGAATATGTTGATTTTTTTTTTTGACCATACTTAAATACAATTAATTATGTTTCCATTATTTTTTCTCTTCATTTTTAATTCTTCCTCGTCTTTTTTTTTTCAACTATTAATAATGAGATGAGGGGAAAGTAGACATAATAAATCATGATAGAAAAGAAAAAAAAGAAAAGAAACGAAAATGGTCTCTGGAAGTGTATAGTACATACAAGTAAAACTATTCAAAAAGAAAAAAAAGAAATTAAAAAAAAAATGGACATGAGTACAAAAACCGCTTTACATGGTCTGTTTCTATTAAAAAGTATCCGACAAATTTCTCATTCATTTAAACTTCATTTTTTTTTTCTTTTTCTATTAATCCATTACGTTGCTTTTGCTCATTTTATCATTTATCTTTTCGATTCTCCTCCTTTATTTTTTATAACACTCACACGAATACCTTGGCAAGGGCATCAGCTCCAGCACTGGCGATGAAAGGTAACGATGGATGAAAAGCAACATCGAGAATACTTTCATCGAATTTTTTACGGTGTGCTGTTATCTCTTGTACGCAAGTCTTGTTATCCATATTCCATAATCTTATACTGCAGTCGTGACCTTTATCATTGGGGAAAAAAAAATGAGGAAATTAAAATAGCATTCGCTATTACGATGAAGAATTTTCAGAGGGACAATAAAAAAATTACTATTATTAGATATTCTTGTTAAGTGGTAAAAACGAGTTGATGAATCAAATTAACGTTATATCGAGAGTATATCGAGAAAACATTTTTTTTTAGCCCATGAAATGTACAACAGAAAAGATTCCTTGATATTCTCCTCTAAATTCACTCGTTTCGAGGATATTTCCGAAAGAATGGAAGAAATTTTTTTGGACCATCTACCAATAAAATGACAGAAAATTTGAATAAAATTCAATACTCACTGCCTGAGAGCAAATAAAGCCCGTGTGGATCAACCGCAAGACTAGTAACTGCATCCAAATGTGCAACCATCGCGTGTGCCAATGTTGCGGAGCGATGATCGTAAAATCTTATGTGACGATCCTCGTGCGCTGTTATTATCAGTGGCTGTATTGGATGTGCCACAACACGATTAATACTCCTTGTAGGATTTCCCTCGAGTCTAGATACAACTGAGCCAGTTTCAGCATCAAATACAACGCAAGCTCCATCGTAAGATACTACGAGCTTGTGAGATTCGTCTCTCACAAAGTCCACTGAGGTGGGATTTCCAACTGCTGATGGAGTTAAGTTATAATTAGAAAATTATTCAAATGATATTATTTATTTATCATTTCAAGGATATTTACGGAACGATGTCAATAAAATTTGGCACATATCTGACATTTTTTCGAATAAATAAATTATGAAGAAAAAATATTCAAAGAATTTGCATTGATAGTTTTTCAAATTTCCTACATGTGCATATTCTGTTAAAAATAATTTATTCATTAGAAAAAAGAGAATTATCAGATGTCCACCATTTCCAACATCATCCAGAACGAGTGAGTTTAGTGAAAAATTCCAGAAAACTTTTTTTTGTAGAGAATTTTATAGGCTACAAAAAAAGCCTCTTCATGAATTTCCTTAAACTCAGCAATTTCCGAAATATTCATGAAAATAAATTATAATGAAATTTATTTAACAAACCATGTTCGTATGTGTACGTATTGAGTAATGGTACTTTACTCTGTGGATTCCACAATTTTACAGTACCATCAGCACTAGCTGACAACAATTGTGATCTCGGATGAAACATACTCAGCCCCCAAACTGCATCAGTATGTCCAGTCAATGTTTGACTCAAAACACCTGGCTCATAAGAGTCATATGGATCTATATTACCAGCTGGTACTGACCAACAATGAATCATACCATCCAGTCCACCTGAATAACAACGACTACCAGTGCTACACATTGCTAAACACAATACTGGACCAGTGTGGGATCTGAATGTGTAGAGTGGTTCAACATCTAACGATGCTGATTTTTTAGCTGGCACTGTTTTTTGGAGATTCCACAATTTTAATGTGTGATCGTCGGATGCTGTTATTAGTACGGGATCCGTTGGATGGAAGACAAGGGCTCTTACGCAATCAAAGTGAGAACGTAGAGTGTACTTTGCATTCCATGTCTTTCTAAAAGTTTCCTTTGTTGTTGCCGCCATCTTCAAATTATTGATTTTAATGATTAATATTGTTTAAATCATCAATGTCTTAAAAATCATGTTTTAAAATAATTCAAAAGCTCCAAAATTAATGGGGAATGAGTTCAAGTTTGAACTGACTTCTCACCTTTTTTACGCTATGAAATTCAAAATAATTGAATCTTCATTGAAATAAAAAAAAATTGAATCTCCATTCTTTTTTAAATTGAGAAGTTAAAAAAAAAAAAAAATACATCCTGACACATGATTTCTATGACAAATTTCCTTTGCCCTTTTCTATCTTGTATTCAGGCAAGACAGGGCAAATTTCCATGACCTTTTACATTTAAAAACATCAAAGTTACTAAAAAAATATGGTGAATATTCTTCATCCCCTTTGCTTTTGAAGTATTTTAAGAAAATCAATTTTACTGCTAAAACATCGAATGAAAATTTTAGAATAATCCTTACGTCATATGGAACATCGGCATCATTGTTAACAGTTAATTGGGCTAATTCCCCCAGTCCCAGAGCAGAGTCACTCTCGTCACCTGGACGCTGGGGATCTCGCTCCACACGCATTGCATCTGTGAAAAATCAACTGGATTTTAAAGTATTCAATAGATAGACTGATTTGATTATTCCAGTTCTATTGAAGAATTACGGATTTCTTTAGTTGCAAAGTTATTTAATGGATTGTAATGGAATTCTTGTGTTAGTATACGAGCATGATAATGCAGAACCTTTACTTTTTTTTAATGGAATTCAACAGTAAAATGATAAAGTGAGAGAAATCAGCGATTTTCACTTCATTTTAATGAATAATTCATTCGAAAACAGTTTCAACTTCTTTTGTCTGATAAAGGGGCTTCTCAAATCAACTTTACAGAGAATTAATAGAGATTAAGCGTCATAGATTTTGGGGAATTCAATAAACAAATTATTTACTATCCAGAGGTTCCAATGAAAGCTAACTTTAGCTCCAGATTTCTTTAAATAAATCACCGATTTTTTTATCAGAACTGAGGGCAACGTAAAGAGGTATTTCAAATCGAATGGTTAAAGAAAATTTAAAGGTATTGGGTGCATCTTCTTCATTTAATGAAACTGGGAATTTCCCCAAACATAAAAAAAATGTAAAATGAAAGGCGCATTCTTCCATTATTCTATGATTTTTCCGGAATATTCTAAAGTTTTGGACAAAAGTTCTTACCACTGTATTTGGGAATAGCGTGTGGATGAATTATGTGGGATTCTTCAGCTTCCGTAAGAAGATTTAATTCGTTCAAAACTTCTTCGGCCTCAGCATCGACATCCTCACCGAGCATTATAGATGCCTGAGAGAATAATTTCAAATATAAGTCAAATTTTTTTTGCTGCCTCAAACTTTCTGTATAAAACTTTTCAGATAGATAACTTTTATCATAAGCATTGACAATAGCAGTAACCTTCTTTTTCAGCTTCAAGTTTTCAAAAAAAAAAAATTGATGAATACCTTATTTTGTTTGGGCTCAACATCAGTATCGTACAGTTCGTCTTCAACTTCGCCCTCTTCTTCCTCCATGGCAATATCAGTGTGAGCGAGAAATTCAAAATTTGCCATAACGGATGCTTCAGTGTCGAGGATCATGGCCTCAGTTAGGGAAGCTTGCTTTCCCTTCGTGGATTTACGAATAAATAAATAAATGAATTGGCTGATGGTTTATTGAGTTTATTTATAAACATAATCAATAATTTTTTATTCAATAAAAAAAAAAAGGGGAAAGAGAAAAAAAGAGAAAATAAAAAGAAACGGAATTTCGAATAAATCAGTAAAAATTAAAGAGAATTGTTAATTCCGTATATCCGACGTTAAAGTTGTATTTTGCATCTTTCTGATGCACTGTTGAAAAATTTAGTAGTAAAATGGTGAAGCAGCATGAGTCGAAAAGAGTCGTATGTGCATTCTTCTATGAAAATTTCGAAAACAAAGAGATTTAACAGAATTTATTTTGAGATTTTTTTTGTACTCCATAAGATTCTCTACAGAAAAAGTCTCTTAAATTTTTCCTGCAAATCTGGTCCTTCCCAAGATATTCGCCAAAGTTTCTCAAAATCGCAATGACTTGTCTTTGCATCGAATTTAAAGATAAAGAGAATAGACCCACTATTTCAATGAAAAAAGAAAATACTGAATTTGGTACACAATTTTACGACTCATTGCCTCCAAATAATTGACTCCGTTCAACTCTTTAAAATGAATCGAAATCAAAAGGAAAGTGATTCCTCATTGAATCAAAGAATTGCGAAAATTTTGAACGCAACTTATTGAGAGAAAAAATCATAATAAAAAATTTAGAAAAAAATACAAAGTCAATGGATTAGAACTGTGTCGTCAAACTAGTACACACTCACCCTTTTCATGGCGTACGATTTTTTCATTCCGCGCTTTGGTTCGTTGTTTAACATAACACGTTTTTTCGTTGGTTCGTTACCATTTAACCCCGGTGTGTTCATATCATCCGAGTCTGTATTGTTGTTTAATCCAAGCAATGATCTCACTCGATTTGATCTCACATCAATTATTGTGTCGGTGTAACCAATTTCTTGTAAATAGCTGAGAACACAATTTAATTGTTTCATTGAATTAATAAAAGCACACGAATTTATTACCCGTCAGTGCACAAATGGTGGTTTAAGATTGTCCATTGTTAAGATTAACATTTGAGTTTAGAATAATTAATTTTATTCTGAATAAATAATATTAAATAATAGAGAAGTGGAATGAGATCGATCTCAATTTCACAAAATTCTCATCTCCATTATTTTCGACGAATTAAAAAAAAATATTATTTGTAAATGCTTCACAACGATTCAATGATAATAACAAAAAAAATTCACGTATTTAATTCAATAAATTCCTTCTCGATAAAACTAAAAGTTTAAAGTAATGATGAAATACTCTCACATAATAAAGTGGAAGCCGTTTTTCCGGCAATTAAAAGGATTATCTATAAAACTCAGAATCTTTTTGATATTGAACCCCATTACGGTTCACTTCATTGACATTTCAACGTGTTGCGTAATAAAATTCGAAAATACACCACTAACCGTATTATGGTTGGCACTGGCGGGTTAATTATCATTATTTTCATTTTTTTTTCCAACTATAATCTTACTCTCTTAATAGTCGACGACCCTGACTCCAAGTAATATTGCTAACTGATGAGAATGGCGCTTCCCCATCGCCACCACCACCCTCAGAACTGTCCCCCGTACTCCCTTCTTCATAGAGCGGTGGTTTACCATCATCCTGTATTACAAGATCTGTTCCATACTTCAGTATATGATACTTTGCCCTGTATCACGTAATGAGGAGAAAAAACAGTTTTATTAAAATTGAGAAAATAAGGAATAAAAAAGGATTTAATTTGCGAACTGAAAATAAACGTTTTTTCAGTACTACGAAGTTTTCAGACAAATCGACTTCATTCCATCATCAATTTCTTCACATATCCTGGAAACTAAGTGAGATAGAGTGATTTCGCCCTAATCCTTTTTTGCAGCTCTTGAAATTCTCTACTGAAAAAAATCAATTCGTCTGAAAATTTCATATACTTCTTTCAATAAATCTCCATCGACATTGATGAAAATTTTCTGAAAAAAATTATTTGAACAATTATTCTTTCTCGATGAAACAATTCACGTTTAAATGCCATCCGTTTTCCAAAAGCTTTGGCAATTTAAGAGAGATCCAGAAAAATTAGACAAGAAGAGTTATCACAATAATTCGTTCATCTCTCTCAAATTCTGACGTATCCGAAAAAAAAACTGAAACGAGAATGAAATTCAACAAAAAAAGGGTGTGATACGATTACTCAATTCAACTCTGTGAAGTGAGACAGAATAGCTCGATAAATCAGTTGAGGAATCTTTCACGAATATCATCGAAACGAACAGATTCACAGAGAAGTCTCAAGAGATCTGTTCGTCGAAGATTTTGTGGGCTACAAAAAAAAAAACCTCTTGATAAATTATCATAAATCTTATTATTTCCGGAATATTTGGAGAATACTGTACTCTTTTCGATTTATTCTTCTTCATCACTTAATTTCAGAATTGTGTCATCAATTTTCCTCAAATATCTCAGAATCCAAGAGATGTGTAACAATTGGTAAAAACATTTTATGTAGAAAAAAAAGACGAGTTTTAAAAAAGGTCTCAACGAAAATTTTTCTATCTCTCTCATTGTCCAAAATATTCCCGAAAAAATACAGATCATCTTGTTTTTCCTCTGAATTTATAAATTAAAAAAAAAATATTCTTACCTCTCCTGCTTGAGAGCGTACTCGAGCATTTTTATTCGTCTCACTAGATCATTCTTCAAATTTTCCTGTGCCTTTCTTTCACCCTGGAGAAAAGCTATTCTAGCCTATAATAATACAAGAGAAGAAAAAGTTTAGAAACAGATTATTATCGCGATTCTCCACAGAGTGTAAATTCTCACTGCCTCTTTAATCACTAACATTGAAAATTCAACAGAGAGATAAAAAATCTAAAAAAAAAAAAAAAAAAAAATCCCATCTAATCTTTGCCATTAACAGATCCATTCATTTTTTATAATGATACGTTTTAATAATGAAGAAAATAATAAAGCGTTAGAAGATCAGTTACACTCGAGTGTACACAGATGTTATCGTCTCGATAAGATTTTTTTCTCATCTATTTTTTCACCCATCTTAAAAACTGCAAGTATTTTAAAAAATTTATCCTAGAAGCAATAAACATTGAATCCCTCAAAGATAAACGACTAAAATGTAAAAAAAAAAAAAAAATCAAGATCACAAGAAGAAAAAAAAGATTAAATTAACGAATAATGATTTTAATAGTGATAAAAACTTTGACACCCGGTAGACAATTCTCAGTATCAATTGTGTGTCTAACGTCAAATAATTTACACGATGAATTGACACTACTCCAAACTCCAAACTGAAAGATACGAAGAAAGAACCGAAAAAAAAATTTTTAATAAATTCTTTACACAGACAAATAAAATCCCTCATTAATACCAATAATTAGTTAATTATTTTTTTCTTAAATAATAAATTACCTGAAATTCAGCTCTATCTAATTCCCACTGTGATCTGTCAAGCTCAAAGCGGGCCCACTCGTGTTGAATAAAGTGAAGAATACCAGGCATTGAGTATTGTGGTTTTTGTTCTTTGGCACCATTGCCACTTGGATTATCACTATTTTGATGTTTATCAATGGCAATTGATACGTTAGGAACCGATGACAATGGCCCGTTATGATTTTGCGATACTGAACTGGAGTTATCCTCCATTATGGGACCGCAACACTGGCTGGGTACCTTCATTTCATGACACGGCGGCCATTACAGCAACTGTGCCTTTCTTTTCTCCCTCTCTCCCCCCACCTCTCTCTCTTTGTCCTCCCTCTCTACTCGTCCTTCGTGCCGCAAAAACTTCTCTGTTTGTCGCCTCGAAGTAACTACACCGTTAACTTTTATCAAGTGTGTGTGCCCGAGACCCGTTTTTTTTTTTTTTGTTACCCCCTTTTATTCGTATTATAAGCCTTTCGATCTGTCTCACAACGTATTTCTCACTCTCATGTAAAAAATAACGTAACGTTTTTTTAACAGTACTTTATGCACAAATAATTTCTTTAATAAAAATACTTTGGCCTATTATCACTGTACTCGACACTTGGCAATTGGCTATGATTCTTCGATAATCTTCACGTTTCACACAATTAATTTTCATCGGCAGAACGAAGAACCCAATTATTAACACCGGGTTCTCGGGATCTTTGCCATTTAACGTGCCTATGTGTGTGTGTGTAATGTGTGTGTGAGAGAAACTTGAAGTACGAGGAGAGTGGAGAGCAATGCGATTGGTCCAGTTGCCGGTTATTGGCCAATCACGAGCGAGAAATCAGAGGGATTTTCAAATTGTCGTTGTTGCAGCGAGACTTTGATGAAAACTGAACCTCATAATTGACTTTTTGTGGCCTTTGAAAAATAAAAAAGGAAAGAAAAAAATTGTAGAAAAAATTGATTTTATTGGAGATTGAATTTGGTAGATCGTTGGAATGTTTTTTTGAACTTGTAATTATCAAATTGTCTAATTTTTTTCAGAATCTCGAGGATAAATTGGTGAGAAAAGGGGGGGGGGGAGACATGAAAAATCATTTTTCCTTTGATTTTTTTTTAATATTTCGGAAAATGAGGGACATCCACAAATTTTTTTGCTGAAACCTTTTTTTTAGGTTTCATTCTGCTCTAAAAGAAGGTTTGCACGAAAAAAACTCGTACCTCCACTATTTTTCGAGATATTTCACTAAAATTGAGTTGAATCAAAAATTTACACGAATCCGTTATTAAAGTGCGGAAGTAAATTTTTAAATTGCACTTATGATGATTTTGAATTGCTTTTTTCCTGAATTTTCAACATTTTCTAGCAAAATACGGAGATTATGAGAAATCTTTTTTAACGGCGGTTTTTCCTTCCATGAAGAACGTTTTCGTGTTCATGAGACCAAAGACAGAGGACGTAACTTGGATGTGACTTAATAATGATAATGATAATGAAAAAAGAAAAATATGGAGCAGTCCACAAGAAGTGAAGTGGTGGAAGTGTAATCCCCGGTTTTCCACTGAAAAACATTGGATCCAGTTGAAAGTTCAAGAACTCAAGAACTTTGAATTATTGAGTGTGATTAATTGTTAAGTAGATTATCGAAGGAAAATTTGAGAAATGGAGTGTCTTCCGGGTGTTGGTGATGAACCGAAAGGAAAACTCTGGTCTAACATTGCTGTACGAATGTTGGTTAATACCATTTCACATCCAATTGAATATGCCAAAGTTTTGATTCAGGTATAAAATATTAATGATAACAGAAACGAGTGGAGATAAATTTTGAAAATAATTTTAATTTTTTAAATTTATTTTATTTTGATTATTAGATAGGACATGAACCTATTATGCCGAGAGAAACTAGAACACTGTTCGGTAAACCTGCACTCGCTTTACCGAATATTTTTCAGTATGGTAAGACAATTATTCATGCAAATCAGTTTCTTTTAATTAATTCGTTTATTCCATTTTATTTCATGCTCAGTTTTCCGGGAATATTTCGGAAACTAGGCGAGATAGAGGCATTCTTGTCTGAAGCCTTTTCTGTAGCTCTTGAAATTCTCTGCCAGAACGGATTGGAGCATAAATGCCCTATCTCGCTTAGTTTCCAAGATTTTCTGGAAAACCTGATAATGGGATGAACGTGAAAATTTCATAGTCTTTTGGGAGAATAATCTTTTAATCCTACTTATTCGAAATTTCGCTCTTCAGAGTGAATTACTCTTCATTAATTCTTCAATTCAAGTTCGTGTCGGCATTTTGAATCCTTGAAAAAATGAATGAAAATATAAAATTCTCTTTTGAAATTTCAAAGAGAAAATGAGGCGATCAAGGAAAAAACGTGAATAAATAGTAGTTGGGATTATTGATGACAAGAAAAAATATTCTTTCCTCTTTTTTATTGTAATTAATAAAACAGACAGTGATTTCCAAACTTTATATTCACCGGAAAATTTTTTTTAAAAATTGAGCAAGAAAGGAGACATGCTAGAGCCTCTGGTTTCTCCTATTTTCCAAGACCACGTTTCGTTAATAATTCACGAATTATTGATGAAAAAAGGAATCGTGTTGCAGTATTTTTTCCTCAAAAACTTCCCTGAATTCCCAATAAAATTAATAAACTTTTCAAAATCCCTGAAGAACTTCTTGCACTATTCTGTTACAATTTCATTAGAAAATAATACATTGATAATATTTTTTCCCACATTTTTTTGCAGTAAGATATATAAAGAGTGTGGACGGATTCACTGGATGTTACCGTGGTCTCGTCCCTAAATTATGTGCCTATACTGTCAGTGCAGTTACTATCGAAAAAGTATCAGAATCAGATTATTTTAAAGAATTATTTCCTCAAGATGAATCAAGGGAGGTCGATGTTGAAGATTTACCTGATAAGGAAAGGTGAATAGAAAAATTAATGGAACCCCCAACATTTTGTTCTTTACCAAAAATTAATGAAAATTTTTCTTTCTTTTACAGGAAAGAAGTTTATATAAGAGAATTCTGTAAAGATGTTATTTGTAGAATTATGGGAATACTCGCAAGTCATCCATTGGATGTCATCACTCTGAGAACGATGGCACAGTTTATTGGTGGTGAAACGAAATATAAGTAATTAATCTAAATTCTTTTTTTTTATATAGAAAAAAGGGGTGGAATGAACCATAAGAATGGGGTAAAGCGGAGGGATTGGATCTCAGTCAAGACTTGAATTTTCGATTTAATGAAAAGCGCTCAAAATAAGTGAGAGTATTGAAGATGAAATATTTTAGAGAATCTTGAGTTGTAGGATTGTTTTCTCATTTTTTGTGGATATTTCTGATTGAAAATTGCGAGTTTTAGGATTTTTTTCTAATTTTCTGTGGATAATTCTGATTTAAATTTTCTCCGTGCAAAATATGAAAAACAGCTTCAAGCTGAGCTCATTCCTCAATGATTGACATGGTTTTATCCAACCGAAGACTTTATTTTCTAAGAAAAAGGAGTGTATTTCATTGATTTCACCGAATTTTTCTTTCATTGAAGAGTGAAATTAAATTACTTCATTTTACCCCTTTGCTTCCACTATTTTATCAATTCGTTATTAAAATCGTTATTGAATTCTGTTTGATCTAGTGGAGTACTACAGTCAATCTATGAAGTTTACAAGGAAAATGGTATTGCGGGCTATTACTCAGGACTAGTACCAAGATTAATCGCTAATGTTGCTACATTGGCACTTGTTAGTTCCTCGACGTACTTTATTAATAAATATTTTGTTCGTGATAAGGACTTGAGAGGTTACACCATGGCCACCATGACTGTGAGATATTCTTCAATATTTTCTATTAATTAAATTCGAAATTAGATGATTGAATCATGATAAAATTAGCACACATCTGACGATTTTTTAGAATTTTCTAGAAACATCAATCATTTAAGAAAAAAATTTGAAAAATTATTTTATCTTATAGTTTTTTTAATTCTTCGCATGTGCATATCTTCAATTTTTCGGAAAAAAAAAATTTGTGAGATGTTTGCTTTTTTCAGTGTCATATGATTAATTTTATTCAATTTCTGTTTCATTACAGTTTGTGGCAACTACTATCACCTATCCATTTTTGGTGGTTTATCATTGTATGGCAGTTAACGATTGTGGGTAAGTGAAATTGAACTGCAAAATGTGGGAAAAACGATAAGTTCATGACATTTTTGTATTAATAATGAATTCCTCATTTAGCTTGGTGGCTGGACTTCCACCACAAATGCCACTCTATCCAAGATGGACTGATTGTTGGAGGCACTTGTCATCAATAAATGAACTGAAACGTGGCAGCAGTCTTCTCTGGCGTTACTACACTGGACCACAAGTTATAATTAATGGACGAGCAGTAGCACTCAAGAAATCCGACTTTAACAAACAATAAATAGGATAAAATTACCAAAAATTAAATTATTGAGAAAAAAGTATTTCAATTATTCGTGCGAAATCCGTTCAAAGGAAAGTGCAAACGTGATTCAAAGTAACGAAAAAAAAAACAAGTTTCTGATAAATATCTATTTTTCTCTGTAATGTGAACTCTATTGAAATTCGAAAGGAACAATCGAAGTTTTAGTAGGTGAAATCGAAGATTGATTCAAGAAAAATTGGGAAGAGATCAGAATCAACTGGGAAGAAGTAAAGCAAAATTGGTTGAATTTTTTTTCTTGCAATTAATTTTTTGATAATAACTTAGATTTGAACAGGGATACAGGATTTTTCATGCTGTATCTTTATGATATTTCGAAAGATAATCTTTCATTCGCCTTTCAATTTCTCTTGAATTATACTCATTTCCTCAGGATACCTTGCAAATGCATTTCGTGTTCAATTTCAGTGTAAAAAAAGAAATGGAAAAAAATTAAACTGAATTCTATTCTTTATTATAGAAATAAACGCAGGATACAATAAGATAATCTACTTCTGTTAGAGAAGATATAAATTCCCGATTTTCGATACTTAATCTCTCAAAAAGAGAATCATCGCAATTGATTCAGTAGTAAAATGCTTGGTGGATGAATTACGGTTATTTAAATTGATCAGCTCAGGAGTTAAGTGATTGAATAAGAGAAGTCAAGTAATTTGTATTGATTGTTTTTGTAAATATCCTAAAAACGTAAGTTCAGAGGAAAATCTTCAAAATTGTTCAGAAGATATTCTCAAAATAATCTGTACTCTCATGGAATTAATCTGATGATTATGATGATGATTACTGATCAATTTCTTATTGATTTATCACAAAATATCCCATAATTCATAGAGTATATTGAATTTTTCCAATAACTTGTTTCGTACCTCTGATTATTCGGAATAAATGAAATCATAAAAATTCCTCTAATTTCATCAATTTTATTCTTCCAAGATATTTAATCTACTGAATTTATTGTTGTCAAGATGAAATTCAAAAATATTTCGAAAATAACAAAATTTTAGAATTTCTAAAAATTCATATCTGTAAAATGAATTGCAATGGAGAAAAATGCACTTATCGAAGTATATAATCCTTTGGATATTTCATTAAACGTGGGAATTCTTCAACTTCCTCTTGTGGTATATGATCGAGTCTAACTGGTACTGGTCTCAATTGTTTTATTTGACTACTGATATTTTCCATAATATCTTTCGGCACTTTTTCATCCTCGTAAAGGAGCAAACGTGCCATAGCATGACGTCTCTGTAAATTTCCTCTCATTGCAGAATAAACAGCTTTCTGCATAATCATAGTTTTATTCTTTTTGTGAAGCTCCCAAGCAAGTGTCCATGTGTCACCGCTGTGATAGGTGTTGTGATGGAAATAAACTCTCTTGGTCCATTCGTCACCTCTCAGAGCGATGTCTTTGCAGTTGATCACGACTACAATATCACCGCAGTAATTCATTGGATGATAAATTGGTTTGTGTTTACCATTGAGATATCTAGTAATTAGAGGAGCACTCTGGAAAGGGTCCTGCCATTTTGCATCGTAAATGTGCCAAATTCGTGCAAATGTTGCCCATTGCTGTTGATTAAAATTTTTTTAAATCACTTGCATGTTGCAAAATTTCGACGAGGGAGGAAAATTCTTCAGATTAGAGCAGATACAAATTGAAATTTTATAACAGATAATTGATGTCAACTTACTTGGCTCCTTTTCAGTAAAGACATGAGGGTTTATTGAATGAATCTTGTGATTTGATGATGATTTTATTGTTCAATGCTGGAGAAATTTGGTTTGAACTAGAGGAATTTTAGCCGACCACTAGGAGGTTAACGAGCAGTCGATATAACCTCTCCGGAAAAACTGAGAAAAATTTTCCTCCCCTTCTTCTCTTCTTATTCCTTTTGGCTATATCTCCATGGAGGGGCAAGTGCCATAACTTCTCAATTAAATGTTTTTCTGGTTTGTGTTTTGAACTGGTTATGCCCCCTGTCGGGAGACTACCAAATTTTCTTCTTCAAAATTGTAATCTTTTTCTAGCCACCAATATTCAAATATGTTTTGATCCTATGTTTCTCTATCTTCGATTTTTCTCCATCACTCTTCCAATTCTCCAGCAAATTTGTATTTCCTTCTTCTAATTTGGTTACTGTCTCTATTTCTTTTCTCTTGCTTTTAAATATTTATTCGTGAATTTTTGTAATTTCACAGAGAAAACTTATCGATTTTCAGCTTAGTGTTGTTTTGTTTCTGACCTTCTTGTCTGTTTACCAATCTTAATCCCTATTGTTCTCAAGTATTTGTTTTTCAGAACTCAACCGATGACCTCAGCCTTAAAGATATCTATCAAGTTGCAAAAACACAAAACCTTGTAGAAACCATGTGAATTCTAGATTTTTTTTTTATCAATTCAACTCAATTTCATTTTTAAGAATCACAAAAAACTTAATATCCGGCTGGAAGAGATTAATTCTTTGCAAATTCTAATACGGAATCTCGTCAAATTGTCAGACTTCTAGTACTTGATGTTTTCTCTTTTATTTTTTCACAAAATCCGGTACTCGATTTACACCATTCACTTGGGAGTTCACCGGTAGTATTTAAAACTACTATTAATTATCGGAGCCGTCTCAGAAAATGAAAAATTTTTAATTAGAGAAAAGAAATATAGAAAAGAGAGAAATAGTATAGATGTAGAAAGAGGTATGTCCAGGTGTTTCGATAGATACCTTCTAGACGGAACAGTCGAACGACTGCTCCGCTCGACGGCTCCCGGCGAACTCCTTTCCTCCCCTTCTCTCTCCCTCTCGCTCTTCGGCAAGCTTGCTCAATCAAAATTTCTGAGTACTTCCTTCGGAATTCAGCGTTAGCGTCATCTAGCGGTATTTCTATGTGTTCGGGTGTCGAAGTATTAACCAGCGGTTCTTTACGGCACTTTTTCAAAAAAAGTGACTTTTCAAAGGAGCTTTTTTTCAGGTAAAAGCAATGCGATGGGGGAAATAAATATGAAGGAGGTAAAGATGAATTTACATTTTAGGGGTCATCTATAAATTACGTCATACGTCACGGAGGAGGGGGATATCTTAGATTTGTGACAAAATATGACAGAGGGATCCTGGGGACGGCCGGATGATCAAATGATCAGAGCCATAAAAAAGAAGAAGAAAACGAAGCAGGAACTGGGACATGGATCTATGACCGATACCCAAAAAAAGAATCAAACAAACAAACAAACAACAAAAAGAAGAAGGATCCTGGGGAGTGCCCACAAGGACTCAACCTCAGATCTTCTCATGTACTGGCTGCAAGTACTATTCTTACTTACCACGAGTATATTTTTTTTAGAGTGTCCCAGGTAGGAATTCAGGTCATTATCAAGGCTGACCAAGCCTTTACACAAGGCTGGCTGAACCTCAAATCAGCCTCGAAATCAAGCCTTGGTAAGGCCCTGAGGAACCTCAAAATGATAACACAGTTTGAGCCCTGAATGACAGACCCTTCAAAGGCCTGGTTTGCAGGGTCATTTCAAGTCTTTAATAATATAGTTTTAAGACACAAAAAGTCCTGAATTCCAGGCTCTTCCCAAGGTTTCTTCAGGGTTTAAATCAGGTCATTATTTGTAGGGTGTCTAAGGTCTGTGTTCGAGGCTCACTACCATCATTTAAGGATTACGAAGAAGAGCCTGGTTTGAGCCTTTTGTGAGACCTCATCGGACCTCAGGTCAGCCCCATTAGTTTTTGAGAATAAATTTAAATACATACTTTTATGTTGATTAACGTCAACAGTTCTTATTCACTTCAAGTGAGGTTATAGCATAAACTTTGAATTTGAATCCACAAACTCATAAACTTTCAAATCAAATGTATGAATGTAGTTATAGATAAAATGTTGAAAAAGAATTTTAAAAAAATGAAGACGAGTGAAGAACTACTACCCCTTTTTCTTGGAAATCGAAATCAAGTATATTTTGTCTCATTGAAGCTCAAATGAGCTTCTCTTGAGTCTAATTGTAGTGAGCCTGGCAGGAGAGACTTTTGAGCTAAATACCGACGAGTCTATTTTTACTCAGATTAGTATCAGGCTCTTCCGAGTCTGGTTATGAACAACCTCATTCAGTTGAGACTGATACGAACCTCTTTTGAGGTTGCTCTTGCACAGCATCAGTGACATAGTCTACTACTAGCCTATTTTTGAGCCTAGTCTGACGGGAGTAGGCTGGTTTGAGCCTCATTTGATTGTAGCCTCACTGAGTCAGGCCTATATAAGGCTCGAAAATGGTTTCAGCCCTGAATAATTCCTACCTGGGGTATAGATTAAAATATTAAGATATCTTAAAAATCCGTAAACGGAATGATTTCGTCCGAAAAGGAAATTCGTCGACGAATTGTAATTACTCATACGGTTTCTTTCCGTAGACGGATGATATTTTCAATTCTCATAGGAATGCAAACCTGTTGTGGACGAGTTTATATTTATTATATGCTACAGAAGATATATTTCATCGTTCAATTATTATCATTTTTTCCTTTAATGAATCTGACTGTCTTCATGATTGAATAATGCTGAATCCACTGAGAATTCATTAATTAGTGTGAAGGCTTAATTTCGAATCCATCTAGGGAACCAAGCTGTATGAGCGATTGGAATTCATTTACGATTCTTTTTTTCTGACCACAATATTCCGTTGACGGACCGAATTCCGTGTACGGAAAGAATTCGTTTGCAACCGAGAATAACGCCTTAGTCGTGATGACCATTTCTTATGCTGCGAGGCGGAAAGGTGCAAGAGTACATTGATATGAATTTATGCATTTTTGAAAGCAATGAAGAAGTTTCGAAGCCTTCCCCTTCAATAGCACTTTAAGGAGGAAACATTGCTACATATAAATAGAGCCGGAGAGTTGGTTTTCGAAAAGGGCCCATTGATCTGAAGGTTGATTCAGAATCGACTGATTCGTATTGTAACGTCCAGAAACGGAGACGTTTTTTTTATTTTTTTATATTTTTTTTTGAATTATTCGAAGCGAAAGATACCTTTCGTTTCGAATGAAAAAGTTAATAAAAACAATGGTGAACATGATTCACCATTGTTCGAAAAGATAGAAGACGTCCGGTGTAAATAACACTGGTCGTCCGATATCGATTTTTAGATTATTTTATTAAAATAAGTCTCTTCTGATTGTCGAAGGCATTGAATTGCAATGCCTTGGCAACAGAAGGAAATCGCGAATTTCTCCCACTCTTCAATAAGTGGGGTGCGAATCATATGTGATTTTTGTCACATGATTGACCCCACTATTTAAAAAAAAAGGAATTAGGTAAGGAAGGGGCAACGCACTTCCGAGGAGCGATGCACTACCTTCCCGATTTAATTAGGGCGCGGCATCGGAAGAATTAAGTTAGAAGTGAGAAAAAAAAAGGATTTGGACTCTTGTGAGAATTTTTGTGTGGAAAAAAATGAGAAAAATAAAACGGATTTTATGAGAAAATTTTTGAGGATTTCTGAGTGTGAAAAAAAAAAATAATAAAACAGTTTTGCAATAAAAAAAAAAAAAAGAATAATGTGCAGAAGAATCAAAAGCAGAAGTTAGTGACTAGTTAAAGAATAAAGACATAAGAATAGTTTCATTGAATAAAAAGGAAGGATTGTTGGAGTTATTAAATGGAGAAAAAGAGAAAATGAAAAGAATTGTGAGTTTTGAAATTTTGAGTGAAAAAAAAAAAGGAAATTGTTAAAATTATCAAATTATGGAAAAGAAAAATTGAAAAGAATTGTGAAATTTTGAAATTTTGAGTGGAAAGAAAAATTGTTGAAGCTACCAAATTATGGAAAAGAGAAAATAAAAAGAATTGTGAATGTGGGAATTGTGAGAAAAGAAAAAGGAAGAAGAAGAGGAAAATTATTAAATAAATCTTGGAATTGAGAATTAATTGAAATCAAACAAAAAAAAAAGTAAGTGAACAAATTCATTGAAACCAGTGGATACTGCGCGCGCAACTATTTAGGTCTAAATCCGTGAGAGTAATTGAGCTTTTGAAATTTTAAAAATCCTTCTCATTGTCAAAATTGAATAATTTAATTTGAAAAATATTTTAAAATTAATTGAAGAGTCGATTTAGTATTTTTGTTGAAATTTAAAAGTCGGTTTTATGTTGAAAAATCAAATAATTGAAATTGAAGATATTTGGAAATTGATTAGAGAATGTATTCATCATTTTTATTGAAACTTTAGAATCGATTTTATGATCAAAAATAAAAAACTAAAAACAGGAAAATATTCGAAAATTGATTGAAGAATCGATTGATTTCTTAAAAATATGAAAATTGAAGAATTAAAGTTGAAAATATTTGAAAATTAATCAAAAAAATGGACTTCAAATTTTTGTCGAACTTTTAGAAATTATTATTATGTTGGAAAAATTGAATAATCAAAATTGAAGATATTCGGAAATCAATCAAAGAATTCAGTTATCAATTTTTGTAGGAATATCAGCATCAATTTTATCATGGAAGTTAAATAGTTTAAATAAAAAAATATTCGAGAGAAGATGTAAGAATTAAATCGACTGTTTTCCCAAATTATTACATTATTTTTATATTCTTGGAAACTGGATCTATTGAAGATTTATTGGGGAATTCAATTACTATTTTTGTAAAATCTTTAAAATTATTGTTATTTAGAAAATATAGACCGAAGCACTATAAAAAAAAAATGTACATTATTGTTACCTTGTCACCCTATTGGATAAAGTTAAACGCAAAAACTCCCTTCTTCCTATCCCGAGCTATTGGTTTTTAACTAGGCTCAAAACAGGAAAATAAATAAAATCCATGCTATTTTGGAATTATTAGTAATAATAGTTCTGATGTAACAGTATGTTCATGACAGATACGTCAAGACATTGAATTCATTGGAAGGTTAATCTCCGGGGATTTCGACAAACTTTATTCTTTCTTCCTTATTTCAGGTAAATCTCTTATGCTATTCGGTTTGTCACAATTTCCGCACATGAACCTTCGAATGAATTCAATGTCTTGACGTATCTGTCATAAAATCTAAAATTATTCAATTCCTATTTATTCCCATCTTTAACTCCTTACTAGATCTAACTTCAGATATAAAATATCACTTATACGTTGTGAATGAGAAAGCTCACTCAGCTCAAAAAATGGTTAAAAAAATGGGTACTATCACACAAAAATGTATTTTAGCAAAGCACCTTTCAAATCAAGACTTTTTTGCATGACATAAACTTGTTTAAAAAAATCTACCTTCTTTGCTGGGTGATACAAAGAAAAAACTAGGGGTGAGCAATTGTTCGCTCGCTCGCGAATAGAGGAGTGCGTAGTTGCTCGCTCGCTACGCTCGCTCGCGAATGGAGGAGTGCGTTATTGCTGATTAGAAGGAATTAGTGAGAATGTATTGTGCGACTTCAAACCACACTAAGAACTTCCCGATAATTTCTCTCACTTACTATTAGAAAAAATGATGAATGATAAAAACGATAAATAACAACAGACATGATTGTGGAAACTATCACGAAATGTTGAGGAAATCTCAAAATATGGAGATCAATAAAAAAATCCATTTTTCCTTTTCGGGGGTAGTGCATAGACTTCTCTTTTTGGGAAATTAAGAAAAACTTGATAATGTTTTTCTTAAAAAACTAAGAAAGTACTGGATCGATTCCGATCAAAATCTAATGACCGCGAATTTATGTCAAGATGCTCCGATTACGACATCGATCACCTCGATCACATTATTGATTTATGAGAAAACGTGAACGAAAAAATTGATCACGGACATACACACACACACACACACAAACACACACACACAAACACACACAGACATGATCGTGAAAACTATCAAAAAATGTTGGGGAGGTCTTAAAACATGAAGATCGATCGAAAAATCGATTTTTCATTTTCGAGGCCATTACATAAACTTCCCTTATAGGGGAGTTAAAAAGATGTACACAGGCTTAATAAAATAAAGACAAAAAAAAAAAATTTGAAAATATTACTTTATTTAATCAAGAGTGCCAAAGAAGAAGGTCATCAGAAGCCCCACATTTTTTAATAGAAAAGTCAATTATGGGATTCGGAATTTCATCAAAATGTTTATTCATTCGAGACTTAACAGAAGACATTATGGAACAGAGGCTCCTCTCCTTCGGCTATGTCATTGTTGTAGAGGAATATACTGGCTACCTCGCATTTTTCTGCTCCAGTGTTAGCTGTTGGGAGTTGAATACAATATCAATTAGAATCAATCATTTCAGTACATCGAGATAAAAAAAGTGGTAAAAATGAGGAAATTAATTGTTTTAATGTCCCCAACAAAAATTTTTCTCCACAAGTGACTAAAAAATGGTTAAATTTGGTAACTCATTCAAATCAACAGTTTTTTTGATTATTGGAAACCGATATTTGTGTGGGACTCATAAAACAAATGCTAAATTAGATCAATTTTCTTAAAATGAAAAAAAATTATTTGCTGAGACTATTGAAACAATTATTCTCATAATCTCACAACTTCTTTCTCAGTGTCATGAAAAAACTAAAACCGGATCAGAACATGGTGGAAACTGAAGGATATAGCGCTATTTTTATAGGAAGCTTATTGTAGAGAGTTTAGGGAGCCAAAGAAGAGTCTCCAAGATTTCTTCAGAAATGAATAGAATGGAGTTAACTTACCTCTCATTGCCGAATGATGCATTCGTTCATTGATACGTTGTGCAAGACTCTCGTCTTGAATGTGCTGACCGAAGAATTTGTGGACGTTCCCTACATCGATTTTTCCATCAACCATCTGAGTTCAAAGGAGTCATATGAGATTTCGATTAAGTCAAATCAATGTTAAATTTCATTACTTACGAGATCCATTTTTGAGAGCAAGCATGCTGCCATACATCCTCTCTTCGATGCGCCAAATATGCGCCTTATGAAATAGGGTTCTTGAACGAGAGTAAAAGTAGAATAAATGAATAAGAAGACTTAACACGAGTTGATCCAAAATTCATCCAAAATCTCTTTTTTTCCCAATTATCAGATGTTTTCTTGTTTTCAGAATCATTTGTTGCGATCATTTTACGTTCGATAGAGAAAAAGAAAAATAGAATGATATCATTGAAATATTTTTTTTTTTCAATTTAAAGAAACGAATTTATTATAATAAGGACGAGATTGGAAGAAGAATCATAAAATGATGATAGAAAAAAATTATCCCATCCAAAAATAAGCTTGATTCTTTAACAAGTTAATATAGTGAAAATCTCTCTTTCTAATACTAATATCGATTTACTTCGAGTTGTACCAACTTATCAGAAACCTTCAATTCTTCATACTTGGACGATTCAGTTTATTCAGATGAACTTACTTCTACATTCGTCGAAAGTCTCCATCATCTCCGCCGGTATAGGAACGCATTCGGAAGATGCATGATAAATCTGAAAATTCGAAATTAAATTGAAATACCTTTCAGTGGCGAAGAGGTGAAACAGGATAGGTGCATTTTTTTTAGTTATTCGTTTTCTAAAGATATCTCGGAAACGAAGTGAGATAGCGTAATTTTTATAGAATTCTATCCTGTAAACAATTTCGAGGGATGCGAAAAAAGTTTCCACAAGAACTTTTCTATCTCGCTTAGTTTGAAAAACCGATATTCTTCAAAACAGAATGATGAAACAACATATTTTTGCTGCTTCATCTCTCCATTACTGATTCAATTTATAAATATTTTTTTTTAACCTTCGAAAATTTCTTCATCAAAGCTTATTGGGTGATATGCAAGAATATTTCATAGAAACAAAATTTTTTATAAGTACCAAATGACAAGTTTTAATTTACCATTGCCATAAGGACAATTCCCATAAAAGCGATGCTCGTTGAATTCTTCATCCTGACTTGATAGTTAAAAAGAGTAAATATAAGATTTTCGAATAATTCCTGAACTTCGAGAGAGAATGATGTCTTCTCTCGTCGTCGATCTTTTTATATACTGTCCTCAGCTCCGCAAAACCAATGAAATCTGATTATTCATAATGAGAATAAAAATAATTTGTTGTTTTGAGTCGAGTCGTTTAATTATTATTTCTTGTTCCTTTGAAATAATAAAGTTAGGTAACTCATGAAGTGATCTTGTAAATCATGTAATGAGGTTTGAGTTATTTTTTAATTAGATAATTGTAGAGGGACGAGAAAGATGATCACTAATAAACGGAAGTAAAGTTATCAGTACACGTATCATTGACAAAGATGTAAATCTAACGACAGTAAGATAAAAAAAAATTGCGCTTCAGCTTCGTAATTGAATAAAAATACTTTTAAAATAGACAGTCAAGGAAAAAATAAGAACAGGAAATGATTTTTTTTACGCTTTAAGAAAAAAAATCCGTCGAATGCAATCATTTTTTGTTTCTATGGAACTAACATTGGTTTATTCGTGTGACATATTGTTACGTCCTAGGGATACGTTAGTACACTATTTTTTCATCCCTAGGAGTTTAATTATTTTATCGTTATTTAGTGTTCAACAGAACACTGGGAATTCGTCGTTATTTGCATTTTATTACTGAATTTAAATTAATTCGCGTTGGTTTGATCGCGAAGGAGTTTCTGAAATGGTGCAAGATTACGCGCCGATTTCGGAGGATATTAGTAAGAAAACGGTGCAAGGGTTTCTGCGCCGTTTAGAATAAGGAGAAGTGACCACTAAGAATTACTTTAACAAAATGGCATATTTTATTTAGCTCTCTGGTCTTTTATCAACAAAAATTGTTGGAGTCAGCGTCTCCACGCCTCGTGTCTTGCTCGTGGTTCTCACACTGTCTTTTCTTTGTCTTGGTCTAAAGGTAGAGTTTTGCTGACCCGTCAATTTTAGAGTGCGCGTGTTTTCGTGCTAATGCCGTCAGCGTCTCGTCTTTTTGCCTCTTGTCTTGTCTTTTCTTAATTAAAATCTTTTTATTATGGAAAGTTCGTCATTTTATGTTAGTTTCATAATTGAATTAATATATATCTATAATTTTCTAATTTTTCCGGATGATGCAGTCAACTCAGACGTAACAATATTTTCTTCAATTTTGATCAATGCTCTTCTGACAAAAATTTGTTTTGCTTTTATTAAAAACAGAATAAAGTTATGGTTTTGACCGGAAATTTTATCAATGGGAAAAACTTGCGAGTTATTATCGATAAGCGATGAATGATATTGTTACTGAATTCCAGAAATTTTATGTGAAACCAATTGAATATCTTTCTGGATATCACTTTGAAGAAAATTGTCAATGAAATGATCATCGATCAATTCAATTTTGAGTGAGCGTTTTCATAGAGGTGCATAATATTTCCTTGACTGGTATACCAATTATAAGGATGATTCTGGACATCTTTGCTGAGCTAGGAATGGTGATAGTCTCCAAATTCAAGAATTTTGTAATAAATATTTTCATCAATATTTCTACTCACGAATCAGATACTGAGAGAGAAAATATCGTATAGAACTGACTCTGGCAGATGAAACTTGAGGGATACGATAAAAAAAAAAATTGAAATAATAAATCAAATTCCATTAATTTTATGTTTGACTATTTACTTAAATTCATAAATACATGGAATCATGAATTGTATAATATGTCTATAAGATTAAATTGATAAAACTCTATACATAAATTCAACTGAGTGAACAACAATATTGACAGTTCAATTTACAGAATCTAAGTAAATTGAACCTTATCGAGAAAAATCACATCAATTGATTAAATCTAGTAGCGGAGAGCTGAAACTGCATAAGTTGATTTTCGCTTCCAACAATTTTTTCAAATTATCTAGGAAACTAAACGAGATAGCATGATTTCATCCCAATCTCCTCCCGTATCTCTCAAAATGGTCTACGAAAAAGAATTGATCTAAAATTCCATTCTCGCTTAGATTTCGAGATATTCCCCAAAAAAGATCGGCGAAAAAAATTGAATCGTCTGGTTTCATCTCTTCGTTAATGTATAATTAATTAATTGCTTTTACATATGCAGAAAATATTCCTCAAGAATTATAACTATCTTTAGATTTAATATAAGTGCAAAGTCGGAGGCCAAAATTCATGGCTTTTAAGTACAGTAGGGACTCGGTATAAGGCCGCAACATGGACCTAGGGAAAATATTTTTCTGAGAATTGAGCTACTCCCACCAGTGATGCTAATCATCGTTGCACTAATCCATTTGCGTTTCCGGGCTCTGTACAGGACTGGTCAGCGAATCACTTTCATGAAGATGCTTTTTTATATATCTCTATAGAAAATTTATATGTCTTCGTAGCAATGCCTCGAAAATGTGTGCTGAATGAATTATTGTGTTGAAATGATTTGAATGGTAATTTAATGAATTGGAAATTATAATCATTATGCACTAATTCACTGTCATTTCCGAAGAACATGTGTAAGTGTCGCGTGCTAAAAATTTTCCAGCTTAATTTCATTCTCTATCGATAAAAAAAAAACGTAATTCATATTTTTTTTTACGAGAAATGTTTCAAAACGAATTATTTCACACAATCTGAGAGAATCACATAATTTAACAATGAAATATTATGATAATAAGAATGAAAATAATAAAAGTAATTCCGTTGAGAAATTTCTCATTTTATACGTTCTTATCACCGGCTTTATACAGAGCCCCCGATTGTAAAGAATTTTGGGGATTAGTGAGCTAGGTGGTGGGGATATGTGATGCGGTATTCGTGATACGAAGGAGCTTTATCCACGGAGGTCTTTTACCGAGTCCCTGCTGTATCTAGTGTCTTCTTAATTTCCTTTTTTTTCCCTTTTTTTCTGAGAAGAACCGCGCTTTTTCTTGGTTGATGATTTCTTTACGTGAACGGATGCCTCTATCAACTGTGAAGAATAATCATAAGTGACTAATTTCAATGCTATGAATCCACCATATCCAGGTTGTCCTCTATAATACAATCCAGCGCCTGAAAGTGGTTGTGGTGGATGAGAAACTACCGCTTGAGCATCAATGAATGGAACTGCTGTTTGTGCAGCATCCTTATCCCAATCACTCATACGAAAATCAACATATGTATTCTCCCTTGCATCTGTAATACTCTCATTTGCACGAGTAGGAATGTCGGGTTGTTCAATTTCTATTTTCATCCTGTGAAGATAAAAATTTTTTAAATAAAATTTCAAATTCTATCATTACACATATATGAGATTAACACTCATTTCATGACTTTCCTATCAGGTGCATCATTTGATATCCAAACATTGTCGCCATCACCCAAAATTCCTCGTTTATAATCAAATGAATGAGTCTTGATTTCCAAAATTAAATGCGATCCTTTGGCACTTAATTTAATTCCTGTCAACACTCGACCAGTTGGAGATAATACGGTATCTAAATCAACAGATTTATGATCATATTTTATTGTAAAATAGTCTTCTGATTGGGTTGAAGGTGATTCTGAATCGAATGCATGAATTTCCTGCCATTCAACGGTCGATTCGAGTATATTTTCATGAGGTTCGAATTTTCCTTCTTGAATTTGAATATAAATCACTTTATTTATCTCAACGAATCGAAGTCCTGTTATGACCCTGAATGAAGCGAAAATATGAAATAATTAGAAGATTATGGAGGAGGATGATTTCATCAAGAACATCAGAATGTAAGAAAATCAGAGAGAAATTTTTTCGATAATCATAATTGGAGCTCTGTTATGAGAGTTATTTATCTTTGCTTCAATTATTCTTTATTACTGTGAAATTTCTTTGCAAATATAATAATGTAGATACATCCTCAAGATTCCAACGATTATAGCTTCACTAACATCAAGTGTCAGTTCAGTTTCGTCGTTATTTGGATAGAATGTCTCTCATTGAACTTTATTATTGAATTGTACGAACCGATTTTCTGCAATATTCGATTGCACTGCCCTCAGACTGAATGTTCGAACGGTCCCTTCACGATCGTAATCATCACAATAACATGTACAATGGCTACAACTGTAGAAGAGACTCCTTGCGCTTGCAAATTTTTCAGATATTTTTTCTTTGTTATCACATCTGCTCACCTCCAATGATGAAAAACTATCGTATCGCCTGGAGGATTTTGTCTGGAATATTTGGGGTAGTAGTAAATTAGCATTTTACAATTATCGTGAATACCTCCATCCCTTTGAGAATAAAACTGTGGGATCATGGTACAGGAGGCAGGATTAATGATAAATAGTTCTATCAATTTCGTGGAGTCTTTTAAATTATGAAATCATCTTCTTCCTCTCACTATCAAAAATCTCCGAGGATTTTGAAAATTTTCATGAAAACCGATGATATATTAACATCATTTATTCCAAACGGTTTGAGACTTGAGCGTTTTATAGTTTACTAGTTTTTCAATTTTGAGCAAGAATTTGTTAATGCAGTAAAACTTACCGTTGGACAGAATTCATATAAGTATTGGTAAAAGCAATCATAGATTTCACCTTTGCATACGTCTATTTCACTAGATAGATTTGAATACGGATTAAATTGAGGGTGTCGATAATCTTCACAGGTCTTTCCACAAGATGATCCCGGATTTAAGTATACTTCATTGAGGATAATTGCATTGAATAACCATTTCAGTTCAATATAAGTTTCACCTTTGAAAAAAAAAACTCTACATTATGTTCAATTATCGCTAACATTAATTGAGACTCACCTTCTTCATGAATTTCTGCATCACATGAACGGATATCTCTAGAAGCAGAGCTCATGATTGATAGAACAGACTTTCTCGTACGATTCCTGGCACTTCGATAAGAATTTCTTATTTCTCCGTTTGTCGGTACAATTCGTAGAGGGTTGAACTTGTCATATATTCTGCATGTATGATACATCACAACATATCCTTTAATCAAATTCATTGAAATTTTTGCATACAAGGCATTGATGTCCTGCTGCAGAGATGATGTACCACAACGCTGTGCCGCGTTTTGCTACAACAATAGATCATTATTCTTAATAGTTTCGTAGGTCATTGAGAATATGTCATTCGCTTGACCCCAATAAATTTTCAATAAAGTTCCGATCATTAAAGTTCTTCTTTCGTTATAGTCATGGAGGATAGAAATAGTATATTATGTACCTAGGAAGTAAGGAAGTTAATTGCCTCGCTTCGCTCAGGTGTCAATTTTTTGTCGCAGTTGACTTCTTTATTTCTATGGTACATATAACATTTTTTGTACCGAAAGGAGTGAAAAACGACGCTTTTAACCGAGTGAAGCGAGATTAGGAACGTCGTTTTTCGCTGGTACAAAAAAATCTTTTCTGTGCTCCATGATTGAAATCCTTGGGATTCTACTATTGACTCGAGACTGGCCAACTTCTGAGCATTGCGTCATGCGCCACTGGTTTGAATTTTTAATGATCAATCGGTTGCGTGGGAAAGTCTAAAAAATTTGACCTACATCGTCAATGTGTTTAAGAAATGACTATATTTTTTGAATTACGTATCCTGCAAATTTGGGAGAGAAATAGAATAAATGTTAGGAGCTGATAAAGTTTTTGCAATGCTGAATAGAATTATCTGGTGAGCGACGTAGGGAAATGCGGCAGCGTCGCAGCTAAAATAACATGGTGGTGAATTCCTCATTATCCAATCAGAGCTGTTAGGTCGCTCATTTTGACCACTTTAGGGTTAAAGGTCAGATGTAAGAAAATTTCCCCTAGGCAAAGTAATTTTTTTCCGTATAGCAGAGAGTTTTTGAAGCTCTACTAATGCTGGCCGGAAAAATGCAGCAATCATTACGATCCAATGATCGAATGAAAGCTTATTTTCAGCTGCATGGTGGAAATTAGATCTAGAGATTGACAATTATTTTTTGAAATTATAATCATCAAAAGAAAATAATACCTCCATTATCCCTATATAGATGATTTGAATACAGACAACATGGCGTCTAGCCGATGCTAACACAAAACCACTAATAATTATTTCACATCACTTGGAGACTGAATTTCCGCCCTTTGCACTATTTTTTACTATCTATTAAAATTGTTTTCAGCACAATTACTACTAAATTACGCCCGTAATTAGTAGAGCTTTTGATGAAGCGGTCAGCTTTCCGACTGACCAATCAATGAGAGGTCGAGTCAATAAAAAAAAAACAACACTATATTTTACATCCAATCTTTAAAGATCCTCGTTGTCACCCCTCTCTTATTATGTAGCAGGCCATGTGATTGCAATCAGGATTGAGTTTAGAAGTATAATATTTCGCAGTGTTCTTTTGGACATATTGCAACACTCTGAGTAAGAGTAAGAGTAGCGGCAATGACAAAACAAGAGGTTTAAAGAGAGGTCCTGAAGTCTACTATAACTATCATGTATTACTTTTTTTGAATTTGTATTTCCAATTGAACCCAGCACCGTCGAAATTTTCTCTTATTGATTTTCAGTTCTCATTTTTTCCAAAGATTGTATCAATTATTGTAGTGGTCAAGTAGTTAATTCATATATTAAAAAGATTTATTGAAACATATATGATAAGAGAATAATGTGACGGTTTTTACCGTCACAGAATCAAGAAAATAAGAATAATTAATTATTTGGATAAAAATCGCGATAATGATCGCAATTCGCGGTACCTGGTGAGGATGGGGCTCACCCAGAGTCAATGCAACACATGTCCAGAGTGAGGTCAACAGATTTTTATGACCTCACTAATTGTTTTGTTTCTTTTTTTGTTCAATTTAACTCCAGAATTTGGAGGAAAGTACGAGAGTTAGGAGTGGGAAGGATTTTCCCCAGTCCTACGAATAAATTAGAAGAATCAAGGACGATCCGGAGAAGCTTGGACAAGAGCAGCCTCCAAGGGATTGGTACAACACTAGCCAACGAGGAGGAATGTTGGTGAACAGTGCTTCACGTGGAATAATATTGTAACGAATTACGTAAAGAAAATTGGAGTAAAGCTAAATAAAGAGAGGTCGACACGAAGGAAAGACAGCACAAATAACGTAAGGTACGCGAGTACCCGCACAATTAATATTTTGAGTCTAAAGTAAAGAATTTTGAGTAAAGACTAAAAGTAAAGAATTTTGAGTCAAAGATTACAAGTAAAGAAAACGTCGAGTTTGCGTCTGTTCCGGGTGAGTCCACCCGGCTAATATTAAAATTATTGTTGTTCATTCTGAGTTGGTTTTAGAGTAATAATTCAGACGAATTAATTATTATATTATTTATTTAAAAAAATTCATAATTTCTTATATTCGAATGTACATAAATTATTTTCTCTGAATATATCGAATTTACACCCAGCAAAAAAATTAAGGGAACGGTAAATTTTGTCAGTTTTTTGCTTGATTTTCAAATGGCTGTAACTTCGCCAAAAATGATCGTATCAGAAAAAAAAAAATCGTTGGAAAGCTTGAAGTCTCTACTCTTGAAAACTTGAGATGAAAATTTTTTATGACCATTTGTTATAACGAGATAGGAGAGTTGAAAGTGAAAATTTTTTTTTCTTCTTTTTTCATTTTTTCTACTTGTTCCACGGACTTTAAAAAAATTTCCTCGACTTAACCCTTATGAGGATCGTGTAGCCTGGTCTTTCAGCTTCGATTTCTTTTTTTTTTTTCCCTATGACCCTTTGTTGCTGAGATATTGTCGATTGAATCAAAAAACACCCTTTTGTCTTTAATCGTCGATATCTCAGGAACTACTGATCGCACAGCAAGCGGATGATGAGATTCGTAAACTTGAATGAATTTCCTGTGAGATTCTTGCACTGCTTGATTGAAAAAAAATTTTCTTCCAATTTTGAAATTGGTTCGAACAAGTACCAAAAAATTGCGTTTTTTTCCTTTTTTGAAAATTGCCCTGCATTTTGCGAATTTTGCGAAAATTGAAAATGTTTCAACGTTTTTCTTTAGTTTAATGTGTGCTGAAACACCCCCTAAATTTTCAAGCCAATCGGTTCGACCGTTTTTTTTTCCCGAACGAACAAAGTTTCAGCAAAAATTAAAGGAACACTTTTTTGTGCCCTAAACACCAATTAATGATGATTAGAGCCGAAAATGTTTTTTCTCCGTTATTTTTCCGTGATTTTTCGAGCAAAATTTGTTGAATTCCATCGAAAAATGAGAACGATGAAAAATGAAGAAAAATCAATAAAAAAATCAAAAAAACAATTTTTTTAAACGAAAAAAAATCGAAAAAAAAATTGTTTGAAAAAATCTGCTGAGTCACTATCTCTCCAAATGAAATGCGATTCCGGTGTTTTTTTTTTCATTCTTCAAATTTTTTTTCCAAGTTTTCTACTGGTTTTTTGAGAACAAAAATTGATTTTTTCATTGATTTTCAAAAAAAGAGAAAATTTCTAATTTTCCATTGATTAAAAAAAAAATTGAATTTTTCATTGATTAAAAAAAAAATTCGAATTTTTTATTGATTAATGAAAAACAAAATTTCAATTTTTTTAATTGATTTTTTGTTTTTTTCATTGTTCTCATTTTTCGATGAAATTCAATAAATTTTGCACAAAAAATCACGGAAAAATAACGGAGAAAAAACATTTTCGGCCCTAATCATCATTAATTGGTGTTTAGGGCACAAAAAAGTGTTCCTTCAATTTTTGCTGAAACTTTGTTCGTACGGGAAAAAAAAACGGTCGAACCGATTGGCTTGAAAATTCAGGGGGTGTTCCAGCACACATTAAACTAAAGGAAAATGTTGAAACATTTTCAATTTTCGCAAAATTCGCAAAATGGAGGGCAATTTTCAAAAAAGGAAAAAAACCCAATTTTTTGGTACTTTTTCGAACCAATTTTAAAATTGGAAGAAAAGTTTTTTTCAATCAAACAGTGCAAGGATCTCACAGGAAATTTATTCAAGTTTACGAATCTCATCATCCGCTCGCTGTGCGATCAGTAGTTCCTGAGATATCGACGATTAAAGACAAAAGGGTGTTTTTTGATTCAATCGACAATATCTCAGCAACAAAGGGTCGTAGGGAAAAAAAAAAAGAAATTGAAGCTGAAAGACCAGGCTATACGATCCTCATAAGGGTTAAGTCCAGAAAATTTTTTTGAAGTCTGTGGAACAAGTTGAAAAAATGAAAAAAAAAGAAAAAAAAAATTTCCACTTTCAACTCTCCTATCTCGTTATAACAAATGGTCAGAAAAAATTTTCATCTCAAGATTTCAAGAGTAGAGACTTCAAGCTTTCCAACGATTTTCTTTTATTCTGATACGATCATTTTTGCGAAGTTACAGCGATTTGAAAATCGAGCAAAAAACTGACAAAATTTACCGTTCCCTTAATTTTTTTGCTGGGTGTATATTATTTGAGTTAAAATTTGTCATGAGTTTTGTGTAAAGTTTGTTGTCGTCACGAATACCCAAATAGAGGGTATCATCCCCTCTCCCCCTCGGGATAAAAGGAGAGTTTCACATAGGAAGCGGGTAAAGTTGAAGTATTTTCGGGGTTTTGTTATTTATTCACATTAAAATGAAACTTGGGGATTTGTCGTTTTCCCCCAAATTAGGAAAAATTTCCTAAAACGACTGGCGCCCATTTCTGGTAAAGTAACTCAATTGGGGGTAAACTGGGTAAAGATCTAAAGCATAAATTTGGGTTAAGTTTCAGAGTTTTTTCAGTGCATTTAACGAGTTGGCTCAAGGTCAGCCGAGCCAACCGTTACAATAATATGAATTGTTAATAAAGTCGTAAAGCTGAAAATATCCTAAAATTCTTACAGTGTTACGAGAACTGTGAGAAAATGATTATTTTTCAAGAATTTCGTATGGTCCCATGTGTTTATTCAGAACAAAAAAAACTTTTACATGTTTACATGTCCCATGTAAACTGATCAGAAAATGAACCTGATTATAGCTCTCTATATGCCATAATTCAAGGATTTTTTCCACATTATTAAATTCGAAAATGTCTACTCACTTGAAGCTTTGGAGGATCAATCAATAAGTTGACGAGATCAGTAACAGAATCCGAGCCTGGTTCAATCAATTGCTGAATGTTATCCAACTTGTAGGATAAACCAGACTGTCCATCGATGATACAAAGTTTCGAAAATATACGGAGTGTCTCGTCTTCAATAGAATCATCGGTTGTATATTGTCGAAGGTTTTCATACAGATCATGTATATAATTGATTTCTCTATTGTAGCTATAAATTACTGCAGTCTCTTCTTCAGAAAGATCATCTTCAGGTGGAATTCTATTTCCACAGTTCTTAACAGCCTTGTCCATGTTATCAATTTTTGTGAAAATGTTCTTCATCATATTATGTTCTGAGTTCGCATCGAAACCTTTGTTGGTTAATAATTTCGATCCAAAATTGAATAATGAATCGATCAACACAAAATCAGAACAGCATGGCATTATTCCATAATTCAATAGGGCTATGGTGAAAATCAACAAAGGGGTGATTGATAGCTCCATAGTTTTTGTATATTCACTCTCAAAGTTGATACCAGAGTGGACAATACTTAAAATTCCGTAGGTGTCCTTATGAAGGAATTATTTGAACAACTGGTTCCTGATGACGTGTCTATTATCAATAGCGTTGTGCCGTATGGTGTGAAAATATTAGAATAGCGAGAGCTTATACGTTTATTTATATAGACTATTGTAGGAGAAAGATAGGGTCATTCTCAGAATTACCTCAATGAGGACATTGAAGAGAATTTTGTAGATATAGTCTAACTTCTGCCACGTTGGATCGATTTTTACTTATTGATTTAATGTTGCAAGGCTCAATAGATACTGCACTGTATATGACGAGTCGTGCTATATTTATACTCCTTCTCTATGATAGGTAGTGGAAACGTGGTACCAGAAACACATTAGATAGAATATCAAAAGGAATTTAAAAAATAAAGAACGCAAAAAAAAATTATATGAAGAAAAATACAACTGTATGGATAAATTTTCTGATGTTAATACAATTTTTCTATTGTTTTCTAGGCTTTTCATTTCCTTTTTTTTTTAAATAAAAAAGTAAATCGAGGACAAACGAATTATAGAAAATTTGTTTTCTCGAGTTTTCTCAGCTAAAAACTAATTCACAGCATCCGTTCTCAGTGAGAAGATGCTGTGAATGATGCTTGCAGGGTGGCAAGCGCTCTGATTTTTGGTTTATCTAGTATGTTAGCAAACATGTAATTCTTTGAAGAATCTAGGCAACTCGATAACTCCAAAAATATCTGAGTTAGAAACTTCAAATTTTGTGGGTTTTTGTATCTTATGAGTGAAACCTATGGGATCGAATCTGGGTGAAATCGCTCCAGTAGTTCCTGAGATATTCTTGATAAACTATTGAATGAAAGACGCTCTATCTCTGGAACTACTGGACCCATCATATCCAAGTCTAGTTTGAAAAATTCATTCAGATGAGCTCAACGAATGCTGATAATTTCAGATTTTTCCATCGAATTCTTCTAGACGAGTGCTAAGAAATCGTTTTTTCAGAAATTTCAATTCTTCTCCATTTTTCTCCTAAGAATGCTAGTTTTTTCCTTTAATAATTGAAAAGTAGACAATTCTTCCTGAAAAATGACCCCATTTTTATCCCGCTATGACAAAGAAAAAAACTAATGAAAATCTGAAATTTAATTTTCAAATTCTCCAGTTTTATCGTAGGATCTTAGTTTTTGTGTAGTATTGATTTTTTTTTTCATGAACTACGATTATTTAAGGGAGAAAGTTATATTAGGCTTTTATTTCAATTCTTGAGTAGAATTAAAGTATCACGAACAATGTTGAAATTTTTTTTTGTAACTTAGTGATCTATTCTAGCACAATAAGCGGAGAATGATTCGAAATTTAGACGCATCAGGGTAGTTATTGGTAGACTATAAAATTGAGAATTCTATGTGGAAGCTGTCTGCCAATTTCATCGTTTATGAAATATGAAATCTGAGCATAGTACTAAAAATTTCAAGTAACGCACAAGGAGCGGTCTCCTGCTTAATTTTCAATTGTGATTTTATTTCATGTAATATTTCGACGCTGCAATATTTAGACATGTAACCGAGATTCTTCAATTGTTGAATGAATCACACTTTTAGAAGGAGTTTTTTTTTCAATTAATTAACTACAAAGAGTTTCAAACGAAAATAAGTTGGGAACTATTGACCACTACTTCATAAATGCTGGGAACAGTTTTCGAAGAAAAATATAAGAAATAGAATGAGGGCAACCACATGTCTCTTCGACGAATAGTTACTGAAATTTTTATTTCTCAGTAAACAATTTCGGAATCAAATGAGAGATTTTTTCGAAGAATCCTTTGAATGGATTTCAGAATGGATCATTACAATCAGCTTCAAGATCTTAGGCTTATTAAGCTCGGAAATAATCATCAATCCCGAAAAATTATTGTTTGGAAAAAATTAAAAAAAAAAAAAAAATAATGTTGAAAATGTTTATCTATCGAAATGGCCTGGAATGTTTCCGCATATCGAACAGTTGGAATGATTTTTTTAATACGAAGATAATGAAAAACGATGTGAAATTTTTTCGCATGTTATCACAATTTTATTCCTAACATCACGAAAGACGATTTATTGCTAACTCGTGACCCACGTGGAAAAAATCCGTAAGTTCCTTTTACGTTCAAGTTTGAACTTCCTCAAGTGGAATTGAACTTACTTGCATCAATTTCTGGGCAATTGACGGATCGATTTACATGCTAAAACATGAATCGAAAATACTCAATTCAGATTCAATCTCCATGATTGAAGAATTATTTGGTCAACGTGAAGATATCTAAAATTCTCCCGCACGATTCCTATGATACATCAATTTCCTGCAACTATATATATATCCAATGATATGATTTGATTACCAATTCATGTAATAAGATTAGATTCACATTTGAGCTTCAGGAAATAACTACAGAAAGAATATGGTGAAACTCTTTTTTGCACGTGGCTCACGAATCACAAATAAATCCTTACCCAACTATAAAATGATAACTACATCAATTAAAAACGAGAAGTCGATTTCACCCTTCCACTGTTCCATTTCAATTTTTGGGCTGGTCAATTTTACCCTCCTGGCCTTCATATGTATTTTCGACACGATCAAATATTACTAGTTCCATACAATTTGCAATCAGTATATAAATTCCAAGATCTATTTTTAAAAAATTGTTCACTTTTTATTAATGAGAAGGGAAGAAATATGAAAAATCGATTCTGAGGCAATGGTTTATTCGTCTCATTTGTGAAATTTGAAATTGATTCATTCCTGTATTGTAGAATGGGTGCTCCGAAGGGATTATTTCTTCAGTGTATATGAAAAAAAATCGACACGACCGATTTATCCTTTTCTGACAATTTGCAATCGATCTGCACATATATGAGAGTCGATTTTGAGAACTCAACATTCACTTACTGTTGAAAAAATCAAAACAATTTCAACCCTATCAACTATTTAGCCGTTTTGAGACATTTGAAATCGATTCACACTCATTCTGCAGAATCTATTTTCCAAAGGGATTGTTCATTTGTTGCTCGTGCAGAAAAAATGGAAAATTGTTTCCGACAATCTATTGCTCTTATTTCATTCATTCTTTGAGGAATTAACGGAGCCAGTATGGGGAAATTTCATTGTCCGTTACCGAAAAGTAGAGTGAAGATATCATAAAAAACAAAAATGAATTTCGTTCCCGAGAACGAATATGAATTTCGTTCCCAGGGGGTCTATTCGCGAAACGCGGGAATTGGTTCCCGCAGGAAACTTGACGTGAACGAAAGATTCTCGTCGAGAAAAAATCTTCGTCGAGAAAAGAAGATTCGCGGAGAACATTTATTTTCCACACGAAAAAGAAATCACGATTCCCCACGAAATGACCAGGGAAGACGGCCGCGTGATTCGTTTCTCTTTGGTTGTGTCGAGCAGAGTAATTGAAAAGATATAAAATACGGCAAGGCTAGAGGTACAGAAGTGCCGGCAATGAATGCATTGAATTATGTATATGATGCTAGTGTCTCTAAGTGTCATTTAAGTGTAAGTAATTTAACATATACCCAAAGGACATATTAAATACACGCAAAAGGCACTTCTGTACCTCCAGCCTTATCGATTAAATAAATCAATATTTATTAGGAATAGATAATGAATGAAACCATGCAAATGTCCACATTTTATCAATTTTTTTTGAAAACGTACGGAACACTTTCTAGTTAAAAAAATTATCGAACGACTGATAGGTTGAGCATGGAGTCACCTTCGTAGGAGAAAATCTCTGCAGCAAACCATTTTCTACAGGAATTCTGTATGGGAATTCATTGTTGTTTCGTGTGAGAAATTCTTTCCCATGGGAAATTGAATTTCGCTCGGGAAAAAAAAATCGTCCTAAAATATTTCGTGTACGAAACACATTTCCGACTCGAATAAAATATTCCCAACATTCGAGAATAGACCCCCAGAAACGGCATTGAATTTCGTTCGTAGGGTATTACTCGTTTTCGTTCTTCTGAATAAAGTTATCCCGCATTTAGCTTCAATTCCATCTTTCTCATTTCGTTTCGTTCTGCGATCGAAGAACTTTTTTTCCATTATTCTTTCAATTATAATGTCTCAACATAGAAATGTTAAGTACAGAGAGGTGCATCTTCAAATTCATCCAGGATTTTATATATAGTGGAATTTTTTTTTTTTAAGTTAGAATAAAACCGATTTTTAGAGTGTGTTGGCAAAGGAAGGTTGCCGGAGCTCACTTTGAAGAAAATTTCGAAAAAATTTGATAACAAATTTTGAAGAATCTCAAATAGTGGAATAAAACTGATTTTTCTTGGGGATATTAAAAAGTGTGAGACATTTGAAAGAAATCCGTGAGTATTTTTTCGATTGTCTTCAGATTCTTATGGACATTGAAGAGATCTGCTCACATAATTTTTTTAATGATCAACCAGTCAACTTATAGGCCCTCAAGCTCCATAAAGGAGAGATCTCGCATGGAAGAGAAATATATTGCTATGAATATATTTAATAACATCGGATTAATAACGGGGGATATAATTTGGCAAAAATATGTGTGGTGTTCAATACATTATGAAAATATATACATAATTATACTATTCCATTCATATAGATTTTAATATTTCATCATGTAATTTTCTATATCTGAGACATTTGATATTGGGAAATATATTTTTTCATTTTCAATTCATCATATAATAATGACAGTATACTCCATACTGTTTCCCTGTTTTGTATGGGGATCATTATAATTTTCATTTTATATTTGGTCATATATTTTATTAAAAATAAAATATATTACATTCCATTTTATATAACTGCACTTTATGATAACTAGATAGTTTGTATCGTTACCCTAATGCGAATTCAGTGTGACGTACATCTTCAATAATTTCAAATGTTCTCATAATCCATTTAGATATCGTGGAGAGTACGTTACTCAGAGAGCCTCCTCCATAGAATAAGTTCAATATTTTTTTTTGTCTCAAATTTTTAAAATAACATTCTTTCTTTGAATTTCATGATTCTTACCATCTATCTTTAACTGATATTTCTTATTATATCTTTGGAGTATTAATTTCATTATATGCTAATATTATACATTTTATTATATTCTGTTTCCTTGGAACTGGTCTGGACCCTCGAAATGGGGGTCCAGTTCTGGCGGTTGAACTATCGATTGAGGCGCGTTCCCAGGTGGCGGATAGGGGAGAGTAGCCAACATTAGTAGGAGGAGCCGGGAGGGAACCAGCTGGGAACAGTCTCCGGTCACCAGCAGGGCCCCGTCAAGGAACCTCCGGAAATGCTGGAGAAGTGACGGTACAATAAGGGAGACGACGGAGGTAAAAGCCCGGGCAGTCGAACGAAGGCCGTCACCGCGGACCAGCTCCCCCAAGCCAAAGGTGTAAACCATCGTGCCGAAGGCTGAATGACACAGGGGTGACACAGGGTGGATGAAACTCTGGGTCAATGGTCAATTGGGGCACCAGGTCGCACCCCATTGTATTCCAGACCTTACTCTCACAAACCCGGCTTGTGGGAGTGGACCTTTTTCCCCGGACATACGAAGAAAGATGGCAGGATGGGCAAATGTAGGGTGAGTGGGACTCTGAGAACCACACTCCTGTGATGGGGCCTTACAACCACACTCCTGTGATGGAGCTCTGAGAACCACACCTATACTTGCTTTGGTGGCCTTCTTGGACCTGAAGTCGCCACATCTAGTGGCAATGAAGGCAGCCAAGGGCTCTCCGATGAGATTCTGGAGGAACTCGACCTTCATGCATGCGTCACTCGGACGGAGGAATGAAAAAGTTACTCTGGCTGAGCGGCAATGTGTGTGGGGGGTCGAGGGTTTTCACCAGGAGTTTTGAAGTCGTGAGACCGAGGAGCGAGGAATAGGTTCTGGAAATAGACCCTTCCTTCAGCCGAAGGGCCCAGTTTTGTACACTGACGGCACCAAGAAGTTCTATGGACAAATGTGGGATGGAGGCGGGCAACGTCCACTACTTATTGACGAGATGCAGTGGATTAGAAGGAGAGAGATGGGAGGCCTTCGGATCCACTGGTATCTCGAAACTAACGGTAACAGGGGATCAGGTTGGGCAGTTACTTAACTTGCTAGGCTTACCAACCTTCTTGAACCCTGGAACCAGGGTGGTCGCCATTAGGCGGGCGTATAATAGCTATACTCAATATGTCCTTTCGGCCACCAAACACTACATCATACATACATATATTCTGATTAAATATTAATATTATAAATAATATAATATATGCTGGAACATATTCCAAAATCATAGTGGCTACACTTATATGGTCCAATAGACGAAAATTATAATGAACCATTATATCTTTCTCATTATCGAATTATATAATATTCCGGGAAAAATATGCCTATGGATTCTTATATTGAATTTACAATATTACATAATTCATCAGTTACTCAAAATTATATTTTTAACAATATATATCTTTTCCATGCGGGATAATTCAGTCAATGCAAATATATCTGGGATTTTTCCCTAAATTGGCTATCATAAAGCAATTCAATGCAAGTAGATATAACATCATACCGCATGAAAACGATGATTTTTGAACATGATTGAAAATTTTTACGAACAGAATGTCTGTTGTGTCATTACCAAAAGTGCAAAATATGACAGTATACTATTTACCAAGGGCTGAAAAAGGGGAATTTTGAAAAATGTATTATAGATCGCAACGCTTGCTTCAGTCAGTCGGGAATCTAGTTTTCTCTGCACCTCGTGACTAATAATTTTTTAATGAAATTACAAAGTGTTCTCAAGTCGTGACTTTTTTCATTATTCAAGATATAGAAGTCATCGCAGCCGATTTCCTTAGTAGTTGAGATTTTCGACGAAAAACAATAAAACAATTCTTTCTTGAACTATTTATAACACTTCCTTGAATCATGAGGGAAACCGGGGGAAGTGGAGTACCTAAGCCTTAGGTACTGAGGGAAAGAGCGGGTTTTCACCACCTATAATCTGGGTATGAGGCATCCGCGCTATTTCACTCGATTTCTGGGTCGTATTTTTTGATTTTGTTCATTTTTGAATATGTTGCTGACATGGTTATCAGAAGTCATTTCCCGAAAAAAAAAAATAAATTTTTTTTTTTTTTTACCAAATTATGACCATTTTTGATATTGGAAAAATGGCATATGTGCTTATTTCTGTGTAGCTTTAAATACTCATATCTTCTTCAATGTTAGTTTTATGGGAAAAAATAAAGGAGACTTTTCTCTCGAAAAATAGTGATACTTTGCAATAAAATTTAGTCCGGAAGTTGAAAGTTAATATTTCTATTTTTTAACAACAAACTTAATAAACAAATAGCCGAAACACAACTTTGACAAATCTTAAAAAATCTGGAAAAAATATATGTTACGGATTGAATTATTTTGGATTTTTCTGTAAATTATCTTTTTCCGTCTCGGAATGGTTGACGAGATATCGTTTTTTCAATGTTTTCGCGGGGTCCGTGGCCGACGCTCCAGAGCCTTGCGCATGCGCAGAGCGCACTAGCAGCAGGTCACGTGAGAAACTCTGCTATGGAAAGTGCTCAACCTACGCGCCAATTCCCAAGATATACATATCTTTATTATTACCTATCTTTTCATTTTTTCAATCGACAAGAGCGCGTCGATCACGTTAGCTCCATCAGGACGAGTCACTTGAGACTTTTTTAACTTCCCGATAAGGGAAGTTCATGTAATGGCCCCAAAAATGAAAAATCGATTTTTCGATCGATCTTCATGTTTTAAGACCTCCCCAACATTTTTTGATAGCTTTCACGATCATGTCTGTGTGTGTGTATGTGTGTGTATGTCCGTGATCAATTTTTTCGTTCACGTTTTCTCATAAATCAATAATGTGATCGAGGTGATCGATGTCGTAATCGAAGCATCTTGACATAAATTCGCGGTCATTAGATTTTGATCGGAATCGATCCAGTACTTTCTTAGTTTTTTGAGAAAAACATTATCAAGTTTTTCTTAATTTCCCAGAAAGTGGAGTCTATGCACTACCCCCGAAAAGGAAAAATTGATTTTTTTATTGATCTCCATATTTTGAGATCTCCCCAACATTTCTTGATAGTTTCCACGATTATGTCTGTTGTTATATATCGTTTCCATCATTCATCATTTTTTTAAATAGTAAGTAAGAGAAATTATTGGGAAGTTCTTAGTGCGGCTTGAAGTCGCACTCATCACAATACATTCTCACTAATTTTTTCTAATCAGCAGTAACGCACTCCTCCATTCACGAGCGAGCGAGCAACTACGCACTCCTCTATTCGCGAGCGAGCGTAGCGAGCAAGCAATTGCTCACCCCTCGTTTCACGTAAATAATTAACCATTCTGATAAGTATTTGAGATATTCTTACGGAGATAATCCGTTTCTATTACATCTTCTGGCAAAGTGGGCTGAGTAACAAAAATCAAAATTTTATAAGAAGTTCAGTTTTTTCTATATTTTATAATTGACTGTTCTATTGAGTGTTGAAGACATTTTTATGGAAACAGTCGCGGTTCGGAGGAATACTTTTTGAAGAGATTTAGTTTGTTCTAGATTTTTTATATCCTGTATCGTCTTCTGGTAATGAATATCGATATTGAATTATCATGCAATTTCAGATTCGAGTCTCACATCGTTCAAGCGTAGGATGTCATATGGAGTAACATTTTCGTACTTTCCGGCGTATTTTAACGAGCTATTTTACTCTAAAATAGTTTGTAGACATCTTGAACTTTTCTGGCGCAATTAACTTCCTTACTTCCTAGGTACGTAATATAGGGGTGACGGGGCAAAATGGGGTACTTCAAAGCACATGCCTCGTGCACCATTTTGCCCCGCTCTCCACTACTATTTTATGCTCTCCACTACTAGAGAGCATAAAGTTTCATAGAAATTTTTTCCAATGATCGAAAAGCGATTTTGCTATTTTTTATTAGCTATTTAAATAACCCAATTGAGGGCAATTGTCGAATACAGGCTCTCAAAAATCTGGAAAAACAGATAATCTCCATAGAGAATTCTTTTTCTGCTCTACTTCAAATATCATTATCCCATTTGCAATAACCCTATAGATTCAGTATCAGGTAATGGTATTCATTCGATTATTCGGTATTCGTTTTGTAAACGGATATTTTGTCTACGGGCATTTTCCCACGGATATTATGTCGCGGATGTTTTGTCAACAAAGATGTTGTCACGTCATCATTCAATTTTTTCACAAATTATCCGATCATTGATAATAATCTGTGTATTGAATATTTATCTCCATGTGATGATATATTAGAATTCATAAGTTTCAGAAATGGTATAAATATTCGCAATAATTCTTCAAGATTCAAAGAAACTGAGAATGCTACGATTAATAGTTTCAACAAAAATGTAAAAGGTGTGGCGTAACAGTATCATTCGATCCGAAATAATACTGCGCAATTGATTATCAAAAATCAAATAAAACGGTCGACTGAAATAAAGGAAATACGGGGAAACCGTAACGCTCTTGAGGCAATCATCATCGTCGAAAATGTATGCGAACTCGTCAGAATTAACCCTACGGAATTTACTTCTGTACAATCTCACAAACACGAGATTCAAAAGACAATTACTCGTATCCTGATTATAAGAGCGTATGGGCAATACATAAACAAATTAGAGACTTTCTGATACTGATTGTAATTTTCTAATTCACTGCTTGCTGAATAGTATAACATTGCTGAATATCGTGTAATTGATGGGAATAATAAAAAAATAAAACGTCAACCAGCGGATGAAAGTAAATCATTAGCCATTCTCTTTCGCCTCCATTCTTCATTTCTCCTTCCGCCGATTCTCCCAATCTAATCTACATTTAAATCCTTTGCTCTTTGAACAACAGAAATTAATTAAAAATATTGTTGACAAAATATTGTTGAAGACCAACTGAATGAAGTTGCTTGAGTCCTGACAGCCTGAATTGAACTTGACCATTGCTGCGTCGGGCGAACAGTTAAATTAATAAATTAATCAAAAAACAAGCAGCCTCCTGTAGTACTGTATGAATTCATAATTATTGGCTCAAAGTCAATAGTTCAATATATTCGTTATATACTACTGGAATGTGTCCTCGATTTCTTATCTCAGCTAAAAATTCCTATTGCCACAGAGCTATTTCAGCGTATAAAACCACATCAGCTACGCGACTAGAGCTCAGTTAAAATAGATAAGACATTACAACTACTGTTCATGGAAAATTCAATGATGATTTGTCTTTCATTGATTACAATTCTAACACTCTGTGGTAATCCTCATGGAATAAACCATTTGCCATTGAATATCATTCAGTCATTAATGAAATAAATTTTAATGATGTGTTCAAGGGGTACAGAGTATGAAGAACGGACGTCGGGCTGATGATAGTGAATTTCCGTTCGTTGTCTCCATTCAACACCAGTTATTTCATCTATGCAGTGGAACTATCATTGATCAGTATCACATTCTAACCGTTGCACACATGGTTATTCCTCATCAAGCTTCTGATCTTCTAGTTGTGTCTGGAATGTCCATAGTGGAATCTCCCTATAATACAGCTGTCACAGTGAAGAATATTTACCCTCATCCTGATTACGAAGAATTGATGCTGTATTCATTCGGTCAAAGCAACATGTACTGGGCGAACGATATCGCAATCTTACGGGCAAGTTATCCATTCTACTCTGTACATTCTTGAGTTTACAAAAATATTACAATTGTTCAATTCACATAATCAGCTTACCAAGCCTCTTTCGCTGAATTTCTTGATTGGACTAGACTCATTCAGTACCACAAACTTGGAGTCATATCGTTGTTTCGACTGTATAATGATATCCTGGAATTATCCCGATGAGAGTAATCGGGGAATGGTGGTCCAGATGTGGGATATTGTATACGTGATGGACAATAATAGATGTGAACAATGGGGCATACATGTATTAGCAAATCAACAATGTTTCATTGATGTCGTAGAAACGGATTTTATAAGTACCGTAAGGAGAATATCCCTGATATTTTTTAAGAAGAGTATCTTCAGTTATTCACGTTTTGATTAATTGCAGGAAGATCTTGGCAGTCCAATTATTTGTGGGAACTCTATAGTTGGATTGATTGTGAATGAGGCACAGGAAGGACAAGCAACAAGTCCTGCGACTTTTCTGTTCACGTTGAACTACACCGAATTTATTTCTGAGATAATTAATGGTAAGGCTCAATGAGAAAAAAAACTGATGACCTCGGCCTTAACGCCTCTTCAATTTTTAGGTGGTGAGATGAATGTTCAAGCAGGAGAATTTCCATATATGGTATCTATTTGGCATGCCAAAAAACATGCATGTGGTGGACTTATCGTGAATACTCATCAAGTTATCACTGCTGGACGATGTCTGCAGGGTAATAGACGTCTTTACTCTAAACATACACTGAAAATAGCTGCCGGAAGTAATGAAGTATGGCTATTCCATGGCAGCGTCCAATGGTATCTAGTTAGTCATATAGAAATTTATCCTTACAATCTACCAAGTCATTGTCTCAATGATTCAACTCTGTGTAGAGAGCACAATATTGGTCTCATAACGGCAAGTATTTTCCCAATTTCAAATCAATCCAATTCTCTGGGACTGTCAATGACCACGACTATTTTATTTTACTATTAGCTTTCTACACCATTTTCATGGAGTCCGACTGTCCAGAGATTTATACTTGCAGATGCAGATGATTTTCACTCTAAGCAATTGTGTCAGGTTCTCCACTGGACACGAAAATACACAGAAGGGAGAATAGAATATGAGGGATTGACGAAATTTACTGCAAGATTAGTTGACTACAGACCACCGCTTATGGAGCTCAGAAATGTCCAGATTGCTGCGGAGAAACTGTACTCTATCAACAGTCCAAAGTTTGTAAGAAAATTTCTCATATAACGACTCAAACGACTCCTTAAGCGAGATGGGGTGTTCTTACCCTGATGTTTTTTTAAGAGTTTCTCCGTCGCTGATACGTGCTGAATGCATCGCAAGTGCGTCGTTGATGCATCGCAAGTGCATTTAGTATCCGATCACACAAAGTATGAAGAATGAAAACATTTTCCCAATTAAAATATGGAGAAAAATCTCTCAGCTCTTCGAGAAACCTGTGGAATTGATATAAACCCACTAGTTCAAACTGTATTTTTTCATGTTTATTGAAAAATAAACTGACGCTTATAATCTGTCAGCTCAAATTTGAACTGATTAACACATATTCGCAATTGAGGGCGATTTCAGCCCAATCAAAATGCAACACCAACGTATCGACCCTATTTATGAATATATGTGACTTATTTTTCAAATAATTTTTTCAGACTGATATTGGCAATCCTATTATATGCGGAGGTCATCCATTGGGCATTATGGTCAAAACTCATTCAATCAATTTGGAGTCACAGACTCCACAAATAATCTTTCTTCGCCTTCGTTCATATGGCTCAACGGGATTGTTTAATTTGGAATGAAATTTGTATCTTCTATCCATTTTTCAGAGGAAAGACGGGACGATAATATCAATTCTTCTGTAATATCTGTTTTATGAACACGTTATTCATAATAAAAAAAATGTTTAACATCTATTTTGTGAAAATAATAACATGCCTCAGATCCAATCCTAACCATCTTCATCAGAAACTACATATGCAGAAAAAATTTGAAGTCTTTAAGTTAATTATTCATTGAGCTATGGCCGTAAGGCCGAGCAAAATGAAACAATTGTTTGAAGAGTGGAGTTCTCCGGAGGCATCTGAATATTTAATCTCTCAGAGTATTATCAAATATCTTTCTTAGTAAAATGAATTGTTATTGAATTATCATCATGTTCCACGGAAAAATTGAGAGCATACTCACCGATTGCATGTTTCTGATTGCAATTTCTCTCTATTTTGCAATAAATTTCATTCAGCTCCTACTCCTTTTTTTCTCCACAAGACTTATTTTTTTTGTCAATAAATCAAAATTTAAGTCAACTCACCGTTCTTTTGAGACAACACATCATTCGTTAAAGCCCAGTAAACGGAGGCAAAATTAGCACTAATTCTGTGTTAGTTTAATCCTGATTTTGGGGTGTATTTCGTTAACGGCGGATTAATGTAATTGAGAGAAAACAAAAATGGCAGCGATCAGGGTTGAGAATTATAACGAAATGCATGGTAAAACTGATATTTTCACCTCTGTTAACGTGAATCTCGAATTAAGTTGACCCGTGATTAGTGATTTGAGGCGCAAAATTAAATTAAGCTAACACGGAATAAGCGCTAATTCTGCCTCCGTTTACTGGGCCTAGCTATTAACAAATGGTCCATTTGTCCCAACAAAAGCCCTCTAAACAAGCTATTCGTTGAATATCAACGAATATTAGTTTGATGACCATCCTAACTAATAGTTGTTAAAAGTTAACGAGGCTCGTTTCAGCCAGACGAATCAGTTTCTCAGTGCACTACTTCTTCTTACTCCTTATTGGCTATATCCCCTAGAGGAGTAAGTGTCTCAGTGCACTACTTACTACTTACTTTCCGTGCACATTCGTTCATGCAAATCTATGATGTACCTAATGTTGTGATAGAAATTTCCGAGTAAATGATCAAAGTCGTACTGAGGAAAGAATCAGCACCTGAAGCATGCCGAAGTCAAAATTCATATGGTGGAGCATGGGCGCCGAAGAAAGCCGATGTCCATTCATTCGCTAGTCCTTCTATAATATCCAGTTACTCCTTGACAAAAGATGTAATAATGTACTGGACAATGTATTATTCAAGCGAAAAATAGGAAATTTAGTGAACTTCTACGTTTGAAATGAGAGGTAAGTTCAAATATTGTTCACTTCAGGATTAATTACCCAAAAACCATTTAGAGTGATCAGTTTTCTGCCAGTTTCTGATCACATAAAAACCCACAATTAGAAGCAAAAACAGTCGCCAGACAAAAAAGAAACAAAATACAACGAATAATTCAAAAAACAAATACAGAAAATGTATAAAAATGATTCCGCTACGAAGCTCAATGAGTATGTATTTTTTTTTAACTTCCTGATAAGGGAAGTTTATGTAATGGCTCCGAAAATGAAAAACCGATTTTTCGATCGATCTTCATGTTTTAAGACCTCCCCAATATTTTTTGATAGTTTTCACGATCATGTCTCTGCGTGTGTGTTTGTGTGTGTGTGTGTGTGTATGTCCGTGATCAATTTTTTCGTTCATGTTTTTTCATAAATCAATAAGGTGATCGAGGTGATCGATGTCGTAATCGAAGCATCTTGACATAAATTCGCGGTCATTAGATTTTGATCGGAATCGATCCAGTACTTTCTTAGTTTTTTAAGAAAAACATTATCAAGTGCTTCTTAATTTCCCAAAAAGTGGAGTCTATGCAGTACCCCCGAAAAGGAAAAATTGATTTTTTTATTGATCTCCATATTTTGAGATCTCCCCAACATTTTTTGATAGTTTCCACGATTATGTCTGTTGTTATTTATCGTTTTTATCATTCATCATTTTTTCTAATAGTAAGTGAGAGAAATTATGGAGAAGTTCTTAGTGCGGCTTGAAGTCACACTCATCACAATACATTCTCACTAATTCCTTCTAATCAGCAGTAACACACTCCTCCATTCGCGAGCGAGCAAGCAACTACGCACTTCTCTATTCGCGAGCGAGCGTAGCGAGCGAGCAATTGCTCACCCCTAGTTTTTTATTAAATGAGTATGTATGTGCCTTAAAAACTGTTCGGTTAAAAAAAATACTATTTCCATGTTTCCCAGTATCTAAGTAATAACAAAAATAACAATGTATCCATATGTAAAAATGCTGGCTTTAATAAACATCTTAAAAAAAAAAGAGGATTAATTACCTCAGACTCTAAGTGATCAAAAATTCTGAACCTCCTAGATTCAGTAGTAAACCTAAATGTTCGCCTCTAAACAAAATTGCAAGGAAATCCGTCGAATTTCGATTTCACCACAGAATTATCTTAATTATCAGTTTCCCGCCTAAACTTTATTACGAGAATTTTCTCTTCTGGTAATTACTACCGGAAAAATTCTTCTATATTTTACCCACTAACTTGGCCAGTCTCATGTATTCTTTATCCTCTATGATTCAACGATATTAACAAAAACAGATTCAACTACTCTGCAACTGAATTAGTACAATTAACTTTTTTTTTTTTAATTTTAAGCCTTTAATGATTCGTCAAAATTTATTGATTTTTTTTTAGAGAAAAAAAACGTGGAGTGAATAGAGAATAATGGCGTCAACATTGGTTGAAAATGATGTGGGAGCAGTTGTGAAAAAATTATCCGGCATTATTGAAAAATGTGCTAATGATGCAATCAGTGCCAATGACATCTTCAAAATTGGATTATCAGGTGATTATTGTCTTTCCTTTGTCATTTAATGAATAATGATTTTGGCTTAAGTTTTTCTATAATTTTTTTTTCACAGTTATGACTAATTTTTGTACAATTTTGTAATTAATTTTTTTTTATCACTTTAGGTGGTTCTCTAATAAAATTTTTATCAGATGGATTACCAGCAATTGAAACTGATTGGAGTAAATGGCGTTTTTTCTTCTGTGATGAACGAGTTGTGCCATTTGATTCTGAGGACTCAACATATGGCTTGTACAAAGCAAGTTTAATAGGAAAAATTCCCATAACTGAGGATCAATTTATAACAATTGATTCTGAATTTTCTGGTAATATTCAAAACATCTGAAAAAGTATTTTTTTATTGTGATCATTTTTTGAAATTTAAATTCCATAAAATTTTAAGATTATTCCTGTAAAACTAATGATTTACTAAATTTTTTTGCAGCTTTGCAAAAATCAAGAATTTAAGATTCATTATTCTTGCAAAGTTCGAAATTTTTAGACAAATTGGTTTCTTTTTGTCACCAGTTTTTTCGAATAACTCGGAATCATAACTAGATAGGGCGATTTTGTACTGAAACTTTTTTTTACAAAATTTTGTGAGCTACAAAAAATGTCTCTATAAAAATGGCTCTATCTCGATTAGTTTCTGTGATATTTTGAAGGAAAACTGATGGAATGAAATCAATTTGTTTGAAAATTTCACAGGCGTCAAAAATAACGAATGAAAATTGTGATTACTTTGTTATAGCTAATGAGGCTGCAAATGATTACATTAAAAAAATGGCAGTCTATTTTCCACCGGACAGTTTACCACGATTTGATGTACTTTTACTTGGAATGGGACCAGATGGTCACACGTGCTCACTCTTTCCTGGTCATCGTATACTCGAGGAAACTAGTCGGTGGGTTTGTCCAATTAACGATTCTCCAAAGCCACCGCCCTCGAGGATCACCCTGACCTTTTCCGTCATCAACAATGCAAAAACGTGTATATTTGCTATCACAGGAGCTAGTAAAGCAGATATGGTTAAGGTAATATAATGAAATCAGTTTGAATTCAATAGTGGCATGAGATAAAGGTCGATGAGAGATAGAGATATATCTTCTACAAAAAAGGTCATTGCGATAATTTTCAAGTGCCACTTAACTTTCAAGAAACTTCATGAAAATGGATCACAGAAATGATTTGCATTTCGTTTCACCATTTCATGAGTAATTCAATTTATTCATTAAAGTCATCAGTGTCATCTCAAAATATTTGAGGTGATTATTTTTTTTGTGGTTCTAAATGCATTAAATAAATAAATAAAAAAAATTATTTATTTTTAAACATAATATAAGGAAGTGAGGAAATGATCATGATGATTTTTAACAAGCAAGTCGTTTACTAGCGGTCAGAGGAATATTGTCAATGTTCGCTTTCAGGAATTGGAATTAGCTTGAGCAGGAGTGCTGACCAGTTTCCTTAGGAGTACGAAGTAGACAATTAGAAATTTCAATTTTCCTATGTTTCCATGAAAAAAATAGGATCGTGAAGTTTTCAGAAAAATTAATGCCATTCTGTCGCCATTTTTTTAAATATCGGAATTTAAGCGAGATCAGGCACATCTATCTTCACTCTTTTTTGTTGAGAATTTCAAAAGCTACAAAAATTAATTGCGATAAAACTGTTTTATCTTGCTCAGCTGCTAGATAATTTGAAAAAAAAAAACTAATAATGGAATAGAAGCGATTTGTCTGAAAACTTCATTCTTTGAGAGAAAAAAAAGCGATGATTATCCTTCATTATGATGTTTGCAATTATTTTCTACAATTACTATTCAGCAAAAAATCTTAAATCTGTTAGGCTGAAACGAATTCATTAAGTGACCTTTTTTGTAGCCTATAAAATTATCAGTAAAAATGTTTCTCTTGATGCAATTTTTAAAAATCACCTTTTTTCACCGTTTCACTGCTCAATTGTTGGTTGGAGTGTGAAAATTGTAGTTTTCTTCATACAAATTGATATTTTCATAACCCATGTGTAAGTCCTTGTGCCTCCATTAAACATAGAATGGCATTAATTTATTCATTGACTTGAACAAAATTTATGCCTTCATAAAAATTTATGAGTTTCTTTTTCTAGCGTATATTGAAGGACAAGGAGAATCTCCCCGCTGGTCGGATACAACCAACAAATGGAAAACTGTACTGGATACTTGATAAAGATGCAGCAAGTGGACTTAATGAGACTGGATAAGTTAATTGATATTTTATATATTTTTCAATATCCATCACTATTAATTCTTGAGCAACGACATTCCTGAAAGATTTGCTATATTCGTTACTTCTTATTCTTTCTTTTTGTCTCTAATGAAATCATGCATTTACAATTAAACAAAACTCAGGTCATTAATTTTAAATGATGAAATACTTTAACTTCTCTTTGTTCTTTTCTAATTGATAAACACATAAGGATGCATGTATGTGCGATTATTTGTGATAAAATTCTAGACAAAATTTCTGTACAATATTAAATATATATTGAATCACATTAATTATTTTTTATATACTTACTCTCATACCTGCTCTTTCTCTCTATTGATTTATGTTTTTATATGAAAATTTTAATAAATGATCGAGAAAAATAATTCATTATCTCTTCAATAGTTTAAATATATTTAAAATCGAATAAATGAACAGTTCGATGTACAATTTTGGATGTAATGCATAAGAGTACAATAAAACTATTTTTCAATCAGTTTATTGATTTATAACAAGCTTTGATTTTAATTCTGTCTTTTTGAAAATTTGCAGATTTTTTGAATAGCCATTTTGTTATTTAATATTTTGATATTATTAAAAAAAATCGACAATTATGCCTGGTTATTGACTTTATATTGAAAGCATTAATTGATTATGTTTATTTAATTATTCAAATACACCGAAATTTTCACAATTCAAATGTGAAGTTTCATTGCACTTTTTTCAAAATTAAATTCATAAACATTTCAAATATTGAGATTAATATTTAGTCTTTGGTGACTTCAATCGAGTCAAGGTAATTCAGGAAATTTCATTACAATACTTGATAAAATTGCAAAACATTTTTTTCTCAAATATGGGTGGGCTGTGGGATTTTTTTTTTCATGTCTATCTAAATGATAATTGTCAATAAATAAAGTTTTATTCTTAGAGAAAAAAAACTATACATAATATGTACACGTGAATGAATAGAAAAAAAAGTGAACTAAAAAAAATTACTGATTTATAAGAATGCTGATTTTTTGAAGTCATGTATTATCAGTCCCATACAGTTTTCTTTTTCTAAAAAAAAAAAATCTGTATATCAGTGTAAAAGCATATTGAATCTTAATCTTTGTAAATACGAGAGAACTAGCAATTATTTTTGATTAAAAAAATTGAAGAAGAATTATGTAAATCTTCTATTGTCTAATTCTCTTTTCTTTGAAAGAAAAAAAATAGATTTTTTTTTCTCAAAGACTCTTTTTGCAGCATGATATCATAAAATTATTCACATGAGGAATGATATCTTTTGAATGCACAATTCTTTCGTCTAATAACATTTAGATATCGAAAAAAATTAGTGCAACAGAGCATGAAGTAATTTTTTAATCAACATCTTATGATTCAAGGAACGATTTATTTTGCATTGTTATCATTTCAACTGTGGAGATTTCTTTTAAGAAATATAAATTATTTAAATATTATGAAATAATTAGATGAAGAAAAAAAATTATTAAATATCGAGCATTGAATCATTTACATTTTCTCATAATTTTTTTCACTTAAGCATACTTATCACAGCATAAGTATAACTCGATCATACTGATGAGATGTCATCGATTAATTAAATTTTATTATCAAATTATCAATTAAAATCGAAACAACTTCAGCTATTTTACTTTCTTTATGTCTTTTCAATGAAATTCATCATCAACCATTTAAGTTTTAACATTTTGCAGTAAGTTTTAATTATTAATATCAATTCAAATTATCAGATTAAAACTTTCAAAAAAAAAAAAAAACTCAATACAAAATGTTTACATTAGCACTCATGCCCTAATATCAAACGTAATGCTCGCATAGGCCACACGATCTTTCTCCAATTCTTTTTCTACTGATTAAAAAATTAAAGAAAAAAAAAGTAATTTTGAGCATAAACTGCATGAAATAAGGCCTCTATCTAACTCGAATTGATGATAAATCGTTAGAAATACAGCGAGTTATTAAACAAACTAAGTTAGAGACAGTGCAGTCATGCAACTGTCTTCATGATTGGCACAATTTTGCCATTCATAATTATTTTTGAATCCAATTATCAGATTTTTTCACGAATTTTCATAATATTAATAATAATTTAATAAAAAAATTGATAATTCCTAGTAAATATTTTCATCACGTCATATTTACACCTAAAGCTTCTCGAAAGTGTTCGTAGACCACGTAACTTATTGATACAGCTGGTGCTACCTGATGAGAGAATGGAAAAAATAGAAATTTAGAATTTGAGGTATAGTATTGAATTCATTTAAATATGGCAAATCAAATTAATTTTGAAAATATCTCAGAAATTATGGGGTTTATGCAAATTAATTTCTAAAAAAATCACAGTCCATAAAATTTCTTACAATAAAAAACTTGGTAAATTTTCTAAAACCCAACGATTTTCGAGATATTTTCACAATGATCGACAATTGATTTTGGCTTTTGCACCTTCACCAGTTCATTATTGATTTTTTCTGAAATATCTTTGCAAATAAAGCAGATAGCACCAGCAATTTTTGAGGACTCTTTCGGCGGATGGAAAAAGACCTCCAAAAAAGGGTTTTCATAAAAATTGCGCTATCTTGCCTTATTTTTAAAATATTTCGCAAAAATGAATGACTGAAAAATCAATTTTTCCTGTTCAAACTCTCCATTGGTGCACTTACTCTACTTCAATGAATTTTAAAAATAAATTGACTCAATTTACCTTCAGGAAATTTGGTGTCAGGCCTCTGTACAGCCCACGTACACCCTCTCTCTGCAATATATCTTGGAAGACACCACTCATTGTATTTGAACCAGGACCAGACACTTCAGCCTGTAATTTCGTTCTGACTAGAGCAAGTGGATAAGAGCAAACTTGGCCAGCTGTACTTGATGCTGTACCACAGAGTAAAAGTACCCAAAAAGCTGGCTGTTCATTTTGACGATGTGATCTTAAATATCTATTTTTTAATGTCTGAAAAAAAGATGAAAAGAAATAAATCAATCTGTAAATAATTGAAATAAATGCCACCGATTTATTCAAAACGATGAATAATGAATTTTTCATGTTTTTCATATTTAAAAAAAAATTACCTCGTAAACTGCTAAATCAATTCCTGCATAAGGAACAATTCCAATTAAATTTGGTATGTATCCACGATAAAAAGTCCTCAAGCCACCTTGAGCATAGATTTTCCGTGCTGCATCAACTATACTGCTGAATTCTCCAGTTTTTCTCAATGCAAGTCTGGTTTTCAGTACCTGATGAAAAAATTAATTCAAATTAAATTCACTTCATCTTCTCGTATTCCATTATTCCCTTTTCCTATGAAATTTTTAATTGTACCAATTGAAAATATTTACCTCCATTGGATAAATAACAGACTGACTAATACAACCAGCAGCAGAACCAGCAAGGAATCTTTGATAAATTCCCAGTTCTCTGTTATCTTTTCCTTTGATAAACCTCTTAATTTGTTCATAAGCCATGAATTTCAAGGCAGTCTCTGGTCCAATCTTAAGTACATTGATTCCATTTCCTCTCCATAGGCTGGCAATACCGCCCTCTCTTAGCATATATTTGACGCAACTGCCCATTTTACAGTGTCTCGTGCCATGTACCTGGAGTTTATTTCAATGATTAATTACTGAAGAACTAAAGCAATTCAAATGAATTCCATTTTGTCTTCAATTTTTCTCAAAATATCTCAGAAACTGAGGGAAATAAAAAAATTGTCTTCATGACCTTTTTTTCGCAATTATTTTCCTCCACGAAAAGGTGCATAAAAATTTCTTCATCTCCCGTTTCCGAGAAATTACAAGAAAATCAATCAGAAAGTGAAATTCAATCCCTTTCGAATAGCACTTTTTTAAATTATATTTACCTGGAGATAAACTTTTATTCTGTCTAAGGGTGCTGTACAGGTACGTGAAACAGCTCCAGCAATACCACCAGCCAACAAGTGCCTCCACCACATTCCTGAGATCATTTCGCTGTTTGTGAAGTCATCGGGAACACCCATGTCCTCTCCAATATCCATGTACTGAAATAATCATTCGTAATTTTCTCAAGTTAGTTTGTGTAATTTATAAATAATCAAGTGAATGAAGAGAAAGTGGAAAGAGTTTGATGTTCATGAAAATAATGAATTTCTTTGTTTTTATAAAAAAAAAAAAAAATTTCATCGATAATTTTTCGCTGATTCTGTTGCGTATATTTCTGAAATTAATAGGCTGAAGGATAATTGTCATAAGCCTTTTTTGTAGAGAATTTAATGGGCTACAAAAAGGGTCTTCTGACCAATCGTCGTAAATCTGGGTATTTTCGAGATATTTTCGAAATAATTTAGACATGATTTTTCGACTCATTCTATTATATTTCACGGTTTGAAGAAAGAATAGTTGTTATTGAAAAATCATATGAGAATTGTTTCAGAGCTTTCAAGGCAAAAAAAAATGAGAAAAATCTTCGTTTTTTTTCACAAAAATGTTCTTTTTTTACGCGTTCCAAGTTTTTTTTTAAGAATATCTAACGCAGTGGCCCCGGTTTCTGATACTTCGGAGCGAGTTCTTGACAGTGTAAATTGTAGAAAATGATTTGTTTATTGAATTTAAATTAATTATATTAATATACATATTCGTTGTGTTAAACGAGCTCAACAACTGGATATTGAACCATATATTGTACATTCAAATATAACAGAAATTTAGAAAAATTGTCAATTACTGGGGCACTATCAGAAACCGGGGCTACCACGATATGGTCTCATTTATCGTTGCGTATCGGGGCTGCACGCAAATGAGAGTTGAAAAAATTTCTCAATTTCCCTCATTTTTACGCGATTTTTAATCAAGATTTACAGAATTATAGCTGAAAAACACGATTCATCGAAATTTCGATAAAATTAACAGGATCTTTAATTTTCCTTCATAATTGAATCGTAAAAAGGGAACTGCGACTATTAGAACTCTGAGAATCAGCGAAAAATTAGAATTTCTCGAGAATAAGAAGAAAAATTCAATTTTTTACCAGAAACTGAATTTCCTCTGGAAAAAAATCGAAAATAGGTCATTTTCGTAGAAAATTTTCCGGGTTTCATGATGAAACCACTGAAAAAATTGTATTCTCATGATTTATTAATTTTTCGAATTCTCGATTCCACTAAACATCCAACAAGAACGCAAGAAATCTTACATAATTAAGGAAATGAGTATTTCAAAGACCATTAAATTTTTCCCAAGTACACATGCAAGTTCTTGGTCAATGTTATCTGCACGTTCCGATAAAGTAACAATAAATCTCAGACACAGGCTAACCTGGCGGCTTTTCATGTTTCCGCTTTTAACCAGATTGAGATTCACTTTAGTGCAGAAGTGTCATTTTTATTTGGGTTAAACTGTTGTCAATTATACAACAGTTTTTGCTGCCACGTGCACCGTAATTTTCTCATTCTCGCAACAGATAAAACCATTCACGCACTCCACAAAGTTCAATTTATTGTGAAATTTGTTTTCACATCAGTTCATCACACTGCGGAGAATCTAATCGATGCTAATGAGTAGAAAATATATGTGCAGGATTATTTTTAAATTTTTCTTCTCAGATAAATAGGATTGGCGTGATTGGAGTCTAAAAAGGTTTCGGTGTGCAAAGAAACGTGATGATCGCAAGGTGATACAGGGAATTACGAGACACTCATTTTACATTCGCAAATGACGCGAATTCGACGACACGTGTTTTATCTGTTCAGAGAGGCCATTCAATCTTGTGGGTTTTTTCCCAATATTTGCCATATGTTTATTGAAAAACATTGAATTTGAAGGAAAATTTCGGAAAATCAATTTTTATTTTTTTGGGGAAAGTGGGCTTATATGGAATTTTTTTTTTTTTTTTTTTTGAATTTCTAAAAATTCTACTGTTTTGGGTACAGATAAGAGGTCAAATCCTTTTCATTTTCTTCAATTAACACTTTTTCGAGAATATCAGTGATTCTATTTGAGTACATCGACTTAGGATTGATTTTAAATGAAAGGTGAAATCATTTCCCATCAATTTATGTAATTCTAAATTTTCAAATATATTTTTAGTGAAGTCTAGCTCATTTTATGAAAATCAGTTTTTCCATCATATTATTTTGGAAGATGAATATTTTCTTCTGAAACCGTATTATGACAAGTGATATCACCTTTCATTCAAGATCAGAGACATCCTCAAAAAAAGAAAACTTTTCAATTCCCAAAAGGATTAGACCCTCAATTTTCGCTTGAAAATGTAGAACTTTAAAAAAAAAAAAAAAATCAATTCTGACATATATGTTTTCCAACGCAAATTCCCGCAGCTTTTCAATGGAATCATTCTAAAAAATCTGTCTTAAATATTTTTCCTAGTTCCAAACGATTCTCATAATATAGAACATCAGAATTAAAGATCCTCATTTCACCCCTCATGTCCTTTTCACTCAAACTTTTCCTTGAAAACAAAATTCTCAAATTTTTCAACACTTAAATACTTAACTTCACGTAAATTTCCAGCATCAAATCACTGTCAATATTATCCAAAGTATCCATAATTACAAAATTTGAAGTATTCAATAATTAATTAATATCAAAGTGCTTCAATTAACGACTAAAAATTAATCGTTGCAGCTCAAGGTAGATACTGAGTATGAGCACTGAAAACGTGAGTGAAGAGCCAAATGAAGAATCGAAAAGAATGTTTGGCAATTATCCAAAATGAGTAGAACTGTCAAATTTTGATACTCTGCCCAATGTCACTATCAAGAATATTTAAATCCGCTTTGTCCGAAGCATTGCCATCGACTTTCACGTTCATCAGACTTTGGCTTGCAATGTCCGATTGGATAATATTCGGGGAAGTACAGGAATTATCTGTGATACTTTCTATTTTCCACGAATTCTTCATGTTTTTTAAAAATTTTTTTCGTTCATTTTTTTTTATCTCTCCGGCATTCACGATCACGATGACGATGCAATATGCGTCATCAGTGATGATTTCTCGTGGAATTACTCAACTGTAAGAATTACTTAATGCTCTTTAAAGTTTATTATTTTTCTTATTCATTTGCATCTTTAAGAATTGATGTCATAGTAATATCAGTTTATTTTTTAGATTATCTCGCAAACTCTGAAGGATAGATGAATTTTGATAATGCTATTTTTCTAAAGGAGGATTAGATCAACGAAAAAGGTTCTAACAAAAATTTCTCTGCCTGCTTTATTTTCCCAGATATTGCCAAAAAGAACTAAAGTTCACCTGGGAAAGAGCTCTTTTCGCTCTTTTTCCTTTTTCAATGTTCATATAAAATTGCCTAAAATAATCAAAAAAATTTCGTTCCACGTGAAAGTTATGAAATTGTGTGTCGAAATACTTGTTAAATTCATTTTGGATGATTTCCACAATTTCAAAAGGATCTTCTGGCAAGAAAATAGAGTACTAAATTCAAAAAAAATTCAAACGATCTTCCAAAGTTCTTTTGTAAAAGTCTCAACGTAATATTTAATTACGTTATATCTAACTTTCATACAAGTGTAATGTTTCTGATAACAAAGTCTGGATACAATTGTATTCGTATCAGTGAGTGTCTGTGTACAGTAATGACCTCACATTAGAGTGTGTATGTGAGAATATTCAGTGAAATAGAATCGATCAAATGGAGTAAAAAAGCAATCACCAAGTCATTAAATCCCCCTTCTATTTCCTTCTCCTTCAGAATAAGCATGTATCGTAAAACAAATGAATTTTGAAAAACTCTGAGCAAATCGAGGAATTAAAAAAAATTATTATTATCTCAATTGTTCTGTGTTTGAGAATGACGTTTATCTGAGAATCAAAAAAATCATTAATCATTGTGTAAAAAAAAAAAAAAAAAGGTAAATTCATGGCAAGTTCAAGAATTACGGTGACTCATTGTCTGCTATTTTATGAACACCGTTGGCTCGCTATATAAGGCATCTCAAAGAGCATTTCATAACTATTTCAGAAGCACATGGAAAAGAAACCTCGATTCTCCCCAACATCGCCTATATTTACTCTATTCCTGGAATATTTCTGTAACTACGAGGTTTATGCAATTTTACAAAGTAACTATTTTCGTACAGAATTTCGTGATCTACAAAAAGTGTCTCTTGATATTTTTCTCCTAAATCTATCCTTTCCTGAGATATTCACAGGACAAACTGAAAATTCTCATACATTCATTGGAAAATTTTCGACATACCCTTTGAAGTAGTTCATCGTATCTCTTGAGAAATTCACCACACACTTGACATCCATTACCAAGATTTCTCTGTTCTAAGACACTTGTTGAATGTAGCACTGCACTGCTCATTTTTCCAATTAAAAAATTAATCCAGTTGAACAAGTGAGAAAATGACAGAACAGGTGTTAAACAATTGTGGAAAAAAAACGAAACTTCAGCGATGTTCGAGCACGGACTTCAATACCGACACTGAGAAGACAATTTGAGAACCGTTATGCCTCGGTAGAAATCGAAATTGTGACTGGGGAAATCCCCACCAAGCTAGCAAATGATATGCCTCCACTTTGCCTCGTATTGTGTTAATCTACGTCATCGTCACGAGACAAGGCAGTCGGTATTGGATGAAGAAGAGAGACGTCACTTCTTTTTTTTTCATCGTTCTAGTGTATTTTAGCTTGTCTGGGTATTTCCTTCTGTTTAAAGGAACTGGGGAAAGGGGCATGATCTTGAAAATGACAAAAACATTGAGAGTTCAAGATCATTTCTTGGTCAATTCGTGAGTTATTCATTATTTTATTGGTTCAAGAATAATCATTGAATATTTTCGAGTGAATAGTTATGAGGTTTCTTTTTTTTTTGAGAAATGTAGAGTTTGGGAAAAATGGAGAGAGCTTTTCTGGAGAGAATTTCACAATCTACGAAAAAGGTATCTTGATGAATTTTCATAAATCCAAGAATTTTTCAGATATTCGTAATATAAATAATTGAGTTATGAAAACTCCTCATTTTTAGAAAATATCTTGGAAATTGAGCGACATAGTGCAATTTTTGGAGGTACTTTTTCTTTAGAGAATTTCGAGGGCCGCAATAAAGGATTCTACAGAAATTCCGCATTCTCGCTTATTTTTTGAAATATTCTTTAGAAATTACTAGAAAAAAATGAGTTATTATGTTTTACCATTCCACTACTGACTTATTGACATTATTTTTAAAATGTCAAAAAGATGTGAATATTCTGCTATTAATGGATGAATGATATCAATGGATTTCTCAATTTTTTGAAAAACAATTCAGAAGAATATCATGATTATCACTTTACTTTAGAAACAAAGTGGCTCAAGTGCTGTGTATAAACATGTTTCGATGTCGATGATAACATTATTTCTTTATTTTTCAGTAAAATAGGAAAATCATTTGAACGCTACAATTTTTCGTAGCTTTCGAATGATTTTGTGCTGTTAATTTTGGAGATATTTTGCAAACTATTAGGTTCAGAATTAAAAAATTAAAAAATCTGCAGATAAAAATTGATAAATTCGATAACATTTACGAAATAATGGGAATAAAATTTTTTCTATCCAAAATTGAATTAGAAAATTATTTTTTTTTCTGCGATAAGTTTCTCAGATTCTTCTTTAATCTTCCGAAATTCTGAGAAAAAAAAGTCTTAACACAAGTATCGAAACCTCATACTTTGAATGGAATTCTCCTGGAATCCCCTTTCCAATGAATTACGAGGTCAATGTGCCGATAAAATGATAAAAATTGTGAATAATTTATTAGTTTATTAAACCAAAAATTTCCGTATATCCAAATAAAAAATACAAATTGACGCATTGATTCTTTCAAAATCAATTCGCAAATATATTTTCATTACAATATTATTTTCACATGTTTCAAGTTCAAAGAAATTATAAAATGTTTTGATTTCACAGCAACAGTTGTCTCTCTTCAATGCATTTAAATTAAATTCAGTAACTGGATAGATTGACGTCATCGAATTTACTTGTTTGTCTGAATGGAAAAAGTCTTGATAGTCTGCTGGATATTTCTATTCTCATGTGTGTTTCAATGGGAATTCAACCTTGCTTTCGAATGAAAAATCGAGTGAAAGGAGTGAGTTTAATGGGGAAATCGAACAACTAAAGAATTCCATGAGACACTTGTTACTAACATAAGCGGAATTGAGGTAAAACAAAGACATTGAGCTTTAGTTGGACCCTTAAGGGTGATTTTCTACAAAAAAAATTTGAGAACTCAAGATTCAAAAGCGCATCATTCCGTCAATTTTCAATTTTTTTTGTCTAATACTGGCTATAACTGCACTCATACTGATGAATAAATTTCTTGGTATTTATTTTTCATATGAATAGAAAAATCGAAATCCACCCCACCACCCAGGTTCATTTTTTTTGAGGGGGTATTGTTCGGCGCAATTTTTCACCTAATTATCATTTTTTTTTCCATAAACAAAAAAAACATTTTTGGATGCAGCATAAGTGCTATAATATACGTACTAAGTTTGAATATCGTCGTCAATTATTTTGACCTTAAAAAAAATAGTGAGAATATGTCAAAGTTTCGAGTACCAGGATTTGACTCCTTTCATATTTTATCTGATCAAAATTGTGTTAGATTTGATTTTTTGTCTCTATTTAGTTCACTGTTTATTGTGCCCCTCGAGGTATTTCCATATGTAATAATAAATTTTGCTTCGGTAGAGAGGCGTTTAATTTGAACAATTGATAAAGAATTCACCAGAATATTCCATTTATAAACAGATTGCAAGAAAAAATTCCATACGGTGCTTTTATTTATTTGAATGACTTGAAATATGGAAACAGGAAATTTAATGTTATTGGAAGAGGAAAGTTGAAGTATCTTGATAAATGTGATATGAGAGAGTCGATTAGATAAAGAAGTTAGTTCATTGATACAATTCTTCATAATTATTCAGCAATTTACGTCAATGAAAACGTGGAAAGCAGCGAATTTGGGCTAGAATGAACATTTCAACACATTTCCGATATGTCCACTGAGAAAGTAAAAGAACTTTCAATGAAAAACATGTTGAATAATCCATATTTATTATTTTTTTTAGAAATTCACGTTTATTGGTAACGAATTTAAGGTCTCATTTCATTGAATTATTTCACCTCATTTTCCTCTATGATATGAAAAAAATTGCCAAAGTTAAGAAGATTAAAACGTATCTCACGTAAAAAAATTTTTCAAACTTTGCACCATGAAATTTTATGAACACGAAGTTTAAAGCAAAATTTCTCCGTCTACTTTAAGGAGGAACATCAGCTTTTGACCTAAAACAAAAAACGCTTAGGTTTTTATGAAACTTCGAGGACAAGTTCATTAAGTAATTCAGAATATACCATAATTTTTTCAGATTTTTCCTCCACCGAATAATAAACGAAAATAATTATCAAAGTTGGAACTTCTGTATAGGACGATATGGACAGCGAGGTAATTTAGCAAAATTCCCCCTTTACCAACGTGGAACGTGGAACGTCCTATACAGAAGTTCCAACTTTGATAATTATTTTCGTTTATTATTCGGTGGTGGAAAAATCCGAAAGAATTACGGTATATTCTGGATTACTTAATGAACTTGTCCTCGAAGTTTCATAAAAAACTAAGCGTTTTTTGTTTTAGGTCGAAAGCTGATGTTCCTCCTTAACCCTAGACTGGTTATTTCGTGAAGGATTCTCCGCATTTGGGACTGGGATTGGAGGATGCTCGGATTTCAAATACCATTATGGCCGCCATTGATGTTTTCATGAAATTAATTGCATTAATCGTCGTTATTTGTTCGGTAACGGACGCTTTTAGGAATTCAAAAAGTAATGGACATTCTGACGAACATAAATATGTATGGTCAGACAAGGAAAAAAATGGGTCTGTGACCACGAATTGTTAGGAAACTGAAATTGAATCTCGCTCATGAAGTTCTGATAATTTAATTTTTATTTTTAAATTAGGCCCAGTAAACGGATGTAGAATTAGCGCTGATTCCGTGTTAGCTTAATTCTGATTTTGGGGTATATTTCGTCAACGGCGGATCAACGTAATTGAAAGAGAACAAAAATGGCAGCGTTCAGGTTTGAGAATTATAAGGAAATGCATGGTAAAACTGATATGTTCACCTCTGTTAACTTTAATCTCGAATTAAGATAACTCGTAATTAGTGATTTGAGGCGCAAAGGTAAATTGAGCTAACACGGAATTAGCGCTAATTTTGCCTCCATTCACTGGGCCTTAGACGATAGCCTACAAATTTGATGAAGAAATAGAATGGTAATAGAATTCTAGAAGACTGCGTAATTTTTTCATGCTAAGGCCCAGGTATATAAAATTAATCAGCGATTTGCGGTAGTCATTCAACTGTACTGCCATAATTAAGCGACATGTGAAGTTAATTTTAAGCGATTAACTGCAATCAGTTAACTTAGCGTGATTGGGAAGAATTTCAGATGGCGTGCTAAGAAACGGTAGAAAACAGCTTGAAACGGACACGGACTGATGACCACTGTACGATAACTGGATGGATTGTTTCGTTTTCATTGATTTGGAGCTGAATGAAATAAATTTTTCATTTAGTTATTGATTATGATTTCAGGTGCTATCTGGGTAGCCGTCGTTAAGGCCCAGGTGCATAAAGTTGATCGCCGATTAGCGGTGGTCAGTTAGGCCCAGTTTCTGGGAGGAAAATTAGCGCTGACTGTGGGCCAGCTTAGCTCTGGTTTAACGTGAATTCCAATTAGCGTAACTCTCGTTTGTAAAAGAAAGATGACGGAATCAGTGGTACCACAACGAAAACATTCAAACCTCACTGTGAACAGTGAGATTTCAGCGATGAGATTATGAGCAACACCATTGACAGCTGCAATCAGTGTTGGTATCACTGTTGTTCCTCCATTTTTTTTGTTAATCCAGGGTTATGCTAACCGCGGTTTAAGCTGAACCAATGTTGAGCTAAAGCAAAGTCAACACTCACTTTACTCCCCGAAACTGGCCCTTAACTATGCTGCCCTAGTTAAGTGACATGTGAAGTTAATTTTGAGTCATCAACTTCAGTCGGTTAACTTGCCATGATTAGGAAGGATTTAAGACGGCGTGATTAAAAATGGTTGAAAATAGCTCAAAATGGCTACGGACTCCGTCAGCTGATCGACGATTACCGCTAATCGAGCTTTGTATACACCTGGGCCTAAATGAAGTTGTCCGGTGAGCGACGTTGTCGAACACTCGCTAAGCACGCCCGGACAGCGCAGAGGAATTCGGCAACATCGCAGCTGGAATAACTCGCCGGGGAATCCCACATCATCCAACCGAAGCCTTTGGTCCACATAAGAGGAAACTCATCTCACCATTTGTTTTATCTGATTTCACCACCTGACAAGCGAATTCTCCTAAAATGTCGTTGAAAGAGAAATTGCATAGAGAAACAATAAATATCCACAGTCGATCCCATTTGTTTCACTTGATCAGAGCAATTTCAAGTTACAGCATTTTATACAAGAGCCAAGAATACGCAACACACGCATACACATATAAATAAGGTGACGTAAGCTGATGAAACATGAAGAATGATTTCGCGAGAAAACAAAATGACTTATCAATGATTTTATCTGGAGAAAAATTTTCACAGGAAAATTCATCAATTAAATTATGAATTTTTTCTTTTCTCCTAATTTACTCAGAACAAAGTGTAACAAATTTGTACTTTACCCTGAAGTTTTTACGAAACTTTGATTGTGAATAAACATAATTGTATCAACGACGATAACAGCGAGACCCCCACATATTTACAACAATATACAACAATTTATTCAGCATTTATTATTCATTATTCCTTCTGGAAAATTCGAGGATGAGAGCATTGCGATTCAGGTGATCGAGTTAATTTGTTTATTTTTTTCACTACAACGATGACTAATCTGCTAATCTGGGGAACAAGGTCTATTATCAAAACCATTACGAACCTGGGCATACTAGATAGAGTCAGTAAAAATATAGATAATAAGAGTGAGGGTCACTGAATCCCTCCTACAATCAGTAACCTCGGCAGATTTACGAATTCAGACTCATAAACTTCAGAAACATTCAATTGAACCAAGCAGTGCAAGAAAAACATTCCAATATTTTTCGTTTTACTCTAGGTACTCGTTATTTTTTCTGAATTACTATAAAGAGATTATTTAATTTGAAAATCTGGAAAAAATGGTAACGAAAGTTTGCTAAAAATTCTAGAAATAATTCAAATTTCATGCAGATGATTTTTTGTGATTATCTTGATAATTAATGGGTTGAGGAGAATTCATCAAGCAACCCTTTTTGTAGCTCACAAGATTCTCTGAAAAAAAGGTCTCGTGCTAATTTCTATTAAACCTAATAGATGCTGAGAAAACAACATAATAATTGACGAATTTTGAGGTAATTTCGAGACTTTCGACAATCTCATTATTTCATGTGCTGAATTTTACGAATATCTTTTCAATCAGTGGGTTTAGGAGAATTCATCAGGATAACTTCTTTGCAGCTTTCAAAATTCTCAATAGAAAAGTCTCTTCATAAATTCCCTCAAACCCAAATATTTTTTCCAGATATCCGTAAAATAATTTTCCACGTAAATTTTTTACATTTATTTCAACTCATTACTTTGTCCAATTTGTCGACTTTTTTTCATCTCTCATAGAATAACAAAAAACTTAATATACTGATAACAATTACTGATACATATTGTGCGTCAATACAGTAATACAATTGTCATAATAGAGCAGCAAATGATCATTGCAATACGAATAACAAATGATTAGTTCAAGTGACGAAACAATAGGAATAACATTGAAGGGATGTTGATCTTCACTATTCAATAGCAAAGGAAATAATAATAATTATAATAATAATAATTCAAGAGGTAATAGAATAGAGAAGTGAAGTGGGTATCTCAGGGAATTCAAAGTGCCACGAGATACTGCTCAAGTGGCCTAGTTTCGTTGAAATATTTTTCTATTAACACATTATCCAGAGTTCATCGTCTTATTTTCACTTGGAGGAAAAAGGCATTGATAATCATTCAATCACACATTTTTTTTTTAATTTTTAGCATTTGATAAACTCAAATTTCGTAAAAATGGCCTTGACCTAGCGTTCGATGCTTTTCATCTTCATTTGAATGAGAAGATACTTAAATTTTCTCGAGTAAAAAAAAATTTTAAAAATCTTTAATATATGAATTTTTTAAAAAAAGCTTCAAAGTGCAAAATTCATGTGAATTCTAAATAACGTGCTTTACGTAACAATCATGACAAATTTTCAATCAGAATTTCTTACTTCATCCAGAATCGATTTAATCCAGCACATAACACGAAATTTTTCTTCAGCCATGATGGTATAATTTGGAATGAGAAAATAATTCAATGAGAAATCACATTAATCGAAGAATTATATATCCAGAGAATTATATCCAATGAAAATGAGCTTTCGTTCCTCTTCATATTTTTATCTAATCAGGGAGAAGACGTTAGGTTCTATCGAAAAAAATATGGTATATCGCGCCTGTCAATTGCGCATGCCCAATCCGCATGCAGAGAAGACGACAGACAGCTGGTATGAGAACAGCTGGGTATCAAGGTCGGTTTATAATCATGACACCCGGTAAAACTCGCAGCTACGTCATGAAAAATTGGAGTGGGAGAGTTATGCAGCGAGGAAAAAAGAGGAAAAATATGAAGAAATAAGAGAAACATAAGTCTGGGTAATTGTTATCGGACGAGCCCACAATAGCGACGAATACGATTCAACTACTTTGTAATTGAACTCATGATTGGTCATGAGCTTTATCAATTGAGACTGTGGTAAAGAGTGATATTGAAATGTACGTGTACAACACGTGGCGAATGCATTCGAGATTATTCTCTCAAGCTTTAAATTTGTAGGAGTGGAAGGGAAAAATTGTTAATGATTTTTTCGAATGTTTAGAGAACTAGTAGAATGAGACAAGTCTCTTCAGAATCAATTTTCTTCAAACCTGGGAAATTCTGTGAGAATCGAAATTTCAATAGTTCCGCAGACATATCCAACGTCGTCATGTTTATGCTAAAATATATGAAATATTCCTTTGATTTGACTAACTTTCCAGTTGTTGCAACTTATTATTCATCAAATTGATCAACATGTTTTCTTCACTTTTTATCAATTCTTTCCCCAAGGAAAAAGAAATGATTGTTGACTTGACTGAAGATTTTATCTCCTAGACAAAATAAATTAGAAAGAAATTTTAATAGCCTTCTTGGTAGAAACAAATGGAACAACGAAGGTTACGAGATCTTCTCTGTGAGTTGTTGCGTTATTCCAAAAAAAATGATTACATTACAAATGAATCTGAAAGAATTTATTTTTTTTCACAATGGCTTTATTTTGTAGATCTCATTTTTTCAACGAAAGAAGTTACCACAAAAGTTTCTCTATCACAAATTTTGAGACTTTAAGGAAAAGACTGAGTAGAAGGGAATAAAGTAAAATGAAGATTCCAATGGAATGGATTGAAATAGAATAAATAGAATTATTTTCGTCAATTCTATTAGAAATTTATGATAAATGAAAAAATCTATTAGAAAGTTGAGGATATTTCTGATGAAGAACGTGCGTCATAGTTGATTTTTTAGAATCTTCGACAGAGGATAAATAACGGAAATCTTTTCATTTTCAAAAGTTTTCATTTTTAGGCCGATGCCCCTGATTTCAATAATTTTAGGAAAACTTTAAAAACTTTGACTATTTTTGGATAGATGTTTGTAATTATTTTCAAAATTACAATAGATATACCGGAAAAATTAATCTTTATCAATTCAGGAGTGAAGTAATAAAGTAAAATAAATCTAGAAAATTAGGTAAAGATTATTCACGAAGCATTTGATCAATAGCATTTTTTGCAGCTCATAAAATTCTTTACAAAAAAGCTCTTTCAACTTTTTTTTTTGAAAGTCCTCAATTCCGAAATATCTACGGAAGAAATTACATGCAGTGTATAAATTCTCCTACTTTACCTCTTGGCAGAACCATTCAAGCTATAACTTTGAAGAATCATGGAAAATCTATTGACAACCATCTCCGCTTGAAATTCGCAACTTATAACTTGAGGAATTCACAAAAACCCAAAAAAATGATGTTTCTACGAATCCCTCAAAAAATTACAAAAACCAATTGACACGTGTTTTTCATTGAATTTTTTGAAAAGAATGTCAATAAAATTATCGAAAAACTCCTTATTGCATGAAGTATTCAAATTTCAAATGGGAAGTCATTCATTTACTCAATTGTCAATGGAATTTTATCCCATTGTTTTGACATGTCTCAAAATAATTCTTCAACTAAAAATATCCACCACCTTATCATGATTGATGACATGACAATGATGTGACGTAGATGAAGAAATGTTAGAGTAGGTTGGGATCAATGACATACACACAATATTTGAACTCACCGTTGAGTGTCGCCAATAAGTGATGAGAGAATGTATGTCATCGCTGGGTGCATAGATAAGAAAATCCCGCCATTCATTAAAACTTATACTCAGGCTGCCATCTCGATCCATCCTGATATTAAATCAAAATTAAGCCTTTTGATTTTATGTCTAGATGTAAATTTACATTCAATTATTTAATGAAAAATTAATCACCGTTGTAGTAATTTCGTTGCCTCAGCTCGTCCCATTTCAATTCCGAGATCCTCTTTAAATGAACTCATCATTTCTTCTAAATCAATTTTTCCTGCAAAATTCAAATTACAAAAAAATATTAGATTCAGTATTGAAATCGTTTTATCCAGTTCTTGTAAATAAGATGGGAATGCAGATTCTAATGAAGAAAGTTTGAGATATTATTATTTCAATGTTTTGAAAATTCACTTGTTTCAACCAAAAATTGCTGTTTTTCATTAAAAACTTCCTGATTTTAAAATTTCTTCTTCAAAAATATTAAAAAATTATTTGGAGTTTACCATAGCTTTTCTTTCGTCTCAGTTCGAATAACAGGTTTACCTTTACGATAAAAAATGTGTCATTTTATTTGAACGTTGGGACGAGTTTTCGCAATTATCAGAATTGACAGAAATGCAATGATTTCAAAGGAAGTAATTCCGCGTTATTGATCTTGTTCTCTCGAGCTTCAAAATTTCTTCTTCTTTTTTTTTGGCTCTGACTGTAGTAAGTCATCGGGGCGTTATTCAAATTTTTATTTGTATCCCAAAACTAAGCTGTTTTTTTCTATGAATAAAACAAGAAACAATCGAAACACCCACCATCTTTATTCTTATCAAGGTGAGAAAACTGCAGCCGCAATTTTTTCTCATGCTCCAAAACGTAATGAATGAATTCAGCAACGCTTATGTCACCGCTCTTTGTCCTATCAGATTTTGCCAGGAATTTCTGTAAGAAAAACATGAGTCATTAGGTCGATAATAATCTTTGATTGTAATTGATAGAAATAATTTTGATTATTGATCTTTACAAGATGATAAAAATGTTGATAAGCATGAAACAATTAGAATGATTCAGATATTCAGAAAAAAAAATGTGACAAAATCAGTTTCATTGAATTAATGTCATTGGCAATTACAATTTGTCATACAAGTGAGATCAACTGTGGAGAAACCTTACAAAATATAATTTAAAAGTTGTTCGAGGCGACAATTGAAAAGTGAAGGTTGTCAATATCGAATCGAGCATTAAGTTAATTATTTTATTTACCATAGAAATTTTTTTTTAACATTTTTTTTTGCTGCAGTAAATAATTTTTATATGATTCGAATAAAAGTGAATAACTGCGAAACGAGGAGGTTCTGAAGAAAACGTTGAGAGACTTTTTCTCCAGAAAATTTTATAGAATTAAAAAAAAATCTCTAAAAATTCTTCGTAAACTCAATAATTTCCGAGAAATTTTGAAAATAATCTATAATTTCGATTCAAACTCATCTTTTGCTCTTACTTCACCACAGAAGCGTCAAATGAATGACATCAATAGGCTTCCATCAAATTACTATTAGAACAGTTGAAGGAAAAATATTCAGCCAATCAGAAGTCCAATGAATATCAACCATAAGAACAATTACTCATTGTTCATTCGAATTATGGAAATGGATAAAAACGTATGAAATCATGAATCTGTCGAATTAACTTCGAAAAAAGTTTCCAAAATCTGTAGGACATGAAGAAATTTCAACATTTTTCATGTAGTTTCTCTTTTTTCCTGCAGAGAATTTTTATATGATTTTTCTGTCTTTCATAAATTTTGTCTTTTCATCCCACTGCGATGCTTTTTTTTTAAATAGATTCAGATTCACAAGAATTACATCATTTCACTCCTCTCACTGCAGCATTTTCCAAAAATCACTTGTAGTTTATTCTGAAAATATCTCCAAAACAACAATATTTACAAAAGTTCCCTAAGAAATCATTTTTGAACTATGAAATTTTCTGCAAAAAAGATTTCCTGTGAATTTTCTTGAAACCTAGTGATTCGAGATAAAAAAAAATTATATACTGCAATAAATCGGAAATGATTGATTAAAATCCTATTGTTTCAAGAATTTATCTGAATAATTCAGTAATGAAGAGGTAAAACAGGATAAATCGACTTATCTCTGAGATCATTGGCAATTAAATATCTCGGAAGCTGAGCGAGGAAGGGTAATTTTGCCGTTATTTCTTTTGTAGAGAATTTCAAGAGCTGCAAAAAAAGTACCCACAAAAATTGCGCTATCTCGCTTATTATCCAAGACATTTTCAAGGGAATAAATGACCATAAAAGGGGCTTATTCTGTTGTACCTTTTCGCTATCGAATTGTATCATCAAAAATGAGATGAAATTCACCAGAATAAATGATAAACAATGTGAGTGAAAGCGTCCCATGATAATGTCTGTGTACAGAGTAGAAGCAAGGTCAGATGCGGTAGAGCTGCGAATGAGGTCAGCCCAGTTACCAAATGGAGATCACACTTAGAAATACCAAAAAAAAAAGTCATCAAAAAAATGAATTGCATAAAATTGAGAGAAAAGAGAAATAATTGAATATACCTCAGCATAACGCTTGTCAACGCCAACCTCGTGCAGTGCCTTTGACAAATCGTGAACGTCAATTTTTCCATTACCATCCATATCCAATTTTTCAAATATTTTTGCCAATCTCTCTTCATCCTGTGCTGGTAATTCATGTAAGTAATGAGGCGGTAGTACTGAATGTAAAGTACTTCCATTACGTGTCGGCATTTTTGTGTATTTTCAATTTGAATAAGAACGATTGTAAGTGAAACTGTGTACAAACGCCAAACACCTGGAGAGTCGAGTATTCTCGAAGCTTTAATTTTTTTTTTCTTTTTTTTTCAAATTTTCACGTTTTTTATTTGCAAAAAAATGGAATTTTAAACTGAATTATTTGAATGAATAGAGGAGTACTCAACATCATCAAGTTTTTATATATAAATGCGTGAATTAACAAGGTTAAACACCGCATGAACGATGAATCCTTGTGCGCACTATTATACGTCCAGATGTGGCGAGCGAATAATCGCCTAAACTGTGCTGGACTCTAATATACGAAGACTTGAATACAGAACGACAAGTACGGAATTTTCAATTTCACTCGTTTCTTTATTCAATGAAATCAAATATTTACTCATTTATTTAAGACTACTGTTGATTTTACGTAAATTAATTCAATAATTTGTACTTTAATGATAGTGATAATTATGATTTTTGCACATTTCGACCGGCTTTAAAGTTCACCTCATGCCTGTGTCATTAGTTCCATGTCAAGCCAAGGCGCACACGCGTTCGTGGAAAAAGAGAACATAAAAAAAATGTGGATGGCATGCACGATTGTTACACTCCCTTTCATTTAACGGCAAGCCCGTGAAACTCTAAATCACAGTATACGCTGTTGGTAATGAAGGGAATCTTGTTTCAGTGTTGCCGGTTTCGGGGATTCCCCATGTTTAGGTGAAAGTGTTACGTACCGAGCGGGTTATCCAGGGAATCCAGATGGCAGGTCCGTTACCCATGGATAGAGATGGGCAGCCGTCACATGACACGTCACAAAACGGTCATATGACGGTCATGTCATGTCACGTCACGGAGTAGTTGTGACCGTGACAGAATTCGGTCACAAAATTTCACTGAATGACGGTCATAAAAGGAAAATAAATTATGACCGTCACAAACTGAAGAAATTTGATGACGGTCATTTTACATCTATATAGATGTTTTACCATCAATCATTTTTCGTTCCTTGACCAAAGTAAATCAATTTAAAGATGAAAGACTCAATTGAAACCTGTTTGAATTAAAGGATAAAAAATTCATATTGCAATCAAATGTATTGAATAGTTACTGATTTTCAAAATTGACTGAAAAAAATGACCGTCACAAATTGAAGAAATTTAATGACGGTCATTTTACATCTATATAGATGTATTTTACCATCTCATTCATTTTCCATTCCTTGACAAGCATAAATTTAATTGTGACCGTCATTTTCCAGTTAAAATTTTGTGACGTCATGTGACCGTCACAAGACGGTCATTTTTTGGTCATATGACGTCGGTGAAAAAATGACCGTCATTGCCCATCTCTACCCATGGCGTGCTAAACCACTCTGCTACACAAATGCGGGAATATTTGGATGATTGTATTGAAATAAATATGTGGAACATAGCCTTTCAGGTGCACTATTATTGATTATATATTCTTTGAATAATTGTCGAATTACACAACAGTTTTGTACACTCTTGAAAATTAACTTCTTCAATTTTAGTCCACGACGTGAGATCAAGATTATCTTGATCTTCCTAGTTTGATTGTCGAGAAGAGTCTGCCTTTTCAAACTTAGAACGATTTTACGAAAACTGAGTTGAAAGTGTCACGCGCATCTATTGCCAAGGGTAGGGGACTGACCCAGCCAATTGTAGAGATTACCTAAGTCGAAGGGGTTGGCTTTCCACCCCCACAAGGTCTAGCATTCCTCCGGCCCCAACTCTCGGGCCCACGTGTTTCCAAACAAAGAGACCTCACATGTGCAAAGAGAAAGATAGAAGAGACACTTGAAAAACCCTCGGAGGAACTTGATGAAGGACTTTCACGACTTTTATGACTCTACGGCAGGTTTTGGATTACTCTCGAAAATGCATCAGAAAATTGAGAGGAAAATACAAATACATAAGAAGCTCTAATTTCGGGTGGTCCTACTACATTGGAATGTTGGGGTTTGAATTTTTATGGCTCTTTTCTGTTTACTCAAAATCCATGACTTTCTCTCCGAGTGTTGTGCACGTGTCTCTTCCTCTTTTTATTCCTTAGAATTAACAGATTTATTATTCTGTTTTATTTAATTTTCATTTTCCATTCTCGCGGTATGTTTCTAGTAAAAATGGAGGTATCTAGTGGCACTAAATGATAACTAGCGGGCTACGCGACAAAAGCAATTCAGCGAGGTTTCTTCAGAAGCAAAAAATGTTTGGGAGCTTTTTAGAGGTTGAAATCTCAATTTCAGAAATACCAAAAATAAAGTTCAGCTATACCATGAAGGCACCAGTTACCGGACGATTAAGGCAATGGTACCGGTTTTCGGACAAGTTAAAATAAATTATTAAAATGATATGAAATTTCAATTGAATGAATCGAAAAATGATTTGATTGTTATTTTAACATTTTGCAAGTATTGAAAAAATAGATTTTCTCACTTGAATATGAATTATTAGTATATTCTGCTGCTGCATCCGGAAACTGGATCTCGTCTGGTAACCGGGTCCACCATGGTAATTATGGAGGATAGGAGAGTCTCTACTATCCTTCAGGGCTATGATGTCTCTCGTCATATTATGACAACGATTTCGTTGTGATAGGGGTCATATCAGAGTATATGGAATTTATGATCGAATTGTAGTTTGCTCCTCCACATAGCAAAAGTTGCCGATGATTCTGAATTTTGTTTCAAATTTGAGAGTATAAATTGGGGTCAACTTGTCAGCAATTCAAATGTGAGTTGACGACCAGGGGGGGTGACACTCAATACAAAACGTATACCCGCTTATTTGGCATTGGGTTTAGCGAATACTGTATATAAGAGTAGTTGGGGTGGCCCAGAGTGTCAGGCGCTTGTTGACGACATTCTACCGTCAAATATTAACGATATAACTGGAGGAAGTTATCAGAATATTTTGCTTGAAATATACTGCAAATTAGAGGCAAAATTTCTCGACAAAAGCTCCAACCATAACTCTGCATGAGCAATTCTATCATTAATTCCAGTAGCGAATCTCATGCATTTAAAATCGTCTCTCTTTCTATACACTTTTTACATGCAACAATTTTAGATCATTATCCCTTATATAAAACTTATAAAACACATGATATGTCGAATCTTAAAAAAATTACTAAAAAATCATTTTTCCCTGTTGTGTAATCTCATACGTTAATTGAAAAGTGTTTGAGGTGACGATTGTTTGAAGTTTGTGAGCTGACGGCTTATCAATACAAATATTTTGACTCAGGTGACTCTAACAATTCTGATGATAAATGGAAAATTTTCAATGGGAAAAACTTGAAAAATTTCATGATAACCTTGAACGTCAAAGGTGCTTCGAATTTCTAAATATACTCAACAAAAAAATTGAAGGAACAGTGAATTTTGTTAGTTTTTTACGTAATTTTCAAATGGCTGTAACTTCACCAAAAATCATCGTATCAGGATGAAAAAAAATGGTTGGAAAGCTTGAAGTTTCTACTCTTCAAATCTGAAGATCGAAATTTTGAATTGAATGCGATTCTGGTGTTTTTCAAAAAATCTTTTAAAATTCATTTTCGATTTTTTCATTGGTTTCTTATAGAAAACCTTTCAATTTTTTTATTGATTGAAGAAAAGGAGATCGAATTTTTTGTTGGTTTTTGCAAAAAAAAATCGATTTTTTCATTGTTTTTTTTTCGATGAGATTGAAAAACTTTTGCACAAAAAATCACGAAGAAATAACGGAGAGATATTATATTACATGCCCAAGGTGTGTATACTATTTTTCTGCACACTGGGACGGAAGTGAGCTTACGCCCGAGCGCAGCGAGGGCCGAAAGTCTCACTTTCGTCCCAGTGTACAGAAAAAACATTTTCAGCCCTCATCATCATTAATCAGTGTTTAAGGAACAAAAAAGTGTTCCTTTCATTTTTGCTGAAACACACAGTAAACTAAAGAAAAACGTTAAAACATTTAACGTTAATCTCAAGTCAACCTCGTTAAGTCAACCTCGACAAAAATTTGGCACCCTCGCTTCGCTCGGGAGGCAAATTTTTGTCAAGGTTAACTTCTTCCCTCCCTAGGTGTGTAATATACTATTTTCAATGAAGCAATGCAGGAACCTTGTAGGAAATTTATTCAAGTTTACAAATCTCATCATCCGCTCACTGCGTGATCAGTAGTTTCTGAGATATCGACGATTAAAGACAAAATGGTGTTTTTCGATTTATATGATATTTTTGATAGATTTATCTGATATTTTTGAAATTGCTGAAGGAAAGTCAGCGGAGAAGTTCGACTCAAGTCTGACCCTAGTTGACCCCAGTTGACCCTAGGTTCGAGTCGAAAAATAGGGGTCGAGTAGAAAAACTTTCTTTGATTCCGTGGAGCGACTTGAAAAAATGAGAGAAAAGGAAAACAAAATTTGTCCGCTTCCAACCCTCTAATCTCGTTATAACGGATGTTTAAAAAAATTTCCCATTTCAAGATTTCAAAAGAAGAGATTTCAAGCTTTCCAACCACTTTTTTTTATTCCGACCCGAGGATTTTTGGCGAAGTTACGGCCATTCGAAAATCACGAAAAAAACTGACAAAATTGACTGTTGCCTTAATTTTTTTGCTGAGTGTAGTACAAATTGGGGTTAACTTGTCGGCAATTTAAGTGTGAATTGACGACATTTTATCGTCAAATATTAACGGTAACCGGAGGAAGCTATCAGAGTATTTTGCTTGAAATATGCTGCAAAGATAATCTCAAACTACGTACAATCTGCACCAATTCTTCGGCAAATTAGAGGCAAAATTTCTCGACAAGAGCTCCGAACATAGCTCTGCATGAGCAAGCCTATTATTAATTCCAGTAGCAAATTTCTTGCATTTAAAATCGTCTCTCTTTCTACACACTTTTCACGCGCAACAATTTTAGATAATTATCTCTCATACAAAACTTATAAAGCATATGATATGTCTAATTTAAAAAAAAATAACTAAAAAATTATTTTTCCCTGTTGTGTAATCTCACACGTAAATTCAAAAGTGTTTGAGGTGACGATTGTTTGAATTTGGTAAACAGACGGTTTATCAATGCAAATACCTTGACTCAGGTGATTCTATAAACTCTAAGTTAATTAAAAAATTTCCATGGAAGAAACTCGAGCCTTTTCACGATAACCTTGAACTTCAGAAATGCCTCGAATTTCTAAATCATCTTTCAATTTTTTACACTATTCATACAAATCATCTTTCAGTGTTTTACGACTTTCGGAAAATATAGGAGTGGAAAATTCTAGAAACATGCTATGAACATGGAAATGAATCTGAAAAGCGAAAAAAATTGAACGGAACAATTGAATGAATAATAATTGTTTCTTCACGCAATGATTGATACTTTTTGCTGAAGAATATATAAATGAAAATAGTAAGATATATATATATATATATATGGGGCATTCCATGTCAAACCACCAGATTTTAAAAATTGTATTTTTTGATTCAGTTGAATTTTTTATATGTTTTGATACTTATCAAAATATGCCTAAATCCAAATTTTGAGCCCTTAATTTTCAAAAACCTCGGAGATATGAATTTTTGAATATCGGCAAAAATCAACAATATGGTAATTTTCAAATATTTATATCTCCTGATTCAATTATCGTAATCATACCTTACAGGTGGCTATTTTCTCTGTTTTGAGACGTAGTTTTCGAAAAAAAAATATAAGAACCAATTTTTTTTATTTTTCACTGTTTTTTCTGAATTTTTAACTTAAATTTTGACATTTTTTGAAGAGCGACACTTTTGATTTTTTTGAAAAAAATATAGGATCTCATTGATATTGAGATCTCATGTCAACAATTGTTCGAAAATATGCCGACAATTTGTATCATATGCAGTAATGAAAAATTCTAGAAATATGCTATGAACGTGGAAATTAATCTGAAGAGCGAAAAAATTTGAACGGAACAATTGAATGAATGATAATTGTTTCTTCACGCAATGATTGACACCTTTTTGCAGAAAAATATGTAAATAAAAATAGTAAGATATATATGGGGCATTCTAGGCCAAATCGGAAGGTTTTCCAACATTGCATTTTTGATTTCCTCTATTTTCTGACATTTTCTTGTATCTATCAAAACACACTTTTCGGCCAATTTTGAGATTTTTTTGATCATCGGTTCAAAAGATATCAAATTTTGAAAAGAACAGCTGTTTTTACGGTTTTTTACTTATAACTCCCATAAAAATGGTCCAGCGTTTGAATTCAGCGTTTTTTTTTCAAAATTCTTGTTTTTTTAGGTACTTTTCGGAAAATAATACAAAAAAATTTTGTCAAGTGTTTTTCTGTATGTTTTTTGAAATTTAAGATTTTAAACGTGATTTTAAAACGGTTTGTGTCCTTCAATTTTTTTGAAATTTTTTTACCTCAAACTCCCATCAATTCTGAAAATTTGAAGCCCCAGTTGATCGTGGGGTTCGGAAAATTACTATTTTTGCTCGATTTTTGAAAATCTGAAAAAAAAATCTCGGTCTTATTCATTATTAAAACTATTCTTTGCTGTTGTCTACTCTTTGTTGAGTAATTTTGAATTGATTTCTATCATCAAACGGAGTTTTAAAGAAATTACGAGTTTTATTTTGAAAATCACAAACAATATTATTTATTTATTTCACTTCATCATAGAGGGGAGTAGGGCAGAGGGGAACGGCAGGGCAATGTTGCACGATATTATAATATATCAAAATATTATGATATATCAAGGGTTACATATAAAAATGTATCGATGGCTAAAAAGCAGAAAATCGTATGCGCCAAGATGAACATTCCTATGGTAAAAAGTCGTATATATAACACATACGACCTTCTGTTTTTAATACGGAATTGAATAATCTTTCTTGTATTCGTTTTTGAGAATATCTTGAAAATTAATGGAGATACGTCATTCTTGCTCTCTTACTTTTCTGCAGCTCTCGAAATTTTCTACAGGTAAGGATTGGAAGGGAATTCAGCAACACGAGGGATAGAAAAATAGCGTTAATGATAGAAAATGAACCTTTCCTACACGGAGAGAAAAATTCATGGAAAATGACTGGACCAGTCCGGTAATCGTGGGACATAGAGGTTCGTAACTGAAAACGTTCTCCGTGGGACATAGAGGTTAGTGTGAAAACAGGAATGAAAAAGTGAGAAACGTCTCATAATATGTACCAAATGAGTGAGTGCATTTTACTGGACTGGTCGGTAATTTTCCCCTAACTGTGCCTACATTCATGAAATTTCTTCTTGTATCCCACAAAATTTGTTGTGAAAAACGTATAAATTGCGGACTAGGACGTTAATTTTCTCGTCCTCGGAACACTTTTTACCGGACTGAGTAGTAATTTCTATCGCACTCCTCCGTCAATCGATACAGTTCGGGTCTTTTCGGATTGGATCGCGTATCGCAAGGACTTATGGGAAATTTGGAAGAATCGCCATATGGATCTGTCATCGTGATAGCCATGGGCCACAGTTCTATGAAATCAAGTTTTTAAATGGAATCAAACAGCGAAATAATTGTTATTGCAAAAAATTTAATTCTCTTATACTAGATCAGCACACAGGATATTATGAAATTTATGATTTGAATAACTATTCTTGAGAATTTTTTGGAGGACTCCGAATTTCTGTCGACCATTGTAACTCATAAGACAATAATCTCTGCTGGAGTCTTTATTGCTAAAAATGGATGTAAAATAAATTTATTTTCAGGATAAAAAATGAATAAGAATAATGAAGAACTAATAATAATTAGGATGATCAATATAATAAAAATGGTGTAGTATACGCAAATTTCATCGTTTCATTCGGAAGAACTGAATTCTTATTCACTGAGACTGAAATTTTTACTGGAACTCATCAGTGTCAAATTTTACCGGATTGGCTTCGCATTTTTTCATAGTAAGGCCACTATGTCCCACGGTTACTGCTCAGTCCGGTAATTTTTCTGGAACTTTCACCATAAATTTTCATGGATTTTTTCCTCAACCCCGAAAAGATATTCTTAATAAGTGAAGGTACAAAGTAAATAGAAAAGGCTTATTTTCTATCATTAACGTTATTTTTCTATCCCTCGTGTTGTTGAATATTTTGGAGACTGATTGAGATAGCGCAATTCCCTTTCAATCCTTTCTTGTAGAAAATTTCGAGAGCTACAAAAAAGTAGGAGAGCAAGAATGACGCATCTCCATTAATTTCCAAGATATTCTCAAAAATGAATATAAAGAAAATTCTTCAATTTTGCTTTAAAAACAAAAGGTCGTATGCCCGATATATATGACTTTTGCTTCCGAATGAAAGCATTGTAAACGCGATTTTTTTCGATTTCGAGATTTCATCGGAATATGGCTCAGAATGATCCAAAACGTCGAGAAATGATATTTTTAAAAAATGTCTGTATGTGTGTGTGTATGTGTGTGCGTGTGTATGTGTGACAGATATCGGCTCATTGCTCAGCAACGGTAATACTTGGTGAGCCGTAAATTCAACAGTACTTTCCTTCCCCGTGCAAATTGCTGTCAGTGAAATTTCAGCGAAATCGGTTGAGTACTTTTCGAGAAAATTCAAATTTTCGAAAAATCGTTTTTTTGACTTTTCTTCGCGAAGAATTGATTAACAGCCCCCACTCTCAGCGATGAAATAGATCTCATTTGAACTCACAATTTTCACTCGAGGTAAATTTTGCTCAGATTTTTCGTTTGCAGATAATTTCAATTACAGTGTTTTTTATCCTGAATTTACTATACACGCTAGCTCAAAAACTATTCGAGTTAGAGACTTCAAATTTCGCCAGTTTGTGCATCTAATGAGTGAAAAGTTTGGTATTGAAATTGGGCAAAATCACTCCAGTAGTTTCTGAGATATTGTCCAAAAACCATTTTATGAAAAAAGGTTATATTTCCAAAACTATCCAAGCGATTACATCCAAGTTCAGCTTAAAAGATTCATCTCAATGAGCCCCACAAATGGTGAGAATTTCAGATTTTTCAGAAGAAGTCTCTTGTAAGGATGTTCGATACATTAGTTTTTTCAAAAATCACGGTTTTCCTTAACTTTCTCCCTAGGAACACTACTATTTTTTATTTCACCATTCGAAAGTAGACAATTTTTCCTACAAGATACCTTTCCATTCTGACGACATTCAGAAAAAATAGAAATCCTATTTGGAACCCGAACTTCAATTTTTTAGATCTGTCGAAGGATCTTCCATTTATGATTGAAAGATTGTTTTTTTTTGTGGTAAACATGAATAAATAAAGTTCACCAAAGATCGAACCATCATTAAATTTGTCCTTACAAGCGAATTTACTTCGTGCAAATGTCCACTTATGACAATTGTTGTGAAACCAAATTTCGTTACTGCATTTAGAATAATGAAAAAAATAAATTGTAATCTCATGGATAATTTATATAAAAATTCCATTCGGAAGCATTTTGCCAATCGAATTGGCAAAATATTAAATGTCACACAAGGAGTGGGGCTTGCGAATAACGCACAGGATATAACGCTTCTGCTTGTTTACCATAGGAATGTTCATTTGGGCGCATACGATTTTCTGCTTCTCGACCCTCAATATATCTTTTATATATAACCCTTCATATATCATAAGATCTTGATCTATTATAATATCATTCCCCATTGCCCAGCCGTTTCACTCTGCCCCACTCTCCCCTATAGTAAAATCAAATAAATAAATAATATTTCATGTGATTTTTAAAATAAAACTGGTAATTTCTCTAAAACTCCGTTCAATGATAGGAATTAATCCAAAATTACTCAAAAAAGAGTAGATAACAGCAAAAAAAAAGTTTTAATAATGAATACGACCGAAGTTTTTTTTTTCAAATGGTCAAAAATCGTGAAAAACTAGTGATTTTCTGAACCCCACGATCAACTGGGGCTCAAAATGTTCAGAATTGATGCAAGTTTGAGGTAAAAAAATTTCAAAAAAATTCAAAAACACAAACAGTTTCAAAATCACGATTAAAATCTTAAATTCCAAAAATCATACAAGAAAACACTCGGCATGATTTTTTTGTATTTTTTCTTCAAAAGTACATTAAAGAAACAAGAATTTTGAAAAAAACGCTGAATTCGGACCATTTTTATGGGAGTTATGAGCAAAAAACCGTAAGAACGGCTGTTCTTTCAAAATGCGATATCTTTTGAACCAATGATCAAAAAAATCTAAAACTTGGCTGAAAAGTGTTTCAATACACGGAGAGCAATATTGATGAAAAATTACCCCGCTAGAAGGTGATGCGTGGGCCGAATTGTCAGTTAATCAGAAATTACCCGACGGTCGATAAAAAAGTTACAAACGCTGGATAATTTTTAAACCGTTGGCAGGGTAATTTTTATGCAACTCAACAATTGTCCCGCTGGCATTGGTAAAAACCCACCGGGAAGTGTATGAAAAGTTCCGTGCTTGGGTGAATTTTTACCCTGCAACGGGGCAATTTTTAAAGGGCCCTTCGTAGCATCGGCTTTCGTCATAGCCGATGACAACCGACAATACCCGACTTATTGAGGCAAAGTTGGGTAATTTTTTACGGTGCTGCCACTTGGGCCCACGTTTGGCCTCTGGCAGGGCACTTTTTCATCCACTCTTTAGGCAGAAATTCAACGAATTTTCTCTCCGTGTAGATACAAGAAAATGTCAAAAAATAGAGAAAATCGAAAAAGCAAAGTTGGAAAACTTTCCGATTTGGCGTGGAATGCCTCATATATTCCTTCAATGGGCGTAATCGATAGAATTTGGTTGGAATTTGAGGTTGCCATGATAGGTTTTGATCAGGAAAATTCCCGTTAATTTCTGCACGGAACAGTAATGGATATTGGAGAAAGAAAAAGTCGTGAACATTAAATTCGAAAATCTTCCCGACGGATAAAAGTCTGAATCTTGTAGTTGGATTTAAAAAAACCGAAAAAATTCGGCTTCTCTGTTGGAGACTCTTTTACGTTATCAGTTGTTATCGTTTTCTACTGAATAATTGTTTGACGTCACGATTATTTGAATTTCGTAAACAAATACTAACTACTTATCGAGACTAATGTTGAATAAAACTTTTTCTGTGGAAAAGAATTAAACAATTTCATGACAACCTAGAATATCATGTGCCGGAATTCAACATTATCGTTTTATTTTATACAAACATTTTACGAGTTATAAAAAACCCACTAGTGGCAAATTCTAATAACGGGTTATGGACGGGGATATGCGAATTCATTCTCTATATTTTGTATATGTGTCTCAGAGGAAGAAAGATTTAAAAAATATGCGTTTTCTATATCTTCACGCTTTCTTGAAGATTTTAGGATTTCATGAAAGACATGTCATTCGTTCGGAACGAACGTCATAATTGTCTTATTTGTATCTCACCACAGTTTTTTCATGGACGACAAATAAATATTAAACACTTCCTATCTATGTAAACAAGATACAGTCACCTATAAAACAGATGTGACTCCCAATTTGGTGGCAGTTGATAAAATTTTTGTGAGAAACCAGCAAATAAATGAGAGCAATAATATTTTTCCCATTCGCCCTGTTGATCAGTGGATCTCTGAGCGAAAGGGCCAACAATGATTTCAAGGCGGTATCTGAACATTTCAATGAATTTGCTAAGGACTTGTATAAGGTAATAATAATAATAGAATTTTAGAAAAATCATTGCATTCAACTTTATCCAATTTCTATATTCTTCAATTATCCTAGAATTCATCGGAAATGGAGAAAACTTTGTAAAAATGTTTTTGGTAGCTTTAATTTTTGTCTACGAAAAGGTCATAACAAAAATTCCTGTTTCCCTGAAACTTCGAGAAATTCTCCATGAAAAATTTATGAAAGAGATAAAAGAATCGCCTGATTTTTTTCGCCACCCCATCACTCATCTTCTTTTCTCTTCAGGAAATCGCTGCGCGTGAGAAAGGAAATTTCGTCTTCTCACCTATTAGTGTATCCATCATTTTATCGATGCTGGCTATTGGAAGTAATGGAGAGACGAGAAAACAAGTGACAGACGTGTTACATTTTGGGGATAATTGGGAGCGGCAGAGTGTAGCCCCTAAGGATCTTCTCGAAAGACTCAATGTAAGTAAGAGTTGAATAATACTGCAATTATTGATCTTCATTAGAAAATAATTATTGATAACTTTTCTTTTGAATAGGGTTATTCACAGATTGAGTTGAAATTGGCCAATACAATTTTCCTGTCCAATTCATTCAATTTGGATAATCGCTTCAAATACGTCGCGCAACATTTCTTCAATGCATCAGCACAAACTGTTAATTTCGCTGATGGAGATAATACAAGCAGACTGATTAACGATTGGTGCGAGAAGGAGACAAACTCAAAGATTAAGGACATGGTTACTCCAAGTTAGTTATTGATATTAGTATTAATTGTTTTTCTATTGTAGTAGTATTTCAGAGTACGGCCAATAAAACAGAAAAATCAATATTTGCGGGATAGTATTCAAATAATCGCTAATGATTCCGGGAAACGTGTTTTTATTTATCTGGAAGAGTGATTGAAGTGCTCGAAAGTCATATTTTCAGGTTGTGAATGTAATTTTTTTCGTTTCCCAAAATTTATCAAGCTGCTGATCTCATCACATGCATGGGATAGAGAGAGAGGCAAATAGTTACAGATACCTTCTAATTAAATTTTCTCAATAAGTATGCGGAGAACTGGATATTTCTTTCTTCTATTATTCAGTTAAAATGCTGCTCTCTTCACCAATTGTTTTTTGATAATGGATCAACTGTGTGATCCTCTAGTTATTTCATTATTTCAGGTCGATTCAAGACGTTTCATTCCCACCACTGCTATTGCCAGTTACTTTGAGAAATCATATCTCAGAAACTACGCGGACAAAAATTATTAAAAAATTCAGAAAAATTAAGAAAAATATAATCTTCGATATGGCATCATCAAAAGAAGGGGTAAACTGTATTCGAGATCGCTGGGATACTACCTTGAATAATAAAAAGGGAAAAATTCCAAAATTATTAGCATATCATTATCTTGCAATATTTTGGATCATATTGGGCTTAGGAATTTTTCTTTTCTCTCAACAAAAAATGGTTCCTGACAAATTATTCAAAACTCGATACTTTTCCAACATTATTACAAAAGAATTCACTTAGAATTTTTTCAATTCATATAATTCTACCGTTTCACTACGGAATTACTCTGTAACTTTAATAAAATCTGTATAATATCAATTATTTACAGGTGATTTAAGTTCAGATACTGTTATGATGCTCCTTAATGCTGTTTATTTCAACGCGAATTGGGAGGACCAATTCGATCAATCAAAAACAAAAAATATGCCCTTCAGGCTTCAGCGTGGTACGATGAAAGAAATCCCGACCATGTATAATCATGGATATTATGGTTATGGACGACTTGACCGTCTCAATGCAGAATTCGTTCGAATACCATATAAGGTAATTATAAATTCTAGTCAAAAAGTTCCGAAAAAAGTAATAATGGTAATGTACAATGAAATATTTACCTTTTTGTTTGAAACATAATTTGCTAAAAAATCAAAATTAGAAATCTTTGGAAAAACAACAGATTAAACTTTCAATTTTTTGTCAAAACAATCGAATTTTCAAAGAATTTTTTGAAAATTAATTGTAGCGCATGTTCTTTATTAGAAAACAAGTCCTTCCATACAACTTTCATTGCATGAATCATTCAAATCTTTGAGTTCCTCACTCTGACCTCAATTGAAACAGACGAGAAATAATATTGAATGTCTTTCCTTTTTTCCAATAGGACGCAGATAAAAATGATGATTTGAGCATGTACATCATAATTCCTATGTCCGGGACAGATCTCACCTATATTGAGGAACATTTATCGGAATTAGATCTCAAGTATCTTTCAGATTCTCATCTTGAGGCGTGGCATCTCTTTTTACCGCGATTCAAAGTTGATTCAAAAGTTGATTTGAATTCTCCTCTGAAGAAGCTTGGATTAACCAATATTTTTGATTCTCCTGCTGACTTTCCATATCTCGTTACTTCCGGAAATTTGATGGTGAGCAAAGTTGGACAGAAGGCATTCTTAGAAGTCAATGAAAGAGGCTCTGAAGCTGCTGCAGTATCTGGTACATTGTTACTCTTTATGTTTCTTATTATTTTTTAATTAATATGTTCGCACTGTTTTTTAACGTATTCCTGTAATATTTCAGAGGTTATTTCCTTCTTTAAAACGATATCTGATGAGTTTCATGTTGACCGACCATTCATATCGCTCATTGCAACGAAGAATTCAATACTTTTCATGTCACGTATTGTTGAACCATAAATTATGAAGAATAATATGAATTAGTGTCATCATCTTGAAAAGCTCACATAGCCCTGTGGACGCTGAAAATCGAGAAAATTTCTGGAGGAAATTTCTCAGTACAAACCTGCTTTTAGAAAACCTTCCTAAAAAAATCCCCCTCTTTTTTCAATAAAAGCCCCCTCATATTAACTGAAAATATTGCTAATGTTATATTGCAATATTTCTATCTTGGTAGGCTTGAAATTGGTGAAAGATTTTTATTCTCTAAAATGATAATTATTTGATTTTTCTGTATTGGTCAACCAGGATAGATTCTTTTGAATTATATTTTCAGGATTTATTGTGAATTATTATTTAATTTTATTATTTCATATCATTATTAAATATGAATGATTTATGTTAATGGTGGTGAAATTTTCTGGGTTTAATAAAATGGTTACTCCATATAGTAATGGAAAATTTAGTAATTTAATCTTTTTTAATATTATTCCGCCAAAGAGAAGTTTGTTTGCCTGTAAATTTTTCTAAGGAAGGTTACTTAAAAGGGGATTTCTTTGCGGAGGATTATTCTAAGGGCGCAAAACACCTAGAACCATTATACAAATTATGCCGTGAAAAAACATTAATTACTGATTTCACATTTTTTCTTCACTTTTCAACTGTAAGATTTTCATGTTCAAAATCAAGAAATGAGATCACTTTAAACTTTAGTATGCAATGAAAAAAATACTATTCCATGTTTCATAAACAACGTCCATTCGGAAAATTGAGAAAACCTCTATTCACACTGTGAAAAAAATCACTATCGAGATTGAAAAAGGAAGAAGGTAAAGAATATTAAAAAATCGACCATATCGAAAAATCGAACCATATCATCCATGTATCATGTACTCTTTGTTTTAGTTCATTTTCTTCTCAGTACAACCATTTGTCACTAAGATACAGTACAACCTCGCTATTTGCAACTCATCTCGACATCAGAACCCCACTATTTGCAACTGGCCCGTCAACGCCTTTCAGTCCCCACTACAGACATTTAACTCGCCCTATAGCCAATAAGAATAAAGGGGAGGAGGGTGCAGCCCGCCACGAATTTGAATGTTATTCCATCCGTGAATATATATATTATATACCCATCTTTGAATGAATATGGGATTGGGTTCAATTAATTAGACAAATATTTTTCGTCTTAATCAGTTTCTTGTATACCCTGTAGTTTGAATCTGTATCGCAAAAGTAATAAATATGCACTTTCAAAATAACAGAAGAATAAAGAATGAATCATTTGAAATTATATCAAGGTTGAATATAGTTTAAATGGACAGCTGGAAAAAACTGATACTTGTAAATAACCTCTTTAACACACGGAAGTGATGAATCCTCTCTCAACCTCTGGTAGAAAGTAGTGGGGCAAGTAGGCGGAGCTGAAGTTGAAAACTGCGGGGTGAAAAAGTTGCAAATAGCGGGGTAGTTGCAAATACCGGGGTTGTACTGTATTGGCAGCTGAATGAAGAATCATCCTCTTGTCTTTGATCATCGATATCTCGTAAACTACTCATCGCACAACGAATGCACAGAAAGTAATTTTCCGTAGAAAGTGCTGAACTTTCTCAGTATTCCGGACAGAGACAATAGAAATCCGGGAACATTTCCATACAGTGGCCGAAAGAATAACAGGATTTTGTTATTTCAAATCTACTTGGAACTAGAAATCTCAGCTTAAGTATAATAATTCCAATTTCAATAATGTCCCAAGATATATCAAAATTCAATATTAGGTGAAAACTAGAATTTTGCAACAAAACTTTAGAATCGAAGAATTAAAGCTCAAGTTTTGAACAGTGTTCCTATTTTTTTCTGTTGCCAGATATCCTTGACGCTACACTTTCAGTCTGGATCTCTTGTAACTCCGAAGTGTTCATTTTTTCATCGTTAGGCTCTCTTGTTAATCACGAGTTGTCTCCATCTGAAATAATTCCACAGAAGAATATAATTAGAATGTTCATCTTCTTGAAATAATAATAATCAGAAAATATCATAATTTACTCAATTGCTACGTGCAATTAGTGACATGCGAATTTTGTTAATAATGCGGAAGTGGAAAAAATGATCTGTCTCAGATTGCAAATAATTATAACGATTTTCAATCACTACAGCAAGATAAACTTGATTTTGTCACCAATCATTTTTCGAGGAGATAGGATCGAATGATTGTAGTCAGTTATAAAGATGAATGAGGAGTTCTCATTCGTTTCAGTTTTGTGAGAGCTTCAAGATGACCAATTTTTTACTTCTTGTCGTCGCTCTGGCAATTGCGGTAGTTCATGGAGAAACGGTAAAACCATTTCTATAATTTTCAAAGACTTTTTAGCTGAATTAAGAGATTTATTTTATTTTGAATTATTTACAGACCATTGAGAAGATAACGATGAAGAAGGTGGATGTTGAACTAAATCCAAATCCGTATTTCGACAGTGTTACAGCTACCCTTTCCCCAGGGGGAGAGACTTTGTCATTGAAGACACCAGTGAAGAAAGATCTACCTTCTTCTCTGATGGTAATAGCTTCATCACTTCTCCTCATTATTTGATGATAATGGCCTCAGTATATCTCAGGACAGATCTAGGAGAATTCATCAATAGACTCTTTTTTGTAGATAATGGAACTCTCTCTAAAAGGAGATCTCTTGATATTCTTTTCTAAGTCTTATCATCTCTGAAACATCTGCAATAAAAGCAGAATCAATGAATCAAACATCTTCGAGGTCTCATCTACCAGACTCGGCGTTTACCATGATTCATTTCTCGTAACGGTTACTAGTTTTTGAAATCCATTGCCTAAACATGTAAGGATGTAAGCAGATATGTACGTGAACTTCAGGCAAATTGACTCTAACCATCTTCTGAGTCGAGAAACAGCGTTCTTGCAATAAAGGGAGACCCTGGTCTCAATTTTCCCTATGCGTTATGCCCATATGTTCTTCTGTGATATTTACTTACGCAATTAGATCCAAATGCCTTATATACTAGTCCATGGGGTGAAGGTTATTTGAAAAAACTGTTATTCAACATTGGAGAGTTCTTATATTATTCTTCATATTATTTTTATATTTGTTAGAGTCGTTATTTTTGCGTGAAAGGTTAATCGTTGTCAGGAAAAAGAGTAGAGTAAAGCACGACACGTATTTCACTGTAATGTTCAGTAGCTCGGTTTACAAGTGCGAGAAAGTAATATGAGGAATGGAAAATGATAAATGAAATAAACAATAGAAATAGAATATAGTCCAGGGTATTATCATAATTAAATATTTACGGTTATACGTTCACGTAAATCAATACTTTTGTTTCGTTCTTCATTGAAACGTAAAAGCCCATTTTCCCCATGGGTTTTATCCAAAATCCGGCCGTTGCTGTCTTTTCGATCGAGTATACTATTCATACTACTTGGCTCCAATGGGCAGTCGTCTGGAGCCATTGTGCAAAATCAATTACAGATTGAATTTTTTGATAATTTCAGGTGAAAATATTGATAAAAGCCGGTGGCGTTGATCTCCCGGAATCAGCTATGTCTCTGTGTGAATCATTCTTTGATCGTACAGTGGGAGCGGACATTTTTGCTGCTGGTTTACCTAAAGGAAAATTCCCGACGAAGTGTCCCGTTGGAGCTGTGAGTTCATTCGAATCAAATCATCAGTGAAATCATGAAGCAAAAGTCACAAAATTATGCGTAGCTTTGATTGCAAATATCTTTGAATTGAGTGGGCTTGAGGGAAAATATCAAAACCTTACTGATTAAAATGGTAGGAGAATAGTCCAATAATTACCAACAAACGTGACTATTTTCTCGATTACAGTTTATTGGAATCGCGTCTTATCGGAAGAAATATGTACAAAAGTGTCGTATAGAGAATAGGCCTATTTACAGATTAATTTCCGATGCGGAGCGTGTCATGCTCATCGTAGAAGTCAATATTAAATTCATATTGAAGGAAGAATACAAGTGACAATAGGATAGATCGAAAGAATAACATAAAAAGGAGCTGACATGTGTTTGCGTCTTTGTAGACAATTGTAGAAAATTTACCTTTTTGTAGAGAACTGAATTCTCCATAGGTCTTCACAAGGTCTCTGGTGAAATCTTTTAACCATCGTGGTTCACGAGACATTTCAAAAAGAAGCTACTCGTAATTTTTTGGGTTGACCTAAATGAACACTGGGTCATGGACAACTGCAATTTATGAGCTATTTTTCCAGAGCGAAGATTACGAAATCCATCAGTACCAGTTTCCACCTGATAAAGTACCACCAGGTGCTCCACCAGGTGATGTCAGTGGTAGACTTATGATTTATGAACTTGGAATGGATCCTTACGTGACCGTCACAGTAGATGGATATTTGCACCCGATTATGCCTGTCGGGGAAGTTCCTGAGATGAAGCCTCCTAGTTTTGGGTAACGAAAACATGGGATATTCCAATCTTATAATGGTTATAACTCTTATGATGTCTACTGGTATTAAAATATGAATATGTTAAAATTATTTAGCTGAAATAAATATTCGGAAAGTTGAGCATGTAAATTTTGTCTTTCTTCTTGCTTCCCGAGAAAAAAAGATTTTGTCTAACTATATATGATTATGTATGATGAATTATATATAATTAGATCTGAAAAATAGCCATGTCTAATCAGATATAATTATGTATAACCAGGCATAAATATATATAACCATATATAATTATATAAAATGTCCAAAAACAGATTTTGTTAAAAGATGGGGCCCATTACCTACAACTTCAGCTTTTGCATTTGAAAATTACAATGGTTTAATAGCAAAATCAGTACATGGTACCAAACATTTTGGCCAACAAATTGTTAACAATGTTCAAATTACACATGGTGTGCGACTTTTGGAGAATCGTATCAGAGAAAATTCACCTAATATTGCGAGAATGATTGAACCAAAAAATTATGAATTTTTGGGGGCGAAAAATACACATTTTGAGCCCGATACTGCAGAGAGTGGTTTATTTCAGTTCAGCGGTTTTGAATTTGAAAATGTGACTATTTATTCACGTGTAAAGATAGCTACAGATATATACACATCAGAAATTTATAGAATAATTAAAACAAATAGCCACAACGTATTGATTGAGATAAATGACACTATGATCTATGGATCAATTAGATTTTTCGCTCAAATTCAAGAGGATTTATGGATCGTTATTCGCCGTTTCCAGATTGAACATACTAGAATATTTTGTCACCCGATGATAAGAACGATAATTGAGCATATAGTTCCAATAAAAGACAGTGATGATTTGATGCTCATTAAATTCGAGGAAATTGAAGCAATAATGCAGCTCATAAGAGTTGGCAATTATGTATGCAAAAAAATAACTAGAATGAAAAAAAATTGGTGATACTAAGACTTTCTTTTAAATTCGATATTAAGAATGATTGAATAGTTAATTCACGCGCTGGTTGTATGTTTGTTCGTAACAGTGAAAATATTATATTTATGATTCAAAAAATGTAAAATAGATAATTTTGAGATTCTCACAAAAAACTTCGATAATGATGACCTCGTCAGATATGATTATACATGAGTCTATATATGATAACTCATAAGATTATGGAATTATATATAGGCTCATACATGATGATACATAAATTTAATCTAGCTAGATCTGATCAGATCTAATTATATATGGAGATTGACACAATTAGACATGATTATATATGAATTCATATATGAATATATATAATTGAACATAATCATGCATGATCGCATATATGATTATATATAATTCCATATATAACCTTAGAAGCCATATACTAGTTAGATAGAAATAGATCAAATTATATATAACTTTATATATAACTATATATGCAGATTGATGTGATTATATATGATTATATATGGATCCATATATGAATATATATAATTATATATAATTTCATATATAATTATATATAATCATACATACTTAGACAAAATTATTTTTTCCCGGGTTGAAAATTATGAAAGAAAAAGAATTGGAAGAAATAGACTAAGAAATAGGACAGGACTTCCAAGTGAAGGGCATGGACCTGGAATATCCTCTGAGTGATTCTATCAATATAATTTTATCAATCAAATTAACTTTTTATTGATTTTTTTTCTCCGACTATTATTTTGAGATTAAAATTATTTAAAATCACCAATTTGGAGTGGCCACAATGGCTAATTTCGAACAATTTGAATCTAAAATTGATTAATAACTTTGCATTCCCAGGAAAAAATGTTCAGATCTGATCAGATCAAATTAGATCTGATCAGATCTAATTAGATCTGAGTTCCTTAGATCTGATCAGATCTGAAAATTGGCACGCTCTGACCAGATCTAATTTGATCCAATTAGATCTGAGTTCCTTAGATCTGATCAGATCCAATTGGATCTGCACAAAATCCAAAATTAAAAATTTCATATTTTAGAGAAAATTAAAAATAAATCAAAATCTGAATTGTTTACTAAACAAATGAATGAAAATTAAAATTTTTAAAGAAAAAAAAAGTCGAAAAAAAAAAATGAACCTCCGCGGGATCGAACCCGGGACCATAGGATTACCAGTCTCCTACTCTTTTTTTTTTTTTTTTTTAACAAAATATATATTTATTCATAGCATCTTTGTACATGTGTCTTAAATCTACAAATACAGAGAATTAACATCTTATACTATTTTGGCGTAGTTCCCATTTGTTTTAACAAATTTAACCTACTGTTCTATTTTATTTTGTACATAGAGTGCATATGTGTTTGCAATTTGTGGTAAATATCATCTTTACGTTTACGGTATGGTTGTTACAGATGTGTTGTCTTATTGGAAAATATTTAGTAAAAAACCAATTTTCGGATGCTGAGTTTTAAGACTATCGGAGGTCTTACGGATATTTTTATCTATTTGTAGAATATATCAAGACTATCTTGAGGTAGTTTATGTTTATATACGAATGGTAAATTATGGATTTTGAGTTTTGCTAAGTCCCTAGAGTATGGATTATCTCCTAAAAGATGACCATAGAAATGTTCCGCTAGTTGTTTTATATATACATTTATCATTTCCAGTTTTGTGTGTTCGTGCATTTCTGTTATTCTTGTATAGCTTTTCGCATTAAGTATTAGTCGTAAGCATTTATTTTGGAACTTTTGGAGTTTGGAAATAGTTGTTGGTGCTGTGCTACACCAGACTCCTGTCGCGTATGTCAGTATTGGTCTCAGTATCATTTTGTATATCAGTAGCTTATTGTTTTTCGTCACTTTTGAGTTCTTGGCCATGAGAGGATAAATTTTTCTCAGTACCAAGTATGCTTTCTGGAGTATTTTGTTTATGTGAATTCTGTACGTCAGTCTTGAATCTAAATGTACGCCTAGGTATCTTGCTGATGGGATTGAGGAGGTTTTATGTCCGTATACTGTGATGGGTTGAAGGATTTTACTGTTACTTTGTGCTTTTTTGCTAAATGTTATTACTTCTGTTTTTGTCGAGTTCAGTGAGATTTTCCATTTCTCGTAAAATTTTTCTAGTAAGTACATGTGTATTTGTATTTGTTTTGCTGCTATTATTGCGTTGTGTGAATGGGTATAGATGGCTGTATCGTCCGCGAAGAGGGCTGTTTCAGTCTTGGGAAATGTTGGGATATCGTTTAGATATATATTGAAGAGTTTGGGCCCCAGGACTGAACCCTGGGGTATGTCTCCTACTCTAGCCACTCAGCTATCACACGATTTCTTGACATCAAGTAGAATTCGAATCGTGATAAATGAAGAAGATTAGAAAAATTTGAGGGAAAAACTTCGGAGAAAAGTTGAGACTGTCTAAATGGAATGCAGAATCATGCATGAAAATAAATATGACATTCTATGATAATGAAATGAGCACAGATCTGACACATTGCCAATTTTTTTTAACAGATAAATTTTTATTTGAAAAAGATTTTAAAAGAAACCATATTTATAGTTCTATGACTGCCCTTTTTAATAATAATGAAAATCCAATTCTGCCTGATCATGTTTGTCTATTCACCTAATTTTGATTTCCATATCTGATCAGATCTAGTTAGATCTGATCAGATCTGATCAGATCTAACTAGATCTGATCAGATCCAGCCAGATCTGATCAGATCTGATGACCCAATATACATATTAGGTCATCAGATCTGATCAGATCTAGTTGGATCTGATCAGATCTAGTTAGATCTGACCAGATCTAGTTGGATCTAATCAGATCTAGTTAGATCTGAACAGATCTAATCAGACTTAGATCTGATTGTATCTAACCAGATCTAATCAGATCTAATTAGATCTAATCAGATCTAATTAGATCTAATCAGATCTAATTAGATCTGATCAGATCTATTCATGTTAAAAATTTTCATTTTGTCAGATCTGATTGGATCTAATTAGATCTAATTAGATCTGATCAGATCTAATTTGATCTGATCAGATCTAATTTGATCTGATCAGATCTGAACATTTTTTTCTGGGTTGTAAAATAATATTTAGATACGAATGGAAAAAAGTTCCCTCGATTTCGATTGATTCTATTTCAACCAATTTCGCGGCATTTCAGTCAGTGAAAGAGTAAAATAGAATTAATTGTCCCTCGGAAATTGTCACTATTTTTGACTTTTTTCATTTTTCCTGCAACATTGATATGCCGAATTAAAATAATGGACTTGTGGATGAGGATAATTGAAAAGGCATTTCAAGCGCCTTCTCTTCGGTTTCACCGTAGAAATTCGTGGAAATATACTGGAAGACGGATAATTAGATTATAATGAGATGATAATTTCAATTGATAGTCCGGTAGTGTGTTGCCATCAATAATTCACACACGGTAGGCGCGAGTTCGATTCCCGCCGGTGACATTGGTGAGATCTGAGCAGGTGAAAAAAGTCGTGATCAGTAATAAAATGCAACTAATTTGGGTGTCAGAAATGCAACGTTGACTGAGATAAAAAAAAATTTAATTGATGTTAGCTCAACCAATCTTGCTGCGATTTAGTCATTGGAATAGCCGACAACGTCTAATTACACCCCCAGGAATCCTCACAATTTTCAATTTCTTTCATTATTCTTGCAAAATTCATCCTCGGAATTACAATAATGATGGTAATCTCGTTTTCGTAACATGCAATCCCATGTAGGGTTGTCCAACTCGGCCAACACTTGTCACAACCTTGGGGAAATTATCTCTGATGTTGGGAAAAAGGAATGGCCGATATTTGGACCGATGTTGGGATGTCACTCGGGTGCGATGTTGGTCCCGATGTTTTGCCCAATATGAGGTGCCTATCCAGTGCACAATATATTGGCATTGTATATTTGTCTAATTGTGTTTTTTAATCAATTTCAAAGGTTGTAAAACGTAAAAGAAAAGAAAAAAATATTTTTTCTTTATTACATATAATATATATATATATATATATATATATATATATATATATATATATATATATATATATTTATATGATGAAAATCATATAAAATCCCACACCGACCTTCCTTCGGCAAATTATTTTACGGGGCAAAAAAATATTTTTTCTTTATTATATATAAGTACAAACATTGATATTATATTGATACCTGTATTTAAATATTATTTTTTACCGAAAAAACAAATTCCTGCAGCGGTAGACGAAGCCAGGACGGGTTATCAATCCGGAATTCTACCAATTCAGCCAACGTGAGTTCACATATTTTCAGATGAAAATTTGATTCTCATGAATGCATTGCTGCCTAATTTTCTCAGGCAAATTGAAGTTATTTGAAAGTATTAAGAGATAATTTAATTACTCAAAATCATCAATTTACTTCAGATTTCATCCATTAACGGAACGTCAACAATGGGAGTACTCGCCACTATTCAGCCAAGCAAAGGCCGACAAGTCATTTGCCAATGATGGGTCATCTATATCGGGCCGAACATTGTATTCAATCTTAGAACCAATGTCAGTAACTGAAGTGTGAGCCAAGGTTCAGTTCAATCTCGATATATCATGTATCGTTTTATGAACTTAAGCCCAAGGCTCGGCCCGAAATTGGGCAAAACATCGGGACCAACATCGCGCCAGAGTGACATCCCAACATCAGCCCGAATATCGGCCATTCCTTTTTTACCAACATCGAAAAAATAATATAAGCCTGATGATCGGCCACGTTGGCGAACATGAGCTCACCCTACATGGGATGACATGATTTTCATTACATAAATGGGAACAATGTAATTAAAATGATCGACTTTATTATAAATATCGAAGAAAAATCATTGCTAGCACATTCTCTTCGGATCTTAAAGCTTGTTTGCCACAGTAGGGTCCAACGGACCCCAGACCTATATTTGCTTACATTTGAGTATCTAAACATGAGGGCAGCAGGTCTGAAGTATCATTCGCCAATATTTGAAGAGTTCAACTATTCATCATTTGTTAATTTATTTTTCACTTTAGCACTTTTTCGAACACTAGAACTAAACGCGGGGAAATATCTTGATATTTCCCATTTGGTATACCAATCAAGGAAATATTGTGCAACTCCATGAAAATGACAACTCACTTGAATAGATCAATAATCATTCCTTTTAAGAATTTTGTCAAATCAATAAATTTATTCGGTTTCGAGTTTATTTTTTCATTTCAAGAGAATGGGATGAGTGATCCAGTTATCGAACGGACAAGATTCGTCAGACATCAGTGATTAAGGGGGGAGCCTGCTTTAGAAGCTTAAAAAAATCGATTTTTTCGAGGATTTTTTTGGGAAGGAAACAAATATTTGATTGAAACGAAACTTTCAGGTTTTATTGTTATGTATTTCAAGAGTCTTCTCAAATTTTTTCATCAAAATATATGCCATATTATGCGTGGTACAAGCATTTCGCCGAGGCGCCTCGAGTATGCATGTGTTGTGTGGCGGGAAAGATGCAGGTCGCAATTTTCATCTGAAACTAAACAAGCAGGCGGCCGGCCCCTGAGCGTTACTTGTAAGTTTCAGCACTATGCTTAAATTTCATATTCTGCCAATGCAATTGGCAGACAGCTTCCAAATGTAGTTTTCAATTTTATAAGCTGCCAATAACTACCGTGATGCATCTGAATTACGTTAATTTGCGTTATTTAGCATAAAGATAGTAAGAATAAAATATCCTTACTTTTTTACTACCCTTATTCCCCTTATACCCCGAATTTTACTGTTAGAACATTGTTTTTATTTGAAATCTACTTCTAAATTAAAATAGACGTCTCAATATAATCTGTCCCTCTTAAATAATGATATTTCATTTAAAAAAATCAATGTTTTACAAAAATTTAGATCATACAATAAAATTTGAATTTCAGGTTTTAATTAGTCTTTCTCGTTGTCATAGTAAAATGATAATGGGGCCATTTTTTAGGAAAAATTGTCTACTTTTCAATTATTAAATAAAAAATACTAGCGTTTCTAGGGAAAAAATTGAGAAAAATTGAAATTTGTGGAACTATTTGTAGAACTATTTATTTGAGCACTCATATCAGAGAATTCAAAGGAAAAATCTGAAATTATCAGCATTTGTTAAGCTCGTCTAAGCGAATATTTTAAGCCAAACTTGGGCGAAATCGGTCCAGTAGTTCCAGAGATAGAGTGTCTATTCATTTAATGGTTTATCAAGAATATCTCAGGAACTACTGGACCGATTTCGCCCAGATTCAATCCCAAAGGTCTCACTCATAAGATATACAAACCCACGAAATTTGAAGTTTCTAACTCAAATATTTTTTTAGTTATCGTGTTGCCCATGATTTTCAAAAAAATACATGTTTGTTAAAATACCGGATAAACCAAAAATTTGAGCGCTCGCCACCTCCAGGGTTTAATGTGCGCCTTATCAATGCGCATCTCCTCACTGAGGATGGATGCTGTCAAATAATTTTTCGCAGAGAAAACTCGAAAAAACGATTTTTCAATAATTAGCTTTTTCTCGGGAACCATTCGGTCGATTGAGCTGAACTTTCTGGGAGCACATGGTGCACACGTGGTAAATATACCGTAAAATTTTCAAGTCGATACATACAGCCGTTATTAAGAAAAGCGATGGAATGTGTCATCACACACACACACACACACACACATACGGACATACATACAGACGACCCCAAAAAAATATTTTTTTTCGACGTTTCTCATCATTTGGAGTCATATTCCGATGAAATCTCAAGTTCGAAAAAAATCACGATTACAATGCTTCCATTCGGAAGCAAAAACCAAAATTTTTTTAATTTTCAATAGTATAGCTTCTAGTTAAACCAAGAAAATTAAAAAAAAAGTGAAAAAGTCAGATATTTTTCGCAAATTAAAAAAAAAAAATTTCCAAAAAATTGTTTTTTTTTTTTAATTTGCGAAAAATAATTGAATTTTTCACTTTTTTTTTTAATTTTCTTGGTTCAACTAGAAGCTATACTATGGAAAATTAAAAATTTTTCTGGTTTTTTAGTTTCAGATGAAAATTGCGACCTGCATCTTTCCCGCCGCACGACACATGCATACTCGAGGCGCCTCGGCGAAATGCTTGTACCACGCATAATATGACATATATTTTGATGAAAAAATTTGAGAAAACTCTTGAAATACATAACAATACAACCTGAAAGTTTCGTTTCAATCAAATATTTGTTTCCTTCCCAAAAAAATCCTCGAAAAAATCGATTTTTTTAAGCTTCTAAAGCAGGCTCCCCCCTTAAACATAAGAAATTCGATAATTACTGACATATCTAACAGTTTCATAGGCTCCTATTTAAGTGTATGAACATCACATTGTGTTTCGAAGATTAGAAAACTGATATTTCGCTGGATTACCAATTTTTTTCAGGATAAATTTTATTTTCAGAGTTTTTTTTGAAGAAGTGGTGAAAGAATTTCTTGCAAAAGCACATATGCAAGACGTAGAAACATCTGAATACGAATTCAAAATCAATGAAAATAATATTTTTTCTTCAATGTGACGTCGAATGTTTCAAATATTATTTTCATTCATTATTTTGGATTTTTCCCCAATTTTTTTGTATTTTTGTCTTTTCATTATTGATACCCAATCTCCAATGTAAAGAAAACACTGTGCGTGTGAATATTTCAGTACGTGCCAAACGCAAATACTGCAATCACTCGTTCCTTAGTGCTCGCATAATGCGTAATTTTCCAAAATTCTTTTGTTAATTTTATTTACAGAATATCGCATTCAAGATAGAGATAAGACAAATTATGCTGTAACAAGTCGCCTATAAGAGTGCTGTAATTTTGGAGCATTAGCACAGTCTGATCAATTTTCTTGGGGGAAAGACCGCCCGAAAATGAAAGGAATAACATGTCTTATAGTCGCTCTTCACGTCTGTGGATCTTTGGGTACTAAAAGAGACAATTCAGTTGATTGCGATGCAGTAAGTGGAATATCCGGGAATTTCAATAAATTCGCTAAAGATCTCTATCAGGTATGTAATAATTCGATTTTAATATTATTGAATCAATGGAAAGTTAATATTCATTCCTTCGTCTTGAATTATATTGTTTTTTGAAAAATTACCGAAAATTCTGGAAAATCCGGTATTGGGATAAAAATTCTGATATTTGTTTTTAAATTTAAATATTTTTTATTTAAACTTTATTCTTAAATTATGTCAGAATTTAGTGGAAATGAAAAGTTTTTTCGGGAAACGTTTTTAGCAGCTCTGGAAACACAATCGTGGAACCAATGTGGAGAACACAATAGATCTAAGAAGATCTACGAAGATATAGATAGATCACTTCAGATCTCTTTTGATACCCGAGAAAAAAATTATGTATAATATTTTTCTAAAAATAGCCTCATTTAAGTTCAACTGATTATACAGGTCCATTTCCCAGATAGCAGAAGTTGCTGATAACTTCAAATTTTGTTTCAAATTTCAGAATATAACTTGGGGTTAACTTGTCGGCAATTTAAGTGTGAGTTGACGACATTTTACCGTCAAATATTAACGATAACCGGAGAAAGTTATCAAAGTATTTTGATTGAAATATGCTGCAAATTAAGGGCTAAATTTTTCGACAAAAGCTCCAACCATAACTCTGCATGAGCAATTCTATTATTTAATTGCAGTAGCAAATTTCATGCATCTGAAATCGTCTCTCTTTCTAGACACTTTTCACATGCAACAATTTTAGATCATTTATCCCTCATACAAAAGTTATAAAGCATATGATGTGTTGAATTAAAAAAAAAATTACTTAAAAATTATTTTCCCCTGTTGTGTAATCTCATACGTAAATTCAAAAATGTTTGAGGTGATGATTGTTTGAATTTTGTAAACTGACGGCTTATCAAGACAAATATTTCGACTGAGGTGACTTTATCAATTTTAAGAATAAATAAAAAAATTTTCATGGAAAAGACTCGAGCCGTTTTACGATAACCTTGAACATCAAAAGTGCCGCACATTTCTAAATAGTTTTTCCATTTTTTACAAGTGATTTACGACTTTCAAAAAATCCAGTAGTGAAAATTCTAGAAACATGCTATAAACATGAAAATGAATCTGAAAAGCGAAAATAATTGAACGGAGCAATTGAATGAATAATAAGTGTTTTTTCACGCAATGACTGATACCTTTTGCTGAAAAATATGTGAATGAAAATAGAATACATATATATATTCCTTCAAAGGGCGTAATCGGTAAGATTTGGTTGAAATTTGAGCTTGCCATGATAGTTTTTGATTAGGAGAATTCCCTTGAATTTCTGCACGGAACAATAATGGATATTGGAGAAAGGGAATATCGTGAAAATTAAATTCTAAAATCTCCCCGACGCATAAAAGTCTGAAAGTTGTAGTTGGATTTAAAGCAACCGAAAAAATTCAGTTTCTCTGTTGGAGATTCTTTTACGTTATCAGTTGTTTTCGTTTTCTACTAAGACGTCCAAAATATCCTAAGATTTACTTGAGTAAATGGTAAATATCTCGGTTGATTTTGCGAATACGCAAAAAAAATGTATTACAACAATTTTGTAGATCACATTGTCCTTTCTACTTTTGCCCTAAAACTTTTTCGATACTGTTTGCTATTTCCTGGATATTAGCATAAAACTTATTCCTGTGGTAGTTTCGATTTTTTCCCTAACCTTCCATCACACTTTTGGCATTTTTCAACTAAAGATGGTCAAAATATGGATCAAAACCAACTTCTCCAGAGGAAACTGATCATGCGAATGAAGATTTAAAACCACCCTTCCTCGATTAAAAGAAAGAACACAATCCGCCGTACTTCAATAGTTTTCATAAGCAGAAAGGAATGGGTTGCCTTTAACAGCTGTTTGAATTTTTGCTTTTCACTCCAAAATCTAGCAATTCGCAATTTTTCAAATTTTTGTGAGCACTAAAAAGCTGATGCATTTTGCTTCCTCATTTTGCTTTCCTCATTTGAATGGACTCATCAGTAGTGTTTCTAGCAATTATGATTGGCTCAGAAAAATTTTCATATATAGCTGTATCGACAATTCTTCTCACATTTTTTGCGGATAGTTTCCCGATAATTCCGCTGATAACTCTGATGTTTGATATTTATATGATATCTCAGCTGCGGTAATATTGTCCACAATTTTGTCGACAATTCTGCAGCAAAATTTCGGCTTTCATGTCAACAATTATTCGACGATATGCCGGCAATTTGTTTTATGGGTTTCTATACATAATTGAAATTTTGAGGGAGGAAAAAATCGAAAAAAAAGTGGCATTCGGGTGGGATCGAACCCGGGACCTTCAGATGCTATCACTTGAACTCTTCTATCTGAGCCATCGGCCTATTTTATATTTGTTATCAATTTTCAATCCTCATAATTTCATCTTCGCCTATTTTTCTTAGACTAATCGGAATGAAGTTGAAGTAGTTTGATCGTAAGTTCTCGGAGTCGTTGAGTATATGAGAAGGAACGTACTATATTATTTAACCTCTCATAGAATATGTACATGTCAACCTATGAAAAATATTATTACAAAAATTGAACATGTTTCATGTAGATCTTTGGAGAGCTCTTTAGATCTAACAGAATCTCAGTAGATCTAACGAAAAAGATACAATCTGACCTGTTCAGATCTACGTAGACTCACGTAGATCTACTGAGATTTAAATAGATTTAATTTGTTAGATCTCTTTAGATCTGCTAGGAGGAATACCTTTTTACCTGTTTAGATCTACGTAGACCTACGTGAATCTACGTAGATCTAGATAGATTTCCATTTCCTTAAATTCTACTAGATCTAAGTAGATCAATAGAGATCTGAGTAGTTCTAAGTAGATTCATGTAGATCTTCGTTGATATCCGTAGATCTATTGGAATTCATTTATCCCTGTTTGTCACGCTGAGTTGCGTCTTTATGGATCTATGGAGATCTAAAGAGATATAACAAGTTAGATCAGCTTAGATTTCCGTAGATCTCAATAGATCTCATAGGATAGATCTCCACCGATCTGTTTAGATCTCCATAGATCTCGGTAGATCTAGATGGATCTCCATTTCCTTAAATTCTACTAGATCTAAGTAGATCAATAGAGATCTGAGTAGATCTAAGTAGATCCATGTAGATCTCTGTCGATACCCGTAGATCTCCGTTGATATCCGTAGATCTATTGGAATTCACTTATCCCTTTTTGTCACGCTGAGTTGCGTCTTTATGGATCTATGGAGATCTAAAGAGATATAACAAGTTAGATCAACGTAGATCTCCGTAGATCTCAGTAGATCTCAATAGATCTCATAGGCGAGATCTCCATTGATCTGTTTAGATCTCCAGAGATCTCGGTAGATCTAGATAGATCTCCGGTTTCTCATTTTTTAGATCTACTTAGATCTAGGTAGATCTAATTCCGTTTTTCACGGGCTACAAGAAGGAAATAATAAAAATTATTCTGCTTCCATCATATTTCGAAATATTCTTCATTTCGAAAAAATGATGAAAAAGTCAAATTGAAACATCTCTTTTTTTCACTTCATTACCATGTTTGAAGTGTTAATTGAATTATGCATTTTTTGTTTTCAGAAAATTGCAGAAAATGAAGAAGGAAATTTCGTCGTTTCACCCATTAGTGTATCGACTGTTTTATCCATGTTGGCCATTGGAAGTGCTGGAAATACGAGAGAGCAATTGACGAATGTGTTACATTTTGGTGATCATTGGGCTGTCCAACATAGAGCAATCAAGCCTCTTCTTGAAAATCTCAATGTGAATAATAACATCATTCAATAGTTCATTTTTATCTGCATGATCATTAATAAATTTTTTTTTTTTTCAACTTTTGTAGAGTTTTTCAAACGTGGATCTGAAATTAGCGAATCAAATTTTCGTCTCTAATAAAGTAGTATTGAATGATAAATTCGAAGAAGTTTCAAAAAAATTATACAAAACATCACCGCAGAGAATTGATTACCGTAATCGCAGAAGGGCAAGTAGGTTGATCAACAGGTGGTGTGCGGAGAAGACAAATTCAAAGATCAGGAATATGGTTACTCCAGGTCAGTGAATATGGATGAATCACGATTCTTTTTCTGAGCATAGATTTTTACTGAAAATCTGGAAAAAATTGTAATGATGCCCCAGGGTCTCTTCATTGTTGCCTAATTTTTGTGAATTCTTTTGTGCATGCTTCCATTCAAAAAAAATCATGCGACATTGAACCCCGTCTCTTCTACTGAAATGATTTTTTTTATTAACTCTTAAGAAATTTCGAAAATTATTTGTAACTTCAGTAATGAAGAGGTGAAACAGGATAAATTTATTATTTTTAAAGAATTTGAGCAAGATAGCGTAATTTTGATTAAATTCTTTTTTCTAGAGAATTTTGAGAATTTTATCATAGAACCTATTCTAAAGCCCCTGAAATTCTGTAGGACAAACATCTCTTAACAAATTCTAAACCTGATAATACCCGAAATAATTGCAAAAAAATTCACTTTATTTTTTTTTCATTTTTCCTATTTTAATTCATCTGAAATATCTACTAATAATAATAATTTAATACTAATCATTCACAGGTGATATACATCCAGATACTATTATGATGCTCCTCAACGCCGTTTACTTCAAAGGCAATTGGTCAGAGAAATTTGATAAATCTGAGACACGAAATTTGCCATTCAATTTTCAAAATGGCACAATTAAACGTGTCCCAACAATGTATCATCGTGGAAATTACGCCATTGGATCTCTCCGTAGTCTTGGAGTGACTTTCCTTCGACTGCCCTATGAGGTAATAATGAATAATTACTTTTCACTCATTTTCGAATTGGTCATTTTTTTTTCTTCGCTAATTTCGGAAAAAAAAGGAAATACCTCAGAACCAAAATGACATAAGTGCTATGTATAAGCAATAGCACTTACGCCACTTTGGCTTTGAGATAATTATATTTTTTTGACGCAAAAGGAAAAAAATCAGTTTATGTTAAAAAGGTAACGATTTAACCAGAAATCAGTTAATTTCACTAATTCTGGAGTTTTCGAGATTCTTAGTAAATTATAGGGGAAGGTGGGGCAAAATGGACATCAGGGGTAAAATAGACACATCTAAATTTTTAGGCAAATATTATGGAAAACTCTCGAAATTAATAGAAATATTGGCGATAGATTGTTTTCGATGATTTTATTGGAAAGCTGAGGAAATTTTAGGTGGGAAACAAGTACCGGAATTAAGTTTTTTAAACTTTTGATGATTTTGACTTTTTTGAGCATTTTAGAGGGGTAAAAATACTTCCTTTTTTTGAAAATTTTCAGTTTTCCGAGAATATCTTCGGTTCTATTTGTCGTAACGTAAAAATCCCAGAGGAGGTGAAAGGTAAGATCATTTACCATCGATTCATAGGGTTTTCAATTGAAAAATATCGATTTCAAAGGTATTTATAAGCATTTTTGTAAAACAATTTTTTGGAACAGTTTCTGGCCTATAACTATTCCAAATATTGATATTTTATAATTAAAAACCCCACAAATCGATGGGAAATGAGCTCACCTTTCATTTGAGACCAACCCGGAATTGCTGCGACCAGTAGAACCAGAGATATTTGCAAAAAAACTGAAAATTCTCAAAAAGGCAAAGACTCACCCCTCAAAAATGCCGAAAAAAATCGAATTTTCAAAAAAATCTAAAAAAATATATCTGACACTGGTTTTCCGGCTAAAATTTCCTCAGCTTTCCAATAAAATCATCAAAGAGAATCCATCTCTAACCGTTTCATTACAGTGTCCATTTTGCCCCACTCTCCCCTATATTTTTCCAAGTTTCTCTCGAAATTTCTCTGAAATCTAAACTCCGGTAAAATGCCTTGAGCCATATGCTTATACATAGCACTTACGCCACTTTGGCTCTAAGTTGACGATGTAAATTCTCCTGAAAATTCATATATCTTTGTCCTAATCCATTGAATTATTCAATTATCTCGATGGTTTCATTTTTTTTTTCGCAGAAGGCTAATGAGAATGATAATTTAAGCATGTACATCCTACTTCCTACTGGTGTCTCAAGTCTAAGTGATATTGAGAAAAATCTATCGAGATTGGATCTCAATGTTCTTTCGAATACCGAACCTAGTGAAGTCGACGTCCTTCTACCTAAATTTAGAGTTGACTCGAAACTTGCATTGAATGATGGACTGAAAGAACTCGGATTAACAGACATGTTTAGTTCAAATGCTGATTTTCGATATCTCGTTATGCCTCATAACGTGGCAGTAAGCAAAATCGCACAGGAGGCATTTATAGAAGTTAATGAAGAAGGTTCCGAGGCTGCTGCAATAACAGGTGAATTTTCATCGAATTTTCATGATCATCCTCAAGTTATTGTCTTTATGTTATTTTTTCATTTTCTTGTATTCTTCCAGAGGCTGGATTGACGAACAGAATGGGCCGTTTACGTTTCAGAGTTGATCGACCATTTATATCCATTATTGCAATGAAAAATTTAATTCTCTTCATGTCACGTATTGTCGCACCATGAATTCTGCGAAAAAGGGAATCATTGTCACTGCCTCTAAACAAACTGAAAAAAATTGGAATAAATAATAAAATATTTTCGATTTTCTTGTGATTGATGTGATAATTCATAAAGTATCTAGAAATATTTAAGAAATAATTTTTTAAGGGCTGAAAAATGTCAAACAGTATTTTGTTATTCAGAATTACTTTATTGAGTATATAAATATATTACACCATCGCTGGCAAGTACACTTGTTTGTAAAATACACATTTTTCTTCTTCATTTTTACTTCGATTTTTTGTTTCGCATTTTTTTTTTCAATTTTTTTCTTTTTTTTCTTTATTCAATTACTTTTGTATTCTTTCAAACATTACATCTAAAGTGGAAATCTCTAGAAAGAAAAATTCTCTACGATCTATCAAATTCTTCATTTGCGAATTAATAACACTGGAAATTTTTTGTTGACTCGATTACAGACGAAAAATTGACGGATAAAAACATCAGATGCATTAAAAACACGAAACAATTTTTATTAATTTTTTTTTTCCTCAACACATCATTTACTTTGATGATAAAGCTTAATAATCATTTTGTGAAAATTTGCAATGTCAGTTTAGACAAAAAAAAATAGGCACATTCGTTAGACTTGACATTGATTGAAAAAAAAAAAAAAAACAATTTCAGAGCACTCACCAATAAATTGCATCGATTCGTGCATGCATACTCGTTCAATAATATTTTTCATTAATGTTCATAACAATTATTTGAGTAATTTTTTTAAATTTATTTTCTTTATAAAATTGAGAAAATCCTTAATTTTAGATTATTTTGGTACAATTAGTCGTTCGTTTTTTTTTTCAAATCTTTCACTTGCAGCCAATTTGTGACCGTAGAATGACACATAGTAATTAAAAAAATTATTAAAAAAAAAAAAAAACATTTTTCTTTTAATCGTATTTGTTCTTTAACAATTCACATAATACAAACTTCAAGTGTACTGGCTTGAATACGCATTATATACGGATATGTATATAATTACTGGTTTTTTCATTACTTCTGTTACGTGTTAATTAAATTGTTCAAACAAAGAACTTCGTAATAATGTAGTAATTGTTATTTTTTTCAATTGTGAAAATTTTGCATACCATTGACAATTGGTATACAGTGTGTATGCTAATTCAGTAGTGAAGCAAAGCCCGTTGAGTCAATTTTTAGTACGATTTTAGTGATGAAGTGCCGAAATGAGATATGTCAATTTCCGAGTTTTTGAAAATAGCTCGAAAATTAAGCAAAACTAAAATTTTCGTGGAAACCGGCTTTATAGAGAAGAATTTGAGCGATCAAAAAGATTGAGATGGAAAATTTCGTAGTTCTACTAGAACTCGAGATATTGAGAAAAAACGAATTCATACGGAAATGGACATTTCTTCATTCATCACTTCTCCGATGAGTTTCTTAAAAATATTTCCGAAAATAAAAGAGATAGAAAAATTTTGTAGAAAAAAAAAATAATTTTTCTATTTTTATTTTTTACTATTCTGCATTTATGTACAGAAAAATGAGAGGTACAAAAAAAGTATCTACAAAAATTTCTCCATCTCTTTTAAATTCTGAGATATTCCGAAAAAAATCCAATAAAAATTGAGCAACTTTGTTTCATTACTTCACTACTGACTTTACTTAATCTTTTCTTTATTTTCTCAAATACACCTATATAAAGTGACATGTTTAACATGCAATTAATTCTGAAAGCTAGCACAAACGTTAATGTTGCACTTATTACTTCCACATTGTACACAGCCCTTCGTCTTTCATCTCATTCCTTAAATGAATCCATTATCAAATTTTGCTTAAATTTTTATTTTAATATTTTTTAAATTTTATTTATTAATCTTTATACCGGATAAAGTATTTATTTTTCGAGAATGACTTTCATCAACGACAAACAATCGAATGATGATGAAAAATTTTCAAATAAAATTTATCAACTCAACAATTATTTTAATTGCCATTGTTACCATTCTTCTGCAAATTCTCTGATAGATTAGAAAAAAAGAGCCAATAATTAAAAATTAATTAGAAAAAAAAAAGAGAAAACTGTTGTTATAATTTGTGAAATAAAAAACGAATGTTTTTAAATTGCACCGTTACGGTTCCATACGAGAAAATTGTTCAGTTCGAGAGCATTCTTTTTTTTTATTGCAAAAAAAATAAAGAGTAGAAAAAAACATACTTTTTCCCTTAATCTCAGTTCGTTTTTGTTTTGAATTCACTGAATTCAGAATAGAATATACATTTTTTTTGATTCAGTGAAGTGGTAGAATGAGTAGAAAAGTTGTGATGAATTTTTTTTGTGAATATCTTTTGGATAGAGAATTCAATTTCTCTTAAATTCTATTAATTTCAGATAATTTCGAGAGTAATCTACACTACATTAGAATATTTCTACTTATATTCTCAGCTACCACTTCGTAATGATTTAAAAAAAAAAGTAGTTCGATAAAAAACAATTTTCTCGCAGAATAACAAAGTAAATTATTAATAATAACATACTTCAACTGGAAATATTAATTTCCATTATCCTCAATATCCCATAAAACCTCTACATGATAGTTCCAATAAAACTGGAATCTTTCAATAATCAAGCTACAAATATTATCGATACATATTTGTTGAAAAAAAAAGTGGATTAATCCAAATGTTATTGCAATGCACATCATTCACGATGTAAACAACAATCAAAAAAGCAAATTTCACATTTCATTATATATTATTTTTCCAAAAAGTAAACGAATAAATGATTTTTCTTTTGTTACGCATCAACACCAAATATGTTTTGTCAATTAAAATTTTCACAATAATTTCCTTTTCACATGAATTATTAAAATAATTAAGTAACTTTTTCGTTCAATCATAAAAGTTTATATCATCTTGAATTTCGATGTGCAAAAAAATTAATTATTCCAAATTAATAAACTATTAATAGTCATGTTTATGAAACACTGATACAATTTTTATTTTATTTAATCTCTCAATCCAATCATTATTTTTAATTTGTTCTCTGTTAAATTTTAACAAACCCATGCGCATCGTCACGATTGTTTTTTTTTCTCATTATTATTATTTTTTTTTTCAAAGATTTTTCCGTTAATTCTTCGCATCATTTACTTATGTGCAGTCTGCACGGTTTACATAAACTACCAGTAATTTTCATCTGAACCTGCGAGACATTCAAGTTTTATATCTTTCTTTCTTTTTTCATTCTCAATCAATGTGGACTCGATCCAATTGCTGGAAAAATCTAAAATAATCCATAAACTTGTTTTTTTCTTGCAAGTTTCAAGAAATTAAATAACGCTCATAAATCTTGGAATAATAAAGTGATTTAAATTATTTTCAAATTCAATAAAATAATAATAATCCAGCGATCAATGAATTTCAGAGTAGTTGAAAATAAACAGTAGTCAAATATCACATTGTTTCATTTTTTTTTACCCATCAGAGGCAGATCTGTATACCACTGAAAAAATTCTAAGTACTATATATTTTATTTCTGGGGTTAAAAGCAATGCAGTCCATAATTTGTTTTTCATAATTTAATATTTTTCTTTCTTCTTCCTGGCTCATGATCACCTGAGTTTTATTTCTATTTATGCAGTTTTTATATCACTGCTAGGTTATTTAGCAAAATCATTTATGACATTGCTGATAGGATCAAGAGAATTTCTCAATGATTTTTTATTATTTAAAAAAAAAAAATGCGAGAAATATTTCTAATATTTTTGCATTGAAATACCTGATAAATTCCAAACTATAATTGCTTCACATTGTCCTCTTCATTTGACCAGCGTTTTTCCTGTTCTTTCAGCTCAAAGTCCCATCGTAATTCCAATTCACGCATGTCATTGGCGATATCAGCTTCATAAGTGTCTTCCTGTAATTGAATGGATTAATTAAAAAATTTCAAAGTAAAAAAAATGCGAATCAATTTTTCATTCATATTTCGCAAAATATCTCGGAATTTAGTTTTTTTTATAAAAAAAAAAACTTGAATTTTCTTTGAAAAAAAGGACGGATATCAAACTTACATCATCAGCCTTGAAATCCTTATTAACAGTCTGATTAGGTATAAGATTATTAACTGGTTGCATATAAGCACTAACACCATATGGGCTCCAATTTCTAACATCCTTCTCCTTTTCCCGTATTCCAGCTTCAATCATTTGTAATTCCTGTGCCAGTCTCTCACCCTCAGTAAACGCAACACCTTGTGTAGCCAATTTAAGATCATTAATCTTCCTCTCGAGATGTTTAAGCTGTTGCTTGACTTTTTGTGACTCAAGTATTAAATCCTTCGACATGCACTCTTGTCTCGTTAATTGTACATGTCCAGAAGGTTCATTCAATTTACAGGGTCCAAGTGTGACATACGTCTCTCCAATGTTGGTATTTGGTACAGTTGTAATGCCGGAGTTCGTACCAATTGTTGCATAAGATTGATGATGTCCATAGTACCATGGACCAATTGGGCTTGTTGCTGGTATGGGCCGTATCGTTTGTTGCATACCATCAGTATAAATTTGATTTTGTTCAAGTCCATTTGTTTGACGCAGCACTGTCTTTGAAACTCTTGATATAGGTCCATATTTGCTTGAAGATGTATCAAACGGCACGAATTCATCATCAAAAACTAGATCAGTACGACGATAATTATTGGCATAATTAATTGCACCTGGTGGCAATTGTCCTGGTCCTGCATTAGCCCAAATTGAATAATTACCAGATAAACCATCTTGTATATCATAATTCATTTTAATTTGATGCTGACTGGGTTTACCAACAATATTCTCCAATTGATTGATTATTTCCATTTTTCTTTGCAGTAAAATTGCCAATGTTTTAGCAACTGATCTTTGTTTTTTACTGTTATTATTAGGAAGCACATTTTGTCCATTATTAATTTGATGTGTATCCCACATATGTATATTTGGATTATTATAATCAACAGTACTATTGTGTACAACATAATGCATATCCATATTTTTACCATTATGTGAATTTGGCATAACATAATTAGTTATATTACCAGTAAAATTGTTGTCATTACTCACTGTACGCTGCTGTACTGTATTCAATTTAATTGGATTAAAATTATCAATTTGATTATTGTCAATTGTTTTTTTACCATGATAATTAATATCATCTTGTTTGTAATTTTTAATACACGTATTGGTAATAACTGTTTTATCAATTTTTAAATCAGGACTTAAATTCAATGGTAAACTCGTTCTCATACTTAATTTACGATTTTTAGATCTGTATTTATCAAGTTCAATGTCACTGTGAGCAAATGTACAATTATTTGAACGCGGACATGTACCACGTAATGCTAAATCACGGCACATACTAACTTTGTATTTTGATTGTCCAGGACCATTAGTATGTAAGCCTTCTTGTGTTTTACGATTGCCATGCTGTTGTATATAATCAACCAGTGATGTTACAACAATTTTAACTGCCTCAAGTGCTGTTCTAGTTGTTGTCCATGTTGGACAATCAGTTTCTGGGCTTGGATCAATTGATGCTAATAATTCTAATTGTGGCCTCAAACTGCTCAATTGTCCTGGATCTGGTGTTCTTTGTAATGCAATAACGAGCTCCTGTACACTCTGTGCAAATGATTGTGGTGTTTGTAATTTATCAATTATACTCTGCATGTGTGATTTGTGTCCAGTATCACCGTATAATAATGCTGACCATTGATCTGGTGCTATTCTCAAGCCTGCTTCAGTTGCTATTTGCACGATTTGCGCATCATGCTCACGTCTCAGTGCCTCATATGTCCTGAATTCTTCTTTCAATTGCATCAATGATGAATCACCCTCTCTCTTCGATACCTTGAAACAACTTGCTCGATACAGTAATTGTACAACATGACCAATACTTGTTTTTGATGCCTGTGGAAAGTGCGGCTCGAGTCTCTGTACAACAAACATAACTAGAACTTTTCGGGACAATGCTGATCCATCCTCCAGTGCTAATAATACGAGTTTCAATACTTCTTCCTGCATAGCAGGACCCAAGAATTGACATCCTCTTGCTCTTACTGCTGCCCACAAATTAGCACTCAATTGCTGAGGATTCTGATGCTGGAGTATTAACTCAGTTACTGATCTTTCACCAAGACTACGTGCTGCACGCACAGCACGTGCACGTCCCTCTGGCTCGACCAACTGACAACCAACTAGTGTAACGAGTTTTCTCTGCATTGGACGTGACACGAGACCCATGCCACTTCCATTTGCTGGATTTGATTGACAGGGCTTGAGATAAAGGGCCAATTCTTCGATGCAACGTTTTGCCACCAGATAATCTCCATGATCCTCCGGTGGCAAGAGCTTTTGGTGGGATGTATTGACATTTGTGGGAACTGCATTGCCAACTAGTTGGAGAAGAGCCTCGTTGAGTGGTAGACGTTCAATTTCCGTGTTGATTGCATTCTAAAATTGGAATTAATTGGAAAATTAATGTTTTTTTTTATTCAAATTTTTTTTTCGAAAGTTCAGCAGTTTTTTTTTTTAATAGCCTGGATAGTATGAGAGATAGAGAATTTCTCGTAGTGCAGATTCTTCTCTAAAAAACATGCTTTTACGAAAATTTCTCTATCTCCTTCAATTTCCGAGAGATATTAAAAGAGAAACAAAATAAGATCTATTTATCTTCTCATTTTATAATCTTCAAATGAATTTCATAATTTTCTCTTCAAATTATTTACCTGATCAAATGGACACTGTTTCCTATGTAAATTAGCAAGACATGTACGACATATTGTGTGACCACATCCCAATGAAATTGGCCCACGTAAAGTTGAATCAAAGTCGTGACAGCAAACGGGACAAGAGAGGAATTCAGTCCACTGTGGTGCCTGTATTGGCATTCTAGAAAATTAAGTAATTCAAAAATAAAGTTATTTTTAGACATAATGCTTCGAAAACAAAGTTGCAGTATAATTGTTTTTGTTTTTTTTTTTCAATTAGATCAAAAGTGCCCAAAAAAAAAAAATTAAAAAAAAAAATCTCCAAATTCTCATCGATTTATTCAATCATCAAAGAATATTTTTCAATTATAATTCTTTATTTGCATAATTATAAATTTAAAAAAAAAACATTGAATCAATAAATTCATTCCATCTGTTTTTATTGCGTCACAATTTAATTCACCATTCTGTACTAGTATCAATAAACACGTGTTAATACGCATTTATCCAAATGATTTCACAAAATGATGAAAAATTGAAATAACACGCAAAAGTGTTTGAAAAAAAAAAAACTTAATTGAAATAAAATAAATCGCATTTATGACCTTTTTAGAGTTTTATCCCCACCCATTGTTCAATCTGGCTGTTCCAATTAATAATATCACGCATTTTACATTAAATTATTCACAACACAATTCCCAATATCTAATAAAAAAATTATTTTCTTTATTCAATTTTTATGAAAAAAGTCATTGACTTAGAATCAATAAAATTATTTCAATTCAATCATTCAAAATGTTAACAATGTTACGAAGTATTGGCAATACGTAGAACATTCTGACGTCTGTTCGAAATAGATTGTCAAACACGATGATGCAGCGTGGTTTACTAAACAAAACTCTTTTTTATTAAATATATAAAAGTTTATATTTTTATTTTTTTTTTTCAATTCAGAGAAAGATAATAGAACACTCTTTCGTTATTACAAATCACTCACCTTGATATAACTTTTACAAAACATCACAATAATTAATGAATAACATTGACGTTGTAATTCTCTCGTTTTTTTTTTTTCACTGTATTCCGCACCGTATTTTATCAACGATTTACACACGAATAAAATTGTGTTTTAGTAGATGCGTAGTGGTAACGATGTTTTTGGGTCGGCTTTTTCTTATTCTATGGCGGAGGGAAGAGCGAGATGAGAGAGAATGAGCATTGTGTGGAATCAGAACCAAGAGATGGCGCAAAATATGATTTTAGAGGAATTTTTTCAATTTTTCTTCTCAAATTAGGTAGAAGCGAGATTGTAATGATGACTACTCATTCTAGACTGAAAAATTATCGGCAATGCAAATAATTTGGAACAGGTAAGAAAGAATACTGATGTGTTCAAAAAAATTTCCTGAACAACATATCGAAATGTATCCTCGTGAAAATGTGCCAAAATAATTTAAATTGATTAGAAACTATTCAAAAAATGGACTTCTACACCAAGAAATCTCGCCATTTGCATTGAGCTCAACGCATCGGAAAAATAAAAATACCCTATTGTAGAGGAGAAAATACTCTACAAATTCGATGCGGAGAGTACAAAGCAAAAATCTTTTGTTTTTGCATAAAAAAATTGCAAAGATTGAAAAATAAATATTTCGGGGAACGATCAGCTGATAGCTGACGCTCCGCCTACTTCTGCGCGCGCCACTCGTTCGAATACGCGCTATGCGCAGAGAATTTAAATGTACATGACATACCCCGTCTGCGCACATAGTTCATTATTTTGCAAATAACTTGCGAATTAATGAATTTATAACAATTTAGCAGGAAACATTTTTTGGAGACTATGAAATTTGTGACAAAACTAGTCTTGGCTAAATTCAAAAGTTCATTTTATTTACTATATAATTAAAGAACAAAAAATTATGGGATGGAAATTTCAAACAATAACTTTTTCTCTCTTCAAATTCGAATATATTGATACAAAATTATCTTTTGGCAATGTTCAAAAAATACGGTAGAACGGACGTGTGTTAGTAATCATATTTTATGCTATGAAAATTACTCTAAATTTATAGAAATATTGGAAATTGGGTTTTTCCAATTATTTCATCGAAAAGCTGAGTATATTTATCATGGGAATGATATGTCAGAAGTAGTTCTTTGAATTTTCTATAAATTTCTTTTTTTCTTCAAGATTTGAAGGTAAAATCCTTCTGTTTTTGAAAAATTTCCGTTTTTCGGAAATATCTCGGGTTATATTGATCATGGCGACCTGGGGCTGATCTTAAATAAAGGGTGAGCTCATTTCCTATCGATTTATGGAGTTTAAAAAGGAAAATATTTATTTTTTCAAGTACTTATATGACGTATCATATGTCTGATACGCACTGATACGTCACACTTATGGGGCTAAACCTGATTTTCCGAAGATGAAACATAAATATTTGAAAAATTGATTTTAAAAAAATTTGAACCACATCACTCGATGAGAAATGAGCTTACCTTTCATTTGACATCAACCCCGGGTCGCTGCGACCAACAGAACGAGAGATATCGTCGAAAAAGTGAATTTTTTCGATTTTTAAAAGGAAAATCCCTTTAAAACTTGGACAGAAAAGTAAATTTTTTCGAAAATTCAGCAAAGAAAACACTATCTCGAACCGTTCAATTAGAATTACCATTTTACCTCACCCTCCCCTATCATAAAATTGAAGGCAGTTTGAACGAATTTATGGGAGGGAAATTTCAAAAAATGACTCGTTTTTTTTTTCTTCAAAATTACATTTATTTACCTGCTGAAGTGGGATATAATGAGAACATACGATGGTTGAATTGAAAACTACACAAATTTCGGGAATTTTTTTTTTTTTTTATTATTAAATTTCGGGAATTCATCCGGTAAAATTATTGAAACATGGATTTTCTGGCAAATGAGAAAGAAAATTATTGAAGAAAGGGCGCTATCAAAAAGTCTCATTCTTATTATCACAATTCTTATAATACAAAATTCTTATCCTTATTATTTTTCTTTTCATTTTCATTATATTCTATCAGAATTTTCAATTTTCAATACGAGATAATTTTTTAATAGAACTTTTCAATTTATCAAAAATAATTTTTGTCTGCTAATAACTAATTTATGAAATTCATAATGTATACAAAATAATTGACGAACGTCGAATATTAAAATCAAGACAGAAGTCAATCATGAATTCGTGAGAGGAGGAGAGTCAAGAATTCATGAACGGCAGCGTTGAAGCCTTCAACATTTGCATTGGCACCAAATGGTCCACCTTGAACGCTCGTATCTGAAACAAAGACATGATACTGGTTATTTAATTCAATGGATGTCTAAAATATTCATATATTTATTGATGATCTAGAAGTCTTACCATTTATTTTCCATGTTGTTTATTCGAAACATCGTTTCTAAGAATTCAGTCTCACAGTTCATGATAGCTGACGCTTCATAGAGACTGATGTTGGTATATGATGAGCAAATACCCAGATGATTGAGAACATCAATCATCATACGCGAACCAAACTTTCTGTTTAGATAAACTCCTATGGCCAGCTGAATACTCGAAATGAAAGACTTCGGACGTACAACGGATATAATTGCATGGGCAATGCTATCACGTTTTGTTGTTAATTTCTCTCCTGTATTTTTCTTCCCTTTTAGCATGACTCTATCCAACAAAACTCTCAAAGTTTCAGGAATATCATCTTTAGCATTCTGAAGCAGTTCAACTGGTGCTGGATAAAACGACGTATCGTACACTTTACTCCTGATGTCTTCGCGTATTATATCAGCTGCAGTCGTGACTACACGCAATCGCTCTTCTTCTTCGGTTTGAGCTTTCTTTTGGTACCATGAATCTACCAAAATCTTGAAGCCAGTATTACGAAAACATACAATGGTATGTTTTCCTGGATGTTCTATGATCAGAATATCATTGCCATATTTATTGCGAAGTTTTTGCTTCAAAGTTTGTTTAGTTGTTTCCCAGCCTTCTAATTTATCCATCAATTCACTGAGAGAAAATTGAGAATCATCACTCTCCTCCATATAACGGCAAACATTTTCGAAAGCAGCATCTAGATCTACTAACTTTGGTCTTCCAGAAGTTCTTGTCGATGGAATATGGGAAAATTTTTTGTAGCATGCAAGATGATATCGAGCATGAACTTCCATCAAGAGCGATCCCGCAATTCTCTGTTCAACTTCGCGCGACCAATCATCATTGCGTGAATTAATGTAGCTGCTGATTTTTTCCTGTAATTGTGCTGTGACAACACATCTTCCAGGCGTATTCTTCATCACCCACGGTTTACCACACAAAAAACAATGAGTTCTGAAATCAAATAGTTGCTTTGCAGGAACTGATGTAGCAGTTGTAGCACTCGTTTTTGTTTTTGATAAAAGATACCTTGTTCTGCATAACTCATGTATCCTAATTTCAGTCAAATTTTCTAAACCTTTCCACTTATCATCATCTTTTACCTTACTCCTAGCAATGAGACCATTTATCCCTTTTTGTTTCACTGTTCTCACTTCCCTTTCATCATCCAGAAACTCGTCACATATAAAACACATATCTCGATAAGCCATTGTAGAATATATATTAACGAATAGGATGAAAACTCTGAGATACTAAAAATAGCACTGAGAAACCGAGAATAGCACTGAAAAAAATAAAAATATTTACCACGTGGTAATTTCGTAGATGAGCACTGTACGGTTAGGACTAACGGATGCAAGATCAGCTGCTTTCTTCAATGTGGAGGGGCTCCGGCTGCTTCCTTCTTGAGTGTGGAGGGGCTCAAGTATAGGAAACTACGGCTTCATGTAAATGATAGAAAATTAGCTCCGAATCAATACTTTCGAAAAAAAAACCTGCAAATTTCACTTCTGCCGTATTTATTTAGCCGTATGTAGGGTAGGAATATCAGCACGATGTGAATAGTTTCAAAAAGAAACGTGTTCTGTTGAAACTTTTAGCACAACAGATAGTTTTATTATGATTCCTGGCCAGTTAGGCTCAGAGAGATCAAGCTGGGGTACACAGCACACCCCAGGGTGGACCAATGAGGTTCAACGGTGACTCATTTCCAGGTCGGTTTTCACCAAGGGTGGCATGGCTTCAAGTTGTCGCACTGCCAGCCTACATTTTTCTAAGAATACCCTGCGGCCAGGATACGTATATATATTGTTTTTGTCCAGCCGTAATGAATCATGTGTAAAGAAAATTTGGTAATTCCGCAGTATAGCCCTGTCAACTGAAAATTAGTGTTTTTAACGTTTTCTTTCAAATTTTTTTTGTCCGCCGTGCTCAGTGCATCCTAGGCTCGCATTGAGTTCGGTTTTTGAAAATTTTCATTTTATAATTTTTTTTGCAAAATAAGTTGGGTTGTTAATTTTGAGTCAAAAAACTTGAATCAATTCACGGTGATCAACAACTCAATGAATACAACATTCAAACTGTATTAAAATTTCATTTCACAGTAATATGGAAACCAAATAATAAATTCAATAGAGTAGAATTTAATGTTTTGATCGAGCGTGAGGAGGGGGGGCAGGGTGAGAGGTGAGGCTGTCATGAAACAATCGATTTCTTCCTGACAAGGGCAGTTGGTGTGAAAACACAATGATAAACAGAGACCAAGGGTCTAAGGAGATGGTAAAAGTGGGAAATCAACCTGTCGACATGGGTCGCGATAGGTTCCTCTTTGAGGCCTATGCACCACTACGTCCTCGTCGTGGCCTCGGATCATGCAAAACGTGGTGATAATCTCAATTACATTTATTGTTTTTTTTTGGTTCAATTGGTTAGTGACTTCCAACAAAAGTTAGTCGTTTTTGGTAAAAATTTAATTAGGATTTGGTCTGTCTGATTTAAATCTTGTCACCGGCCTCTGCTACATCAAAACACATCAATTCAATCTAAAAAACTTGGTAAAATTATTGGAAATTTTATAATATTTGGCAGAGTGAAACTGATGAATTACCGTAAATTTGATGATTCAATAGAAACATTTTAGTGCAAATTGGAGTACAGCCTTCTGTGAATATATCCCAAATGAAACGAATGTAATGTATTCACGTAACATCTGAAAATATGATTTATTCGATGAATTAATTCTTCAAAAATAACTGCAATACGATTTCATGGTCTGAAAAAGGGTCTGTTTGGAAATTCTCATGAATTAATTAATGTACAAGTTCTTTGCTGAATAATAAAATATGTAAAAAATTATCTCGTATTGAGAATTGAAAATTCTGATAAAATATAATGAAAACAAAAAGAAAAATAATGATAAGAATTTTGTATTATAAGAATTGTAATAATAAGAATGAGACTTTCTGATAGCGCCCTTTCTCCAACCATTTTTTTTTCATTTGCCAGAAAATCCATGTTTTAATCATTTTCTGGATGAATTCTGGAAATTTGTGTATTTTTTAATTTAACCATCACACGTTCTCATTATATCCCAGTTCAGCAGCTAAATAAATGTGATTTTGAAGGGAGAAAAAAAGAGTTATTTTTTGAAATTTCCTTCCCATAAATTCGTTCAAACTGCCTTTGATTTCATAATAGGAGAGGATGAGGTAAGACAGTAATTCTAATTGAACGGTTCGAGATGGAGATTCTCTGCCAATTCCATTGGAAAGCTGAGGAAATTTTAGGCGGAAAACATGTATCAAGTGTTTTTTTTCCTGAATTTTCCAATGTTTATATAAATTTAGAGTAATTTTCATAGTATGAAATATGATTACTAACACAATGTCCGTTCTACCGCTTGAGTCCATTTTAAAGTACTTTTCGTATTTTTTGAACATTGCCAAAGGATAATTTTGTATCAATATATTCGAATTTGAAGAGAGAAAAAGTTATTTTTTGAAATTTCCATCCCATAATTTTTTGTTCTTTAATTATATAGTAAATAAAATGAACTTTTGAATTTAGCCAAGACTAGTTTTGTCACAAATTTCATAGTCTACAAAAAAGGTCTCTTGCTAAATTGTTATTAATTCATTAATTCACAAGTTATTTGCAGAATAATGAACTATGTGCGCAGACGGGGTATGTCATGTACATTTAAATTCTCTGCGCATAGCGCGTATTCGAACGAGTGGCGCGCGCAGAAGTAGGCGGAGCGTCAGCCATCAGCTGATCGTTCCCCGAAATATTTATTTTTTAATCTTTGCAATTTTTTTATGCAAGAACAAAAGATTTTTGCTTAGTACTCTCCGCATCGAATTTGTAGCGTATTTTCTCCTCTACAATAGGGTATTTTTATTTTTTCGATGCGTTGAGTTTAATGCAACTGGCGAGATTCCTTGGCGTAGAAGTTCATTTTTTGAATAGTTTTTAATTAATTTTAATTATTTTGACACATTTTCACGAGGATACATTTTGATATGTTGTTCAGAAAAATTTTCTGGACACATCAGTATTTTTTCCTACCTATTTCGTTTTCGTCCACTTTGTAAATGACAATGATATGGAAAACAGCAGATATCTGACAAATTTCAGCCTTTTTCATCTTAACAGATAAATTATTTTTAAAAATGAAAAATTTACACACATAAAAATTAAAAAAACGATGAGTGGACATTTTTTAAATACTTTTCTTAATAATAGCTAATTTGCTTTAAAAAATCCAAAAGAATAGATATATGTATAGATATGTGCCAATTTCATAAGTATGTAATCATTTCCCATCAATTTATGTGATTTTTGTTATATTCATTGATTTTCTATTGACTCACAACTCATGTAACGAAAATCAATTTTTCCATTACATCATCTTTGAAAATTAATTTCAATTATTTTTTTTTTTTTTCGTTTGAATTTTCATTATTTTTTTCCAAACGGAGATGATCAATGATTAATCACTTTCATTACTAACTCGTAATCTTTTAATTTCAAATTTTCCAAAAGAAATCTCCAGTAATCAATTCTTCCAGTTGAATAACTCCACCAGAATACAAATTTAAAAAGAAAAAATCTATTTCCATCAGTTCAAAAATTCCCGCGCATTTTCCCGCAATCCTCTCATTGGCGTGATCATGATCGATCCTCGTCCAATGGGCTACAACAAAGTGGCTGATCTAAAAATTTCACATGCGCGCGAGAGTTCATTCCCATTAATCCTGTCTCCTTCGATCCTTCGCTGGTAAACAAAAGCAACAAAACAAAACCCAGAAATATTTTGCAATTATCGAAGTCTCCATAGTCTTTCCCCACGTAAGCAAAAATAATCCCCCCTCAATTACCGTGAAAATTGGCAGAAACAGAAGAATAACGAGAATAGCTGAGTGTCACTGTAGTGATAATAATTCCATTGCTATCATCAAATTCAGTAAACGAGGAGCCAGTTGGTGGCGAGAAAAAAGGCGCAAAAAATACGAAAAAAAACCGGAGAAGAGAAAAGAAAATTGTGGAAAAAATTATCAATTGCTTTAAAAATATACAATTTCGTAAGAAACGAAAAAATTTATTTTTCCGCAACAAGATGAGGCGATTTATCAAGGGATAAACTACGGAAAAGTTCACATACACATACACACATACACGTGAGTCTAATAGAAGTTTGCGAAAGTGCCGCCATTATGGCGGGGCAATAAAGTGAGAATCCGCGGGCTGTTGTCTCCTCACATTGAGGCCGGGACACAATTAATAATTATCTAATTACTAAAGTTTTTCTATTAATTATTATCAATAGTTGGAGAATTAGCGATTAATCTTGGTTGGAGAAGCAAGGAAAAATGTCGGAAGAACCGGCAGCACCCGTTGGCGAAGAGAATCAAGAGGTAAAGCCGGTCAATGAGACAATACAACAGGATCAAGTACGTGATAAAGAAACGGAATTGATGATGCTAGAGGATGAGCCAATTGAGGATGAAAAAATGCCATCTTACATGAATGCAACAAGCATTTCAAGTATTTCAACGAAACACGAGGACTCGAGAAATGATAATGATGAGGTAACACAACCTCAAATGGATCCTCTTGATCCACTGAGAAATGATGACGACGATGCTGATGAGGGAAAAAATCAGGGCTCTGGTAATGACAATAGCAGTGTTGTTGAGCTATCATCGGGTGAGGATACCGACAGAGGGGATGAGGAGGTTGAGGATGAAGAGGATTATTCAACTGATGGTAAAATATATATATTATTTTACGATAAGGCTGGAGGTACAGAAGTGCCTTTTGCGTGTATTTAACATGTCCTTTGAGTATACGTTGAGTTACTTACACTTTACGTACACTTAAAGACACTTACATTATATACAGAATTCAACGCTAGTTAGGGGCACTTCTGTACCTCTAGCCTTATCGTTTTTTTTATTCTTAAAATACTTGTGAACGAGAGTTAAACATTAGATTATGGAGATTTTTTGCAAATTGGGGAACCAAGCCAAAATGAGCCAGATTTTTTTTTAAACGTAAGCGCTTCATGAGAGTACTCAAGAAAAAATCTGCAGCAATAGAGACATGCCTGGAGCATCTTTCAAATTTTTGTCTAGATTTTTTTCAACACGTTGATTAAAAAAAAAAAAATCTGGTCCATTTTGCCCAGCAAGTCCGCTTTGCCCTGGTCTTCCCTACTTTTGAAGATATCTCTGGAACGAGGGGAACAATTTATCAGATCTTTTTGAAAAGAATTTCTCACTCTATGAAAAAGATTGCTAAATTCCCCTGAACCCAATATTTTATGAACTTGGGGAAAGTGGGTTAAAATAGGAATTATGATGAAATGACGATATGGATTTTTTTCAACAATTACATTGAGGAGTTTGGAAAATTCCTGGTACATAACATGTGGTAAAATGAGAATATAAAGGTTTCAGATAAATTGATTTTATTTTATCATTAGTTTTTTGAGACTATCTTGAAAATTAATCGAGATAGAGCCATTTGCACTAGTCCTTGTTTGAAGAGATACAAAAAAAGCTTAAGGTAAAATCACTCTTTCCCTCACTTATCTCATAAGAAACTCATGTTTTTTGGAGGTCTTTGAAAATATGGATTTTTCAGGCACGAATGAGGGTTCGAACACTTTGCATTTCCGATTTTTTCAGTTCCTCGAGAATGTCCTCAGGTTTATGTGGTCGAAGCGACTTGTACTTGGTCCTGAAGAGAAAGTGAGATCATCGATTTTTTTCAGTAAAGTTATCGATTTTTGAGGTATTTTATGACAGTCAGTTTTCGTCCACAATAAGTACCCCAAAAATCGATATTTCTTTTTAAACCATACAAATCGATGGCGAATGATTGGACCTTTTATTCAAGATGGGTCCCGAATTACTGCGACCATTGAAAGAAGAGAAATGCCCCCAAAAAAGTAGATTTTTCAATTTCTTAAAGGATTATAGCCCTGATTTTTGGGCTAAAAAGTCAAATTTTGTTTAGAAAAATCAAAAATGGAATTTAACACATTCTCTGTAATGAAATTCTTCTCATTTTTGTCCTATGTAATCACTCGAAAAAACCTAATTCAAATATTTTCACTGATTTCGAGCCATTTTCATAATGTAAACCAACAAAAAAAATCCATCTGATTTCCTATGTTTCATTTTTCTCAATATTTTGATGAATTTCCAGAGATGGGCTACGATGAAGACGAGGAAGACTACATGCGAAGACATGGTGAATATCCAGAGGACGATGATGATGAAGAGAGTGATGGTGACATTGAGGCTGATCAATTTGAAAGATCCTCCGATGAATATATCTATCGTTCAGCACCCCTAGAAAGTCCAATCAAAGAACGTAGCAGATCGCTCCAAGATTTGTCGAGTCCAAATCGTCGTTCAGGAAAGTTCAGTAGCAGAAGACAATTTCAAGTGATGCCAGTACACGTGGAAATGGATGGTAAACCAACGGATTTTCATCTTGGTGGTCAGAGAAGAGCAGCTTTTGCGCCAAACAAGTACGGCAATGTTACAAGCAAAGTTAAGCAGTATATCGAGGGAATTAAAGAGCAAAATCGTATGTCAGCTCAGAGAAGATCGAGGGATAGACTCGATGTTAATAGAGAATTGAGTAATTTGATTAAAAGAGGTAATATAAAGTATTTAAATAAATAATTTCCAAGATGCGTCAATTTCTTGCCAGTAATTTGAGAAAGATGATGAAAATTTTGTCGTGAATTTTTTCAAAAAATTAAATGCAGATAATCTTAAAAATATCCCAGAAACTATCAAGTTTACGAGAGTTGTTTAAGAGATCTCTTATTTAGCTCATAAAAATCTCTACGAAATTTTTTTTTTATATTTTCTTCCGAGGTCGCTTCGCTCAAAGCTATTTACAAAATGAAATTCACGTAATCTTCCAAATTCTGTTCATGATAAACGAGGGAAAAAAATTATTATTTATTGATGATTCGTAAAAAAAAATGAAAATGAAATTGGCTCATACCTACCGTCAATGGCCCAATTGATGCCATTGGCCCGATTAATGCCACTTTTCATACATTTTCGTGATTATTAAACTTATTCGAATTCTTAACTCTAAGTAATTGATAACAGTGGCTAGAAAAAAATTCTGAGGCCACCGGACAATCAAAATATCCGATATTTCTCTACTAGATATATTTCTAAAATTAATCTGTTGAATGCGACCAGCGTGCTCAGCAAGATAAAGCCCTAAAGCTCTTCATGTGGAGTTAGAGTGCCTCATCAGTTCAATGTGTGATATTGAGAAAATTTAAGTATTTAATAAATCGAAAATTGTATTGATTGTTAACAAAATCATTGGACTTTCATATAAATTGAGGAATAATTTAAAAATAACGACCAGTGATGGAAATTAATTGATGGCAATTATTGGGACCCTCTATGGCAAAAATCGGGCCATGGGCAAAATATTTTCAAAAATATAAATTGAATAATTTTTATCATTAATTCGGGAAAATAATTAATGTAAATGATAGTCCAGACCCTAAATTCTTCCGAGGAAAAATCGAATTTGAATTTATGATAAGATATAATTTTTCTATGAAAGATATGTGGCAGAATAGGTCTCTTGGTGGCATTAACTGGGTCATTGACGGTATTTTATTCGAGTTTAAAATTAATTAATTCCAGAATAACATTAATATCGTAAATTTTTAATTACAGATCAAAATATGGTTACTGACATTCGAGTGAATCCGCAAAGTCGTTTGTTAAAAACATACGCCGAGAATAACATAAAACTCATGATAAATGAGAATTCACCCAATGTTGAAGATATGACAGTCAACCGTAATGTACCTGAGAATGGTGCAGAGATAATAGCAGTAACTCCAGGTGATAGCATGAAGAAATCATACGAAGCAATGGCAATGGAAGTTGACAAAGAGAATGAAATCCACGAGGATCAAGTCAATATTCAAAGTGAAATAAAGCAAAATGGATTACCCATTAATTCACAATCAGATTCTGAGACAAAAAATGAAATCAAAGAAAGAGACAAAGAGGAAATTCATGCCGAATTAACAAATGGTAACAATGAAATGCCACACGTATCGAGCTTCCAGTCAGTTTCCTACGAGGATTTTGTGAAAGGCCACTTTAAGGACAATCAAAAGACTGAAATATCCAAGCCAAAACCTGAGAAAAATGCACCTGAGAATCACCAACAGGATTCAGATAAACAGAGAGACATATCGGCAGTACCAAAGCCATTGAAGATTCAGCATGTTGAATCATTATCCGAAGAAATAATTGTAACTGGCAAGAAAGGAATTAATCCGGAGGTATCAATTTTGAAGGCACAATTGAATCAAACAATGGCTGAACGTGATGGTATGAAAGAGGACTATAAAATGATTGTTAATGAGAATTTCCAGTTGAAAAGAGAGATTGAAGAATTGAAAAAAGCATTGGCAAATCATCAGCAGGAACACAAGCCTAAAGAGACTAAAGTTGTAGCAGTACAGACTGAGGTATTGCCGAGTGTCTTTGATAAAAGTACAGTCAGTCATTTGAAAGTACCGAATAAATTATCAGCAAGTAGTATAACATCAGCACAGAGTTCTGAGCACTGGACAGATAGTAATTGTAGTCCATCTGTATCATTGAAACCGCCAAATGTCGGCAGCATATTGCATTCAGACGACAGCATTTATTTAGGATCACCCAATGCCAAGACATCTCGTCCATTATCTCAAGCATTTTACACGAGCTCAAGAATATTACAAACACTCGCTAATATAACTCAGGGTAAATCTGATCCAGCTAATCCAAACAATGGAGCAAGAAGAATGAGTGCTAAAGGTCGCATCAATGAGCCACTTAGTCCTCTGGTACTTGGTGATATCAATACACGAAAACGTAAAGCAAGTGATTGTAATGAGACATCGAGTGTTGGTAATCACCAATTTAAAATTCCAAATTTAAATAATCATGATAAAAGAAGAAAATACAATTCAAATTATGAAACAGATGGTGATAAAACAACGCTGGGCCAATCATTAACATCAAGAGATAAATCAAGTAACAGTGATGGTACTAAACTCATGGATGATTTTACGGAAACTGAAGAAATCAAAATTGATGATGGAATTAAGTGTTTTGTTTATAAGGAGGATGATGATAGTAAAGAAAAAAGTTTTTTATTGCAAGCTGAAGACACACATAAAGTTGATACTAATGGAATTGTCAGAGAGTGTGGGCCTTTTTTATTGGCTAATCTTGAAGTTAGAATGTCGGAGGCTAATGGAACCATTAATATCTGGGGTAAAGAGGTAGGGTTCATGTTAATAATTTCAATTATTTCAATTCCCACACCATTTATTTTCTCCCCTAAACTTCACTTTCCATTAATTTGATATTTCGAAGAATATCGAAAGAGAAAACAGGAATTATTCGTCTCAAGAAAAAAAATTGCGAAATTCTTGGAATTTCATAAATTTCTTCATTCCCCAATATATTCGCCTTTTAAAAATTCCTTGTAAATACTAACTAATCTCTCATTACACATCATTCAATTCCTTACTTTCTTATTTTTCATCAGTTACCACTGACAAAATCGAGGTATTACTGTATTAAATAGCAAACAACATTAATAAAAAGTTCAAATATTATTTGACAAATTCTCGAGTAAAAGAAATGAAATGATTCTCTTAATTTTTAGGTGAATCGTGATTCAACATCTGAAGATATTGATGACGAATTGGAAGAGGATCCACCAGAGTCTAATGAATACTGGCCAAAAACCCCGAGGGTTGAAATTAAACGTAATGAATTTGTGTGTTCAACTGAGAAGAGATTCAAGCCAATTGTATCAAATGCTGCTAGAGCCAAAATAACCCGGCAATTAAATCCTTTGTTGCATCGTCCTGGTGGACCACTTGATGACCATGTTGATAGGCAATTTGGTAGTATGCCGAATTTGGATAATCGTGGTGTTCATACTTGCGGTGGTTGTAGTCACAAGCAAATACATTCACCAGTTCAGAAGAATATAAAGATTAAAAATCATTCCTGTTGTCATAGCCACGAGATCGATGATTGCGATTGCGAAACAGTTCAACAAACGTGTGGACACGGATCTGGTTGTTGTGGTGTATCAGTATCGAATCCATCGAATCTTCATGCTAGACACACTTGCACAAATCATTTACAGAATGAAGAAATATGCAGGCATCAGGCACAAACCCATTTATTGCCTGTGCCTGATGATGGATGCTGCTACCGCAGAAAACGCTGTCGATCAGTTGAACTGCCATGCAAATCGGGAATTGAAAATACCTGCACACGCGCTAGACTACAGAGTATCGATAGTAATTCGTTGTTTGCAGGGGATAATGTCCCGTTGATACAGTCAGGAAGGTCTTCCGAAAACGGCGACAATGCCAAACGCCGACTGTCAGGAAAAAGAGTAAGGGGTATTTTGAGGGATTTTCTGAAGAGCTGTGGAGATAGTTGCCGTCATCCACAGAATAAGAGTACTGATGCAACACTTACTGAGAAACATATTAATGCAGCACCAGATATACGAGTGACGACTGTCCCTGCTCCAGAACCTGAAACTTCCAATTGTGATAAGTAAGGATTTTTTTTTTTCAATAATGAAGGAAATATATTAAATATCAAAAATCCGGGATCTTTCCTAATTAGGATTTTCTGAAATTCCCGTTTGTTTTTAGAATTTTCCATGATTTTACAATGTTTTCCCTCATTGGATTTTCTGAAATTCTTCACAATTTTTGATTTTTTGAAAAGAATTTTCCCAAATGGAACTACGTCAAAATTCTTCTACCCTGATGGTTTCTAAAGTAGCAGAATTTCATTCCAATTTGGAATTTTTCAGAATTTTCCAAAATCTTTCCGGATCTCCCAGAATAAAACTCCGGCAACCTTCCTTCGTTCACATAGTTTCTGAAAAGTCATAATTTTTCTCCAAATTTGGGTTTTTCTAGAAAGTTCGAAAAATTTTCTGAAAAAAAACTGCACAGAAAACACATGATGAAGGAATTATCATTCAACCTTTTTCCTGATTTATATTGATTTGAGAATCATTCATGATTAGTATAATCTTTCATTTAATTCATGATTAATTTCAAATTATGTGTTACCTACGAAATAATCTCAATTAATCATGGATCTATTGATCCTTCAACTTTACGTTATAAAATGTCGATTAATGATCATATCAATTAATTCTAGATGCGGCAAACACGTAGCAATGGCAGATTTCCAGCAGCAATTTGAACAGTTACAGGCTGACTTGGAAAAAATACATTCCAAGTCTCAGGCACTATTTAAAATGATGGCTACCCTGGGCCAATTAGATTAAGAGTTATTAATTATGGAAAATGTTTTGAAAATTTTAAAGCATTGTAAATCCTTATCATTTCGTTCCTGATATTTCTTTTCTAATTTTTCTAAAAGCAAAACTTCGAAATATTCCTTTACCTTTTCGCCTGGCTTGATCTGTAAATAGCCACAGATTTCTTATTTTCCATTGTCAGTTTTTGTTTTAAAATATTTCATTGGACTCAAAAAATATGTCTACGTTTTGTTTTTTTCCATCGAACTTTAAAAAAGGGAAAAAGAAAAATTTAGTTCGAAAAAAAGTAGCTACGTAAGCTTTTCTCTAAGAATACAAAAAAAAAAGATGAAAAAAAAAAATATTTATGTCTGATTCTAAATTTCATTTTTTCTTCTTTCCTTATCAATTTTATTCATTTTCAACGTTATTTTTTTCTTTTCAATCATATTTCCATACACAAATAAGATGTTATTTTTATCAAATAAATGGAAATTGTGGAAATGTTGAATAAATACTACTGCGTGACTGAAAAATAATTGTAGATTTATTTTTCGTAAAAGATTAAAATCACTTCGAAAAAATTTATAAATATAAAAATAATAATTTCCTCATTAAAACAGTAGTGAATGACTCGTTGGAATTGTTTCGTTAATCAACTAAAATTCAGAAATTACAGTCACAAGTGTCATAAGGACTTGAACTCATGTTTTCCATTGGTGTTGAACTGATTGGACCTTCACCCTGGACAGGCACATTGAAGACATTGCTGTACGATGTTTTCAAATAATTAACATGGCCTTGTAATGTACGAATTCTGCCCTGAGCCTGTTCAAAGGATTCGCTCAACCGGTTTATCTGTCCCTGCATCTTCTGTCGAATCTGAAAAAACAAATAATTTTTTTTCCATAATTATCAGCATTTATTCACAAAATTTAAAGTAGTATCCAAGACTACGCGATATAACAGAAAAACATGATTTGTAAGTTAATTTTCAATTAATTCCTAATATTGCAAGAGAATTGCTTTAATTTACCCGAAAAAGTAAGTAAATCATTCGAAAGTCATATCTTCAGCTTATGAATATAATTTTTTGTTATTTCTTGAATTTTTTCTACATTACTCATGTCTTATCACATGAATGAGATAGAGAGAAAGGCAAATAGGTATGAGTTTATTATACGGTGAATTGAATATTTTTCTCTTCTATTATTTAGTTAAAATGCTGCTCTCTCCGTTAATAGTTTTTAAATAATGGGTCAACTTTGTGGTTTTTTAGTATTTCTGCTATTTCCAGTAATTTCGATAATGTATACCTATCTAATGAACTACACGGACAAAAATTATGAGAAAATTCAGAAAAATGTAAAAAAATATAATCTTTGATACGGCATCAAAAAAATTATGGGTCTACTGTACTCGAGTTCGCTTGGATAACCACCTTAATTGATTTTCGAGCATTACCTCATCCCTGTCTTTTTGCGCTGCTTTAGCAATTGCTCTACACTGTGCCAATTGTTTCTCCATATCAGCAATTTGCTCCTGCATTGCTCTGCGTATAGTCTCACATCTTTCCTTAGTCCTTGCAACCTGTCTAGCTGCATCCTGACGTACCTGCTCGTTCTCTGAGCTCAATTGCACTATTTCATGCATCTTCTGTTCCAATTTTTCCTCGTACTCATTCTCACGCTCTTCAAATCTAGCTATTGCATTCTTGTATCGTTCATTTTCCGTACGTAATTCGCTATTTTTATTTTCCAAATCTTCCATACGACCTGAGCCAGAGCCTTGTTCACCCTAAAAAATTAAATCAGATTGTAGTAATTGAAAATTTTGATTTTGCAGATTGCTCTTTGAATATCTTTGAAAAGCTTGAATTATAAGAAAATATCAGAAGATTTTTTTTGAAAAAAGATCTCGTGATATATTTTCATAAACTCAATAGTTTCCAAGATATTTGCAGAATCGTAGTAGTGGATTGTCGAGAAAAAAATACAAAATTATAAGGAAAATTTTTCGTCAATATCTCGAAAACAAGTAGGCTTAGAAAAAAAAATCCTTTTTTTGTAGAAAATTTCTTTAGAAAAAAGTCTCTTAATAAATTCTCGTGAACCCAAGATATTAACAAAATCATCGGAAATTTACGAGTTAATTGATAGATGAAAATTAATTAATTGATCGAACCTTCAGCAAAGCATTTTCGCTCCTCAGAATATCCAATTGTCCAGCCAATGCACCAATTTTATCCTTAGCTGCTAATAATTCTCTATCAATTTCCTCGCAATTTCTCTCGGCCATAGCACGCATTTGCTGTGATTCTTGTAATTTCATTTGCGTTTGTTTAAGAATCTCTGGCAATGGTGCTAATTCAGCTAATTTCTCCTGAAATTGATTCTTAACTCTTCCAATTTCAAGTGTTACATTCTCGTTCATCCTAGCATTATCCATTTCCATTAGATCCAATTGTCTCGTTTGTTCTTCAACAATTTCCTGAGCTTTTAGATATTTGTTACGATAATCTTCGAGTTGCAGTAAATATTCTTGATTAGTTAGGCGCAATTCCTCCAATTCCTCTAGTGCATCACGATGTCTTTGTTCAGCTACCATCAGGCGATGTTTATCCTCAATCATTTGCTCTTTACTGCCACCAAATTTATTTTTCTCCGATTCAAATTTCTTCAAACGTTCCTGTAGATCAATCATTTTTATTTCTGCTTTCTCACGTGCTTCACGGGAATCACGCGCCTCGTGCTTTAATTTTTCCATGTCAGTACGTAGACAAGACACTTCGCAAAGTTTATTCTTGTAGTCCTCTTGGAGACGCGAGTATTGTTCACGGAGATCACGAAGCTGCTGCTGTGGACAATTACTTGCTCCCTGAAATTTTTATTTTAATGTTAATAAATCGTTTGTTAAAAGTTTTTTTTTCAATTAATTACAGGGGGTTGATCAATGCAGATTCCAGAACACGAAGAGGCGAGACCTGGACTCATCTGAAATTGAAAATATATATTTTTAGAAATTATTCAAGTAATGGAAGAAAAAAAATTTATGCCCACATGAGTTTTATAAAAATATCAGGAAATATGAGCGAGATCGAAAAAAAATCCTAGACCTTTTTGTTCGAAATATTTAGAGCTCCAAAAAAAAAAAAAATAATAAAAATTTTTCGATCCCCTTCGGATTTTGAGATATTCAAGAATAGATAATCTTAAAGAAAAAATTCTTATTCACTTTCGAAAGGATTTGAGATCCTTGATAATTCCCTTCGAAACCTGGTGGACAATTCAGAGACTGGTGCATCGATGGCGAATCCGGAGAAGTTGGGCATGGACATGGTGCACAAGGTCCAGTGCACTTCAATAACTTTCTCTGTTGTTCCAACTGCTGCCTCTCACGTTGAACATTCGCCAGTTCCATTTTCATATTACGTACTTCGGATTCCATGCAGCCCAACTGTTGTTCCTGTTTCACAATTACGATAAGATGATGAGAATTGCATTTTTTTCGAAGTTAATAATTAAGGAATTACCAGCTGTTTTGTACTACTCTCGTAAGTATTGAGTTTGTCTTCAATTTCAGCTGGACAAGGTCCTCGTTTTGGGGAAATTGGAGGTGCAGATCGTGGAGAAACACCGGGATTACGGCAACACATTTTTGAATTTTGATTATTGTCAAATTCGATTGTACTACCCCCACCACCAAGTCTTGGAGAATCTGAAGAGAAGATTAGTGAAGATGAAGAGAAAGGAGTCTTGGAAAAAGACGAAAAATCAACGAATTTATAGAAAAATATGTTTTAAAAGAAGTACGTACACTTTCCCCTAAAATTTTGATCTCGTGGGCTATCTGAAATATTGAAATTGGAGGAGAAATGATGAATCAAAGGATTAAAAACAAATTATTATCACATTTTCTGAAATATCTGTGAAATAGCAGGAGATAGAGAAATTTCGGTGGAAATCTTTTTTCTAGCTTTTATTTTTTTTTTTTTTTATTTTAAGCTTTTATTTTCCTATAGAAAAAAAAAAAAAATGTAATAGCAAAAATTCCTGTATCTCTCTAACTTTCCGGGATATTTCACAGAATATTATTCATTAAATTTTTTTTCATAGTTTTCAAATTTTTCCGCAATACTCATAGGTTGTGAGACTTTTCACGAAAACCGAAAAATCTAAAAAAAATTTATCCAGTATTTTTCCGTTTCATAAATAATAATTACTGCATGCAGGACTCTGAGGAGCCGAACGTTGACGAGAACAGCACTTTTGATGTGACGAATCAATCTTCAATGATCTCGGTGAATTCCCCTGACTGCAGCAATTCGTTTGGTTACTAATGCGTTCATTTATGTACGAAAGCTGTCGACTCAATTCCTCATTTTCTCTCATCAATATTTGCATTTCCCTCTGAAGGCCACATACTTTCCTCTGCAATAGGTCCACAGTATTGTCTTTTTCAAGCAGAGCCTCTTGTAATTTGTATCTGGACAAACATAAAATTTTCGTTGATTTCGATATTTAAAAAAAAATAAAAATTTAATTAATTTGACAGATTTTGTTCTTTTGTTTCCGTGATTCTCAATTGATTCGGATACTATTGAAGATTCTAATTTTGTGGGATGATTCTATTAAGAGAATCAACCCAAAAAATTTCGATAGAAGAGGATATTTTTTTTTAATTAAATTTTTTTTTGTCAATCAGAATTTTTTCTAAAGCTGAAATTTTTCACATGAATTTAAAAAAGTTGGATAATAATGTAGACATGCTGAAGCATCTTTACTATTTTTTCCAGACTTTTCAAAAAAAGATCTCTACTCTAAAAAAAGTTCTGAATCATTTTGCCCTACTCTCGCTTATTCTCTAACGAATGCTCAGGATTTCCCCTTGAATTTTTCCACAGTACACTTACTTGTTACCCTCTAGATGAGCATTTTCTCGCGCTAATTTCTCTTGTACATTCAATGCCTCTGATAACTTTCCAGTTATATTCTTCAAACTCTGTATGTGCGCACTCTTCGGCTTACGTTGACTATCAGCAACTACTATTTTCGGCAGATTATTTTCAGTATAGCCACAAACAATTACTCTTGGTAATCTTGAATAGAGAAAAAGAGAAAAAAATGTGTTAGGACATGAATAAAGGGATGCATTAAAAAGAATAATGCTTTTGTAATAATTCGAGAGTTTTGTTGAGAAGAAATCAATCGTCTTCCCGTTTTTGCCAATAGCTCTGGGTCTAATTGTTCACCGAAAAATGAATTATTTTTAATTTCACCTGTCTTCTGGGAATTCGGGCTGACGTAAATCGAACTGATCATCATCTGACAATTCTCCATCATCGTATGCACCAAATTTGTGCTTGGAGTCATCTTCTTTGTCAACAAAATCTTTGCAGCGTGGCTTACCCAACAACACATCTTCTGTTTCCTTGAAAAAAAAAAAATTATGAAAAATTTAGTAATGCAGAGGTAAAGATGCAGGATTAGAGATCAGCAATGACGGTCATCTTTCAATTGACTGCATATCACCAAAAAAAATTTTTGTGAAGCTAAAATACATGTATATAGGTGCAAAATGATTTTCATTAAATCGCTTTCATTTGTGAGGTTCCTATTACTACCTGACGTCACATGACTATTATATGACAAAATAATGACCAGTTTTCTGCCAGTTTCTGATCGCATAAAAATTTATAATAAGAAGCAGAATCAGTCTTCAGACAAAGATGAAATAAAACACAACGAATGATTCAAAAAAAAAAGAAAAAAAAATGTTAAAATAAACTACTCTACTACGAAGCTCAATGAGTATATATGTGCCTTATAAATAGTTCAGTTCAAGAAAAATACTGTTTTTCATGTCTCCTAGCATGATAAGTAAATAAGAATATCAATGTATCCATATGTACTAGTGCTAGCTTTAAAAACATGTTTGAAAAAAAAAAAAAACTATCATATGACCGTTCTGTGACGCGTCATGTGATGTTCGCTTATCTCCATGCAGGATAAGTCGATTTTCTCTTCGAATAATTTTTAATTTTCCAACAAAAAGTTCGTTGTTTTTGGTAAAAATTCAATTTGGATTTTGTCGGGTTGCCTCGAAATCTTGCCACCGACCTCTGCTACATCAAAACATATCATGTTAATTCAAAAAATTTGGAAAAATGATTAGAATTTTTATTATATTCGGCTGAGTAAAACTAATGAATTGCCAAAAAATCTCAGAAACTCGACGAAATCGCGCGATTTTGCCCTAATTTTCTCTTCACTTCCGATATCTCACTCAATTTTCAGGATTTTTTCAAACGTGAATAACAAGAAAATTAATGATTCTCTTCCCCCTTTCACAAGTCAATTGGCCAAAATAAAAGTAATTGTAAAAAAAAACAAGTACCTCATCTCCTCGATGATGAGGTGGAGCAGGATACATTTCAAACGCTTTCGCGAATTCTTCACTCGTTGGATCAGTGATGCCCAACATTCTCTGTAATTTCCTCGTCATTTCCTCCAGTTCTGCCATTTTTAACATTATCTGTTCACTCTTGGCGTCCACCATTAATCTATCTTCATCAGTTAAATCGTCTTTCTGTTGATTTCATTTACATTAAAATATTCCCAAGTAATTATCGAAAGAATTTCATGATTTTTTTCAAGTTATTCGCAAAATTTACCTGTTGCAATTCACTGACTTCACTCTTTAAAGCGTCAATTTCTTCCTGCATGACTCTGCATCTCTCTCCAGCTTCAGTTATTTCCTCCAACATTGCAGCATCTGTTATTGGAAACGAACTGACAAGAGAATCCGTTCGATGACCAGATTGGATCTCAACACCTAAACATAAATCGATGATGAATTTGGGAGAATTGAAAAAAATCAATTCGAGTTATAACTAATTTAGGATTTTTTTTTGTTGGAATTCTTCTCAGCTTCCAACCCGTTGACTGCTTTTGTCCACTATAGAGGATACTGAGTTTCACGCCCTAAAATTTAAACCAGTCAACAATTTTAGGGTAACATGACCAATAGATGGACGGTTAAGGAAATATTAGATTTTATTAATTCATATGAAATAGGCAAATCACGTTGGAAAGTTGCAGAAAAGGATGATGTAAAGATAAATATACAGTGAATCGATTAAAAATCAATTAAACTTGAATAATGCAGAAATAATTAGAGAAAATCAAGGAAAAACTGGAAAATAACTTAAGCCCCCAATAGATGGACAGTTGCATATTTGCAGTGGTATGATTTCAAATTTCGATCAATCGATATGTAATAAATAGTTCATAGATCTATATTGATGTGATCATGAGGAATTTACGTGAAAAGTATAAAAATCATTCATTTATTTGTGAAAATCCTTGATAATAAAAAACGTCCATCTTCTGGTCAGTGTCTATCTATTGGTCGTGTGACTCAATCGATTGATTTCAATTCTAGGGCGTGAATTCAATGTTCTCTATAGTGGGCAAAAACAGTCAATGGGTTAACTCTTCAAGTACGATGTCTATGTACCACGGCCAACGCTTGTTCATTTAAAAAAAATTATTATAAATATACCGAAGAAAAAAAACTCCTTCACTGCAAAGACAGTTTCATCATCTATCCAAATCAATTTTTTTAGTGTCGATATCTCCGATTACTATTACTGAATACACTGAGAAAGGGATCCGTTAACAGTTAACTCACTGATTTAGTTGCATTGAAAGAATATTAGATGATCTCAAATACTTGAGCCGGTTCACTCAACAGCGTATTTGTTGAATATTAACGAATACGCAGTTGAGGCATTACGATGACCAAATACAATCGTCATTTTTGCTTGGATGTGTTTTCCTTTGTTGAAGTAGATTATTTCAATTATATTCATGGAAATTAATTTTTTCGGCAAAAACGGTACATTTTGGGTAATTCGAATTATTGAGTCAACTTGCCTCAATCGAAGTCCCCTGAACGAACCATTCGTTAAATATTAACGGATATTAGTTTGGTGACCATCCTAACAGCCATTCGTTAACAGTAAACGAGGCTCCTTTCAGTCAAACGAATCAGTTTCTCAGTGTACTTTTGAAGAAATGATTTTTTATCGCTCACGAAATGGGTTGATACGATATATGGACCCCGGACGATGGAAAGAGCAGGATTTCCTCAATCAAGAAATTAGTAGCAAAAACGTAAAACAGGAGAAATTTTTTTTTTTTTTAATAATTCGTGTTTTGAGAACATCTCGCGTAGTTGCTGAAATATTCTTCAAACATGAATTATAAAAAAATCGACTTTTCCTGTTTAATATTTCTCCTTCAGCTCTTAAGATATTGCGTTCAACCAAAAAATTGGAAAACAAGTCAAGAAGATGTTCCAGCATATGCTCATCCTCTTGCCGCATTTTTCCAAATTTTTTCGTAAACGCTTCCACTAAAATTAATTTTTAAAAATTCCAACGAGCCTTCGGCCATCCCCTCGGGAATTGGATGATCCGGTGGTCCTGTTTCTGCATTTGCTAATTGTTCATTCACTTCTTCTGGAGATATCTTCACTGCTTCATCCCCTTCATTTTCTTCTTGCGCTTCATTATCAGGATCTCCTTCTGGAGGTGCTGAGGCCTCAGCCGATTCCTCCGCTTCTCCGACTTCTTCATCCAACTCTTCTGGCTTCTCTTCTTCCTTTACGATATTATCGTCGTCCGCCATATTAAAATCGTAATTCTTCAGATAATCAGATTGTTGTTCTTCGGCTGTTTCACCGTAATAAGTTGATTCAGGCTCGTGCTGTGCGTAAATAATAAAAAAATTAGTTGAAAAATAATTAAAAAACCTAAAAAATAATTTTTTAGGTTTTTCCAGAAATATCAGTATTAGAAAAGATAGAAAATTTATAATTATTAAATTTTTTGTATAAAAAAAAAGATTTACGAAGAAGCAATTGGTAGAATCTCCAAATATTTGGGAAAAATTTGGAAAATTCACTCATTTCTTTCGAGTGAATAATATAAAATAATTATGCATTAAATTACCTTGGAAATGAGTTTATGCTCGTCTTCAGTTTGTTGTGAAGCATAAAATTCTAAATTTTGTTGTAAAATATCCAAACTTTTTGGTGATAATGATAATGAATTATTGTCATCAGCTTCATTAAATTGAAGCGGTTGAATTTCTGGTAAATTTATATATTTTTTAATATCAAATAGAGATTCCAACGAGTCAAATGCATTTTTATTCAACGATAATTCATCCCCATAACCACGATACTGTTGTTTATTATATCTAACATTTCTTGTTAATTTTTTTCTTTTTATCTCCTGATAACTCTGACTACGAAGTAGTATTGAATCAGATGGACGATTATCACCAGGTTTTGGTGAATGTTTCAGTGAACGTGGCTGTTTACGACTATTTGGTTTACGTTTCTGCAAATTTTCATTAATAATATTTTCTAAATTAATAATTAACATTTGCAGTAATTAATTATTTTTACTATTTTACCTTCATTATTTTACCTTGAAGATAACAATATCTCGATGATTGAATTATCCAAAATCTTCAATTGTACAATATTTTTGAGGATGTTGATATAAAGTTTTTCATGTATTAAATTCAAATGAATTCAGATGTTAATTTTATTAATATTATTCATGTTAATTAGTGAATTGGTTAATTTCATTTGTTTGACAGGTAATTTTGAAATTACCTGAAGTTTGATGAATATGATTATTTCTTTGTTCTATCACAATTGTGGAGGAATCAAATCATTTAGAAGAATTACGTAATTTTTCATTTATATTTCGATACTCTGCCCCCTTTTTATTTCATTTTTTCTACCATTTTAAGTATCACAACGCGCAAAAAATGAGAATAGCTGAAATACATCAAGAAATTCCTGATTTTTCTCTAAAAGAAGAAATATTGTATAATTGCAGTAACAATTACGATAATTTTTTTTATTATTTACGAAAGGTCACAAATTTGGAAAGTTAACAAAATGTGTCATGGTTTTTTTCGATTATTATGCATTAGCATATGTATAGCTTCTTAGCCTTTTACACCCCTCCCCCTCCCTTTTGTGTACATGTACAATGATTCCCACTATATAAACTTTAGCTTACATTTTTGTAAAGTGAAAACAAACAAGAGAAAATTCATTTTAATCTTGAATTATGAACATGTATAATCATCGAAAAATGACCCAAAAACGTGAATTTCGAGTTCCTCGAAATGATGAAGCTGTGTTTTGTTTTTTTTTTGAATCAGCCATGTGAGGAAGGACTGATTGTTTATTTGTTCATTAGTATTAATTTTTATTAATTTCATATTCATAACATATAATATAAAATATACACTGTGTCATGGATGAAACAAGCGAGTAGCAATAAGAGTAATAACAAAATATTCGTATTATTTTTTTTATCTCTTCATTTTGACGCAGTGTATCTATATTAACGCTAATAGTTAACTCAACAAAAGTAATCCAATTTTTTGTGATACAAACAGATTCCTCAGGTCTATTTCACAGTTCAGTGAATACTATATTACTAAAACAGTCTTTATACCATTATTATTGTTATTATCACTGTTTGCAAATATCATTTTTCATTTTAAGATTCATTCAGAAAGATGACCTAATTTCTAATTCATTTTCTAAGACATTTTCCCTTCTTCATAAAATTGTTCTTCAATTTTAAGTGCCACGGTACAAAAAATTGAGATTCAGCTGAAATAATGGGAGAAAATCCTAATTTTATTTAAAAAAATAATAATATTCTCTAATTGCACTCAACAATTACAATCATTTTTTTATTACTCGAAATTATACGGGATCGAAAAGTTGAAGAAATGACTTGTTTTTTCTTTTCATTTTAAGATTAGTCTTATTCTATATGTATACTTTATTAAGTCAAATAAAGACAGATGGTATGGGATTAAATTGCAGCACGAACATGCATTGCATAAGTCCATATTATTCCCAATTTGATTGTAGTTTACAATTTTTCAATTTATCAAAAGTTATTGATCTTTAACTACAACGCGTAGCGAAAAACTAGGAGAAGAAAAGTCGATTTTTTTCTTTCAAAATTGTCAGAATATCTCGAAAATTGAGCGAGACAGCAAGATTTTCAAGAAAAATTGAATATTTCACGTCTCCACAATTAAATGCCTTGATCTCATCCTTATCCCTAATTTTCTAATATTTTTCTAAAAAATCATAAAAGTATGTCAAAGTCAAGGAATTTATGAGTATTTCTTTACAAAACACGTGATTATCATCTAGTCTATTTCAAATAAATTGACAGTAGTTTTGATAAGACATGATTTTTGTGGATAATACAATTTGGGTTGTGCAAATAATGAGAATTCATTATTTACTCATGAATAAAGCACGTGTTACAAAGATAGTGCACGAGATCAAATCGTATAAATACGAATGTCAATGTGAAATAATAAAAATTCAAAAGATCTGTTCAAACATAAAAATGAACAATAGTTCATAGGCTAAAGTATCCATTATTTTTTCAATAATAACAATCATTCAAATGTGTACAGCAGCAGATAGTTCATTATCAAATCCTCAAATTCCGGTGGAAATTGAAGATGTATTGAAATTATCAACAACATATGTTAAATTTATTGGATGGCTGGCACACAATAACAAGCAGGCTTCCGCCCCTTGTGCGTTACTTGAATGTCCTGAAACTATGCTTAAATTTAATATTCTGCCAATGCGATTGGCAGAAAGGTTCCGAATGGAATTCTAGCTCACTTTTCTCCCTCGCTTTACTCTGTCAGAAACTTAATTCTTTACTCTCTTTGTTGAAAAAAATAGCATGCACACACCAGAAGTATTCTTGCCTCCCTAGGTGTGTGATGTACTGTTAGAACATTGTTTTTATTTGAATTCTACTTCTAAATCAAATAGACGTCTCAATATAATCTGTCCCCCTTAAATAATGACATTTCATTTAAAAAAATCAATATTATACAAAAATTTAGATCATACAATGAAATTTGAAAATTTTTAAAAATGAATTTCAGGTTTTAATTAGTCTTTCTCATTGTCATAGTAAAATGATAATGGGGTCATTTTTTAGGAAGAATTGTCTACTTTTCAATTATTAAATAAAAAATACTAGCGTTTCTAGGGAAAAAATTGAGAAAAATTGAAATTTGTGGAACTATTCGTAGAACTATTTATTTGAGCACTCATATCAGAGAATTCGAAGGAAAAATCTGAAATTATCAGCATTTGTTAAGCTTGTCTAAGCGAATATTTTAAGCCAAACTTGGGCGAAATCGGTCCAGTAGTTCCAGAGATAGAGTGTCTATTCATTTAATGGTTTATGAGGAATATCTCAGGAACTACTGGACCGATTTCGCCCAGATTCAATCCCAAAGGTCTCACTCATAAGATATACAAACCCACGAAATTTGAAGTTTCTAACTCAAATATTTTTCTAGTTATCGTGTTGCCCATGATTTTCAAAAAAATACATGTTTGTTAAAATACCGGATAAACCAAAAATTTGAGCGCTTGCCACCTGCAGGGTCTAATGTGCGCCTTATCAATGCGCATCTCCTCGCTGAGGATGGATGCTGTGAAATAATTTTTCGCAGAGAAAACTCGAAAAAACTATTTTTCAATAATTGGCTTTTTCTCGGGAACCATTCGGTCGATTGAGCTGAAATTTCTGGGAGCACATGGTGCACACGTGGTAAATATACCGTAAAATTTTCAAGTTGATACATACAGCCGTTATCAAGAAAAGCGATGGAATGTGTCATCACACACACACACACATACGGACATACATACAGACGACCCCAAAAAAATATTCTTTTTCGACGTTTCTCATCATTTGGAGTCATATTCCGATGAAATCTCAAGTTCGAAAAAAATCACGATTACAATGCTTCCATTCGGAAGCAAAAAGGCAACATTCAACGAAATTTTTAATCGCATAAAAATAATAAATTCAAAGATGACACAGATTGAAGAATTATTACATTCACAACAAAATGATTTAATTAATACATTAAATATATTGTCATTAAAAAATAACGTTGAACATCAGCAGGAACGTTTCAATCATCATGCTAGTTATATTATTCATCAATACAATATATTAGAATTTATTGTAAGTTCTAATGATGCTAATTCAATTGAAAAATCGACGATTAATGATTTTGCGAAAGTATCAACGCGTCTTGGAGATCATCATTTACCAAATTATGTTAGAGAATTTGTTAAATTAATTGTACCGCGTGTTAATCCACATGGTGGATTATTGAATTTATATTCCAATTATGTCAGCCGTATGGTAAGGAAAATAAAATTGATATTAATTGATTGGTGAAGAGGTATAACGGGATCCAGTCTTTTTTGCACTTTATGTGCTGCATGAAGTGTACTCCCACAAAATTTGAAGAGGATTGACCCAAAAACACCCGAGATATGACATAGGTGTGTTATTCTGCACATTTACCGGATTGTTGATGAAATAGCTCGGAAACTAAAGGAGATAAAACTTCATAGAGAATTCAGTAGTGAAGATGTAAAAAAGGATCAATCGACTTATCTTTATGGTCATTTTTAATAGAATAACTCGGGAATTGAGGGGAATAAAGCAATGTAGCTCGATTCTTTCATTTGAAAGAATTTCAAGAGCTACAAAGAAGAATTAAAGACGGTATCAAGTAATTTCGCAGAGTTTCAGAGATATTTGCAAACAAATTTGCAGAGTTTGAGCAGAGCAATTACTCATTTTCTTAAGGTAATCCTAGTGGCAGGTTCAAATGATCGTTTTTTATTTTTTTTTTCCTTTTAGTTATTATAATTACTATAACTATTTCGATTTTTCAGCATTTTACCGATACTAGAACGATGTCCAAGATGATAAATTGTTATTAGATAATATTATGAATATTCAATATTTTTCTGCATTTGAATCACGCGGTACCAGCATCTAGGACTGTGATTGGAGGATTCTCGGATTTTAAATACCAATGTTTCCGCCATTGATTTTTTCATGTAATTAATTGCATTAATCGTCGTTATATGTCCGGTAACATGCATTTTTCATGATTTCAAAAATTAATAGACATTCTGACGAACAAAAAACATATAGGGTTGTATAAGGAAAAAATAGGTCTGTGATCATGAATTTTCGCAGTGAAACTGAAACTGTATCTCGCTTATGGAGTTTCAATGTTGATTCAATGATTTTCAAAAATTCATTTTGGCCTTATTTGTCCGGTAACATGGGGTAAACTGAATTTAAAAAAAATCTCCTCATGCTATTCTATCTAGAGTGACCACAATCGAAGAGGGAAAATGGATTGCCCGAACCACTAGGATTACCTTAATTCGACGTCTTCACTGATCGAGAGCTATCGAAGAATTGCAGAATGACGAAATAAAAGTGACGCGTTCTCTCAGGACAGAAAGTCCTGCTTCTCGGTTTTTAATTTATTTTTATCAACTGCATATTTCACGCTTTGTATATGTTTATAAGAATGTTTCTTGAAAGACTTCACGCATTCTCTTTCTTCGGTTTATACATAGAAATAATAACATTTTATTGAAAATAGATTATTGAAATTCTCGATTATTTTTGCTCATATTCCAACACAAATAAATGACGAAAAAATGGCTTATCCTTTTTTACTTCTCCGCTACTGAATTTAAATAGCTAAAAGAGAGGATTAGGTCAACATCTCCCTAACCGACTTACTTTCCGATATTCTCAGAGAAATAAATACTAAAAAATTGACTCATCTTGTTTTACCTCTTCGCCACCCAATTTTTAGTCGAAATAATTTAATTTTCATAATGATTTTAATTCAATAGGAACAACAAAATGAATGGTGTGACAATAAACAGTCACTCAGTGATTTCATTTATAAATCATTTCGATTCACTTCTGATCTTATGACAAAAGGATATTTCGCTATTTTAAAATCATACGCTATACGCAGAACACTAACTAAAGGTGAGCAATTGATGTTTTATAATATTCTAGTTTTTTTCATCATTCAATGATTGGACAATTTCATGATCTCGTGCAGGAAATTTTACAGCAGAAATTAAATTTATTAAGAAAAAGTATAAGAAATCTGCTAATGCAATAATTGAAAATTTGAGGAAATTAGCAATTGCTGCATCAACGAGAATTCGTCGATGTGACCCACATCATCAGGAAAGAGGTATTTGATTTGTATTCTGGGGGTATAATGGACCAGAATTTTTTTTTGTAGTAAAGCTTTTCGTGAAAAAAATATACAAAACTGGAGAAACACTGGGGAATTTAGAGGATGATTTCCATTTTTTTCTGTTGAGATTTTGACTCTGAAAAAATTCACACGATAACGAATTTTCGTGACGCTCGAAAATTGTTGCCCCCTCAGCAAAGAAGTTTCACTTCAAAAATTGGTGGAACTGCTCTGGAGTTTAATATAATTTCTATAAAACTAATTGAGTTTTTACAAAACTAATGAAGAATTTTTTACAAAGGTAAAACATATCTCGAGATGGAGAAGCTGTTCCAAGGAATTCTTGTGAATAAAATAACAATGAATAATATTCATACGGGATATTATGATTGTGAATATTACAAGGATCAAGGTGCAGGATACTTTCCGTATCCACGTATAAGGTTCGATGATGATTGGAGATGTCACGGAATGATGTACAACTGCTTTCGATCATCTGCTATTGATCTTTCCAAGCCGGTGAGTGTTTCCAGTAGAAAAACGATAAAATAAGATGAATCACCATTTTTTTCTAATATCTGAGGAACTGGAAGATTGAGGGGTCATAGGAGGTACTACATTATTTGAAATCGTGAATGATTTTTAGTTTATGATTCAGTAGCTAAGAAGCAGAACAAAATAATCCAAATTTTTCCTGCAATTCCCTCTTTAAGAATATTTCGCATTTTAAAAAATCATATTCAACTGCTTTTGAAGTATACAGCTCATTCTACTGCATCTCTCGGGATCTATACAAGAGAGAGGCTCTTTGGTTGGAAGAAAAATTCAAGAGCTATAAAAAGGATGACAACAAATTTGCGCAATTGTAATGAATCTAAATCTCAATTTTATTAATTTATTCTCAATTTATTTTTATCAATTCCTCTTTACTTTCAAATGCTATCCTTTTCGTTAATTTATTTTCAAAATTTCGTAATTATCTGGTTCTTCAAGATGTTGAGTTTGTGAGTACGGGTTTGCTGATTCTTCAGTGCTAGGATTGTTACACAAATAATCTACAATAAATCAAATTTTCATCTCGACATTGAAGAAGCCTTAAAAAATCTCTCGGCATTGTTGCCCGAAATTGGGTTAAAGTTCAAGGAATGCAGATGAATATGGTATTGACATTACCTTGAATTAATATTCTCATGATTACACAAATTGGATATAAAACGATAAAATCATTCGCGAATGAATTATTTAATTACAATCACTTAATGCAATGCGTTTTAATTTGAGCAAATACCAATGATCAGTTTGGCAAATAAATTATCCTTTAAAGATCATTCATTGAGCAGAAAAAAAATCAGTTGTTCAGTGAAATCCTTTCCTCGAACAGAATTTTTGAATAATCTAAAATGAAAGTGAATCCATTGAAAATATTATTTTGCACATTTTTAATTATTTTCTTGCTCAACAAAGACGTTGCAGCATCAAAAAATGCCACAAAGGAAAAAATGCGCATTAAAATTAAGGATGTGATGAATTTGGCATCAACTTATGGTAAATTAATGTGGAGACTGATAAAAGAAAAGAAAGTAACGACCAAAGAAATACTTGAGGAAATAAGAGTTGTACGATCGGGAATGTCACAAATCGAAGAGATTTTACATACTCAATATGATAATGTTATAACTACATTGAATACATTGTCATTGAAAAATGATGTTAAAGTCCAGCAGGATCGATTTAATCGACACGCTGGTTACATCATTTATCAGTATAAAAAAATGGTATTTGGCTTGAATAATGGTGATGGTGATGTCGTTGAAAATAGCACACTACTGGAATTGGCAAGAGCATCTACTGCCCATGGTGATCATTCTTTACCAAATTATATTAGAGAATTTGTTGAATTAATTGTACCATCAATCAATCCGGATGGTGGACTCTTGAATTTGTATTCGAAATATGTTGCAACGAAGGTAGAGTAAAATTGAACACAAATTTTTGAATAAATTTTTTCTAAATATTCATTTTTTAGGGAATATTTCGGAAACTAAGAGAGATAATGAAATATTTGTAATAACTTTTTTTGTAGCTTTCGACAAAAATTATTTCAGTTTCATCAGTTTTTTTTTTTGGAGGTATTACGGGAACAAAGCGAGATGGAGCGATTTTGTTCCAGTTCTTTCCCTAGTTCTTGAAATTCTCTACAAAGAAAGGATTGGAGCAAAATCGCTCTATCTCGCTTGGTTTCCAAAATATTCCGCAAAAATTGCGGCAAAATGAAATAAAATTACCTAAAAATTTCATAATCTGTGAAAAATGACTGAAATTTTTAGAAAAATCAGTTTTATTCCGTCAGCCATTTTTTCAGAATACTGCGGAAACTAAGCGAGATAGCGCGATTTCGCCCTAAATTTTATAGCTCTTGAAACTGTTTATAAAAGAGATATTGGCGAAAAATCGACGCAACTTGCTTAGTTTCTGAGATATTTCAGTAAAACTAGTGACAAAATGCGATAAATTTGTCTGAAAAAAGTCACATTCTGTGAAAATTACGCGACGTCGTTGATTTTCCGAAATATTCTTAAAAAAAAATTAGGAGAATTTGATTTTAATCCTGTTAATGATTAAACAGGATCAACAACACGAATTGTGCGATAATGGACAATCATTCAGTGATTTCATCTACAGAACATTCCGTTATGCTTTCGACATTATTAGCAAAGGCTTTATCGTGATGCTAGAATCATACGCAATACGTAGGACATTCAATGAAGGTAAGAAAAAATAAATGTTAATTATTTTGAATGAAAATAATTTTGTGATTTCTATTGCAGGAAATTTCACGGCAGAAATTAAATTTGTGCAGGATGAATATGAAACGGCTGCTGAAGCGATCGCTACGAATTTGAATAGAATAGCGGATGGCGCATCAACGACAGTCCGCCGATGTGATCCTCCTGTTCAAGTAAAAGGTAATGAATTAATCTTGAAACTAGAAAAGTGAAGTCTCTTTCAATGAAAAGAAAAAACAGAAAAACTTTTATTTTTTCAAATTCATTTTTGACAATATCTCAAAAACTAAGGGAGACTGCGAAATTTGCGCAGAAACCTTTTTTGCAGCTCTTGAAATTCGTCATAAAAATGATTTTCATAAAAATGTGCTATCTCGTTTCCGAGATATTTTTCAGAATGATGAGTAGAAAACCAGAGTTATTTTCACCTCTTCATTCGAGCAGTTCAGAGCTACAAAAGAGATTTTTGTAAGAATGACCTAATTTTTTCTCAGATCAGTCGTTTCAGAATAATCTCAAAATATGTAGGAATCTAAGGAAGATACAAGAATTCCAACAAAAAAAGGCATGTTACTGAATTTATAGATCATTTTTTTTTTTTCAAGGTACAACATATCTGGAGATGGAGAAATTGTTCCAAGGATTTGTCGTCGATAAATTGACGATGAATGAGCAACATACAGCATATTACGATTGTGATTACTACGCCGATCAAGGAACCGCGTATTACCCATATACAGATATAAGGCACGATGGTGATTGGAGATGTCATGGAAAAATGTACAATTGTTTCATATCCTATGCTGTAAATCTTTGTAAACCGGTGAGTTATTCGAGTAGTGTAGTGGTGAAAAACGATTCATGAAAAATTGCGGTACAAGTAATTTGTATTCGATCATTTTTTTCTACAAAACTCCATTCTTTACACAAATAATCACTTCAAATTATTTTTTTTTCATACTTCGTGATATTATTTTCATGAATTATTGAATTCATAAAAGAAAAAAAAAATCACAAATTTAGATGTTTCGAATGAAAATTTTTGATTCGATAATTATCCGAAAAATTTTTTATAGGCACTCACATTTTCTGAATATTTCAGAATGAAAGTGAGTTACTTGATCCATTCATGAAAATTACTCTATCTTCTTTGGGTTCAAATTTATTCATCATTTTCTTGCAGATTCCAGAAATTTGAATTTTCTTCACACAATAAAATTGTTAAACTCTTGATATTCCATTTCAGACAACTCCAAATCGACGAATTGATGGATTTACAGCTAAAAATCGTAAAGATTGGGACTGGGGTGAAAAAGTTGCCCCTAATATGGGAAATATTACAAATTGTAATAATGGGAATATGTGGGAGTACTTTGATTGGGATAATCCGAATTATTGGACAACTTATGATACTACAAAATGTGCCTGTATTTGTGATGATTATAAACATTGGAAAACGTTGAGAAATTTCAGTAGAACTTATGCAGTCTCTGATTATCGAAATAATATGTAAGAGTCAGACAACAAAATGGGGTAAAATGGACGAGTGAGTGGTAAAAATTTACAAAAATTCGAAGAATAAATGACTGAATTTCGTCCACTTTATTTTGAGAACAAATGAAAAAATATTGGAATTAAAAAAATTATATCTTCGAAATTACAATACGTCTCGCTCCATTTTACCTCATTCTCTTCTAAGCCTAATACTAAATTTGAAATTAAAATTTTTCATCCAATCGTCACAATTATTTATTAAATAATGATTTTCAGGATAGTAACAGGTATGCGTTTCGTGAATATATCGAATGTCATATACATTGACATTCAACAAGGAAAATTAGAGGAATTTGGCTTTGTTAATTCGTCAACAGTAGAGTGGAGGCCACAAAGTGAAATTGCTAATGAACCTGTTAATTCATCACCACGTAAGCCAATATCATTATCTTATCACAAGAAGCGAGTGCATCTTGACACGATTCTTGCTGAACCAAGTGAAGTTATTATTGGTACGTATCCTGTGGTTTATTCATGATAGTATCAGCACTAAATTGAAATAATTTCGAAATGTTCGAGTATTTGGTGAATATCTTAGGAAATAATGGATTTAGGATACTTTATAAAAATACATTATTTGTAGATAATTTTTGAGATATTTTCAAAAAAATCATCAAACGTAGTTTTCATGAGATAATTCAATGGTAAAGAGATGAAATGGGATAAGTCCATTAATCTTGTTATTCATTTTTCTTATATCCCAGAAACTAAATGAGATAATTAGATTTTTGGAGATTCCTTCTTGTATCATTAGTTTTCCTCAAATATTCAGAGAAATAAGCCAGACTGAGCGATTTTGCCCTTATTATTTTTTCTATCTCTTCACAATTCTTAACAAAAAGGTATGAAAAACGATTCTGACAAAATCGATCTTTCTCGCTAAGTTTCCAAGATATTTCAAAAGAACTAGTGACACAAAATGAAGTCAAATTTGTCTATGGAAAAGAACAACTATTATGCTTTATTGATTATATTTTAGGCGTATTCAATTTTCATTTCCTAAATATTTGCAAAAATCGTCTAAAAAATTAATAATTATGTGAATGCTTCAATTTAGGGGCTTCTTTCGAGTGGGATCCAGAGGAAAAGGGCATAATGGTGTCTGCCCTTGTGTCAGAATACTCATTTCCAACTGGTGAATTGAGGCAAAACAGAATGAGATCAGTTTCGAATACTCAGGCAAAGTACGCTGCAATATTACATTCTTATTATTATCATCGAGTTTCCCTTGATCTTCATAAAAAAAATTATTATCTCTTATATCCAACTAGCGAATGAACCACTCACTCAAATATGAATGTTAATTTTCAGGACTGAACTAAAACTAGAGCATCCACATATGCCTGAATTATGCCCGAAGAATATACCAATAACAGAGAAGAATAAATTTGTTAATTTCCAAACAACTGATTGGCTTAAAGATGCTGCACAAACAACAATTCCTTATCTCGATATACAAGAAGTTGTAACAAGTCCACCAACATTATTGCGTGGAATTGGTTTGACTTATAGAAAAGCACCTGATTGCGGTGGTTACATCAGTCCTGAACTCTATACTCACGATACGGCTAACTGGATATATTACAATTCACCAGAGCAATTAATAAGTTAATAAGTTGATAAATGAAGAAATAAAGCACAAGATTTTAACAATTTTAAAAGAGCCTGTTGGGATGATTGTGATAATTTTAAAAAATTATAGATCAAATTTGAGTAAATAAATGCTTTTTCGCTCAAATTTCTTGAGTTTTCTGTTTTAATTCTCATCTTTTCATTTCAATCTATTTGTCATAAAAAATTTCGGTCGATTTTCGTTGATCTTCTGTGAAGAATAACACGGAAGTTAAGCGAGATAGCCTGATTTCACCTGAATCCTCTTTTATAGAGGATTTCGAGAGTTGTAAAAGAAGGTCTCTCCAAAAATTCCACTATTTCGCTTAGTTACAGAAAATAATAAATCGAATTTGAGTAAATAAATGCTTTTTTTTCTCAAATTTCTTACGTCTTCATTTTTATTTTTCTATTTCAATCCATTTGTCACCAAAAATTTTAACCGATTTTATCTGATCTCTTTTGAAGAATATCCCGGAAACTAAGCGAGATAGCGCACTTTAGGTGAAATCCTTTTTTTCTCGAAAACTTTGAGAGTTATCAAAAATGTTTCTAGAAAAATTTCATCATCAGTAATACATTCGTGATTGAGCAACATTATAAATTTTTAAATTCATAACCAGATGTTAATAACGATAATAAAAAAAACTCCAATATCAGTTAATAGTTTACCAAAAATTATCAAATTAAACATTCTCAGAAAAATATTGATAGGAAAATACGCCAGCAATAAATATCCAAGAAATATACAAAGATGGCTTTTTATGGAATAGTCTCTTTTATCAATAATCCCTATTATGGAATAGTCTCTTTCATCAATAAATAATTTGAACACATTTCAGGCAAAGATTTCCAGAAATTTGTAGAAATTACTATGAAAGACCGATGATAAATCTAAACTCTAGCGAACGGAACATTCAGAATATCAGATTGAATAGCTCTGCTTCTCAAATTTTTATATGATGCACGTAGTTGAAGGTCGTTTCCGAAAAGACCTACATGACCAAGTTTCACTGCCTTGAAGATAAGACAGGCCACAAAAAGAAGTCTACGATCAGTAACTGTAAACCAGCCAAGGCAACGCCTTTCATCAGAGATTCGATCATATCGATGACGACCTGTGATAAAACGAACACAGGCATTCAGAGCACGTTGCAGCCTGATATTATTGTGCTCCGAAATATCAGTTAGAACAGCACAACACTCGTCCAAAATTGGAAGAATGAGAGCAGCTACCATACGTCCCCTCAGATCCTCGTTGAATAAATCACCATTTGCCCTGTTAATTAACACGATTTTGAAAATATCTCTGAAACCATTGAATCTACATAAATTTCCCAAGAGTCCATTTTTATAATCCATAAAATTCAACACAAAAAATGTCTCTTCACATTTTCTCCTGAACCCATTGACTGCGAAAATATTCTAAAAATAATCTGCATGATTCCTCAAATTATCTCTTTCCACCAGTTTACCTCCTTTCCATCACTCCTAAATTAAAAAAAAATGAATTATTCATCAAAAGTACATGATCAAAACTTTGTTTACTTGATTCAAAAGTAAACAAATCCATAAAAAAAAAAATTAACAAAAAAAACAATGAATTCCGCAGTAACTCACGTGTTCATCGTGTTATTTTTCTTCAAAAACTCAATACCAAAACCAACACAAACGTCAGAGCACACGTGTTTGCACTACATATTACCTCGTTTATCAATGTGTATACATATACCATCCAAGTATGTGCAAGTATGAGTGAGAATGAAAATAAAATTCACCCTTCTGCCGTTTCAATGTCGACAGTGGCGCCAATAGGCCTCAACTAATCCGCCATAGAGCCTTGATAGAGAACCTGAGGAAGTCTGTCGTCACTTTCGCGTTACTCGATGTTCCTCGGGTGAGTAAAAAGTATTTGAACAAACAATTAAAAAAGAAAATTCTATTATTAATATGAAAATAAAAGAGAAAATTATTGTACATGCTCTGTGTATTTTTTAAATCAATAATTCAATGATAAATGAGCTGGTTGGCTCCTGGTGATCGTCTTGATAGCCTCCCCCACTACATTAATATGCCGCACGCGCAGGCCGACACTATTTTATTGTTTGTTACTCAGTCAAAAATAACATTCGATTAAATTTTTTTTTTTTTTGCAAAAAAAAAAAGAGATTACTTGATACATTACATGAACTCGGCTCATTATTACATCGGAAATATCGACTCAAATAATTATTGGAGCTCTGAAATCATGTTTTTACTTCAAGAATTGATCTCCAAATATTTGCACCTCATTAAATAAATTATCCGTTATTTGACTTTGTTGATATTATTTTTTTTTCAATTGGACAATTCTCACGATAGGTCCAGTGACATTGATCCGGGGGTGGCCAGTCAACAGGATCAACAGATGGCGAAATCAACATCAAATTGCCATCGTCAACCTGCCACATCCAAAACGAAACAATAGAAATTTTTTCGAAAAATCAGTTCTTTTTATGAAGAGAGAGGGAGGGAGAGAGAGAGAGCTGAGGATTTTTATTGAGAAAGGTGGAATAAACACAATCAGCCGGAATGAGTAGTAACAGTATTGGTGTTGCTGATTTCTTTGACATGCTCGAGTCCAACAAGTTGAGTGATGTTGAGGAAATCAAAAAAGTCTTTCATGATCATTTTTTATCCAGTGAGTTCTCTATTTATTTTAATCAAAAATTTCGTTTTAAATAATACCAAAAAAATAGAAATTATGTCAGAGAAATTCTATTTTTGGGAAAAACTACAATTTTTTAAATTTAACAGAAAAGGGTTTTCCAGTACTGGGATAAGCAGACATCTGACAATTTTTAATTTTTTTTTCTTAACAAAAAAAAAAACAATTAAATGTGAAAAATTTTCAAAAACTATAATTTCAAATTTTTTTGTAATTTATGTGATTAAAAAAAAATTCAATGTTTTCAAATGTATGCTAATTCCGTTATCCTAGTATTCTACCCTATGAACTCTAAAAAAAACTCTTTGCCATAAATAAATTAGTAATTACCATAATTTTTTTTTTCAACAGCAAAAGATAACTGGTTGGTAAATGGACTATTTGATTACTACCTCTCAACAAATTCACTACGTACAATTGAAGTACTTGCTGGTGTACGTGAGCCACACGATAAACATCTGTTGGATCGTTTAACGGAAACATTGTCAAAGCCAAATGGCACTAACCAACGTGTTCAAGTGCTAACAGTTCTCGGCCATGTTGCAAGAAGGCAGCCGACATGGTTATACAAATTGGCTAATCATCCATTGTTCCGAGAGCTGCTGAGGCTTCTAAAAGTAGATTCTGATGCATTATCATTGATGAGTGGTTTACTACTGCTAGTAACATTATTACCAATGTTGCCAGCAGCACTTGGTCCATATCTACAAGATATATTTGATGTATTTGGACGTTTAGCATTCCATCATCACAAACAATCCTTGAATATGTCAACAACATGTGGCAATATAAATACAAGCATGGATAAAGATCAGCTCTATTTGCTGCACTTACAAGTTGGATTGTACAGTTTATTCCATCGTTTATATGCAATGTATCCTTGTAATTTTATAGCATATTTAAAATCACAGTACTCACTGAGAGAACAGGAGTCTGTTTTTAAATATACAATTAAGCCAATGTTAGATTCAGTAAGATTACATCCATTACTGGTAACAGCATCAAAAGACGTGGAAACAAATGCAGCAAGATGGAAAAAAATGGAGCATCACGATGTCGTTGCTGAATGCGGTAGATTTGCATTGGATAGAAGCCGCGAGGAGATATTAGCACCAATTAATTTACGTGCAACACCGATACCTGATCATTTGTGTCCATATACTCCAGTAAGTGTTGCTGAAGGCTTGTCTGGAACTTGCATAACGAATGGCGATGATGATACATTCTGGTCACCAAGTATGGCAATACCACCGCACAGTCCACCACCCATTCAGCCAAGTAGCCACGAGGTACGTTCAACACCATCAACACCTAATAATAATCGTAGTAGTTCATCACCACCAGAGGCAGCTGTTGAGGCTACACCAGAGACAACACCAGTCAAAGATATACGTCAAGTATCAACGAGACAGCCTCCATTGGCATCAGCTGCTGTACGTGCACTTGGAGCTTTTGGCAATGGAAGTGTAACTGGATCATCGAGACCATCAACACCAACACTTGTCAATGCTAATTCATCCGCATTTTCGGGAGTTGGTGGCAGTGGCGATGGGAGTATATTGACACAGAAAATTAATAGACTTGTTTCGGAGCGGCAGGGTGCTCTTCAGGCACAAAGGTCATTCAATTTTGATGGAGTACCGAGGATATTTGAGAGTGCAAGCCAAAATGGAAAAACTGACAGTTGGAATGAGGATCAAGAGGTTTGTTTTGTTTGAGAAATTTTTGGACGTGTCCTCTTTTTTTTTTAATTTTTATGAAAATTAATCAATTAATTTTGTCGTTTCAGGTTGTGGAAATTGTCAATTCACAAACCAGTAGATCTCTCAGATTTGTGGAACGTCAGGACAGTTACAATGAGGATAAATCACGTGGTGCACGTGTTGATTTGTCGAGAAAAGTTAGAAGACTGAGATTCCATTCACAGTGTCAGCCACAGCTACAGTGTCCAACTGCTTATCCACCTGGTAAAGTGAGGAGATCAAAGTCATGTCCAGATATTAAGAGTTTGAAAAAATTTTCAACAGTAATAGGAGAATTTAAGAGTATTGTTGGTCCAAGGAATACTGATGATTGTGCTACTCAAACATTTGATTTAATTCCATATGAAAATTTGCTGTTTGGCTTGTTGGAGCAGAGGAATAATGAACAACAGACGTCTAGGCAAAATTCAGATTCACGATTATCACCAAATTCCGTGCTTGATCGTTATATTGAATCATGTTCACGTTTGAGCTCATCAAATATTGATAAAAAACAGAATCAGAAGTACAGAAAAAAAATTGGAGATGATGAATCATTTGATGATATTACTGATGAGTATGGAATTGATAATCAGCATCTTCAATTAATGCAAATGCAATTGTTATTTGAGAGACAGAGGAGAGAGATACATGCTGAAAGAAATAGAAGATTATTGGGTAAATTGAGGGATTCCAGAGCACTTGAGGAACACAATACAGCATTGACTGATCGTTTGCGTATGGCTGAGAGTGAAGTTGAAGGTTTGAAAAATGAAATTGAACGTAATAAGAAAGAAAGTAGAACGGCAGATGATAAATATGCTGAGGCACTCAATCATTGGCAATCAAAGTGTGTTGATGAGCAGAATCAAAATCGACTGCTGAGAGAAAAACTTGAGGCTCTTGAATTAGAATTGAAGAACGAAAGAAAAAGATTGTTAGATTCTGAACAACAGACAAAATCAGCTGAGGCCCTATTCTTTGATACTGCACATCAACTCAAGTGTGCATTGAAGGCTGCTAATCGTGGCGAGGAACTCAAGAGAACGCTTGATCATGTACAGAAGAGATTTTTGCTACTAGGAGAGGTAGAATATATATATATATTTTTTTTCATATCCACTGCTTTCCTTTTTAAAGGATGTCTCGAGAGCTGGCAGAAATCGGCAGAATTTTTGTGGAAAGTTTTTCTGTAGATGAAAATGAGAGCTACAGAAATTCAATATCCCGCTCATTTTTCGAAATATTCTTAGGAAATAAACAGGAAATTTACATTCCTGTAAATGATGAAAATTTTTTTTTGTTGATATTGGCTTTTCGAGACTGAGTTAATTCCTCGGAATTTATAACAAATGGACAAATGTCTTTGGGAATTCTTGACTAAGGTTTTCATTGAAATTCCGTCATCCTCGTTAATTTTCGAGACATTTCGTGGAAATTTATGTAAAAGCCAAGATTCATTCAATGATTTTCGGAGTTAATTAATCAATTTAATGTGCAGGCTCAAACAAAACTTCAAGAGCGTTCTTCAGGACCAGTTCCAATGTCTCGGCAGGAAGCAGCGCAGATCCAAAGAGCATACACCGAAGAATTATCGAGTAATTATAAAAGAATATTTTTTTAAATTAAAAAACAGTACTAAATTTACATTAATGGAGTTATGGAAAAGAAACTTCAAAAATTACATGAAAAAAAGTCGAATAAACAAAAACTATGGAGATTTCATTACAATCGATTCCATTTCATCATCAATTCTTTTATAATGTCTCGGAAACTATGCGAGATCGAGCAATTTCGCCCAAATCTTCTTATGTATCTCTTGAAATCTTCTACAGAAAGGATCACGGCAAAATGTTTCTATCTCGCTCGAGCTCCAAGATATAAAAAAAAACTGGTGACAAAATAAGATCAAAAAAATCTTTTCTTCATCTATAAAAAATGAAACAAATCGTTAAGACTTATTTCCTCACATAATTAAAATTTCTCTAATACACAAATCCCTGCTAATTGTCCATCTCTATTTTAAAAATAGAATTTTCTTATTTTCAGATTTGAAACGTCAGTTAGATTCCCGAATAACACTGATTGAGGCACTGAGAGTACGTTTAGTGGAATTAGAGAATCGTGAAGCACGTACAGAGTCCCAACTAGTGGAGCAGCAACGTTTACTGCAAGAGGCTAAAGAAAGGAATGAAGCTGAATTAAGATCAGTTGAGTCGAAATACAAGGCTCAAGTTGAAATTAATCTACTTCTTGAGAGCCGTATTCTGGAGTTGCATGGATATCTGGATTTCGCAACGAGTGGCAATGTCTCTTCGGCTGTTAATTTAGCATCATCAGCATCACCAAAAGAGAGATCACCGCCATTATCAGGAAGTTTAGCATCATCGAGTGAAGGGAGCTTGGCATTTCATTCTGGTACTGGTATCATAAGTGATTGCTGTGATTCAGCTGGTGAAATAGCTAATCTACAGGCAATTGTTGAACCAGCACCATCAACATCAAGTCAAGCGACTACACCATCCCGTTCAAGTCAGCGGCAAGTACCAAAACGAGACTAAATTTATTAAAATAATAACAATAATAATAATGATATAATAGTGGAGCAGAACTAAGGAAAAAACATTGACGTTACGAATAAACTATGTTGAATTAATGAAGAATCAATGAATAAATGAATTTTTGAAATTTTAAAAAATACATTCTCGTCATTTTTAAGAAAAATTTCGTAATTGATAAATTATTTCGTTTAATTATAAATATGTAAAGTTTATTTATCCCACAATTATTCATATATAATTACAGATTAGTAATCAAATTTGTTCACACAATTGATTTTTTTTCGCTCATATAAAAAAAGCTTTATTTCTCACACTATTTGGAGAAAAAAAAACAAAAATTATTTGGACAATTCCTTACAATTCGTTTTAATACTGGGCAGCTAAGTATACTTTTGTCTACATATCACACCGACGAGAATAATTGACGAATATGTGTGTTTCCTTTCATATGAAATGCACGTAATTCTAACTCTTCCAATTTTTAAATAAAAAAAAAAAATATTGAATTATAGTGTTGAAGAGGAAGAATTCTTTTTAGTATAATGCAATGAACTTCAAGGAACATAAAAAATTGAATTTTCCAATGTTTCTCAATCGATGGAAAAACAATTCACAAATTATTTCTATTTACTTATTAATAAATTAAGATAAAGCACCATTTAGTCTCAATCTCCAGGCTCTTGTTCATTGTTCTTGAATGAAAAATAAAAAAATAACTTCAATAAGTCTGAAGTTCCTGGCTCATGGTCATGTTAATAGCCTCACTTGGTGTTGCATAACTCGCCAGGTCTAGAAATTAATGTTTTATCAGTACAAATAGACAAATATTGAAGATTTCTAGCAGTGAAGTTGCAAAACAAGATAAATCTGAGAATTGCATTTCAAATAATTTGTAAATATGTCGAAAAATCATTGAGTTTAAAGAAATTTTCCAAGACATCTTTTTTGTAGAGAATTAAATTTTAGAAAAAATAATAATTAATGGTAAAATCCCCAAAATTCTGCTGGCTGACGAGATCTTCAAGAAAATAACTCAAAATATTAGCGCATTACTTCACTGCTGATTCAATCTATAATTTAATAAGTGTATTGAACTAATGACATATAATTCACCATAGAAAAAAAAATCGTGCACTCTTATTATTTAAGAACAGTGTCGACTGATGACTGTCTTGTTAATAAATTCCACCACTTACGACTGTGACCCTGATGCAGTGGATAAGCTTTGGCTTTTCGTAACAGTAATTGAAGGATCCAGTACACGGTGAGCCATACTAATGCTCCAATCGAAAATATCCGGAAGCATACAACTCCACCATAAGAATCCATTAACCAGCCACATAATAAACTACCTGATGAGACACCTAGAATCAATTAAAATCATATTTTACAATAAACTATCATAAAAACACTTCGATAAAGAAAGTGATCCGTTAATAATTGTTTAAAAAATTTCAAGTGCATCTTGATTTCAGTCACTTGCCTATGCCCTCAAAAATAGCACCAACGAAGCCCTGCATCGTTGCTCGTGTACCAGATGGTGCAATTTTATCACCATACGATACCATTGTTGGCCAGCAAAGCCCCAAAGTTGGGCCATGGAGTACTTCAATTATCAGAAACAGCCATAAATTTTTCACGAGGCTGTACGCCATGAATCTGAAAGACAGGAGTAATTAATGAACAACTAATAGATGCTAGAAAAACTTGAAGAATAAAATTTTCAAGTAACAGAAAAAAATTAAAAGGAAAGAAAGACTGGGACTAGAAGTATTTCAAATGAACAGTAAATCCACCCATTTGAACCCTTCTATTATTAAATTACCTCGCAGCATAAATAAGCAGAACTAAACTCATGACATTGATGTGTCCAAGTTTCTTGAGTACTCTTCCAGACAAAAAATTAAATGGCAATTCACCCAAGAAGCATTGGACACCAGTGAGTAGTCCCTGAATTGTCTTGAGCCAGACTTGATTTTCTCCAGTCGCGAGATCTTCTGTATAGAAGAGAAGAAAATTCCAAACTACACCAGTACACATTCCTGCACCAATACACCAGAATGCAAATACTAGAACTCTTCCTTCTCTGGCAACTGCACTCAATTCCCATAGCACAGATGGATCATTTTCCGTGTAATCCATAGGTTTTTTCTTCAGTGTGGCTGATACGATCATATCAAATAACATTGCAATCAGCATTATATAGAATATACATGTATAGTCTTTGTTAACATTTCCACGACTCAGTACATCGACTAGATAACCAGTGCTTATGCAGAATATACCAAATCCAATGCTCGACCACATTCTCTGCTTCCCATATTCTTTCTGTCTTCCATCACCTTTAAATAATTCATTAAAAAACTTATTAATTGCATTGATTGTAATACCAGTTAATTTCAGTGTTTATAATTCTTATAACTATTTTTTAGGGGAAATTGATATCTACAGCGATCCTAGAGAAAATGATACTGGAAACAGACATCTGATAATTTTTTTTTCTAACAAATAGATTATTAAAAAAAAAATAAGTACATGTAGAAAATTCAGAAAACTATGAGTGCAAATTTTCAAAATATTTTCTCCATGGAAATTTATTGGTTTGAAAAAATCTGCAAAATTATCAGACGTGTGCTCATTTCATTATTATTCAGAGTGGTTCGATGTAAGCCATTCCCTTTTTTTTATGTTCGAATTAATTCAGTAGTAAAAACGTCGAATAAGATAAATCAATTATTTTTAACAATGATTTTCCAAAAATATGTCGGAAATGAGCGAAATAGCACGATTTTTCCCAGTCCTTTTTTGTGGAGAATTTCATGAGTTCCAAAATGATCCCTACAGAAATTCTGCTATCTCGCTTAAGTTCCTAGAGATTCTTCAGAAAGATTATTTGCAAAAAGAAGGGACTTATTCTGCTGTTTTATCTCTTAGCTGCAGAATTCCATCTAATTCATAATAAAAATTGCATTGACTTTCTAATGATTCTAGAATGGCTCTAGATGTTATTTTCTAAATATTCAACAAATTACCTAGCAGATCAAAGCAAATTGCATCAGCGATGCTGACGACAACAGCCATTCCAATCCAACTGATAATAGCAGCCCACAGAAATAGATGAAACTGATAAGTTGATGTCTGATAATTGGCATATTCTCCACGTGCTTCAGCGAGAAGTGACCTCATTTCTGGTACATTTGGACAATTTGCAATACAAGAAGTACGTGCATATTTCTCGCAGAATGGTGAAATAATCATATCATCAGTGAATGTAGCATTTCTCAGTCTTATATTAACGCAATTTTTCAATTGTAAATCATCATTTAAATTGAATATTGCTGTGAAATTAAATTTTTCATCAATTAATGTTCCATCATGGGCATCAAAACAATATTTTGCAACTTTCCACTCGTGACAGAGTTCCTCGCGAATTCTTTCTGTTTTTTCACACAATAATTCGCAATGGCTTCTTGTTTCTTTTGTATCAATGACTTTTTTTAATGTCTCCTGAGTGAATCCATTTGTGGAACATACTTCCAAGTAGGTAGCTGCTTTATCACATGTCATTGAGACATTTGTATTCTCTTGTTTCTCAATTTCTGAGATGAAGTGTATTGAAAAAAATGCAATTGCTAGTATGGCTTGAAATAGAAGAAAAAAAAATTTGTGAAGACGAAATCGATCAGCTAAACCTCCAAACAGTGGCTTGGCTACGAGTCCTGATATTGGTAGAATCGTGTATATTGATCCCACGAGGATACCAGAGAAACCAAGTTGTTTTGCTATCGTTGGGAGAAACTGCACTAATGGTCCAGTTGCTACAACAAATAAAAAGAAATAAAAATTACTGGACGTTATTAATTTTTTTATAATATCTCGAATACTGCAGGAAGCAGCAAAAATTTTCTGGACATCTTTTTTGTTGGAAAAAGTCAGAGCTACAAAAAAGTTTCCGTGAAAATTTCTTCATGTCTCACGGATTCGAAGATAAGTAATAAAAACTTGGTAACCACGTGAGAAAACAAGTAAGAATGCCATTTTACTTGTGATCGATTTTTTTCGGAATTTCTTGAGAATCAATGGAGATAGAAGAACGTTTTGTGGGAAATTTTCAGAGTTACAAAAAAGATTATCACAAAAATTACCACATTTACCATATTTTCAGTGATAATCTTCAAAAACTGATGAACGAAGAGAACTGATTAATGTTTTTTACCTCATTCTATCATCGAACGTCTCTCGTGTTTTCAAAATTCCTACCTGCACTGTACAGAAAGTAGTGAGCCTTGATGGGCACCAAATCCTTATTAATATTCTCGAGCATTTTCACTTAATGTACAAACTTTACAAGTTGAGATCAGAACCTAAAAAATAAAGGAAAAAAGCAATAAAAAGATATGATCATGAGTTTGTTAATGATTTTATACTTTTATTTTTTTATTTATTTTTTGAAGATAGCAGAGCTTAACCTTTGCCCATCGCATGATACAATAAATAGCTAAGATGAGTCTATTCTACTAAGCACTTTTTTTATTTCCCAAAAATTCTTAATGCAATTTTTTCAAAAAATTGAGCGGAAAATCCGCCCCCTTCTTGCAACAGTGCAATTTTATCAGTCAGTGAATGATATATGTCTCTCCGAATATTTAATTAATTCCATGAAATCATTATCAATAAAATTTAATTCAATGTAATTAGTGATTTAATGAAGAATTACTCACCTCCTCGCGTGAGATCAATTTTTTAAAATAATTATCGCTGATAATAAATAATTAAATCAATTTAATGAGATGAAATTATTTGAAATCATGATTGTTTAAATTTTATTTAGTTTCATCGGTTCGCGGGACTCAATAACTACAGCTGATCGTTGTGAGATTGCTCGTTGTGGAATGGTAATGTGAAACAAAATGCAAGAGGAGGGGGTGAAAAAAATAGATGGGAGGGAGAGAGCAGTGGAGAACGATGCTACTAGCACGAGAAGAAGATTTTAATTATCGACAGTAGTAAAGGTAAATTGTGAACAGACAAATTATTGCTTTTCAATGAGAGAGAAATCAATTTATTTTATTCACAATAGAATGCCTATTGTGACTAATGGAAATTTAAATAAAAATTGACTGAACTGAAATTCTTTGAGTCGTTTTGAATTTGGACATTCGTTACACTAGTTAAACTCGACCCGAATTATTGGACCAATAAAAATTTAATTCACGAGATCAATTGATCTGAGAATTGATTTCATTGTGATTTGTGAATTTTTATTGCCTCAACAGTTATTGTACTGGTAATTAAGAGATAAATGTTTCTTGACTATTTTTGGGAAGAGGTTGGAGGCTAATGGCTTTTGTAATTTTTTAGGCAAAATGGAAATGTTGGAAGATTTAAGGTAATCCTCGTGTTATCGGGCAAATAAGGCTGAAATTAATTTTAGAAAATAATTAAATTAACATTAAAACTCCATAAGCGAGGTTCAGTTTTAGTTTTGCTGCGAAAATTCATGATTATACACGTATTTTTTCCTTATATGACCTTGTATGTTTTTTGTTCGTCAGAATGTGCATTAATCTTTGAAATCATGAAAAATACATGTTTCCGCACATATAGCGATGATTAATTCAATTAGTTGCATGAAAATATCAAACGCGTCCATATCGGTATTTGGAACTGAGCGCGCAATTCTGATCAACCAATGAGAAATGGGGAATGAACGTAACAGTTTGACAGTATAACATTCGACGTGTATGAACTTTTTAGAATATTCAGGATGACTAAGGCCAGAGACTTTCGTCATTATTTCAGCCGATATAGTTGCTAGGCAACCGTTCGAATTTTTCGATAATTTTGATTGTAATCAAAAATTTGTGATTGTAGATCACATAAATATCAAAAAAGTGATTACCATAATCGCGAACGGTTTATGGGGGATCTTAAGGGATACGTCGAGTAGATCAAGTATCCGGGGAATTCGGGGGACTCCCACTTTCCCGGGAAATCCCTCTCTGAACTCTCCGAAATCCCCCTCTAATCTCACTAAAATTTCCTTCCAATTCCTCCTAAAATATTTATCGAAATTTACTTGATATTCCTGCCATTCATAATCAATCATTATTTTATAGACAGAGCCAAAAAGAGGAAGAAAACAATCAATAATGTAGGAATCATAAAATGTGTGAGTGTTTGAATGAATGAGTAACGCGTAGTTGAATGGGGAAAAATCGGGGGAAACTAAGGAACAATTAAGTAGCGTCAGGTATAGTGAGGGAAAAACCCAATAATTGAGGGAAAGGCCCAGCAACGAGGGGAAAGTCCCAGAGTAATAAAACAAGGGACAGCTTGGGCCTGAAGGGTCAGGAATTGGCAAACACGCGTGGGGAAAATTAGAGAGAGAAAATGGGGAGAAAGGACGCCAGTAAAAGACGCGAAGGAAAGAAAGAAGGGAAGGGGAATTTACCTAGAGGGATATTTAAGGGCGATCAGGTATGAATGAAGAATAGTAGTTACTCTAAGGACGTTCAGAGCAGTGGGTTGTTCATAGAAGAGTACGTTTAGTTTTAATCGAGTATGACAATAGAAACATTATAACATTATAACCCTGTACATAATTAATGAAGAAACATCACTGATAATCTGACTGGTCATTTCGATCCCTATAATAATTATGATTTTTAATCAATGATATGTGTCAAAAGTATTCAAAAAAAGTTGCATGGTTGCCTAGCAACTGTACAAACCGAATAACAAATAAAGTCACCGGCCTTAAAGATGACCATGACATTTTTACTATATTGCATCCTACGTAACAATATTTAATCGTATTATGAGAACGAAAGTTTGTACAATGGAATTCTTATTGGTGGAGATTTTGATGAAGTTGTTGATAAATCATTTATTTTCTGACTGCTTAGCTTCATATATAACAATGTTCCCTATTACATGATTGACTGGCTCATCTGCTTTCACTTGTAAAATCACGTAAGATTCACCAACAGAATGCATGTGAAAGCGCAGGAAAAATGCTATCAGCATAGGTGAGAAACAGTCAAATTTTTGAACATTTCCACCTCCGATTAGATACTAGCCCATACATAAAAAATTGAAATTTTGAATATACCTACGAATTGATACGCGTTAAAGAGGATTTGATACGGAAGAATTAACGTTTGATCGGTAATAGTTTTTTTTAATTAATTGTTTGAAAATCCTGAATTTTTAATGAAAATTTTGGCCCCACAATTTTCAGAAATGGATGAGAAAATTGAAAAAACTGATTTCAATAGGGGAGTGTTTGAGAGTTATTGATAGATAACAATCACCCCGAGTCAAACAGCCAATTAATTAATAAAAATACTAAGATTCGCATTCCCCATTCCTATACCAGCCCAACCATAGAGCGCTGTGTATAGTCAAGTGCTTTGGCGCCATATTGCTATATTCAAAATCAGCTGGGCTCAAGCAGGAGCAATGAATTCCAGACAGTGCTCAGTATTTTTATAAAAATATTTGAATGGGAAATAGGGATGATATCTAACCGGGAATTAGAAATGGCTTTGGAAATGCAAAACGAATGAGGCACCCCCTACTTTCCCGGTGATAAATTCAATATTCAAGTACAGGGAGCAGTTTGAGTTGTCACTTTTGATGTTCAGAGCCATAATCCTATGATTAACTCTCCTTGGACTCTATTCTACAGATCCCATGGAAAAAACACAAGTGACAACAGAAGTGACAACTCGGACTGCTCCCTGTACTTGAATAATGAATTTATCACCGGGAAAACGGGGCTGCCCCATGTGTGTTGCACTTCCCAAAACATTCCTATATTGAAATCGATGTGAAATGTCTATTTCTTCGACGGGATCTGTAGAATAGGGTCCAAGGAAGGTTGATTATGGGACTTTAGCTCTAAGAATCAAAAGTGACAACTCAGACTGCTCCCTGTACTTGAATATTGGATTCATCACCGGGAAAACGGGGCTGCCCCATGTGTTTTGCACTTCCCAAGCCATTCCCACATTGAAATCGATGTGAAATGTCGATTTCTTCGACGGGATCTGTAGAATAGGGTCCAAGGAAGCTTAATCATGGGACTTTAGCTCTAAGAATCAAAAGTGACAACTCAGACTGCTCCCTGTACTTGAATATTGGATTCATCACCGGGAAAACGGGGCTGCCCCATGTGTTTTGCACTTCCCAAGCCATTCCTATATTGAAATCGATGTGAAATGTCTATTTCTTCGACGGGATCTGTAGAATAGGGTCCAAGGAAGCTTAATCATGGGACTTTAGCTCTAAGAATCAAAAGTGACAACTCAGACTGCTCCCTGTACTTGAATATTGAATTTATCACCGGGAAAACGGGCCTGCCCCATGTGTTTTGCACTTCCCAAAACATTCCTGTATTGAAATCGATGTGAAATGTCTATTTCTTCGACGGGATCTGGAGAATAGGGCCCAAGGAAGGTTAATTATGGGACTTTAGCTCTAAGAATCAAAAGTGACAACTCAGACTGCTCCCTGTACTTGAATATTGGATTCATCACCGGGAAAACGGGGCTGCCCCATGTGTTTTGCACTTCCCAAGCCATTCCTATATTGAAATCGATGTGAAATGTCTATTTCTTCGACGGGATCTGTAGAATAGGGTCCAAGGAAGCTTAATTATGGGACTTTAGCTCTAAGAATCAAAAGTGACAACTCAGACTGCTCCCTGTACTTGAATATTGAATTTATCACCGGGAAAACGGGGCTGCCCCATGTGTTTTGCACTTCCCAAAACATTCCTGTATTGAAATCGATGTGAAATGTCTATTTCTTCGACGGGATCTGGAGAATAGGGCCCAAGGAAGGTTAATTATGGGACTTTAGCTCTAAGAATCAAAAGTGACAACTCAGACTGCTCCCTGTACTTGAATATTGGATTCATCACCGGGAAAACGGGGCTGCCCCATGTGTTTTGCACTTCTTAAGCCATTCCTATATTAAAATCGATGTGAAATGTCGATTTCTTCGACGGGATCTGTAGAATAGGGTCCAAGGAAGCTTAATCATGGGACTTTAGCTCTAAGAATCAAAAGTGACAACTCAGACTGCTCCCTGTACTTGAATATTGGATTCATCACCGGGAAAACGGGGCTGCCCCATGTGTTTTGCACTTCCCAAGCCATTCCTATGTGGAAATCGATGTGAAATGTCGATTTCTTCGACGGGATCTGTAGAATAGGGTCCAAGGAAGCTTGATCATGGGACTTTAGCTCTAAGAATCAAAAGTGACAACTCAGACTGCTCCCAGTACTTGAATATTGGATTCGTCACCGGGAAAACGGGGCTGCCCCATGTGTTTTGCACTTCCCAAGCCATTCCCATATTGAAATCGATGTGAAATGGCGATTTCTTCGACGGGATCTGTAGAATAGGGTCCAAGGAAGCTTAATCATGGGACTTTAGCTCTAAGAATCAAAAGTGACAACTCAGACTGCTCCCTGTACTTGAATATTGGATTCATCACCGGGAAAACGGGGCTGCCCCATGTGTTTTGCACTTCTTAAGCCATTCCTATATTGAAATCGATGTGAAATGTCGATTTCTTCGACGGGATCTGTAGAATAGGTTCCAAGGAAGCTTCATCATGGGACTTTAGCTCTAAGAATCAAAAGTGACAACTCAGACTGTTCCCTGTACTTGAATATTGAATTTATCACCGGGAAAACGGGGCTGCCCCATGTGTTTTGCACTTCCCAAGCCATTCCCATATTGAAATCGATGTGAAATGTCGATTTCTTCGACGGGATCTGTAGAATAGGGTCCAAGGAAGCTTAATCATGGGACTTTAGCTCTAAGAATCAAAAGTGACAACTTAGACTGCTCCCTGTACTTGAATATTGGATTCATCACCGGGAAAACGGGGCTGCCCCATGTGTTTTGCACTTCTTAAGCCATTCCTATATTGAAATCGATGTGAAATGTCGATTTCTTCGACGGGATCTGTAGAATAGGGTCCAAGGAAGCTTAATCATGGGACTTTAGCTCTAAGAATCAAAAGTGACAACTTAGACTGCTCCCTGTACTTGAATATTGGATTCATCACCGGGAAAACGGGGCTGCCCCATGTGTTTTGCACTTCCCAAGCCATTCCTATATTGAAATCGATGTGAAATGTCGATTTCTTCGACGGGATCTGTAGAATAGGGTCCAAGGAAGCTTAATCATGGGACTTCAGCTCTAAGAATCAAAAGTGACAACTCAGACTGCTCCCTGTACTTGAATATTGGATTCATCACCGGGAAAACGGGGCTGCCCCATGTGTTTTGCACTTCCCAAGCCATTCCTATGTGGAAATCGATGTGAAATGTCGATTTCTTCGACGGGATCTGTAGAATAGGGTCCAAGGAAGCTTGATCATGGGACTTTAGCTCTAAGAATCAAAAGTGACAACTCAGACTGCTCCCAGTACTTGAATATTGGATTCATCACCGGGAAAACGGGGCTGCCCCATGTGTTTTGCACTTCCCAAGCCATTCCCATATTGAAATCGATGTGAAATGTCTATTTCTTCGACGGGATCTGTAAAATAGGGTCCAAGGAAGGTTAATCATGGGACTTTAGCTCTAAGAATCAAAAGTGACAACTCAGACTGCTCCCTGTACTTGAATATTGGATTCATCACCGGGAAAACGGGGCTGCCCCATGTGTTTTGCACTTCTTAAGCCATTCCTATATTGAAATCGATGTGAAATGTCGATTTCTTCGACGGGATCTGTAGAATAGGGTCCAAGGAAGCTTAATCATGGGACTTTAGCTCTAAGAATCAAAAGTGACAACTCAGACTGCTCCCTGTACTTGAATATTGGATTCATCACCGGGAAAACGGGGCTGCCCCATGTGTTTTGCACTTCCCAAGCCATTTCTATATTGAAATCGATGTGAAATGTCGATTTCTTCGACGGGATCTGTAGAATAGGGACCAAGGAAGCTTCATCATGGGACTTTAGCTCTAAGAATCAAAAGTGACAACTCAGACTGCTCCCTGTACTTGAATATTGGATTCATCACCGGGAAAACGGGGCTGCCCCATGTGTTTTGCACTTCCCAAGCCATTCCTATATTGAAATCGATGTGAAATGTCGATTTCTTCGACGGGATCTGTAGAATAGGGTCCAAGGAAAATTAATCATGGGACTTTAGCTCTAAGAATCGAAAGTGACAACTCAGACTGCTCCCTGTACTTGAATATTTGATTCATCACCGGGAAAACGGGGCTGCCCCATGTGTTTTGCACTTCCCAAGCCATTCCTATATTGAAATCGATGTGAAATGTCGATTTCTTCGACGGGATCTGTAGAATAGGGTCCAAGGAAAATTAATCATGGGACTTTAGCTCTAAGAATCGAAAGTGACAACTCAGACTGCTCCCTGTACTTGAATATTGGATTCATCACCGGGAAAACGGGGCTGCCCCATGTGTTTTGCACTTCCCAAGCCATTCTTATATTGAAATCGATGTGAAATCTCGATTTCTTTGACAGGATCTGTAGAATAGGGTCCAAGGAAGCTTCATCATGGGACTTTAGCTCTAAGAATCAAAAGTGACAACTCAGACTGCTCCCTGTACTTGAATATTGAATTTATCACCGGGAAAACGGGGCTGCCCCATGTGTTTTGCACTTCCCAAGCCATTCCTATATTGAAATCGATGTGAAATGTCGATTTCTTCGACGGGATCTGTAGAATAGGGTCCCAGGAAGCTTGATCATGGGACTTTAGCTCTAAGAATCAAAAGTGACAACTCAGACTGCTCCCAGTACTTGAATATTGGATTCATCACCGGGAAAACGGGGCTGCCCCATGTGTTTTGCACTTCCCAAGCCATTCCTATATTGAAATCGATGTGAAATGTCGATTTCTTCGACGGGATCTGTAGAATAGGGTCCAAGGAAGCTTAATCATGGGACTTTAGCTCTAAGAATCAAAAGTGACAACTCAGACTGCTCCCTGTACTTGAATATTGAATTTATCACCGGGAAAACGGGGCTGCCCCATGTGTTTTGCACTTCCCAAGCCATTCCTATATTGAAATCGATGTGAAATGTCGATTTCTTCGACGGGATCTGTAGAATAGGGTCCAAGGAAAATTAATCATGGGACTTTAGCTCTAAGAATCGAAAGTGACAACTCAGACTGCTCCCTGTACTTGAATATTGGATTCATCACCGGGAAAACGGGGCTGCCCCATGTGTTTTGCACTTCCCAAGCCATTCTTATATTGAAATCGATGTGAAATCTCGATTTCTTTGACGGGATCTGTAGAATAGGGTCCAAGGAAGCTTCATCATGGGACTTTAGCTCTAAGAATCAAAAGTGACAACTCAGACTGCTCCCTGTACTTGAATATTGAATTTATCACCGGGAAAACGGGGCTGCCCCATGTGTTTTGCACTTCCCAAGCCATTCCTATATTGAAATCGATGTGAAATGTCGATTTCTTCGACGGGATCTGTAGAATAGGGTCCAAGGAAGCTTCATCATGGGACTTTAGCTCTAAGAATCAAAAGTGACAACTCAGACTGCTCCCTGTACTTGAATATTGAATTTATCACCGGGAAAACGGGGCTGCCCCATGTGTTTTGCACTTCCCAAGCCATTCCTATATTGAAATCGATGTGAAATGTCGATTTCGTGGACGGGATCTGTAGAATAGGGTCCAAGGAAGCTTAATCATGGGACTTTAGCTCTAAGAATCAAAAGTGACAACTCAGACTGCTCCCTGTACTTGAATATTGGATTCATCACCGGGAAAACGGGGCTGCCCCATGTGTTTTGCACTTCCCAAGCCATTCCTATATTGAAATCGATGTGAAATGTCGATTTCTTCGACGGGATCTGTGGAATAGGGTCCAAGGAAGCTTAATCATGGGACTTTAGCTCTAAGAATCAAAAGTGACAACTCAGACTGCTCCCTGTACTTGAATATTGGATTCATCACCGGGAAAACGGGGCTGCCCCATGTGTTTTGCACTTCCCAAGCCATTCCTATATTGAAATCGATGTGAAATGTCGATTTCTTCGACGGGATCTGTAGAATAGGGTCCAAGGAAGCTTCATCATGGGACTTTAGCTCTAAGAATCAAAAGTGACAACTCAGACTGTTCCCTGTACTTGAATATTGGATTCATCACCGGGAAAACGGGGCTGCCCCATGTGTTTTGCACTTCCCAAGCCATTCCTATATTGAAATCGATGTGAAATGTCGATTTCTTCGACGGGATCTGTAGAATAGGTTCCAAGGAAGCTTCATCATGGGACTTTAGCTCTAAGAATCAAAAGTGACAACTCAGACTGTTCCCTGTACTTGAATATTGAATTTATCACCGGGAAAACGGGGCTGCCCCATGTGTTTTGCACTTCCCAAGCCATTCCCATATTGAAATCGATGTGAAATGTCGATTTCTTCGACGGGATCTGTAGAATAGGGTCCAAGGAAGCTTAATCATGGGACTTTAGCTCTAAGAATCAAAAGTGACAACTCAGACTGCTCCCTGTACTTGAATATTGGATTCATCACCGGGAAAACGGGGCTGCCCCATGTGTTTTGCACTTCCCAAGCCATTCCTATATTGAAATCGATGTGAAATGTCTATTTCTTCGACGGGATCTGTAGAATAGGGTCCAAGGAAAATTAATCATGGGACTTTAGCTCTAAGAATCAAAAGTGACAACTCAGACTGCTCCCTGTACTTGAATATTGAATTTATCACCGGGAAAACGGGGCTGCCCCATGTGTTTTGCACTTCCCAAGCCATTCCCATATTGAAATCGATGTGAAATGTCGATTTCTTCGACGGGATCTGTAGAATAGGGTCCAAGGAAGCTTAATCATGGGACTTTAGCTCTAAGAATCAAAAGTGACAACTCAGACCGCTCCCTGTACTTGAATATTGGATTCATCACCGGGAAAACGGAGCTGCCCCATGTGCTTTGCACTTCCCAAGCCATTCCTATATTGAAATCGATGTGAAATGTCTATTTCTTCGACGGGATCTGTAGAATAGGGTCCAAGGAAAATTAATCATGGGACTTTAGCTCTAAGAATCAAAAGTGACAACTCAGACTGCTCCCTGTACTTGAATATTGGATTCATCACCGGGAAAACGGGGCTGCCCCATGTGTTTTGCACTTCCCAAGCCATTCCTATATTGAAATCGATGTGAAATGTCGATTTCTTCGACGGGATCTGTAGAATAGGGTCCAAGGAAGCTTCATCATGGGACTTTAGCTCTAAGAATCAAAAGTGACAACTCAGACTGTTCCCTGTACTTGAATATTGAATTTATCACCGGGAAAACGGGGCTGCCCCATGTGTTTTGCACTTCCCAAGCCATTCCCATATTGAAATCGATGTGAAATGTCGATTTCTTCGACGGGATCTGTAGAATAGGGTCCAAGGAAGCTTAATCATGGGACTTTAGCTCTAAGAATCAAAAGTGACAACTCAGACTGCTCCCTGTACTTGAATATTGGATTCATCACCGGGAAAACGGGGCTGCCCCATGTGTTTTGCACTTCCCAAGCCATTCCTATATTGAAATCGATGTGAAATGTCGATTTCTTCGACGGGATCTGTAGAATAGGGTCCAAGGAAGCTTAATCATGGGACTTTAGCTCTAAGAATCAAAAGTGACAACTCAGACTGCTCCCTGTACTTGAATATTGAATTTATCACCGGGAAAACGGGGCTGCCCCATGTGTTTTGCACTTCCCAAGCCATTCCTATATTGAAATCGATGTGAAATGTCGATTTCTTCGACGGGATCTGTAGAATAGGGTCCAAGGAAGCTTCATCATGGGACTTTAGCTCTAAGAATCAAAAGTGACAACTCAGACTGTTCCCTGTACTTGAATATTGAATTTATCACCGGGAAAACGGGGCTGCCCCATGTGTTTTGCACTTCTCAAGCCATTCCCATATTGAAATCGATGTGAAATGTCGATTTCTTCGACGGGATCTGTAGAATAGGGTCCAAGGAAGCTTAATCATGGGACTTTAGCTCTAAGAATCAAAAGTGACAACTCAGACTGCTCCCTGTACTTGAATATTGGATTCATCACCGGGAAAACGGGGCTGCCCCATGTGTTTTGCACTTCCCAAGCCATTCCTATATTGAAATCGATGTGAAATGTCGAATTCTTCGACGGGATCTGTAGAATAGGGTCCAAGGAAGCTTAATCATGGGACTTTAGCTCTAAGAATCAAAAGTGACAACTCAGACTGCTCCCTGTACTTGAATATTGGATTCATCACCGGGAAAACGGGGCTGCCCCATGTGTTTTGCACTTCCCAAGCCATTCCTATATTGAAATCGATGTGAAATGTCGATTTCTTCGACGGGATCTGTAGAATAGGGTCCAAGGAAGCTTAATCATGGGACTTTAGCTCTAAGAATCAAAAGTGACAACTCAGACTGCTCCCTGTACTTGAATATTGGATTCATCACCGGGAAAACGGGGCTGCCCCATGTGTTTTGCACTTCCCAAGCCATTCCTATATTGAAATCGATGTGAAATGTCGATTTCTTCGACGGGATCTGTAGAATAGGGTCCAAGGAAGCTTCATCATGGGACTTTAGCTCTAAGAATCAAAAGTGACAACTCAGACTGTTCCCTGTACTTGAATATTGAATTTATCACCGGGAAAACGGGGCTGCCCCATGTGTTTTGCACTTCCCAAGCCATTCCCATATTGAAATCGATGTGAAATGTCGATTTCTTCGACGGGATCTGTAGAATAGGGTCCAAGGAAGTTTCATCATGGGACTTTAGCTCTAAGAATCAAAAGTGACAACTCAGACTGCTCCCTGTACTTGAATATTGGATTCATCACCGGGAAAACGGAGCTGCCCCATGTGCTTTGCACTTCCCAAGCCATTCCTATGTGGAAATCGATGTGAAATGTCGATTTCTTCGACGGGATCTGTAGAATAGGGTCCAAGGAAAATTAATCATGGGACTTTAGCTCTAAGAATCAAAAGTGACAACTCAGACTGCTCCCTGTACTTGAATATTGAATTTATCACCGGGAAAACGGGGCTGCCCCATGTGTTTTGCACTTCCCAAGCCATTCCTATATTGAAATCGATGTGAAATGTCTATTTCTTCGACGGGATCTGTAGAATAGGGTCAAAGGAAAATTAATCATGGGACTTTAGCTCTAAGAATCAAAAGTGACAACTCAGACTGCTCCCTGTACTTGAATATTGAATTTATCACCGGGAAAACGGGGCTGCCCCATGTGTTTTGCACTTCCCAAGCCATTCCTATATTGAAATCGATGTGAAATGTCGATTTCTTCGACGGGATCTGTAGAATAGGGTCCAAGGAAGCTTCATCATGGGACTTTAGCTCTAAGAATCGAAAGTGACAACTCAGACCGCTCCCTGTACTTGAATATTGGATTCATCACCGGGAAAACGGAGCTGCCCCATGTGCTTTGCACTTCCCAAGCCATTCCTATGTGGAAATCGATGTGAAATGTCGATTTCTTCGACGGGATCTGTAGAATAGGGTCCAAGGAAAATTAATCATGGGACTTTAGCTCTAAGAATCAAAAGTGACAACTCAGACTGCTCCCTGTACTTGAATATTGAATTTATCACCGGGAAAACGGGGCTGCCCCATGTGTTTTGCACTTCCCAAGCCATTCCTATATTGAAATCGATGTGAAATGTCGATTTCTTCGACGGGATCTGTAGAATAGGGTCCAAGGAAGCTTAATCATGGGACTTTAGCTCTAAGAATCAAAAGTGACAACTCAGACTGCTCCCTGTACTTGAATATTGAATTTATCACCGGGAAAACGGGGCTGCCCCATGTGTTTTGCACTTCCCAAGCCATTCCTATATTGAAATCGATGTGAAATGTCGATTTCTTCGACGGGATCTGTAGAATAGGGTCCAAGGAAGGTTAATTATGGGACTTTAGCTCTAAGAATCAAAAGTGACAACTCAGACTGCTCCCTGTACTTGAATATTGGATTCATCACCGGGAAAACGGGGCTGCCCCATGTGTTTTGCACTTCCCAAGCCATTCCCATATTGAAATCGATGTGAAATGTCGATTTCTTCGACGGGATCTGTAGAATAGGGTCCAAGGAAGCTTCATCATGGGACTTTAGCTCTAAGAATCAAAAGTGACAACTCAGACTGCTCCCTGTACTTGAATATTGAATTTATCACCGGGAAAACGGGGCTGCCCCATGTGTTTTGCACTTCCCAAGCCATTCCTATATTGAAATCGATGTGAAATGTCGATTTCTTCGACGGGATCTGTAGAATAGGGTCCAAGGAAGGTTAATTATGGGACTTTAGCTCTAAGAATCAAAAGTGACAACTCAGACTGCTCCCTGTACTTGAATATTGGATTCATCACCGGGAAAACGGGGCTGCCCCATGTGTTTTGCACTTCTTAAGCCATTCCTATATTGAAATCGATGTGAAATGTCGATTTCTTCGACGGGATCTGTAGAATAGGGTCCAAGGAAGCTTAATCATGGGACTTTAGCTCTAAGAATCAAAAGTGACAACTCAGACTGCTCCCTGTACTTGAATATTGAATTTATCACCGGGAAAACGGGGCTGCCCCATGTGTTTTGCACTTCCCAAGCCATTCCTATATTGAAATCGATGTGAAATGTCGATTTCTTCGACGGGATCTGTAGAATAGGGTCCAAGGAAGGTTAATTATGGGACTTTAGCTCTAAGAATCAAAAGTGACAACTCAGACTGCTCCCTGTACTTGAATATTGGATTCATCACCGGGAAAACGGGGCTGCCCCATGTGTTTTGCACTTCCCAAGCCATTCCCATATTGAAATCGATGTGAAATGTCGATTTCTTCGACGGGATCTGTAGAATAGGGTCCAAGGAAGCTTCATCATGGGACTTTAGCTCTAAGAATCAAAAGTGACAACTCAGACTGCTCCCTGTACTTGAATATTGGATTCATCACCGGGAAAACGGAGCTGCTCCATGTGCTTTGCACTTCCCAAGCCATTCCTATGTGGAAATCGATGTGAAATGTCGATTTCTTAGACGGGATCTGTAGAATAGGGTCCAAGGAAGCTTAATCATGGGACTTTAGCTCTAAGAATCAAAAGTGACAACTCAGACTGCTCCCTGTACTTGAATATTGGATTCATCACCGGGAAAACGGGGCTGCCCCATGTGTTTTGCACTTCCCAAGCCATTCCTATATTGAAATCGATGTGAAATGTCGAATTCTTCGACGGGATCTGTAGAATAGGGTCCAAGGAAGCTTAATCATGGGACTTTAGCTCTAAGAATCAAAAGTGACAACTCAGACTGCTCCCTGTACTTGAATATTGGATTCATCACCGGGAAAACGGGGCTGCCCCATGTGTTTTGCACTTCCCAAGCCATTCCTATATTGAAATCGATGTGAAATGTCGATTTCTTCGACGGGATCTGTAGAATAGGGTCCAAGGAAGCTTAATCATGGGACTTTAGCTCTAAGAATCAAAAGTGACAACTCAGACTGCTCCCTGTACTTGAATATTGGATTCATCACCGGGAAAACGGGGCTGCCCCATGTGTTTTGCACTTCCCAAGCCATTCCTATATTGAAATCGATGTAAAATGTCGATTTCTTCGACGGGATCTGTAGAATAGGGTCCAAGGAAGTTTCATCATGGGACTTTAGCTCTAAGAATCAAAAGTGACAACTCAGACTGCTCCCTGTACTTGAATATTGGATTCATCACCGGGAAAACGGAGCTGCCCCATGTGCTTTGCACTTCCCAAGCCATTCCTATGTGGAAATCGATGTGAAATGTCGATTTCTTCGACGGGATCTGTAGAATAGGGTCCAAGGAAAATTAATCATGGGACTTTAGCTCTAAGAATCAAAAGTGACAACTCAGACTGCTCCCTGTACTTGAATATTGAATTTATCACCGGGAAAACGGGGCTGCCCCATGTGTTTTGCACTTCCCAAGCCATTCCTATATTGAAATCGATGTGAAATGTCTATTTCTTCGACGGGATCTGTAGAATAGGGTCCAAGGAAAATTAATCATGGGACTTTAGCTCTAAGAATCAAAAGTGACAACTCAGACTGCTCCCTGTACTTGAATATTGGATTCATCACCGGGAAAACGGGGCTGCCCCATGTGTTTTGCACTTCCCAAGCCATTCCTATATTGAAATCGATGTGAAATGTCGATTTCTTCGACGGGATCTGTAGAATAGGGTCCAAGGAAGCTTCATCATGGGACTTTAGCTCTAAGAATCAAAAGTGACAACTCAGACTGTTCCCTGTACTTGAATATTGAATTTATCACCGGGAAAACGGGGCTGCCCCATGTGTTTTGCACTTCCCAAGCCATTCCCATATTGAAATCGATGTGAAATGTCGATTTCTTCGACGGGATCTGTAGAATAGGGTCCAAGGAAGCTTAATCATGGGACTTTAGCTCTAAGAATCAAAAGTGACAACTCAGACTGCTCCCTGTACTTGAATATTGGATTCATCACCGGGAAAACGGGGCTGCCCCATGTGTTTTGCACTTCCCAAGCCATTCCTATATTGAAATCGATGTGAAGTGTCTATTTCTTCGACGGGATCTGTAGAATAGGGTCCAAGGAAAATTAATCATGGGACTTTAGCTCTAAGAATCAAAAGTGACAACTCAGACTGCTCCCTGTACTTGAATATTGAATTTATCACCGGGAAAACGGGGCTGCCCCATGTGTTTTGCACTTCCCAAGCCATTCCTATATTGAAATCGATGTGAAATGTCGATTTCTTCGACGGGATCTGTAGAATAGGGTCCAAGGAAGCTTCATCATGGGACTTTAGCTCTAAGAATCAAAAGTGACAACTCAGACCGCTCCCTGTACTTGAATATTGGATTCATCACCGGGAAAACGGAGCTGCCCCATGTGCTTTGCACTTCCCAAGCCATTCCTATGTGGAAATCGATGTGAAATGTCGATTTCTTCGACGGGATCTGTAGAATAGGGTCCAAGGAAAATTAATCATGGGACTTTAGCTCTAAGAATCAAAAGTGACAACTCAGACTGCTCCCTGTACTTGAATATTGGATTCATCACCGGGAAAACGGGGCTGCCCCATGTGTTTTGCACTTCCCAAGCCATTCCCATATTGAAATCGATGTGAAATGTCGATTTCTTCGACGGGATCTGTAGAATAGGGTCCAAGGAAGCTTAATCATGGGACTTTAGCTCTAAGAATCAAAAGTGACAACTCAGACCGCTCCCTGTACTTGAATATTGGATTCATCACCGGGAAAACGGAGCTGCCCCATGTGCTTTGCACTTCCCAAGCCATTCCTATGTGGAAATCGATGTGAAATGTCGATTTCTTCGACGGGATCTGTAGAATAGGGTCCAAGGAAAATTAATCATGGGACTTTAGCTCTAAGAATCAAAAGTGACAACTCAGACTGCTCCCTGTACTTGAATATTGGATTCATCACCGGGAAAACGGAGCTGCCCCATGTGTTTTGCACTTCCCAAGCCATTCCTATGTGGAAATCGATGTGAAATGTCGATTTCTTCGACGGGATCTGTAGAATAGGGTCCAAGGAAAATTAATAATGGGACTTTAGCTCTAAGAATCAAAAGTGACAACTCAGACTGCTCCCTGTACTTGAATATTGAATTTATCACCGGGAAAACGGGGCTGCCCCATGTGTTTTGCACTTCCCAAGCCATTCCTATATTGAAATCGATGTGAAATGTCTATTTCTTCGACGGGATCTGTAGAATAGGGTCCAAGGAAGGTTAATTATGGGACTTTAGCTCTAAGAATCAAAAGTGACAACTCAGACTGCTCCCTGTACTTGAATATTGGATTCATCACCGGGAAAACGGGGCTGCCCCATGTGTTTTGCACTTCTTAAGCCATTCCTATATTGAAATCGATGTGAAATGTCGATTTCTTCGACGGGATCTGTAGAATAGGGTCCAAGGAAGCTTAATCATGGGACTTTAGCTCTAAGAATCAAAAGTGACAACTCAGACTGCTCCCTGTACTTGAATATTGAATTTATCACCGGGAAAACGGGGCTGCCCTATGTGTTTTGCACTTCCCAAGCCATTCCTATATTGAAATCGATGTGAAATGTCGATTTCTTCGACGGGATCTGTAGAATAGGGTCCAAGGAAGCTTCATCATGGGACTTTAGCTCTAAGAATCAAAAGTGACAACTCAGACTGTTCCCTGTACTTGAATATTGAATTTATCACCGGGAAAACGGGGCTGCCCCATGTGTTTTGCACTTCCCAAGCCATTCCTATATTGAAATCGATGTGAAATGTCGATTTCTTCGACGGGATCTGTAGAATAGGGTCCAAGGAAGCTTCATCATGGGACTTTAGCTCTAAGAATCAAAAGTGACAACTCAGACCGCTCCCTGTACTTGAATATTGGATTCATCACCGGGAAAACGGAGCTGCCCCATGTGCTTTGCACTTCCCAAGCCATTCCTATGTGGAAATCGATGTGAAATGTCGATTTCTTCGACGGGATCTGTAGAATAGGGTCCAAGGAAAATTAATCATGGGACTTTAGCTCTAAGAATCAAAAGTGACAACTCAGACTGCTCCCTGTACTTGAATATTGAATTTATCACCGGGAAAACGGGGCTGCCCCATGTGTTTTGCACTTCCCAAGCCATTCCTATATTGAAATCGATGTGAAATGTCTATTTCTTCGACGGGATCTGTAGAATAGGGTCCAAGGAAAATTAATCATGGGACTTTAGCTCTAAGAATCAAAAGTGACAACTCAGACTGCTCCCTGTACTTGAATATTGGATTCATCACCGGGAAAACGGGGCTGCCCCATGTGTTTTGCACTTCCCAAGCCATTCCCATATTGAAATCGATGTGAAATGTCGATTTCTTCGACGGGATCTGTAGAATAGGGTCCAAGGAAGCTTAATCATGGGACTTTAGCTCTAAGAATCAAAAGTGACAACTCAGACCGCTCCCTGTACTTGAATATTGGATTCATCACCGGGAAAACGGAGCTGCCCCATGTGCTTTGCACTTCCCAAGCCATTCCTATGTGGAAATCGATGTGAAATGTCGATTTCTTCGACGGGATCTGTAGAATAGGGTCCAAGGAAAATTAATCATGGGACTTTAGCTCTAAGAATCAAAAGTGACAACTCAGACTGCTCCCTGTACTTGAATATTGAATTTATCACCGGGAAAACGGGGCTGCCCCATGTGTTTTGCACTTCCCAAGCCATTCCTATATTGAAATCGATGTGAAATGTCTATTTCTTCGACGGGATCTGTAGAATAGGGTCCAAGGAAGGTTAATTATGGGACTTTAGCTCTAAGAATCAAAAGTGACAACTCAGACTGCTCCCTGTACTTGAATATTGGATTCATCACCGGGAAAACGGGGCTGCCCCATGTGTTTTGCACTTCTTAAGCCATTCCTATATTGAAATCGATGTGAAATGTCGATTTCTTCGACGGGATCTGTAGAATAGGGTCCAAGGAAGCTTAATCATGGGACTTTAGCTCTAAGAATCAAAAGTGACAACTCAGACTGCTCCCTGTACTTGAATATTGGATTCATCACCGGGAAAACGGGGCTGCCCCATGTGTTTTGCACTTCCCAAGCCATTCCCATATTGAAATCGATGTGAAATGTCGATTTCTTCGACGGGATCTGTAGAATAGGGTCCAAGGAAGCTTAATCATGGGACTTTAGCTCTAAGAATCAAAAGTGACAACTCAGACCGCTCCCTGTACTTGAATATTGGATTCATCACCGGGAAAACGGAGCTGCCCCATGTGCTTTGCACTTCCCAAGCCATTCCTATGTGGAAATCGATGTGAAATGTCGATTTCTTCGACGGGATCTGTAGAATAGGGTCCAAGGAAAATTAATCATGGGACTTTAGCTCTAAGAATCAAAAGTGACAACTCAGACTGCTCCCTGTACTTGAATATTGGATTCATCACCGGGAAAACGGAGCTGCCCCATGTGTTTTGCACTTCCCAAGCCATTCCTATGTGGAAATCGATGTGAAATGTCGATTTCTTCGACGGGATCTGTAGAATAGGGTCCAAGGAAAATTAATAATGGGACTTTAGCTCTAAGAATCAAAAGTGACAACTCAGACTGCTCCCTGTACTTGAATATTGAATTTATCACCGGGAAAACGGGGCTGCCCCATGTGTTTTGCACTTCCCAAGCCATTCCTATATTGAAATCGATGTGAAATGTCTATTTCTTCGACGGGATCTGTAGAATAGGGTCCAAGGAAGGTTAATTATGGGACTTTAGCTCTAAGAATCAAAAGTGACAACTCAGACTGCTCCCTGTACTTGAATATTGGATTCATCACCGGGAAAACGGGGCTGCCCCATGTGTTTTGCACTTCTTAAGCCATTCCTATATTGAAATCGATGTGAAATGTCGATTTCTTCGACGGGATCTGTAGAATAGGGTCCAAGGAAGCTTAATCATGGGACTTTAGCTCTAAGAATCAAAAGTGACAACTCAGACTGCTCCCTGTACTTGAATATTGAATTTATCACCGGGAAAACGGGGCTGCCCTATGTGTTTTGCACTTCCCAAGCCATTCCTATATTGAAATCGATGTGAAATGTCGATTTCTTCGACGGGATCTGTAGAATAGGGTCCAAGGAAGCTTCATCATGGGACTTTAGCTCTAAGAATCAAAAGTGACAACTCAGACTGTTCCCTGTACTTGAATATTGAATTTATCACCGGGAAAACGGGGCTGCCCCATGTGTTTTGCACTTCCCAAGCCATTCCTATATTGAAATCGATGTGAAATGTCGATTTCTTCGACGGGATCTGTAGAATAGGGTCCAAGGAAGCTTCATCATGGGACTTTAGCTCTAAGAATCAAAAGTGACAACTCAGACCGCTCCCTGTACTTGAATATTGGATTCATCACCGGGAAAACGGAGCTGCCCCATGTGCTTTGCACTTCCCAAGCCATTCCTATGTGGAAATCGATGTGAAATGTCGATTTCTTCGACGGGATCTGTAGAATAGGGTCCAAGGAAAATTAATCATGGGACTTTAGCTCTAAGAATCAAAAGTGACAACTCAGACTGCTCCCTGTACTTGAATATTGAATTTATCACCGGGAAAACGGGGCTGCCCCATGTGTTTTGCACTTCCCAAGCCATTCCTATATTGAAATCGATGTGAAATGTCTATTTCTTCGACGGGATCTGTAGAATAGGGTCCAAGGAAAATTAATCATGGGACTTTAGCTCTAAGAATCAAAAGTGACAACTCAGACTGCTCCCTGTACTTGAATATTGGATTCATCACCGGGAAAACGGGGCTGCCCCATGTGTTTTGCACTTCCCAAGCCATTCCCATATTGAAATCGATGTGAAATGTCGATTTCTTCGACGGGATCTGTAGAATAGGGTCCAAGGAAGCTTAATCATGGGACTTTAGCTCTAAGAATCAAAAGTGACAACTCAGACCGCTCCCTGTACTTGAATATTGGATTCATCACCGGGAAAACGGAGCTGCCCCATGTGCTTTGCACTTCCCAAGCCATTCCTATGTGGAAATCGATGTGAAATGTCGATTTCTTCGACGGGATCTGTAGAATAGGGTCCAAGGAAAATTAATCATGGGACTTTAGCTCTAAGAATCAAAAGTGACAACTCAGACTGCTCCCTGTACTTGAATATTGAATTTATCACCGGGAAAACGGGGCTGCCCCATGTGTTTTGCACTTCCCAAGCCATTCCTATATTGAAATCGATGTGAAATGTCTATTTCTTCGACGGGATCTGTAGAATAGGGTCCAAGGAAGGTTAATTATGGGACTTTAGCTCTAAGAATCAAAAGTGACAACTCAGACTGCTCCCTGTACTTGAATATTGGATTCATCACCGGGAAAACGGGGCTGCCCCATGTGTTTTGCACTTCTTAAGCCATTCCTATATTGAAATCGATGTGAAATGTCGATTTCTTCGACGGGATCTGTAGAATAGGGTCCAAGGAAGCTTAATCATGGGACTTTAGCTCTAAGAATCAAAAGTGACAACTCAGACTGCTCCCTGTACTTGAATATTGGATTCATCACCGGGAAAACGGGGCTGCCCCATGTGTTTTGCACTTCCCAAGCCATTCCTATATTGAAATCGATGTGAAATGTCGATTTCTTCGACGGGATCTGTAGAATAGGGTCCAAGGAAGCTTAATCATGGGACTTCAGCTCTAAGAATCAAAAGTGACAACTCAGACTGCTCCCTGTACTTGAATATTGGATTCATCACCGGGAAAACGGGGCTGCCCCATGTGTTTTGCACTTCCCAAGCCATTCCTATGTGGAAATCGATGTGAAATGTCGATTTCTTCGACGGGATCTGTAGAATAGGGTCCAAGGAAGCTTGATCATGGGACTTTAGCTCTAAGAATCAAAAGTGACAACTCAGACTGCTCCCAGTACTTGAATATTGGATTCATCACCGGGAAAACGGGGCTGCCCCATGTGTTTTGCACTTCCCAAGCCATTCCCATATTGAAATCGATGTGAAATGTCTATTTCTTCGACGGGATCTGTAAAATAGGGTCCAAGGAAGGTTAATCATGGGACTTTAGCTCTAAGAATCAAAAGTGACAACTCAGACTGCTCCCTGTACTTGAATATTGGATTCATCACCGGGAAAACGGGGCTGCCCCATGTGTTTTGCACTTCTTAAGCCATTCCTATATTGAAATCGATGTGAAATGTCGATTTCTTCGACGGGATCTGTAGAATAGGGTCCAAGGAAGCTTAATCATGGGACTTTAGCTCTAAGAATCAAAAGTGACAACTCAGACTGCTCCCTGTACTTGAATATTGGATTCATCACCGGGAAAACGGGGCTGCCCCATGTGTTTTGCACTTCCCAAGCCATTTCTATATTGAAATCGATGTGAAATGTCGATTTCTTCGACGGGATCTGTAGAATAGGGACCAAGGAAGCTTCATCATGGGACTTTAGCTCTAAGAATCAAAAGTGACAACTCAGACTGCTCCCTGTACTTGAATATTGGATTCATCACCGGGAAAACGGGGCTGCCCCATGTGTTTTGCACTTCCCAAGCCATTCCTATATTGAAATCGATGTGAAATGTCGATTTCTTCGACGGGATCTGTAGAATAGGGTCCAAGGAAAATTAATCATGGGACTTTAGCTCTAAGAATCGAAAGTGACAACTCAGACTGCTCCCTGTACTTGAATATTTGATTCATCACCGGGAAAACGGGGCTGCCCCATGTGTTTTGCACTTCCCAAGCCATTCCTATATTGAAATCGATGTGAAATGTCGATTTCTTCGACGGGATCTGTAGAATAGGGTCCAAGGAAAATTAATCATGGGACTTTAGCTCTAAGAATCGAAAGTGACAACTCAGACTGCTCCCTGTACTTGAATATTGGATTCATCACCGGGAAAACGGGGCTGCCCCATGTGTTTTGCACTTCCCAAGCCATTCTTATATTGAAATCGATGTGAAATCTCGATTTCTTTGACAGGATCTGTAGAATAGGGTCCAAGGAAGCTTCATCATGGGACTTTAGCTCTAAGAATCAAAAGTGACAACTCAGACTGCTCCCTGTACTTGAATATTGAATTTATCACCGGGAAAACGGGGCTGCCCCATGTGTTTTGCACTTCCCAAGCCATTCCTATATTGAAATCGATGTGAAATGTCGATTTCTTCGACGGGATCTGTAGAATAGGGTCCCAGGAAGCTTGATCATGGGACTTTAGCTCTAAGAATCAAAAGTGACAACTCAGACTGCTCCCAGTACTTGAATATTGGATTCATCACCGGGAAAACGGGGCTGCCCCATGTGTTTTGCACTTCCCAAGCCATTCCTATATTGAAATCGATGTGAAATGTCGATTTCTTCGACGGGATCTGTAGAATAGGGTCCAAGGAAGCTTAATCATGGGACTTTAGCTCTAAGAATCAAAAGTGACAACTCAGACTGCTCCCTGTACTTGAATATTGAATTTATCACCGGGAAAACGGGGCTGCCCCATGTGTTTTGCACTTCCCAAGCCATTCCTATATTGAAATCGATGTGAAATGTCGATTTCTTCGACGGGATCTGTAGAATAGGGTCCAAGGAAAATTAATCATGGGACTTTAGCTCTAAGAATCGAAAGTGACAACTCAGACTGCTCCCTGTACTTGAATATTGGATTCATCACCGGGAAAACGGGGCTGCCCCATGTGTTTTGCACTTCCCAAGCCATTCTTATATTGAAATCGATGTGAAATCTCGATTTCTTTGACGGGATCTGTAGAATAGGGTCCAAGGAAGCTTCATCATGGGACTTTAGCTCTAAGAATCAAAAGTGACAACTCAGACTGCTCCCTGTACTTGAATATTGAATTTATCACCGGGAAAACGGGGCTGCCCCATGTGTTTTGCACTTCCCAAGCCATTCCTATATTGAAATCGATGTGAAATGTCGATTTCTTCGACGGGATCTGTAGAATAGGGTCCAAGGAAGCTTCATCATGGGACTTTAGCTCTAAGAATCAAAAGTGACAACTCAGACTGCTCCCTGTACTTGAATATTGAATTTATCACCGGGAAAACGGGGCTGCCCCATGTGTTTTGCACTTCCCAAGCCATTCCTATATTGAAATCGATGTGAAATGTCGATTTCGTGGACGGGATCTGTAGAATAGGGTCCAAGGAAGCTTAATCATGGGACTTTAGCTCTAAGAATCAAAAGTGACAACTCAGACTGCTCCCTGTACTTGAATATTGGATTCATCACCGGGAAAACGGGGCTGCCCCATGTGTTTTGCACTTCCCAAGCCATTCCTATATTGAAATCGATGTGAAATGTCGATTTCTTCGACGGGATCTGTGGAATAGGGTCCAAGGAAGCTTAATCATGGGACTTTAGCTCTAAGAATCAAAAGTGACAACTCAGACTGCTCCCTGTACTTGAATATTGGATTCATCACCGGGAAAACGGGGCTGCCCCATGTGTTTTGCACTTCCCAAGCCATTCCTATATTGAAATCGATGTGAAATGTCGATTTCTTCGACGGGATCTTGTAGAATAGGGTCCAAGGAAGCTTCATCATGGGACTTTAGCTCTAAGAATCAAAAGTGACAACTCAGACTGTTCCCTGTACTTGAATATTGGATTCATCACCGGGAAAACGGGGCTGCCCCATGTGTTTTGCACTTCCCAAGCCATTCCTATATTGAAATCGATGTGAAATGTCGATTTCTTCGACGGGATCTGTAGAATAGGTTCCAAGGAAGCTTCATCATGGGACTTTAGCTCTAAGAATCAAAAGTGACAACTCAGACTGTTCCCTGTACTTGAATATTGAATTTATCACCGGGAAAACGGGGCTGCCCCATGTGTTTTGCACTTCCCAAGCCATTCCCATATTGAAATCGATGTGAAATGTCGATTTCTTCGACGGGATCTGTAGAATAGGGTCCAAGGAAGCTTAATCATGGGACTTTAGCTCTAAGAATCAAAAGTGACAACTCAGACTGCTCCCTGTACTTGAATATTGGATTCATCACCGGGAAAACGGGGCTGCCCCATGTGTTTTGCACTTCCCAAGCCATTCCTATATTGAAATCGATGTGAAATGTCTATTTCTTCGACGGGATCTGTAGAATAGGGTCCAAGGAAAATTAATCATGGGACTTTAGCTCTAAGAATCAAAAGTGACAACTCAGACTGCTCCCTGTACTTGAATATTGAATTTATCACCGGGAAAACGGGGCTGCCCCATGTGTTTTGCACTTCCCAAGCCATTCCCATATTGAAATCGATGTGAAATGTCGATTTCTTCGACGGGATCTGTAGAATAGGGTCCAAGGAAGCTTAATCATGGGACTTTAGCTCTAAGAATCAAAAGTGACAACTTAGACTGCTCCCTGTACTTGAATATTGGATTCATCACCGGGAAAACGGAGCTGCCCCATGTGCTTTGCACTTCCCAAGCCATTCCTATATTGAAATCGATGTGAAATGTCTATTTCTTCGACGGGATCTGTAGAATAGGGTCCAAGGAAAATTAATCATGGGACTTTAGCTCTAAGAATCAAAAGTGACAACTCAGACTGCTCCCTGTACTTGAATATTGGATTCATCACCGGGAAAACGGGGCTGCCCCATGTGTTTTGCACTTCCCAAGCCATTCCTATATTGAAATCGATGTGAAATGTCGATTTCTTCGACGGGATCTGTAGAATAGGGTCCAAGGAAGCTTCATCATGGGACTTTAGCTCTAAGAATCAAAAGTGACAACTCAGACTGTTCCCTGTACTTGAATATTGAATTTATCACCGGGAAAACGGGGCTGCCCCATGTGTTTTGCACTTCCCAAGCCATTCCCATATTGAAATCGATGTGAAATGTCGATTTCTTCGACGGGATCTGTAGAATAGGGTCCAAGGAAGCTTAATCATGGGACTTTAGCTCTAAGAATCAAAAGTGACAACTCAGACTGCTCCCTGTACTTGAATATTGGATTCATCACCGGGAAAACGGGGCTGCCCCATGTGTTTTGCACTTCCCAAGCCATTCCTATATTGAAATCGATGTGAAATGTCGATTTCTTCGACGGGATCTGTAGAATAGGGTCCAAGGAAGCTTAATCATGGGACTTTAGCTCTAAGAATCAAAAGTGACAACTCAGACTGCTCCCTGTACTTGAATATTGAATTTATCACCGGGAAAACGGGGCTGCCCCATGTGTTTTGCACTTCCCAAGCCATTCCTATATTGAAATCGATGTGAAATGTCGATTTCTTCGACGGGATCTGTAGAATAGGGTCCAAGGAAGCTTCATCATGGGACTTTAGCTCTAAGAATCAAAAGTGACAACTCAGACTGTTCCCTGTACTTGAATATTGAATTTATCACCGGGAAAACGGGGCTGCCCCATGTGTTTTGCACTTCTCAAGCCATTCCCATATTGAAATCGATGTGAAATGTCGATTTCTTCGACGGGATCTGTAGAATAGGGTCCAAGGAAGCTTAATCATGGGACTTTAGCTCTAAGAATCAAAAGTGACAACTCAGACTGCTCCCTGTACTTGAATATTGGATTCATCACCGGGAAAACGGGGCTGCCCCATGTGTTTTGCACTTCCCAAGCCATTCCTATATTGAAATCGATGTGAAATGTCGAATTCTTCGACGGGATCTGTAGAATAGGGTCCAAGGAAGCTTAATCATGGGACTTTAGCTCTAAGAATCAAAAGTGACAACTCAGACTGCTCCCTGTACTTGAATATTGGATTCATCACCGGGAAAACGGGGCTGCCCCATGTGTTTTGCACTTCCCAAGCCATTCCTATATTGAAATCGATGTGAAATGTCGATTTCTTCGACGGGATCTGTAGAATAGGGTCCAAGGAAGCTTAATCATGGGACTTTAGCTCTAAGAATCAAAAGTGACAACTCAGACTGCTCCCTGTACTTGAATATTGGATTCATCACCGGGAAAACGGGGCTGCCCCATGTGTTTTGCACTTCCCAAGCCATTCCTATATTGAAATCGATGTGAAATGTCGATTTCTTCGACGGGATCTGTAGAATAGGGTCCAAGGAAGCTTCATCATGGGACTTTAGCTCTAAGAATCAAAAGTGACAACTCAGACTGTTCCCTGTACTTGAATATTGAATTTATCACCGGGAAAACGGGGCTGCCCCATGTGTTTTGCACTTCCCAAGCCATTCCCATATTGAAATCGATGTGAAATGTCGATTTCTTCGACGGGATCTGTAGAATAGGGTCCAAGGAAGTTTCATCATGGGACTTTAGCTCTAAGAATCAAAAGTGACAACTCAGACTGTTCCCTGTACTTGAATATTGGATTCATCACCGGGAAAACGGGGCTGCCCCATGTGTTTTGCACTTCCCAAGCCATTCCTATATTGAAATCGATGTGAAATGTCGATTTCTTCGACGGGATCTGTAGAATAGGTTCCAAGGAAGCTTCATCATGGGACTTTAGCTCTAAGAATCAAAAGTGACAACTCAGACTGTTCCCTGTACTTGAATATTGAATTTATCACCGGGAAAACGGGGCTGCCCCATGTGTTTTGCACTTCCCAAGCCATTCCCATATTGAAATCGATGTGAAATGTCGATTTCTTCGACGGGATCTGTAGAATAGGGTCCAAGGAAGCTTAATCATGGGACTTTAGCTCTAAGAATCAAAAGTGACAACTCAGACTGCTCCCTGTACTTGAATATTGGATTCATCACCGGGAAAACGGGGCTGCCCCATGTGTTTTGCACTTCCCAAGCCATTCCTATATTGAAATCGATGTGAAATGTCTATTTCTTCGACGGGATCTGTAGAATAGGGTCCAAGGAAAATTAATCATGGGACTTTAGCTCTAAGAATCAAAAGTGACAACTCAGACTGCTCCCTGTACTTGAATATTGAATTTATCACCGGGAAAACGGGGCTGCCCCATGTGTTTTGCACTTCCCAAGCCATTCCCATATTGAAATCGATGTGAAATGTCGATTTCTTCGACGGGATCTGTAGAATAGGGTCCAAGGAAGCTTAATCATGGGACTTTAGCTCTAAGAATCAAAAGTGACAACTCAGACCGCTCCCTGTACTTGAATATTGGATTCATCACCGGGAAAACGGAGCTGCCCCATGTGCTTTGCACTTCCCAAGCCATTCCTATATTGAAATCGATGTGAAATGTCTATTTCTTCGACGGGATCTGTAGAATAGGGTCCAAGGAAAATTAATCATGGGACTTTAGCTCTAAGAATCAAAAGTGACAACTCAGACTGCTCCCTGTACTTGAATATTGGATTCATCACCGGGAAAACGGGGCTGCCCCATGTGTTTTGCACTTCCCAAGCCATTCCTATATTGAAATCGATGTGAAATGTCGATTTCTTCGACGGGATCTGTAGAATAGGGTCCAAGGAAGCTTCATCATGGGACTTTAGCTCTAAGAATCAAAAGTGACAACTCAGACTGTTCCCTGTACTTGAATATTGAATTTATCACCGGGAAAACGGGGCTGCCCCATGTGTTTTGCACTTCCCAAGCCATTCCCATATTGAAATCGATGTGAAATGTCGATTTCTTCGACGGGATCTGTAGAATAGGGTCCAAGGAAGCTTAATCATGGGACTTTAGCTCTAAGAATCAAAAGTGACAACTCAGACTGCTCCCTGTACTTGAATATTGGATTCATCACCGGGAAAACGGGGCTGCCCCATGTGTTTTGCACTTCCCAAGCCATTCCTATATTGAAATCGATGTGAAATGTCGATTTCTTCGACGGGATCTGTAGAATAGGGTCCAAGGAAGCTTAATCATGGGACTTTAGCTCTAAGAATCAAAAGTGACAACTCAGACTGCTCCCTGTACTTGAATATTGAATTTATCACCGGGAAAACGGGGCTGCCCCATGTGTTTTGCACTTCCCAAGCCATTCCTATATTGAAATCGATGTGAAATGTCGATTTCTTCGACGGGATCTGTAGAATAGGGTCCAAGGAAGCTTCATCATGGGACTTTAGCTCTAAGAATCAAAAGTGACAACTCAGACTGTTCCCTGTACTTGAATATTGAATTTATCACCGGGAAAACGGGGCTGCCCCATGTGTTTTGCACTTCTCAAGCCATTCCCATATTGAAATCGATGTGAAATGTCGATTTCTTCGACGGGATCTGTAGAATAGGGTCCAAGGAAGCTTAATCATGGGACTTTAGCTCTAAGAATCAAAAGTGACAACTCAGACTGCTCCCTGTACTTGAATATTGGATTCATCACCGGGAAAACGGGGCTGCCCCATGTGTTTTGCACTTCCCAAGCCATTCCTATATTGAAATCGATGTGAAATGTCGAATTCTTCGACGGGATCTGTAGAATAGGGTCCAAGGAAGCTTAATCATGGGACTTTAGCTCTAAGAATCAAAAGTGACAACTCAGACTGCTCCCTGTACTTGAATATTGGATTCATCACCGGGAAAACGGGGCTGCCCCATGTGTTTTGCACTTCCCAAGCCATTCCTATATTGAAATCGATGTGAAATGTCGATTTCTTCGACGGGATCTGTAGAATAGGGTCCAAGGAAGCTTAATCATGGGACTTTAGCTCTAAGAATCAAAAGTGACAACTCAGACTGCTCCCTGTACTTGAATATTGGATTCATCACCGGGAAAACGGGGCTGCCCCATGTGTTTTGCACTTCCCAAGCCATTCCTATATTGAAATCGATGTGAAATGTCGATTTCTTCGACGGGATCTGTAGAATAGGGTCCAAGGAAGCTTCATCATGGGACTTTAGCTCTAAGAATCAAAAGTGACAACTCAGACTGTTCCCTGTACTTGAATATTGAATTTATCACCGGGAAAACGGGGCTGCCCCATGTGTTTTGCACTTCCCAAGCCATTCCCATATTGAAATCGATGTGAAATGTCGATTTCTTCGACGGGATCTGTAGAATAGGGTCCAAGGAAGTTTCATCATGGGACTTTAGCTCTAAGAATCAAAAGTGACAACTCAGACTGCTCCCTGTACTTGAATATTGGATTCATCACCGGGAAAACGGAGCTGCCCCATGTGCTTTGCACTTCCCAAGCCATTCCTATGTGGAAATCGATGTGAAATGTCGATTTCTTCGACGGGATCTGTAGAATAGGGTCCAAGGAAAATTAATCATGGGACTTTAGCTCTAAGAATCAAAAGTGACAACTCAGACTGCTCCCTGTACTTGAATATTGAATTTATCACCGGGAAAACGGGGCTGCCCCATGTGTTTTGCACTTCCCAAGCCATTCCTATATTGAAATCGATGTGAAATGTCTATTTCTTCGACGGGATCTGTAGAATAGGGTCCAAGGAAAATTAATCATGGGACTTTAGCTCTAAGAATCAAAAGTGACAACTCAGACTGCTCCCTGTACTTGAATATTGAATTTATCACCGGGAAAACGGGGCTGCCCCATGTGTTTTGCACTTCCCAAGCCATTCCTATATTGAAATCGATGTGAAATGTCGATTTCTTCGACGGGATCTGTAGAATAGGGTCCAAGGAAGCTTCATCATGGGACTTTAGCTCTAAGAATCGAAAGTGACAACTCAGACCGCTCCCTGTACTTGAATATTGGATTCATCACCGGGAAAACGGAGCTGCCCCATGTGCTTTGCACTTCCCAAGCCATTCCTATGTGGAAATCGATGTGAAATGTCGATTTCTTCGACGGGATCTGTAGAATAGGGTCCAAGGAAAATTAATCATGGGACTTTAGCTCTAAGAATCAAAAGTGACAACTCAGACTGCTCCCTGTACTTGAATATTGAATTTATCACCGGGAAAACGGGGCTGCCCCATGTGTTTTGCACTTCCCAAGCCATTCCTATATTGAAATCGATGTGAAATGTCGATTTCTTCGACGGGATCTGTAGAATAGGGTCCAAGGAAGCTTAATCATGGGACTTTAGCTCTAAGAATCAAAAGTGACAACTCAGACTGCTCCCTGTACTTGAATATTGAATTTATCACCGGGAAAACGGGGCTGCCCCATGTGTTTTGCACTTCCCAAGCCATTCCTATATTGAAATCGATGTGAAATGTCGATTTCTTCGACGGGATCTGTAGAATAGGGTCCAAGGAAGGTTAATTATGGGACTTTAGCTCTAAGAATCAAAAGTGACAACTCAGACTGCTCCCTGTACTTGAATATTGGATTCATCACCGGGAAAACGGGGCTGCCCCATGTGTTTTGCACTTCCCAAGCCATTCCCATATTGAAATCGATGTGAAATGTCGATTTCTTCGACGGGATCTGTAGAATAGGGTCCAAGGAAGCTTCATCATGGGACTTTAGCTCTAAGAATCAAAAGTGACAACTCAGACTGCTCCCTGTACTTGAATATTGAATTTATCACCGGGAAAACGGGGCTGCCCCATGTGTTTTGCACTTCCCAAGCCATTCCTATATTGAAATCGATGTGAAATGTCGATTTCTTCGACGGGATCTGTAGAATAGGGTCCAAGGAAGGTTAATTATGGGACTTTAGCTCTAAGAATCAAAAGTGACAACTCAGACTGCTCCCTGTACTTGAATATTGGATTCATCACCGGGAAAACGGGGCTGCCCCATGTGTTTTGCACTTCTTAAGCCATTCCTATATTGAAATCGATGTGAAATGTCGATTTCTTCGACGGGATCTGTAGAATAGGGTCCAAGGAAGCTTAATCATGGGACTTTAGCTCTAAGAATCAAAAGTGACAACTCAGACTGCTCCCTGTACTTGAATATTGAATTTATCACCGGGAAAACGGGGCTGCCCCATGTGTTTTGCACTTCCCAAGCCATTCCTATATTGAAATCGATGTGAAATGTCGATTTCTTCGACGGGATCTGTAGAATAGGGTCCAAGGAAGGTTAATTATGGGACTTTAGCTCTAAGAATCAAAAGTGACAACTCAGACTGCTCCCTGTACTTGAATATTGGATTCATCACCGGGAAAACGGGGCTGCCCCATGTGTTTTGCACTTCCCAAGCCATTCCCATATTGAAATCGATGTGAAATGTCGATTTCTTCGACGGGATCTGTAGAATAGGGTCCAAGGAAGCTTCATCATGGGACTTTAGCTCTAAGAATCAAAAGTGACAACTCAGACTGCTCCCTGTACTTGAATATTGGATTCATCACCGGGAAAACGGAGCTGCTCCATGTGCTTTGCACTTCCCAAGCCATTCCTATGTGGAAATCGATGTGAAATGTCGATTTCTTAGACGGGATCTGTAGAATAGGGTCCAAGGAAGCTTAATCATGGGACTTTAGCTCTAAGAATCAAAAGTGACAACTCAGACTGCTCCCTGTACTTGAATATTGGATTCATCACCGGGAAAACGGGGCTGCCCCATGTGTTTTGCACTTCCCAAGCCATTCCTATATTGAAATCGATGTGAAATGTCGAATTCTTCGACGGGATCTGTAGAATAGGGTCCAAGGAAGCTTAATCATGGGACTTTAGCTCTAAGAATCAAAAGTGACAACTCAGACTGCTCCCTGTACTTGAATATTGGATTCATCACCGGGAAAACGGGGCTGCCCCATGTGTTTTGCACTTCCCAAGCCATTCCTATATTGAAATCGATGTGAAATGTCGATTTCTTCGACGGGATCTGTAGAATAGGGTCCAAGGAAGCTTAATCATGGGACTTTAGCTCTAAGAATCAAAAGTGACAACTCAGACTGCTCCCTGTACTTGAATATTGGATTCATCACCGGGAAAACGGGGCTGCCCCATGTGTTTTGCACTTCCCAAGCCATTCCTATATTGAAATCGATGTGAAATGTCGATTTCTTCGACGGGATCTGTAGAATAGGGTCCAAGGAAGTTTCATCATGGGACTTTAGCTCTAAGAATCAAAAGTGACAACTCAGACTGCTCCCTGTACTTGAATATTGGATTCATCACCGGGAAAACGGAGCTGCCCCATGTGCTTTGCACTTCCCAAGCCATTCCTATGTGGAAATCGATGTGAAATGTCGATTTCTTCGACGGGATCTGTAGAATAGGGTCCAAGGAAAATTAATCATGGGACTTTAGCTCTAAGAATCAAAAGTGACAACTCAGACTGCTCCCTGTACTTGAATATTGAATTTATCACCCGGAAAACGGGGCTGCCCCATGTGTTTTGCACTTCCCAAGCCATTCCTATATTGAAATCGATGTGAAATGTCTATTTCTTCGACGGGATCTGTAGAATAGGGTCCAAGGAAAATTAATCATGGGACTTTAGCTCTAAGAATCAAAAGTGACAACTCAGACTGCTCCCTGTACTTGAATATTGGATTCATCACCGGGAAAACGGGGCTGCCCCATGTGTTTTGCACTTCCCAAGCCATTCCTATATTGAAATCGATGTGAAATGTCGATTTCTTCGACGGGATCTGTAGAATAGGGTCCAAGGAAGCTTCATCATGGGACTTTAGCTCTAAGAATCAAAAGTGACAACTCAGACTGTTCCCTGTACTTGAATATTGAATTTATCACCGGGAAAACGGGGCTGCCCCATGTGTTTTGCACTTCCCAAGCCATTCCCATATTGAAATCGATGTGAAATGTCGATTTCTTCGACGGGATCTGTAGAATAGGGTCCAAGGAAAATTAATCATGGGACTTTAGCTCTAAGAATCAAAAGTGACAACTCAGACTGCTCCCTGTACTTGAATATTGAATTTATCACCGGGAAAACGGGGCTGCCCCATGTGTTTTGCACTTCCCAAGCCATTCCTATATTGAAATCGATGTGAAATGTCGATTTCTTCGACGGGATCTGTAGAATAGGGTCCAAGGAAGCTTCATCATGGGACTTTAGCTCTAAGAATCAAAAGTGACAACTCAGACCGCTCCCTGTACTTGAATATTGGATTCATCACCGGGAAAACGGAGCTGCCCCATGTGCTTTGCACTTCCCAAGCCATTCCTATGTGGAAATCGATGTGAAATGTCGATTTCTTCGACGGGATCTGTAGAATAGGGTCCAAGGAAAATTAATCATGGGACTTTAGCTCTAAGAATCAAAAGTGACAACTCAGACTGCTCCCTGTACTTGAATATTGGATTCATCACCGGGAAAACGGGGCTGCCCCATGTGTTTTGCACTTCCCAAGCCATTCCCATATTGAAATCGATGTGAAATGTCGATTTCTTCGACGGGATCTGTAGAATAGGGTCCAAGGAAGCTTAATCATGGGACTTTAGCTCTAAGAATCAAAAGTGACAACTCAGACCGCTCCCTGTACTTGAATATTGGATTCATCACCGGGAAAACGGAGCTGCCCCATGTGCTTTGCACTTCCCAAGCCATTCCTATGTGGAAATCGATGTGAAATGTCGATTTCTTCGACGGGATCTGTAGAATAGGGTCCAAGGAAAATTAATCATGGGACTTTAGCTCTAAGAATCAAAAGTGACAACTCAGACTGCTCCCTGTACTTGAATATTGGATTCATCACCGGGAAAACGGAGCTGCCCCATGTGTTTTGCACTTCCCAAGCCATTCCTATGTGGAAATCGATGTGAAATGTCGATTTCTTCGACGGGATCTGTAGAATAGGGTCCAAGGAAAATTAATAATGGGACTTTAGCTCTAAGAATCAAAAGTGACAACTCAGACTGCTCCCTGTACTTGAATATTGAATTTATCACCGGGAAAACGGGGCTGCCCCATGTGTTTTGCACTTCCCAAGCCATTCCTATATTGAAATCGATGTGAAATGTCTATTTCTTCGACGGGATCTGTAGAATAGGGTCCAAGGAAGGTTAATTATGGGACTTTAGCTCTAAGAATCAAAAGTGACAACTCAGACTGCTCCCTGTACTTGAATATTGGATTCATCACCGGGAAAACGGGGCTGCCCCATGTGTTTTGCACTTCTTAAGCCATTCCTATATTGAAATCGATGTGAAATGTCGATTTCTTCGACGGGATCTGTAGAATAGGGTCCAAGGAAGCTTAATCATGGGACTTTAGCTCTAAGAATCAAAAGTGACAACTCAGACTGCTCCCTGTACTTGAATATTGAATTTATCACCGGGAAAACGGGGCTGCCCTATGTGTTTTGCACTTCCCAAGCCATTCCTATATTGAAATCGATGTGAAATGTCGATTTCTTCGACGGGATCTGTAGAATAGGGTCCAAGGAAGCTTCATCATGGGACTTTAGCTCTAAGAATCAAAAGTGACAACTCAGACTGTTCCCTGTACTTGAATATTGAATTTATCACCGGGAAAACGGGGCTGCCCCATGTGTTTTGCACTTCCCAAGCCATTCCTATATTGAAATCGATGTGAAATGTCGATTTCTTCGACGGGATCTGTAGAATAGGGTCCAAGGAAGCTTCATCATGGGACTTTAGCTCTAAGAATCAAAAGTGACAACTCAGACCGCTCCCTGTACTTGAATATTGGATTCATCACCGGGAAAACGGAGCTGCCCCATGTGCTTTGCACTTCCCAAGCCATTCCTATGTGGAAATCGATGTGAAATGTCGATTTCTTCGACGGGATCTGTAGAATAGGGTCCAAGGAAAATTAATCATGGGACTTTAGCTCTAAGAATCAAAAGTGACAACTCAGACTGCTCCCTGTACTTGAATATTGAATTTATCACCGGGAAAACGGGGCTGCCCCATGTGTTTTGCACTTCCCAAGCCATTCCTATATTGAAATCGATGTGAAATGTCTATTTCTTCGACGGGATCTGTAGAATAGGGTCCAAGGAAAATTAATCATGGGACTTTAGCTCTAAGAATCAAAAGTGACAACTCAGACTGCTCCCTGTACTTGAATATTGGATTCATCACCGGGAAAACGGGGCTGCCCCATGTGTTTTGCACTTCCCAAGCCATTCCCATATTGAAATCGATGTGAAATGTCGATTTCTTCGACGGGATCTGTAGAATAGGGTCCAAGGAAGCTTAATCATGGGACTTTAGCTCTAAGAATCAAAAGTGACAACTCAGACCGCTCCCTGTACTTGAATATTGGATTCATCACCGGGAAAACGGAGCTGCCCCATGTGCTTTGCACTTCCCAAGCCATTCCTATGTGGAAATCGATGTGAAATGTCGATTTCTTCGACGGGATCTGTAGAATAGGGTCCAAGGAAAATTAATCATGGGACTTTAGCTCTAAGAATCAAAAGTGACAACTCAGACTGCTCCCTGTACTTGAATATTGAATTTATCACCGGGAAAACGGGGCTGCCCCATGTGTTTTGCACTTCCCAAGCCATTCCTATATTGAAATCGATGTGAAATGTCTATTTCTTCGACGGGATCTGTAGAATAGGGTCCAAGGAAGGTTAGTTATGGGACTTTAGCTCTAAGAATCAAAAGTGACAACTCAGACTGCTCCCTGTACTTGAATATTGGATTCATCACCGGGAAAACGGGGCTGCCCCATGTGTTTTGCACTTCTTAAGCCATTCCTATATTGAAATCGATGTGAAATGTCGATTTCTTCGACGGGATCTGTAGAATAGGGTCCAAGGAAGCTTAATCATGGGACTTTAGCTCTAAGAATCAAAAGTGACAACTCAGACTGCTCCCTGTACTTGAATATTGGATTCATCACCGGGAAAACGGGGCTGCCCCATGTGTTTTGCACTTCCCAAGCCATTCCCATATTGAAATCGATGTGAAATGTCGATTTCTTCGACGGGATCTGTAGAATAGGGTCCAAGGAAGCTTAATCATGGGACTTTAGCTCTAAGAATCAAAAGTGACAACTCAGACCGCTCCCTGTACTTGAATATTGGATTCATCACCGGGAAAACGGAGCTGCCCCATGTGCTTTGCACTTCCCAAGCCATTCCTATGTGGAAATCGATGTGAAATGTCGATTTCTTCGACGGGATCTGTAGAATAGGGTCCAAGGAAAATTAATCATGGGACTTTAGCTCTAAGAATCAAAAGTGACAACTCAGACTGCTCCCTGTACTTGAATATTGGATTCATCACCGGGAAAACGGAGCTGCCCCATGTGTTTTGCACTTCCCAAGCCATTCCTATGTGGAAATCGATGTGAAATGTCGATTTCTTCGACGGGATCTGTAGAATAGGGTCCAAGGAAAATTAATAATGGGACTTTAGCTCTAAGAATCAAAAGTGACAACTCAGACTGCTCCCTGTACTTGAATATTGAATTTATCACCGGGAAAACGGGGCTGCCCCATGTGTTTTGCACTTCCCAAGCCATTCCTATATTGAAATCGATGTGAAATGTCTATTTCTTCGACGGGATCTGTAGAATAGGGTCCAAGGAAGGTTAATTATGGGACTTTAGCTCTAAGAATCAAAAGTGACAACTCAGACTGCTCCCTGTACTTGAATATTGGATTCATCACCGGGAAAACGGGGCTGCCCCATGTGTTTTGCACTTCTTAAGCCATTCCTATATTGAAATCGATGTGAAATGTCGATTTCTTCGACGGGATCTGTAGAATAGGGTCCAAGGAAGCTTAATCATGGGACTTTAGCTCTAAGAATCAAAAGTGACAACTCAGACTGCTCCCTGTACTTGAATATTGAATTTATCACCGGGAAAACGGGGCTGCCCTATGTGTTTTGCACTTCCCAAGCCATTCCTATATTGAAATCGATGTGAAATGTCGATTTCTTCGACGGGATCTGTAGAATAGGGTCCAAGGAAGCTTCATCATGGGACTTTAGCTCTAAGAATCAAAAGTGACAACTCAGACTGTTCCCTGTACTTGAATATTGAATTTATCACCGGGAAAACGGGGCTGCCCCATGTGTTTTGCACTTCCCAAGCCATTCCTATATTGAAATCGATGTGAAATGTCGATTTCTTCGACGGGATCTGTAGAATAGGGTCCAAGGAAGCTTCATCATGGGACTTTAGCTCTAAGAATCAAAAGTGACAACTCAGACCGCTCCCTGTACTTGAATATTGGATTCATCACCGGGAAAACGGAGCTGCCCCATGTGCTTTGCACTTCCCAAGCCATTCCTATGTGGAAATCGATGTGAAATGTCGATTTCTTCGACGGGATCTGTAGAATAGGGTCCAAGGAAAATTAATCATGGGACTTTAGCTCTAAGAATCAAAAGTGACAACTCAGACTGCTCCCTGTACTTGAATATTGAATTTATCACCGGGAAAACGGGGCTGCCCCATGTGTTTTGCACTTCCCAAGCCATTCCTATATTGAAATCGATGTGAAATGTCTATTTCTTCGACGGGATCTGTAGAATAGGGTCCAAGGAAAATTAATCATGGGACTTTAGCTCTAAGAATCGAAAGTGACAACTCAGACTGCTCCCTGTACTTGAATATTGGATTCATCACCGGGAAAACGGGGCTGCCCCATGTGTTTTGCACTTCCCAAGCCATTCCCATATTGAAATCGATGTGAAATGTCGATTTCTTCGACGGGATCTGTAGAATAGGGTCCAAGGAAGCTTAATCATGGGACTTTAGCTCTAAGAATCAAAAGTGACAACTCAGACCGCTCCCTGTACTTGAATATTGGATTCATCACCGGGAAAACGGAGCTGCCCCATGTGCTTTGCACTTCCCAAGCTATTCCTATGTGGAAATCGATGTGAAATGTCGATTTCTTCGACGGGATCTGTAGAATAGGGTCCAAGGAAAATTAATCATGGGACTTTAGCTCTAAGAATCAAAAGTGACAACTCAGACTGCTCCCTGTACTTGAATATTGAATTTATCACCGGGAAAACGGGGCTGCCCCATGTGTTTTGCACTTCCCAAGCCATTCCTATATTGAAATCGATGTGAAATGTCTATTTCTTCGACGGGATCTGTAGAATAGGGTCCAAGGAAGGTTAATTATGGGACTTTAGCTCTAAGAATCAAAAGTGACAACTCAGACTGCTCCCTGTACTTGAATATTGGATTCATCACCGGGAAAACGGGGCTGCCCCATGTGTTTTGCACTTCTTAAGCCATTCCTATATTGAAATCGATGTGAAATGTCGATTTCTTCGACGGGATCTGTAGAATAGGGTCCAAGGAAGCTTAATCATGGGACTTTAGCTCTAAGAATCAAAAGTGACAACTCAGACTGCTCCCTGTACTTGAATATTGGATTCATCACCGGGAAAACGGGGCTGCCCCATGTGTTTTGCACTTCCCAAGCCATTCCTATATTGAAATCGATGTGAAATGTCGATTTCTTCGACGGGATCTGTAGAATAGGGTCCAAGGAAGCTTAATCATGGGACTTCAGCTCTAAGAATCAAAAGTGACAACTCAGACTGCTCCCTGTACTTGAATATTGGATTCATCACCGGGAAAACGGGGCTGCCCCATGTGTTTTGCACTTCCCAAGCCATTCCTATGTGGAAATCGATGTGAAATGTCGATTTCTTCGACGGGATCTGTAGAATAGGGTCCAAGGAAGCTTGATCATGGGACTTTAGCTCTAAGAATCAAAAGTGACAACTCAGACTGCTCCCAGTACTTGAATATTGGATTCATCACCGGGAAAACGGGGCTGCCCCATGTGTTTTGCACTTCCCAAGCCATTCCCATATTGAAATCGATGTGAAATGTCTATTTCTTCGACGGGATCTGTAAAATAGGGTCCAAGGAAGGTTAATCATGGGACTTTAGCTCTAAGAATCAAAAGTGACAACTCAGACTGCTCCCTGTACTTGAATATTGGATTCATCACCGGGAAAACGGGGCTGCCCCATGTGTTTTGCACTTCTTAAGCCATTCCTATATTGAAATCGATGTGAAATGTCGATTTCTTCGACGGGATCTGTAGAATAGGGTCCAAGGAAGCTTAATCATGGGACTTTAGCTCTAAGAATCAAAAGTGACAACTCAGACTGCTCCCTGTACTTGAATATTGGATTCATCACCGGGAAAACGGGGCTGCCCCATGTGTTTTGCACTTCCCAAGCCATTTCTATATTGAAATCGATGTGAAATGTCGATTTCTTCGACGGGATCTGTAGAATAGGGACCAAGGAAGCTTCATCATGGGACTTTAGCTCTAAGAATCAAAAGTGACAACTCAGACTGCTCCCTGTACTTGAATATTGGATTCATCACCGGGAAAACGGGGCTGCCCCATGTGTTTTGCACTTCCCAAGCCATTCCTATATTGAAATCGATGTGAAATGTCGATTTCTTCGACGGGATCTGTAGAATAGGGTCCAAGGAAAATTAATCATGGGACTTTAGCTCTAAGAATCGAAAGTGACAACTCAGACTGCTCCCTGTACTTGAATATTTGATTCATCACCGGGAAAACGGGGCTGCCCCATGTGTTTTGCACTTCCCAAGCCATTCCTATATTGAAATCGATGTGAAATGTCGATTTCTTCGACGGGATCTGTAGAATAGGGTCCAAGGAAAATTAATCATGGGACTTTAGCTCTAAGAATCGAAAGTGACAACTCAGACTGCTCCCTGTACTTGAATATTGGATTCATCACCGGGAAAACGGGGCTGCCCCATGTGTTTTGCACTTCCCAAGCCATTCTTATATTGAAATCGATGTGAAATCTCGATTTCTTTGACAGGATCTGTAGAATAGGGTCCAAGGAAGCTTCATCATGGGACTTTAGCTCTAAGAATCAAAAGTGACAACTCAGACTGCTCCCTGTACTTGAATATTGAATTTATCACCGGGAAAACGGGGCTGCCCCATGTGTTTTGCACTTCCCAAGCCATTCCTATATTGAAATCGATGTGAAATGTCGATTTCTTCGACGGGATCTGTAGAATAGGGTCCCAGGAAGCTTGATCATGGGACTTTAGCTCTAAGAATCAAAAGTGACAACTCAGACTGCTCCCAGTACTTGAATATTGGATTCATCACCGGGAAAACGGGGCTGCCCCATGTGTTTTGCACTTCCCAAGCCATTCCTATATTGAAATCGATGTGAAATGTCGATTTCTTCGACGGGATCTGTAGAATAGGGTCCAAGGAAGCTTAATCATGGGACTTTAGCTCTAAGAATCAAAAGTGACAACTCAGACTGCTCCCTGTACTTGAATATTGAATTTATCACCGGGAAAACGGGGCTGCCCCATGTGTTTTGCACTTCCCAAGCCATTCCTATATTGAAATCGATGTGAAATGTCGATTTCTTCGACGGGATCTGTAGAATAGGGTCCAAGGAAAATTAATCATGGGACTTTAGCTCTAAGAATCGAAAGTGACAACTCAGACTGCTCCCTGTACTTGAATATTGGATTCATCACCGGGAAAACGGGGCTGCCCCATGTGTTTTGCACTTCCCAAGCCATTCTTATATTGAAATCGATGTGAAATCTCGATTTCTTTGACGGGATCTGTAGAATAGGGTCCAAGGAAGCTTCATCATGGGACTTTAGCTCTAAGAATCAAAAGTGACAACTCAGACTGCTCCCTGTACTTGAATATTGAATTTATCACCGGGAAAACGGGGCTGCCCCATGTGTTTTGCACTTCCCAAGCCATTCCTATATTGAAATCGATGTGAAATGTCGATTTCTTCGACGGGATCTGTAGAATAGGGTCCAAGGAAGCTTCATCATGGGACTTTAGCTCTAAGAATCAAAAGTGACAACTCAGACTGCTCCCTGTACTTGAATATTGAATTTATCACCGGGAAAACGGGGCTGCCCCATGTGTTTTGCACTTCCCAAGCCATTCCTATATTGAAATCGATGTGAAATGTCGATTTCGTGGACGGGATCTGTAGAATAGGGTCCAAGGAAGCTTAATCATGGGACTTTAGCTCTAAGAATCAAAAGTGACAACTCAGACTGCTCCCTGTACTTGAATATTGGATTCATCACCGGGAAAACGGGGCTGCCCCATGTGTTTTGCACTTCCCAAGCCATTCCTATATTGAAATCGATGTGAAATGTCGATTTCTTCGACGGGATCTGTGGAATAGGGTCCAAGGAAGCTTAATCATGGGACTTTAGCTCTAAGAATCAAAAGTGACAACTCAGACTGCTCCCTGTACTTGAATATTGGATTCATCACCGGGAAAACGGGGCTGCCCCATGTGTTTTGCACTTCCCAAGCCATTCCTATATTGAAATCGATGTGAAATGTCGATTTCTTCGACGGGATCTGTAGAATAGGGTCCAAGGAAGCTTCATCATGGGACTTTAGCTCTAAGAATCAAAAGTGACAACTCAGACCGCTCCCTGTACTTGAATATTGGATTCATCACCGGGAAAACGGAGCTGCCCCATGTGCTTTGCACTTCCCAAGCCATTCCTATGTGGAAATCGATGTGAAATGTCGATTTCTTCGACGGGATCTGTAGAATAGGGTCCAAGGAAAATTAATCATGGGACTTTAGCTCTAAGAATCAAAAGTGACAACTCAGACTGCTCCCTGTACTTGAATATTGAATTTATCACCGGGAAAACGGGGCTGCCCCATGTGTTTTGCACTTCCCAAGCCATTCCTATATTGAAATCGATGTGAAATGTCTATTTCTTCGACGGGATCTGTAGAATAGGGTCCAAGGAAAATTAATCATGGGACTTTAGCTCTAAGAATCAAAAGTGACAACTCAGACTGCTCCCTGTACTTGAATATTGGATTCATCACCGGGAAAACGGGGCTGCCCCATGTGTTTTGCACTTCCCAAGCCATTCCCATATTGAAATCGATGTGAAATGTCGATTTCTTCGACGGGATCTGTAGAATAGGGTCCAAGGAAGCTTAATCATGGGACTTTAGCTCTAAGAATCAAAAGTGACAACTCAGACCGCTCCCTGTACTTGAATATTGGATTCATCACCGGGAAAACGGAGCTGCCCCATGTGCTTTGCACTTCCCAAGCCATTCCTATGTGGAAATCGATGTGAAATGTCGATTTCTTCGACGGGATCTGTAGAATAGGGTCCAAGGAAAATTAATCATGGGACTTTAGCTCTAAGAATCAAAAGTGACAACTCAGACTGCTCCCTGTACTTGAATATTGAATTTATCACCGGGAAAACGGGGCTGCCCCATGTGTTTTGCACTTCCCAAGCCATTCCTATATTGAAATCGATGTGAAATGTCTATTTCTTCGACGGGATCTGTAGAATAGGGTCCAAGGAAGGTTAATTATGGGACTTTAGCTCTAAGAATCAAAAGTGACAACTCAGACTGCTCCCTGTACTTGAATATTGGATTCATCACCGGGAAAACGGGGCTGCCCCATGTGTTTTGCACTTCTTAAGCCATTCCTATATTGAAATCGATGTGAAATGTCGATTTCTTCGACGGGATCTGTAGAATAGGGTCCAAGGAAGCTTAATCATGGGACTTTAGCTCTAAGAATCAAAAGTGACAACTCAGACTGCTCCCTGTACTTGAATATTGGATTCATCACCGGGAAAACGGGGCTGCCCCATGTGTTTTGCACTTCCCAAGCCATTCCTATATTGAAATCGATGTGAAATGTCGATTTCTTCGACGGGATCTGTAGAATAGGGTCCAAGGAAGCTTAATCATGGGACTTCAGCTCTAAGAATCAAAAGTGACAACTCAGACTGCTCCCTGTACTTGAATATTGGATTCATCACCGGGAAAACGGGGCTGCCCCATGTGTTTTGCACTTCCCAAGCCATTCCTATGTGGAAATCGATGTGAAATGTCGATTTCTTCGACGGGATCTGTAGAATAGGGTCCAAGGAAGCTTGATCATGGGACTTTAGCTCTAAGAATCAAAAGTGACAACTCAGACTGCTCCCTGTACTTGAATATTGGATTCATCACCGGGAAAACGGGGCTGCCCCATGTGTTTTGCACTTCTTAAGCCATTCCTATATTGAAATCGATGTGAAATGTCGATTTCTTCGACGGGATCTGTAGAATAGGGTCCAAGGAAGCTTAATCATGGGACTTTAGCTCTAAGAATCAAAAGTGACAACTCAGACTGCTCCCTGTACTTGAATATTGGATTCATCACCGGGAAAACGGGGCTGCCCCATGTGTTTTGCACTTCCCAAGCCATTTCTATATTGAAATCGATGTGAAATGTCGATTTCTTCGACGGGATCTGTAGAATAGGGACCAAGGAAGCTTCATCATGGGACTTTAGCTCTAAGAATCAAAAGTGACAACTCAGACTGCTCCCTGTACTTGAATATTGGATTCATCACCGGGAAAACGGGGCTGCCCCATGTGTTTTGCACTTCCCAAGCCATTCCTATATTGAAATCGATGTGAAATGTCGATTTCTTCGACGGGATCTGTAGAATAGGGTCCAAGGAAAATTAATCATGGGACTTTAGCTCTAAGAATCGAAAGTGACAACTCAGACTGCTCCCTGTACTTGAATATTTGATTCATCACCGGGAAAACGGGGCTGCCCCATGTGTTTTGCACTTCCCAAGCCATTCCTATATTGAAATCGATGTGAAATGTCGATTTCTTCGACGGGATCTGTAGAATAGGGTCCAAGGAAAATTAATCATGGGACTTTAGCTCTAAGAATCGAAAGTGACAACTCAGACTGCTCCCTGTACTTGAATATTGGATTCATCACCGGGAAAACGGGGCTGCCCCATGTGTTTTGCACTTCCCAAGCCATTCTTATATTGAAATCGATGTGAAATCTCGATTTCTTTGACAGGATCTGTAGAATAGGGTCCAAGGAAGCTTCATCATGGGACTTTAGCTCTAAGAATCAAAAGTGACAACTCAGACTGCTCCCTGTACTTGAATATTGAATTTATCACCGGGAAAACGGGGCTGCCCCATGTGTTTTGCACTTCCCAAGCCATTCCTATATTGAAATCGATGTGAAATGTCGATTTCTTCGACGGGATCTGTAGAATAGGGTCCCAGGAAGCTTGATCATGGGACTTTAGCTCTAAGAATCAAAAGTGACAACTCAGACTGCTCCCAGTACTTGAATATTGGATTCATCACCGGGAAAACGGGGCTGCCCCATGTGTTTTGCACTTCCCAAGCCATTCCTATATTGAAATCGATGTGAAATGTCGATTTCTTCGACGGGATCTGTAGAATAGGGTCCAAGGAAGCTTAATCATGGGACTTTAGCTCTAAGAATCAAAAGTGACAACTCAGACTGCTCCCTGTACTTGAATATTGAATTTATCACCGGGAAAACGGGGCTGCCCCATGTGTTTTGCACTTCCCAAGCCATTCCTATATTGAAATCGATGTGAAATGTCGATTTCTTCGACGGGATCTGTAGAATAGGGTCCAAGGAAAATTAATCATGGGACTTTAGCTCTAAGAATCGAAAGTGACAACTCAGACTGCTCCCTGTACTTGAATATTGGATTCATCACCGGGAAAACGGGGCTGCCCCATGTGTTTTGCACTTCCCAAGCCATTCTTATATTGAAATCGATGTGAAATCTCGATTTCTTTGACGGGATCTGTAGAATAGGGTCCAAGGAAGCTTCATCATGGGACTTTAGCTCTAAGAATCAAAAGTGACAACTCAGACTGCTCCCTGTACTTGAATATTGAATTTATCACCGGGAAAACGGGGCTGCCCCATGTGTTTTGCACTTCCCAAGCCATTCCTATATTGAAATCGATGTGAAATGTCGATTTCTTCGACGGGATCTGTAGAATAGGGTCCAAGGAAGCTTCATCATGGGACTTTAGCTCTAAGAATCAAAAGTGACAACTCAGACTGCTCCCTGTACTTGAATATTGAATTTATCACCGGGAAAACGGGGCTGCCCCATGTGTTTTGCACTTCCCAAGCCATTCCTATATTGAAATCGATGTGAAATGTCGATTTCGTGGACGGGATCTGTAGAATAGGGTCCAAGGAAGCTTAATCATGGGACTTTAGCTCTAAGAATCAAAAGTGACAACTCAGACTGCTCCCTGTACTTGAATATTGGATTCATCACCGGGAAAACGGGGCTGCCCCATGTGTTTTGCACTTCCCAAGCCATTCCTATATTGAAATCGATGTGAAATGTCGATTTCTTCGACGGGATCTGTGGAATAGGGTCCAAGGAAGCTTAATCATGGGACTTTAGCTCTAAGAATCAAAAGTGACAACTCAGACTGCTCCCTGTACTTGAATATTGGATTCATCACCGGGAAAACGGGGCTGCCCCATGTGTTTTGCACTTCCCAAGCCATTCCTATATTGAAATCGATGTGAAATGTCGATTTCTTCGACGGGATCTGTAGAATAGGGTCCAAGGAAGCTTCATCATGGGACTTTAGCTCTAAGAATCAAAAGTGACAACTCAGACTGTTCCCTGTACTTGAATATTGGATTCATCACCGGGAAAACGGGGCTGCCCCATGTGTTTTGCACTTCCCAAGCCATTCCTATATTGAAATCGATGTGAAATGTCGATTTCTTCGACGGGATCTGTAGAATAGGTTCCAAGGAAGCTTCATCATGGGACTTTAGCTCTAAGAATCAAAAGTGACAACTCAGACTGTTCCCTGTACTTGAATATTGAATTTATCACCGGGAAAACGGGGCTGCCCCATGTGTTTTGCACTTCCCAAGCCATTCCCATATTGAAATCGATGTGAAATGTCGATTTCTTCGACGGGATCTGTAGAATAGGGTCCAAGGAAGCTTAATCATGGGACTTTAGCTCTAAGAATCAAAAGTGACAACTCAGACTGCTCCCTGTACTTGAATATTGGATTCATCACCGGGAAAACGGGGCTGCCCCATGTGTTTTGCACTTCCCAAGCCATTCCTATATTGAAATCGATGTGAAATGTCTATTTCTTCGACGGGATCTGTAGAATAGGGTCCAAGGAAAATTAATCATGGGACTTTAGCTCTAAGAATCAAAAGTGACAACTCAGACTGCTCCCTGTACTTGAATATTGAATTTATCACCGGGAAAACGGGGCTGCCCCATGTGTTTTGCACTTCCCAAGCCATTCCCATATTGAAATCGATGTGAAATGTCGATTTCTTCGACGGGATCTGTAGAATAGGGTCCAAGGAAGCTTAATCATGGGACTTTAGCTCTAAGAATCAAAAGTGACAACTCAGACCGCTCCCTGTACTTGAATATTGGATTCATCACCGGGAAAACGGAGCTGCCCCATGTGCTTTGCACTTCCCAAGCCATTCCTATATTGAAATCGATGTGAAATGTCTATTTCTTCGACGGGATCTGTAGAATAGGGTCCAAGGAAAATTAATCATGGGACTTTAGCTCTAAGAATCAAAAGTGACAACTCAGACTGCTCCCTGTACTTGAATATTGGATTCATCACCGGGAAAACGGGGCTGCCCCATGTGTTTTGCACTTCCCAAGCCATTCCTATATTGAAATCGATGTGAAATGTCGATTTCTCCGACGGGATCTGTAGAATAGGGTCCAAGGAAGCTTCATCATGGGACTTTAGCTCTAAGAATCAAAAGTGACAACTCAGACTGTTCCCTGTACTTGAATATTGAATTTATCACCGGGAAAACGGGGCTGCCCCATGTGTTTTGCACTTCCCAAGCCATTCCCATATTGAAATCGATGTGAAATGTCGATTTCTTCGACGGGATCTGTAGAATAGGGTCCAAGGAAGCTTAATCATGGGACTTTAGCTCTAAGAATCAAAAGTGACAACTCAGACTGCTCCCTGTACTTGAATATTGGATTCATCACCGGGAAAACGGGGCTGCCCCATGTGTTTTGCACTTCCCAAGCCATTCCTATATTGAAATCGATGTGAAATGTCGATTTCTTCGACGGGATCTGTAGAATAGGGTCCAAGGAAGCTTAATCATGGGACTTTAGCTCTAAGAATCAAAAGTGACAACTCAGACTGCTCCCTGTACTTGAATATTGAATTTATCACCGGGAAAACGGGGCTGCCCCATGTGTTTTGCACTTCCCAAGCCATTCCTATATTGAAATCGATGTGAAATGTCGATTTCTTCGACGGGATCTGTAGAATAGGGTCCAAGGAAGCTTCATCATGGGACTTTAGCTCTAAGAATCAAAAGTGACAACTCAGACTGTTCCCTGTACTTGAATATTGAATTTATCACCGGGAAAACGGGGCTGCCCCATGTGTTTTGCACTTCTCAAGCCATTCCCATATTGAAATCGATGTGAAATGTCGATTTCTTCGACGGGATCTGTAGAATAGGGTCCAAGGAAGCTTAATCATGGGACTTTAGCTCTAAGAATCAAAAGTGACAACTCAGACTGCTCCCTGTACTTGAATATTGGATTCATCACCGGGAAAACGGGGCTGCCCCATGTGTTTTGCACTTCCCAAGCCATTCCTATATTGAAATCGATGTGAAATGTCGAATTCTTCGACGGGATCTGTAGAATAGGGTCCAAGGAAGCTTAATCATGGGACTTTAGCTCTAAGAATCAAAAGTGACAACTCAGACTGCTCCCTGTACTTGAATATTGGATTCATCACCGGGAAAACGGGGCTGCCCCATGTGTTTTGCACTTCCCAAGCCATTCCTATATTGAAATCGATGTGAAATGTCGATTTCTTCGACGGGATCTGTAGAATAGGGTCCAAAGAAGCTTAATCATGGGACTTTAGCTCTAAGAATCAAAAGTGACAACTCAGACTGCTCCCTGTACTTGAATATTGGATTCATCACCGGGAAAACGGGGCTGCCCCATGTGTTTTGCACTTCCCAAGCCATTCCTATATTGAAATCGATGTGAAATGTCGATTTCTTCGACGGGATCTGTAGAATAGGGTCCAAGGAAGCTTCATCATGGGACTTTAGCTCTAAGAATCAAAAGTGACAACTCAGACTGTTCCCTGTACTTGAATATTGAATTTATCACCGGGAAAACGGGGCTGCCCCATGTGTTTTGCACTTCCCAAGCCATTCCCATATTGAAATCGATGTGAAATGTCGATTTCTTCGACGGGATCTGTAGAATAGGGTCCAAGGAAGTTTCATCATGGGACTTTAGCTCTAAGAATCAAAAGTGACAACTCAGACTGCTCCCTGTACTTGAATATTGGATTCATCACCGGGAAAACGGAGCTGCCCCATGTGCTTTGCACTTCCCAAGCCATTCCTATGTGGAAATCGATGTGAAATGTCGATTTCTTCGACGGGATCTGTAGAATAGGGTCCAAGGAAAATTAATCATGGGACTTTAGCTCTAAGAATCAAAAGTGACAACTCAGACTGCTCCCTGTACTTGAATATTGAATTTATCACCGGGAAAACGGGGCTGCCCCATGTGTTTTGCACTTCCCAAGCCATTCCTATATTGAAATCGATGTGAAATGTCTATTTCTTCGACGGGATCTGTAGAATAGGGTCCAAGGAAAATTAATCATGGGACTTTAGCTCTAAGAATCAAAAGTGACAACTCAGACTGCTCCCTGTACTTGAATATTGAATTTATCACCGGGAAAACGGGGCTGCCCCATGTGTTTTGCACTTCCCAAGCCATTCCTATATTGAAATCGATGTGAAATGTCGATTTCTTCGACGGGATCTGTAGAATAGGGTCCAAGGAAGCTTCATCATGGGACTTTAGCTCTAAGAATCGAAAGTGACAACTCAGACCGCTCCCTGTACTTGAATATTGGATTCATCACCGGGAAAACGGAGCTGCCCCATGTGCTTTGCACTTCCCAAGCCATTCCTATGTGGAAATCGATGTGAAATGTCGATTTCTTCGACGGGATCTGTAGAATAGGGTCCAAGGAAAATTAATCATGGGACTTTAGCTCTAAGAATCAAAAGTGACAACTCAGACTGCTCCCTGTACTTGAATATTGAATTTATCACCGGGAAAACGGGGCTGCCCCATGTGTTTTGCACTTCCCAAGCCATTCCTATATTGAAATCGATGTGAAATGTCGATTTCTTCGACGGGATCTGTAGAATAGGGTCCAAGGAAGCTTAATCATGGGACTTTAGCTCTAAGAATCAAAAGTGACAACTCAGACTGCTCCCTGTACTTGAATATTGAATTTATCACCGGGAAAACGGGGCTGCCCCATGTGTTTTGCACTTCCCAAGCCATTCCTATATTGAAATCGATGTGAAATGTCGATTTCTTCGACGGGATCTGTAGAATAGGGTCCAAGGAAGGTTAATTATGGGACTTTAGCTCTAAGAATCAAAAGTGACAACTCAGACTGCTCCCTGTACTTGAATATTGGATTCATCACCGGGAAAACGGGGCTGCCCCATGTGTTTTGCACTTCCCAAGCCATTCCCATATTGAAATCGATGTGAAATGTCGATTTCTTCGACGGGATCTGTAGAATAGGGTCCAAGGAAGCTTCATCATGGGACTTTAGCTCTAAGAATCAAAAGTGACAACTCAGACTGCTCCCTGTACTTGAATATTGAATTTATCACCGGGAAAACGGGGCTGCCCCATGTGTTTTGCACTTCCCAAGCCATTCCTATATTGAAATCGATGTGAAATGTCGATTTCTTCGACGGGATCTGTAGAATAGGGTCCAAGGAAGGTTAATTATGGGACTTTAGCTCTAAGAATCAAAAGTGACAACTCAGACTGCTCCCTGTACTTGAATATTGGATTCATCACCGGGAAAACGGGGCTGCCCCATGTGTTTTGCACTTCTTAAGCCATTCCTATATTGAAATCGATGTGAAATGTCGATTTCTTCGACGGGATCTGTAGAATAGGGTCCAAGGAAGCTTAATCATGGGACTTTAGCTCTAAGAATCAAAAGTGACAACTCAGACTGCTCCCTGTACTTGAATATTGAATTTATCACCGGGAAAACGGGGCTGCCCCATGTGTTTTGCACTTCCCAAGCCATTCCTATATTGAAATCGATGTGAAATGTCGATTTCTTCGACGGGATCTGTAGAATAGGGTCCAAGGAAGGTTAATTATGGGACTTTAGCTCTAAGAATCAAAAGTGACAACTCAGACTGCTCCCTGTACTTGAATATTGGATTCATCACCGGGAAAACGGGGCTGCCCCATGTGTTTTGCACTTCCCAAGCCATTCCCATATTGAAATCGATGTGAAATGTCGATTTCTTCGACGGGATCTGTAGAATAGGGTCCAAGGAAGCTTCATCATGGGACTTTAGCTCTAAGAATCAAAAGTGACAACTCAGACTGCTCCCTGTACTTGAATATTGGATTCATCACCGGGAAAACGGAGCTGCTCCATGTGCTTTGCACTTCCCAAGCCATTCCTATGTGGAAATCGATGTGAAATGTCGATTTCTTAGACGGGATCTGTAGAATAGGGTCCAAGGAAGCTTAATCATGGGACTTTAGCTCTAAGAATCAAAAGTGACAACTCAGACTGCTCCCTGTACTTGAATATTGGATTCATCACCGGGAAAACGGGGCTGCCCCATGTGTTTTGCACTTCCCAAGCCATTCCTATATTGAAATCGATGTGAAATGTCGAATTCTTCGACGGGATCTGTAGAATAGGGTCCAAGGAAGCTTAATCATGGGACTTTAGCTCTAAGAATCAAAAGTGACAACTCAGACTGCTCCCTGTACTTGAATATTGGATTCATCACCGGGAAAACGGGGCTGCCCCATGTGTTTTGCACTTCCCAAGCCATTCCTATATTGAAATCGATGTGAAATGTCGATTTCTTCGACGGGATCTGTAGAATAGGGTCCAAGGAAGCTTAATCATGGGACTTTAGCTCTAAGAATCAAAAGTGACAACTCAGACTGCTCCCTGTACTTGAATATTGGATTCATCACCGGGAAAACGGGGCTGCCCCATGTGTTTTGCACTTCCCAAGCCATTCCTATATTGAAATCGATGTGAAATGTCGATTTCTTCGACGGGATCTGTAGAATAGGGTCCAAGGAAGTTTCATCATGGGACTTTAGCTCTAAGAATCAAAAGTGACAACTCAGACTGCTCCCTGTACTTGAATATTGGATTCATCACCGGGAAAACGGAGCTGCCCCATGTGCTTTGCACTTCCCAAGCCATTCCTATGTGGAAATCGATGTGAAATGTCGATTTCTTCGACGGGATCTGTAGAATAGGGTCCAAGGAAAATTAATCATGGGACTTTAGCTCTAAGAATCAAAAGTGACAACTCAGACTGCTCCCTGTACTTGAATATTGAATTTATCACCCGGAAAACGGGGCTGCCCCATGTGTTTTGCACTTCCCAAGCCATTCCTATATTGAAATCGATGTGAAATGTCTATTTCTTCGACGGGATCTGTAGAATAGGGTCCAAGGAAAATTAATCATGGGACTTTAGCTCTAAGAATCAAAAGTGACAACTCAGACTGCTCCCTGTACTTGAATATTGGATTCATCACCGGGAAAACGGGGCTGCCCCATGTGTTTTGCACTTCCCAAGCCATTCCTATATTGAAATCGATGTGAAATGTCGATTTCTTCGACGGGATCTGTAGAATAGGGTCCAAGGAAGCTTCATCATGGGACTTTAGCTCTAAGAATCAAAAGTGACAACTCAGACTGTTCCCTGTACTTGAATATTGAATTTATCACCGGGAAAACGGGGCTGCCCCATGTGTTTTGCACTTCCCAAGCCATTCCCATATTGAAATCGATGTGAAATGTCGATTTCTTCGACGGGATCTGTAGAATAGGGTCCAAGGAAGCTTAATCATGGGACTTTAGCTCTAAGAATCAAAAGTGACAACTCAGACTGCTCCCTGTACTTGAATATTGGATTCATCACCGGGAAAACGGGGCTGCCCCATGTGTTTTGCACTTCCCAAGCCATTCCTATATTGAAATCGATGTGAAGTGTCTATTTCTTCGACGGGATCTGTAGAATAGGGTCCAAGGAAAATTAATCATGGGACTTTAGCTCTAAGAATCAAAAGTGACAACTCAGACTGCTCCCTGTACTTGAATATTGAATTTATCACCGGGAAAACGGGGCTGCCCCATGTGTTTTGCACTTCCCAAGCCATTCCTATATTGAAATCGATGTGAAATGTCGATTTCTTCGACGGGATCTGTAGAATAGGGTCCAAGGAAGCTTCATCATGGGACTTTAGCTCTAAGAATCAAAAGTGACAACTCAGACCGCTCCCTGTACTTGAATATTGGATTCATCACCGGGAAAACGGAGCTGCCCCATGTGCTTTGCACTTCCCAAGCCATTCCTATGTGGAAATCGATGTGAAATGTCGATTTCTTCGACGGGATCTGTAGAATAGGGTCCAAGGAAAATTAATCATGGGACTTTAGCTCTAAGAATCAAAAGTGACAACTCAGACTGCTCCCTGTACTTGAATATTGGATTCATCACCGGGAAAACGGGGCTGCCCCATGTGTTTTGCACTTCCCAAGCCATTCCCATATTGAAATCGATGTGAAATGTCGATTTCTTCGACGGGATCTGTAGAATAGGGTCCAAGGAAGCTTAATCATGGGACTTTAGCTCTAAGAATCAAAAGTGACAACTCAGACCGCTCCCTGTACTTGAATATTGGATTCATCACCGGGAAAACGGAGCTGCCCCATGTGCTTTGCACTTCCCAAGCCATTCCTATGTGGAAATCGATGTGAAATGTCGATTTCTTCGACGGGATCTGTAGAATAGGGTCCAAGGAAAATTAATCATGGGACTTTAGCTCTAAGAATCAAAAGTGACAACTCAGACTGCTCCCTGTACTTGAATATTGGATTCATCACCGGGAAAACGGAGCTGCCCCATGTGTTTTGCACTTCCCAAGCCATTCCTATGTGGAAATCGATGTGAAATGTCGATTTCTTCGACGGGATCTGTAGAATAGGGTCCAAGGAAAATTAATAATGGGACTTTAGCTCTAAGAATCAAAAGTGACAACTCAGACTGCTCCCTGTACTTGAATATTGAATTTATCACCGGGAAAACGGGGCTGCCCCATGTGTTTTGCACTTCCCAAGCCATTCCTATATTGAAATCGATGTGAAATGTCTATTTCTTCGACGGGATCTGTAGAATAGGGTCCAAGGAAGGTTAATTATGGGACTTTAGCTCTAAGAATCAAAAGTGACAACTCAGACTGCTCCCTGTACTTGAATATTGGATTCATCACCGGGAAAACGGGGCTGCCCCATGTGTTTTGCACTTCTTAAGCCATTCCTATATTGAAATCGATGTGAAATGTCGATTTCTTCGACGGGATCTGTAGAATAGGGTCCAAGGAAGCTTAATCATGGGACTCTAGCTCTAAGAATCAAAAGTGACAACTCAGACTGCTCCCTGTACTTGAATATTGAATTTATCACCGGGAAAACGGGGCTGCCCTATGTGTTTTGCACTTCCCAAGCCATTCCTATATTGAAATCGATGTGAAATGTCGATTTCTTCGACGGGATCTGTAGAATAGGGTCCAAGGAAGCTTCATCATGGGACTTTAGCTCTAAGAATCAAAAGTGACAACTCAGACTGTTCCCTGTACTTGAATATTGAATTTATCACCGGGAAAACGGGGCTGCCCCATGTGTTTTGCACTTCCCAAGCCATTCCTATATTGAAATCGATGTGAAATGTCGATTTCTTCGACGGGATCTGTAGAATAGGGTCCAAGGAAGCTTCATCATGGGACTTTAGCTCTAAGAATCAAAAGTGACAACTCAGACCGCTCCCTGTACTTGAATATTGGATTCATCACCGGGAAAACGGAGCTGCCCCATGTGCTTTGCACTTCCCAAGCCATTCCTATGTGGAAATCGATGTGAAATGTCGATTTCTTCGACGGGATCTGTAGAATAGGGTCCAAGGAAAATTAATCATGGGACTTTAGCTCTAAGAATCAAAAGTGACAACTCAGACTGCTCCCTGTACTTGAATATTGAATTTATCACCGGGAAAACGGGGCTGCCCCATGTGTTTTGCACTTCCCAAGCCATTCCTATATTGAAATCGATGTGAAATGTCTATTTCTTCGACGGGATCTGTAGAATAGGGTCCAAGGAAAATTAATCATGGGACTTTAGCTCTAAGAATCAAAAGTGACAACTCAGACTGCTCCCTGTACTTGAATATTGGATTCATCACCGGGAAAACGGGGCTGCCCCATGTGTTTTGCACTTCCCAAGCCATTCCCATATTGAAATCGATGTGAAATGTCGATTTCTTCGACGGGATCTGTAGAATAGGGTCCAAGGAAGCTTAATCATGGGACTTTAGCTCTAAGAATCAAAAGTGACAACTCAGACCGCTCCCTGTACTTGAATATTGGATTCATCACCGGGAAAACGGAGCTGCCCCATGTGCTTTGCACTTCCCAAGCCATTCCTATGTGGAAATCGATGTGAAATGTCGATTTCTTCGACGGGATCTGTAGAATAGGGTCCAAGGAAAATTAATCATGGGACTTTAGCTCTAAGAATCAAAAGTGACAACTCAGACTGCTCCCTGTACTTGAATATTGAATTTATCACCGGGAAAACGGGGCTGCCCCATGTGTTTTGCACTTCCCAAGCCATTCCTATATTGAAATCGATGTGAAATGTCTATTTCTTCGACGGGATCTGTAGAATAGGGTCCAAGGAAGGTTAATTATGGGACTTTAGCTCTAAGAATCAAAAGTGACAACTCAGACTGCTCCCTGTACTTGAATATTGGATTCATCACCGGGAAAACGGGGCTGCCCCATGTGTTTTGCACTTCTTAAGCCATTCCTATATTGAAATCGATGTGAAATGTCGATTTCTTCGACGGGATCTGTAGAATAGGGTCCAAGGAAGCTTAATCATGGGACTTTAGCTCTAAGAATCAAAAGTGACAACTCAGACTGCTCCCTGTACTTGAATATTGGATTCATCACCGGGAAAACGGGGCTGCCCCATGTGTTTTGCACTTCCCAAGCCATTCCTAACCTCCGGTTAGATATTATCCCCATTTCCCATTCAAATATTCTCATAAAAATACTGAGCACTGTTTGGAGTTCATTGCGCCAGCTCGAGCCCGGCTGATTTTGAATATAGCAATATGGCGCCAAAGCACTTGACTATACACAGCCCTCTATGATTGGGCTGGTATAGAAATGGGGAATGCGAGTTTCAGGCCCAGGTGCATAATAACAATCGCTGATTAGCGGTAGTCACTCAACTATGCTGCCTCAGTTAAATGATATGTGAAGCTAATTTTAAGGGATTAATTTCAGTCGGTTAACTTGCCATGATTAGGAAGAATTTAAGTCGGCGTGCTTAAAAACGTTCGAAAACAGCTTAAAATGGCTAAGGGCTCCGTCAGTTAATCGACGATTGGCGCTAATCGAGCTTTATGCACCTGGGCCTCAGTATTTTCATCAATTAATTGGCTGATTGAATCGGGGTGATTGTTATCTATCAATTACTCTGAAACGCTTTCTTATAGAAATCAGTTTTTATCAAATTTTTTCATCCATTTTTAAAAATCATGGGGCCAAAATTTCCATTGAAAATTTAGGATTTCCAAAAAGTTAATTAAAAAAAAACTATTATAGATTAAACGCTAATTTCTTCGTATCAAATCCTCTCCAAGGCGTATCAATCCGTGGGTATATCCAAAATTTCAATTTTTTTCATATGGGGTAGTATCTGATCGGAGATAACATTTCCATTCTCACCAGAAATTTCTGACCTATATCGACAATGTTTTTTCTGGGCCCTCGCATGCGCTAATTCAAAACGGGCCAAGATTGTTACTTTTTGAGTACCAGAACGAAAGAAGCATAAACACTACTAAATTTCTCTGAAGTCTCCATTTTCTTCTCTAGTATGCATAAGAAATTCATTTTGGACCAGTCTGAAATGGGAAAAAAATGTACATTAACATATCCATTCCCATATTCAATGTTTTTCTCAGAATAAATTGGATAGTTCTGCAGCGGGAGTCGAACCCAGGCTCTTCCGATGGCTCGTTAGGCGCTCTACCGATTGAGCTATCCAGTTCTATACCAAATTTACATTCGAATTACTTTCAAAACCCACTCTTACAGTCGTGTCCCATCTCCACTGCCCATTATGCAGCACTTTAAATTGAATTTTAATTCTTCATGGGCTAGACTGAATGAGATGCGGCATGGGTGTATTAATCCACATGTTTACCTAAAATGGGCCACCAGCTGTCATCTCTGTGAATAACGATCTGGACTCTCCGTAATGAGCATATGTAGAAAGAGCAGAAAATTTCCCATGGAAAAGAAACTAGGCAGCTACATAGCTGTATCTCAGAGGGTGATTTATCTGGGCTAAATTTGGATTAATACATGAAAGCGTTAGAAAAAGTCTATCGATATGACTAGAAAAAATGTTAATTTTCAAACACTTTCATTGAACAATGATTTCATTAAACTATGTTTGGAAATCCAAATAGCTTTATTTGGGCCAAAAAATTACTAAAGACTAACACCTATAATTTTTGAACCTCAATTCAATATAGCGTTAACATTCACACGAACATTGTCCATCTGCCATGAACGTCTCATTTATTGTACAAAATTATATAGGAATGACACTTTTGTGCGAAAGAAATCAATAAATACTTTTTGATTGCATTATAATCTGTTTTTCAATTTTGTTCTCCTCGTCCTACTAAAATCCTGGAAAAATATTGAGTGACGTGAAAGCACGGGGAAAATTTCCAAAAATTTTCATTTTGCCTCGAAATTTATAGAAGTGCTTAATTTTGAGCTGCTCAAAACTGAATCCATCCCTGAATTTTTGGAGATCATAATACGAGATCCTTTCAATTAGCATATCCGAGAAAAGCCGAAAATTCCCCATGAATTTTCATCTCAGAAAGTATTGATTTGGGTCGAATTTGAAGTAGCACATGTGAAAGTCCTGAGAACATGATATTCTTATGAGCAAGGATAATTTTTAGTTCCAGACATTTTCACGTTGGCCAAAAAATCATAGAAAGTCAATTCCTTCTATAGCTTTTGCACCAAAATGAAAATTACTCTACCTGTATCGATAGAATTTTCCCGGGCTATTTCAAAAATCTTGGCGCTCGAGAATCCAACATATGCACCATCTACCAGTATTTCCATGAATCACGATATCCAGATCGATGTATCGACATGGCACTGTTCGATTCGATTTCTCGAGATGACTGTGTTCACCACAAAAATCCGCAGCCATCTTCATTTTTACTAAGGAGACCGTTCTTTCCGGTTTGACTCTCGTATCGAAAGGTTGGTCCGTATCCACACCTTCTGGTCATCATGACGTGAGTATAACTTTCGAATTAAATTTTTCCGTTAAATTAATGAAATTCATTCGCTATAGGCTTATTCATACTTTATTTTTCCAAATCTTCATTTTCATTTTTTAATTGGAAATAATTTTATAACTGTTTGGTCATGAAGCAGGCGTGCATCATCAAGCTTCTCCCATTGTCCAATTTTTGATTCCATCCAATTCAACCAAAACACATTCGAATATTAATCATTTATTATATTATATCTCTAAAAAATAAATTCAATTAATTTGAAATCGTTTATTGATTGATATACACGATTCAAGAGAGAAGTTAATGTTGAAATTTTTTCATTTTGCCACGTGGAGTAGAGGTTAGGTGATTGCGCTACTGTTAGATCTCATTGTTACTCTCAACATTGCAACAAAACAAAATATTAATTTTTTACGACTGTGAAGTTTTCAGATCCATCGATTCTATTGATCGCCAGTTTTTTTAAAAATAACTTTTAAAACCAATCGAGATAAAGCGATTATTACACTGAGAAGAAAGAAATTTTGTTATAAGAAGATTTACTTAGTTGAAGAAAATCTACTTTACTCCAAAAAATTCAATATATATATAGATATAGAAACTGTGAGGAAAATTTCGTTTAGAGACAATTTTCTTGCTACAATAATTTTTTTTTCTCAGTGTAACTAATTCTTTTATTATTATTGAAACTCTCGGTAAAAAAGGATCGATACAAAATCGCCCTATCTCGCTTAGATTCTGAGATATTCTGAAAATGTTGGTGACGAAATGAAATCAGTTGATCTGAAAATTTTTTATTTTTCAATTTTCTCCTTCTATCTTCATAAAAAAAAGCAAAAAAAATAGAGGAAGTGAAATATTCGATTAAGCTGAATCAAAGAATAACTCCATTTATTCGGATTATATCTTGAAAATAATTAGGGTCACGAGAAATTATCACTAAACCTTTTTTATGGTCCGCGAAATTCTCTACAAAACAAGTATCTTCATAATTTTCTCTAAATCCACTCGTTTTGGAGATCACAGAAGAATGGACACCAATCTGATTATGATAATGCAAATAGCTTATATTTGACAATTTTTGATTTCTTCATTTATACTAAAATGTTAGTGATTAAATTGATTTTTTTTTTCATTACATTTATTGTTGGACAATTGACATTTGCAGAATCAGTCAATTCGTCAAAACGAATGTTTTTCAATAATTTATTATAAAATAATAAAAACCTTCCTCAAAGCACCTGCTTGTGATTTTAAGCAATGGAGGCCGTCTATTGGAAGGAGATTAAATTCTTCACTGGGTGTGGGCATTGTTTTTCAATTACTTTGCACCTCAATCAGTGTTGAGACAATTTTTTGAAAAATTAACATTCTAAAATTATCGATAATTAGATTTTTTTTTTCCTTTCAACAAATATATTACTTGGAAGAAATTAACAATATGCACATGTAGAGGCTTCGAAAAACCTATAATTGCAAATTTTTAACGATTTTTCTAATAGTAATTTATTTGTTTAATAAAAACTGCAACATTCTTCGGATGTGGGCTAATTTTATTAATGATATTGAAATTAATACACATCGAAAACAAATTTGGAGTTTTTCTGAACAAATTAATTATTATAAAAAAATATTGAAAAATTTCCAAATTATATTTTCTTTTGATTTTTCATATGTACATATTTTTCATGTTTTGAAAATAATTTATTTGTTGAAAAATAAAAAATGAATCTTCATGTTTCCAAATATCTTATATTTTCAGTATTATATTTGATTATCATAATTAATTGATTCATATTCCTGTCTCACTTGAATTACATAAATGAATTCCGTTGAATTTCAATTAATTTTTCTCGTTAAATTTACAGTTCCAAAGTATCACGTGATACATTCTACGAGTGTGTTAATGGACTTCTCCAGCACTCACAGGATAAGAAGAGGAAATTCCTCGAGACAGTTGAACTACAAATTGGTTTGAAGAACTACGATCCACAAAAGGACAAGCGTTTCTCCGGTACCGTCAAGTATGTTATCACCTGACTGAGAATTCATTTCGATTTAAAAATGAAGAAAAATAAGAAAATCAAAGGAAAAATTCAATTTTTTTCAAATTACTTGTTTCGATAATTTTTAAGTCGACAATGATATGTCTCAAAAATTAATGTCAGGAAGCTGAGTTCAACTCGGCGGACCCACACCCAGGGTCTTAAATATTGGGGAGGTTTTTTACCGTTAATTATTAAGGCATAATACAGAAGCCAATTGGCTCCTGATTATTGTCCTGGCGGTAAGTCATTGGACATCTGAGAAATTGTGTTTTTGTTGAAAATTCAATTGTTAAATATTCTCAAAAGAAAAAACTTTGACAATATTTTGCATTTGTTTTCTTCAACGAGAATTCGTTTCTGAGCTTCTGCACATTTGAGAATTTGTAGAGTGCCATAAATAATAAAAAATTGAAAAAATACTTAGAATTATCTTTTGTGATAATTAGATTGAAGAACATCCCAAGACCAAAAATGCAAGTCTGCATCCTTGGAGACCAACAGCATTGCGACGAAGCTAAGGCTAATAATGTACCATTCATGGATGCTGAAGCTTTGAAAAAGCTGAACAAGAACAAGAAACTTGTTAAGAAATTAGGTAATTTATACCGAAATACTTGTGACTGAATTAATATTTTTTTCATTACATTTATTGTTGGGAAAGTGACTACGCTGAATCAGTCAATTTTCTAAGTCAAACCTTCCACAAAGCACCTGCTTGTGATTTTAAGCAATGGAGGCCGTCTATTGGAAGGAGATTAAATTCTTCACTGGGTGTGGGCATTGATTTTCAATTACTTTGCACCTCAATCAGTGTTGAGACAATATTTTCAAAAAATTAGCATTTCAAGATTTTGGATATTTAGGCTCCGGAAAAAAGAAGTTTTATCAAGAATTTTCACTTTCTGTCGAAAATTTACATTTCGCAAACACGCGCATGTAATGGGATTACAGAGTAATTTCTACATTGGCAGAATTCAGTGAAATTATAACTATGAAAGTCATTTTCACGTACGAATTCATGTGGATTCCAAGAAAAGTCAATCAGATTACTTCTCATATGATATTATCAATATTTTCAACATTTTGGAGACATTCAGGATGAAAATACGTCCACATAAGACTTTTTCCATTCTTCCTCTACCATTATTCTAGCAATTACCTTTCGGATTTTCAAAACTGGAAAAATACCTTGTTTTTCTCCTAATTCCTTTCTTTCTTGTAAATGACGAAATTCAATAACTTTAAAATATAACAAATTAGCTAAATTGACAAATTGCTAAGCTGAGCCTAAATATCTATTAAATCGTGGAATCTCATTAAAATGAACAAGATTATCAACTCAATATAATTGAATCTCTTTCTCTCACTTCTACAGCAAAGAAGTACGATGCTTTCTTGGCCAGTGAGTCCCTCATCAAGCAGATTCCACGTCTCTTGGGTCCAGGTCTCAACAAAGCCGGTAAATTCCCTGGTCTCTTGTCTCATCAGGAGTCAATGGTTGCAAAAATTGACGAGGTGAAAGCTACAATAAAACTGCAAATGAAGAAAGTACTCTGTCTATCAGTGGCAGTTGGTCACGTTGACATGACACCAGACGAGCTCGTTCAAAATGTTCACCTTGCCATCAACTTTTTGGTTTCTCTTCTCAAGAAACACTGGCAGAACGTACGTTCTCTACACATCAAATCATCAATGGGTCCACCACAAAGATTGTACTAACTGTAAAAAATTTATTTATGTTATTTTATTATTCACATAAATAAATTAAATGCAATGAAAAAAACAGGAATATTTTTTTTTTTGTAACAAACGGTGTTTTAATTTCTTTCATCGATACACATTTACAATATATATATTTTTATGTATATATTTATATATATTTTATTTAGTATAACTTTATCAATAATTTTCTATCGATATTGATGAGGGTGGGAAAAGAATAAGGAAGGGACAATGTGTAAAGATTTTCTTTTTCTCAAACAATTTTACGTAATTTCCTTTTTTTTTACTTTAATTACCACAAATTTTCTCATTCATTCAATTACTTTGCTTATTAAATCATCTTAATGGTCAGTTTATCAATTAATTCTTATTCCATTCTGCATTATTATTCTCAATTAATTATTAATTTTAGCATTCTATCTCTACACGAAGTAGCGTCCACTTTTTTTTGTTGTTTTTATTTTTGTTCTTTCAAGAGGTTTCATGATAATATGGGGAAGAGGGATATGTATCTTATTTACAAAGAAACAATCTAGGAATAGTTGGACTGATGGACAATGATGAGTATGAAGCTTAATTATCGAATGAAATTCTTCAATTCTATCTGGTTTTTTTTTTTTTTTGATCGTTATTACAGTTTCTTTACAACGATCCTTCAAATATAAATCGTCAAAATTTTATGTACTTTTTTTCCTTTCTTTTTTTACCTATTACGTTAGAACACTAAAAGCTCCTGAGAGCCTCGGTAGCTTCGAGACGTGAATCATTTATTGACAATTCTTCGCTGTTCATTAACGACATTATTAATTAGTCTTTCATTTTTTGTTGTCTCATTTCGAGAGTCGAAGAAGGAGAGAATATCGATTCACATCACGAGGACATTAATTATTATTTACATATAGCTACACAGTAATTAGCTTCAGAGAAGTAGGGGGAGAAGGGGAGAAGATGATAGCTTTCTTTTTTTCTTTAAATTACTAACATCGTAAAGTGTATAAAATTTCATGAGAAATTCTGTGATTCAATTGTTTGATCGAGAATTCTTCGTCTCACTAATTTCAATATTTTTCATTAGAAAAGAGTCCATTTTACTGTAACTGATGGAATTATTTTATCCACTCATCATTCATTTTAATTTAAAAAAAAAACAAAACGAAAATAAAAATGATTCTTCAGTAACTCCAAAATCACAAATGATGTAATTCATCGCTAAATGCACAAAGTTTGATCATTCAAAAGATTACTAAAATCGAAAAAAAAAAATCCAAATTAATAGAGAGCTTTTTTCTCTAAAACGATGCTTCCCGTATTAAAAAATTGTTTAAAAAAAAAAAAACTGTCACCGGGATATTAAAACATAAATTATAACCGGTAAAAAGAAAATTAGAAAAATGTCCTGGCACAATAATAATATTAAAAAAAAAAAAGAATTATAAAACCACAAAAGAGATTAAATATGATAAATGCACTCAGTCTATTTCACTCGACATTAAGTGTTCTATTCACAGTGTCTTCGAGTGCTAGAGCCACGATGGCCGATGATGATGTGATGGTGGCTGTAGTGCATATAGGGAATGAATGTATTGTTGATAAGCAGCTGGATCAACACCAAGATTTGGTCCATGTGGTGTAACATAAGCTGATACTGGTGGTCCATATGGAGCTGATCTCTGTGTAGAATGTAAAAATGGATGAGGCGGATAATTACGGGGCGGTGGTTGATTATTTAGTTTATTAGCCTGTTGCCCAGATTCAGTTACTGGTGTAACAGTCTGTTGTTGGCCCTGCTGTTGCCTGAGGATGCTGTAATAATTATTTGGATTTCTGAATTCATCCAAGAATGCAAAAGCAGCAGCAGCAGCTGATGCATCTTTGTCGTAAAATGGCGAACTGTTGGTGGTACCAGGAGGAGTTGCAAAATTGAATGCACTACCACCTGGTGGTATTGATGGTGGATTTTTCAGTCCAATTGAATCTCCAGGATTTCCAGGATATTGAGGAAAACCAGGCATTGACGTAGACTGCTGCTGATCGGAGAGATTCGAAGAAGCTGCGCTCTGCTGCTGCTGCTGTTGTTGTTGCTGTTGTTGTTGTTGCTGCTGCTGTTGCTGCTGCTGTGCTTTTTTCTTGCTTTTCCGCACTTTAGGTGGCGGTGCGGTTTGCACGGGCACTGTGGACTCTCTTCTGGAGTGAATCGGCATATTCTTGGCCGCTGCATTCTGAAGACTCTGAAGGAGATTCAGATCTAATTCTGATGAACCACTTTGTCTTGCATAGGATAATGCGTCTTTGCTTGATGGCCGTGGAATGGATAGCAACTGTTGTTGATCCTTCGGATTTCTGCCTACAAGACCGAGACCAAGTCTAGCATACGCTGAATTACCAGCCACTGAATCGGCTAGTGTACCAAATCCACCGTCAAATTGTCCTACTACTGATTCTGAAGTGACTAGGGTCATCATTTGATCGTAACCAAACTGTTCCTGTGCCGAACGTGATTGCTGGTCCGGTGGTAATGACCGGGAAGCATCACTCGTGGGTTCGTTGTACATGCGCTTTTTCACAGGCGCTAGGGTTGATGCAACTGAGCTCGGTGGTAATGATGTTGATGCCGAGGATTTAGCACTTGCATCGTAGTAGTGAGGACTCGGGTAGACTGGACGACAGCTTGGATTTGGCATTGGGTAGGTTGGTGCTTGGAAACCACCTGCTGGTTGGTAAATAGCCTCGTGACCTGGTAAATTTTGCTGGAAGCTCAGTAGTTGGGATTGATCCTGGCGTTGTTGGGCGTATTTTAGTGCTTCTGGATCAAAGTGCCTTTCCTGGGGCTGTTGGGGCGTCTCCTGGGGGTTTAATCTGGTTGCTGGTCGCTGAGGATCTGTAGACGATGGATAATTGTTGGTATAGGCTGGTGGAAATTGGTTTGTTTGGTAGACTTGGTGATTTGCATTCAGGCCGAGGGGTGGCTCTGAAGCGAAATTTCTCGGTTGCTCGAGTGGTTGGATTTTTTCTTCAGGTTTCAGGTACTCCACACGTCTCTCAGATTCTGAAGCAGTTGGAGCTGGAGCAGCATAAGTGGTGTGATTTGGCTTGAATCCTTGCGGATAATTTTCAGTTGATGCTGGTGGATAATCTTCTGGTTTTTGATAGTTTTGAGGTGTCGTTTGTCTTGGTGACAGTTGTGAATAATTGGCTGGTGGTCTTGATGATGGTGGTAAGACACAAGTTGCTTGTGGTGATGGTTGAGTGTAATTTCTTGATGGTTGTGGTGATACTTGAGCTGCGTAAACGGTTGATGTTTGCGGAGCTGATTGTTGGGGCGAGGGTTGGGAATAATTTGGTGGCGCTTGGGGCGATGGTTGTGAGTACTTTGGTGGCTGTTGCGGTGATGGTTGAGAGTAGTTGAGACTCTGTGGGGAAGGCTGAGAGTATGTTGGCGGTTGGGGCGAGTGTTGGGAAAAATTACGTGAGCCTGGGGATGGTTGCGAGTAGTTTGGAGGTGTCTGGGGTGATGGTTGTGAATAATTTGGAGGCGGTTGGGGCGATGGCTGAGCGAATTGTGGAGATGGTTGGGAGTAGGGGGAAGGCGCTTGTGGACTTACTTGGGAGTATGTTGGTGGTGGTTTTGGAGATGGTTGAGAGTACGGCGAGTTCGGCTGTTGCGGAGAGGGCTGGGAATAATTCGGAGGGGGTTGAGGGGATGGCTGGGAATAGGGTGAATGTTGCTGTTGTGGTGATGGTTGTGAATAGGTTGGTGGGGGATTTTGGGGGGATGGTTGGGAGTAATTAGCAGCAGGCTGTTGGGGCGAGGGTTGGGAGTAATTTGGAGTCGTTGGCTGTTGGGGTGATGGTTGAGAGTAGTTTGCCGGTGGTGGCTGCGGAGATGGTTGAGGATAAACAGAGAGCGGTTGAGGCGATGGTTGAGGATAGACTGGTGATGGTTTTTGATTTGGAATTTGCTGCTGCTGCTGATAATTATCATTTTGAGGGGAATTTTGAGGATAAGTGTTGTACGTTTCACCTGGATTCTCTGGGGTCGCTGGCTTCTGATAAACCTGGTGTGATGCTTGTGGTATTTGAGGATAAAGGGGATTTTGATCGTAAGCAGCGGATGATGGATATGCTGGTGATAAGGGATGTGAATAATTCTGAGGCGATGGTGTCGGTGGTAATTGAGCACTGTATCTCGGTGGTGTAGCGTAATATGGACTATTATTCGGGCTACTACCAGTTGATAGCGCGTCTTGATAAAAACCAGCACGTATTGGTTGTTCAATTGCCGTTGGGGTCAATGCTGGCTGACTCTGTGGTGATCTTATTGTTAAACCAGGTGGTGATTCCTGTGAAAAACTTGACACTGATTCACTGACACTACTACCACCAGCACTTAATCGCCTTTGTCTTTGTGGTATCTCTTGAATTTCTTCTTTCTTCGTTATATCATCAGTTTCATCCTCTTTCTTCTTCGACTTTGGTGCACCAAATGCCTTGAACCAGGCACTCAAATTAGGTGTTGCTGACTTTGGTTTCTGTGATTCTTCAGTTTTTTTATTATTGACTTCGTCAGATTCAATTTTTGGTGTTACTTCATTCGTTGTTTCTTTTGTTTTTTCATCATCAGGATTTTTGGATGCTGCTGGTACAATTGGACGATCCTCATCATCATCTTCATTTGATAAATTTGGATTTGGTGAAGAAACTAAACTCTTGCAAATCAATTGAATTGAATCTGCATTTTTCAATACAGTACCGAGGCTCAATTTTGGCTCCTCAGTTGTGTCTTTACTTGGTTTATCAGCGTCTGATGTTGATTGACTTGCAGCAGCATCAGAATTACTACTAACACTTGGTTTTTTCAGTAATAAATTCCCCTTCGCTTTACCAGGCTGAAGTCTGTCAATCGTTCGTTGGACCTTTTTCGGTCTTGGTGGACCATTTGGACCTAAAAATTTCATTGGACCAGGACGTTTTCTTGGTAATTCTGGTTTACTTACACGTGCAACTGTATCACTCGTTGATGGCTGTTTATTCTGCGGTGAATCACTGCCTGATGAAAATTCAGTTAATTTTGGTGCATCATCAAGCCACTTATTAATGTCATTCAATGTCTGTTCAGTTGCTTGATTCAATGCTTGTATTGCTGGGCTCTCTTCTCTATTCTTCAAATTTTTACCATGTGCCATTTTAATTTTCTTAGTTTCAACTAAATTATCATCTTTAATTGGTAAAATTTTTTCATCTTTAATTGATTTTTTAAGTTTAGCTCGTTTTAGGTTTACCTTAGCATTATCATGATAGGTATTACCATTGGAAGGCACTTTTTTCTTTTCATTATCAATTTTTGATGATTTTTTGGCTTTTTCTCTTTCGATTTTTAATTTTTCCTCACGTCTACGCTCACTAATACGATCCTTCAATGAATCCAACGACTCAAGATCCTTATTACTCACTAATGTATCAAATTTTTTTGATGCTGTATCTTCCTTCTTAATTTCTTTATCATTGATCTTTTTAACTTCACCATTTTTTGGCCGTTCATCATTCTTCTTGGTCTTTGATTTTTTATCCTTCTCTTTGGATGCTTTTCTGTCATGTTTTTCGTCAATTTTGACAATCTTTTGGCTTGTTTTATCCTTCTTACGATTTTTCTTTTTCTCTGGCAATTGTTTATCATTCTCATCATCAAATTCTGATAATCTATCATCATCATCATCATCATCATCATCATTATCATCATCATCAGATTCAAAAATTTGTTTTTTCTGTTGTTTCCTCTTAATTCTATCAGTTAAACCTAAATTACCATCAATTCCTTTCTTTTCTAATCTTTTATTTTTACTTTTAATATTAATAAGTGGCTCATGATCTTCTTCAAAATCATCTTTCTTCTTTCTATCTTTGTGTTCTTTGATATTTTTATCATTAACATCCTTTTGACGATTTCTACTACCGCGTTTATTATTATCATCGGATTTCTCCTCTTTGGCCGATAATTTTTTATTATTTTTCGGTAACAATTTTTCAACTTCATTGTATTTTTTTCGTTTTGATTTTATCACAGAACATTCTGATATTGCACCATTCTCATCATTTAAATTATCATCATTAACACGTTCTTCCTCTTCTCTAGCTCGTTTTGATCGTTTTTTACCTCTTCTATCTCTCGGACTGTCATCCACATTGTCATCATCCTCATCATCATTATCATAATCATCAATATTATTATCAATATCATCATTTTTATTTAATTTATTATTTTTATATTTTTTATCATTTTTATTTGATTTAGATTTCTGCTTTGATTTTTTATTACGTTTACGTGTACTACTCAGTAATGATGGTGATGATGTAGCACGAGCTGGATAAGGTGATGATGGTACTGCATTTGGTGATGTTGGTAATGATGGTGATTCATCGCTTGATGGCTCAGACTCGAGATAACGATCAACAGCACGATCAAATGCCTCTTTCAAATTAACTGCCATTTCAGTGTACTCATTGTCCGAGCCATTGTACTGCCTGCAATTATCAACGATCAATCGAAAATCACGTTTGAATTGGCTCAAATTTTTGTACGAGCCACCGTCTAATTTTTCCTCCATCGTTGATAAATCCATTGGTTTTCTCACAACACTGTAATAACGTGGTGCATATTCCTCATCAACTGGATCAATAAATGGCCATGCATCAACATGATCCTTCAGGCTCTCTAGTACTTTGTGCATACCAACACGTCGTTCCTCCTCCTCAATACCAAATGTGTAAGGATATGATGCTACATACGTGCTATTATTTTTAGCAACGCCTTTTTTGACAATACCATCCATCTCATCGCGTGTATGAATGACAATTTGTCCATCGGCCGATGCCAATGAATTATTAGTTTGTCTGCCTTTTTTTTGCGGTGGAGGCGGTGGTAGAGTAACTGCAGGTGGCGGTATATCATCATCACTATCATCAACTTTAGCATTTTGTCCCTTTTTATTAGAACTTTTTGATTTAGTTTTCATCTTAGCACGCACCATAATTGCTTGTTCAGTTGGCTCAGCTGGCTCCTGTCCTCTCTGTCCAACACGCAAATTATTTCTTTCCAATAATCTAATACGCTGCTGTTTTTCCTTCAACTCAAAGAGCTTTGGTATCTCTGGTAAAAAATCTTCAGCAAGTGTATGATATAGTTTTCTCTCTGTATCGTAATCAGAGTCCTTAAATTTTTCAACAAGACGCGTCCAATCTTGTTGTGTAAAACATACAACCTGCCAAACTGTCTCACGTTTTATATTTGATGAATTAAAATTAATTAAATTATTAATTTCATTCTCCTCCTCCTCCTCTTTCTCCACCAACTTTTCACCTCTGACACGTCGTTTTTTACGCTTTTTATCTCGCGTTTTACCACGTTGTTTTTGTAATAATTCTTTGTTATTATCGATATAGTCCTCCCTGTATAAACGGGTACCGTAAAAATACCAGTATGCAGAATTCTTACGGTCATGACCCAATGGTTCAACACGAAGACTGTCTGAGTCTAAATTACTCAATGCCAATTCTACGTCTACAGCGTCAAGACGAAAATCACATAGGGCACGTAGTATTTCAACTTTTTGACGTAATGGAAGTAACTCGAAGTCTACATCCGTATTGAAGGGATTTTCACATTTGTAATCCTGCAATAAAAAAGAAAAAAGGGTTATTAAAGTTAAATTTTTAGATAATTAAAGTGCATTTGATGATAGTCAAAATTCCTATTCTCGAAATTTTAGTAATTTCATTGAAAAGTCAGAAAAATATCCAGTGGGAGATGATATAATGAAGAAGAGTTTGCTGCAATATTAGAGATAATTGAAGATATTAAAATTCTAAATTAAATTCAGTAGCGAAGAGGCAAAACAAGTTGAGTTATTTTTTCATTGCAGAATGAATTATTTCGAGTCTGTTTTTCTTCTATTTCCATTCCCTCTTTCATTATTAATTTCCCTGGTTTGTTAATGAATATTTTCAATTTCAAAATTTCCTAGTTTCATTATTTTTCAAATGATAATTTTTGTTTTTATTTTGGAGTACAATCAAATCGAATGGAATCTCTTTCATTACGCAGCCTTTGAAGTAGTTAATTACATAGAGTTTCAGCTTTTTGAATTCCTGGAAATTCACTTTTTTCTCATTTTGTGAGGAAAATTTATTAATGAATTCGGGAAAAGGGAGTACCGTCAGTGGCCCAATTAATGCCACTTTTCATACGTTTTCGTGATTATTGAACTTATTTGAATTCTCAACTCTAAGTAATTGATAACAGTGGCTAGAAAAAAATTCTGAGGACACCGGACAATGAAAATATCTGATATTTCTCGACTAGATATATTTCTAAAATTAATTCGTTAAATGCGACGAGCGTGCTCAGCAAGATAAAGCCCTAAAGCTCTTCATGTGGGGTTAGAGTGCTTCATCAGTTCAATGTGTGATATTGAGAAAATTTAAGTATTTAATAAATTGAAAATTGTATTGATTGTTAGTAAAATCATTGAACTTTCATATAAATTCGCGAATAATTTAAAAATAACGACCAGTGATGGAAATTAATTGATGGCAATTATTGGGACCCTCTATGGCAGAAATCGGGCCATGGTGGCATGAATCAGGCCATGGGCAAAATATTTTCAAAAATATAAATTAAATAATTTTTATCATTAATTCCGGAAAATAATTGATGTAAATGATAGTCCAGACCCTAAATTCTTTCGAGGAAAAATCAAATTTGAATTCATGATAAGATATCATTTTTCTATGAAAGATATTTGGCAGAATAGGTCTCTTGGTGGCATTAATTGGGTCATTGACGGTACAGTAATTAAAAATCTATTCATTCTTTTGGGGAGAAAAAATTCCTCTATTTTTCTTGAAAGTGAAATTATTTTCAATACATCTTTATCATTCCATTCGATCAATATTTAATTAGATAAATAAATTATTTCTGATTTACCTGACACTTTTTCCGAAATAATCTACGAAGGAACATCTGATAATTGAACGTAGAGATGTCATTTCGTGATTCATTGGGCAAACAGCCCTCCAATAATCGTACAATTAATTCCTGAAGTAGTCTGCCTTCAGTACCGCCCTCAGTAAGCAGTGCCTCTTCAAGATCCTGTAATATAATGAGAAATGCATTTAATCAAATAATCCTCAACATGTTCTTTAATTAGAGCCGATTAATTGCAAAAAAGAAGCCGTAGGGTTATTCTTGAAAAGCCAATGGATCCTCGAATATTTCATTAAAAGAATTTTGCGTTCATTTGTCATTTTAATTTGCCTATGATAGGCATGTAAGCTGCTTTTTTTTTTGTGGATTTAGATACCTCAATATCAAAGTCCAGAAGATTGAAGGCAGCCCTAAATAATGAGCAGAAGTGTGCTATACTCGGCACCTCCCACCACGATTGTATGTCTAGAAGAATTAACAATTGTTGGAAATATTCACACAAACATCTCCACAAAAACCCGAGAAACAATGGAAAAAAACAGCAACTAACAAAAAAAATCAAAAAATTACCCATACATTGTTTTTTTTTCAAAATATCTAAAAAACAATGAGATTTACGAGAATTTATCGAGAGAATTTTTTTTGTAGATCTTCAAATTCTCTACAAAAAAAGGTCACTCCATTATTTCTCTATAAACTCACTCGCTTTAAAGATATCCACGAAAGAAAGTACAGCAAATTTCTTGATTTATTACGAAAAATAAAGAAATTCACATGAATTCAAGTAAAACGTCGGAAAATGAATGTCGAAGTAAAAAAAATTAATTGACTTTAATTAAAATTTCTTACCTAGGATACCAATGAAAGTGGGAAACATAACCACCCGTCCTTGTGGCGGGCAAACTTGTCCTACGTTCTATCCAAAATCCCAGTCGTCTCTTCAAGTGTCGCCGTTATAAAATGATTAACAAAAAGGAAGAAAAATAAATAATTAATCATTAAAAAAAAATTAATAATATTGAAAAATTTCATCGAAATAATGATAAATTTTTTTTAAAGTTAAATTCATTGAGAGTTCATACACATTGAGTAATTCCATGCAATTCCAATTGAATTTCTCGTGTCGTCGACACCGGTTGGAAGATCCAGAATGCCGAGTAACCATCCACGACGCCTCCACATCGCAACCAGGTTGGACCAAGAAGTCACGTCTCCTCGTCACCTGGTTCCACCCTTTTTTTCCCTCTTCTATATCCCAAGGAAAAAAAAACTCGTTAATTTCATAGAGCTTTCAGCATGAAATTAATCAATCTAAATTACATTTCCATGAAATTTTATTGGTAAAATCCCCCCTTTTTTCGTGTTAACTCCACCAATTTCAATTCTCTCAATTACACTCCCTCTCTATTATTTATTTATCCTTTATTTTGTCAACTACAAACGGTGGACGCAGATATGTGCGCGCGACTACCATTCTAATCGGTCATCAACACAGTCAACTACTTTGGATACAACACGAAAACACAACCACCAGATTCATCAAGAAATCAGCCCCTCTCTGATTATATTCTGAAAGTGAAAGAAAAAGAAAATCAATTTAATCTCGAATTTTTGTCTATTCACCAGAAAAAAATCACACTTACGTACATTTTTTTTTTTTTAATGTAAGTGAAGAAGCAGAAGAGGCGGAGTTGGGAGAAATGGAATAAAAAAAAAATTGACTCTCCAGAGAGGCACTAGTTTTCAGCTAAAACTCGCGGGAACTGTCTCTCGCCTAGGCTTCTGTGCCACTCTCTCTCTCTCTCTCTCTCCCTCTTTCACTCAATGGCCACAACCTTTTTTTTTTACCCACGTACTTTTTTTTCCTTCACTTATTCCCTTTATCCACTGACTCGGAACAAACAACACGGCCGCTGGAAACACTGATGCCCAATGGGGCCTACGACACCTGTGAGTTTACTACAGTTTTGTGAATAAACACAGCGACACACACGCAACACTCAATGAAAAACTGCGAGTTAGTCTCGTGAAAACGTAGAAACACGGGTTTTCTTCTTACAGTTTCTTTGTTTTTTTTTTCTTCGCTTCCTACGCGTTTTTTTTTTCACTCTTTATTGTGTAGTGGTGGGAAAACTCGGTGTTGCGGAGAATTCGTGAGTCGCTGGGGCGAAATGTGGCGGGGGGTGGGAGTGGTGTAATTGTGGGGGGCGATTGTGGCGCTCCGGTGGTGGTGGGTTTTAGCGGAGTTAAAGGTGATATCACAATGGGCATGCACATTTAGTGCTCTGTTGGCGCCAGTAGAGGGATTTTGAATTGCGGGATTCTGATTGGCGGCGGTTAAGGTAATCCTAGTGGCCGGTTCAAATGATCGATTCTTATTTTTTTTTCTTTCGAATTATTATAATTACTATGACTATTTCAATTTTTCAACACTTTACCGATACTAGAACGATGTCCAAGATGATAAATTGTTATTAGATAATATTATGAATATTCAATATTGTTCCGCATTTGACTCACGCTGTCCCAGCATCTAGGACTGGGATTGGACGATTCTCAGATTTTAAATAATATGGCCGCCATTGATTTTTTCACGTAATTAATTGCATTAATCGTCGTTACATGTCCGGTAACATGAATTTTTCGTTATTTCAAAAATTAATAGACATTCTGACGAACAAAAAACATATGAGGTTATATAAGGAAAAAATAGGTCTGTCATCATGAATTTTCGCAGTGAAACTGAAACTGAACCTCACTTATGGAGTTTCAATGTTAATTCAATTATTTTCAAAAATTAATTTTGGCCTTATTCGTCCGGTAACATGAGGTAAACTAAATTTTTGAAAAATTTCCTCATGGATTACCTTAAGGCCCGGATGGAGTAGGGTTATTTGAGAAAACGTAGATTTCACTTTACGAGGTCAAAAATGGTTCAATTTTCCAAAATTCAGTACAGCACCATTGTTCTGCAATGTGTGTGTGGTGCTGTACGGAGCTTTGGAAAATTGAACCATTTTTGACCTCGTAAAGTGAAATCTACGTTTTCTCAAAAAACCCTACTCCATCCGGGCCTTAAGGAGGAACATCAGCTTTCGACCTAAAACAAAAAACGCTTAGGTTTTTATGAAACTTCGAGGACAAGTTCATTAAGTAATCCAGAATATACCATAATTTTTTCGGATTTTTCCACCACCGAATAATAAACGAAAATAATTATCAAAGTTGGAACTTCTGTATAAGACGATATGAACAGCGAAGTAATTTAGCAAAATTCCCCCTTTACCACCACGTTAGTAAAGGGGGAATTTCGCTAAATTACCTCGCTGTCCATATCATCCTATACAGAAGTTCCAACTTTGATTATTATTTTCGTTTATTATTCGGTGGTGGAAAAATCCGAAAAAATTATCGTATATGCTGGATTACTTAATGAACTTGTCCTCGAAGTTTCATAAAAACCTAAGCGTTTTTTGTTTTAGGTCAAAAGCTGATGTTCCTCCTTAAGGGGTTGAGGCAGTTATATCGAAAATATGGAATCATTTTGGGAATCATACAGGACTTCCCTAATGTCATCATTATTATGTATTATTTTTTTTCTAAATATTCATGTATTTGGTTTGAGACTAATTAACAGTCAAAATTGTATTGCATTTTATACATGGACTCTTTATGCACAAAAAATCTGTCATAGCAGGAAACCTTTGTTACCACCTGAGTTGATAGCGCAGATCGATGCTAAACCAGGTTCATGCATGTATAATATGAACTTTTGACTGTTAATTAGTCTAAAACAAAATACATGAAAATTTTGAAAAAAATACTACATAATGATGACATTAGGGAAGTCCTGTATGATTCTCAAATAATTTCATATTTTGGAGATAACTCCCCAAACCCCTTAACCTCCAGTTAGATACTACAACATATTTAAAAAAATCGAAATTTTGAATATACCCAAAAGATTAATTAAGAAAAAACTATTATCGATCAAACGCTAATTCCTTCGTATCAAATCCTCTCTAACACCCATCAATCAGTGTGCATATTCAGAATCCCGATTTTTTAAATATGTGGTAGTATCTAAACGGAGGTCGGTGGATAACTGCTGTTTTGCGATGTTACCGAGTAGTTTTTTTTTTGGAGTAGAAACAGTCCTTGGCTCGAGAGAATATGTCACAAGATTGATACAAACACAGTGGGACTGAAGTGACAGCTAGTGTTTCATTTCTTTTTTCAGTGGAAAATCAAAGTTATTCAATGCTTCATTGAGTGATAATAATCTGATGTTATCCTGAAGAGAAATTTTATCGGAGTTTCTTTAGGATTTTGAAAAAATGTGGAAGTGCGCGGGTTTTTTGGTTATCCTTGGATTTATGTGTTTTGCTGAGTGCCAGGTTAGTTCAAGATTATTGGGAATTTTTTGTTTTGGCATTTCTCATTGGTTTATTTTTAAGTAATTGAGGTTTTTTTTTCTGTTTGATAGGCGCAATCCTACGATGACAAACGATGCAAGTGCATTTGCCCGAGTATCTCGTCTGTTATTAATACGACAAATACATCCAATGAACGTCTGAACTTCATATCCAATGTACCTCCATCAAATTGGTACAGTAATCATTGATTTTTGGAGAAATCCGAAGTTTTTAGACAAATTCACTTTATTTCATCAGTTTTTTTGAGAATATTTCATCTCTGTCCTGTATTGTAGCTTTTGAAATTTTCTACAAGTATAGATTAGGGTGAAATCGCTCTATCTCGCTTAACTTCCGAGATATTTTTTAGGAAAAACTGGTGACAAAGCAGTATCAATTCGTCTAAAATTTTCATATTTTCTGATTTTTCAAAATTAAAATTTTGCAGTTTTCGGTGTTAATTGACACTTTTATTGCAGCAATTGCGATGGAGTTATTCTGCCGAAAATTAAGAATCAGCTGAATGGACAGGAACTCATTTTTTGTCCACGATGCGAGTGTAAATATGAAAATCGGAATACAACAATTATCAAGGTACAATTTAATATTTAATATTTTGGGAATATAGGGAAAAATAGAAACATTGAATTTCAGTTGAAATTTGAATTTGAAGAGTGTAAAAATATTTTAGATGGATTCAATTCAATTGTTATATTGAAAATTTGAGGAAATCTTTTATGGACGTTGTGTATGAAAATCATTTTTGTTTTTTGACTTCACACAATTAGAAATCTATTGTAATCATTTGGAAAATTAATAGTTAATTTTTCGTGAAAACTTCATTTTAACCATTATCAAGATTTCAGATACATCAATTTCATTCCATCAGTTTTTCGAAGATATCTCGGAAATCAAGTGAGATAGAGCGACTTGGCTTTAGACCTTTGTTTACGCTTGAAATTCTCTCCAAAAAAAGATTGAAGCACAATCGATCTATCTCGCTTGCATTCCGAAATATTCGGATGAAACTAGTGAAAAAGGAAATCAATTTGTCTGAAAACTTCATAGTCATATTATTTCAAGAACTTGACAATTTTCCAAGATTATATTCATAATAATGAGTATATGGGATTTCGAATGATCCACAGCATCGATCAATCAATGATGCATTCGAGTTTCTTTATGTAACTCAGCGCAGATTAATATTAAAAAATGATAATAACTGAGTTATTAAATGAGAAGTTTGCCAGATCCGAAACACTTCGCACTATGAGCGCAGGTGTATTAAAATAGATTACATATCAAATACTTTCAGAGGATTATCTTATTTTATTATTTCATTAATTCGACCATGATTATGTATATTCATCATAATTGTCTGGAGAAATGGACAATCAGATAATATGAATAGCATCAGTGACAACATTAATTTAACTTGATTGTATTCATTTGGAGTTGTCGTCTCCAGTCCAACGAAAATCGTTAATTACAAACTTATAGAATATATTGTGCCATATTCAGAGAATACAATCGGAACGATAAAAATCCTCCAAATCCCTTGATTCCTTTGTGAAACAGACCAATACCTGACAGAGGACCTGATAACGTTTCCACTTTCACACCGTCCAAGAATGGTACAGTCGTTTGCCCGAAGTCATATGAATAACTTGAAGGACCAAATTCGATGTAGGAATTGGATGATTCGCTTGGGACGTTTGCATTAACTAAATTCTCTGAGGTTATAGTTCTGCTTGTCTGCAACAATTTCCTATGAATCGAGTGTTATTAATAAAAAAAAAATCGAGTGTTATTAATTACGCAATAAATTAAGTAAATATCAAAGTGATGGAAATGGAGATGGAGAAAATTTAGTTTAGGCTTTGAAAAATTCTGTATGTTCCTCAAAATTTTGAATATTCTTCAATATCGATGGGAAAGCAATTTTTCATAACTCACCAATAGCTTGTAGAGGATGACATCCATTGAGGCTTAGAAGAGATGTTAAGGTTACCTAATGCGAAGTTGAAAGGCATATGCTGCACCTGAATCTGTAAATGTTTCTCGGGACCCATTTGTCCCTTTTCAATGAGGCCAAATTTTATACCTGTAAAATTTCTGATAGTAGGCATTCATATCGCGGAAACTTAGTGGGGGTAGAATCTCAGCAATACAAGGAACATGCAGAGATTATTTTGAGAATATCTCGAAAATTATGAGAATTGGACAAAGTTATCACGGAACCCTACTCAAAGAACAAAAATTTTGTATAGAAAAAGTGATTTTTCATACTTTCTTTCTAGAGCATCCCATTTTTACGATATTTGTAACAGAATCAACGATAAATTGCTCGAGTTATATTTTTTTTTAAGTAAAAAAATGGGCATTGGTAATAATAGTTTTGTTGCGGAGCATCTCTACCTGTGACAACGTGACCAATAGGGACGATTACGTCATCCAGATTGATGGCATTACTATGTTCTTCAATAACAATAAAATCTTTTCCGCTTTGATAGGAACTTCTGAAACCTTTCCGGGCTCTTATAATCTCGGATCTCATATTAGGATTCTTTTTCCACGACTGCGAATTTTCTACAATTCGACCCTGTTCTCCGAGCTGTCCTTCCTTCATCTGAATATGCACTATTCCATCTTCAACAATAAATCTTATACCAGTTACAACCCTAAAATGAAACATATTAATGTAATACGTAAGAAAAAGCTCCATGCAGTGTTTGCTAGAATAAAAACATAGCGAATCCGTGATTTTATATTGAGCCACCTACATGAGCAGCCGCCCAACATTTGCCTAATATCTGGATCACATTAGCCAATGCCAGGTGCCAATATTGGGGTACGTCCCAATAATAGCTGAATAACTAATGGCCGTGAAATTGGCCTTCCGTCCTCTAAATCCTGGGTGACATACTTTTGATTGGGACTGTACTCAAAGAGGCTGACAATCCATAAATGCAGAAAAATTGGTCCCAATCTTGAATTTGATGGGAATAAATGAGAATAAAAATAAGGATAAGCATAGACAGATAACAATTGTCTTTCGGAAAAATTCTCAGCAAATTGTGCCGTAAAGCATAAGTTTTTTTCTTATAATTTGAAATAAATTTTGTAAACTTGGCAAAAAAAAATTCTTGCAGCTCTGACGTTCTATGTCGTGTGTCTTCGTTCCATCACTCGAAGTTGCGGCTCGAGTGATTAAAAAAAAAAGCACAGGAAAAAGAACTTGAGAGTTGGAAGAAAAGTTTATCCCCCTATTTAAAATCGAGTTCTCGTCGAGGATAGTCTAATTATATTTGGGGATAGGTAGTTCCCGCAATCCCTGGATTTCGTTCAGATTTTAGGAAAAATTATCATGTCTTACAATATCATTTGTTGAAAGTACATTTTTCCAGTATATAATTGTTATCTTTTTATGCTTATCCCTAGTTTTATTCTCATTCATGTTCACCAAATTCAGGACTGGGACAAATTTTCCTCCATATAAGCCTTTTTTTTCAATTTTATGATTTTTAGCCTGTTCGAGGACAGTCCCAACCAAAAATATGTATTTCAGAATTTGAAGGACGGGAGGACAATTTGATATTCATGATAACTGCTGTTTTCATTTCCCATTTCCATTGGGTAGTAGGACATGAGTACATTTTTGAGACGGTTTTTGCATAATATTTCGAAATAGAAGCTCTGCGAGCTAAAAGTGAAGTATTAACGTACATGTTATTTGTAATATTACTCTCTGAAGGAAGTAAACTGAACACATGTGTGGCATGAGGTTTTTTTTCCATTACTTCTACTGAACTGCCTTCACATGAGCACCAACACTTCTCACAAACATATCTGAAATATTATACCAGGAAAATTTAAGAGAGTTGAAAATAAAAATTAGTACTTATCCTCTACTTACAAATAATAATATGACCATGAAAATGATACGATTTCTCCATGACATGTGGTTTTCATTCCATACAATTGCTTATTACCATCTTCAACCCACTGATATCTTTTTCTTCCCGACTTCTGTGGAATTCGGATTTGTTTATCAGATCGTAGATAATTTCCGTTAGACGAATATGAATACAATTAGTTACCAGTTCGCAGTACGTTGGGTTGTAAATTGCCTCACAATGGAAAACCCTACTGCAGTTGTAATGGTTCGTCAACTGAATAGTTTCGCAAATTCCATGGCACGAATTCTCATAATTATTGCTGAATTCATCAATTAATATATCTTGGAATAGATTTTCCATTTCGAAAAATGTTTCATCTGCACATAACAGCATTGAGTAATGACGAAATACGTTGTCAGAAAAAAATTAAGTTTATATCCAATATTCACATTGACTTTAAAGATTCATTTCTCATGAATAGAATTAATGAAAAATATAATTTTCAAAATCTAATAATCATTGCATTTCAGCCAAGAATTTCTCAATTTTCAAATCTCAATAAAAAATGGATGATCATGCACTTTCGGGGACAATGTTTCGAGGACAATGTTGCACAGAGAAAAATGTTTTCTTAATTTAAGAATGTGCAGTCACTTAATTTAAGAATGGCCGGTCACTTGAATTAACTGACTTTTGTTACTTAAATCAAGTGACTTTATCTTTCTTAATTTAAGAAAGTAAAACTCACTCAAATTAAGTGACTTTTCTCACTTAAATCAAGTAATTTTTCTCACTTAAATCAAGTAACTTTTCCTTTCTTAATTTAAGAAAGTAAAAGTCACTTAAATTAAGTGATTTTTCTCACTTAAATCAAGTGACTTTCTTTCTTAATTTAAGAAAGTAAAACTCACTTAAATCAAGTGACTTTTCTTTCTTAATTTAAGTGCCCTGCACATTCTTAAATTAAGAAAACATTTTTCTCTGTGGATGCTCTACCAATTGCGCTACTGCGAGTTTCACTATTTACTCTCGACGTTTTGATTCCAATATATTATCTTGTTCTCTCCACCTCCCTTCCTGAGGCAATTTTGAATTCATTTTGAATCAATTTTATTTTGACAGGCTGCTAATCTGCATATTTACCAAAATATGAAATGCTATAAAATTTCCTAATTTCAAAAAGAATATTCAAATTCAGTAGTGAAGAGGTAAAACAGGATGAATCGACTTATCTTTGAGGCCATTTCGAAGAAAATATCTCGGAAACTAAGCGAGATAAGGTGATATTCATCATCAATTTTTGTAGAGAATTTCAAGAGTTACAAAAGAGTTTCAGGGCAAAACTGCTCTTTCTCGGTTATTTCACAAGGTATTTTCGAAAAACTTAATGAGAAAAAGAGAGACTTATCTTGTTTTACCTCTTCACTACTGAATTTTATTCAATTATTTCCCTATTATGTGAATCTTCAGTGAATCCAATCGAATTCCAAATTAATTGAAATTCCTCAGATATTCTGATTTTTTGATTTGATTGAATTCTGAATAATCGTTTCTTCACAGTCGTGAAAGAAATTTCAATTCTTATCATTAGAAAATGAATAACTGACCTCGAATATGTTGAGATGGATCACACGAACGAAAATCTGAACGGGCAGATTCCAGAGCCTGGCTGAATGTTTGGAAATAGTATTTAAGCCGTTTAATTCTCTTTGTTTGGGCATGCAATAACATTACGTCGAAATCTGTAGTAGGGCAATTAGAAATTGGTAATCTCGGATGGTAAACTTTGTTTATCACTACATATTTAAATCTCAATGATATAATCCCTGTTATTTCTGCCGAAATAAGAAGGGTGTATAGATTATACAAATAATAGTTTGGTGATACCCCTCCTCCGCAGAGTTCCACTCCTTTTGTCTAGAATCACGAATAAGATAATATTTGATGTAATTCAATTTTAGGCTTATGTTAATCATAAATTGAAGATATTTATGGCCAATTCAAAATATGTATTTATTCAAGTGTAGACTGGTCACTTTATGAGAGACACCCTGCGTTTCGCTATTTTTATTCTTCTATGATCAATAGGCTGAGCGAGAAATTCTGAATAATTTAACTTTATTCCTCGAAGTGTTCAACAAACAATTGTATCTTTCTGTCAAAAATACATTGCGAGATTTCATCGAACTTCGAGAAATTCAATCGAAATTCTGTAATGCCTAAAATGTAGTGCATAATATTTCATCCATTAATAGAAATAATCATTTATGATTTAAGAGAAGGAAACTATAAATATTGGTTGGGTTAAAGCCACAATTCGCAAGGTGCGAGCGTCATGATCTAGTCTTTCAACTGGCACATTCTGTGGAGTCGATGGAGAAGTATAACAAATTCTAGAAACTTGCGAAATTTCTCTCATGCTCAATGTAGCTGTTCGGTATGCGATGTTGCCGAAAACTTGCTGAACGCGCTTGGACAGTGTAGAGGGGAGTCGGCAACAACGCAGATCGAGTAACACGCCGGGGAATCCCTCATGACCCAACTAAAATCGTTAGGTCGCCAGGATAACCAGCGACACACTAAAAACAAGAATTCTCAATTGAGTGCTTCAAGACGTCTAATAGCAAGAAGCCCATTTTGGTCTCTCGCGAATCTCGATCCTGATATCTACACAAACGTCATTCAGGTCTCTCATGGAAATCATCTCTCATGAAGTAATTATTTGGGCCTCAACAAAATACTCAAATTGAGTTCCATACAGAAACCTGAATCCAGTGTCTTTCAATACTCAATTTGGGATTCTTTTTTTTAGTGTGTATGGTTAATTCAATATTATCACTCGAGTCAATTCAAGTACTGTCCACACATCTCTCATGAAAATCTATGCAATGTAACGAATATTTCAGTAATGAAGAAGTCGAATGAGATAAGTCGATTCCCTCGCGATTTCTCGTTGGAGGATATTTCGGAAACTAAGTGAGCAAACGTAATTTATATTGATTTCTTCTTTTGTGGAGAATTTTAGGAAGTACAGAAAAGGATTCAGGAAAAATAGCGCTACACGGAAACAAATTCTCGCAAAAAAGTACTGAATTCTCCAATAAAACGCGGGACATTTCACTACCCAGGTAAAAAAGATCAAGGCTGACGAAGGAATCCAGCTTGATTCTAGTTTGCTCTATCAACGCTGGACATCCAGGCTCAAAACAAGCTTGGTTACCTCGTCATATAAACTCAGGATACAATCCTGAAGATCAATATTCCTTCGAGCAGTTCTCCAAGCTTGGTAGAGCCTGCATAGATCAAGGTTGAGAAATCCATATTCGATCAATCTTGATTTCAAAATGGAATCATTATTGGATTCTACCTTGAACATTAATGCTCCTTCAAGTGCTTTCCCGTACTTGAAGAAGACTAAGTCTCTAGACATGAGTATTCAAAGATTGACTCAGTCTTGGTTCTACAGTCGTCGCGAATACTGATCCAAGCCTGAGGATCAGTGTTACTTGTACAATCTCCTGACAATTGATACACGCTGCATAAACCAAGGCTGGGAAATCGCTGCTGGTCAGCCTAGATTCTACCTTGATCAGCCTTCGAATAGTTAGGAGACTTAGTTCTACTATTCAGCACTAGGAGCGCAGTGTAGTGATTCTCGTCCCCAAGTCAAGTTTCGTCCTAAAAATCATAAGTTCTAGCGAGCTACTGGGTTTGGAGTATCAATAGAAAAAACTGATGTTAACCAAAATAAATTGGGAAAATATATTACGAATTCATTCAATTAATCTTTGCCTAAATGCTAATTCCGACCTAGAATAGCAGACTAATCATGGTCCATTTTCTTACGCAGTTAAGCTATTGAATAACAATACACAGTTTAATTGAAGGCTGCATCTCAAATCTTGGAAGAAGCTTCAGTTCGAGTCTTTGTCGAACCTTGACATTCAAGCTTTATGGAAGCTAGATTGTCCATCCTTGATCAAGCCTTGACTCTCGAGACTCGATTCAATTTTCAGCTCTGAGCCTTGGATCAGTGTCTCATTTCGGACTTCCAGCAAGTTTGCATCATGCCTGAAGATCCAGGCTGGAGCAAGACTCATCAGCCTTGATTCAAGCCTGGACCAGTCTAGAATCCTTCGTCCATTCCTACCCGGGTAGGTGACAAAAAAATAAGAAGAATCGACGGAAAACTAATAGGCACAGATGGAAAATTCATTAATTCACGCGAAATTTTGACGAACCTGGTTCGATATTTTTTGACGCGCTACTTCTGATGTACTCCTGTAATTTGTTGATGAACTCTTGTGATAAATTACCATCTATCTTTTCAATATTTCGTATACGTCACGAAATATCCCACGATTTCGCAAGGTTCAGTAATTTTTACTCAGATCTTTCATAATTTTTTGTCAGAATTTCTCTCCGTTCATTGCCTCTAGTTTTCGAGATATTTTGAAACCACTTTTGATGGAATAATTCGACTTATCTTGATTCACATATTCGTTACTGATGTCTTTGAACGAAGATGATAATGGACCACAGAATTACGTTCGCCTATGACTTTAGAGTTCATCACACGCGAATTGTACTGACTGATATATGTAAGGACGTAGATAACGTACATATTCTTTATAAACACTCCAAAAATCGTGTTCCTCGCAAGTAGATGATAGTGGGTTGATTATGATAAATAATTCCTTGAGTTCTGTCCATATGTCATCATCGGCCAGCTTAATTGTTGAAGTGCCAGAGTTCTCCAAAAACGTCAGATTATTATATGTATTCGAATACTTCACAGCGTTCTCGTAATATTCCTTTATCTTCTTCAGTTTATCTAAAATTGATGACGTATAGATTATCAACGTTGGTGGTGATTTCATCCATATTTTGCGGAATTGACTGAGCCTATCATCCATTTGCATCACTAAATCATTCAACTGCAATGCGATATGATTATTCCTCGAATACCAAACACTTTCATTGATATTTGCGCCGGATTCCATGCCTTGATGAATTGCCACATCCAACTCCCATGAAAACTTAGTTATAGATTCCAAACTGTGAAATGGAAATAGAGTGACAGATTTCGCTGTATCCATGTGAATTGCACAGAATACAAGAACGAGATTAAAACTCGGTGACATTTTCAAATGATCAACAAACGAATCACAATTAATTTACAAGATATGGAAAAATTTATACATAGAATTATGTGACACGCGGGACTATATTTTTCGAGTTTTTTCATAAGCCGAGCCACTAATAGAAGCCGAGCTGCTATTTATTGATACTGCACAAACATTCAAAAAATTATCTATTCTTTGGTATTTTGTCGAGCTGTGTTTTATCCACCAGTTACGTTTGCCGGATAATCTCTCCCATAAAGAAAGAGAATTGCACGTATGAGATTCGAAGAAATGAATTGAATATTGGAAACACGAATGTTTTTAATAGCAATGAACAATTAACATTATTGAATCATAGACATTTCGCGCTTGTGGCTATCACATGATGTGAAAATTTGGATTCATTGAACTTGAAAGTGATTGACTTCAGAAAATTATAATTGATAGGAGATGAATTATTTAAACTTTCAAAACTAGTAGAATTTTCAATTATTTATCCTATGTTGGGAACGATGAATATATATCCATGTATCGCGCAGTTGACATAATTTTTTCTCTATATAGTGAAAATTTATGTAAATTTTTCATATATGGCTTCAATTTTATGCCTGCATCCGAAGGTGAAATTTTATTTTCATTTCGTGAGTGACGTGGAAGAAATCTGCATACGCGTTATATCAATACGATGGTGATGAACCTTGAATATCAAGAAAAAACTCACCTATTTTTTCATCATTAGTAAATTATGCTTAAAGATTTTGTCTGAACTAAATGTGTTCTGGGGAATATCCAACATCACATATATGTATATGGAATATTAATAATGAAAAGTCATAAACTCATTTTTCAAACAGTCTCACAATTTTATTGCTACATTAAAAAGTGAGGAACTATTTCTACCCAAGAAGCCTGTAATTTAGCTGTGCCCTGTTTCGAATTGCTTAGCGTATCTGTGCAGTTTCTTATATTCGTCTTGTGAGCGCTATAGTGATGAATCATGAACATTTAGATTCACCCCGATTCTAATCACCAGTGAATTATAATTAGGCTTTTGTTGGAATTCAAATGCTTCTTGGGGTAGATGTAACATCAAATGTGGATATTATTTTTAGCGTAAACCCATTTTCAAGAATCATGGACTCAGTTCTCTTTACCACTGCGCTACTGGACTCAACATTCAATACTTTGGGAATATGGGATAAAATGGGAATATTTTTTTATAGAAATTTGGTATATGAGGATCGTTTCTTTTTTTCAATGTGAAGTAATGGGCAAGTACTCTGATGTCTCTGAGCCCTGCTTATTATAAGACTATATTACTCATCAAAGACTTGTAGAAGATATACTATCTTTATTATTCCATTAATTTGACAATGATTATTTGAACTTATTATAGTCTCCTGACAAAACAAAAAGTATGAATAGTATCAGCGATAACGTGAATCGAAGAATAATCAATAAAATCACTTCATGAATCTGATTTCATGATTCTTGAACTTTTCATTTGAAAACTTATAGCATATATTGTGCGATATTCAGACAATGTAATCGGAACGATAGAAATCCTCCATATCCTGGAGATCCTTTGTGGAACAGACCAATACCTGACAGAGCACTTGATATCGCATCAACTGCTACAGCGTCTAAGAATGGTATAGTCGTTTGTCCCATGTCAGTTCGACCATTCGAAGGACCAAAGCTGACATAGGAATCCAATGATTCGGTTGGCCAGTTTGGACCGGTCGAAAGTTCTGAGCTTATCAGTCTGTGTGTATACAATCGTCTCCTGTGGGTTAAGTATCGATTGAGCAATGATTAACGTATCAAATTGATAGGAAAGTTAAAGTCGATTTCAGTTCGGAGATTATTTTCGGGTAATGTTGAGAAATAAAAAAAGATGGAGGAATTAGTATACCGAACTTCGTGTGAACTGATCCTTTACAGTGTAAAGTTAACACAAAAGACATGTATAACATTTTCTGTATCTTCCTCAAATTCCCAAATCTTTTTTATTATCAGTTGAGAGACAATTCTTTGGAGTCTTCCCTCATCCACGTTGACTCAACTCACCTATGATTTTCAGTGGATGACATCCATTGAGGTTCAGATGAGTGATCAAGAATACCTGATGCAAAGTCAAAAGGCGTATGTTGAACCTGAATTTCTAAACGTTGCCAAGGATCTGACACTTCTCCGTTTTGGGCCAAGCTAAATTTTATTCCTATGGAAAGGATTCGATATCAGTTGTCCGTATTGCTAGCTTAGTGAAAAAAAAGAATCGCAGGGATACAAGGTATTTGAAAATTGTATGGGTCAGTAGCTGAATCTCCCTCGTCTTAATTGAATCAAGGAACACTTCGAGCGGATTAACAGAAAAACATAATGAAGAGATTTTCTTTGAATTCTCAATTACGTCTTTCTCTTTTGTCTTTTTTTTGTCATTCTTGAAGTATATCCTTAATGAATAAGAATTACAAATTCAGGTATAGATACCTTTTTCTTTCGTTCCGACACACTACATTATATTCTATTAACAAGCGTTTATTCTACTTCCCGCATATCACTCATTCAATCAATTGATAGTTTCGATTTTAAGTAATATACAAACGAGAATGACACAAACTTGACATTTTGCACTGTCTATAACTACCGTAACCAAAGTATCAGCGAAGCCACCGATACTTCTAGTTTCACCAATGTCCGGGCTTTGATAATGACATCCCTAACGGACCCGTTGTTAAGCTTTCGATTGCTGGTCGTATACTCATATCGATATGCCCATTCACTCGATCTTTCATCCATCAATGGTCGATACGAATTTTGAAATCTTTGAAATACAAAAATGATCGACTGTCAATCACCGCCTGTCTAAGTCAATTTATTTTCACTTTCCAAAAAATTACAGGATTTGTAATCGACCAGTGACCAATAGAAGGTCTACCAAGTGAACATATCGATATAGGTAATCGATGGGTCCGCCAGGCATATCCCCAAATTGTGAGTGCTAGAAATACTTTATTTGTAGTGGAATATAGCTCATGATACTTTCCACCATTGAGCTTGTGATATTTTCATTCTTATTTTTTCGAAATTGCGAAATTCGATATCTAGAATAATAGCGATATTGCAGGATCTTCCTACCCGTGACAACATGTCCATGAGGAACAATTACATCATCCAGGTTTATGGCGTTAGTATATTCGTCAATAACAATGAAATCTCTTCCGCTTTGATAGAAATCATCGAATCCTTCCCGAGCTTTTATAACTGATGATCTCATATCAGGATTATTTTTCCACGATTGCGAAGGTTCCATGATTAGACCCTGTACTCCAAGTCGTCCTTCTTTCACCTGAATATGCACTATTCCCTCTTTAACTACAAATCTTATACCAATCACAACCCTGAAATGAGAAATATTAATGCAATCCAAAATAAAGGATTCGTGTAGTATTCACGGAGATGAAGACATGGTTAATTTTCAGTCCCATATTCAAACATGAATGTTAGCACCTGAGAATCTTCCAACATTTCGCCAATATCTAGATCGTATTGGTCAATCACAGGAAAAATATCCAGAACTGATCAGATTCAATTGAGGAACAACTCGAGAAACAACGCTAGAATCTATCTAAATCTATTGCTAATACTACTATCCCCGGCTGGATTGTGTTCTACTATTCATAATCTTCTGTTCTCTCTTTATTTTTGCTTTATATTGATTATTTGCTATTCACGCCTGTATCACCAGTGCAATGACACCTATCGTCTTTGCTCAAGCCATTAAATTATAATTTTCTGTCGTTTGTACAAAATCACTCGCAACACCCTGTTATTGGCTTCGGCTGTTGGGTTGCATATATATCTACTAAATAAATAAAAATAAATTGAATTTGATCAGATCTAATTGGATTTGGATAGATCCATTCGATTGGACATATCGGATCATCACATGTCATTGAATCTAGTCAGACCTAATCAGATATGAATGTGATAATTTCAAGTGATTAACTTCCATTTACCATTATTATTTCGTTCCTCGAACTCATTATTTTTCCATAAATCCCTCTTGTTATCCCGGCATATTATAAAACAGGTATATCATTTATTGAAAAAAATGACTACTTTCTTTCTATATCTCAATCGGCAAATCTGCTCTGAGATCGCGATGGGATCTGACTATGTCTAAATATTTTGAGTCAGTTTGATCTGTTCAAATGCAATCGGATCTAATCAAATATGAACATTTTTCTCCCAGATGTCAATGTTCAGGCTTCGAACGTGTCTGTTGCTAACATTCAGGAGATTAGCAGAAGGGATACAGAAATCTTAACTATTAACATACATGTTATTTGTGATATTACTCTCTGAAGGGAGTAAACTGAAGACATGAGTGGCTTGAGGTTTCTCTTCCATTACTTTGAGTGAACTACCTTCACATATACACCAACATTTCTCACAAAAATACCTGAAATATATTTTAATTTGAATTTCAGAAAATGGAAACGATAAAATCAGTAATCATTCTTTACTCACCCCCAATATAGAGTCCATCTGAATGATACGATGTTTCCGGGACATGTGGTTTTTTGTCCATACAGCTGCTTATTGCCATCTTCAAGCCACAAATATCTTTTTCTTGTCGATTCCTGGAGAATTTTGATTGAATTATCAAATTATAGATCACTTCTAATAGGTGATTTGAAACAGGATTTATTACCAATTCGCAGTATGTTGGATTGACAACTGACCAACAATCGAAAACCCTTTTGCAATCGTTGAAGTTTTTCAAATGGATAGTATCACAGTCTCCCCTACACGAATCTTCATGGTTTCTCCCGAATTCATTGATCAATATATCTTGGTAAAGGTTCTCCATTTCGTAAAATGTTTTATCTGCACAAAATAATAACGATTATTCACGATAAAGTAGGGAAGACCGAGCCAAAATCAGCCTGTAGTACAGAATGATTCGATTTATTTTTTTAAGTAAAGATCTCCACGAAAAAATTTGTAAAAATTGTTCAACAGTGTAAACATGCTGAAGCATTTCTTCATTTTTTTCAGATTTTTTCATTGAGTGTTCCATCCTCTAAAAAAATCCTGGATCATTCTGCCTCAGTCTCCCGTACATAATTAAAAAAAAAATCAATAGTCAAGAAAAAAAAGGAAAAATTCACTTCGAATATTTTGAGGAGGATCGCATGCACGAACATTCCACGGTGCATGTTCCATAGTTTCTTTGAATGTTTTGTAATAGTATTCGAGGCGATTCATTCTAGCCGTTTGTGCGTGTAATAACGTTGCATTAAAATCACCTATAATACAGAAATAAAAAATTCGCATCGTTCCTTTTCAATGTGTAAAGGTATGAATTGATCAGATGATGAAAGAAACTCTTCATGTAAAATATCTTTGAAAATACGAACGATTGAAGACTTTGTGGAGCATTCCGAATTTGAAATTGATTGCCAGAAGCCCCATTATCTCAGTGGACACTATAAGAGTGTATAAACCATACAAATATGTATTTGGTAATCGTTCATCTCCGCACAATTCTTGTCCTTTTGTCTGGAACCATAAATAAAATTATAGAATTCATACACTTATTCAATCTAATCTGACTTTAGAATTATATTCATGACACAATTAAGGAATATGAATAAAGTTTTGAGAGGATTTAGTAGATTTTAGACCATAAAATTCCGTGAATCCAATTATGTATAGCCTAATAGACAATGACTGGAAAATCCCTATATCTTCATGAAAAAGAATGCAAAAATTCTGATTCTGTTTGAACATAGAAGAAAATTCATTAGAATTTTCTCCAACATTCTTTTAAATATCAGTGAAGCATCACTTTATTTCATGATTTAATTAGATAAAATTATTCATGGAAAAGGTTTCAATGGAATGGCTTGAGTTCGAATTTTTCCCAACAATTCTTTTGAGAAATTGAGGAAATTTTCATGAAAAACGGATATGGAGAAAAATTTGCCTGTCTCGCCTAGTTTCTGAGATATTTTTCAAAAACTAGCGACGAAAGAATACATTCCTCCTGTTTCGTCTATTCACTAAGAAACATTTTAGGGTCACTAAGATAAGAGTGTAGCGAGATAACGTACCTGAACATATTCTGTATAAAGATCTAGGAAGTGGTACTCTCCAAGACCAGGAACCATTGGTTTGAATTCGTGAAATAAAGAGTTAAGGTCCCTCCACGTAGCATCATCTGTCAATTCTGTTGATAAGTTTTCAAGAACTTGCAATTTCATATTATTATAAATTACACCTAAATGCTTCATTAGATTCTCATAATCTTCCTTTTGGCGCATTATTTTTCCTAGAATTTTCGCCAAAGATCGATCAATCCTCAATGTTGCTGATGAATCACTATGTTTTTCCCTGATCAGACTAAGCCTCTGCTCCACTTGCATCATCAAATTATTCAACTGCAATACAATATCCTCATTGCTCGTAGTGGCAATATTCTTGATGAAATCATTGGTAATTTCACTGGATTCAATTGCTCGGTGAATTGCCAGATTCAAGTCTGACGAGAACTTCATTATGAATTCCAAACTGTGGAATTGAAATGAAGTCTCAGAATTCACTACATTCATGTGGATTGCACAGAATACAAGAATGACAATGAATTTTTGTAACATTTTTAAAACAATCAACAGACCAATCTCAAATTAATGGCTAAGATGTGAGAAGTCTACACGAATCAAACGTTTATTGATGAAGACTGAAGAACAGTGGTAGTAGCTATGATATTCAATGCGATTTTAGAAGTAATAAAAAAATTATGGTCCTTACGGTATTTTATTGGATCTTATCTTATCCACTGGTAGCGTTTATGAAATGATGATGTTGCAAAATGCTCTTATCTAAAACATTCAAAAAAATGAATTTAACTTTTAGGCTTCAAATATTACTAATGTTAATGAATCATTGGAATAATTCACATCATTTCGTAATGGATATTCTGCACTTATAATTATGACATGATGGAAAAATTCAGTGTTGGGATTGCCCATTGCAATGAACTTCACAGTCTCAGAGTTATTGAGTTCGGGAATGATTAGTTATTTCAACAAACTCTGATTGTCAGGATCTCACGTCTTTGCAGCTAGTAGCCAGCTACTATAAGGAGGTCGAAAAAAACCCTGAATTGTAGAGATATTGACAGATAAGATGTACCAACCCACCAAATTTGAAGTCTTTTTTTTTTTTAATTTGAAGTCTTTAACTCGAATATTTCTTAAGTTATCGTAATAACTGCGAATTTTCAAACGTTGCAATAAAAAAAATATTCGCTCTTTCGCGAAAAGCATTGAGCCGATTTCACTGAAACTCAATACCAAAGCTCGCACTTATGAAATGTACAAACCCACCAGATTTGAAGTTGCTAACTCCAATCTTTTTTGAGTTATCGCAATAACCGTAGTTTTCAAAGAATCACAATAAAAACAAAGACTGAATGAACCAAAAATCGGAGCACTCACCACCCCGAGGGTTTAATTTGCGCCCTATCACTGCAAAAATAAAAAGTTTCAGGTTCAATGTAATTCCAACAACTGCCTGAATTAGGATTTTTAATGTGCATGCAAAAATGGAGGAATGGCGGTGAAAAAAAAAAACAAAAAAAGTCTTCTTTCCCACTGTTTTGTGCAACAGAAAAATGGTAGACATCCAAATTTGGAAATAATCCTAGTTCAGGCGGTTACTGGAAATGTATTGAACCTAAAACTTTTTTTTTCCTTTTTCAGAGAGCCCATTATCAAAATTTTAACATCAGCGCACGAATCGAGGCCATTGTACTGTAATGATGTTTTTGGATATATAAAGTACATAGCATAGCATGGAATTTTTTTTAAATGTATTTCAAGAGTGTAGTTATTGAGCTTACACTAATACCTTCATTAATTGCCTCATAATAAATTTCTAAAAATAGCGTATTACTAAAGTTCCAAAGTAGAATCCTGCCCTAATACGTTAATCCATGTTTGAACTACTGTAAACAACGTTATAAATTTTTTTACTTAATGAGATGATGACAATTTATGAGAATAACTTTCATCATAAATTCACATTCAAGGGCGTCAGAAAATGACTATCAAATAGAATCATAAGTCTCGTCCATATGCCCCACGTTTTTTAAATGAAGTCACACATTCCGAGATGAGAAGAAATTATGATGCCGTATGACTAATATTTCGGTAATTTTCATATCATTAGAATCAGAGAATAACTGTTTGATTGAGAAAACAAGTTTTCAACAATTGGATTGATTTCCCACTTTGACCAATTCGGAAATTCCATTTTTTTATTATGTCATGTTCGCAAGTGCAGAACATCATAGCCATAGACATCGTCATGGCAATTGTAAAATTGATTTAATCCAAAATATTTATAATTTTGTGTTGGGAAAATAATTCAATTTCAAAAAAATCAATTTCAGTACATGTATTGCATTGGGCATTTCTCCTGATTTTCAACGGAATTATCGAGAAAAAAATTCTATGTTGAACCTTCTTAGTGGACGTCTGATCCTACCTCATTTTCCTCTCATTAAATATGAAGAATGATTTTTGAGTGGATATTATTGTGAGTTTATTTGATTTCAGATTGTTGTTATCATTGTGATTTGGGTGATCTCACTGCTGGTTATTTATATGCTGTTTTTGATCTGTCTCGAGCCGTTATTGAATAAGCGAATTCGCAAGACCACAGGCGGTGCTGGATACTTGGAGCATACAAATGAGGAGGTAAAGATGAAATTTTACGAAAAAATTGAAAGAAGGCAATGAAAAAGTAGCTCAATTAAGAATTTGCATCTTCAACATTGATTCACAGTTCAAATACTTTCCCGCTCTTGAAAATCCTCCTTCCTCTCTGAGATTGAAGGGAGTTCAAGTTGATAGATTCACAAATATTGTAAATTCAGTAAGCGCAATAAAAATTGCTCGCATATGGACCTATGAAATCATTGAGTTTCGAAAACAATGTAACTTGTAAGCGTCCCCACTGTAAGGCCGCTTCGACTCTGATTCTGAAAAATGTATAGGGCCTGATACGAATGTTCATAGTTGAGAGATAGAAGACTTCTTCTTCTTCTTCTTTATTGTGCTGTGACTGGGTCACATCTGGCTTTTAGCCATACAGCCAACTTTATAAGAGATAGAAGACGATTGAAAACACAAGGGGAGATGTTTTACGAGTGCAGTGGTAGGAAAAGCAGTTAAACGATGGAAAAAGGGATGAGGGGAATTACGATCAGCTTGCGAAAACCTACTGCCATAAGAAAATTATCAATTCTTCAATTCCATTCGAATTCCGTTTCTTTTCCAGGATGACACAGTGTCAGCTGGACCCGGTACATCATCTCATCAGATGGGTGTCAGATCAAATGTACTAAATCGTGTTGGACACCAACAGGACAAGTGGAAGCGACAAGTACGAGAGCAACGTCGTAATATTTATGATAGACACACGATGCTGAATTAGAGAAACAAGAAAAAATGTTTGCAATTAAATTTGGTTCTCATTGTTACTATCATTAGTTATTGAATTCTCGATAAGTATTTTTGTTATAAAACTAAGTCATATGAGAAGATACATGAAATTTTTGGACAATTTTCTTTTTTTAACCCAGAATTTTAATTAATCACTACGAAGAATTTCAGAAAAATTGAATATTAAAAATTCATATGTGTTCTATAATTAAAAGAACTTACGTAAATTCCGATACTTCTATCTTTTTTACTCCTGTTTACCTCTCGAATGACGTACACGAGAGAATGGAAAAAAAAATAATGATAATCCATGCCACATGTCGACAAAGATTAATCTGAATTAATGGATAACACTTCATTATTAAAAGTCAGAGTAGAAATGCACGAACATAATAAATAATTACATTGAAATAGATTCCAAAAAATTTATTATACTTTTAATAATTACACGCAGTGTTTAATGTTTTAATATTTTTTTCATTTAAATTATTCCAGTTCATTCTTTTTAATCAATTCAATTATTTTTTTGTTTTTTTCATCATTAAGATGTATGATGTAAGTAGATAATCTTTCATTTTATCTAACACATTGAAAATTCTAATAGACACACGTAAATGGTAACTTGTTTTTATCAGTTGAAAAATGAGAATTATTAATTAGACTAGATTAATCTGAAGTAATTTTAATCCAGTAAATTGCCTAAATTTTATAATGCAAAGATTATAAATTTTTCGTTCTCTTTTTCTTGTCAAGACGTATGAAAATACAGTATATTTTATTTTATTTTCATTTTTAATTTTTTCTTTCAGTGGAAAAACGTTGATTGTTTAATACTAAAAACTTTGTTCATAAAAAAGAATAATTATCAGCTTGAAAATGCATCCTGCATTACCATCAATTATCTTAATTGTTTAAAATCAATTATTTGAAGGAAAAATTATAAGGAAATTCGTGCAATTTTTGAAATTGAATCAATCGATAATACATTTATCGTAAGTGTTGGTAATCTTTGGATGACAAGGTACAGCATTGTGTTCAATTTATGCTGCATGGACAGACTGAAATGAGAAAATTATTTCATGTAGAATTTAATGAAGGAATTAATTTCATTATTTGAAGGCTCATTATTTTTGATGAAGGCGAGCTGAAGGCACTTTGTTGCAGCTTCAAGATCTTTTTTTGTTATCTACCTTTGCAATGTCTACACCAGTGAGTGTTTTAACGAGTTCTGGTACACGCGTGACTATATTTAGTACTTCCTCGGTCAATTTTTCAGCTCCAATTGCACCATTACCACTTGATACCATTGTTATTTTCTTTGCTTGTGACAGTGGTGCTGCTACTTCAGCGGCAACCTGAAAAAAAGATTTATTAATTATGAGAAATTTCTACGAGTACTCTCTGGTTTTGTCGCCTCTTATAATTTCAGCAAGAAAGAGATGCGAGAAAAAAAAATATTTCCCCTTATATTCATATTTTGAACGGATCCCCGAAACTAAACGAGAGAGCGCAATTTTCATAGATTTTCACCTCTTTTGTAGCTCTCAAAATTTTTAACCGAAAATATTTCTACAAAAATTTTGTTATCGCTTAGTTTCCAAGATATTCTCAAGAAATAAAAAAAAATCGACTCCCCAATCAGTATTTCGTAAATATTTAGAGAAGAATGAGATTTAGGTGAATTTATCAAGATACATTTTTCTAAGGTAATTAAATTCTGCATTGGAAAGGATTCCTCGTGAAGGCTCCTAAAATTACACTTTCCCGAGAAATTAACAAATTACCCCGAATATAATTATTAAACTCATTCTTTTCCACCAATTCCAATCAAAAATTAATATATAAAATTCTTCACCTTTGGAAGAGTTTCAAGCATCATATCAATCATAGCAGCACTACCATATTCATCCCAAGCTGCAGCTTTCTTGGTCATTTGACTAGCCTCAGCTTTGGCTCTAGCCTCAACAGCGAAAGCCTCTGCCTCACCGCGTATTTTAATAGCCTCAGCCTCAGCTTCAGCCTCCATAACGAGCCTCAATTTATTAGCCTCAGCTAATTTCTCGAGCCTGTATTTTTCAGCATCAGCTGGACGTCTTACAGTTGCATCCAATTCCCTCTCACGACGCATCATTTCCTGTTCCTGTACTGCAATCTCTTGGCCACGTTCAACTACTTTTACCTGCATCTGTTCCTCCATTATCCTCTGCTTGGTCTTTGCTGCTTGAAGTTCAAATGCCATTTCGGCTTCTGCTTTCTGGATTCATTTTCAAAAAAATACAATTACATTATGATGTTTTTGAAAGAAATTGGGAAGGAAATGGTGAATTATTTTTTTGAGAATATTTCGAAAACTAAACGAGATAGTGTATTTTTTTATGAAAACCTCTTTCTGACTCTCGAAATTCTGTACAAAAAAGGACTCGATCAAAATTGCACTATCTCGCTTAGTTTCTGAGATATTCCCAGAAAACCAAAAACAGAAATAAAACTATTTTTTACATCAGGTTTTTACAATTAGATAATTCTGAAAAGACATTATTTACCTTTGTCTGAACTTCAACATCGTAAGCAGCTTTTTTGAGTTCAAAGTCACGTTGTGCTTTGGCAATATCAGCATCATTGAGGAAACGTGCTGCCATACGCTGTTCCTCAGCCATAGCCTCACGTATTTGTGAATCTTTTCGTGCTTCAGCTTCTCCAATTCTTGCATCTCTCTTCACTTCAGCTGTTCTAGCCATTCCAAGTGCTTTGAGGTATCCCTAAAATTACATGATACTTCTCAATAACTTGCATCAAATTTTTTCCCCACACAATAAACCAATAATTATTAAACAATGGTGCTTAAACTATTTCATGTGCTCAATAGCTTCGTAAATTTTGTTAATCTAAATTCTATTGACTATTCTAATCCTATCATACACAGCAATCGGCAGAAAACAAGTAGTGACATTGAGATGATAAAATTAATGAAAAAAAAAATGATACAAACACATAGCTTAATCGTGACAACGTACCTTTGCACCCTGCAAGTTTAAAAAGGAACAAAAAAATACGTATTTGAATCATTAAGATTATTAAATTATCATAAAAAAATGAATTTAGTAAATATTTAAAAGCAAAAATAAAAATAGCCGAAATTACTGCATCATCATTCTCAACTACATCAACGATGCTGGCCATTTAATAATTAGACTAGATTATTCATTTATCTTTCAATTAAAAAACATGCTCAATTCATTCAGACGTGAAGAGGCAAAAGTAGTTGAATTTTATATTGAAATTTAGTTTTTGGTAATATCTCAGAATTGGAATAAGATACGGAAATTCTCGGGGAGAGAGTTCCTATGAAGCCGAATGCAATCTACAGAAAAAGGTCCTTATCAAAATGTTTGTGTTCCTATTCATTGTCGAGACATTCGAAAATCATTGATCCTGAATGAAAATCGATTCAACACAGTTAAGAATTTTTCAGACAAATCGATTTTATTTTATTACTTTTAAGCTAGATAGAACGATTTTATCCTAATTCTTTTTGGTGAAGAATAGTTGAAATTCTCTGCAACTAAGGATTACGGCAGAATCGCTCTATCTCACTTAACTTCCGAGATATTTCGGAAAAAACTGGATATTCTTGATTCAACGGTTTTTTTCTTCACTACTAAATTTAGTTTTAAACATTATTAAACATCATTTAACAATTATCAAACACTAATATCAAGATTCCATTAAAAATAAGGATCGAAGGTACATAGAATACATTAAACTTACTTCTTCATCGCGAATATCTTTCAATGTGTAGGAGACAACGGTTATTCCCATATTAACTAGATCACTGCTAGCAACTTCAAATACTTCTTTGCTAAATTTTTTGCGATCCTTGTAAATTTCTTCAACTGTCATACTTCCCATTATAGCACGCTGATGTCCCTCCAGTGTTACAAGGGCAATATTGTGAATTTCATCCTCGTTTTTGCCGAGAAATTGTTCACATGCTGTTGACAACATTTCCTCATTTTGTCCTTGAATTTTTACCTTGAAAAAGTGAAAATTGTTCTTACATTCACTTCATCTCTACGATATCATGGAAATTAAGCTAGATAAGTTGAACAAATTTTCGTAGGGATTTTTTTTAGTTGTTGGGGAAAATCAGAACTAGAAAAAATATCTCTACAAAAATATCTCTATCTCGCTCAGTTTCTGGGATATTCCAGAAAAATTAGAAGCTTTGAGACACTTCACGTGTCTTTGTTCAAACATTCTTCAAAAGAAATTTCGAAAACTAAGTGAGATAGCGAATCGCACTTAGTTTCCGAGCTATTCTGTAAAAATGAAAATTAAAAATAATCAAATCGCTCTGTTTTTTCTTTTCACTACTAATTCAATATTTGTTTATTATCAAATTATCAAAAAATTACTTGTGCGATTCCTGTGACTGATATGGGCACACCCTGGCAGGTATAAACAGTGGGGCTCTCGACCTGAAGTGTCATTGTATTCAATGAAATTCTGAAATGAAATATGAATCATCAATAAAAACTCACCAAAAAGATAATAAAAAAAAATTCAGTACCAAAAAAACAGAGAAAAAAAGACTGAGAAAGAAAATGGCATGAAAGGAAAAATAAAGAGAGCGTTTCCAAAAGTTTCAAAGAAAATTAAGCAAGAAGTGATTGATGAGCGATAATTTGTTCATGTTGATAAACAGAGTACAATAATCTAAGATATTCGGCACAATAGTTCGTTGTGAGCGAATGACAGTATCACTGAAAGAAACTGTATTTCTAGATGAAATATAGATTATTCCTATTATTTAATAAGTGACTGTTATGAACTTAATTTTTGCTTCCTCTGAAATGATAGTAACTATCGACATTTTACGAAATACTTGAACTGTCAGAAACTAGCGCGCTTCATGTCACAAATACTTCCACTTGGATTTTCTACCTGTCATGAACTCATCCACTTGAGGCAGTCATCTATTTATTCAATATCAATGATTTAAGTTGATTCCTGGGATACTTTCCAATCATTTTTGAGTCCCAAAAAGTCTAAAGCCCATTCTGATATAAAAAAAACTTAATTTCCATCAAAAAAAAAAATTTGATTGTTTCACTTTCATTGGAGAAAATATCTCGAAGACTAGGGGAGACAGCAAATTTTTCATGATCACCTGTTTTTGTAGAGGATAATCAGAGCTACAAAAAAGAGTAGAGGATACTCAGAGCTACAAAAAAGATCTCTACAAATTTTTTCCTGTTTCCCTTAGTCCTTTGAATACTTGAAGAAAAAATAAAACTCCAAAATAATTCCATCTCACGATAGCGAAATTCCAAATAAATCAGGTATATTCCATCATTAGTTTTTTTGAGAATATCTCGGAAATGAAGCGAGATAGAGCAATTTTGCATGAATCTCTTTTCGTAGCTCTCAAAATTCTCGACAAAAAAGATCCAGCTAAAAATCGTCCTATCTCGTTTAGATTCCGCAATATTTTTAAGAAATTGGCTAAAAAATGGAATTGATGTACAAAAACATAATTATAAATTTTTCAAACAAATCTATTTTGTTCTATCAATTTTTTGAGAATATCTCGGAAACTAAGCGAGATAGAGGAATTTTGCACGAATTCTTCTGCATAGTTCTCAAAATTCTCTACAAAAAAAATATTAAACCAAAATCATCTTATCTCGCTTAATTCCGAGATATTCTTGGAAAAACTGACGACAAAATAAAATTAAATTAGTCTGAAAATTTCATATTTTTCCAGTTATTTTTCGTTTCACTTCCCCTCAAAATCAATACTTTGTCATTAAAGAATCCAGATGAATTCTTACTTCTGCACTTGTTGGACGATTGGCCAAACGAATACACGACCTCCAGGCACCAGCAGCGGTTTTCCATAACAGCATCCTCGAATAGAAAAAAAAAAATAAAAAGGTTAAGTAATAATCGAGATAAAGTTCAATTTTCAGTCAATTAAGTCGAGGAAAATTCTTGCTCAATCGAGTCATTGATTAAAGACTTTCCATCTAGGATTTGTCTCGATGTCAATGTATTTGAAAGAATAATTAGCAAGAATTGACGATGAAACAATAATTTTCAAATAAATAATTAAAATTATTTACCTGAAACGACCAGAGCCTCATTCGGGCCGCAAGTCACGAATCCACAAGTATTCATTATCTCCAATTTATGCTTACGCTTCGTCGCACCCAAATGTTTAGTTTTCAGTGTTGATATGAATTTATCGTCAATTATTACGTTCGTTTATTTGCCCACGTGAATTTTCAGCTGTCAGTAGAAGTTCGAGAATTTTTGGAGTCAATTTTATTGATTTTTCAAGGATAATTCAGTGATTGTTGATGTTTTCGACGTGAAAGAAAACAATGTGGCACTTTTTACACTATTTGGAGATACATTATTGTAATTGACGATGACGTCATGCATTGTAGATACGCCATAGACTCACGCCGGCGTAGAAAAGCCCATAGTTGTAGAATTTCATTGGTTGGAGTGAATAGATAATCGAGAACGGTGATTGGAGGAGGGAAAAATCATTGGAGAATTCGAATTTTGACGTTCCATTTTGTGGAAATTGTTGATGTAACTGAAAATGACAAATATTTGAAATTTTGGTATTTTTTAAACGAATGAATTGTCTTTAGAAAAATTAAAAATATGCACATTTAGAAATTTTAAAAAACTTTAAGTGTAGTTTTTTAATATATTTTTTGCATTATAATTTATTTGTTAAAAAAAAATCACGAAATTCGCAAATGTGTGCTAGTTTCATTATTATAATAGTTGGGATTTTTGTCAATCAATTTTTTTGAAGAAAAAAATACGAATTTATTTTACTCCAAAATTGAATTTTTGGCCATATTTTGGAATTTTAAGAGATAAACAATGTTTTTTAGCTCTTGATTTTCTCTGCAAAATCTAATTTTATGAAAATTTCGCTATTTTATTTATAGATTTTGATGATACGAAGAATAGCACAAATTTGACAATATCTCAGATTTTTTTTCTTTTGACAAATAAATCATTTTTTTTTTTCAAATAAAAACTATGCACATCTTGAAAATTCAGAAAGCTATGAATGTGATTTTTTTAAAATAATAGATTTTGAAATATCCCACACTTTTTTTAACAAAAAAAGACCACATAAAAATCTACTCTAAATAATTGTGATAATTCCTTAAAAAAAATAATTTTATTATGCCTATTAAATATTTATTTACATTAAAATCGTCTAAATTGTTTTTTGAAACGTTCATAATGATAATCATCAGTGGCTTTTTCGCTATTTTCCTTCCGTTTTCCCTTTGCGTCATCATGGTGATCGGATTTCTTTGCCGCATTTTCGTGCCTGTTTTTCTTGGCATCGCCTTCGTCAATATTGACTGAAAAAGAAGCGAATAATTAGAACAGATGAGGGGCTCCAAGCGTTTCTTTCCTAAACAATGATGTTTTTTTTAAGGAAAACTTACAGCGATTGTGTTGAACAAAATTAACAGCCATGTTCGTGGGAACAAATTGTGAGGGTCCATCTTTCTTTCTGTGCCTTTCCCAGAGAAGCTTCTGTTTTGCTTCCTCTGTTGCCTCGATATTCTTTATTTTCGCCCTGAAATGAACGAAGGAAAGATTTAATCAATCGAATTTCACCAGTGAAGTGTTGAAGTGAGAAACTTGAAGTGAATTTTTTGTATTTTTCTGAAAATCTGAGAGAATAATATGATGTATGGAAATTCATAAAGAAACATTTAAGAAAAAGAATTTCAACGGAGTTCTTTCAGGGTGGCGACTGAAAACTAATTTCAAAATTCTCTAACTTTCTCATGATTTTTCCCTGACTAAAAATAAAATTCCAGGAACTACAAAGAATAAATATTATTTCAATATAAGTTGAAATTCTTAGTTATCCTCGAAAATGATTCTTTCTATTAGAATTTAATCGTAATACCCGAAACTGCTTCAAATTTTTAGAACTGTGATTTTCTGTTAACATTTTTGTAGATTTCTGACTAATCGGAAAACTCAATTTTTTTCGATTGAATACCTATAATTTCAAAAAATGTGGAGATAAGAAAAAATAAACTACAAATTTCCCTGACTAAGATTGAAATTCTCTGACCTCCAGAAATGTTGATTTTTTTTTTACTTTTCTAGGTTGTCCAGGTCAATTGGTGCGCTGAATTATTTTTTCTTATTCCTCTCCGATTCTAACAGAAATAGAGGAATTTCGAAGGAAGGCTTTTTCTCCTTCAGTTTGAGAGATATCGCAATAATGAAGAGGTCAAACAGGACAAATCGACCTATCCTCATGATATTTCTCCAGGGAGTATCTCAGAAAGTGAGCGATATAGAGCGATTTCACCTTAATCTTTTTTCGGACAGCATTTCAAGGGCTACCAATAAGGATAAGAGTAAATCACCCTTTCTCGCTTAATTCCCCAGATATTCTCAAGAAAAAAAAGAAATGACGAGAAAGAGACTTTATCCTGTTTTACATTCTCGCTACTGATTTAACTAATGACATAAATCTGGTGATTTGGATTAATTATAATTACTCAATTCCAAGATCAACTTCTGGTATTCCAGAAAGCATTTGATTGGATAACATTTCTTCACTCGTGTGTGCCGAACTCTGTCTCAAGTGTTCAGGTACGGCCTGAAGTGCTGCTTCCTCGGGTGAACAGTAATTGTCTCTACCAGTCTGTCCATCTGAAGACTCATTCGTTTGATTCTTCTTCCTCTTTGACAATTCTTCCTCGATATATTTCACCCTAAAAACAGTAATCGCAATTATGATATCACACGAATTTTAAAATGACTATGAAGTTTTCAGACAAAACGATTTGGTAAAGGGGAAGTAGAGCTCTGCCAACTAAAAGTATTTATTTTTAACATTAGAAGTCCCAATTTTCTAAATATTTTTTAAGCTATAGCTAGTTTCAACTGTCGCATTGACTATAATAATATGAAAATTTGATTTTATAAAATTTTATAAACGATTGTTGAATACTTTGCTTTGAGTTAAATCGCTCGAAGAAATGCATTGTTTTCAACGAATCAATGAATAAATTCCAACAATTTTCAATATAATATAAGATTAATAATTTAATTTAAATAGAGTAGAGTACCATTGTTTTGATTGAATAAAGAGAGAGGGAACTTGATGGAAGGAGAAGAGCTAATGAAAATAATCGATATTTTCTTGACAAAGACATATGGTGTGAAAATACGAGGATCATCAGAGACCAATGGTATTAAGAAGATGGTAAAATTGGGGAATCAATTGCTTTCATAATAATATAAAAATTGAATTTTGTGAGCCCAAGGGAGGTGGGTGGAGTTAGTGTCAACAAAATCTTGCGCTAAAATCCCGAGTATCGTTAATAGGCTGGTTCCTTTTCGAAGCCTATGCACTACTACGTCCTCGTCGTGGCCTCGGGTTATGCAAAACGTGGTGATACTCTAAATTTCATGCAATTCTTGTTCCTTTCATTCTATTGGTTATCAAGTTTCAGCAAAAGTTGCTTGTTTTTGTGAAAAATTTAATTAGGATTTTGTCTCGTAGTCTTGAAATCTTGTGACCGACCTCTAATCATCCAAAATACATCGCATCAAAGCATGAAAACTCAAAAAATCTTGAAAAATTCAATTTGGTATGGCAGAGTGAAACTACCCCTTTACCAACGATTTTATTCTCTCATCGGTTCATGAGGTTTTCTCGGAAATTAAACGAGATAGAGCAATTTTGAACGAATTCTTTTTTATAGCTCTTGCACATTCTTTGCAAAAATTGGAGCAAAATGATCCTATCTCACTCGAATTCCGAGATACTTCAGGAAACAGATGATAACTAAAATCAAATTTCACATTTTCATTTTTAATAGTGAAATAAAGATTTTAGCATAAACTTCTGCCTACATCTCTTCATCCTCGTCGCGTTTGTTCGTCTCTGCATTGAATTGTGTGCCAATTCCAGTGTCATAAGCATCGTCTTGTTTGAATTTCGAATTTTTTAATGCTGCCATGTTGACCATTCCACCGGCTTTGACATTGAATGGATCTGAAGACTGAAAATATAAATAAATGAATTATATCAATAGAATATTGTTAAAAAAGCGATACAAAAAAGGGGTAAAATCCAACTAATTCAAGTAAATTGAAAAATTCGTGATGTTGAAACAAAAAAAGCGATGAAACAGATCTGCAGAGCAAAATGAACCAAAAGTTTTTTTTATCAAAGTGATGATCTTCATGAAAAAATTTGAAATAAATTGAGAAGATACCTCAGTATGTCTAAATTGTTACTTAATTTTTCCAAATTATTTTTACAGAAGCCTTCACATGAAAAAAATCCGACCTATTTTGCCCCAATCTTCCCTATTATTACTCACAGCAGCTACATCAGAAGTAACTTTTTCTCCAAGTGCTAAACCAATAATATTGACTCCATTTGGACGTTGCCTCAACTTCTGAATTATCTTCATCTCTTCAACTTTGTCCCTAACAATAACAAAAGCGAAAAATAAATAGGTGAAATTCCATTAATAAAGATGTGAAAAAATGACAGAAGTTTGCAGATAAATCGATTTTATTTCATCTTTAGTTTCTTGAAGATATCTCGAAATTCAAGTGAGATAGAGCAATTTTCATGATAATACGTACGAGAGTACTTTATAAAGAATACTTTTTTATAAGGAATTGAAACTTTTTTTTATGAAGAATTGAAACTCTTCTATAAAGGCTATGAAACCGTTATAGAGTCTTCATAAAGTATTTTAATAAGGGAACATTTTTTGTTTCTTGAAATTCTCTACAGGAAGTTCATAATAAAAATTGCTTTATCTTGCTTAAATTCCAAAATATCCTTGAAAAACGGATGATAAAATTAATAACACGGCTAAAGATGCAGAAGTGCTGTTAATAAAGGCATTGAATTCTGTAAGTAATGTTAGTGTTTTCAAGTGTCATTAAAGTGTCCATAAAGTGTACATAATTTAATAACTACTCAAAGGACATGTTAGAGACACTCAAAAGACACTTCTGTACCTCTAGCCCTATTTTAAAATAAAATTGATATCTGAAAGATTCATATTTTTTGTTTAAAAACTCCACAAAGTGCTCACCTGACATCTTCCTCATTATCACTCTCATCCGATTCATTATTCCGTTTTCTCAGTGGTTTAGCTTTCTTCTTCTTCTTGAACTGAATTTTCACCTTTTCCCCCGATTCCTCTTCACTTTTATCCATAATTATATTATTTTAATCACCTAAAAAAAAAATTATCAGTAGCACTAGGTTATGTTCTCCGCACGTTACAACTCTGTTTACAACTCCAAAAAATTTTTTTCCTAATTCACTATATATCCTATATATAGGATGTTTCCTCAATCGTATAGAAACTGTATGTAGAGAGCGGAGGAACCAGTAATGTACAGTTAAGTTAAAAAAAAAAAAGGTAAAACGTGTATTTTTCTCTCCACTAATGCATCGCGTTCCATCCCCACTACTATTAACACGCGCCCCGCCCGATATACGACTGTTAAAACGCTCCGAAAGACGGTCAAACACACTCACTCACGTATTACTCACAACGTAAGCGTCCACTTGATTCAATTAATTTATAATTTAAGATTTAAAAAAAATAAGAAGATCATTCAATCATTTAACTGTATTTTTTTTCTGTTTTTCACAAGGATTTTTCACGTGAATTTCACGTGCTCGAGACTCTGCGAGAAACACCTGTGACTGTTTTTTAAGTGAGTTTATGTTTTTTTTCTCTTCTTTTTTTTGAGAATGATTAATCTTTACTTTTTTACACGCCTTTGATGACTGTATTCATTCATCAGTCGCTTTGCGAAAATTTTTTACTATTAAATTGAGAATATTGAATATTTAGGGAAATTCATTTTACTTTGTCAACAGATTTTTTTTTAATATCTCGGTAAATAATAGAGATACGCCCATTTGGCTCAAAAACGTTTTGTAGAGAATTTCGAGAGCTACCAAGAAGAAATCAGGGAAAATCGCTCTATCTCGCTTAGTTTCTGAGATAGTTTTAATGAAGTTATGATGGAATAAAATTGGATTTTCTGAAAACTTCATGGTCGTTTTAAATTGTCTCCATTCTTAATTTTTCTTAAGGATTTTCTGTTTATTTTTAAATTTTGGAGTACCACGCCTTTTAAGCTCATTAACTTATTTACATTATTTATGACAATTTTTTGGTAATTTCTTCTTCTTCTTTTCAATTTAAATTATTGGGTGCGAATTCTCTTGCAATTACCCTCCGGAATGAGAAGTTGAAATTTTCAAACAAATAATTTTTTTATTTTGTCACCGGTTTTTTTTTAATATCACGGAATCTAAGAGAGATAAAGCAATTTTTTTTCAATAAATACAAAATAGAGAAATTTTTGTAATAAACTTTTTTGTAGCTTTGACTTTCTTCTACAGAACGAAAACAAAGTCAAAGTAATCTATCTCGTTTAGATTCCACGATATCATCTAGAAATGAATGATGAAATGGAATCAATTTGGTTCAAAAACTACCGTCAATGACAGAATAAATGCCACCAAGAGACCTATTCTGCCGCATATCTTTCATAGAAAAATTGTATCTTATCATAAATTCAAATTTGATTTTTTCTCGAAAGAATTTAGGGTCTGGACTCTCATTTACATTAATTATTTTCCTGAATTAATGATAAAAATGATTTAATTTATATTTTTGAAAATATTTTGCCCATGGCCCGATTCATGCCACCATGGCCCGATTTCTGCCATAGAGGGTCCCAATAATTGCCATCAATTAATTTCCATCACTGCTCGTTATTTTTAAATTATTCGTCAATTTATATGAAAGTCCAATGATTTTGCTGACAATCAATACAGTTTTCGATTTATTGAATACTTAAATTTTCTCAATCATCACACATTGAACTGATGAGGCACTCTAACTCCACATGAAGAGCTTTAGGGCTTTATCTTGCTGAGCACGCTCGTCGCATTTAACGAATTAATTTTAGAAATATATCTAGTAGAGAAATATCGGATATTCTGATTGTCCGGTGTTCGCAGAATTTTTTCTAGCCATTGTTATCAATTACTTAGAATTGAGAATTCGAAAAAGTTCAATAATCACAAAAATGTATGAAAAATGGCATTAATCGGGCCAATGGCATTAATTGGGCCATTGACGGTATATGCATGTGAAATGAGTGTGCTTAGGGAATAAATTGAAAGAGACTTCTTTATAGAGAATTTCGCGAACTGGAGAACGTGTCTTGGTCAATTTTCCCAAAAATTATTATTTGAAAGATGTTAGCGGAATAATGAAACTTAAATTTGGATCACGTGTCTAGAAACAAAAGGTCGTATGTGCCAAATTACCATTTTCCGTGGTTTCTAATCCCAAAAGGTCGTATGTGCACTCATAATCGCTGCAATCAGGTGTAAAAATTGAATAAATGATGAAAACACCATGGTAATACGTACCCTTGGCTTTTCATCATAGAGTGGATATACTACCTTTTGCTTTCACATAATATCTCCTAAGAAGAAATAGTTCTTAAAATCAAAATATCTTAAAAAAATTTGTGAATTTTTTGTTTTTTTTTCTGGGTATTTTTTAGGAGCAAAATAGCCTTTTGATTTTTGTGAAAATTCAGTTTTTTTAAATAGCTCCGATTCCATTATTCATAGTGATCTGGGACCGATTTCAAATGAAAGGTGAAATCATTTCTCATCGATTCACAAGATTTTGAATCCAAAAATATATCGGTTTTCACAAAGTTATAGGGCAAAACTCGATGACAATAATTTTTCATAAAAGTTCCCATAACTATCTGGAAAATCCATAACTTTGAATTCAAATCCATACAAATCGATGAGAAATGATCTCAGCTTGCATTTAAAATTGGTCCTGAATCATTGCGATGAATAGAATCGAAGATATTTCCAAAAAACTGAATTTTCTTGGAAATCGAACGGCTCTTTTATCTCTCAAGAATGCCTAAAACCATCAAAATCTCAAAAAAAAAAATTCCGGCACTTGTTTCCCATCTAAAATTTTTTCAGCTCCCCAATAAAATCATTAGAAAAAAACATATCTTCCACTGTTCCATCACAATATCTATTTTGCCTCACTTCCACCTAAATCCAAAATCAGTAAAATTATTTTTCACTAAATTCTTTCGTAAACATCTTTGGAGAGAGTAGGTTTACCGAAAAATTTCAAGAGGTCTTTTTCATGTAGAATTGAATTCTTCACAAAAATGGCTAATAGAATTTTTCCCCTAATTCCAATCGCTCCGAAGATATTTAACAAAATGAAAAAAAAAAAAAACTGAGGGAATCCATTTCACTCCGTTTTTTCTCAATGGGGGCCAGCCTTGTCGACACAAAGCCATATTTTCGGTGTATTGCTATTATTTGCACGAATAAAAATATATTTCATTATTTTTACGTCAAAATAACAGTGTGAAAGGGAGCCGGTTGAAAATAAAAATTGGATTAAAGAAAATTGATAGTGGATCTACGACCTTTTCGTTTTGAGTAAACAGTCTTTTGCAGAATGTTTTTCGTAGCAAAAGGTCGTATATTGCTGGAGAAACGACCTTTTACCAGGCACAGCCCTTTTTGGCATTTACTACCTCTCGATTGTAGACACGCGAAATGATCTCCTGAATTTTTTTAATCATTCGTCCATTTCTTCGCCTCATTTTTTTCGAATTTAATTTAAAAAAAATTTTTTTTTCGAATATTCCGAAAATTACCTTCTTTCGTAGCTCTAAAGCTTTCACAAAAACTGTTTCATTTCTCACTGACTTCGAGATATCGTGGTGGTCCCCCTTTCTGACCCTAGTTTCTAGAGCTAGTTTCTGATTGCATAAATTCAAAACGACAACCATTTGCCTGTTGAATGTAATTCAATTATATTAATACAGTTTTGTTGCACTGAACGAGTTCAGCAATTGAATATTAAACAATATATTGTTCATTTAAATATAAACGAGAAATTTGCAAAATATGTCAGTTACTGGGACACTGTCAGAAACCGGGTCCACCACGTTATTCTGTAGAAAATAATTTTCCGTTTCCATCACTTTATTAATAAAACCATTGAAATTAATTTAATTGAAATAATTGATGTATTTATTGATTTCAGACGTAAGTGAAAAATCAAATTACTTGTATCTTCTAGAGTTTAGAAAAATTTGAGAAAAATGTCGGACGTCCTAGCTGATCGAGATTTGTTTCTGAATTACACGTACAATCGTGAACATACAATCTATTCAAATTTTCCAGTATTCTATGCTACCATCGGCATCCTTTCTGTGATAGGTGGAATTATATTCATCTTCAATATTGTATGCTGTTGGTGTTCACGTCATCGGCATTACTGGCGAGATAGGCATACAGGTAATGATGAAGGGATTTTTCATTCGATAGCGAAGAAAAAACTCAATTGATTTAAAAATCCTTTCTTTCAAAATATCTCTGAAAAAACGGGGCACAGAGAAATTCTTGTAGAATCCTTTTCTATAACTGTCGTTTGCCTCTGCAAAAAATGTCTCTACAATAATTTCCCTATCTCCAGCGATTTCTTAGATATTCTAAAAAAACTGAATTCTTTAAAGAAACGTCAAATTAATGGTCAAAAAGGAAAATAAACCAGAATTTTTCTTTCACAAAGAAGAATTCCTTTGGAAAATCGAAAAAAATTGGGAAAAATGCCTCAATATGTTTACATTGTTGTCAATTTTTTTCAAATTTTTTGAATCTATTCTTCACTCAAAAAAAAAATTCCAGTCTACTCCGCCACTTCAATTATTCTAAATTGAATGAAACTAATTTTTTTTTTTTCCAACATTTAATGAAGGTAATCGTTGGATTCAATCGCTTTGGGTAGTAACACCCCACAAGAACCCGCCATTGGATCTCTCTGAATTGAAACCAGGGATAGTGCACACTGTTTATCCAACCCAAGAGACTTACCATACCCAGGGGCCTTATTATCCAGAATCAGAGCCTGGAGATTTTGAGGCACAGTACGATTCACGATTGACTACCCCACAGCCACAGGAGTACATGGAATTGCACAAGCGTGAGAGTGAAATTTGAGGGACAAGGAAGCAGTAGAATCGATAGTTTATTATTCACATCGTTCAATTAACGATTCATTGCCGTACAAAGTAGCCATAGGAGTTGAAAATCGTGAGAAAATCTCATTAAAAAAAAAATCAATTTTTTATTTAAGTTAAAATGGGTCTCCATGTATTTTGGCCAGCCAGTGCCTGTCTAACGCTATTTGTAGTTGGTGTTATCATGATTTTATTGAAGTGGGGTCCAAATATTTGTGGAAGATGGTCACGGCCACCTTATGAATATCGCGGGCAAGTTTATGCTCGTGAAGTATCAGAGTCTATCGCGTAATGCCTTTTTTTGTGAGGAGACAAGTAAAAATTCTGGTAAAAGTAATTTTCTAATTCAGTGAATTGGTAAAAGATGATTCAATAAATTCTCTGCGCATTCTCCTGTGAATATCTGAGAAATGCGGAGGTTCAGAGGAAAAGGGCAAGAGAACTTCTTTTGCAGAGAATTTAATTCCCCGCAAAGAAGGTTTCTGAATAAATGAATTCTTGCAAACCCATAATTTCTGAGATTTTTTAAAAATAGTCAACACATGAAATTGAATTCATATTCTTTCACCACTTCACTAGGAAATAGATATTTCGAAGGTTCAGAATTATTAATATTTTTTTCAAATCCGTCCGCTTTTTATTTTACTTGTTTCCTCATCAGTCTTCAAAGTATTGAATTTATCAGTAAATTCCGTCCAATTTTGTTAACGCCTTGAACAAATTAATTGTGGAGAAAATGTAAGAGGTGATGAGTCATTCTGATATGAAAGTTTATTGTTTCAGAATATCTTGAAATCTAACAAATACAAGAATTTTCCCAGAAAAGCTTGTATCTTGTTTAGATCCAAGATATTTTAACAAATTTGATTCATCTCGTCGTTGAAATTATCACACTATTTTATACGATTTTAGAATAATTTTTTGGAATATCTTCTCTCTAATTGAGATTCTCGCTTCATATTTACACATCGCTTCGAGAATAATTGTAGGATTTAATGATTAATCATAGGAGAAAAAATATCTGCAGAATCATTTTTTTCGATTGAAAAATACCAAAGTTTGATCTTTTGTTTCTCGATGATAGAATGAATCTCATGATCTAAGGTACTCGATGATTTTTACAATCATCTACTTGTAAACCGTCCAATTGTATGTATTTTTATAAATTTTATATAATTTTAGAATCGATGAAATGAGTTTTAAAAAAATTATCTAAAAAATTATACATTTTTCAATTTAATAAAATTTACTCGAAAAAATCCGTTTGACTTTATTTACATCAATTGAAACAGAAAAAAAAATACAAGTTAATAATTTTGATGGATAGTATGTGATTTCTGTTATTATTGAGAAAATTATTTTGAAAATATCTAAAAAATTATTGAATTGCTATCAGAATCTCTCAAGAGACCTTTGCTTTTTTTTGCAGCTTATGAAATTCTCTACAAAAAAACTCTCTCGACTTTTTTTGCATTAAACGAAGTATTTTTTTCCCATAATTTCACCACTTTATGGGTTGCAATGAAAAATTGCGTTGCTGCACTCCAAAAGGCCATTCACTTCCGTGCCGTATTAATTAACAAGAATTTGTTTTTATTAATTTTCATTTTATTGACAACATTGCATTTATTTAAAATTAGTTTGTTACATGTGTATTTCTCTTGATTACACGTTTTTTTTTCTCAATTGTTATTTCATTCGTTTCATTTTTTTTTCCTCGGATACGATACATTAACATCATACAAGACTAATTTATTAGTAAAGTTCTGATGAATGGAAACATTATTCAAATACAACGCTATGACTAATAAAAGAAAAAAAAATATAACTTTATTTGATACATTGAAAATGGGAATAAAAAATTTCCCAAATTAACAATTTGATATTCAATTCATAAAGTTTATCATATTCATGTGCGTTTTTTTTTTAATCATTATCTCATTCGGTACAGCAATTCTTCATTGTGAAATTCCACGTAAAAATTATGCATTCTAACATTTATCTATTTTTAAAAATTAAAAATCAATTCTTCAGCGACGAGACAAAATGTTTTTGATTCCACTTATTTTCTCTTTATTTTGCGAAATTTCGAAATCTATCAGAGATATGAAATTTTGTTTGGGAACTTCTTTCAGAGTTTTCAATCAGCTCTATAAGAAAAGTCTACGAAAATTTCTCTATCTCGCGTCTTCCTCGAAATATCCAGAAGAAATTGGATGTAAAATAAAATTCATTCTATCTCTTCACTATTAAATTAATTTCAGTATATTCTATCATTATATTAATCGAGCACCACTACCGCATAAGAATTGGCCAAAAAATTTAAATTCTTTTGCCTCAACAAATTTACGATTAATAAAAAAAAACACTACCTCTTCGGCCATTAATTTATTACATTTTTGTTTCATCAATTTGATTATAAAAGTTCACACGTGAAAATTTTAATAACTGGCAAATATTATGATTCAGAGTTACAGGGAACAATGTGAGGGATGGGGAGAAAATACAATTTCTAACAATTCTAAAACATTCTTTATTTTTTTTCTTCTTTCATTTAATCCAGAGAAATGATTCTTCTTCTTCAGTTAAAATTGGATTACTTGAAGTTACGAAGAACTTTTATTTCTACAAGAATGCTTTTATCGCTTTTTCTCCTTCTCTCATTTTTATTTCTCACTAGTCTTCAAGAAAAATTGTGTGTTAAAAATTAAACAACTACTCGAATAATATAAGTGCAGTTTTTTTCTTTCTATTACGCTATGTTACAATGCAAAGTTTTAAACATCGAGATTTTTTTTTCATCATTCATTTGAATTCTTATTAGTCCTCAGATTTCTTATAATCGTCATTTTTTTTCTTCGCTTTTGGTTTTCGCTACTCGGAAATTTGTGAAGCACGATATCTAGTCAATGTTAATAGACGTTCAACGATAATAAAGTGGAATAGGGTATTTGGAAAAAGAATAGAACTCCACAAAATCGATAGAATTCTATTTTATTTTATTCTCATGATCTAAAATGGTTAGTTCTAGAAAGTTTTTCCTTCATTTCCTCCGTTTAATTTTACGATGATATGGTGTAATATGATCCTGTGGCAATTTCAAAAAGCCCCAGGATGTGCGCCATTTTTTATCTTCTTTTTTGATTCTCTTAAAAATTGATTTTTCTTTTTTTTTTGATTTTTCTTCGCAAAGTTTCTTTTTTTGATTTTAATCTTTACTCAAATCCAATGGATCTTGGCGTACAATTTTTTGAACTTGGATAAATAATTCATGAGAGATGAGCTGATTTTTCGTATTTCATGCAAGTCGATTCTTATTGGAATTTTTTTTTGAAATATTGCGAAAAATCATGGAATAAGGAAATTTTTCATTCAAATCTTTTTTTTTTGTTGGAAATACTCTGCCCAACAAAAAAAAATTTCATGAAAAGTTCCGTATCACCCTCCAGTTTCTAGGTATTTTCGAAAAGAAAATCCAAATAGAATTGACTGATTTTCTATTAAATATTGAGAATTAATTATGTTTTTCCGAGACATCTCGGAAATTAATGGAGATAGAGGATTTTCATGAAAATCTTTTTTTGTAGAACGCATTCTGTCCTACAAAAAAAGGGTATCCATGAAAATTTCACTAATGCGCTTCAATTCCAAGTTATTGCCAAAAACAAGACTCTAAATTACGATGGACTCAACTCATTCTCACCCCTTCACTTCTAAACTTCTTCTCTTCTCGAGGGAAAAAATGGTGTAAATATTTGATTTTTATATTAATCTATTTTAATTAATTTCCTTAAGTTTTGATGAGATTATTGATTATTTTCTATTTTCTTTTTAATTTTTTTCATGTTTGATTTTTATGCTCACTGGTGATTTATCATGAATCAATGCTTTTACACATGATTCATGAATATCAAATGTTTCACGGAATTTATAAATATTGAGTTTTTTTTTTTTAAATCAATAGACGAGTCCTCCACACATATTCATTGATTAGTACTATTATTTCATTTTTTTGCCATTAAATTACTCGTTATTCCTATTATTATTTTATAGTAATTGAAAATGGACTCGTCACACGTTGGAATCGTTGTAATTCGCCTGGTGTACTATTTTTTTTTTTTTCGCTACTGTTTAAACAACGAACAATTACGAATACACACTGTTTTTTTTATCCATTAGTTCCGAGAGATTTACACAGACTTTTTAAAAATTATTTCGTTAACTATTTTTTATTTTGTTCTTTGGATTAAATTGTTAACATCGTATAATCACCAACAATTGCAAAAAATTGATTAGCCAAGAGAAAAATATGGAAGCAATATTAATTTCTTTTTCTCTTCTAGTCAGACTTCAAAAAATTTTCAATTTAGTGTGACGTTTATTAATTATCGTTTTATCAACTGATTTCATTTATTTTTCTCTTTCCTCGAGTTTTAAAACGATGAAATACGAATTTATTGTACAATCACACGGACGCTGAATTAATTTTTCAATATATATACTATTTTCTTCGTTTTAATTATCAGAAAATTCACTGATTCTTTGATTTTAATTGATTTTTTTTCTTGTGTTTTGCTTTGTTTCTCATTACTTGATCAGTTTTATGTTGCACCAAGAAGACAAGGATCCAATTGTGAATTGTTTTTAATTGCCAGAGTGGTGCGGATTGATTTTAGATTTTTTTTTATATTTGACTCACGTAAAATTCTTACTGCTTTCCGCTCTTCTTGCTGCCTCGTTCAACTGAAAATAGAACAGAAAGAATGATGATTAATTTAGGGAAGTAATAACATGAGATGAGTGAAGACTTCTACATCCGGAGTAATTTGAGAATATCTAGGAAACGAGCAAATTCACGAGAAAGTCTTATGATTATGAAGTTAGCATACATATAAAAATTGTTTAGATTTTTTTTTTATCAAATATTTTTAAGAATATTTGAGCAATGTGCACCTATAGTTCTGTGAATTTAAAACAAGAAAAAACTAAGAAGAATTTCAATAGAATCTGTGCGGTTTTCAGTATTATGGAAGTCTCATCCTTTTTTCGGTCGAGAATTTCATTGTCAAAAAAAAAAAAAAAATCGTATAAATTCTTTTTTTCAAATTTAAAAGATTTCGAGATATTCGCAAAATAATTCAAATAATCAGTGAAGCTGTAAAAAATTGATTTCTCATGAAATATCTCGGATTTTGAGACAGACACTCTTTGTTGAATAGACTGAGTCTTACAAAAAAAGGTCTCAAAAAAATATGTTGATTCTAAATAATAAAAAAACTCATCTCGTTTCATTATTTCTATACTAAACACTGAGTCCCAATTAAACTAATTGGGAATGTTGAGCGAGCACTTAAAAAATGATTTAAAGAAAGATGAATCCAACGGGATTATGCTGTCATTCCAAAGAAATCTGCACAATTTTACGACCAAAATTCATGAATAGAATTAATCCTTCTGTTTAATTGAATAAATGAATCTCTGACAAAACGACGTAGCAACGTTCTATGACGTCAGAGTAGAGTGAAATTCAAATTTATATGATACTGTACGATAGAACCATCTCGTCAGTCTGACCAGTCGTTTCTAATTTTTACCACTGACTGTACAGCAGAAGAATTTTTTTCTTGATAGCTTCTCTCGAGGTCTCCTCAACATTCCTAATGTATCAATAGCATCTAATGTTTCCTCAATATCCCAGTGAATTTACCTTTCGCTGGTTTTTTTGTCTTGGTCTCCTGTTTACATCTCTTTGTAACACGACGCATTTGATCGCAGGATGGATCGCTGTTCGGCTTCAAATTATCCACTCGTGTCATCGACATATTCACGCAGCTGCTGAATGTACCCTTCTCGTATCTACATGCTGGTTTCATTGTCACACATGTTAGTTTAAAAAGAAACGAGAAAATTCGTTAAAATGTCTTCATCAATAAATTTTATTTTTCAGAGTAAAAAAATTCGAAAGTCAGTAATTATTTTTTTTTTTTTTTGAAAATATCTCAGAACCTGAGTTCATGAATTAATAACATCGGATGAAAAAAAAAAATCATGAGAATAATTCACTAGCAAAAACAATAAAAAAGAATACATGTATACTTTTTTCTCATTCATTTTTTAAGAATATCTCGGAAACTAAGCGAGATAGCAAATTTTTTGTTGAAACCTTTCTGTAGTTTTTGAAATTTTTTTCAAAAAAAAAAGATTCCGACAAAATCACACTATTTCATTTAATTTTTAAGAATTAAAATAAAAATAGACTCCCTTGAATCAGTAATAATCGTTACAATCAAAAAACCCAGTTTTACCTTTCTTGCATTTCTTCTGAATGACCTTAGTTTGTTCACATGTTTTATTGTCACCCTTTTTCAAATTGAGTGTACGCGATCTCATATTAGTCTTTGGATCACACTCGGACCATTGACCCTTGACGTATCTGCAGAGTGCTGCGTTACTGCCCCCGGATGCTGTGAACAATCATTAGTTTTTTTTTATTCTCTCCTTTTATCTTTTTCATCTCTATCTCTCCTTTCTATCGTACTGTACTATGTATTGTGGACAAAGAAATACACAAAAAAAGGAAAAGTTGGATGAAAAAAGAGCCTTTTTCCAGGGTCATGAACTTTAATAATGTTTAATTGTAAAATGTTTGAAACAAAAGTAAATGAGAATTTCTCAATCTTCTTCACTCTGTGTTTTGTTCCTCATTCTTCTCTTTTTCCACCTATCCCATTTTCCAATCTCCTCTCTCTCCCGTAAACAAAGAAAAAAAAAAGTACTCACAGCGCTCCTTAGTGCCCCGAACAGTACGTACAAGTACCTCTTTGTCATTCTCCTCCCAAAGATCCGTTTCAGCTCGTGTAATTGATGTCATCGACATGGCAACACCAACCACAACTATCAAACTCCAACAGAGCTTCATTTTCAAACCTGCAAGCAATGTAAAAATAAAGAAAACGAAAAAAAAAAATGTCAATAAAAGAAAAAGAGACTCATTCCACTAATTATCACTAATAAAAAAGAATATTCTCCCCTTATTCCTGATTATCTTTACATTTTTCTTTTTTAACTCTCATTTCATGTCTTCTCTTTTAATTTGCAAGAAACAGACGAGTCGTTGATAAATAGGGAAGTGCAGAGGCGGTACTAAATTACACCCCGGGTTTTATATTATATACACTTTGTGCAGATGAAAAGAAAGACATTTCTCACTTTTTCGCTTCTTTTTTTTTATCTATCATTCGAGGTTCGAGTCCTTCTCTTCTGCGAAGGTAAAAGAACAGGAGGGTAAAAACATAGTGCTGATGAAATATCGACCACTAGTATTTTTTTTCTCTCTCTCTCTCAAGGGTTTCTTAATGAGAAATGAGGAAAAAAAGAGGTGGATAATCATCTATCAATCTGTATTACTTCCTTGTAAATATCTTAAATAATTGCATTTCTCGTTTATCCACGTTTCGCTCGGTTTATTCAGTCCGATTTGTTGCTTCAATAGCCTCTCCAAGAATTCCTTCGTATCACGTTTAATGATCTTCATGTTCGAGTTGATTTTATTTTTTTCGCTTTATTACTCTCTTTTTCCCTCTCTCTCTTTTAGCTCCAACCAATCTTGTAAGTTCCAAGAAGTGGCTTGTGTGTGTCCCTAATCGGTAATTCAGTGTGGGTTTTTGTTTTGCTTACATGAAAACATCGTGAATATCACGAGAAATATCTTGGTTTTATGACCAAGGCAACGCTGTTAGTGGAGTGGCAGTTACATTTCTTTTCATCGTCCTCATCGCCCTTTACTCTTCCAGCAACATGTTTATTTTTGCTACTTTTTATTCACCCCCTCATTTTCTCTATCTTTCCATGCATTCAACAGAAATGAATGAAGATAGGGGTAAGGGGCACTTTTTTTTTATTCTCGTGTTTTCATCTTTAGATGGCTCCAGACGGATTTAATAAGATTTTTCAACGCCAATTCAGTCTCCAATGAGTTTTAATTACACTTGATAATTATACGTTAAAAAGACGACGGGGTATTGACATTCAGCGATGGTTGCTACGTTAATTCAGTTTTTTTCTCTCTTTAAGGGGGAAATGGAGGAGAAAATGGGTTACAAGAAAGAGGAGATGGAGGCATTTCGCAATGAGTTCCTACAGAGTATCTCAGAAAAAAAATTCTGTCCTTTAGAATTAAAACTAGTGAAATGGAACTATCGAAAAATATGCGATGTTTCGAATCTAATGCGAGTTATCGCATCGATTAATCGATATTTTAAAATAATTGATTCATCAAATTATGTTAAACAGGAATGCTTTTTTCAAATTTTTTTTTGGAAGTAATTGATGCAGGCACACAGCGCATTTTCAAGTACTAGTAGAAGGAGAAAAATAGGATAATTTTTTTTTCTAATCATTTGTTTTTAGAGAATGTCTCGTAACATAAGGGCTGGCTCGATTTTCATCGATTGGTTTGTCATAGCTCTTGAAATTTCAAAAAAAAAAAAATAATAAAGACATGATTATGCTATTTCGCTCATTTTCCAAAATATTCTTCGATAAAAATCGACAAAGAATTGAGAGAGATATTTTTTATTCTACTTTCGACGGAAAATTCGAAAAAATCAACAGAATATTCATTTGGATTGATAATATTTTTTGTTTAATTCAAGAAAGGATAAAGGAAGATTATTTCATCCAGATGAATATTTATAATCTATCGTTCAATACTAATTGAAGACCTCAAAATAATTATTCCTTCTCCAAATAGGAGAGGGAGGTGGGATAAATAAATGGACGTTGTCTTTTGAGCCCTGTTCCCCTCTGCGAACAAAAGTCTATCAAAATATCTCTGAAGATATTTTCAGAAAAGTCAGCTCGGAAATAGAGTTGAACGATCTACTCTCTTCTCTCCCTTTTCCAATTCATCAATAAACCCTGCAACTTCCGTGAAATTGGTATTTTCCGAAAAAAATCCCCATAAATGCGGTAAAAATGGTTGAAAACAAGCCGATGTTCACTTCTTGTGTATCATTTGAATATTCAGATTTAATATTCTGTCAATACAATTGCACGGAGAGAAATTCTAACGAAAATATAATGAAAGATCTGAGTAAAAATTACCGAACCATTCCGAAATCGTGGGACGTTCCGCGATGTATACAAAATATTGAAAATTTAGGTGGCAATTTTTCACAAGAGTCTATCAAAAAGCCACAGGAGTACAATGTACCGAACAATGTTTGTTAATTTTTGACGTGCTAATAGCTCAATTTTTATTGTACAGATGCGACTTTTTGATGTACTTCTGTGAAAAATTGCCCTGGAATTTTGCAATTTTTTGTACACATCACGAAATGTCCCACGATTCCGGAACATTCGGTAATTTTTAGCAAAGCCTTCAGGTACTTTTTACTGATAATTTCTTTCCGTGTAGCAGTATGCTTCCGAATGGAATTTTCGAGCTCCAGTCTGAGCATTGTGACTTTCATTGATTCGATTTTTCTTTGAATTGGTATTTTTCATACACAAAAAAGTAGTATTATTAATCTATTCAGCTTCGAATAATCGATCCAGCTTCTCAAGGTTCTAATCATCATTTCAGGATGAAAAAGGATGAGAATTATCTTATTTTATGCGAAAAAGTATATACTTTAGAATAATGAAATAAAAAGTATATGTGTTTTTTTTTGGAAATGAGGGAAAAACGGCCATTCTACTCCAAAAAGATAAAAAACTCCAAAATGTAAAATTTTTGCACCAACGTTCAAAGAAAAATATAAAAAAACTATATGTGTTCTCCGGAAAAAATGTAGAAAAATTGAAATTTCGGATTTTTCCTTGAAAAGTTATTTTTCATAACAAGAACAAATACTTGACCAATAAATTAGGATTCTAAAGAGTTCATTCCCTTCATTATAATGAATTTTTTGAGTACAAGTTGGTGTAGATCAACCCAGTAGTTTTTCGGAAATTCGCCTTTAGAAAAAAATCATTTTTCGCGAATATTTCAGAAACGACTGGACAAATTTCGCCCAGATTTAATACCAAACTGTATATTTATCAAATATGCAAACTGACAAAATTTGAACTCTCCAGCTGAAATATTTGCCGAGTATCGTGTGGCTGAACTCTGAACTGAAAATGAAAATCACTAAAATTGAAATAAGTTCCGAAACGAAAAATGAGAGAAAAATTTTCCCCGAGTGAGAAATACAAGGTTCAATGAGACAAATATCATAGCCCAGGCTGGTGGCTATGAATTAATTGTTCATCGAGAAAATTCAAAAAAATGTTTTTTTGAAAATATTATTTCTCGACGTTTTAGATCATTTGGAGTCATATTCCGATGAAAACTCGAAATCGAAAAAACTGACGTTCACAATGCTTCCATTCGGAAGCAAAAAAGGTCAGAAAGTTTCTGAAAAATATAAAATATTTCTAGATTAAAACCAACATTGAATTGAATTTGGAAGAAATCTCACAAGACCCCAAAATCTCTGGAATTTATTTATTCTGATAAAATTGAAAACAAACAGTAGATAAATTGGTAAATAATTTTTTTTTATCGAATGATAAACAGAGAGATAAGTTAACTTCAGTTCTCCTCTAGATAGCTACTTCCTTCTCTCAATAAGTAGGTAAAAGTACTCCGACATAAGTCACTGTAAAGCTAGAAAAATCCCCAATACGAAATACTACCATGAAACAACCAATCTTACTCGAAGTTATTCTCCATTTTTTTTCTATTTGGAAATAAAAAAAAACTTTCATGGCTTTCCTCAAGAACTAATGGACTTGTACTCGGTCAGATGGGAATTCTTTTTTTTTTTTAATCAACTTTTTAATGGCACTGTATTTTTAAAAAACTCTCAACCGATAGATTTTCCAGTGAATTCAATGTTTATTTTCCATCAGCTTCGTTTGGCCAAAGAAAGAATGAATAGAAGTGTAGAGAATTTTCCAAACCATTGAAGATACTGTTGTATGCAAAAATATCTCTCAATTCATTCATCTGTATTGAATATAATTGTATAAGATTTGGCTAGACGACAAATCGATGGTGAAGAGAGGTCGAGGAACTAACAACTATGCCCGACTAGACGCACAAACTATCTACATTCTCATATCCCAAAGAACTATTGTTAGAAGAGTCTGTTGGCACTGTAAGCTGTAAGACCAGACTTTTGCTATGAATGATTTCAATGCAATCTCTTCAATACAACGAGAATGTCTCTGCCAACATTTCCAATAAGTCATAAAGCCGAGACTATGTATTTAAAATTCAAAGAAACTGGAGAAGGCAAAAGGAAGAACCATCAAATCAGTGGTGAAACGATATTTTTTTCTTGAAGAACATCTCGGAATCTGAGGGAGATTGAGTAATTCTTGTGAGGGGCCGTTTGTACCTCTGGTTTTCAGGCAAAAAGGTCTTCACTAAAATTTCTCAATTCATCGCTGACTCAAAGGAAATCTGTGGAAAAACGAAATTTAGATACAGAAGTCAATTGTGGGGTTTCATTTCGTGGTGAGATACACTGAGGGGATTTTTTTCTACTACCATGACTATTCCTTAAAAGTGAAAATGAACTATTCCAAATCGATAATCGCACCTAGAATTATAACTAGAACAGCTAAATTATAGTTGTGTGTACTATCTGATAGCTGTACTTGATAAAAATTTGTTTACTGTTAATATAATTCATAGTCAAGGTCTTTCCTGCTATATTTTTAGCTCCACATTTCGAAAAATTCTCTCAGTGTAATGAAGCTGAGGAGATTCGACGAATTGCAACGATTTTCTTTTCAAAATAAAGATTCTCACGGAAGAATCTTGAAAAATTTGCCAATGATGCGGACATGCTGACGAATCTCTTAAAATTTTAGCTTTCGGACATTGAATAATGTTGAGTCGTTCAGTGTTCAAATGCGTCCAGTAATCGAAGCATTTGCATATTCATTAAAAAAAATTGATTATTCAGCGAAATATTACATTTCTAATCTTCAAAACATTTTACGTTCATCAACTCAATGAGAGCCTATGAAACGGTTTAATATATCAATGATTATCGAAATTCATTCGTTCGATCACTGGTGTCTGACGATTCTTATTCGTCCGAACACTAGACGACTCAACCTACCAAAAGCTTTAACTCCTGATGAGAAATCCTGGAGCAGCAATGAAATTCAGTAGCGGAAAAATTTTTTTCTAAGAATAGCCCGGAAACTGAGCGAGAAAGAGAGAACGAGCAGAGTTTCCGAGTTATTTCGCAGAAAACATCGATACAAAAAATTGAGTTATCCTGTTTACCTCTTCATGGCTCGAGAGGAAATCCTCAAATAACCGTGAAATAATCTGTTGTAAACACAGAAAATCCCCTGGGTAAAGCCGAGAATATTTCATAAAATTTCGATAATGAAAATCCTTAAAATACCCTGGGACAAAGGTCCCGCCGGGTAAATAGTATTAAGCCTTAGTGTGGCTGAAACATTCATCTTTCGGTACACAATCTCGCATGTATTATCTGAGAGACTATCTTAACGACCTAGGGAGTTGTCGTTGAAGAAATAACCAACCAATTTTCCCGTTCCCATCTTGAATTTTTCCTTTTTTCATGCCTCTTCAAGGGCTTTTGCTCATGAAAAACATCTTAGGGCCACGTGTGTTTTTCAGAGCCCGGGGTGAATTATGGCACAGTGGGATTCCCCGAATCGAGTTTCATATGAGTGCCACCAAGAAAAAAACAGAAACACCTACAGAGAGAAAGAGAAAGAAAAAAAGCCCACATGCTGATGTTAAAAACTCACTCAGGAAATGTTTTATCAGAGAAATGATAATCCACTTTGAGATAAAAAGACAATTTTCTCGCTTTGTATTCTCTCTTCTATTTCTACGTAGAATCTCTAAGCCATTTAAAAAAAAAAACTTTATTATATTTTCCAGTTATAAAAGAGTAGGCACTTAAAAAATGCACTCTTGGGGCACGTCTATAGGACGTGCGCATGAGAAAATTCAGTTTAATTATTCGAGTTGAGACACTCGAATGTTACGAGCAGAATTCAAAAAAAAAACCTAACACTATCTAGTGTATTCTCCTCTTTTCCCCTAGGTTCTAGTTACTTTTTCAATTGCATTTTTAACTCGCTCCCTTTGAGGTTATTATTTTTTGCCTTCCTTTTGTTTCCACTTGGGCAAGAGAGAGAGAGAGAGAATAGGGACTTCATCGTATGTGTACGCTGGTTTTTTTTTCCCATTTGAATTAGCCACTAGAAATGGAGATGAGAAGAACGACAGAAGGGAGAGAAGAAAAGAGTGAGAAGGGCACAAGAGGAAGTGGAAACTAAACACGTGGGGTGAAACGTACTGTCTACTCTCAAAAAATCACTCCTGCCTCTTTTTTTTTTTGAGGGAGAATTCGGAATTTCTTCTATTCAAGTGTGGTTTGTTTACTCGTTTTAAATACAGCATGGCGACGATTTTTGACGTTCAAACGAGAAGGGTAGAACGTTTTAGTGAAAGGAACTGTGTTTCGTCGGTCTCTTTGTTTTCACTCCCGCTATTTTTTTTTTTTTTTTCGTTTTACAATCTTTGTTTTTTCTTTTCTCGAATACAAATGCTGACTGCCTGAAAAATAATCTCGGAAAATTGCATGCACCCAACTGTTATATGTGTGTATAGACGTTTATAATGTTTCGGCGAGTTGTTAAAATGCATGTGCACTAACACAGAAATACACTGGGGTTAACGATCTCACTTGAATTTTCTCTTCATCTCGCTTCACTCATTCATTCTTTTAATATAGAAAATTTACAATTTCACATGGCATTACTTTGAACTAATGACAACACATGGCAAAAGCTCTGTATGAAATTTTATCCACTCGCAAAGTGTTATGTGAACTGGAATTTATTTCACACAGTGAGACAGACAAAGCTATTTTTCAATTGATTCGTTTCTATGTAATCAATTCAATGAGTTTCATTGAGATGAAATTTTATTGGTTCTCATATGGAGCAACAGGAAAAAAGAACGTATGGGAATAAATAAATCAATCGCTTGTGCATCAGGAAATGCTTTTTTTTTTGCAAATCTGATTTGAGGATTTTTCTTTTTCTATACTTGCATTTTGCGAGGAGAGATGCAGATTTAATACTGCAGTTAAAAATAATTTTTATTGAATTTATATGAGTTGTTTCTATTTTCAAATATAGAGAGAAGAAAATATTCCTTTTAAAGCTTTTGAAGGATTGAGAATTGCAAAGTTTCTTTCATCATTCACAATATTTTCATTTATTCCCTTGAAAATAATGTTTTTCATAGGATAAATTCAGTTGTGAAGTAGAGAAAACGTTTAAATCTACTTGGATAAGTTTTTTTTTCATACTTTTTTCTGAAAGTTTTTATCTTTTTTGAAGAGATTCGTAAAAAAAATTCTGGGCGAATTTAAACTCGAAATGTTTTACACCACTTTACCACTGAGTTTATATCAAATATCACAAAATCTGTGCGCGATCGAGTGATTTATATGTGAACCTCTTTTGTAGCTCTTTACTCTACAAAAAAAGGTTATTACAAAAGTTTCTCTATTCCCCTCAGATTTAGAGATATACTAAAAAAAAAAAGTTATCACAAAGTGAAATTGACTTTCTTCGTTTCATTCAGTGAACAGAGAACTTGCATGATTTTTTTGAAAGTACTGCAGTATATAGTGAAATGGTGGAACTGAATAACTATTTTTTCCACCATTCATTTCTGACAAATATCTCGAGACACTAAGCGAGATAGCAAAATTTTCATTGAAACCAGTTTTGCAGAGAATGCCAAAAGAGCACCACACAAGATATCGATGGAATTGCAAAAATAATTGTAAAAAAATGAGAATGAACCGAAAATCCTAATTACTAGACACTCCAAAATCAAATGTGACGTCATTATGTGAGACAAATTGTTTTATTCAATAAACAAAGAACTTGAATGATTTTTCCTATATCGTCACCTTAGAAACAAAGGCGCCTAAGTGCTATGTATGAGTATGGCACTTATTCCCTCATTTTTTCTGAGGTGAAAAGCTGAAACTGGATAACTCCATTCTTCAATATTTATTATTCAGAAATATCTCGGAAACTAAGTGAGATAGCAAGAATTTTCATTGAAACTTTCTGCAGAAAATTTTAAAAGCTCCAATAAAGTATCGGTGAAAACTGTGCTATTTTGCTTAGAGCATCCGAGATATTCTTCAAAAATTAGTGAAAAAATGAAAATCGTAATTATTCGGCACTTGAAAATGAATCGTGACGTCACCACATCAGACAGATATGAGAGTGAAAAACAGATGTTTCTTGACCTAATCTGCACTTTTTTGCCATTAAAAATTTTTTTGTTTTTTTTTTTTAACGCGAATGAATGCATTGATTATGAGTGGGTGTGATGAAAGAATTTTTTCCTCCTTCATGTATCAAAATAAAATCATAGGCTCATACGAAGTAATTACTCCAATGTTATTTATATTCAATAGAGTGATGGCCAAGGTCGAGCCAGTTTGTATTTCCCCCATGTGGCAAATGGAAGAATAGAGAGATAAACGACTATGAGGGCTGGAACCGCACTGTTATAGGCCTCAATAGTTATTTTGTTATATATTTAGACGTTGAATTCTTGTGTGTCACAGTGCGTATGTGAAGATGGAGTAATCGTTTTAGCTGAACGATAATATCCCCCTCCCCTCCACTCTGTCTATTTTATCTCAAACACTTCAGGGTATGTAGGAGAATCGAGAGATGAAGAAACATAAAGGAAGATGTGAAAAGAGCCAGTGTTGACTATCGCTCTCTCTTGCTCTCTGTCTCTGTTGGTAGTTTTAAACTGCGGATGTTTCAGAGAGGGGTTGGAAAAGTGGCCTCTGGCAACTGCAGGACAAGGGGACATCTTTCTTTTTTTTTTTTTTGTGTTGAAGAGACTGAATGTTCGGCTTTTGAGACGAATTTACCAGACAATAATTGATAGTTCTGTCCTTCTCACTCTTTTTTCCACTCTACTACATGCACAATTGGATAATCCATCAAACTTTCTGACTTTTTTCTGTTTTTTTTTCTACTACTTTAGTTAATTGTGGATTTTCCTCTTTCGCTCCGGCGAAAAGAGATAATAGAGCAATTATCGAGGAAAAAAATGTTGAGATTGTATTATTTATGTTTCGGAAGAAATTTGTTTTTGGTCTTCTATTTTCGACGAATATCTCGGAAAGTAAACGAGATAGCGCTATTTTGTTTCGTTTTTTTTTTTTTTAGTATTTCGAGAGCTGTCCAATTGCCCTATCTCGCTTAGTTTCCAAGATTTTCTGGAAAAATGACAAAAGAAGAAATTTATCTTGTTCTACCTCTTGGCTACATAGCTTGGAAAATAATTCATCATTTCTCCCCCTCATTCGCCTAATCACACAGATAATTGAACAATCTCCCAGAGTGTCTCTTTTCGCTCCAAAAAATTTTCCCATTAACTTGATTGTCTCCATTTTTTACTCCACCGAGATAAAACTGATGAATTCTCTGGTAGAGAAAGGAAATTTTTAGCACAAAACTATTCTAAAAAAATTGTGGGGCATTTCTCTTTCTCTAACTCTCTCTCTCTCTCTCTCTCTTTAAAAAAACAGAAAAAAGAGGAAACATTTGGTTGATTCGATTAAGTGCGAGTCGGTGGCGCGAGCGCGGCAACACAGGAAATTCGTGAAATTGCGTCGTCTCGCTTTGCGCAATCCCTTGTACTCCCCGCGAGTTACCTACCCCTTTCATCCACCTACCTAAAGCCGCCCCCTCTCCTCCCACTGGCCGTACGCTTCAACCACTCGGCGCCCCCTTTCCCCTCCTCACCACCCTCAAGTAATATTCTCTTCTCCCCGTCTACTATTGTTCACTGACCCGAATTCAAAATTCACCATTCGAGCGAGAAGAATAATAAAAATAATAATCATAATATGAAAAATAAAATAGAAGGGTGGGAGGGGGGGGGGGGGTTGAAGGAGTAAAAACGAATATTTTCCTCTCTCATTTCCTTCGAGTATACTTTGAATTTCACGTTTTCAAACGCATAAAGAGAATGAGGGAACAGAAAAAAAAACAAATATAAAAGAAGATACTCCATACGTTCCGCGAGATAAAGATAAAAAAAAACTTTTTTTTCTCTTGAAAAAAAAAAAAATTAACTGATTAATAATAGAAAGGAAAAAAGAAAAGTGCCACGAGTTTTATTTCAGTCCACTGATAATTATAATCATCGTAGATAAAAAAAAATTTGAACCAGTGTAAATTCAAGCAGTGAAATATTTGAAGGAAAAAATTGCACAACTCTAAGAATTTATTTTATAGTTTTTGATATTGTTAAAAATTTATATTGGGAAAATTCACATGAGACCTTGTATACCAAGCGTGAATGGAAAATCAATGGAAACGTTAGGACATGAAGAATCCTTGAGAATTCAAGGAATAAGTGTGGCCGTTAAAAAATTGCCAACTCCCTCGAAAAATTTTATCTTTTTTCAGATTCAGAAAAAATATAATGCATAGTTTCAATAAAAACATTATAATTAAAATGTTAAAACTTACCGTTCAATTCCAGTAATTCAGCGATGTTATTCTTTTCAATTCCTCTCAGGGCAATAGAAAATAGTTTAAACCGCTTGAAAATTCACGGACTTGATAATTTTACGTGCTCCAGGGGCAGCTAGTTGCACGTCTTTGGATATGATGATACCGAGTTGATACCACAACGGGTGGTTTTCCTATCTATTCTCCTCTCTCTTTCTAATTCCTTTTTTCCCTTTATTTCTCAATGTCTCTTCTGTTTTTTTTTTCTTTCGAAAAAATTATTATTTTTTATTTCTCGGGTGCAACTCTCGTAGAGCGACTGCGCCACCAGGACCGACTACACTTAACTGACTCGAAACTCCGGACTCGCCGGGATCACTTCTATCTGTCTCACTTTATTCCACATATTTACTGTCTCACTTCAACGTACGGGCGTTTTGCACGCCTCCCCATGGATACCTCGAGAGAGGAGCCGAACGCTCACGAGAGCAAACCTCGTACGCTTCTTCTCTCCCTTCCAGTCTTTTCTCTCTCCACCCCTCCCCTCCTCCACCATTTCGTTTCTTCCCCTCGAACCCCTTTTATACCGTTACCTTGCAGCCGTCTGTGCATCCCCCACCCTTGAAATCTGAATATCCCTTTTCCTTCCCTATTTCATAAATATATATCTACTTGTCATTAAGAAAAGATTTTCAGTTATTCTTTCACTCTCTTTCGCTTTTTCCCGCAGTTATTATTCTTTCTTTTGCCAAATCTCTTGGGACATACTCGCTTGAATAATTCTTAAATGATCTCAGAGATGGAATCTCCTGGAAAATATTAAATTTTCAGTTTTTCTCATCTTTTAAGATGACTAATAAGATTTTTCTATTTGTTTTATTCTTCCTTTTAGGCGTCTGAAATAATTCTTAAAACCGTTTCTGAGTTGAACAATGATTGCATTGATTCACATCATTCTAATTTTTTGGCATGAAAAAAAGGCCACAAAAATGAATTTTTCATGGAGTCTTTTCCTTTTTTCACCATTAATAAATCCTGGGGCTGGTAGAGAAAAAAGGGCGTATCAACTATACTTAGGCATAAGTGATTACGCCCTTTTGCCAGGGAACGTGTGGAATATATTTTACATGCTATTGAAGCAATTTAAAATATTCCAAATAACTATGCGAGATGATTCACGTTAATAAAACGAGTTTTATTAAACGTTACTCCCGTTTCCTTGCCCTCGGACACTTGTGTATACTTGGTAGAGATCAAATGATGCATCATTCGAACGATTCAATATACCAAGCTCAAAATAAGAGGAAATATTTGCTTAAAAAAAAAAAAACACTTTTTCGCAATTTTTTCATGGACATCGAGAAATCACAGAGATAGAGCGATCTCTGTAGAAACCTTTTCTGCAGCAATTAAAATTCTCTGAAAAAAGGTCTGAACGAATATCGTGCTATCTCACTTAATTCCCTAGATAATTCACTTCATAAATTGAATAAAATGTCCAGTTTTGTCGATCGAAATTATCCGAGTTTTTTTTAAAGACTATCCTTCTTTCTGTTCGAATAAATAGTGGGCTAGTGGAGATCTTGAAGAAGATTGTACGAAATATATTTGGTGGTGAATGAGTGAGACAGGAAGGAAATTACTGTGTATTAACACAATTAAATGGAATGATTGCCGTCAACGTTACGTTGACATCTCTTGAGTTACTTTCCCTCTTTTATATTCCCCTCTCTTCTGGTTTCGTGCTCTTGCACATTTAGCTGATTTTTTTTTCTCTCGATGCTGTTTTTTTTGTTCTTTTTTTTGTTTCGAGTGAAGTGTGTGGGTGAACACAAATCACAGATTGGCTTATGCGTCAAGCAATTGCCAAAGGAAATGAGATCAAGTTTGAGTGATTGCGGGACAGAAACAATTTCTGTAAATTTATTCCCTTTAAAGTTTTTTTTTCACTGGAAAATCGAAAAAAAACATTATTTAAAATTGTTCGAAAATTACAATTATTTTTTTATTGAAGGGTTAATAAATGTGAAGTATCTTTAATTTTTGTTGAAATCTGGATGAAAACTTTTCACAGTAATCATTGGAAATTTGAAGAATTTTAGAGATTAATCCGTTCACGAGATATCCTGAAAATATAATTTTCAAACTCATTACTTTTTACTACTTCGTTGCTCAATTTATGATAATAGTTAAAATGCTAATGTGAATTACAAAGTGACTATTTTGGCCGTTTGAATTTCAAATTAAATCCGATTAAATCGTCATTAAATGCTTTATGTATGTTAATCCATTGATACAATTCTATACACATGTTGGAGATATTATCGATTATACTGTATGCAATTTTCATAAAAATTGAATTTATTGATTGGGAGTAATGCGGTTCCAAGAGAACCGTCATCAATATCCTTTGATCAGTAAAAATCAATATTTTAAGTGCAATCTCATTTTAAATCAATTTTTTTATTAATAAAAAATTTTAAGCTTTAAGAGTGATTTTATTGAATTCGTGAAGAAACGTAGCAATGATTTACTATTGCTACTTCTGGAATAAAGTTGAGAATAAGTTTTTGTTATATTTGATGTGCAGAATCATTTGAGCAGTTTGAATTGGACTGGGTATAATTCCTGTCTCACCGACGCGTCGATAGATTAGTAATTCTTCTAGCGAAAATAGCCGTAACTACAGGTTCAGCTCTTGGGTTTCGAGTGGGAACCCCGAGGAAGTAGTTCTACTCCACCGCACAGTGGGCGCCACAGTGAGCTCTAAGAGAAAATTTTTCCCGGAAAAATGAACAGCGAATTCGGGTCTTTAGTGCTAGAAGAAGACTCTCCTGTCCAGGTGATGAACTCTATTTTTCATCATCGAGAGCTTGTCATTAGCTGTATAGTCATATGGCTAAGCCCAGTTGTGAGTAAGCGCAACACAAAAAAGGAGTAGGAGAGAAGAGGAAACTTTCAAAAACGTGATGGACAACAATTCATCAACGGGGAAGTAAAATAGAACAATTCGATGTCTCCGGTCAATATTTTCCTCCAAAATATCTCGGAAACTCAGAGAGATAGCGGAAATCATGTAGATACCTCTTCTGTAGCACTCAAGGAAATCCAAATAGCAAGTCCGAATGATCTACTTCCTCTTCTCTTCTTCCTAAGTTATCATAATTCTCATTATTTCGATTTTTGTAACATGTTGCCGATATTAGAACCATATTTACTATAGTAAATTGTTAATAAAAAACATTTCAAAAATCCAATATGGTTGCAATTTATCTCTTCATGTGATTAATTGGATTAATCCCGGCTATTTGTCCGATAACAGGCATTTTTTATGATTTGATAATTCAGGCCACTGTTCTGAATTAATTATGAATTATCATTTTTTTCTCTTTTTCCACATGAATTGTTGAATGGAGCTTATATGAATATCTCGCTTGGTTGGATCGTGGGTTAAGAATATTCAATTAAATTTTCCAAATCCTATTTGGCTGTATAGGAGTGCGGTGAGTTCTGGTGCGTCTAGACATAGATGATGGTCTTGCACTTATCGCGAGATGCTACTGCCTCACCTGATACCGGAAATTTTATGCACTTTTTCTTTCTTTATGAATATTTAAAATACGAATGGCTGAAATCACACATCTTCTTTTACCATCTCGAGATTGCATGTTGGTTCTATAATATACCATAAATGTTGGGTTGCACATGAAGTCCATACTGCTGCTTTTCTGGTCCAAGCTCGCCGCCAATTGGCAAAATTCTATACGCAAAAATTTTGGAACCGTTGGAGATATCGCTACACTGAGGGAATGTTTTCCTATCGCCCCGACTATTTGCTCATAGTCAAGGCCCAAATAAACTATTTCAGATCAGTTATCGTGCCAAGAGGTATAATGTTAGGCATATTATTTCTGATCACTGCATTGAATCAAGTCATGTAACATACCCGTTGTTATATTTTTGTTGGTCTTTCCCGTATCATAGCTCATACTTTATGGAGGATTATTCGACTGAAATGGAGTAGAATTTATTGATTCATATTTCATCGACTAATGAATGAGTAAATAAAAAAAAAACAAAAAATGAATGAGTAAGTGAGAATTCTATCTATGTAAATCTCTCATTGATTTCTGTTCTTTCTGGAGAATCTATCAGCAGAAACGCAATTATAAAGAATTTCGAAAGATTTTGAAAAAGGGAAAATTATAAATTATTTGTTTTCAGGCATCATAACTAATTCTGTATTACAACTATAACAATCGAATTTCACATAACCAAAATTTACAGTGCATATTCATATCAACTATCTAATAGTTATACTTGAAGCTTATAAAACTAATTTTCAGAATGAATAATCCTACTTTAAAAATTCATAACTTTAATTCTGTTGAAGATATTGATCTCAAAATTCATCACACTACTTTCCATAGTTTCCAGAAGCTTAATGGAAAATGCTAACTATATCCCGAAGGATTTCGAAACTATGTGCTTCCAAAAATGATGGATGGTTGTCTGAATACAACAAATATCCTTAGAATTGAAAATTGAATTTTTCCCGAGAGGCATAATTTTGGAACCCTAATCTGTCACGACCACTCGTTTCGGGTTTCTAAAGGCTACGAGAAGTATTCTGATGAATTCTGGAATTAATATTTCCAATAAAATCAGAATTATGAATTTTGGAAATAGCGGAGAGTCGTCTAACAGAATATTTTCGGAGAAGAGACATTGTCCACGATTTCCTCCGCGTTTGAAAATTGATAATCTGGTGTTATTGACAAAAATTGCTGAAATAGTGAGTGAATAAACTTCCATTCGCTCTATCAGCTTAGAAGCAATATACTTGTTTCGTTCTTATCATTTATTTCAAAAAATAGACTTTGCACTTTCTTAGTAACAATTCAGTGGATTATCTAACAATTTCGATAATTGCGTTGTTTATAGAATTCCACACTGAATGAACATGAAATTGCACTTGAGTGGAGAAAACAAAGAGGACAGGTTAATAGAAAAAACGTGACGATTTTTGCCATGACAATTTTCAATATATCAATGATTGATTGACTCATTCTATGAACATGTACTGATAATTCTAGCGGTAATTGTATGGACTTCGTTGATACTATCAAAGTCAGGATGTGACTAATACTTTTTCCCTTCCAATTCAACCCTGGTGGAAATATGCATGACATATTTTGACAAAAAATGTCATAATATCTTATATTATGACAAGTTCATACATGTTAACATGTATAAACTTACACACATTCTGATCCGGTCAAACAATTAACTTGAAGCAAATGTGCGTGTCATAATTTGATGAATGATATCATATTATGCTATTATAAACAGGCAGGAGTTCCACCCTTTGTGCCTTATTTGCAAACCCCACTCCTTATGTGACATTTAATGCTTCCGAATGGGATTTTACCCATAATGAATCGAATCTTTAAAAAGATAAATATCTTTCCAATTGCTCAAAAAACAACATTATTCTCATAACAAATACGTACTCATACATTCCTACAAATATTGCTTCAGGCTGTATCGATCTGTTCAGGATTCCATCTGCGATATTGAAATCAGCTTGGAACTCGAAATCTCAGCTCAAAATAATCGATTAAATTGCAATGATATCATATGATACATGAAAATTCAATATTAGATGAAAACCCAGATCCTACAATGGAACACAAAAATTGAAATTTGGATGTCAATTATCATTTCAATTCTTTCGGATTGTCACCGGAATGAAAATGTGATGATATTGTAGAAAAAATTGTCTACTTTTGAATGGTGAGATAGAAAATAGTAGTGTTCCTAGGGAGAGAGCTAAGAAGAACCGTATTTTTTGGAAGAACTAATTTATCGAACACTTTTAGAAGAGACTTCTTCTGAAAAATTTGAAAATCTCACCATTTGTGGGACTCATCCCAGGTAGGAAGCACCGAGGCTGACGACGAGTACAGCCTCTCATGAACCTTGGCGCACTGAGGCTTGGGGAGCCAACCCTGTGACAGGCTTATTCTTATCGTCGAATTTATGCTGAGGTTATAAGTTTTTATTCCTTCATTTTCAAATTCAACCTAGGCTTGAATCGGCCTCAATTGAGGCTCTACAAAGGCTTCATTCTGAAGGCTGGATGAGTCTTGGGCCAGCCTTCATTTATTAGAAAGGGATTTCCCATTATTTTTGCAATAACAATAACAATGTTATTGTTAGTATGTAAATTTAATTTTTTTCGTGTGATTTTTTTAATGCTTCACATAGTCTTATTTGACGCTTGTCTTAGCCCCGGGCCGAGCCTGCTTTCGATTCAGATCGACAAAATATTGTTATTAATTATTTAAGTTGATAGATAATTGAATAAAATTATTATGACAACATTGAAAGGATGAAGAATGAAATATTTGAATGTAGATTTTCAGAATGTTAATGAGAGAAAACGTTGAGACACCTTATAATTCGGGTATATTTACTATGAATACGAGTTAGTGAAATAGTCCAGTGGGCTAGATGCATATTTCAGGCACAGGCCTTCGGTGGATATCTTGAACAACAGTGGCACAAGGACGACCTTCTCTTGGAAGAACCATCAGCACGCGACGTCTCTTTTTCATTGAAATTTTTTTGAATCAATGGTTGTGGGTTCAAATCCAAGCCGGAGTAACTTTTTTCCCATATTATTTTTTTTTTCAATATTATTTGAACTGATTTATCTCATAGAAGCCTTACAATCGAATAATAATTAATGTTTAACAATTGTTTCAATATTTTACAGCCCAATTATGAGAAATGGTTCACGCTTCGTTCAGCCTTAGATCTGAGTATTGGGAAAAGCCTCAGTTTCCAGGCTTGGGGTGATCTTATCATTCTGAGGCTCATACAAGCTTGTTGCAGCCTCGCTATCTGAGCCTCAGACTAGTCAGCCTCAGCCTTGGGCAAAGGCTAGCCAATCCTTGTCCCAATCGTCAATTCCTACCTGGCCATTGAGATAAATCTTTTGAGTTAAACTTGAATGTAATTGCTTGGATAGTTTTGGAGATATAACCTCTTTTCATAAAATGGATTTCGCCCAATTCCAATACGAAACTCTTCGTTCATTGGACGCACAAACCGACGAAATTTGAAGTCTCTAAGTCCAATAGTTTTTGAGCTATCGTGGATACAAAATGCAAGATAAAAAAAAACTGTAATTGAAATGATCTGTAAACGAAAAATCTCAGCCAAATTTACCCCGAGTGAAAATTGTGAGTTCAAATGAGGTGAATAGCATAGCTCAAAGTGGGGGCTGTGAACCAATTTTTCACAGAAAAAAATTGAAAGAACGTTTTTTCGAAAATTTGATTTTTCGCGAAAAGTACTCAACCGATTTCGCTGACAGGAATTTGCATAGGAAGAAAAAGTACTGTTAAATTTCCAGATCACCAAGTATTACCGTTCCGGAGGAATGGGCTGATATCTGTCACACGCACACACACACATACATACAGACATTTAAAAAAAATGTAATTACTCGGCGTTTTGGAACAGTCTGAGTCATATTCCGATGAAATCACGAAATTGAAAAAAATCGCGTTCACAATGCTTCCATTCGGAAGCAAAAACGACTGCCACCTACAGTAAGTTGAGGGAATAAATTTAGAGCCATCGGGAATGTACTTCAAAGCGTTCTTTGGGGTAGAATAATTTTCTCGAATAAGTGCCTTCAACGACTGGCTCAAGATCAGCCGAGCCAACCGTTACAACTTGTTCATTTTTATCATTCATTTCATAAGTTGAGGAAAGATAAAATAGCAGTTACTACTCCTTCAGTGAAATTCTAGTGGATTACCTCACAATTTCCATAGTTGCTTTGTTTATGAAATTCCACATTGATTGAACATAACACTGTAATTTTGTGAGGAAAAGAACTAGGACGGGTTAATGAAAAACTTGGTGATTTTCGTTATCAATGATCTTTCAATTATTATGGGATAAATGAAAATAAACCAGAATTTGTCATTTATAGGATGAAGTACACAAACTAGATAGTATTCCTAAGATACAATTCTTAGGAATACTATGTAGTTTGTCTCAATCTGGAATTCTTTCAGTAATGGATTTTTTGCTGATTGAAGAATTTGAGTTTTGGGTGAATCCTCATATCTGATTAAGATGAATTCGAATATTTTCGCATCAATTAATGAGATGGGCTTTTTGGAGAACAATTTGTGAAAAATAAACTTTGGTATTCATCCAAACTGACTTATGTTTGGACCAGGGTTGGATGTTTCGCGCGAATTCATTATGATTTGTTAGGAATTGTCCGTGAAAACCCAGGTAGAAAAAGTGCCTTGCGGTTAGCTTGGCGCGAGGCTGCCTCGCACGATTCAAACTGGGCGCAACGTTACAAGAACTGAGATGGCGCGCCGCATTTCTGTAACGCGTAACCAACTGGGCCCCAGCGTGCGTGAACAGCTTGCGTCCAATCTTGGCGCAAGGCTGCACTACAATGAAGAGCCCAGGTTTTTAAATTTCTACTCTTTTTAATAAATATAATTATGGATGAAAAAATTACATCTGTACTTTCGATTTTAATTCATTTTATTTCTAAAAAAGCTACATATTGATGAAGATAAATTAATATTGTTTTAAATTCAAATTGTTTTAAACACTAACAAACGGAACTGATCACTAAAATGTAACACTAATAGAGTTTTCATACAAATATTTGAATATTAGAACAACAAATAATTTGTAAGCTTTACGTAAACTGAATCGTCACTGAATAACACTTGGAATCTAAAAATGAAGTACGTCAGTCGGTGGTGAACGTGACACTGAAAATATTTTCTGTAAAATCTCAACAGAGAGCTGAAAAGTGACGAAGAGAAAGAAAGAAAGTTCATCAAACCATTCAAAAAAAATGTGTGAGAGAGAACCCTCCTGGGTAGAGACCGAATCCTGCCGGACACAACATGTGGTGTTTTATTACTCAGGAATACTTGGACGAGGAAGAGAGACATCCATTGTACTACCTCCACTTATTGTAGTTTTGGCAAATACCCAGTTTTGGATTCATTCTCCGTATTTTGTAGATATATTGGAAAAAAAATTAAGAAATATTAATTTCTTATATTTATCCGATTTGTTGAGGCTTTTAGGATTTTTCCCGTGGCTAAGCTATATAAAAAAATTTTCAAACTGTCAATACCTCGATTAATTTTGCAAAAACGGAAAAAGTGTATACTAACAATTTTATGGATAATTTTAATGTCTTCAACGTTTGTTCGAAACTTTTTTTCATATTATTTGCCATTTCCGAGATATTGGCAGAAACGTCATTTTTGGGGTGGTTTTGATTTTTTTTCTCCTTTGCCACCCTTTCAGGATTTTCCAATCAAAAATACTTAAAATATAGATCAAAATCCATTTATTTAAAAAAAAGTTGAGCTGGTATGCGAGTGAAAAAGTAGAACTCCTCTTTATTAGACTATCATTTCTGACACGAGTTAGCTTGGCCCAAGCTAGAATTGCCAGTCAAAAGTAATCCTTGGGTGCGCTGCTCTAGGGCAACCTTGTAGCAAGGTTACCCAAACATGTTCGCAGCTAATCTGACGGCGCACGGAGGAACCATGGTTGCGCCAAGCTTGTATTTCACAACATTGCGTTATCCACCTTGCGCCAATGTTGAGTCTTGCAGATGCAAGATACATTTCTACCTGGGAATATTAATCGCAAATATTAATCAGATTGTATCGAAACCGAGAGGAGATATGAGCAATAAACGATAAACGATCCTGCGATGATAAGGAAATAAAATTCAATATGAAAAAGTAATCAAGTATACGTTCAATTCAAAAATTTAAGTTCTCCTTAGAAAATTTTCTAGTTGTGAAAGAAAATTTTCTCCTGACGGAACTTGGAGACCTCAAAAACGGTCGACTCCCATCCGCAACAGAGAGTACCACTGAGGTAACAAATGCTAAGTTCTGAGCAGAATGAATCGAGGACGGATGTCTGGAGAGAACTAATCTCCTGAGAATGGAATCTCTGTTCAACAATTCGCACAACGAATTGATCTTAGAGACCATTTTCTTATCTAACTCTATAGCTTTTTCCCATACAGTCTACGAGGTGAATCTCAACCCATTTGTATGAATTAAATACAAATGAGCTTTGATGTCTCCATTAATATTAAATTTGAAAAATCTCTAATTTCACAGTTTCGTTTAATCGAGCGGGAGTTTCGTAAGAGACGACTGTATCTGGGCAGGTTTTACTCAAAAGAATGAGGTTTTCTTTTGTCCTTCGGTGAATGCGGTACAGCAGGGGGGGGGGGGGGGGGGGAGACAAATGTAAAAGGCCGAGAAGTCATGCATATGGAATGAATAAGAATAAAAAAAATATGTACTAGACTAAGTCTTCGGCGATAGAGAGTACTTGGAAGAGTCTACGTGGAAATTCATCATTTTTCCATAAAAAGTCAACTTGACTGCTGCAATCACTAATATTTACGACGAAAAAGTCCCTTCTATTAATAATCGTTCATGTTATCTTCATCAGTTTGAGAAATCTAATAACGATAAGCTATCACTGATCTTATCGAACTTTGAGGAAAAAAAATTTGATATTGAGAGAAGTAGGTATTTATTTTTCTCAATACCATCCTCAACTTCCCTTACCGATCTTCAACCAGTTCAACGCAAATAAGAGAAATCTTGTCTGAAATCATTGTATATTCCGAGAAAATATTTCTTTTCCTTAGTGTAGATGAAGGAAAATTCTCAAAAAGAGAGGGATTCTTTGCTTCCAAATGAAAACTATGTAATCATGACAGTTTCCAATTTCGAGTTTTCATAGGATAAATGATCAAAATGTTGGCTCATATTTTTCACTTGGGGTAAATTTCACTCTGGCGTTGATTTGAAGATTATATATTTTTTAGTGATTTTACTTTGAATTTCCTCGTCACACTCATTCAATAAATATTCGAGATAAAGACTTCAAATTTCGTGGGTTCTTTATTCTGTGAGTGTAAAGCTTGCTATTGCACTTCAGTGAAATCGGTCGAAGGGTTTGGTGAGAAATTAGCCCAAAACCATCCATAAGAAAAAGTTATGCCACCGAAACTCTCTGATCGATTGCATTCAAGTTGAGATCCATTCCAATGAGCCCGATCAATGCTAAGAATTTTTGAATTTTCCCAAGGAAGTCATTTATATGAGTATTTAAAAGAAACATTTTTTATAGATATTTCGATTTTTCTCAGTATTTCCATGAGAACATTAGCATCTTTTTTATAATAAAAAATACCAAATATTTTTTTTTCATGAAAAATAAGATCTTTTTTCAGAAGTAATAGAAATACTCTTCACGGTTTACGGACTTACTTAAAGAGTTAATTATCAGTAAAATTCCAATGGAAGGTGTTTTGCTAATTAGATTGGAAAAATATTTAATGTCGCACGAAAAGTGAAGTTGTGAAATAACACACAGCGAGTAGGGCACCTACTTGTTATTCTTATCATGCTTTTAATAAAATAGACTCTGTCTTTCTTTGGTAGAATTCTAATGGATTATCTAACAATTTAGACAATTGCTTTGTTTACGGAATTCTATACTAAATGAACATAAAATTACACTTTAGTGGATAAAAAAACCGAAGACAGGTTGATAAAACGTATCAATTTTTGTTATCAACGATACTTTCACTCATTTTTATAGTTCAACTCAACGTTTGCTGATAATTCTGGATATAATTACGTGGACTTTGTTGATACTATCCAAATCAGGATGTGACTGATGCTCACTCTATTTGCATCCAACGAGAAGATTTAGAATAAGACAAAAAATAAATGCAAGAGAATCTCAGAAATTTTTTGTAGGATCTAACCCATGAGATCAATCACGTGGAGGCTAACTGTGCTTCTGAATATACCCTGGTGAACCTGTCGATTACCCATATCGATATATTCATTCAGTCAATTTTTCATCGGTCACTGGTCGATTACAAATTCTGTAATTTTTTGGAAAACGAAAATGAATCGACTTAGACAGGCGATGATTAACAGGCAATCATTTCTGTATTTCAAAGATTTCAAAATTCGTATCGACCGTTGATCGATGAAAAATCGACTGAATGGACATATTGGTATGGGTTCACGACCAACAATCGAAAGCTCAACAGCGGGTCCACCAGCGTAGCTGATCAGATGTCATTAGATAATTTTCTACAATTAGACAGAATCATAATTTTCCTTGGGTATTTCTCTAGGAAGAAAATTACGAAATCAAAAGAGAATCGACTTATTCTCTCCTTTCTCTGTGCTACTGATATGTGAAGAAATCCCTCGTGGAAATTGAGTCATCAGATTCTTGTAGAAAAATGAGAGAAGCTGCAGAATTCTGTAGGAATACATCGAAACGGGCTGACAATTTATGTCAGATTTCGTCAAAATTCGGTCAGAATCGCACATATATTGATCATATTTCACACTTCCGATCAAAAATTGACGACTTCTATCCGTAAATTGGAACAAGCAGGTCAGATATCGTCATATTTATCCAGCAAAACAAAACTCATAATTCGACAAATTATCGAAAAATCTGCCATGATCTGTCATAATTCGGGTGGAAATAGGGATGGCAAATTTGTCAAAAAATGTCATGATGTGAAATATTTTTCCAGAATCTATCATAAAATGTCATACTTTGATGTTTTTTGTATATCAGTAGAATAACTTAACTGTGGCGTATTAACTTTTGTTGTCAAAATATGAAAATTTTTCAACATTATCCTATTGTGTCAAATTTTCCCACAGAAAATTGTATCATAATTTAACACTCCACTAGGGAGGCTCACAAACGGGTATTATTCTTTTATGCCATATGGTTAGCATCCATACGGATAATATCAGAAATGCGATGATATTGTCGCCGAACACCATCCTTGCACGACCGGATTGTTACAGAAAATTCGCTGGCCGGTTTGAATAAATAAAAAAAATAAATAAATAAATTATGACAAAGATTGTCATTTGTTGATATATTTGGACGTTATATGACACGGCGGAAAATACCATGGAGCGGCAATGAAAATTTATACTTTATGTGAATAAATGACATTTTCAGACATGATGATGACACAAAAAGTCAAATAATGATAATATATGTCATCTAATCGATTTGTCATAGTACGATACTCTCTGTCAAAATTCGTCATAAAAATTCTGACCAAACTTGAAGAATTATGTCGAATTTCACACTATTATTCCATTATCTGTTAGATTTCTCATTTTATGACACTTTTCGTAATTGTTTGACATTATTTGTCAAAATCTGACGAGGCGATTTTCACGAGGGATCCAAAAAAATGTAAATGAATACGATCTAATCAAATTACCCTATTTTGCATCCGGACGGAAGCTTTATTCGTATTTTTTAAGGCGAGAAATTCGAACAATTTCCATAATTGCTAAATTTATACAGTCTAATTTTCATTTCTCCTTATACTTACGAATGACACTAGTGAGTTATGATTAACACCTTATCAATGAAAAATAGAATGAAAAATGGCTCCTTCATGAAATTGATAACAGGAATTGTCTTCACCTCGAGTCGAAAATTCGAAAGCACAATTATGCCATTATTTCGTTAGGCGTCAAGTGAATCATACAGTTGTCCAGGGAAATTGGCGAAAATGGGTGTTAAAAATGATAAACTACTGCATATAACATTGCTATTATTATTAATATCACCACCTCCGGCAGAATCATTTATATTTACAGCTATAGCAACTGCAATAGGTTTTGCCTATACAGCTTACACAGTCATCAATGATGCATACGACACTTATAATAAATTCGTTCCACAAACATCATTGGATGATGTACTCGATCAAGCTATAAAAGTGGAAGAGAAAGTTGATCAGATTGGTGCACAATTGTCCGTTCAAATTAATCAAACTGTTGAGGCCATTGTAACTAGTATAGATCATTTGAATAATATTCGCGAGGGAATGGAAAAATTATCTGCAGGATTTCGTCGAATTGATAATTTGTATCGTTTGTTTGAACTCTATACATCAAGACAAGCTAAACTGAATAATCATACATTGAAAAATTATATCAACCAAGTTACAGCTTTTGGTGCAAATGCTCCAAAAGACATACTCAATGAAATTCATGATGTAATTATTCCATCTTCAGGGCTCCGTGAGAGTTTGCTTCACTATATCCACAATGACACGCCGGTGAGTAAATTATAATTTTTTGATCACTTCAAAGTGATTGAATAACTCAGTCATCAATTTTTCTCAGACAATTAGAAAATCATGATTTAGAAGTACAGGAAAAAATTGAGAGGTCAACAGTTTTTAGTTAAGATAGATTTTCATGAAATTTATGTGCTGAAGATCCATTTATGGATGAGTGAAATTCAAGTTTATATATCGAGGGTCTAGGAGCAGAAGGTAGTATGGGCCAGAGTGAATGTTTCTGTGGCAGAAGGTCGTATGTCCTACATGCGACCTTATGAAGTTCTCAGGACGGGAAGCGATTTTTGGTCCATACGACCTTCTGCTTTTAGAACCTCGATATCATTCAATTATTTACTCAGTATTCCGGCAGTAGAGAGATTGGACCAGTTGAATCAATTTCTTCATCTTCTATTTTTTATGGAAATATCTCGGAAACCCAGCAAGATAATGTAATTTTTTGTTTTGACCTTTTTTGTATCTCTTGGAATCTCTACAAAAAAGGAGCAAGACAAGATTGCGTTATCTCTTTCATTTTCTGAGATATTTGAGAATGTTCACAAAAATGCCTCGATTTTTTCTCTTTGACCTCATCGCTACTGAATTGAAGATTTTAATTATTTTGCTGCAATTTTATGAATTTTTCATCTCATAATATTCAACATTCAAGAGAAATGATACGGATGAATGTGATAATGGTCCACCACCTCTGGGAATACTTTATCATGTATTCCGGCTGATTATGGTGAATGAAATTAGGGCATTCACTATGATGGCCTTTTCATATGCGTTGGATCAAGCCTTCAAATGTGGTAATTATTTGCATTGCTTCTATATTAAATTGTCTTGAGTGTATTAATAAATTTTTTTAAAAATTGGACAGAGAGCTTTGCCGGCGAGATTGAACTTGCTGATTCTGAATTAAGAACACGAGCAATGGACTATTACAATGTATTTTCTGAATTAACAGAGCGGGCACTGAATAGTATAAGACGTTGTGATCCAGCCGATGGCTGGATAAAAGGTACTTATTAATCCAACATTTCGAAAGCGAAGACGTGAATTTTTTTGAAATATCTCGAAACCCACGCGAGATGTTGCAATTTTTACTGGAATCTTTTCCTAGCTTTCATCCTTAGCTCTTCAATTTTCTTACAGAAGAGAAAAATGAAGGACAGAAATGGACTTAGACCGATTTACGTCTTCACTTCCAAATTGAATGATTCAATAATAGCTTATCTTCAATTGATGTTTTAGGCACAAATTTTTTCGAATTTGAGAGATTCAAATCTGAATTCATTGTCAGTGCAAGAGTGTTCAAGCCACCCAATGAAAGCTGTGGCTCAGGATGCAACTCAGATAGTTTGACTGTAATTAATTGTGATTCGGACTATGGATGTTCCGAAGCTACTACCTGCAAAGGAACTGTCCGCTCATGTGAACGTTTCCAGGCACCAGCAACAGTCTGTGAGCTTGTAAGTTTTTATAGATTAATTTTCATTCAATTTAGTTGTGAAAAGGTAAAACAGGACATTTTGATTTTCCTGCCAATCTTTTTCGAAGAATAGCTCGGAAATGAAATGAGATAGAGCCATTTTCGTCTGAATTCTATTTTGTAAAAAGTTTAAATAGCTAGAAAAATGATGGAGACGAAATCACGGTCAGTTACCAAGCCATTTTTACAAAATGATCGGCAAAAAGACCAAATTATCCTGTTTCATGCAATAATGCAGGAAAAGTATTATTCTATTATTACATAGGGAAGAGAATGGTGAATACAAATGAAGTTGTCTTGACAAATACATTTTCCTTAGAAGATGAAAGACTTATTTGGATCAATGACATTTATCCCACTAGCAATTTGAGGAAACATTCGTTACGAAAAACGATTTTTTTTTCAGAATACATTTTTAGAGAAATAATAGAAGTTCTATTTTGTTCATGTAACTCAATTTTTGTTGTAATAACAGAATCAGAATATTACTTTTGTATTAATAGAAACCACCGGGACGACGTTATACATATATCAAGAACGGTGATGGAGAGATATGGGGAAAGGATAATCCAGAAGGATGTGAGGCTGGTATAGAACGTCGATTAGAGAAAAAGAATAACTGCGATATTTGCTGGTGTAGATGTACAGAAGATAGTTATGAATCTCCTAGCTTACACACATTCAGTACCCGAGAGCAGCTATCGGATGTGGCTAATAACAAGTGAGGATCTCTAGAAATGAGCTTAAAATTTTATTACTTGAGGAGACTCAATCGTTACCCAAATATTAGATAATGATGATTATCAATTCCTTCATAATATTTTAAGTTGTTATCTATCCTACTGCAGAGTTTTGATCAATTTTCCTGTGTGAATTTAAAAAAATTTAATTTTCCAAAATGTAAAGTTTTTCACGGAGTCCTGATGTTTTTTGTGCAGAGAATTTCAATAGCTATAAGTAAATTCATGCGATATTTTTGCTATCTGTCTTACTTACGGAGACATTGAAAAGAAAAACGATTAGCAAAATATATCGAATTTGATTCATAGTACATTGCCTAACATCCAGATTCGTGTGATTACAAAACTCGCCTCCGAGTCGTTTCGCAACTTCACACTCATTAGACAATACTTTACCGTTCGCTAAGTTTTCTCATACACACTTTGTGGGAAGTACTACCATCTGCATGATAGGTGGTACGCGTGTGAAAAAGTTATTTGTTCAATTGAATCATTTCGTTTCTGACATCATTTCGAAATGTTTTTTTTATATAAACAGAATTTTTCAGGGTTGTTACTGGTGTAAAACTGGTTGTAAAGGAGAATCTGTTACACATACAGATACAACAGGGTGAAGTGAAAACTGATGGTAGAATAGTTCCAAAGAGTGTTGGGTGGAAGAACCTCGAAAATATAAAATTTGATAAAACAAAATCATTGAAAGAAAAAAAATTGATTTATTACATATCTTCTGATAATGGAGCACGATATGAAATGGAGGAAGAGAAAGATTACAAAGCCTTCAGTGCTGATAGTTACGCAATAGATCTAGATGATTTGAAAGTACCACCGGGCTATGTTGTCACAGGTATTCTTCCTGCTTCTCAATAATACAATATTGCATGAATTCAATAAAACGGTGCGATTGATCAACTGATAGAAAGGGTAGATCGAGTAGAGACTAATATACTTAGTAAATAATTGTATTTTTCAGGCGTAAAATTATCCACTGATGACAGTTTCCAGCGCGCAATGCGGCTGGAACTTCACGCATCGCCTTATGACTATGATAGAGGAAGAATCGAAATAACAGCTGATAATCCATCAGTCTGGCTCACTTCTACTGATATGGCTGGTCAGATTCCAGAATATGATACATTCAGGTACGGATATTATCCATTAATTAAGTTTAACTGTGCCCGCTGACTCACATATTTTCCACGAATTTTCATTGGTTTTCCTCGCTTCATCAAATTTATTTGAAATAATTGCAATTTTTACGAATAATCAGAAGATATTGAAGTCACATATTCTGACAGATTCTAGCATAATATGTCAAATTCTGAAATTTTCATAACATACTTATTTTTAATAGAAAGTATGTACAGCCACGTGCGTTTAAGAATCCGTTTCAACTGGACAATTCCACTGAAGAGGCTATTCCAAGATTTTCCTTGAATTCTCGTATGGATATAACAACTACAGATTTAGAAGGAGACGCTGGACAAACAAATGTACCATTCATAGATGTTCAAGAAGTAGCTGGAAAGCCACCATTTGCAGCTGGTGGAATCGGCTTGTACTACAAATCAATTTCCGATGAATTTGCTGGATTCATTGGCCTTCGCTTATGGGCACTTGAACCAATGAAGAATATGAAAGTGAATGTTCTCAATGATTCGGCTGAATATAAAAAAGGCATTACTAAATTTCATGGATGTGCTAAGAAAAAGAAAGGCAAGAAAAAATCAGCAAAACGAAAAAATGAAGCGTAATAACCCCATGGAAAGCAAATATATGCGAAAATAGATTTTCAATATATGTAAGCCATAAGAAATATATGAACGGCCAAAAATGTAATAAGTCACATATATGCAATATGTATGCGACTTTTCGGATGAGAATATATGTGAAATGTACTTCCATTATATATGAAATAATCATGAAATATAATTCGAATATTTTTTTCTACTCTGAAATAATACTTCAGAATATATGCCATCTATATCTATTAAAAAACATGAACTATGTATGAGAAATATCTTCAGAGATAATTTTTCAATATCAGGATGAAATATGTCGAGTAAAATGAATATGTTACAGAGCAAAAATATATTGTTATTGGCTTGAGAAATATATGTGAAATATGTGTACATTATATGGGTCGACTATTTTACTTTATAAGAACCCTGAGAAATGAAAATTCAATAGAATTAAAGAAGAAATAATGATAGAATTTATCACGAAATTTAATAGAATTTGAAATAGCAGTAATTATAAAAATTTAATTATTAATTAAAGGAAACAAGCAGGCGCGTCACCCTATGGGCATTTTTCGTAAATTTCTACCTCCGTTATTCACTCTATGATGTCTTCACTATTGAAGAATTAATCACGAAAAACATTTAATATTATGCCAATGCAATTGGCATAAAGCTTCCGAATGGATTTTCAACTTTTTATTTTTCATAACTTTGAAAATGAAAATCAAGCAACAATTTTGATATTGAAAAACCTCGAACCCTTGAATCCCAAGGGAAACTTGATTCTTCAACTATTTTATTTTGAATGATGATTTCATTTTGAATAAGACTTTGGATAATAAATATAACATATAGTATAGAATAAATATGAGATTCATTTCAAATTAAAAATCTGGAGATTAGAGTTTAAGTATCAGGAAGTATTTCCAGTTCTTCTCGTTATTCTATCAGGATGAATACGGTCTTATTCATTTAGCCAAGATTATCTACTTTCTAATGATGAAATGATAAATACTAGAGACCTTAAAAAAAATGGAAAAAAATTTGAATTTCTGAAGAAAAAAAAAATTTCAGCATTCTTGTAGGAGAATCCTTTGAAAAATCTGAAATTTTCAAAATTGGTGATGGTCATTTAAATTGATCTTTCAAGCTCAACTTGGATATGGTCAGACAAGCAGTTCCGTGCATAGACGCTGATTGCATGGAATAGTTTTTCAACAATATCTCAGGAGCTGTTCGGTCGATTACGCTGAAATTTAATACCGAAATTCGCACTCATAAGATGTACAAACACGAACTTTGAAGTCTCTAACTCAAATATTCTTTAAGTTATCGCGATAACCGTGATTTTTCAAAAATCACAGTAAAAAACATGTAATAAAAAAGGTAAAAATGGGAGCACTGGTCACCCTTGGGGCTTAATGTGCACCCTATCCGTGCGCATCTCCTCGCGGAGGGTAGACGCTGTAAATTGATTTTTCGCTAAGAAAACTCGAAAAAACGATTTTTTGATGATTCACTTCTTCTCGAGAACCATCGAACCGATTTAGCTGAAATTTAATAGCAAAGTTGGCACTCATAAGATGTATAAACACACCAAATTTGAAGTCTCTAGTTCAAATATTTTTTAAGTTATTGCAATAACCACGGTTTTTCAAAAATCAGTAAAAAAAAATTTAAAAAATAAAAATAAAAATCGGAGCCCTGGGCACCCTTGAGGTGTAATGTGCGCCTCATCCACGCGCATCTCCTCGCGGAGGATGGATGCTGTGAGTTGATTTTTCGCTGAGAAAACTCGAAAAAACGAGTTTTAGACAATTCGCTTTTTCTCGAGAACCATTGAACCGATTTAGCTGAAATTTCGCAGAGAGCATTGCGCTCACGTAGTGAATATTCCCTCAAAATTTCATATCGATACATGCAGCCGTTTCCGCTTAGAGTGATGAAACGTGTCATCACATACATACACACACACACATACTCATACATACATACACACAGACATGTGAAAAAAAATATTTTATTCCGATATTTTAGATCATTTGGAGTCATAATCCGATGAAATCTCAAATTCGAAAAAAATGACGATTACAATGCTTCCATTCGGAAGCAAAAACAAACAAGAGCCCCACAACTTGTGCGTAATTTGAACATCGTACATTTAATACTCTGCCAATGAAATTGGCAGAATGATTCCGAATGGATCTTTCACATATGAATCTACCATCATTGATTTGTGCGTGCAATGGGGAAACCAAAATAGGCCTTAGAGGGTTCAGCTCATCCCAAATATAATCAATGGGATAGTTTCGGAGATGTAGCTTGCTTGTTCGGATGTTTCTATGCTAATATCTAAGAAACTACTGGACCGATTCCACTCAGTTTCAATACCAAACTTCAAATATAATGAAGTCACTGAAGTCACAATAAATGAAATTTTGCAAATAAAAGAGGGTGGGGAAAACGGATTTTCATCCTATTGAAACAAAAACTTGCTATATTAATGAGGCTTTAGAATATTAAGATTCTTTGCATTGGAAATTTTTTTTAACAGCCTCAAAAATATTATTAGATAGTTTTAAATCCCCACTCTCAGTTATCACAAGGGGTAAAACAGTTTTTTAATACTGTTCAATATCGATGTACCTATAGGTACATCAGGTATAGTGTACATATATGTACACTCATTGGCTCTAATTTCAAACAATTTGTATTTTCATCTAGAAATTAGCAGTGGTAAAGACCACTGATCTTTTTTTGCTTCCGAATGGAAGCATTGGAATCGTCATTTTTTTCGAATTTGAGATTTCATCGGATTATGACTACAAATGATCTAAAATGTCGGAAAAAAAATTTTTTTTACATGTCTGTATGTATGTGTGTGTGTGTGTGGGTATGTGTGTGATGACACGTTTCATCACTTTATGCGGAAACGGCTGCATTTATCGATATGAAATTTTGAGGGAATATTTACTACGTGAGCGCAATGCTCTCTGCAAAATTTCAGCTAAATCGGTTCAATGGTTCTTGAGAAAAAGCGAATTGTCAAAAAATCGTTTTTTAGACTTTTCTCAGCGAAAAATCAATTTACAGCGTCTATCCTCCGCGAGGAGATGCGCGCGGATGAGGCGCACATTAATCACCAAGCGTGACCAGGGCTCCGATTTTTATTTTTTTTTTTATATTTTTTTTACTATGATTTTTGAAAAATCGCGGTTATTGCGATAACTTAAAAAATATTTGAGCTAGAGACTTCAAATTTAGTGTGTTTATACATCTTATGAGTGCCAACTTTGCTATTTAATTTCAGCTAAATCGGTTCAATGGTTCTCGAGAAAAAGTGAATAATCAACAAATCGTTTTTTCGAGTTTTCTTAGCGAAAAATCAATTTGCAGCGTCTATCCTCCGCGAGGAGATGCGCACGGATAGGGCGCACATTAAACCTCAAGGGTAACCAGTGCCCTCATTTTGACTTTTTTTATTATATTTTTTTTCTGTGATTTTTGAAAAATCACGGTTATCGCGATAACTTAGAAAATATTTGAGTTAGAGACTTCAAATTTCGTGTGTTTGTACATTTTATGAGTGCAAATTTCGATATTAAATTTCAACGTAATCGATCGAACAGCTCCTGAGATATTTTTGAAAAATTATTCCATGCAATGAGCGTATATGCACGGAATTGCTTGTCTGACCATATCCAAGTTGAGCTTGAAAGATCAATTTAGATGACCATCACCAATCTCAAAAATTTCAGATTTTTCAAAGAATTCTTCTACAAGAATGCTGAAATTTCTTTTTTCTTCAAAAATTCATATTTTTTTCAATTTTTTTTAAGGTCACTAGTATTTATCATTTCATCATTAGAAAGTAGATAATCTTTGCTAAATAAGTAAGACCGTATTCATCCTAATATAACTTTAGATTTATGAAAAATGAAGAGTGAAAAGTTCCATTCGGAAGCTTCATGCCAATTGTATTGGCATAATATTAAATGTTCTTCGTGATAAGTTTTGTAATAGTAAAGACATTATCAAGTAAATAATGAGGGTTGAAATTTACGAAAATGCCCATGGGGTGAAGCTCCTGCTTGTTTAATTTTATGAACGCGAGCATATTCACTTGGAAATTCTTTGCTACGCAAAGTTCTTCCTTCTGTATATGCAAAAATCAATATAAACCCTAATTCAAACGCGGTACATTCAACACCTGAAATACGTAATTTGAGTGACTTCAATTAATTTTATCGACTTCAAGTGACTTCAGAATTGAGTCCAGAAAAATGAAATTATTTAACTTCAGTGATTTCAAAAGTTGAAGTCACCTGACTTCAGTGACTTCACTGATTTCAACTTGACTTCAATGAATTCAACTTGACTTCAAATTGACGTCATCGCGGCGTGGCGCCATGACTTCAGGAGTGAATAACCCCACAAGTTTAGCAGCACGATAACTCGATAAGGCTTTGAGCTAGAGACTTCAAATGTTGTCAGTTCGTATATCTGATGAAGGTACAGTTTGGTATTGAATCTAGGCGAGATTCGTCCAGTAGTTTCTGAGATATCTGCAAAAAATGATCTTTTTAAGGCGTATTAGTCAAAAACTATTGGGCTGATTTACACCAGCTTGTACTCAAAAAATTCGTTATATCGAAGGGAATGAACTTTTTAGATTCCCAATTTATTGGTCAAGTATTGCTTTTTGTTATGAAAAAAATTAACTTTTCCAGAAAAATCAGGAATTTCAATGTTTCTTCATTTTTCTTTGAGAACACATCTAGTTTTTATTTCACGATGATGAAATATATATTTTTTCGCATAAAATGAGATAATTTCCACCCTGATATGATTGGAAAATATTCGATGTGTATATTAACGTAATTCATGTTAATTAAAATGTCATTATTGGATTAGAGATTGAAAATTCCATTCGGAAGCCGATTGCCAATGGTATTGGCAGGACATTCAATCTGAGAATTTAAATAATACACAAGGAGTCAACGCCTGCTTGTTGAAGTGAAACTTCTTTTTTTTTTCTCGAAACACTAAGAGTGATATCAACTTATGAGTGAAGGAAAATTGATAATATTCATAAGATAGGTAAAAGAAAATTTAAAAGTGATCATGACTTTCCTATTGTTGTTATTTATTTGAAAAGTAGACTTTCCATTTCTTTAGTAGAACTCTAGTGGATTATCTAACATTTCTGATAATTTCTCTATTTATGAAATTTCATACTGAATGAACATGACATTGCACTTTCGCCAAAGAAAGAATGAGGACAGGTTTGTGAAAAACATGGATATTTTTGTTATCAGCAATACTTTCATTCCTTCCAAATTTGAACTAACTATTTACGGATAATTCTAGAGATAATGGTATGGAATATGTTGATGCTATTTTTTAAATTTATTACTAGCTTTCCCCCCGCCCCCCGCTTCACTCGGGCCATTTTTCAAATCTATTGAACCTTCTGGAACATTCCATGATGGTCTCAAACTTTCGGGAACATGCCAAGATATTTCGAAACTCTTTGGATCATTTCAGAAAATTCTCGTACCTCCTGCGTTCTTTTAGAATATCCTCGAACTTTCTGGAATATTTCAAAATATTTTTGAATCTCTTGGATCATTTTAGAAAACGAGACCGATGGCACGCTACAGCGCGCCCGTTAGGTGTCTTTAGTATAGTATATTACGCGTACTATACTACTCATAATTTAACTGACCAATGAGGAAGAGGACTTCACTTTACTCGTAACAACTTTTAGTACATCGATTGTTTGCGGTCTTGTTCCTTTTTATGAAGAATAATCGCAAAAAACTGAGAAAACTTTTTCTTGACTCCATATTAATGTCTATTTCGCTCTATCTCGCTTATTTACCGAGATAATCGAGAAAAACTGGAAAAATTCCGCGGATACTGGATATCCCGAATCGTTGCGGCTTTTGGCCCTTCAGGATCCCCTATCATCGTGTGTTTCACTCAATTCTCTGCGAAATTTCAAGGAAAACCCCGTATTCCCTCGGGAAATGGGTGGAAAATGAGGATGAAGGAATATCCGAAGGAAATCAGCCATCATGAAAATCCCGATTTTCAAATCTTCATAACTTTTTTTCTGGGGCGTATTTCCTGATGAAATTTTACAGTGACACTGCCTAGGTCGTCAGGAAGTAGCCTGCAAAATTCCCCAACAGTATCGCGAATGGTTCTGCGAATTCGAAAGAGCAGATATTGACATTTTTACTGATCCCATATTAACGTCCATTTCGCTCTATCTCGCTTATTTACCGAGATAATCGCGAAAAACTGAAAATACTTCTTTCTTCAACCCAAATTAGTGCCTATTTCGCTCTATCTCGCTTATTTACCGAAATAATCGCGAAAAACTGAAAATACTGCTTTCCTGAACCCAAATTAGTGCCTATTTCGCTCTATCTCGCTTATTTACCGAGATAATCGCGAAAAACTGAAAAAACTTTTTTTTGAATCCATATTAATGTCTATTTCGCTCTATCTCGCTTATTTACCGAGATCATCGCGGAAAACTGGAAAAAAATTTTCCTGATTCCATATCCCAGCGCGCCCGTTAGGTATTTTTAGTATAGTATATCACGCGTACTATACTATTCACAATTTAATTGACCAATGAGGAATGAGGACTTCACTTCAATCGTGACAACTTTCGATATATCGATTGTTTGCGTTCTTGTTTCTTTTTATAGAGGATTCTTGAGCTTTCTGGAAGATCCTAGGAGGTTCTTCAATTTCCTGGGAAATCCTACAATTTTCTAGAAGGATTGGGAACAATCTAGAAAATTTCCGAACCATCAGGAACATACCAGAACATTCTAAAGCATTTTCAACTGTTTTAAATCATTCTCGTACTCTGTCGAACGATCTAGAACATCATTTCACATGAAGGAGCGAATGAGTGCAATACTCGATTTTACCCCCATATTTCGGGAACCAAACTCCATAGCTGAAAACAGAAAACTTCTTCATGGATAGGAGGTGGAGGGGTACCACATTATATAACACCCATGAGGCTATGAAGTTTGTTTTCTGAGTTTTATGTACCCGCACCCAGTAACACACTTTTTTAAAAATATATTCATTAGATTAGATTATTTTCGTTACATCACTTTTTAGGATAATTTCGGTCATCAATAGGCTTTCGTTTATAAGAATTCCATCTGAACTTAAAATGAAGAGAAGACTCGAAGTGTCTGAATATTTAAACTCCCAACCTATTCAGGTTATAGTAGTTGAAATCTCATATTATCGCGTAAAGATGGAAATTACATTATTAAATAAATCAATTAAGGTATTCCACGTAATAAAAAAAAAAAAAAAAAAAGTATTCCACTTACGAGGGATCGTAGCTTTGTGGGGGTCCCAGTGGCATTAATTTCAAGTTAGAATTAAAACTCGATTAAAGATGTTATCACTCCCAATTGAATATGAAAGTGATTATCCGGAGTTATAAGTGTCCTTTCTTGACTCATTTATTTGATTAATGTAATTGCAAATCATTGTTATATTGGGCGCCCATTACTTATTGAACCCAAAATTTCATTCGTCTCTGGCTACCATACTTCAATTTTCTATAGATGAAATCCCACTGGAGAGCGTGGCAACCTCTACGTATACGTGTATGAGTATGCACACACATACGTATGTGGAAACATCGAGCCACAGTCCAGTCGACAGCTACGTCATCGCGAGACAATGTTGCCACAGTTGTGTCAAATGTTCATTCACTATCATTTTCACTCAATCTTCAACTCAACAAATGTGTGTTACGAAAAGGACGATCATCTCAAAATTTCTTGCAGATGTTCATAACATAGTTAGTTAGATTGTGCAGTTTTTTAAGGAATTTCGCTCTATTCGTTGACTCGCTATCCTTTATAAAAAGGAACAAGAACGCAAACAATCGATATATCGAAAGTTGTCACGATTAAAGTGAAGTCCTCATTCCTCATTGGTCAATAAAATGGTGAGTAGTATAGTACGCGTAATATACTATACCAAAAATACCTCACGGGTGCGCAGGAATATGGAATCAGGAAAATTTTTTCTCAGTTTTCCGCGATGATCTCGGTAAATAAGCGAGATACAACAAAATGGACGATAATATGGAATCAGGGAGGAGTTTGTACATTTTTTCGCGATTATCTCGGTGAATAAGCGAGATAGAGCAAAATGAACCATAATATGGAATCAGGGAGGAGTTTTTACAGTTTTTCGCGACTATCTCGGTAAATAAGCGAGATAGAGCAAAATGGACGATAATATGGAATCAGGGAGGAGTTTTTACAGTTTTTCGCGATTATCTCGGTAAATGAGCGAGACAGAGCAAAATGGACCATAATATGGAATCAGGGAGGAGTTTTTACAGTTTTTCGCGATTATCTCGGTAAATGAGCGAGATAGAGCAAAATGGACGATAATATGGAAATCCGGGAGGAGTTTGTACAGTTTTTAGCGATTATCTCGGTAAATAAGCGAGATAGAGCGAAATGAACGTTAATATGGAATCAGGGAGGAGTTTTTACAGTTTTTCGCGATTATCTCGGTAAATAAGCGAGATAGAACAAAATGGACGATAATATGGAATCAGGGAGGAGTTTGTACAGTTTTTCGCGATTATCTCGGTAAATATGCGAGATAGAGCGAAATGGACGTTAATATGGAATCAGGGAGGAGTTTTTGCAGTTTTTCGCGATTATCTCGGTAAATAAGCGAGATAGAGCAAAATGGACGTCAATATGGGATTAGTAAAATTGACAATGTTTGCTCTATCGAATTCTCAGAACCGTTTGCGATACTGTTATGAAATTTTGCAGGCTCTTTCATGACGACATAGGCAGTGTCACTGTAAAATTTCATCAAAAAATACGCGACAGAAAAAAAGTTATGAAGATTTGAAAATCGGGATTTTCATGATGGCTGATTTCCTTCGAATATTCCTTTATCCTCATTTTTCACCCATTTCCCGTGGGAATACGAGGTTTTCCTTGAAATTTCGCTAAGAGTCGCTTGGAAACAAGATGATGGGGGATCCTAAAGGGCCAAAAGCCACAACGATTCGGGATATCCAGTATCGGCGGAATTTTTAGAGTTTTTCGCGATTATCTCAGTAAATAAACGAGATAGAGCAAAATGGACGATAATATGGAATCAGGGAGGAGTTTGTACAGTTTTTCGTGATTATCTCGGTAGATAAGCGAGATAGAGCGAAATGGACGTCAATATGGGATCAGTAAAAATGACAATGTTTGCTCTATCGAATTCTCAGAATCATTCGCGATACTGTTGTGGAGTTTTGCAGGCTACTTTCTGACGGCATAGGCAGTATCACTGTCAAATTTCATCAGAAAATAGGCCACAGAAAAAAAGTTATGAGGATTCGAAAATCGGGATTTGCATGATGGCTGATTTCCTTCGAATATTCCTTTATCCTCATTTTTCACCCATTTCCCGCGGGAATACGGGGTTTTCCTTGAAATTTCGCAAAGAGTCGATTGAAAACAAGATGATGGGGGATCCTAAAGGGCACCAACGTGGTGGTAAAGGGGGAATTTTGCTAAATTACCTCGCTGTCCATATCGTCCTATACAGAAGTTCTAACATTGATAATTATTTTCGTTTATTATTCGGTGGTGGAAAAATCCGAAAAAATTATGGTATATTCTGGATTACTTAATGAACTTGTCCTCGAAGTTTCATAAAAACGTAAGCGTTTTTTGTTTTAGGTCGAAAGCTGATGTTTCCAGTCTTTTCCATTCGCTTAGACCCCCACTTTTACACAAATTTGTTGATACTATTTAAGTCAGAATGTAACCCCGGTGTAAGTTTTTCACTTCAAAAAGTGGGAATGATTTAAGACCTTTCAGACTTTCTCAGAGATTTTTGAAGTGAAACTTCTTTGCTGAGGGGGCAACAATTTTCGAGCGTCACGAAAATTCGTCATCGTGTGAGGGGAATAGCTAGATACGTGGTGGGGGGAGCAGGAGAAGAGGAGAGTGCGTCAGCAGCGATGCCTGACTCTACACTCTATTATTTTTTATTTTCAATACACGGAGAGAAAAATATGGGAATTCATCTAAATGATTTTTTTTTAAATTACTCAAAATTGTCATTCAAAGGAGGAGTTGTCATGAAACACGACCGAAAAATATCCATGCTCCACCTCATAATTTGTGCTTTTTATTTCTTGAAAAATTGCCATTTCACACTTGGCTTTGGATTAAAATATCTCGAAAACTATGCAAAATTTATCGAGACATGCTGTGAATGAAATTTGAAGGGAAGATTAACGAATAAAATAAGCAAACCTCCGTTTTTTTACGACTCGTAGTTATTAAGATATCGATTTTTGAATGAAAAATTCAGAAAGGACGTCCAAGCGCTCATTTATTTGCTATCGGGCCTCATCCATTGTTTCTGAACTACTCATTCAAAAAATGATATCTCTGAAACTACTGGTCGTAGAAAAACAGCGCTCTGCTTATTGTGTTCGTCAATCTTCCCTCTAAATTTCATTCACAGCATGTCTCGATAAATTTTGCATAGTTTTCGAGATATGTTAATCCAAAGCCAAGTGCAAAATGACCAATGGCTCATGTATAAGAAGTTTCACTTCTGTCGCGTGGGTTCCACGCACCCTCTTTTTAGAGAAAATACAATTTTCAGAACTGTTATTCGCTCTTCTAAAAGAATTATTCCGATTTTTCGAAGAGACGAATTTTCACCAATGAATACTTATTCCATTTCAATTCAGTCGGAAAATTTGAAATAAGAAAAGAAAATCCAATAAGGTTTCAGAAAGATTTCATGAAGATCTAACTCATGCGGTCCAGTCAGGTGGAAGTTCAATCTCCTTCAGAATATAGCTGGTCCCATTTCTTCATTATAAATCACTTTTATAGCATTAGCCATAGAAATTCAATCCCAGCTTTGATCGTCAGTTTTACGTTTCTAGTGACGCAATATAATTCATTAATTTCATTGCAACAACAATCATTCACTGCAATTAACAGTAACATCATAGTTCAGCCAATTGTTCCACCAAATAACACCATGAGCAAGTTTTCGTACGGATGGCTGTCGACATCAGATGTTCATCTGCAACATACTGCTGCTATCTCATTCATTCAAGATGAGTATCTGTCCTCAGGACTCTAAGTCTTCGGTGATTACAATTTTCCGAGCTCTTTATCTTGAGATAAGTATTTTAGGATCCTGCTCGAGGATTTCTATCTGGCTGGGTGCCTCGAATTGACTGACATGTTGAATGATAATGATCCTCTTCGCAACCTGTGCTCCACCAACGCTGAAGCGCAGCTAGATGTGGCACAGCAACTGGTAGATGAAGATAAGCATCATCCAGCTCTGCATGTGCTCATTGATTTCCGCGCTGGTCTGAAAATGAATTCTACTTCCACATACTCATTCAAAGATGGTGACTAGATTGTACTGAACAGCTTTTTCACGAGAACGAACTGGATAGAGTTATATGAAATAACGGATCTGGACGACAAGGTTTCTTGGTTTTACCATAAATTCTCGAAGGGCATTTTGCAATATGTGCCAATCCAATACAGAAAGCATCAGAGCAATCCGTACTGATTCTCTCATGATTTGATACACCTTATTAAACTCAAGAAAACCTCTCACCAAAATTACAAGAGGAACGAAAGGTCCAGACCTTTATCAGATATGCAAGATCTATAGGTCTGAATGTAAAAGGTTAAGTCTAGAATTTTATCAGTGCTATGTTACGAGGGTCGAGAATGCGGTGAAGATAGACGTCAAGGCTTTCTGGGGTTATGGTAACAACAAGAAGCGTAATAATTGTGATATTCCGTCCACTATGTCCATGGCAAACAGAATGAGCGAATGACGGGCCCTCAATCAGCAATCTCTTCGCCATATTCTCCAGTAGCATATACATATCTGTATCTGGAAGTGTATCTGACTGGATGAATTCAGATGGGCTTCATGACCATGACGCCAATCTGCTCTACCTTGAGACGCGCTATGACGATGTCTTCAGACTTCTGTGTAGTATTGTAACGAGGTTTCTCGTTACGGCTATCGCATCGGCTTATGCCACCTTCGGGTGAAGCCATTCAAGTGCAGAGCTCGAGGAGACTCACACATGAACAGCGAGACAAATTCTACCGCGGTGCCATCTGCGTAAGATGACACCTTAATGCTACCGTAAACTAACTGTCATGTCGGTGAGATTTATATGCAGTTGAGGATAAGGCAGAAGACCAGCTGAAATGCTGGCGCTCCACTAGAGATGTTAGAGTTATCTCCGGGCCTGGTGGTGGTGTGAGAAGAAGAACTACGCAGGTGTGCGGAGAGACCTCTAAACGAGGAGAAGCAGCCTCAGCCGATATAAGGAGACTCAACGACACGGTGAGCAGTTGGTCTGCCTTGGTCGGCAGACTCGAGAGGATCGAGAGTAGTCCCTGGAACCTCCACCACTCGCTTCGGCCAGAGTTACCGTTGGTTGCCCGTAGCGTAGCTACGAGGCGTTTCTTGTATGGATGGAGACTACCGGTATTCTCTGGGTGACGATAGATCAGAGGAATACTGCGGACGGGCTCATCCAGAGGCTATCGCGGAATACGCCATTCCGATGCGTTCTCGCTAGAGGGACTGTGACTTGATCCACGCCCCTCTACCATAACCAGCACACTGGGTTACCGGGAGTGGATTGCCCATGCCATTCATTGGGGCTGGTAATTCTCCGAGTAATTACTACCGAAGGTTCAGCAGGTTAGCCCGACACTGCCCTAAGAGGTTAAGCGTGGTGAGCCCAGGGAAAACCAGCACACAGTGAGTTTCGTTTATTCCTCCGGTAAAGAATAAACTGTGCTGCAAACGGAAGTAGCTGCACTGAAAGGTTGCGCCAGTGGAATACTGGAGGTGGATGTCCGGAATAAACATATCTACATGTGTACGGACAGTAAGCACGACCTGAGAGAACTTGAAAGCGCTAAGATAACGCCTCAGCCATTGAGAGACTGCATGAACCTGCTGAATGACATAGCAGCGAAAGACAAGCTCAAAATCCTGTGGCTACCGGGTCACTCGGGCATCGAAGGGAATCTAAGAGCGGACACACTCGTCTTTATGGGCTGCAGTCATGTGACGAGTGAGGAAGAGGTGAACATAGGTGCCAGACCAGAACTCCTGAAAAAGTGGCTAAAAACAAGGACACAGAAGAAACTCAACAGGATCTGGAACAACAGTGAGGAACTGGCACATACTAGGTGCCTCATTGGGAGACCGGATAAGTCACTGTCGGAAAAGATCACCGGTCTGAGCCGAAAAGAGCTCAGATGCCTGATTAGACTTATCACGGGTCATTGGCCCACCAAGGCCCATCTACACAGGTTGGGAATCGAAAAGGAACCTACTTGTGACAAATGTGTGATGGAAGCAGGGGATGCTCACTACCTACTGACGAGATGCAGTGGACTCGAGAGAGAGAGAGAGAGAGGTGAGAGGCTTTCGGATTCACCAGCATCTCGAAACTAACGGTAACAAGGGGAGAGATTGGGCAGCTACTTTACTTTGCTAGGCTTACTAACCTTCTTGAACCCTGCAACCAGGGTGGTCACCACTAGGCGGGCATAAAATAGTAACATTCGTTATGCCCAGTCAGCCACCGCACTCTACGTCATACAAATAAATAAATAAATTATTTTCTTAAAGAGGACCCTATCTCACCCCACCGATATTTTGTTTTTTTATAGCAGCTGCAAACTTTCCTCATTTACTTCAAATGAAAAAAAGAAGTTCCATCGTATTCAAGCTGTGGAAAGCCTAAGCTTGCCGTAAGTATCCTATTTTGCTCCGCTCTCCTCTACTTGCGTAAAATTACAATTAAATCGAATCGATGCAATTAAATCGAATCATAATTTTGTGGTGGTTTTTCTTTTTGAAAGAAGTTTTGAATTCAGTAGTGAATACCAACAGAATATTTTTATAAACAATTCCCAAAATTTACAAGAAGGGATGGAATATTGCTCGGTTTCCGACATATTCATAAAAGACGATCGAAAAAAAAAGACTCCTATTCTACCTCTTCGCTGGTGAATTATTGTGAAAAATTCGTAAACAATACAATTTCATGTAAAGGAATTCTTATCTTAACTTTTACTGACGAAGGACAATGTTGAGTCGTATGAAAGTCGTTATCAATCGAAAAAAAATAAGACTGAAGGAAAAAAATATATTTTTCATAAAATTGATAACAAACTGTTCTTACCTCATGAAATAAAGTCAACGGTGACTTCTTTTCATTGTTCATGGAGAAGCCGAGTGAATAATACAATTGCAGAGCAAAGTTGAAAAACATGAGTGTGAGAAATGAGAGGCTGCTGCATATAGCATTACTGTTATTATTAATATCACCACTTCCGTCAGAATCATTTATATTTACCGCTATAATAACTGCTGTTAGTTTTGCCTATCAAGCTTATCAAATGATCAATGATGCTCATGACACTTATAAAAAATTTGCACCACAAACAACACTGGACGATGTACTTGATCAAGCTAAAAAAGTCGAAGAGAAAGTTGATCAGATTGGTGCCCAATTGTCCAGTCAAATTAGTCAGGCTGTTGATACGATTGTAACTCGTATAGATGATTTGAATAATATTCGTGAGGGAATTTGGAAATTATCTAATGGAGTTCGTCGAATTGATAATTTGTATCGTTTATTCGAGCTGTACACAGCGAGACGAATTCGATTGAATAATCATACGTTACAAGATTATATCCGCCAAGTTACAACTGTTGGTGCACTTGCTCCAAAGGATATACTTAGTGATATTCATGAATTGATAATTCCAAGTTCAGGACTTCGAGCCAGTTTTCTCGATTATATCAGCAGGGACGCACCGGTTCGTATATTATTTGGGGAAACTGGGGCGAAGGAAACCAGGATTTTTTTTGATGTAGAGGCCTCTTTAAAAATAAAAAAATGAAAAAGTCGGGAAATGCTTCAACATGTCCATTCTGTTAGCTAATTCTACTGGTTCATTTTGTCCTATTTCCCTAAATTCTACACTCGTTGTAGAGTAATTCAATGTATTTAGTTAATTACAATCAGCAATGAATTTTTCTATACTAATGAAAAAAATGAAACTCGATTACTCAATCATTTATATTACATCAAGTTGGAAATTCAATCTCACGTCATTTTTGTGAATGAAAAAAGGCCCAAATAATCTTCGAAAGTGAGAAGCTAGACAGAATGAGAATTCTAATATCAAAATCTTTATATATTCAAGAGAAATGATACTTATTTATGCGGCCGTACATCACCTCAAGGACCAATTTATCAGATATTCCGGCTTATTATGGTTAATGAAATTAGGGCATTCACTATGCTGACTTTCACATACGCTATGAATCAGGTCTACCAATGTGGTAATTATCGAAATTCCTTCACTGCTGTAAGATGGGGCAAAAAGTTTTTTTTCCGGAGTGACCTTCATAAAAAAAAGGAGAAAAAATTTTCGCAGATGTTCCCACATATCTAAATTGGTGGTTAATTTTTGAAAATCTTTCTGTGACAGCCTTCACTCTGAGAAAAAAATGCTGCTATTATACTGAACAAGTTATGAACTTGAATATATTTTCCTTGCAGAGAGCTTTGAAGGAGAGATTGACTATGCTGGCTATCAATTACAAACACGGGCAAGGGATTATTATGATGTATTTTCTGAAATAACAAAGAACGTAGTAAACAGTATAAGAACTTGTGATCCAAAGGATGGTTGGATAAAAGGTACTCATTGAATTAAAATTTGGATTTTTTGAATATCATTGTGATAAATTGACAAAAAAAAACGATTTTTCACGTATGGAAAGACTTTATAAAGTCTTTATAAAGAATTCTTTATAAAACGTGTTTTATAAGAAATTGGAACTTTTCTTATAAAGATTTTCTTGTGGAGTTTTCATCGTAGTTTTCATCCTTTATAAAATTTTGTTTTATAAAGGCGATTCTTATAAAAAAAATTTTATAGAGGGAAGCAAAAGATATAAAATACCATTAATATTTTTTGTATGAATCCTATTCTATAAATTAATTCTTTATAGAAAATGTCTTTATAAAATAGAATCTTATAGAGATATTTCTTATAAAATGACTTTTTACAAAGATTTTATCTCTCAGTTGAATGCTTTACTTATTCTATTTATTTGAATAGTTATCCTTTGAAAAATAGCTGGATGGGAAACTCTAAACAGTGTTAATAAAAATGCAGACTTTAGCCGTAGGAGCCATTGTCCGGTTTCGACAGCAAGGAAATCTGTTTCTCAGATAAGTGTGTCGAACTGCGCCGCGATCTCGCTTATATGCACTTTTCGTCAAACTCCGCTTACGGACGGGATTCCGACGGTGCGCGACCTATCGGCGGCGGCGGTACTACAGTTCCCCTTCACTTTGACGTTCGGCGCTGTCCCTTCGAATTTTATTTCTTCTTCGCGTTTCAATTTAATGCTTCTTCTTTGCGCCTTTTATTTTTCTTTCCTCTTTTATTCATCATTTGCCTTATTATTGTTCTTTCATTAATTATTAATAAATTAGGTATGAGGTTCTTACAGGAAATACTTCTGTGAGATAGTTATCTCACAGAAGTGTTTCTAAAGAAAACGTCTTTACAAAATAAAATTTAATGAAGATGTTTTCTATGAACTTTATATATATCACTCAGCAAAAAAAATTGAGGAAACAGTAAATTTTGTCGTTTTTCTTCTTGATTTTCAAATGGCTGTAATTTTCCGAAAAATCATTGGATCGGAATAAAAAAAAATGGTTCCAAAGCTCGAAGTCTCCACCTCTGAAATCTTGAGATGAAATTTTTTTTGACTATTCGTTATAACGAGATACGAAGGTTAAGAGCGGATTTTTTTCCATTATTTTTCATTTTTCCAAATTGGTCTACGGACTTCAAATAATTTTTCTCGACTCAACCCTTATCAAGATCGCGCAGTGTGGCCTTCCAGTTTCAATTTTTTTTATTTCTTATGATCATTTTTTGCTGAGAAAGTGTCAATTGAATCGAAAAATACCCTTTTGCCTTTAAACGCCGATATCTCAGGAACTACTGATCGCACATCGAGCGGATGATGGGATTCGTAAACTTAAATAAATTTACTATGAGGTTCTTGCACTATTTCATTGAAAAAAATTTTCTTCCATTTTCTAAATTGGTTCGACAAAGTATCGAGAAATGAAGTTTTTTTTCTTTTTTTAAAATTGCCGTGAATTCCGTGAATTTGGGAAAAACTGCAAATGCTTTATCATTTTTCTTTAGTTTACTGTGTGAAACAAAGTTTCAGCAAAAATTAAAGGAACACTTTTCTGTTCCTTAGACCCCAATTAATGATGATTAAGGCCGAAAATGTTCTTTCTCCCTCATTTCTTCGTGATTTTTTCTGCGAAATTCGTTTAATTTCATCGAGAAAGAAACAATGAAAAAAAATTAATAAAAAAATCAAATTTCTTTTTCAAATCAATAGAAAATTCTAATTTTTTTTAAATCCGTAAAAAATTAGATTTTTTTTTCTTTAAAAATCAATAGAAGAATCTTTTTTAAGAACCAACAGAAAAATCGAAAAAAAAAAATTTTTAATTGGATAAAAAACTGCCAAAATCGTATTTGACTTGGAGAGATAGTGACTCAGCAAGTTTTTTCAAACAATAAAATTTTCTTAATTGATTTTTGAAAACAATTTTATAGATTATTTTTTCCTTTTTTCACGATGAAATTCAACAGATTTGAGCACAGCAAAAAAAATTAAGGGAACAGTAAATTTTGTCAGTTTAAGGCCGAAAATGTTTTTTCTCCGTCATTTCTTCGTGATTTTTTGTGCAAAATCTGTTGAATTTCCTCGAAAAAAAGGAAAAAATAATCAATAATTTTTTTTTCAAAAATCGACAAAAAAAATGTTATTGTTAAAAAAAAGTTGCTGAGTGAATATCTTTCCAAGTCAAATACCAATTTGGCAGTTTTTTTTATCCATTTTAAAGAATTTTTCTTCCGATTTTTCTACTGGTTTTGAAAAAAGATTCGTTTATTGATTTTGGAAGAAAAAAAATTCTAATTTTTTACGGATTTAAAAAAAAACGAATTTTCTATTATTTGAAAAAAAAAAAAAATTTATTGATTTTTTTCATTGTTCCTTTCTCGATGAAATTAAACGAATTTCGCACAAAAAATCACGAAGAAATAAGGAAGAAAAAACATCTTCGGCCTTAATCATCATTAATTGGGGCTTAAGGAACAAAAAAGTGGTCCTTTAATTTGAGCTGAAACTTTGTTCATTCGAGAAAAAAAACGGTCCAGTCGATTGGCTTGAAAATTTAGGGGGTGTTTCAGCACACAGTAAACTACAGAAAAATGTTAAAACATCGGCAGCTTCCCTTGAATTCGCAAGATCCACGGCAATTTTCAAAAAAGAAAAAAAACTTCATTTTTCGATACTTTTTCGAACCAATTTTGAAAATTGAAGAAAATTCATTTCAATGAAATAGGGCGAGAACCTCATAGTAAATTTATTCAAGTTTATGCATCCCATCATCCGCTCGATGTGCGATCAGTAGTTCCTGAGATATCGGCGTTTAAAGGCAAAGGGTATTTTTTGATTCGATTGACGCTTTCTCAGCAAAAAATGATCATAAGAAATAAAAAAAATTGAAACTGAAAGGCCACACTGCGCGATCATCATAGGGATAATCATCATGCGCGATAAGGGCTGAGTCGAGAAAAATTATTTGAAGTCCGTAGACCAATTTGGAAAAATGAAAAATAATGGAAAAAAATCCGCTTTTAACCTCCTAATCTCGTTATAACGAATAGTCAAAAAAAATTTCATCTCAAGATTTCAGAGGTGGAGACTTCAAGCTTTGGAACCATTTTTTGTTATTCCGATCCAATGATTTTTCGGAAAATTACAGCCATTTGAAAATCACGAAGAAAAACGACAAAATTGACTGTTTCCTCAATTTTTTTACTGAGTGATATATATAAATTTCATAGAAAACTTCTTCATAAAATTTTATTTTGTAAAGACGTTTTCTTTAGAAGCACTTCTGTGAGATAACTATCTCGCAGAAGTGTTTCCTGTAAGAACCTCATACCTAATTTATTAATAATTAATGGAAGAAAAATAATAAGGCAAATGATGAATAAAAGAGGAAAGAAAAATAAAAGGCGCAAAGAAGAAGCATTAAATTGAAACGCGAAGAAGAAATAAAATTCGAAGGGACAGCGCCGAACGTCAAAGTGAAGGGGAACTGTAGTACCGCCGCCGCCGATAGGTCGCGCACCGTCGGAATCCCGTCCGTAAGCGGAGTTTGACGAAAAGTGCATATAAGCGAGATCGCGGCGCAGTTCGACACACTTATCTGAGAAACAGATTTCCTTGCTGTCGAAACCGGACAATGGCTCCCACGGCTAAAGTCTGCATTTTTATTAACACTGTTTGGAGTTCCCCATCCAGCTATTTTTCAAAGGATAACTATTCAAATGAATAGAATAAATAAAGCATTCAACTGAGAGATAAAATCTTTGTAAAAAGTCATTTTATAAGAAATATCTCTATAAAATTCTATTTTATAAAGACATTTTCTATAAAGAATTAACTTATAGAATAGGATTCATACAAAAAATATTAATGGTATTTTATATCTTTTGCTTCCCTCTATAAAATTTTTTTTATAAGAATCGCCTTTATAAAACAAAATTTTATAAAGGATGAAAACTACGATGAAAACTCCACAAGAAAATCTTTATAAGAAAAGTTCCAATTTCTTATAAAACACGTTTTATAAAGAATTCTTTATAAAGACTTTACAAAGTCTTTTCATACGTGTTGCTACTAATTCAGTAGCAAAAAAGCTGATTTGTCAGGGTAAAGATTTTTTTTAATATCTTGCAAACTAAGTGAGATAGCGTATTCGATGAAGAGCTGCAAAGAAGGATCCGGTAAAAATTACACTATTTCCCTTAGCTTCCATGATATTCTCAGAAAATGAATAAGTAGAGAAATGGACTTATTATTCTACCCCTTCTCGCTACAGAAATAAAGAATTCTCTTTATAGGGGAAAATTTCTACGAATTTGAAAGATTCAAAACAGCACACGTTGGTAGTGCAAAACTATTTTTCGAGTACTACAGCCATTGTGACCCAGGCTGTCAGGCAAGCTGGGTTAAGCCGGAACACTCAAGAATAACGAACTGTCCTCAGAACTACCAATGTTTCGAGGAGACTCGTTGCCATGGAAATATGGTGGACTGTGAGGTGCTTAAAGGCCCTGTAACCGTGTGTTCACTTGTGAGTGTTTCGAAATTAATTCTCCCTCAATTATGCCTTTTCGAGGCATATTAGGAAAGACCGGGGCATATGACATTCCGCTCCGGTCTACCCTATCATCGGAATAATAAGATAATTCTTTCCTCCAGAAAAAATTCAAAGCGACGAATGATTTATCATGTGTCTGTCGTAGAATAAACATCACAATATTACCTTTGTACTAATAGGGACCAACAGGACATCGCTATCAATATTACACTACTGGAGATGGGATACAAGGAAATAAAACCGGTGTATGTCAGGGTGACGAAATTAACATGAGGGAACAGAATGACTGTCAAATTTGCTCGTGTACATGTGTGGAGAACGATTATAAATCGCAGACCTTACGCACATTCAGTACTCGGGAACAAGTATCAGACGTTGCTAATAACAAGTAAGAGTCACTATCAATGAATTTGAAAGTTCGTTTGCTTATTTAATCCTAAACTAGACTGGTCACCTCACGAACAATGTGCCACTTGGAGATGCGAATTTACGTTAATTTTCAAAACGCGTCAAGTAAGTGGTAAACTGGTTATTTCTGACCTGACCGTACATTTAAGTTGCAATATGATCGTCATATTCGCGAAGTGTCAGGAACGAAATTAGGTGATCACAAATCTTTCTATATATCATTAGAGGTTATGTGCGATATTTGGACCAAATAAAATAAGCTGTTAATGTCAATCTTTACATGTACCCTAGCGGACCTGATTCACCGTGATTCACGGTGAGGACTCACTGAACTTTCGCGGTGAGGTCACGGTGATGCACGGTGATTAACAGTGAATCACGGTGATTCGCCGTCACAGAGGAAATATCCTGGCGGACCTGATTCACGGTGATTAACGGTGAATGCACCATGGATCCGCATTTTACCGCGATTCACCATAAATCACCGTGAATCAGGTCCGCCAGGGTATTTTCTAAGTTCGCGATGTTTCGCTCCTAATCAGGAGCTTCTTCAGGCTCTAGAATGAACAATCAAGAGAATTTATTCAAATAACATAAGTTAAGCATCTTCTTGTTTTCACATAACTGATTGACAGATATTTATTATTATGGCTAATTACCTTTCGATAAATGTGAGTTGTCATAATATTAAAATTAATACTGAGAAACACGGAGAAAATTCCATTTTCTCTTTCTCACTATTCATCTTCAATTAACTGTAAAACTCAATTAATTCACAACATTCGAAGAGAATAACTCAACTTGGGAAAAAATGTTCAGATCAAATTAGATCTCAGTTCCTCAGATCTGATCAGATTCAATTGGATCTGTATGAAGTCTGAGATGAAAAATTTTTAATTTTTAGAGAAAATGAAAAATCAATAAAAATGTGAATACTTTACTAAACAAATGAATCGGAATTGAAATTTTTTGAGAAAAAAAATGGCTTCAGTGTGATCGAAATCGGAACCATAGGATTACCAGTCTGCTACTCTAGCCAATCAACTATTACACGATTCCTTGATACCAATTGACATTTAAATCGTTATAAATGAAGAAAATTAGAGATATTAGAGGAAATAACCTTGGAGATAAGAATATAGAATACAGAATCATCCATGAAAATGAATATAAAATTCTATGACAATGAAATGAGCACAGATCTGACACATTGTGAATTTTTTTGAACAGACCAATTTTCATTTGAAGAACGTTATGAAAAAAGCCGTATTCATAGCTCTATGACTGTCCTACAGGTGCATTTTGTTCATTTTTTCAAAAATAATTTATCTGTTAGAGAAATTTTAAGAAACTAGGAATTGTTAAATGTCTGTTTTTTCCAGTTTCATTAAATTCTACCTTATAAAGTTTTCATCCATCGCCTGATGCATCATAATGTGAATTGGACTGGATTTGATCATATCTGACTAGATCTAACGAGATCTAAAATTAGATATGGTTAAATTTAACCACATCTCATGAACCGATATAAATGGACTTGATTAGATCTAGTTAGATTCATACAAATCTGGTTAGATCTAGTTAGGCCTACTTGAATCTGATTAGATCTAAACAGATCTAGTCAGGCATAGATCTGATTAGATCTAGTTATGACTGATTAGATCTAGTCAGATCTGATTAGATCTAGTTAGATCTGATTAGATCTAGTCAGATCTAATCAGATCTGTTCATATCAAATTTTTCAATTTCACCAGATCTAAACATTTTTTCCCGAGAATAAGTAAGTACATAAAAATAAATGAATTCGTTGACTAGTTATGACTGAGTCTGAAAACGTGTGAACACTAGAATAATAGGGATGCTGCGTGACACCTGATGGTTTTCACTGTTTGTGTGTGTATTCGTTTTCAGCGCGCTTTTCATTCTCGGTGATGCTAGTTGCGCCGCATTAAAGTCACGGGTAAAGTCACTCAAATATAATATGCCAAAAAATATGATTAAAAATTTAATTTAAATTACTGCATGATGGGCAGAGAAGGGGGTATATATATAGTGAGTGAGCGACTTATCAAGGTAATTCGAATGGAGATTGGCATAGCACTGGATAGCTTAATCGATAGAGTGCCTGACGCGACATCAGAAGATCCACGGTTCGAATCCCGGTGCAGGACTATCCAATATTTTTTCTGGAATTGTTTTGAGATGTTATGGCGTAAATAGCCTTATCCTTTCATTCTTGGTGTTCTCAAACACAATGAGTCTCCACCACTCCTTTTCACCTCTGTTGTCCAATGAGTTAAATGCAATCAGTCCATTTGTTGCTGATGTTTTTTCTGTTTCCTTTTCTGCTGATCATCTTGCATTTTCCTCAAGACCTCTGCATAAACAGAGCTCAGGCCATTAGTTTCAGTTTTATAATTCACGGTATCACTGGTTTCGATAAATATCATTTCACTGACATTTCTCTGCGAGGTAAGCGCTAAGACTGAGACCACCACAAGATCAAACCTTGTATACAGCCTTCGTGTGAATGTGGGAGAGTAAACATTGGGCAGACGAAACAGAAGCTGGGTAGTAGACTAAAGTAACACCAGTATGACTGCAAGAACATCAACATACTGAAAAAAATAAAACAGACCTGGCGAATCACCATTTTGACAATGGGCATCAATTTAAATTTGATGAGACAACAGTGCTTGCCTATGAGAGAAAGTGGTTGGAAGAGAAATATGAGTGAAATGATATTCATCAAGACTAGTGATACCTTGAATCATAGAACTGAAACTATTAGCCTGAACTTTGTTTATGCAGAGATCTTGAGAAAAGTGCAAGATAATCAGAAAAAAGAAAAACAGAAAAAACATCAGCAATGAATGGACTGATTAAATTTGATTGATTGGACAACAGAGGTGAAAAGAGATAGTGAAGAGCCATTTTGTTTGGAAACACCCAGAATGACAAGCGCACCGAAAACGAGTACACACACATACACACAGTGAAAAACATTAGCTATTACGGAGCATCATTGTCATTCTAGTCTTCACACGTTTGCAGATTTAGTCACAATTAGTCAACGAATTGATTTATTTTCATGTACTTTTTATTTTATCTTTAAATATTGTGAATTAGTTGAATATTACAGTTAATTGAAAATGAATATTGAAAAAGAGAAAATAAAATATCCATCGTGTTTCTCAATTTGAATCTGAATATTATGACAACTTACATTTATCTGAAGGAAAAATTACCTGATGATGGACACATGCTATAACATCTTCATGATTTTTCCAGATTTGTTCGTAAAGTCTTTCGTTTGAACAAAAATCCTCGTCCATTCTTTCAAGAATCGACTCTCAGAGATTCACTCTTCTCAAAAATTCAGTTTAACGTGGAGAATTCATGTTAGGGATATTTTAACCCTGTGGGTGACGTTCGTTTTTTCCATTCTACGACTGCCCGCTCATGAAATGGAGTGGTTGTGTTCCACTTGGGACCAGCTACTGGTCGTAGCTGGTACTTTTACGTTTAGGAACCAGAAGTTGGTAATACTCCCTACCTACAATAATAGGAAATACTACCAGCCTCCAGTTCTTAAACGTAAAAGTACCTGCTACTGACCAATAACTGGTCCCGAGTGGAACACACCCTGGGGCTCGTGTGAGCTCATAGCGTACCGCATTCATATTGGCTATCCCCACTCTGGCGTTCGTCGTGCCCATTTGGGCTACTTTCACCTCAGAGGGCTAATAGTCGTATTCTTTGCACTGATCATTTTGAGTAGTGATCAGAACGCATGACTCCAGTTGTCTGGCGCAGTGGATTGGACTGTAGATTCACATGCGGTAGACCCGGGTCCGAGCCCGACTGGATAGAGTTGTGTAGCTCATAACAACAGAAAAAAGTCTCTGAGCACAGTTTGTCGCATAAAAATTAGTAACATTGGCTGTATAAGGGTGAAGTCACAATGGATGCAGACGTAATCCAACATAAATTGCGTGAGCAGCGCGCTTCACGCATCAGACTAAACGTACGCAATTGATGTCCTTTTTCCAGGTGATTTGACTATTTTAAACTGTCAATGATAATTGTAAATCATTAAGAGGATTTTTTCTTCTAAAAACAAAAAATGTATGAACCTGTAGAAACTAAATTTGAAGACATACATCTATAAGGTAATATCAACAATTCATTTGGCTCCATTTCTGTTCACGTAAGCAAGGATAATGTGACAGATATCACTTTTGATGATGTGCAGATCTTCGAATCTTAATCAGTTTTTCGTGCTAGCTTTGGAACTTCTGTTTATGACTTGAAATTCATGACGGACAGTTCAAAATAGCCAAATAACCTCATAATAGGACGCACCACTTGCATACATTCACTAAGGTGCACTGCGCACGCAATTTATATTGCATTACGTTTGCGTCCATTGTGGCTTCACCCTAACATAAATTTGTTGAAGGCCAGCTGCGCAAGCAGCACAAATAACAAACAAACAAACATCAGAATGCATGCGCACAATGCGTTAGTTACGTAAATTTAAATTAGAAAAAATAACCTGAAAACACGCAATGCGTCATTAATTGCGGAGTAATATCAAAATCGTGTGAAATTTTCGATTGTTTTTAGGCAAAAAAAAGTGATGAACGAGTTCAGTCGAATTAGACATTTTTTAAAAATGTTTTCACTGACACTTGAGGTTTCGTTCTTGAATTCAAATTCTAGTACCTGCCGTGTTGTGCGCATGTGTTCTGCTGACTGCTCAAAATGATGAGTGCATGAAACACGACTAATGATAACCTATAGTTATATATACCTGAGGAAAGCTTTAGTCGTGTTTGCTGGTTCTCAAACTCAGTGACTGATCTGAAGTAAGTCACTCGCAAGGGCGCACAAAATTGTTTTGGAGTTCTGGAGAACTCTCTGTGTCTGCGCCAGGTTTCTTCAAAATTCTAAAACAATTCTGTGTGCCTTCGTGAGTGACTCACTTTAAATCAGTCACTCAGTTTGAGAACCAACGAGCACGACTTTGGACACAGGGAACGTCGAGAGCTAGGTTCCCTGACCACGGTTTCCCGCGTCAAAGCTTTCCTTCGTACGACTATAGTTATGCGAATTCGATCAGCCTCAGATTTTCCGGAAAATCATTCAACAATTCCTGAAGTTTTTAACGATTGGAGTGGATTTCTCTTCAAATCATTTTAATGAATAATTTGACTGTGGTGAAATTCAGCAATTATTATTTCTATTTGCATCATTCATCAGAGCGTTTTTCTGTTAATAAAAAAAAAATATTTCAGAGCTGTTATTGGTGTGAAATTCGTTGAGATGGAGAATATGATGCACATCCAAATAATGCAGGGGGAAGTATTGCCTGAGGGTAGAGTTTCGGCGTTGACTATTGAGTGGAAGCCCCTAGAAAATATCAAGTTTGATGCAGAAAGAACCAGCTCCGAACGTCAATATGTCTATTCTATAGATTCTGATGATGGAACGAAATATGACATGAAAGAAGGGACTGATTACGTATCATTTTCAATTAAAAAGCATGTAATAAACATGGATGATCTGCTAGTCCCACCACGCTATGTACTGACAGGTATTGAAAACAGAATAGTGGAGATGGAGTCGAAATGAACTGGAAAATCAGATCGAAACGTTTTTTTCCGGGTAGCAAAGGCATAAAAAAAAAGGATAATTCTTTATTTTCTTCGATTAATGCTCCATTTCATAAAAAAAATATTTCAGAAGCTATGCGAGATATTGCAATTAAATTTAGTTTAGAATTGCTGTATGGAGGAACAGCGGAGTGGAATAAGACTGAGTGCGTGAGATTTCAAGGCAATTTGGTATAGCACTGAATAACTCAATCTGTAGAACGCTCGATGCGACTTCGAAAGATCCAGGGCTCGACTCCCGGTGCAGGACTATCCAATTCTTCCTCAAAAAAATCTCGAATATGGGGTGGGGTGTTAAGAGACACATTTACCCAAAAATTCTATAATTTCATTTGATTTCCAAGATAGTTTCAAAAAAGCACTTACTCAGAACAATCGTCTTTTCCTGTTTTGTTCCTTCGCTACTCAATAAGGCAATGCTCTAAGATATCCTAATTGTTGAGTAACTTTTCTGAATTTTTCCGTAAAGCCTTCACTCCAAAAAAAAATTCCAGTTTGTGTTGCTCCGATCTCTACTAATGTCTGTTCTTAACAATATTCCTTGAAATGTCGCAGAATTTATGAGAGATGATTTGATTTGCATGGTGATCTTTTTTTCCATATTCAATCTACTTTCCATAGGTGTGAAATTTGCTACTAATGGAGACAATAAGGATAATCAGCCAATACAGTTGAGTATTCAAGCATCACCATATGACTTTGATAGCGGAAAAATAGAAATAACAGATGATAATCCATCAATTTGGCTGACTTCAGCTGATATGGTTGGTCGAATTCCAGAATATGATAAAGAAAGGTATGCATATCATTGATTATAATCAAGATGATCCAAGAATTGTCCAACTTTGAATCTTTCATAATTCTCTCTCGTTAATTTTTTCCGCCCCTTTTACTAACATGAAAATAAGTTGAATGATTTCTCATAATTTCTTTGCTGCTAGCCTGGTTAGTCCTGAGATATTTTTGGAATGATTTATAATTCAGTAGCGAGGAGGTAAAGCAGAATTAGTCTATTTTTCGTGCTGCACATTTTTAGAGCACATTTTAGAAATGAAGCGGGATAGTGCACTTTCCACTGATTCCTTTCTTATAGCTCTAGAAATTCTCTAAGAAAAAAAAAAATTAACAAAAATTTCACTATTTCACTTAGCTCCCGAAATATCTCCCAAGAATGAGGAGCCAGACGAATCGGCTTATTCTATTTTCAGTATTATTTGAACCATTAGAAAATTTTAACGTTTGAATTTTTTGAACAGATCACAAATAATTATTGATGGCACTCAGAATCCGTTATTTGAGAGTGGAAAAGCCCTTCCGAGATCCTCACCAAATAGTTATATAGAGGTTTCAACCACAAGTAGAGAAAAAGATGGTGGACAAACAACTATACCATTGTTGGATGCTCAAGAAGTAGTTGGTAAACCAGCATTTGCTGCTGGTGGAATCGGCCTTTATTACAAATCAATTTCGGAAGAAATCGCTGGATTCGTTGGATTCCGTTTATTTGCACTCGATTCGATGAAGAATATGCATATAGCTGTGCTTGATCAGTTAGATCAATATAGGGAAGGTGTCACTGAATTCCAAGGATGCAACGATGCACTTGGTAGCTAAATAACGATTGACATATCTATTAATTTTCATTAATTCATGTAAATATACATAAGTGATGAAATAAAATGAGTGCACTTCCAGAGTTATTTTTCTCATCCTCGAATTATTTCATTTTCATTGTAACGATATGCTGGGCTGACCTTCAGCAATCGTTTATTGGTACTTTTATATCTCTATTTCTCGTAACTGAAAATCCCCAATAACTGCACTGAGAAACTGATTCGTTTGGCTGAAACGAGCTTCATTGACCGAATGGTAGTTAGAATGATAACCAAACTAATATTCGTTAATATTTAACAAATGGTTTGCTTAGAGGCCTTCGATTGAGGCAAGTGGACTCAATAAGTCAAATTAATGAGAATGTACCGTTCTTGACGGAAGAAATCTATTTCCATGATAATAATTAAAATAAATTACTTCAACGAGGGAAAACGCATCCAAGCAAAAATAACGATTGTATTTGCCTATCGTAGTGCCTCAACTGCGTATTCGTTAATATTTAACGATTACGCTATTGAGTGAATCGGCTCAGTAATTGAGCGCATCTAATATTCGTTCAGTGCAATTGAATTCATGGGTTAACCGTTGACGACTCCTCCTCTCGATGTATCATGACTTTCACTTGAGTGCCAGTGACTTTGTTTGATAATTTCAGATCAATTTTGAGGGAAAACTACAAATCTTCAACTTCTAACTTAACTGAACCTAACTAAAATCCCTCGAAATCATTATTACTAACCCATTTTTTAGAGTGAGATTCCTAGATCATCCCAAGAAGGATAGCGACGATACTCTTCGTTTGTATGTTTGAAATAAATCGAACGACAGTGAACTTCTGATTATGGAGGAACATCATTTTTTGGTATAGAATTGAAACCGATTTGCATGGAAAGAATATTATAATTTTTTTTACAAATTTGTGACGGTTTTTACCGTCACAGAATCAATAAAATTAAAATATTGGAAAAATTTCGCGAAAATCACGGTTTTGGTCGCGATTCGCGGTACCCGGTGAGGATAGGGCTCATTTAGAGTCAGAACAGCACATGTCCAGAGTGAGGTCAACCAATTTTTGTGACCTCACTAATTATTTTTGTTTATTTTTGTTCAATTTAACTCCAAAATTTGGAGGAAAGTACGAGAGTTAAGACTGGGAAGGATTTTCCCCAGTCCCACGAATAAATTACAAGAATCAAGGATGATCCGGAGAAGCTTGGACAAGAACAGCCTCCAAGGGATTGGTCCCTTGCATCAGCCAACTAGGAAGAATGTTGGCCAACAGTGAAGGAAGTTGGAGATCTCCAGGAACAGTGAAAAGTGTGAAAATAAAGAATAAAGTTATGTGTGTGGAAAGAAAAGACTAAAGTTTTCCGTTTATAATTGTCGGGAAAATATTGTCCGAGTTATTATGATTATTTTTGTACATTATTTGGAATTAGTTAGTTTAAGAAAAATTTAAGTAAAGCCAGTGACGTTAGGGTAAAGTAGTGGGGGACTCGCGGGACAATTGGTTGGGTTGGGCCTTGGCTCTACCGAAATTGAGCGGAAACAGCCGAGGGAACCCAATGCCAAGTCGTGGGAGAGAAGACTCGTTCTTCTTCTCCCGGGACACCGTGGCGATCACATCGTGTAGAGAAACGTAATGAAAATTGTACAGAATTACGTAAAGAAAATTGAAGTAAAGGAAAATAAAGAGAGGTCGACGCGGAGGAAAGACAGCACAAATAACGTAAGGTACGCGAGTCCCCGTACAATTAATATCTTCAGTTTAAAGTAAAGAATTTTGAGTAAAAGATTAGAAGTAAAGAATTTTGAGTAAAGAATTGAAAGTAAAGAAAACGTCGATTTAGCGTCTGTTCCGGGTGAGTCCACCCGGCTAATATTAAAATTATTGTCATTCATTCCGAGTTAAATTTGGAGTTAATAAGTAGTGTGAAATAATTATAGAATTAATGACGAAAAGTTTCTTTAAATATTTCATGTTTTTTTTTCAATTTACGTGTATATAATTAATTTTTCTGAATATATCGAATTTATATGATTTGAGTTAAAATTTGTCATGAGTTTTGTGTAAAGTTTTTGTCGTCACGAATACCCAAATAGAGGGTATCGTCCCCTCTCCCCCTCGGGATAAATTGAGAGTTTCATATAAAAAAGCGGGTAAAATTAGAGTCTTTTTGGGGTTTTGTATTATCGTTGATTTAGAATAAAACTTGGGGATTTGTCGTTTTCCCCCCAAGCTCTTAAAGTTTCGAAAAACGACTGGCGCCCAGTTCAAGTAAAGGGAAAATAATCGGGAGTAATTTGGGGAAAAATTCGGAGCATAAATTCGGGTCAGTTTTGAGGAATTTCAGTGCATTTAACGCGTTGGCTCAAGGTCAGTCGGGCCAACCGTTACAAATTTCACATAGTAATTTTTGCTGAAAAACATTGTACCGGTGGACCATACCGGTCATATATTAATATTTGCAATACAACATAGTAAATTTAATGAAAGCCATTAAAGCGAGAAGAAATATTCTTATGCTCACATAGTAAAATTTGTTCAGTGAGTCCTTAGAAAAAATATTTGGTGTATCTCAATTTTTATTTTTTTCGAACTTGAAAATTTGTACGTACCCAGCAGTTTTTAGTAGTTTCAATCTTATTCACAACCAAATCATATTATTTATTTTTATTCCTTTCTATTACAATTATTCAATTGGTTAGAACAATTTTTACTCTCAGTTTGATAAAAAATTCTTCCCCTCCCCCCTACTTCCCCCCATCGGTTTAGGATGGCGGCAGGAGAGGGAGGAGAGGAGAAGGGGTGTAATGAATAGCGAATTGAGAATAAATAAATCAATGAGTCACAGTTTTTCTGGATGAAATAATGATTTATTCATTTTTGTTCATATTTAGAATAACAGATTTCATCACACAGATATCTTCGGAATATTAAAAAAACCATCACTTGAACGTAACTTATATGTTATATCAGTTATACGCCATGTGATTTTAGATAATTCCGAAACTACCCAATCAAAAGAATCCTCCATAAATATCTTGAATGCATCGTATTTTGCATCATAGTAAACGAAAATCACTTTGGACATCAGTAACTGCCATCAAAGTGAATCCTTCTGGCGTACAGTCAATCGCTTCAGGCGAAAATCTCCAGGCAAATTAAATCCAATTGATCTCACACTATGGTCTTATTTTTTGGCAAAACAATACAAGGAGCGCTCGCCCGTCTACTACTCTATTTCTATCAAGTGTATAATACTCCTAGACTGTCCAATAACTCAAGAAGAAATCATACACAATTTGAATAAATGTAAAAATTCAAAAGCCCCAGGCCCTGACGCAATCCCTAACGAGTTTTTCAGAAATCTACCGAGTAGCTGGCTCTTATATTTAGAAGTCTCCTTCAATAAAATTTATAAGCAGCGAAAAGTTGGAGAAAACTGGACTCTGCTTTACGGGAAACACTCAAGACCCTAATAATTATCGGTGCATCTCTCTGGTTAACTATATAGCCAAAATCTTCACCCAACTACTTTGTAGTCGGCTGACTAAATGGGCAGAGGAAAATCATACACTACCGGAATTTCAATCAGGATTTCGCAAAATAAGAGGATGCATCGACAACATTTTAAGTCTTACATCACTGGCTCACATACATCTGAGCAGACCCGGGGAAAGAATTTATACATTTTTCATCGACTTTGTAAAAGCTTTTGATTTCGTGAATCATGATTTACTCTGGAGCAAAATGGCCCCCCTGGGAGTGAGCTCCAAACTCATCGAAACCTGTATAAGTCTCTAGAGTCCTGCCAAAATCTCCGTACGCACATCCTAGGGGCTCTCTGATCCTGTGGACGTTACAATGGGCGTTCTTCAGGGGGAAATTCTAAGCCCTTTAGTCTTTTCATTAGTTATCAGCGATTTCAATGACTTTCTTGTGACGAAAAATATTCAGGGTGTTTCTATTGATCATCAGAATGCTGTTTCCTGGATTGCATATGCGGACAACCTGGCCTTGTTTGCCGATATTCCTCAGACAATGAAGAATGCTATAAAAGCTGCTACCAAATATTTTTCAAACAACAAGTTCTGCATAAATGAAAACAAATCGAAAATCCTAATTTCATAAAGGTTGCCTCCCAAAGAACTTGAAACTGCTTTATGACAATGAACGAATTGAAATTGTTCCCGAGTTCTGCTTTCTGGGTTGTTCCTTTAACTCCAATGGATCCTTTGAACCACAGTTTGAAAAATCCAAAGCCTCTTCTTATAACGCAATCAACTCGATACTCAAAATCCTCTACTCCTCTAAATCGCACTCTTGGGACACAGTAAACCAACTATTCAATTCTCTAGTCAAAAGTGTACTTTTCTATGGAATTGAATGCTGGGGGCCAAAATACCTCAATCATATCGACTTCCTACAAACCTCCGTCTACAAAAAACTACTAGGTCTCCCCCTCAAACTCCAAACTACTCCACTCGCTTGGAAGTCAGTGCAGTCCTCCTCTCTTCTAGCATAGTGGGGAGTTCTTTAAAGTGGATTGTAAAAGTATCGAACATGGAAAACTCCCATTTACCAAAAATATGCCCCAAACGCCTAATAGCCCCACCCAACAATCCATCTATGCCTCCAAAACATGATTGGTGCTCTCAATTGAATGAGACTATTCTTGAGTGCTATAACCCCGGAGTTGAAGGATTTTTTGAGTCTGCACAAAAGGAGTGAATTATAAAGAGCATAATATCTAAGCATAATGAGGCGATCAAATCGATGGACCTTTTGAGAATGGCAAACTCTTCTCTCCCCCTTTCACCTAGTCTTACCCTCTCTACTACCAAATTCATTCCGATTGTGTAAAAGTTGCGATTTATAAGTGTCCTGGATTACACATCTACCGAAAAGAAATAATATTTGATATGCCTACCACAAATTGAGTTTACCGAATTGGTCTTTCATTTTTACAGCTCTACCGGTTTAATCAAACCAGTAATGAACCAGTTTAATAAAAGACCAATTCGGTAAATTCATTGTGTGGTAGGCATGTCAAATATTGTTTCTTTTCGGTAGATGTGTAATCCAGGACACTAGCGAATCGCAACTTTTACCCGGTGGAAATGAATTTCGTAGGCTTGTAATATGAGTAGGGATGTTTTAAGTCCGATTGTCCCGTTGCCTATAAATTACTATTTCAAATAAGTTACAAAAAGAAAAATAATGATTTTTAATGGCATTATTAGTGATTTGATGAATTGTACAATTGCAGCACTTTTCTCATATCCGTTAATTCAAGATGATCGAAAAACGACTATACGATTCTTGAATGCTGAAGAACTAGTTGGTAGGCGACCATTTGCTGTTGGTAGAATCGGCCCCTATTACAAATCAATTCCAGAAGAAATTGCTGATTTCGTTGCATTTTACCTATTTCGATTGAATCAATGAACGATATTCGAGTAGCTGCGCTTGATAAGTTATATCAATTTACGGAAGGGGTTACTAACTTCAAAGAATGTAACAATGAAATTGAAAACTACATAATAATTCAAATGTTTATCAATTGGCATGACTTTAGATGAATTTAGTTAAGGGATGAAATGAATTGAGTCCATTTTCTAATTTATTTTTGTTATCCTTGGAATTTTCTTAAACATCTTTGATCTTGAACTATTATCAGTGAATGAATCTTGAGACTGACTGGGTTATCTTTGGAGAACTATGAGTGGAGATTACTTTGTTATTGAAAAAAAATGATGGGTGTTAGTTCTCATTGAGTATGGATTGAAACACTCTCGTTTGCCTTCAAAAATAAACATTTATTTTCAAAATGAATGCCTTACGAGCTGATTTCTTTTCTTCGAATTTTTTTTGTGTTTTTAAACCTAAGAATTCTAATCTCAACATTAAATGTATTTTTAGATTTACAAGAAATTTTCATTTTCATTCGTTTTTCCGCAATTTCCTGATTTTCCTTCCTGTTTCAATTCAACGTCATTTATTCATACAACAATCAAATTCACATCAAATCTGTTTGGTTCAACGTTTTTTTTTACTTCCAGAATTTTATGACTTCAATCAACATGATTTCTTCTTCACGATAATTACGCTGCTCAATGTTACAATTATTTATACACAATTGAAAAAAATGGACAAAAAAAAGTTCAGACTCCTCGGCAAAAATCACTTTACACGAAATTGAAAATTATTGAATTGTTTTTGCATTCGTGTTCTCATTCCATCAATAATTCGCACTGTTCCAGAACTCGTAGGACTGATAAACATCTCAATGGAAATAGTACCGCTAAATGTTCATATCACATTATTGAATTCATTGCTCCAACCACCTTCGCTTGTTAATTGTGATTGTTCACACTACTTCTTTTTCTCAATTAAATTAGATTTGAGCGGCCTCTTTCGCTGATTGTACAAGCTCACCGAATGAATTCTCCAAACATTGTCTCAATTCTGCGTAACTCACCACTAGTACACTCTGTTCGTCCCTTGACATCAGACATATCTGTAAAGAGATACGTATTCAGAAAATTTCAAATAATACAAAAAAAAATCCCTTCATGAATTTCCATGAATCGGGGCTTTCTGTGATTCTTCTAAAAAGAAACACTGTATTCGATTCCCTGGACTCCAATTGAAGAAACGATTTTCATAGAGTTCATTTAATAGGGGTCGAAAAGCTTTTGATGAATATCTTTTGAAACCAAACGAGTTGACTTCTAGAAAAGACTTTTGATTTAACTGTTGAATATAATGTTGGCAATTATCTTTGATGCGTTGATTTTTCAGGCTGTTCATTTTTGAATAATCTCTCAGAAATTAAACGAGATAGCGTAATTTCCGCTAAGGCCTTCTTTTGTAGAGAATTTCAAGAGCTCCAAAAATTATATTTACAAAAATTTCGCTATCTCCCCTAATTTTCGGTCCATTCGCAAAAATGAGCAACGTGTTCCTCTTGAGAAATTGATTTATCCTGTTTTACCCCTTCACTACTGAATTTGATTAGATTACTGACCTTATCTGGTGAACCACAGTCGAGTCTATTAAGACAAGATACAACATGTGCCATGTCGAGCCATGGTTTGTCATCAGCAGTAACTTGATGAAAAACATAATCCCTAAATAATTTGAGCATGTACCGATCACCGGTTTCAGCCCACGTAACATCCAAATTGTGCTCTGGCCTTTCATTTACTGTTGCTAGTTTAACAAGTAATCTGAATAGTCTACCATTTTCAAGTTCTTTTGATAATTCATTCTCAAGTACATCAGATCTTGATTGTACAGCATCAAGTTGTGTATAAAAACGTGCACCAATCATTGGCATTAGGTCTGTCACACTTTTTCTTGCTTGATCTGAAAGCAAGTATCTACAAAAGAAGAAAATAAAATTCTAATTTATTAATTTCGGTAATAAACGAATGGAGAGATATTGGCGGATTAAAATAGTAATTCTTAAAAATAACCAAGTTCCATTATTTCTCCATCTAATAAAATATTTTCAAATAATTACTAATGGAAATTACTAACAGAATAAAATTACGGAGATCAGTTGAGTATGTACGTGCGACAAGTTCTAATGATGCTTGTATATTGTCACGATGGACGGCAAGGAGGCTCCTACATGCCAATGCTAATACTAATTTACCAAGGGCAATTAAATCCTCCTGCTGATAATGAAGAATTAGTGACAACGGATTTGCTGCATTGCCATCGAATGTTACAACGTCTGGTACAGCAGCACAACTCAGACGTAAACGAGATCGTGATGTTAGTAGAACTTTTGTTGGGTCCAAACAACGGTATGCTACACCTGAAAGTATTAATCAATACAGTTGATCCGTTTATTAAAAGTAATAATTCAGAGCTTTTTTTCATAATTAATTGGTCAGTTTCTCATTTCATTCTCTATTTATGCGTTCATTATAACTGCATGCCTCACTGAGACAACGATGGATTTTCACTTCAACGGAATCCACATCGTTTCAAGTAGTTTTCGTTGTAATTATGAATTCAACTTTATTTCTACTCCGATTGAGTGAAAAGAAGGGGAAAAAAAGTTTGTTTAATGAAAATCGATTGCCTGAGGTTCATTGACATGCCAGCTCACTCACAATTTTTTGCAATGCAAAGACGAGTGCGTTAATAATTTCAGGAGGTCAATGGACATTCATGGGAAAACCAACAGATTGGATACCAGTTAGATCTATGATGTTATTGCTAAAAATAAATTTTCCAGTGTGATTATTATAATTTTTTCATATTTAAGTGTTTCATTAGAATCCCCATTGTGCCTCATTTTTTCCCTGTTAATTTTTTTCTGATCTGGAGTTTAATGAGACGATGTTAGAACTGTGAATGATCTTCAAAATAACAACTGAAATTATGTGTAAAATAATGTAAGACTGACAGAGATATTTCCGAAAAATTTCCGAACACAATTATCAATTATTTGTTTTTTATAGGTGAAATTGGAATGAGATGGAGACTCAAGTGAAACCACTCGAAATTAGTTTTTCCCTACGACTTTATTGGAAAGCCGAGTGAATTTCGGTTAGAGAAGCATATGCCACAATTAATTGTTGGAAGATAAAGACGTTTTTTTTAAATCCTTTGAATCACATGACTGCCCCAATACGTGCTATGTCACGACCTTTCGTCCTTTTGCGAAACGAAGGGTTAACGAAGAATTTCTAATACTTGTAAGCGATTTTTATCATGTAAAACATCCAAAAAAAATGTGTACGTTTCGCTCCTTCTATCCCACCCTCTCCGATGAAATTAGACGAATTACAGTGATGAAAAGAAGAAAAAACTCACCACCAGCATGAATAACACGCAATGCAGCAGTGAGTTGAATAATGTAGCTCCAAATAACACTCTCTGGTAACATACTGTTATGCTGTTGTCTGAGTATTGTATTTTTCGTGTGACTGTATGGACGTGGTGCACTTGGATCAGATAGAAATGGATCCGCATAACCATTTAATTCAGATGCTGAGAAATGTTTACTCAATAATGTCTCAGCACCAGGGTGATAGTCATAAACAAAGACCATGGCTGTAATTTATCTGATTGAGTAAAAATAATATCAGATGATAATTGTTAATTATTTTTTTTAATACTTAGGATTACACACAATGATCACCAAATGCCTTGGTGGTGAAGACCTCAAGTAATTGGACCAAATTCGTGTGTGATATGCGTTTCCACATGTCAACAAGTACCATGCATTTTGTGTTGCCAAGACGAAAGTCTAGAATTCATTTAAACGAATTAATCATGATGAAAGTAATGAGTACAAGAATAAAATGTGATTTATTTTTGAATATCTCAGGAAGTAATTCGAAAAATTATTTGCTGAAAATGCCTCAGAGATCAAACAGAATCTACAATTCTTTCCTTGACTCATCCTCTTTCATAGTTTTATCAAGACTAGAATAATTTTTTTTTTTTTTTCAAAATTTTTGTCTTCTTTCATAATTCTATCGAAATGATGACATATTCATTGAGAAAATGAGCGTTTACCATGAACACGACGTAAACAGTAACGAACACCATTTTTTAGGCTCGTTGCTTTATACGTAGACGTTTGATAACCAAGTACAGTAGATGCTGGCTTGTGTATTGGCTCAAGTGGACACAATTCATGATAATTATCAACTTCACTTGGTAAATCAGGAAATTGCGATGGATCTGGTTGTGTAAGAGTTAGTGAGTTCTTGTGGAGTATATCCATACGCAAATTAGCACTGACAAAGTAACTTGGATTTGTTGATGGTGGTGGTGTGGACGGGGCTGATGAGCTATTCGATGGTGTCACTTTTGTTGGTTTCACCGTTTGCAAGTGACTCGGTGTACCTGGATACACGTAACCTGGTCCAATCTGAATAAAAAATCAAGTTCTCCATAAATTAACAGAAGATACTTTAAAAAATTTTGAAAAAAAAGTTAATGCTGTCAAAAATTAGCGGCAATCTATGAATCTCAGTGGTTTACGATGAATGTCAAAATCAGGGCATCTTCAAAATATCTCGTGGAAAACAATGTTCAAGAAATTTCATGAAGAGACTTTGTCTATAGCTCATAAAATATTCCTTAGCATTATTTTGTAAGCCCGATCAATTCAAAGATATTCATAAAAGAAGCTACAAGTGTTTTTTTTATCACATCATTGACGAATCTGCACTACGAAATAGTCTGCTTACTTAATAGCACTATTGGAAAGATAAATCTCATTTGGCTTCATTTTTTCTTATCAATTTTCCATAAATAGAAATTCCTCCAACTTACAACTTCATTGCTTTCATCATTAGCAGCTGAATCGCTGCTTGTATTACCAACATAGAAATATGTTGTACCACCAACATTTTCTTGGGAATGATAAGAATTGCCAAATAAATTTGGCGAACTGCTATTACTACCAGTTAATCCACGTCCTGGTACAAATTCGAGACTTGCCGTTGTTTTTTTATTATTTTCAAGTGATAAATTCGACAGATGCTTCGTTATTGTACTCGCACTAAGTGTTGTCGCTGGACTCTGTCGATTCTGCTTCATATAAACAGAAGATAAATTGGTCATTTATCGTGTCGCACAGACCGTCCTCAATTAATTCATCAGTGAAGGGGTAAAATAGAATGAGTCAATTCTTTCTGCTACCAGTTTTCCGAAAATATCTATGAAATTGAGTGAGATAGGGCGATTTGCTGCAGTCCTTAACAGTAGTAAATTTGAAGAGCTACTAAAAAGCATTAGGACACCATAGCTCTATCCCGCGTAGTTTTCAAGATATCCTCGATCAAATGTAAAAAACAAATTACCCATTCTGTTTTGCCTCATCACCACTGAATCGAATTTATTAAATTTTTGATTACCATATAAGTAGCAAGTTTTGATTCCAATGGAACTACGTTCGTCTGTGGTGAGTAAGTAACAAACATCGATGGATCCATTTTGCCTTCCGTCTCTGCATTTACACTTTTCCCTCGGCAACAGTATTAAAATTTGCTCCACCACCAAAGTACTTCTCTCAAATTATTTTTCTTTCAGAGGAAAAATAAAAAATCCAAAAATTCTCATTGAAATAAAAATTTAAATACTCTTCAAGTCTGCAACAAACAAATTTTCATTAAAAAAGAAGTCGAAGATTAATTTTGAAATAAAATAAATAAAAGAGTATCACTGAGGACAACAGGGGTACAACAAACATTCTGACCTCCACAGTATATCGTTTTTCATACTATTTATTTAATTGTGAAAAAATAAAGAAATTCTATGATCAATTTTCATCCTCTTGTCACCTACAACACAATAATAAACAGAACTTTTGGATTAATCGTATAAACAATGAATTTTGACAATGAGACGTACGCTACAATACGCTCAACAATGGCAGCTGATTTTGACAATACACGATGGAACAGAAAAAAAAATAAGATAACCTTGACAAAAAAAAAGTGAAGATCGCTCATCTACCAGAAAGAAAGATTTGAATCGCAAAGTAATCAAACTTATTATACCTCAATGTGCCTGGAAAAAGGGGTAAGAGCAACTTTTATTTCAATAGATTAACAAAAAAAAGCCATTAAACACGAGAAAATAGAAAAAAAGATGGTAATAAAGGTACGCGGGTTCAACATAACCCACGAAAGTTACGCTGTCAGTGACGTCGCGTCAATTTGAGGCGCGAAAATCCCTCGTTCTTTTTCGTTTATTTTCTCGTTTTATTTTATCATTCATTGAATCTCCCGGAGATTAATCTCAGCACTTATATGCACACAAAAAAATGACACGTACACTTTGAAAAAACTTCGGTAAACACAATCATTTATTTAACACTGTTATTCTTAAAATAAAAAACAATAATAATCTCACCGTTGAGTTGTATTTGTTAGAGACGTTCTAGTAGAACGAGACAAAGGCAAGTTGTGTGTATCCCCCCCTTTTGAGCCACTTTGAAAGAAAACCAATCCAGTCCCTGTATGTTTATGGTGTTTCGTCGTTTATTCTTATTTCACTCTAATGCATTTGACATTATATATATCCATCTCTTTCATCCCCCTTTGATCGCATTTTCCCTCGTCTTGTCTGTCTCTCTTGCCAACTATGTTTCGAACACTTGGCACAGTGAGCGTCGTCGCGCACACCAGCTGGTCTTCCATAACTGACGTCACATCCGACTGTAGTTAATTTTAGGGTAGTTTCACAATAGAAACGAGTTCTTAGGCCGCGTTCCGAATTGCGCTCACAGCACAAACACTGTACAGTTTCTGTCACGGAAACTGTAGAAAATTCACGCTGTGAGCTGCTTTTAGCGCAGTTCGGACCGCAGCCTTAGTAGGCGGGAAATATCCAAAATTCGTAAATTCAAGTGAAAGGATTTTCTGTCTTCTGCCATTTTTTTTTTCGATTAATTTAGGGGAGGAGAAGTAAAACGGATGAGCGTAGTTCTCTTGCGTGTTCATTTTTCGAGGTTTTTTTTTGTAGAGAATTTCAAGAGCTACAAAAAATGATTAGGACGAAATATTATGCTATCTCGCTTAGTTGTTGACATATTCTCAAAAAATGAGTGAAAAAAAGAATGAGTGAGGAAAATAATACTTATTTTTGCATAATCTACATTATTTGAAAATATCGCGAATCTTTTGTTTCAAAGATAATTCCGGGAGAATCCTCGAAGAATTGTTCAAATTTTCATTGTATGCATTTAATCAGTCAATTATTTCACAGATACGTCAGGGATTATCAAGTTCACTTCTCTAGAAAAATGATGTCCTGGCGGATTTCGGCTACTCAGGGAGAGATACTTCTCTGAAGATACTGCGGAACATTAAGTATGAGAATGATGAATCTACGAATATGCTAGAAACTGAGAGATTTAATCAAATACATTAGGAAATTTTCCTTGTGAGGTATAATAATTCTTTACAATCAAACTCTTCTAATTTTTGCATTGGTAGCACTTTTCTCAAAAATATGTGAGACAAAATATTTTGCACTTTTTTCTTCTTCCACCAAGTTCCAGCATTATTGTATCATTACTTCTTTCCACTGTGAAATCTCTCTTAGGCCTAGTTTCACCGCGAGATAATGACCATTAGCTAATTTTCGAGCAAAGTTAAAGTCGGATCGAGTAAATGGCGATTATCTTGATTTGACGGAGGCGAAGGAAAATAGCGACTTAGCCTCTTGAAATATTAAGTCCGCAGTGGGAAGAAAAGTAACGGAAACATTTTTTGTCGATATTTTCTCTTGATTTAATCCATCAGATTGAACTCTGTTGGACAAAATAATTTTTATAGGGTGCGAATCCTGCCACTTCCTCTAGCTACATTTCCACCATATTTTCCTCTGACACCAAATTAAGATGATCTGCATTAAGTTAATTTCCGACTTTAACTTAATTTTTCCTTAGGCCCTGTTTCATCCCGAGATAATGGCCATTAGCTAATTTTCAAGCAAAGTTAAAGTCGGATTAAGTTAATGGCGATTATCTTAATTCGACGGAGGGGAAGGAAAATGGCGACTTAACCTCTTGAAAAATTAAGTCCTCAGTGGGAAGAAAAGTAATGAAACATTTTCTTTCCATATTTTCTTTTGATTTAATCCATCAGATTGAACTCTGTTGGACAATATAATTTTTATAGGATACGAATCCTGTCACTGCAGTTACTTCCCCTACCTATATCACCGCCATATCTTCCCCCACCACCGAATTAAGATAATCGGCATTAAGTTAATTTCCGACTTTAACTTAATTTTTCCTTAATCGCCATTATAGTAATGGCCATTATCTCGCGGTGAAACAGGGCCTTAATCACCATTATAGTAATGGCCATTATCTCGCGGTGAAACTGGGCCTTATTCCGAAATTTTGGATAAAGCTGATAATTCATTGTAGAAACTTCATGTTACCGCCATCTAACGGTATTTACATGGACCCAGAAGTCAAACTCGACTCATTTACATGGCGCTATTCGACTCACGATCAATTTGAGATTCGAGAGGGAAAAGGATTTATGCGGTGAAAAAAACGGCATACACTGATCAAATCGGAATTCTCTTTATTTCTTTCAATTGTATAAAAGTGTTTGATAATTTCAACATAATGATTATTCCTGTACGTTGTTTCACCTGTGGCAAAGTCATTGGCAACAAGTGGGAGGCTTATTTGGGTCTTCTGCAAGCTGAATATACTGAAGGGTAATTATTCTAACCTAAAAAAATTTGAAAAATCATCGAATTTCTTTTCCTCTTCCTTCTAACTTTTCTAGTATTTTCTGCATGACTTTTGAGTAAATGTTTTTTCAATCTTTTTCTTTCAGTGATGCTCTCGATGCATTAGGGCTGAAGCGCTACTGCTGTCGTAGAATGTTACTTGGACATGTGGATCTGATTGAGAAACTCCTGAATTATGCACCACTTGAAAAGTAGTGCAACTATATAGCTAATTGAAAATCGAAACAACTCTAATTTTAGCATAATTAATGTAAGCTTCATTACCTCCATCAACCGTGTAAATTTTAATTGATTCATAAACATTTTCATTTCATATGAAATAAACATTATTTAGAATTATTTACGTCGTGTATGAAATCTGTTCTTTTCTGAGGTAAAAATAATAAGCAATTCTTATAATATATTCTTCTTTCGAATGTCCTGCCGAGGCTTCAATTTTTTTTTAATCTTTTGACATGATTAAATTATTTCACATTATCAAATAACTTATTATAACAAATAGCGATTATTCACAGTTTTGTAAGAGCAGAATGGATACAAGACCTCTGTGAATTGACGCAGAGACAACCACGTTGTATTCTGCATTAGTTCTGTGCAGTAATTGGGAAATTACACGAGATAGGACGATTTCGCCCTCATCTTTTTCGTAGAGAGTTCCAAGAGCTACATAAAAGATCCGGGTAAAATCGCTCTATCTCGGTTAGTATCCGAGATATTAAAAATAAACTCTGAAAATTCAGTAGTGAAGAGATAAAAAGCATAAGTCAATTTTTTCTTACTCTTTTTTCGGGAATATCTCCAAAATTGAGCGAGATAGCGCGATTTTGTCCGAATCCTGTTTTGTTGAAAATTTTAAAAGCTACAAAGAAGGAATTGGTTGAGATAGCTCTATTTCTCTTAGTGCCCAAGATATTCAAAAAAATTGTGGGAAAAAAATGAACCTATCCATTTGTCTCTTCATTACTCAATTTTCAGAGATTTATTCAAATATCTCGAATACTCAGCGAGATGAAGCGATTTCACTCGAATCGTTTGTGTAGCTCTTGGAACTCTCTACAAAAAAGATGAGGGCGAAATCGCCCTATCTCGTGTAATTTCCCAATTACTGCACTGAACTAATACAGAATGCAGCTTGATGGTTGCCTTTGCGCCAATTCACAGAGGCCTTGTATGTCATTCTGCTCTTACAAAACCATGAATAATCGTAAAAATCCATATAATTCCTTTTAAAGAGTTGAATGAACTATTTTCCAGAAATTTAGGGGTCATATTAATCCGCTAATTGTAAGACCCTCCTATGTATAGCACCCGCGAGCCAGCCCTCATTAATGGTCTATTCGAACAGTTATTTCGCCATGACTCCATCAGAAGAGAAGTTATCATGACCAAAAAAAAACAATCTCTTCGCCTTGAAAAAACGAACAACTTTTGTTTGAAGTATTTCTTTGTAAGACCCTTAGTCCCTACGCTATGGTGACTTAACCAATTAAATTGTTAATAACAATTAGAAAGGCAAATCGGAGGGCAAGATAACCAACAGATTCGGATTTTACACCCTCGAATTAGTCGAAATCAATCAACTTTTCCTGAGGAGCTCATTTTCGGGGCAAAAGTGTTGTCAGCATATAGACTAATTTGACTGTTCGAGTCTCATGAAAATAAAATGGAATTAGTGTCGAAACAGTGATAATTTATTCAAATTCTATGATAATTTCGTAACTATAATTCATTCGAAATTATTTATTTCATTCCTTTAGCTGATAGAATATTGTCTGACTTCTCAAAGATTTTCATTGCATCCCTTGAAGTCAGTAACACCTTTCGAATACTTGTCCATTTGATTGAGTGCATGCATAGGTATATTCTTCATTGATTCCAATCCATATAAACGAATTCCAAGAAAACCACTGCCCTCTGGAGTTGCTGTTTTCAGATACATACCCATTCCACCAGCTGCAAAAGCGGGCTTTCCTACAACTTCTTGAATGTCCAATAATGGTATAACCGTTTGTCCAGCATCTTCGATAATAGATGTTCTTTGTACGTCTAAGAAAGAATTCGAGGGAGAGCTTGGTATAAATGTCCCTTCTTCATGTTCCGGGTTTTTAAGCTGACTGAAATGGATCTCCTCCCTATTTTCCACGAAAGAAATCTTATTGAATAATGAGGTATTTATAATACTAAGGCTGGGTTTGTCATTCTCGGATCAGCATAATCCGAGAATCAAGTTAACTCTCGAATTAGTTTAGTCCGGGTTTTTTACAGCGTGCGCTGCCTAGCGGTCAAGGGAGAACACTGGAATATCGCTTGTGCAGCCATATTCTTTCCTGCGAGTCAGTGTTCTCCCTTGACCGCTAGGTAGTGCGCACTGCCAAATCCCAGGGCTAAGTTAATCCGAGAGTCAACTTAACTCTCGGATTACGCTAATCCGAGAATGACAAACCCAGCCTAAATGAAAGTTGATCTATAATCTGAATTATGAATTCCTTAATGAAATTCCTACTAATTAGCATCTTTAGGAAATTAAAACTAATTTTGGGATTCCATCAATACATAAACTGTATTTTTTTGGTGCTCAATTTTTTAGCGTGATTTTTTTATAACTGTTTCAAAAAAGAAATGAAGTATTTCGACACGTTATTGAGTAACTAAGCGATCACCTTTCTCTGTCATATTCCGGAGCAGTGCCAACCATATCTTTTGGAGTTAGCCAAATAGATGGATTATCATCAGTTACAACTATTTTTCCACTATCATAATCGTATGGTGAAGCATGAAGTTCCAGTTGAAGAGGTCTTATCTCATTTGGATTTTTCACAGGCGTATTGAATCGTACCCCTGAAGATAGAAAATATGAAGATTAGTTTTGTTATTGTTTAAGAGGTCCTATATTCCTATGCCGTATATTCAAATATTTGATTTAAATTCAAATAGTTTTCGTTCCGAAGTCTGCCGAGAAATAAAAAAAAAGTTCAATTGTAATAACTGCTTCCTTAGAATGTATCTTGCATTAAACGAAATTCAAAATTGATAAAACCTTTTTCCGTGCCGTGGTTACTTTCCGCACGCTACGTGTGCGGTTAGTGGCACTTTCCACACCTTGTGTATAAAAAAACAGTACCTTACACGTGCAGTGAAGATCTCCAGACTCGTGTGATTACAAAACTCGCCTTCGGCTCGTTTTGCAACCTCACACTCTTCAGAAAAATACTTTACCGCACTTGTTAGGTAATGTACTATTTCTATAACTCTGTGCAACAGTACCACCTCCGATTCCGTATCACTCCCTCGCCGCTAGCTCAATAAACGCAGTGCCGTTTTTCCCTCGTGGTTTTGAAAATGCGAAATGAACTCCATGTAAACACAGCTTATGACAATTTCGATTTGCTGCACTGCACCGGTGTAGTCTAGAAAACTAACCTAATGTGAGCACCCACGCGCGGCTCTCTTAAAATTCTTCGGTTCGAGTAAAATAGTCTACGTCTGGTCAATTCTGTTCGAATTCTGTGTGAATGCCGTTTGAATGCCATGTAAATACCTTCTAAATGTCGTTCAACGGCGGATTCAATATGATTTGACAACGGCGGGGAAACTATTGAAAAAAAATGCGCAAATACCTGGTGTCAATACAGTGTAAACATCACATTGGCACTGGAATAAATTATGAATTGATACTACGATTTCAAAACCGCAGGGGTTTTTATCTTTTAACGTTTCACTTCCATTTTTACCAGTAAAAATATTCTAATAAATTTCAATACTTTTACTGGACGTCCTGGAAAATGCAGAGATTATTGATAGATGTAGAATACGTCGAAAAATTCGGTAGAAATACGATTTTGTGATTAAAGTATTGAAAAACAGTGCTTTGTCGTCCTGTGTAAGTCATTGCAAGATCTTCATCCAAATTGCGCTGTTACGGAATCATACTCTCACTCTTATTTTTCAGTCGTAAATTGGAAAACATAGGCCCCAATTATCTTGCAATGGACTTCCTCTAATTTTTAATTCAAAATAAAATTCAGTGGAAAATAAAATTCGTTACGAATAAAGGTAAGTATGAATTGCTTATTGACCATTTCGCAACCATTTATATAATTTAATACGGTGAAGGAACACTGATCATGTGAAGTACGGGTCAAAGCACATTAGTGACGAAGGATTTGAGAAACTTATACAATCTTAAGACTCTTGAGACATAAGTAACTACCTGTAAGTACATATCCAGCGGGTACTATGAGGTCGTCAAGAAAAATTCTATGTGAATACCCATTGAAAGCTAGAAAATCTTCCGATTCTTTCAGTTCATGCTCAACTTCTTCATTTTCTATCCAATAAAAGTACAACCTGTTGAGCTCGTAGGTTAATATAGAATCGAACTCTATTTCTCTAAGAGGTTTCCAGCCAACACTATCTGGTACAATTCTGCCTTCAGTCAATGCTACACCCTGCTGTATCTGAATATGAACCATATTCCCTTTTATGACAAATTTGACACCTGTAACAACTCTGAAATTTCCGGTTTCGATTACAAAAAAGAATGATTCTTATTGTGAAAATAAAACATCCTTATAGAATCCAATGATTTTGAAATAAAAAAAAGCACATTCCATTAATTGCAAACTGTAATATTCTATTTAATGACCTATTGACTGAGTATTCAGTACTTCTGACCTTCAACAAATCAATCAGAAATAATTGTCACAAAAAAATTGTAATTTTTTTTTCAATACTTGTTATTCGCAATATCCGCAAGCTGTTCCTCAAGACTAAAAGTCCGTAGACTATCCGCCTCATAGCCGTCTTCTACACATGTGCACCAACATACGTCGCAGCCTTCTCTCTTGTTTAATACCACTTCAATCCCACTACATCCATTTGTAACATTCCCGTAGACATCATTAGCTGTATTCGAATACCATTCATAGCGTTTCGTACTCTCACTGTCCTGAAAATTGAAAAAAAAAATCATTTCCTCATCTGAGATGTTCCAAGTATGATAAATTCAGTAACAAAGAGGTGAAACCGAATAAGTTTATTTTTCTTCTCATCAGTTTCTTAACTATAATATTTCGCATAATTTCTGGAATATACTCTAGCCATGTAATGATCGGCTAAGAACATCAACTCAATCAGTTTAATCTCTTCACTACTAATTTGTTGATATTCTTCATCATTTCTGTAGTAGAGGGGTTTCAACGGCAGGAGAAGATGACTCAAAAGCTGATACTATCCCAATTTTATCAAAAAAATTATAAAAAATGTCGCAAAACAATGTCTCTGGAAATTCCTGACCCGTCAGGATTTCTGTTATTCCTCAATGAGAAGTCGAAATTCTGAAATCGTTATAGAGTGGACTTCTCCTTACATTGAAAATACAGGGTCTCAAATACACTCAGCAAAAAAATGAAGGGAGCAGAAAATTTTTCCGAAATTTTGAGCAATTTTTAAATGGCTGTAACTTCGCGAAAAATCATCGGATCAGAACGGAACAAAAAAGGAATTGAAGCTTGAAGTTTCTACTTTCAGAATCTTGAGATGGGAATTTTGTTTATGCATTTCTTATGGCATGGGAAAATCAATCAATGGGAGAACAAAAATCTATTTCATCCACTGCCACTAGGGCGCGAACGGTCAACTCCCGTCCGCAAGTGGAGAGTACCGCTGAGGTAATGAATGCTGAGTTCCGAGCGGAAAGAATTCAGAACAGATCTTGAAAGAGAACTGATTTCCCGAGAATGGGATCTCGGTCGAATGATTTGAACAACGAATTAATCGTAATCGTAATTTTTTTTATCTCACTGTACCGGTTTCCCTTATATATGAGGAAAACCTGTACATGCCGATGAGGTGAATCTCAACTCATTGGTGTGCATGAAATACACATGCGCTTGGAAGTCTTCATTATTATCATGATATATGGAATATATCAAAAATGTATCATAATTGAAATATACTAGACTAACTATTCAATGATGGAAAGGAAACTTGAAAAGTCTATGTGGAAGTTCAGTATTTTTCCATAAAAAATGAACTTGACTGCTGCAGTCGCCAATAGCTTTACGACAAAGAGTCCCTTCTATGAATAATCGTTCCTCATATCTTTGTCAGTTTGAGAAATCTCATAACTATAAGGTATCACTGATCTGATCGAACTTCGAGGGAGAAAATTTTGATATTGAGAAAAATAGGTATTTGTTTTTCTCAATACAATTCTCAACTTCTTTTCCCGATCCTCATTCAGTTCACCACAAATAAGAGGAATTTTGTCCCAAATCTTTGTATATTCCTAGAAAATATTTTTTTTCCTCAGTGTACGAGGAATCAAAATTACGGAGTCATCGTGACGTTCACACTAACTAAGAAAAATCAATTTATATGATTTCCTATTTTGGGATTTCCGGAAAGAGGTATAGCCAGGTTTGTATGGGTAATTGACATGAAATAAGAATGATTCAGCTAAATTTTCAACCCTTCATCCTGAACCGTTTTCGAGATTTTCACGAAAACCTCTTCCTTCGATTTCATTTTTCCTTCAATAGTCAAATTCAGAATTAATGAATGGTGATGTTGATATGTTTGGCTTCCGAATGGATGCCGCGTTGGGTTTTAGCGTTGTGCTGACGTTTCGCAAACGTTGCAGTTTGCATCTTCAGGGCTATGAGCTCCGGTTCTGAGCTCCATGGTCAAAGGGTTGTCCTTATGTACCTACTTCCTGTGGAGGGGGGGGGGGGGTAGAGCCAATCAGCACTTTTTAATTGATCAGCTGGTCAATTAAAAAACCGGAAGGACGGTTTTCAAATAGAGTTCACCTGGTATCCTTTATCCCTGTTCAGGTTGTTGGGATTTTTATGGATCTCTAGGCCTTCCCGATACTTTCTCTCAGAATATTCTTGAGACTTGGCCAAAATTCTTGATTGGTTATACTGAATAGTATGTCCAGTGTCCATGTGATGTTCAGCCAAGGCAGACTGTTTCAGGTGGTGATATTTGAAACACCGTAGGTGTTCTTTGATCCGTGTACTGATCATTCTGCCGGTTTCCCAATGTAGACTTTTCCGCAGGAGCAAGGAACCTCATAGACTCCTGATGTACTCAAGGGTGGTCTTGGATCATTTGGGCTGAGCAGCATCTGTCTGATCTTCTTTGGGGGTAGAAAAATCGTCCGAATGTTATGTTTTCCGAGGACCTTGCAATGCGGTACGTTGTACCTTGAAGGTAGGGGAGAAGAGCCACTTTGGGTCTTTCTTAGTCATTTTTAGGACCACTCACTTCCTGTGAAGAGATCTTATTCTGGAGTCTTCTGGTGACTCGTCTGATTTGTTGGATTCTGTATCCATTCTTGCTCAGGGCCGTCTCCAGATGTTCAATTTCGTTGTCTAAACTGCGTGGTTGGGAAATGGTCAGAGTTCTGTATATGGAGGAGCTAATAACTGAGTTTTTATGCGATAGTTGGTGATGGGAGCTGGAATTAAGATATCTGTCAGTATGTGTAGGTTTACGATACACCTGGTGGCCAAGAGTGCCATTAGCATTTCGTTGAGCCAACACATCAAGAATGGGAAGACAATTGTTCTCTTCAATCTCCATTGTAAATTCAATACTGGAATGTTGTTCACTCAAAAATATTGCAAATTGGTCGAGAGATGTTCTTCTATGGGACTAGATGACGAAGGTATCATCCATGTATCTGAACCATACCGAGGGTTTTAGGGGGGCTGAATTCAATCCTTTATTTCCAAAATTTTCCATAAAGATGGTAGCTATGATCGGGGAAATAGGAAAGGCCATGGCGGTTCCTGATCTCTGTTCATAGAAATCTCCCTGGAATTGAAAATACGTTGAAGTCAAACAATGTTCAACTAACGGAAGGTAGTTCGGGAGGATCTTTTTTGACTTTTTTTTATCATTTCTAAAGTCTCTGGTATTCGGACGTTGGTGAACAGAGATTGCACATCGAAACTCACTAAGATGTCTTTGGGAGATGTTCTGAGTGTTCTTCTCTAGTGATATTGTCACTGGGAGGAGAGGCCGTATGCAAGATATTAGATAATTATCTCAGGATTTCGTTACTAGTTTCTTGAGGAAGGTGGTAGATAGCCGTCTCCGTACGACTAATCATTTCTTCAGTGGGAACTTGGGGTCTTCCTTGGGGCGACAGCAAAGTTATGGCCTTCGGAGGCCCCACCTAAAAGTTAGCTGAATTCCTTACAGCCCCACTCCACCAGCTCACAGGACGGAATGCGTCACATATTGAAAACTCACTGGACTTCGTGAACAAACTGAGAACACTCAGAACATCTCCCGAAGACATCTTGGTGAGTTCTGATGTGGAATTTCTGTTCACTAACGTTCTAATACCAGAGACTTTAGAAATTAAAAAAAAGTCAAAAAAGATCCTCCCGAACTACCTTCCGTTGGTCGAACATTGTTTGACCACCACGGACACCACATGCTATTCAGTATGACTAAGCAAGAATGTTGGCCAAATTCCGAGAATATTTTGAGAGAAAGCATCGGAAAGGCCTAGAGATCCAAAAAATCCCAACGACCTGAACAGGGATAAAGGCTACAAGATGAACCCTATTTGGAAAACCGTCCTACCGGTTTTTTTAATTGACCAGCTGATCATTAAAAAACTCCCTCCCCCCCTATCTACCCCCTCTCTCCACAGGAAGTAGGTATATAAGGACAACTGTAGTGAACGCTACAATACAGAACATCAAAATTAGGTCTTGGTCCATCTTGGTGGATTGGTTCCAGTGGTTCATCACCAGCAAGAAGATACGTCGGTTTAAGGCGGTCTAGAGAGAAGAAAACCTCATTCCCTTGAAACAAAACCTTGAAGGCTTTCTCTCCGCGTTGAATGATTGGATGAGGTCCAGAGTAAGGTGATTGGAAACCGCTGTTGAAATGATCACACCGCACGAGCACATGAGTTGCCTCGGCCAGGTCCTGAGGGACGAAGCTGGGTGCTGCTGCGGTCGGGAGACTTCTTGCGTCGTCGTGGACCGTGGGGCTTGAGCGAAGTCTGCTGTACCGTGTCGAGACCATTGGTCATTTTCGTGTGTTTTTCTTCCCCACTCCAGGTTTGAATCGTCACCCAAGTTCTGAAGGGATTGGTGGACACCTGCGATGTTGGATGAACACTGAGGCTGCAGTCCTCGGTGTTGTAGCTTCGTCAGTGGTGCCGTTGTGTGGGGCTGTTGGTTTACCAGAAGCTCGGAAATGTTCGTTGACGTTCGGGATCACCATTTTAAGGGATTTTGCTGCTGTTATTTCGCGCCACTTGGATGCGACATTTCTTCAATAAATTTGCTCGTCGGATAGCGATGAAAAATAATTGTTATTATTATGGAAAAAGGTTGCTACGGCTCGGGATGGAATCGTGGACCTTTTGGTTTCCAGTTAGGCACTTTGCCACTGAGCTATCCGACCAGCTGTGCTGATAATTTTGGTTTCTTGATGTTTTCTATTGTAGCGTTCGCTACACAACCCTTTGGCCATGGAACTCATAACCCTGAAGATGCAAACTGCAATGTTTGCGAAACGTTGGTGCCACGCTGAAACCCAACGTGGCCTCCATCCGGAAGCCAAGAATATGAATAATGACAATGGTCGCGGAAGCCTAAAAACTGAGAATGGTGATTTTTCACCAATTCTTGGGAGTCGAAAGGATGAAAAAATAATTTTATTGTAGACCTCTGGTGAAAAGCCGATTTTTGAGAACAGAAAGGAAACCATAATCATTTTCTTTACTATATTATTTAAATATAATACACCGCCAAGTGGTAGAACATTATGAAAAAAACATAAAAACTAACTTTGTTCCCGAAATTTTGCGTTTAAACGCATTAAAATTCTTATGAATTTTTTCTCGGTATCTCTTTAAAACGTTTCTTTTATATATTTATAGGGGAGGATGGGACAAAGTGGAACGGCAGGGCAATCCGGAATGGTGGGAGAATGTGGAACGTGAGGGCAAAGTGGAACAATATTATTATATCAAAGGTCACGTATGAAAATACTTTATAAGGTCTTTATAAAGAATTCTTTATAAAATGTGTTTTATAAGAAATTGGAACTTTTCTTATAAAGATTCTCTTATGGAGTTTTTATTGTAGCTCTATAGAAAAAGTTTTTATAGGAAAAATATTTATAAACTTTGTCTGAATTAGAAACACGCAGTTAATTAAAAAAAAAAACACGCAGTTAGATCCGATAGGATCATTGATAATGTTCTCTATATTCATGCAACGTTGCATGTATAAATATATCGAGGGGCTAAGAGCAGCACATCGTATGCGAGAAAATGGGAATGTTTCTGACCAAAAGACGACACACGACCTTCTGCTTTCAGTGCAAAGTTTACTAATATTTTCATGAATTTCACAATCGCACTTCAGGAGTGAACAGGTGAACCCGGACAGTCCTAATTTTTCCTTCATTTGGTTCTCAAGAGTATCTTAGAAATGAATGGAGGTACGCTATTGTTCCTGTCATACTTTCTTGTAGATCTTAAAATTTTCTATAAAGAAAGATGCAAGAGAATCGCGCTATCTTAATTACTTCCCAAGATATTGAGCAAAACAAGTGATAGAAAAATAGAATTATCCTATACCGAGAAGAAAATAGTGGCCAAACAATCGAATAATGAGTCCACTGGTACTTAGAACATATTTCTTCGAAATGATTTAAAAAATAGTTGAATTCACTGAATTAACAAAATTTAAACAGTAAATTCACCTATTGTTTAATTATTTCAAAAAAATATATATACTGAGAACCAGTGGACTCAATATTTAATGTTTTCACCATTTTTTTTCTGAGATAGATTTTGGATTTCAATAAGTTTTTGAAAATATCCCCGAAATCAAACAAGATACGAAAATTTTATTCGATGCTGTTTCTATAGAGAATCTGAAGGACCACAGGAGAGTATAAAAGTGACATTGCACTTTCTCGCTTAGCTTTTCAGATACTCCCAAAAAAATAATGATAGAAAAATGAACTTTTTTTATTTACCTTGTAACTTCGTTGAATTGGTTAGAAAATTTTTCCTCAGCCCCTTCATCCTGAAAAAATTCTCTCAGCAATCCAATGAAGCTACAAGGTGAATAGAAAAGATTGATTTTCGTACCCGAGCTAAAATAATGAGCTTAGTTTGGACTTATTGGACTTAATGGACGTGAATTGGAATTGAAACAACTTAATCAGCTTGGTTTCAGCTTGGATGAACTTGAATTTCAATTCCAACTTATTTGTAATTTAATCATGGAGATTGCTTCGACAGATGAGCAATCTGCATCACTCCGGATGACCTCCGACAAATTCTTAGATTCAGAGTATCTTTTCCGTGGATGATTTAACTTGACTTGCTGCAGGTGTCGTCAAAGAGTTCCGTACGGAGAATAAAATATCAATACGGAATTTCGTGAGAGCTGCGACATTTCTGGCTGGTTCTGAGGGAATTTTCCTCATAGATGAGGACCCTCAGTCATTCCAAGTGTCTCTGAAGCGTTTCCACCGGGGAAGGCAAAGCAAATAATGAATTCGTCGCAAACTACGCCATTTCTGAATGGCGTAGAATTATTTTCTCCGCAGATGAGCTATCTAACTTACTCCAGATATCTCCCATGGGGTTTCCACGGGAAATAGAAAGTAAAGACCGGATTTTGCGGAAGCTGAGACATTTTTAAGTGGTTCTAAGGGTATTTTCAGTCCTGGTGTCCTTCAGGCGCTTCCTGGGGAGAACAGAAATCAAGTTATGAATTCCGTAAGAGCTGCAACATTTCTGAGTGGTGTTAAGCTTTTCTCTCCACAGAAGAGCTACCTGACTCATACTAGCTGTCTCCTGTAAGTTTTCCATGGGGAACAAAATGCAAAGACGGAATTTTGCGAAAATTGTGACATTTGTAAATCATTCTGAGGGGGTTTTCTGCACAGATGAGGACCTTCAGTCACTACAGGTGTCTTTCAGACATATTTAACGGGAAATACAAAACACATAATGAATTCTTCGAATACTGTGACATTTCTAAGTATTTGGGAAGCATATTTTTTGCAGGTGAACAAACTTACTCACTCCAGGCATCTCACAGAGAATTTTTCACGGTGAATAATGTGCAAATCTGGAATTTAGCGAATGGGTGGTCTCAAAGATATTTTGAGAAATCCCCTCAGAACTACTCAGAAATGGCGCAGATTCCGCGAAATCTCGACTTCACTTTTTATTCCCCGTGGAAAACTCATAGAAGACACTTTGTGTGATTAAGGCTGCTCACCTGCAGAGAAGAAATTTTACACTGCTCAGAAATGTCGTAGCTGACGGGGAATCCATTGTTTGCTTTGTATTCCCCGGAGAAACCCTTCCGGGATACCTGGAGTGACTAAGGACTTTCATCAGCGAGGAAAATTCCCTCAGAACCAGTCAGAAATGTCGCAGCTCTCATGAAATTCTGTATTGACATTTCATTCTTCGTACGAAACTTCTTGACGACACCTGGAGCAAGTCAAGTTAAATCATCCATAGAAATAATACTCTGAATTTAAGAATTTCTCGGAGGTCATCGGGAGCGATGCAGATTGCTCATCTGCGAGAGCAATCTTCATGATTAAGTTACAAAGAAGTTGAGTTTGAATTTCAAGTCCATCCAAGCTAAAACCAAGCTGATTAAGTCGTTGTCATCCCAATTCAAGTCCATTGAGACTAATAAGTCCAAACTAAGCGGTTTAAGGTAAACTAAGTTAAAATTAAGCTAATTATTTTGTCTCGGGATATCATGACTTTTTTTGGGAATATCTCGGAAGTTAAGCCAGATAGTGTAATCCCACATTTATACTCTTCCATAGCTCTTACAATTCTTTACAGAGAAGGGTTCAAATGAAATCATTGTACTACTCTCCAGTTTGACCTGTTGGCTCTTGAAGTGCCATTGGAAAATTAATGAAAATATTATTGAATTTTGCATTAAAAGCAGGAGGCCGTATGTCAACTTCTTGACAGAAAAATTCTCATTTCGGCACATACAACGTTCTGCTTTTAGCCCCTCGATACACTCGCCAATGTTCAGCCGAGTAAATGCTGACCAATCAACAAACGATTGAAGAACCAATGTCGGTAACTGGTGTTTGAACCGAGGCTCAGTCCAAACTAGACATATCATATGTCGGTTTATGAAGTTCAGCCCAAGACTCAGCCCACTCTTGGCATGTCAACTTTGGCTTGAAAACATTAGCCCGATGATCAGCCGTGTTGACAAACCCTACATGGGGTTATGTCGAGAAACATCTCACTTGATCAACGCACATCGATTTATTTATTTCAGATGATACAGTGACAAGTTATAGCGTACACCGCGTTCCTTCGACTCGTCTGCGGAGATTTGCTGCCAACAGCTTCTTCTTCTTCTTTGCTATGGCTCCAACCATTAGGTCATCCGGCCGGAGCTATCGAAGGTGCCAACAGCTCATTGACCGATCTTTTGCAATGAGGATTCAGCAGAATATGCTTCATATGTTCTCTAATGATATGAAAATTGATTGAATAAACCAGCATTACCTGTATCGTCTAGAAAAGCTATCGAAAATATGCTTTTCGTATCGACCAAAACATACCCTTCCCCCTCTTCGATTTATGTTCCCTCACTCTGAAGGGGAAGTTGCTTCCCTAGTCAATTCGTTTCGATCTAAGAAATACCCAAATCATACCCAAAAAATACCATTATTTTTGGTTTATTTCCCCTACTCAATTCATATCATCTTTTTCTCAAATCAAATTGTAGTTTAATTGTTATTTCTGTATGGAGCGGAATAACAAGAAAAATAGAGTATTCTAGGGAGGTCGAACCCAGAACTTTCGGATTACGAGTCTGCTAGCCTGCAACTGAGCTGCCGGGGCTATAGATATTCTCAAATCAAATTTCAATTGTCACAATTTTATGGCCAGTTAGAGGCTCAGATATTAGGAAAATGGACCATGGAGTATATCGTTGCTTTTCCAACAGAGGGGAGTAAGTCCCCTGCATAAGTATAGCACTTGCACCGCTTTGTTTCCATGGCGACGATATTTATACGGTTTTTTTTTAATGATGCATTGTTTTCAGTCAAAAAATTTCACAGTTCTCTGCTTGAAAATTAACGATATTTTGAGTTTAGTAGTGAAGGAAGGAAGACAATGATATTTTCGTCGCGATAATTTATGAAAATTTCCCAAATATACTGAAAATATTAGTATCATCTGAGGATAATTTGGGTATAATCTGAAAATCATACCAAAATCCTACCCAATGTCTACCATACCGAAATTATACTCAGAAAATACTCAAAGAATCGGTATGAATGAATTCGCTAGGGGAGCTGTTAATTAACAGTTTGATTTCAACAGTCAGATTCTAACAGTTAGAAACTAACACTGAAAATCTAGGACCTTGAATTGAACTGATGCATAAGAGAAGATGAATCCACGAAGCCGTACCAAAACCCTTCTTCACATGGGGTGTGTTCCACTTGGGACCAGCTACTGGTCAGGTACTTTTACGTTTAGAAATCGAAAGTTGGTGGTGAGGTGTACCACCAACTTCTGGTTCCTAAGCGTAAAAGTACCTGCTACTGACCAGTAGCTGGTCCCAAGTGGAACACACTCATGGTAACCAAACTTACCAGTTCACACACTCGTGCAGGCGTATCGCTCATTGTTGTGCAATCATAAATATTTCCAAAACAGTGTCTCCTTTCAGAACAACCAAAACTTGGTCTACAGTCGTCTATAGTTGAGGGTTGCCGTAAGTCTTCGCAATGTCCACTACACTTACCAAAGAGAGGAAAAAAACCTCTGAGATTAACAAGATATCCTGTTTTGAATTTGTCCAATTCATGGAAATTGCGATCTACAAACAATCAAAAAGAATATTGAGCTGGAAGATCAATTTAAACTGGAGAATTAACCAAAATCGAACGAAATCAACCTTTCTCCCAGCCACCAGGTGGATCACAAGAACGTACACTATTTGCTGACTCCTCAGCTACCTCTAGAAATACGTCGTAATATTCCATTGCCCGTGTGCGCAAATCATACTCAGCCAATTCTATTTCTCCTCGATAGCTCTCTAGGAGAATAACATTAATGATGAATATTGTATCACAGTAGACTCCCGAATTAGCTCACTCGTCCATCCAGGACCTCTCGTTAAAGTTTTTCTTTTCTCCTTCTCCCTGCTCTTGCATTGACTTTTTTATTCGTGGAGTAAGTGAAGGGAGTTCCTCAGTTTCTAGGCCAAAATTGCGTAGATATTTTACAATGTTTTGCTGACTTTGCGTATAACCCTGTGTATAAGATCCAGCTTTAATCTTCATTTTCTTTCTTACCCTAGAATAACTCAATTTGAAAAAAATACAGTAGACTTTTCATTACATAACGAACTTGTCCAAAAAGTTTCAAGAGTCTAATATATTTTCTTGTTCTTCCAGCCTGGAAACTGAAGAACTTTTCAGTTACGTCATCTTGGAGACTTTCACTGTACGTGCCATCTTCATACGTAGAATTCCAATTTTACACAGAAAGCATAGCCGATCGTCCTCCCTTTCACCGAGAAGTGATTTGTGTTTCCGTCTCGGTCCAGCAGCCGACACGGACAATCAAAAACCGAAGGGTAAAGCCATCCTGACGGAAACACAGTGAAACCTCTATTATTTTCCACGCGCGAGGCTCAAATTTGGAAAATAATAGAGGTTCCGCCTCGGTTTCTGTGGCCCCCACTCCGCCAGCGCGAGAGTGAGAGAAGACGATACGTCGCTCTCTCTTCAACCGCAATATTATTATTGTTGACTCTCTTTAGTCCATATGTGTCTTTGTCATTCCGCACATGTCTCCGCATGCGCAGAAGAACAGAGATAGCTATAGATGGAAGAAAGACAACGAAAAATGGTTGAGAGTGGGGGACGCTCTTTCTCCTCCGTTGAGGGGCGGTGGAATATATTGGAGGTGAAAATAATGGAGGTTTCACTGTAACCACCGGGTTAGCTTACTCCTCGAATGAAAAACTCAGCCTTACATCGAGTATTCTCTGTTCAATGCGCAGACAGTTGAGGAGTTCGTTTAGGGATTGTAAGGGGAGGTGAGTTGCAAGAGGGACCTATTGTTCTCTGGCAGTGTTTCAACTGCTGAAAAATAAAAAGTCATATTTCCAATTCAATGGTATAAAATTGTGAATGCAGTATCGTAAATTTTTTTTTCATTTTTGAGATGACTGATTTTTTTGCGATTAGTTGAATGAAATAAAATGATATTTAGATTCAGTTCAAATATCTCGAATAATGCAGTGGAAATGGGATTCGTAGTGGCAGCGTTGCACATTCGATCTTGTCACTATGTCAAGGTGGTAGGACTGATCATTTTCTATCTCTCTCTGTAGCGTTGTAATATTATTTATTCCTGAGAATGTATTTTTTTTCATTCAACCCAAACTTATTGCATTTTTCATTATCCGCCCTTTTAAAGCAAAATAAAAATTGGGAAAGATAAAGTATTGATAGATAATCACATTTAAAATCAAGTCTGACATACTCGTTTACTCATCGTCGTATTCAAATTACGCGCCAAGTATTCGGAACGTGGCGTTGCAACATCATCAATGAGAAATCTGTGATGTACCGAATTATTCACTTTTTTATTTAAATATCTCCCAAATGGATCAGGTGTTTGCCTTGAAATTTTGTGGGATGATAAATCAATAAATGTTTGTAAGTTTTCTGCAATGTTTATCGGGCTGCGACTTTTTTCTTCGAACGTGATGATTTTTTTTCTTGAGTGCTGAAACGAGTACGCGTGCGATTTTGATTAATTAATAATTTACGGAGAAATTTATTCTTCCAAAAGTGACAAAATATTAATCTTTGAAGTATAGAGAAATTATTTCATTACTCATTCATACTTCGAATGTTGATTACATATTTATAAATAATTTTTTTTTTGCTGAATGAGGTTACACGATTTTCCAAAACAAAATATTTTTTTTTCTCGAAAACGGATCAGGGGGAAATTTTGAAAAAAATCAGGGTAGTTAGAATTCTATTGATTATTATTCCCCCAAATTTTCAGAATTTTGCAACTTTTTTCGATATCCCCAAACGAACTCCTTAAATGTATCTAAAAGTACATTTGAAATATCGCACTTTCAAACTCAATTTCGGTTGGCCTACTGAAGAATCAGAGTGGAGGCAACGAAAACTTTAAGGATGTATGATCGAGGGAGTGGGGGAAACGGTGGTGGGGATGGGCTGGAGAAGTTGCGGGGTTCTCCCCTCTTTCTCTTATTGGCCGGTTGTGGCACTTATGAGAGCAGGGAAACGTTGCCATGTGTTGAATAATGGCGAGAAAAGAAGCATTAAATTGAATAATTTGAATTTTAATTGGATTTGTCTTCTCAGGATGGATGAATGCATAGTATTTTGAAAATATTGTCAAGTACTACGCTATCCATCTATCTTATGCATAGTGATTTTTCATACTACGCGAGCTTGAACATTTAACATTCATTTAATTTATATGGCCGTAACCCCTATTCCTCCATAAGAGCCCATGTATTTTCTGTCAATTTTCAATCATTTTTTCCTTTCTTATATGCATGGATAGCTACCCCGAATTTTTCACAATAAAATTCTTCGAGGAATAATCTAACTATAAAAAAATTTTGACGCCCTAAATCGAAAATTGTTATCATGATCATACATCCTTAGGGAAAGAATCCTGAGAACTCCGATCGAAGGGAACTTCAATGTGTGGAACTCTATTGGAAGTTTACTGTACTGCTATTGGGTTCATTTGTGGTCATTCGTCATCTGGACAGAAAAAAGATTCAGCCCCTCCGGATCATCCTAGAAAACTTGCGAGGGCCTAAATCTGTTTTTCATTTGTAGTAGATGCTCAAATGGAACCAGCCAAAAATAACCAGGATTTTCTCCTATTCTTTTTTTCCAGTTCTCTTTGCCTGAGTGAAATAGTTGACGAAACAATAGAAAAATTTCGCCAGGAGTTTCAATCGAGAGCTTGCAACGAAAAGCTGAAACAGAATAAGTCTATTTTTTGCTGATCATTTTCGGAGAATAATTCGGAACCTGAGCGAGATAGCATGAATTTGCTTTGAAGATTTTTTGTGGAGAATTTCAAGAGCTAAAAACAAGATATAAACAAATCTTTAATCTTAAATCCCATTATCACTCTCAATTTCTGAGACATCTTCGAAGAATGAATGGCAAGTAAATAGTATATTTCCGGACGAGAGAGACAGAGTTTCTCAAGGAGTTTCTCTGTCCCTCATTTCGGGAACATAGTTCTCTTCAGTAATAGTACGTTCTCAAGTTCGAGGAAGGGTTCTTTCCCCGGCCGCCCTGAAAGAAATTTATTCTCGAGCGTATGAACGTAGCAACAGGAAGGGAAATAGACTTATTCTATTCTATCTTTCGTAACATTGACAAATCATTCATCATTCCGTACCACATCGCAGAGCTTGATTCAGTGAATACGAAAAGGCTAATATGGTGAATGCCCTGATTTCATTAATCATAATGAGCCGGAAAATCTGATAAAAACTTCCCTGAGCTGGCACACCGTTTCCACATGTATATGTATCATTTTCCTGCAATTAATAAAATAATGAAAATTAAATAACATTTCATGAGAAATCTATTTTTCTCATATATTCCAGAATACAGTGCAGAAGCTTTTTTCCGTTAGTTTTATGCCATCTTAACACAAGAATAAAAAAGGAGCCATCGCTTGGAAATGTTTGAATGAACCTTCAATAGTATATTATGCACCTCGAGAGCAAAGGAGTCAATATTGACGGAAATTTTCCTCCCGAACTAAGCGAGAGTGTCAACTTTTTTATCGAAATTCACTTTTTCCCTTCTGTTGTCCATACAATATGTTTCAGTACGAGGAAGGAAAGAATTGTGTTTTCAATCAAGCCAAGCGCTCATATCACGTTAGTTCTGTACTCCCTAGGTGCAAATTATACTATTTTCATGTTATTCATTCTTGCATGCGCACAGCAGCAAACTAAGTCTTTACAATAACAGCGAAAAAAATGACTCACTCTACTTCACTTCTAAACTACAAATTTTTAGATTGATAATAGTAATAAAGAAAATAATTACCGGTACGTTTTTCTTGAGATAGTAGATTAAACTTTCACTCAAACCAGTATTCGGAATTATCAAATCAAAAATTTCATTCAGTGCATCCTTCGGTGAAAATGGACCAACAGTTGTAGTTTGCTGGATATAATCCTGCAGTGTGTAATTACTCAAAGTAATTTTTTTTGACGTATACATTTCAAAGATACGATACAAATTGTCAATTCGACGAATCCCCTGTGATAATGTCTTCAATCCATCACGCAGATTAGCTCTATCATCAACTTGTGTTACTATTGATGTAACTGCTTGATTAATTTGATTCGATAATTGAGCGCCGATTTGATCAACTTTCTCCTCAACTCTTTTAGCTTGATCGAGAACGTCGTCAAGTGTTGTTTGTGGAGCAAATTTCTTATAAGTATCATGAGCATCATTGATAATTTGATAAGCTGTATAGGCAAAACTAATGGCCGTTATAAGAGCAGTGAATATAAATGACTCTGCTGGTGGTGGTGTCAACAACAGTAGCAGTAATATCAGATACACAATTCTTTTATTTTTTTCTCCCATTTTCAAAACTTAATTTATTTTGACTTTTTCGTCGCTGGGACTTTCTTTGACTGAATGAATGTAGTCATTTTATCATTTTTCACCGCTCTGAATTGGCTAAATACTTTATCAGCAACAATATTTTATGGACGAAAGAATTAGATTATCTCTGGAAAAACATCTTATCGCTTTCTTTTACATACTTTTTCCATCAAATGTAATTTTCTTTCTGAAAACACGATAATATCACTTAATGTCTTTAACAAGAACTCCCAGGAATTATCATTATCTACTTCGAATGAAACTACAGCAATTTTAGGAAAAGGAGTTTTGAGGAAAATGTCGTATATTTTTTACTAAATGTCGAAAAGGTATAGCCGGGTTTGTATGGGTAATCTGTCCACACGGCCTTTTTGATTCGCACTTGGGGGATTGATTTGACATCGAATGAAAATAATTCAGCTAAATTTTCAGCTCTCTATCTGAAACCATTTCCGAGATTTTCAAGAAAACTTCTTTTTCCGATTTTGTTCTTTTTTTCATAGTAAAATTCAGAATTAATGGATGGTGATTTTTTCGCCGATTCTTGGGAGTCGAAAGAATAAAAAAAAAATTTTATTATGAATCTCCAATGGAAAGCCGATTTTTAAGAACAGAAAGAAAAGTATAATAATTTCTTTAACCGTGTTATTCAATAGTGTCCACTATCATTTTTGTTCAGAAAATGTCTCATGTACTGCTCCACACTCAGGAATTTTTTCTTTTGCTTCCGAATGGAAGCTTAACAATCGTAAGGATTTTCGATTTCGATTTTTTTGTTGCAAATCACTTAAAATGATGTGGAGAGTCCGAAAATGATATTTAGAGAAAAAGTCTGTGTGTGTGTGTGTGTGTATGTATGTATGTGTGTCTGTGTGGATTTTTTTTTTTACTTATAAACGGTAAAATTTCAACCGAACAATCTCATATTTCTACTGTATATTGGTTGTGATAAATGTTTCTTTTCGAGACCTCGTTACTTGGAATTCATTCAATATTTTTTGAGATATGACAAATTTTCGATTTTTTGAAAAAAATTGATTTTTCAAAAAGTTCTCAACCGATTTCATCCAGATTGATGCATATTATTTGACATCATATTCTGTCACTGCGTGAATTTTTTCAGATTTTTCTAATGCTTCGTTTTTAAGTTATGTCGATTTTTATCATTTTTCTTGCAAAATTTTGTTGTTTCAATAACAATCGGAACAATTGAGATAGGAATTCCAAATTTGGCTCATATATTGGTCTTCTGAACCTGCAGCTTGGGATCGTTATTGGACAGCATTGGAGGAATATTTTTTTAGATATGAGAGATTTTTCAAAATTTCAATTTTTTCATTTTTTCAAAATTTGCAATAAGTTTCCGAGTGATTTCATCCAGACCGAGGAATAATATTAGACACTATATTATATAACTGTGTGAATTTTTTCAGATTTTTCTCGTCATTAGTTTTTGAGTTATTTTGATTTCATTAATATTACATGAAAAATTTTGTTTGTTCGATAAAACAACCCTATTAGAAATGAAGTAGTCAAGATATGAGCTTCGAATTTTACTGATATTTAGCTCTCAATCGAAAACATTGTCTTTTATGCAAAGTCGTTATGAATCAGTATGTTTAGTGTAACTGTCAAGAGTAATAAAGATAAGTATTAATTTCTATAGAAACTACTATTCATCTTGATTATCTGGGGCTCTCAACCCATATTCTTTTCAAAAACCCAGACGGAAAAATGGAAAAGAATAGGAACTAATTACAATCTTGATTATAATGTTTACATGAGTTCTTCATCTTCATAAAATTGTAGAATTAGTTATATTCAAAATTTCCGATTTTCGTCTACTTCATCTTGATAGAGTGGAAGGTTCTACGATGGAAAAGAAAAATAATATAAATTTCAATTAATTAAATCAACAGAATTTTAAATTCTAAAAAATTCTGGGAAAAAATAACCTTCAGACATGAGACGTTATATCAGATATAATAAAGTTTATTGAAAATTGGTCACCAAGGAAACGTAAAAAACGGAATGAATAGATATCCACATAACATAATAATGGAATGTGCAATGGAATAGCAATTAAAATAACATGATCCAATAATTCAGATTAGCTTATTACTCAATACTTTTCTCCTTTGAAATAAACGAAAATGGAAATGTATATGAAACGATTGTAAAGAGGAGAAAAATAAATGCATTCGGAAGCGACTTGCTAATAAATTAGCAGATAAAGCTATAATGATGTGGATAATGATGCAAGTTTCCACTTGTTTTTTTGAAGTAGTGGAACATTATAAGAAAAATAAAATCTAATTTTTTCTTTCGGTATACCGCTGACTTTCCTCTCAGTGGGTACTTCTGTTAGGTTTATTCGTGGGTATTTGGCATCTGGACATAAAAATTATTCAAAATTTAGGTTTTCGTTGTTAGGTCATCCTATTCTATATTTCCTAAAACACTTACAAGAGCCTAAAACGATTTACCATCGCTGTAAATGCTCAAACAGATGGAAACAGATGGAATACTCCTATTATACTATTCAAAAAATAATTTTTCATGCATGAGAACGCAAATATATATATCTAAATCCATCATCGGAAAGTAGAGAAATTTCCCTATGAAGTAAGCCCATCGTCATTTTGATCTGATGGTTTGCAGAATGATAAAAGCAGCCCCTTGGCACACGACTTTCACTTTCCAGATTTGAAAATTTCAGCGTAAGATTGCTAAAATTAATTCTCATGCAGTTATGGGTGTATTTTTCCTCTATTCGCAATTCATATATTGTGATCAATAAAAATTGATTAAGATTTCTAGCGTTCTTCATCTTATTACAGATTATAATTGATTGGTTATGAAATTCCATTTGGAAGCATTCTGCAAATTTTATTCGCGGAATAATAACTATTGCATGAATAGTGGAACTGTCGAATTACCTACAAGCAGGAAGGCTCTTACTGATATTATGGAGAACTTCAAGAGCTACAAACAAGGTATAAACAAATCTTTAATTTTAAATCGCATTATTTCTCTTAAATTTCGAGATGTCCTTGACAAATAAATGGCAAGTAGACTTATCCTGTTTCATGTTCCGTAGCACTGACAAAATAATTCCGTACCACATCTATAAGCTTGATTCAATGATTGCGAAAAGGCTAACATGGTGAATGTCCTGATTTCATTGACCATAATAAGCCGAAAAATATGATAAAAATTGTGTGGAACTAGCGCACTATTCTCACATATATAAGTGCCATTCTTTTGCAATTAATGAAATCAGAAAAATCAGATCACATTTAATAAAAAATCCATTTTTCTTTCACATATCCCAGAATATAAGTGAGAAACAATTTTTCGTGAGTCTCATGACATTTCATTATAAGAATAAGACAGAAGCAATCATGTGGAAAAGTTTAAATAAAGCTTTTACATAATAATTATTGAACTCGACTACTCGTCGGCAGCCCGGCCCGGCCTCTTCCTCAATTGGCACCGAACTGCTCACCCCACATGGAGAGAAAAATATAGAAATTTTTTTGAACGATTTTCAAAAAAATTACCTAACTGCTCCATTTTTCATGTATTCTACAGCGTCAGCATTTTTTATGTTCTTTACAGCGCCATTTTTTATGTACTCTTGTGACTCATTGATGAACTCTTGTGATAAATTATCATCTAATTTTGCAATATTTCGTATACGTCCCGAAATGTCCCATGATTCCAGAAGGTTCAGTAATTTTCACTCAGATCTTTCATTACATATCCGTCAGAATTTCTCTCCGTGCAGTGGGGGAAGCGCTCTGCTGCCAATTAGGGAGAAGAGGCCGTCAACGAGTGGGGCGCTAACGAGTAGTGGACTGTACAAGGTGTGGAAAGTCCCACTGATCCCACGCGTATTGTGCAGAATAGTATATTACACACCTAGGAAGGGTAGACCTCGACAAAAATTTAGCACCCTCGCTTCGCTCGGAAGTCAAATAAGTTGGCTTCTTCCTGCCCTTAGTGTGTAATATACTATTACCGCACTTGTCAGGTATTATACTATTTTCACGCTATTCATTCTCATATGCGCAGAGCTACAAAAAACATTACCTACAATAACAGCAACGAAAATTCATCCTGTTCCACCTCTTCTCTGGAAATTCATAGATTAATAACTGAATAACCTAATTACCGGTACTTTCTGGAGATAGTACATTAGACTTTTCTTGAAACCGGTACCCGGATTTGTCAGATCATGAATTTCATTCAGTATATCCTTCGGTGAAAGTGCACCAAAAGTTGTAACTTACTGAATATAATCCTGCAATGTTTGATCATTGAAAGAATACAATTCAAAGATTCGATTCAAATGGTCAATTCGACGAATCCCCTGCGATAATGTGTGCAATCCATCATACTAGCCTTATCAGTAACTTGTGTTACTATTGAATCAACAGCTTGACTAATTTGATTCGATAATTTAGCACCAATATGATCAACTCTCTCCTTAACTCTTTTAGCTTGATCGAGGACATTGTCTAGGGCTGTTTGCAAATTTTCTATAAGTATCGTGAGCATCGTTGACGATATTATAAGCTTGATAGGCAAAACTAACGGCAGACATTAGAGCAGTGAATATAAATGACTCTGCCGGTAGTGATTTCATCAATAGCAGTACCAGTGCCAGATGCAAAATTCGCTGATTCTTTTCCACCATTTCTATTATTTAATTTATTTTGACTTTCTCATTGCTAGTACTTTCTTCGACCAAATGAATGTAGTTATTTCATTATTTTCCTCCATTTTTAATTGACCAAATATTCTATCAATAACGAAATTTTGTGAACAAAAAACTGGATTATTTGTTAGAAATATCTTATCACTTTCTTTTACATGCTTTTCCCATCAAATTTAGTTTTTTTCCGAAAACACGATAAGACTGTCCAATGTCTCTGTTTCAAAAAAATAAATTAGAGAAACTTCAAATATGCTCCATGCCAGTGGCAATTTGGCAGAATTAGGTTTCATGAAAAATTCCGTATTCCGACTAGATTTTGAAATTTCTAAAGTAATTATTCAATTAAAATAGAATACTTTGAATGAACATTATTATGTTATCTCCCTTCCATCTGTTTTGGCAATTTTATCACCGACTTTCGGCAGTAAAGCGAGAATTATCTATTTTTTTGCTAAACAAAAAATATCTGCTGCAATAACAATGAATCACAAATTACCATATTTATGCAATTTTAATATTAAAAATTATTATCAACAAATCATCGGACAACAATTCAAAAAATTCACAATGTTTCATGATACATATTTTTAATGATACTTTGTGATTCCAATAATGGTCGAAGTTATCAACTTTTTCTTATTACAAGAAAATTTTTTTCCATTAATTTCAAATACTGGTCAATTTCGATATATTCATTCGACTGCAGAAGAATCGTAATAATATGGAATTTAAAAGAACAATATAATTAAGTATCCAAGGAACTATGGAATTGACATGAATTCTTTAATGATTTTTTTTTATCAATGATCTTAAATTCTAGTACTTTCATTGTATTAATCTTGATGATTCGATGGGATATAATATAAAAATGACAAACATCTGACAATTATTTCATTTTTTTCTCGCAACAAATCAATTATTTGAAAAAATGAAAAATATGCACATGTAGAAAATTCAAAAAATTATAAGCAAAACTTTTCTTCTAATAATTTGGATCTCCGTAAAAGTCGAAAAAGTCGTCAGATATGTGCTAATTTCATTGTCATGAAATAATAGCAGTTTGAAAGAAAAAACGGATTTTAGGAAATGAAATGAAGAAATTATATTTACATTAGCATAGAGATTCATGGATGTTATAGTTGCTAATAAATTCTTCAATATTATTCAAAAACTTCGATAATTTCACAAATGTGCAGTAATTCATTTTTCATTGCAGTTAAAAATTCCATTCTTTTCGTACTCTATAAAAAAGCATTGAATATAAAATTACAGAAGTATTATATTTACTCTGCTTTTCTATTTCTATCATAATTTATTATAAATAATGCACATTTTTTTTTGTCAATCATAAGAGGATAAAAAGCACTATCCTGCACTTCAGGAATGCTAACAAGAGCACATTCTGTTCAAACTCCTATTTTTCTACTGGAAAAATTTATTGCAAAATGTTGATTAAAATTTCTCTCTTTTCAAAATTTGAATGAAAATCAAATTTACGTTCATTGTTAGTCGATGCAATTGAAGATTTTCATGTAAATTAAATTTGTCAACAAATACGATGAGTGCTGTCCCATTACGTATCTTCAATTTCATACTTGATTGATAATTGCAAAAATTACATTGTTAGATGAGACATTAATTTCACAGTAAAATTAGATTTTTTCGTATCTTGCAATCTGAAGATATTCAAGGGATTTTTTGAGGTAAATTAGAGCTACCAAAATGCTTTTGATATATTGGAAATCTCTGTGTTTCTCCCAGATTTGTACCATTGATTTACTTTTAAAAAAAAAATAGCCCCAGCAATTGCATTCATGAAACGCAAAATCCCCTTAATCTCCCAGCAAAAGCCTCTCTCTCCTCAATAATTTTCAAAGCTGATGATAAAAAAAATTAACATCAGCAATTGATATTGATATTGTTAAAGTAATTATCATCTATTTCTCTGGTTCTCCACTATAAACCTTCAAAATTCCTAGTACAGAGTCGTGTGAACCAAAGGCAAGTGCTAAAAGTCCAACAATGGATATAATGACATTCTTGATGATAATCCAATTGAATTTACCAAAGCCAATGTCCCAATATGTGATTATTTCGAGAATCACTGGTATCAATATACCGAGAATTGAGAAGCAGAAGGCACCGATGAGTCCGATAAAGGGAGCAATTGTGGGTACAGCCACAGCTAATAATACTGCAAAAAAATAATAAATATGAAAGCGAATGAGGAAAAATCAATGAAATATAATTAATTTCTGGGGAATATCTTGATGAGAAATTCTTCAAAATCGTTGTGTCAATTACCTCTAAAATTAATTTGATAATTTGAAAAAAATACTAACCACAACCAGTTACCAATACTGTTCTAACTATATAATTAGCCAACAATGGTTTTTTCTGGAAGCGATCCTTGAGTTCACTCCATGCAATGTCAAGGCACACGTAGAATTGTAATCCAAATGTGAAGAATACTGCCAGGGCCACAGAAATTTTAACAACTTGAGCAGAACTGTCGACAAAAAAGAAATTCATCATTAAGATGAGCATAGAAAAATCAACAAATTATCTCAATCACGTGTAGATTATTTTGAGAATATCTCTGGAATAATGAGGCATAGGAACATTTGCCAAGAACTTTAAGGTAGTTCACTCACGACAGACGTAACCAAAAGTATAGGCCTGTATAATTATCGGCGTATTGTTGAATTACATGGGTTAGAAAAAAATTTAAGTGTCATAAATGCAAAAAAATTCCTATCATGATTCCAATCTCCAATTTCCAAAATCACGGTTCCATTCTTATCATCTCACTTCACAATTGATGACAAAATTTCATTTTTCCTTAATTGAATAAAGGACACTCCTCTTCTTTTCATTTTTCAATTTTATCAAATTCCTAAGAAAAGTCATTCTACGAGTGAACTACCTTAATGTATCTCATCGATTAATTTAATAACTTACATAAATTCGATCGGTAAATCTTGTGTGATAATCTCGTTTGTTGAATCTGGAAATCTCAAGTATCCCAAAAATCCGAGAAGTATATATATAAGTGTTACGCCAGACATTCCTTTGCTAAGTACACCACAAATACCAACAAAATGTTGTGGTGTTTTCATTTGATTTTCCAATGGCATAACAACGCCAATAGCTTCCATAGCAAAAATAGTTATACTGAAGAATTTTGGAAATTCCGTAATTGGTTTAGCAAGTGGTACAGAATTTACTGGTGGTAGATCAATGACGAGCCAGTAAAACGTTATTCCAAGACCAAGGCCCATAAGAACATTAGCAATCATTGATACTGGTGCTAAGTACTTTAGATCTGGTACCCAAGTTAAAAGGATTAATGGCAGTAAAAGGCACGCAATTGTCATTCTTTCATCGATTCCATCAATCGGCAACGATGAGGCAACAGCTGGTGCTGCTGTTGTCATTGTTGTTGAATTAATTGGAGTTCCATTTAGCAAAGATTCCGTAGCATTACCGTACATGTGGTAATTAATTATTTCACGAAAATTTGCAGCAACTATCACTGCGTAAACGCTGCAGGTACCGAAGTAAGTTGCAAATAAACTTATTTGAATGAGATACCTGCAAATATACGATAAATTAAAATAATAATCTATAAATAAAGATGAATGGAGAAAAAATTGAAACGAAAAAAAAAAATTATTTTTTTAATACGAAAAAAAATTCACTTTTGTCATCAGTTCTACAAAAATATCTTGGAAACTAAGCAAGATTGCACGATCTTGTCTCACTCTTTTTGGTTTAGCTCTTGAAATTTTCTTCAGAAAAGGATTCAGCAAAAATTACGCTGTCCCGTTTAGTGTTTGAGACATTCTTCAGAAACAAATGAGAAAAAATTGATTTTTTCAATTGATTACCAAATTCTTTGAGGACTAAAATGTCTTAAAATTCATTTAAATTACCTAGAAGGTTTTGAAAATCTCCTCAACCATTGTGGTCCATTAGCAAGAGCTGCCTCAGCTATGTCCGCGAAACTCATCTCCGTTCTCCTCGTTTTGTGATATAGCACATGTGCACATTTCACCTATTCGAGTAATTAGTAAGAATTGAAAAAAAAACATAATTTTAATTGCATAAATAGAACATTACATTCTTCCAACATCTTTTTTTATCTGCTGTGACGTACTCACCAGGATGTAGGCACAGTGTGTGCAAACAAATGCTACGAAAATAGTTGCTAATACACCGAGACCTAATCCAGCACTTCTGAATGCACATGGCATTGCTAATATACCAGTTCCGAGTGATGCTTTGAGCAGATGGGTCAGTGTGTCACAGTCCCTGTAATCAACCGCAAACATATTATTCTCAATCAATGATAACTGATATTAAATAATCATGTATTGATTTATCAGAATTTTTTATTTTTAAAAATGTATATTGATTCATTTAAAAAAAAAATGATGATAATGAAATTAGCACACATCTGACATTTTTTTGTATTTTCTCAAACAAATATATTATTGTTAATGAAATAATGTAGAAAATTTACACTAATAGTTTTTGAAATTTCCCACATGTCCATATTTTTAATTTTTTTAAAAAATCATTTATTTGAAAAAAATTGAAATTGTCACATATCTGTTATTTTCAGTATCATAGAAGATCGTGTTTCTACTCTGAAATAAATTTTTTCATTTTTTTTTTCACGGAAAAAAGGGAACACTCACGTTGTTGGATTGGGATGCCTCCTCTCGGTAAAAGGATCGAATTTTTTACCCGTAAGTCCAACTTCAGCATCTCTCGGTGTGACTTGCACTTTGTATCTATTGTAAAATGGAGAGAAAAAAAATCATTAATGATTTTATTTCAATGTACCTTGATGATTCATTTAATAACTGGGTCTCTCCGATTTCTCTTGTTTGATTCTTTCAAGATTGATTAATTAAATGCAACTGTAGACATGAATTGAATGATTTGATCAGACATACGGTGGCTTAGAATCCATCTCAATAATCAATTATTAATTGCTCAAGTATCAAAGAATTAGCGGCCCTCCTCACATATCCTTGGGCTATATTACAATCGTAATGTTAAATCCGTCAGAAAGAATTTCAACATTTGATTGATCTCATTCAATTACTAAAAAATTTATAGGAATTCAACCGTACTTCATCGATAATATACTTTTTTCACTTGTTATCAAAAGATACCACTGAATTTTGGACTTTCATCATAACTAATTCGCGATAAGTTTGTAAGTTTGTAATTTTTAATGATTAGAGTAATTCCTATCATTACTTGGCTGTAAGTTGTCCATCTTTAAAATTGGAGCCATCCTGTGGAAGAAACTCATCCAGCTCAGTCGGTCCCTTGTTGTTTTGATCCTAAAAAAAAAAGAATTGACGTAATTCTTTTCATTGTCATTACTTTCTTGAATATCTCGAAAATTATTGGATTTAGTGAAAATTAGGAGGAGACTTTTTTTGTAGATAATTGGAATTTACAACAAAGAAACTTCTTGAGAAATTCACCTGAACCCACTTATTCTTGAAATATTTGAAAAATAAACGAATTTTAAAAGAATTCAGAAAAAAAACAATATCAAACTGTTGTATTTTTTTTCATTATCTCGAAATTCATTGAAGCAGTTCATTATCTTATAGAATTTAAAAGAAAAAAAACAAATTTTTTTTTGATAATATAAAAATAATAATGAACTCACCATTGTTTCCTTATTTGTACTCGATCAATAGAATTTGAAAAGTCTGGAACAGAAAGAGAGAAAAAAAATAAAAAATAACATTTGCATAAAAATTTTTTGGCCTTCGGAATATTATCAATCTTTTCTCACATTTATTTGCAACTTTTTAATGTCATTGAGATAATAATAATTACGAAATATCCCGAGTTTATTTATTATTTATTCCATATCAATTCAGTAATAATCAAAGTTATTCGTGAAAATATGACGTATCAAAACTGTTTCCCAAAATGACCCGAAGTCATCTTTTTTGGATACAAGAAAAAAGAAGATGAACACGTGTCCACTCTTACAATAATGAAATTTCGCAAATTCTCGTCACAAACAAGTTCTCTCTATTATCAGAAATGAACGCAACTGCGCGGTGAAGTGCAAATCATCGGGTATTTATGGGTTCGAAGAAAATTAAAAAATAAATTAGATAAATGGAAAACAAACTGATAGAGAATTTGTAAAAAATTATCTTAACATCGTTTTGCCAATCATCGTGACGTCATCATCTATTGTATACAAACTCTGTAGATATATCTAATCACTAGTTCAATGGCTGCTGACGTGGGTAATTGAGTAAACATTTGTTGTATCGTAAAAAAAATTTGATCGTAATTTTCTCACTTTTTTTCGGGTTTTAGGAGTAGAATCGAATTGGAGAAAATGTGTAAATTTATTGAGACTAGTTTTTGGGAAGAATATCGATTTTTCAGACGAATTAATTTTATCTCATCATCAGTTTTTTGAGAATATCTCGGAAACTAAGCGAGATACGTCCTTTTGGCTTAAATCTTTTTTGGTAGCTTTTAAAATTGTCTTCGAACCTTTCTAGGCAATTATCTAGGCAAAATCACCCTATCTCGCTTGGATGCCGCAATATTTTGTGAACAAAAAACTGATGATAAAATTGAATTAATTTATCTGAAAACTTCATATTCTCCAATTTTATTCCATCATCAACTTCATGAGAATATCTCGGAAACTCAAAGAAATGAAGCGACTTTACTTCAATGTCTTTTTGTAGAGAATTTCAAATACTAAGGAAGATGATTGAAATCAAATCAGTCTATCTCGTTTACTTTTCGAAGATATTCTCAAGAAAATGGTAATGGAATGGAATCGATTGTTTAGAATTTCATATTCGTTTTTTGGAAAATAGGTATCTCTAAATCTGAGGAAGGTAGAGTCTATATCTTTCAGATTCCGGGATATTCCAATGAAACTGGTTTTACTCCCACTTATAGGATTTTTGCCAATAATAATTTTTCCTATTCCCCAATTTTCCATCAAACTACCTCCACCTTCACTGGTCTTACAAAACCTCACACTACTACTTAAATATAAATAAAAACCTAAGGACAGTCACTATGTACCTTGTATTTCGTCTATAAACTTGTAAATATTGTAAAGTTAATTGTATTTATGCTAATAAAACTCTTTGAATCGTAAAATCGTAAAGTGGTTTTCAATTTAGTGACGAATTGGAGGAGAACGATTGATCAAGTTCACTTCATTATCTCCTTTTTCTTCAATATTTCAGAAGAGAATGAAGATTGTGCATTTTTTTGAGGAGTACATGTTAGAGGTACGAAAAAGGTTATCACTGGAATTCCCATATCTCTCTCATATTCCAAAATATCTGAATAACAGTCATCTCAAATTCAATGTTGTTATCACTGTTATTATTTCGAGTGATTAACTCCATCAATAATGAAGATAGAGAAATTGTTGTGATGACCTTTTTCGTAGAGGAAAATCAAAGCTACAGAAAAGGAGATAACCAAAATTTTTCTATTTAGTTTACATTTCGAAATATTTGCGAAGGAAAAATACAAATTTAGAAATAAATCTCCAAAATGAATTAATTTCAGAAGGAATTTGTGAAATTTTCCAAATGAATTTTTTTGTACAGAAAAATCAGAGCTTCAAAAATATGATAACCAATTATTTTCTATTTTTCTCAGATGCCAAGAAATTTTCCACGAAACTGATCAAACTCAAATAAACTCAACTTTTTCTCTACCTCAATGAGTGAGATATTCCTCAATTACTTGAGGCATTTTCCTGCGATTAGCTTCGGAGAAATGTTGCAAATGATGCAAGTCAACTTCAATGATAACTGCCCCTTCAATGCCAACCGCAAAAGATATTACTGTCTGCAGCTTCTTTAATTGCTATTAAAGAACATTTTAATGAAATAAACTTGTTACACTTCAACATTGTTTCCGGGGTTAAGACCATTGACCTTTTCTTATCCATCAGAAAGAAGTCTATAATGCTGTGCATTGAAATGAATTTTTTGAAAAAATATATATATTGTAATGGTGGAATAGACGTTGGTGAATACGAGTTTCGAGTTGAGCTGATGAAATTTCAGATGCGAATAAGAGTACAAAAAAATGAATGGAGGCAAAAACCGGTTGGGCCAACTTTGATTTGTTCTTGGGAACTAGAATCACTAGAATTAGACTTAATCGGTCCAGCAGACAGTAACTTGGGGCCACATTGGCGTAGGTTTTATCTTCAATTTTCAACACTATGGAAGAATAATTTTTGAAGAAATTAGTGGAGTGATGAAAAAAGATGAGGTGATCGATTCCTTGGAGATGAGAGCATCGATATCTTCTGAGAATCAGTTCAGCAAAAATTTGGGAAGACCTTTTTTGCAGCTCAGGAAATTCTCTACATTCCCCTACGAGGAATAACTCTTGATAATTTTTGATATGCCTCATTTAATCTGAGACATTAAATGATTGTTTTAATGTAAATTTTCAAGAATATCGTTGTCTTAAGAAAAGAGTGGCGTGAGTGCTATACTTATACATAGCACTTACACCGTTTCGCTTCTGAGATGACGATATTAAGTTTTCAGATGAATTGACCTTTTTTTGTCATCAGGTTTTCGAGAATATCTCAGGATCTAAACGAGACAGAACAATTTTCATTCTTTTTTTTTGTAGCTGTTGGAAATCGAAATAGAAAAAAGTCATTATGCAAATTTCTATATCTCGCTTAAATTCAAAATATCTTTGGAAAACTGATGATGAAATAAAATTTGTTTGTCTTAAATCTTTATAGTCGTGAAATCCTGCTAACTTAAAAAAATACATTAGATTTTTTGTTTCAACAAAAAGTACAATTTTATCAATCGAAGAGCTCGTAAAGATTATGTTCAAGTGTGAATCTTTTTTTTATGATAGTTTTGATAAAATGAAGTGTCAAATTAACTTGATAATTGATTTTAAAAGTTTCCGACAGATTCATAAAGATAGAAATGGAAGGATTTGTGTAAGTCTCATGTTTTTTTCTACAAAAAAATAATTTCGATGATTTTTCGATCTTCATTATTCTCCGAAAATTGATCGAATGAACTGGATTTGTTTCAGTCTATTAATTCGCTCCCGAAGTTGATTTATTGAAAAAAGTGTTCTGCGAGGTTTTCAATGATCGGTATAATCAATAGGGAGGGTCATTGTTCTCGCCGATGACCGACTAACGGCTCTACAACTACGACATGAACTTGAGTGAACCGTGAGTGCTCCGTTTTCCCCCTCAGCTCAATATGAAAAGAAAAAAAGAAAAATAGAAAGTGACACAGCAAAAAAAAATGGAAAAAAAAGTTCCGATATAGAACAAATGAAATACTTCCTTCCTTCTTGGATAAGATTATTTTATTTTCAGGTATTAATCGTTGGACACGTGTTTTACGTTCACATCAACAAAATTATTGACTATTTGTAGAGGAAAAAAAAATAGATAACGCTTGAGTTTTGTGATATTTCATGTAACTGAAGAGAATTTTTCCTTGAAAAAAAACAATAGATTTTCCAAAATTGCATTATTCAAAAACTCAAACTCGCTTAGTTTTCAGCATATTGCCGAAAAATGAAGGACAAAATAGAATCATCCTGTTCAACCACTTCACTAGCGTATTGTACTTATACTATTCTTCAACAGAAATTCTTTTTTTTTATGGAATCACCAAAAATCAGAGATCCATCAATTTTATGTAACTACAAAATGAAACATTCTCATAATGTATCAACGACTTCATTGGGAGGACACTTTATACGACGAGAATAAACTCGACACTCTACTGACTGCATCACGAGCTGCAGCGTAGCCCTATGACGCTACGTTGATTGAGCGAAGCCATACAAGGTACTGATTGCCCTTATCAATTATTTTCTTCACTGAATTTTCATTGACTCATTTACACTCGACATTCCCCTGATTTTTTGTCAATTCTAAAAATAATTCAGTAGTGAAGAGGTAAAAAAGAAAAAACTTTTTTAAAATCATTTTTTGAGAATATTTTGGAAACTAAGTGAGATAACGCGATTTTGTCCCGATCGTATTTGTAACTCTCGAAATTTTCCGGAAAAAAGGATTAAAACAAAATTGCCCTATCTCGTTCATTTTCCGAGTTATTTTCAAAGAAATATCGGTAAATTGACGTATCTCGCTTCAACTCTCAATTACCCTGATGGCCCCAGTAACTGACAATTTTCCCGAATTTCTTAATTATCTTAAAAATGTCCAATAAATTGTTTAATATTCACTTGTTAAGCTCGTTTAGCGCAACAGATACGGGACAGTGGCGCAAAATGGACCACTATAATCACATGATTCAGAATTTTTTTTGGGGGTGAAGACTTCTTCCGAAAAATTTCAAAAAATTCACTACCAATGCCAACATTCAGAAGCATTTTCTTAAATTATTTGAGATTTTCCCACAGTCATCCATTCTAAAAAAAATTATGAACCATGCTAGCCCATTTTGATCCATTCTGCCCCAGTCTCTTCTATATATTGATATAATTAAATGACATTCAATAGACAAATAGTTTATGTCTTCGAGATTTATGCTGTCAAAAACTAGCCCTAAAGTGTCAGAAACCAGGACCATCACGGTACAGAACTATTTATTTTTTTCTCTCCAATTCTATCATCTGCCCACGCAAATTATAATTCGTTGACTCACAATTTTCTTCTATAATTTCTCCCTCAGTAGATGCTAATGGTCAGTAACTGAATGCGTCACTGATGCCAAATAGTTTATTTACGTTTTTTTATAAACTAAAAAAGGGGTGTCGTATCACTTTTGGAACACAGCTATTGGCAGACATTCCCGGACGTCGCGTGCCACATCACAGTGACGTCATGAGAGACGGGTCAAAATGCTGGTAGAAAATAGATTATTTGAGGAATTGAATGAGCAAAGGAGATGTTGAAAAATTAGAATCTACAAACTGTTGACTTGGCTGCGTTGGACTAATGGGTAATCCAGTGTAAACCGGTTATTTCAACCGATAAAATTCGGAATTGTATCGCGTGATGATGCAACATTCATCCAAAATTCGAATAATTTTTCGATTTAAATTTTCTTGTGTCTGCAAAATTCTGGAGATAACTGATATAGCAGAGAGAGAGAGGGAGGGAGAGAGACAGGGAGTGTAATTTCAGATTGCGATGGAGACTTCACTTTTCACGTGAACTGGTGCTTCATTAATTCTCGGCACTCTGCTAATTGATGCATCAATTTTGCAGCGGGAAATGTATTGGAAAATTCCGTTTACATTATCTTCTGAATATCTCCGTGGGTTCCAGAGAAATTCTCAAGAGATCTTTCTTGTCGAGACTGTTATAAGCTACAAAAAAGGATTTTAATAAATTTGTCAAGATCCAATATTTAGAGATATTCATAGATTATGAAGTTTTTAGATAAAGTGATTTCATTTTATTATTTTTTTTCTAATATCTTGATATCTAAATAAGATAGAGCAATTTTATCCTTATCCATCATTCTATACAGAATATTTCGAGAGCTACAAAAAAATAAGATTAGGGCAAAATTGCTTTGTCGCGCTTAGTTTCCGAGATATTCTCAGAAAATAGATGGAATAAATCGATTTGACTGAAAAGTTCACAGTCATAAAAAAAAAGCGAAAAAAGAAAAACCAATGTGGATTGACATTATTTCGCGAATATCATTGAAGCAAGTCTAGAAAAAATTGTCAAGAGAATTCAATAGGCCACCCCAAAAATCTCTTGATAAATTCTCAAAAATTCAATTTTCTCAGAGGTATACAGCTAATGAAATGAAAAAAATTGAGAAAAACCACAGTTGCAAGTTCAATTATAAATATCTCTGTAAATATTAAGATCAGGCAAATTCATCAAAAAATCTCTTGCAGAAAATTTTACGACTATGAACTTATCAAAAAAAAAAAAATTTACTTCATCATCAGTTTTTCAAGAATATTTCGGAAACTAAGTGACATAGAATGATTACATCCCCGTCTTTTTCAATTGCTCTTGAAATTTCTACCAAAGAAATCGCCCTATCTCGCTTAGTTCTTAAGATATTCTCGAAAAAACTGAAGATAATATAAAATCGATTTGTTTGAAAACTTCAAATTTTTCAAATAACTACCCCAACAAAAAAGCTCTCTTGACAAATTTTCCTCAACTCAATATTTCCCGACAGATTGTCAAAGCATCGAACAATAATTAAAAAAAAAACGAAAAGAAAAAAATCAATGCCACTTCGGATGATTGAAAAAAAGGGAATAAAATCGATTCTATGCAGATTATGAACTTTTTCCCCTCGATTTTATGACATATGGTCGCGACCACGTGTTATAATGTCTCGATTCTCCGGTCTAGGACAGATAACGATGCCAAGGACAGCATGCTTCGTACAGTGTCACTCCCAATATTCCTCCAGGTGTTTTTTGTTTTTAAACTGAAAAAGAGATAATTCAATATTTACACAATTTCACATATTCACAAGTTTCGAATCACAGAATAACTGAAGATAAGAAATTAATCCACCCTACGAATTAATTACTCGTTACACTGTTCTTACACATTCGCCCACTCTGTAAGTTGAAGCTAACCAATAAACTACAAAGTAATTTTCATATTGCGCGGTGTATTCTGTTAGTTAACCAATCATTTTCACTCTACGAGTAGTTCAGTGGTGGTCTCATTTCCTATGAATTGACGTGGATGAAAAAATTTACTACATTATTCAAATCGTCATATTACGTCACTGAAACTTGATATCGTTTATCAAAATTCGTGATAATTTTAGAAGAAAAAAGAATTGTTTTTTTTTTCTCGAATTGCAGTGACCTAATTTTTCTCAGACTATTTACCTTTCTTCAATTTCGAAAAAGTTAATAGTTTTTTTTAGAAAATCAAAGAAAATATTTCCCTTTCGAATATCAGGGAGTTAAGAGATAGGAAGAGTTCATTTCACTTGAAATCAGTTTTTATGGGATATCTCGGAAACTGAGGGAGATAGGGCAATTTTTCAGGAAACCTTTTTTGTATAGAAAAATGAGAGCTACAATAAAGATAATCACAAGAATTGCTCTATCTTCCTTCGTTTCCGGGATAATTGAAGAAACAACTGTTATTCAAATAAAAACGAAAATTTCTGCCTTCACAGTTTTTTTTCGAACATCTTGAAAAATAATAGTGATGTAGGAATTTTCAAATTTCTTTTTTTTGTAGCTCTGATTCCCCTCTACGAGAAAAGGCTCTGGCCCCTTCAGTTCTTCAGATAAATGAAGAAAAAAAATGATTTCGAAAAAAAATTATGAATTAATTACCGAGATTGAATAAACATTGAGTGAAAAAAATTTTTATCTACTTCTTTGGTAAAATCCTGAAATCATCGAATCGCAAAAAAAAAAGATACCTAAGACGGTAAATTGACTGAAAAAACTGAGCAAACAGCTGTCTCATTACATACGCAAACCTTTTTTTTTGATTCAATGCATCGTAATACAAAAAGTATAATTAGTATCCGTTATTGTGCCACGATGCGAAATATATGATCTTTGTAAAACAAACCGGCGCCGCTTTCCAGGAGGCTGCACAAGTGCCCAAGACTCCTCTGACGAGCCCTAATTATTTTCTATTTAAAAAGAAACGGCGGTAAAAACTTGGTAAAATGCCACTGTTCAATTATTCGGGGTCAATTTCATTATTTCCGGTTCAACCATAAGGAACTCCAATAATAATTCAATTCAATTAATGTATCAATTGACAGGAAGTCAAAAATGATTATTAGCAATGATTTCTCTCTTCAATAATCGAAACATCGAACTCCGATTACATCATGCACGCCGAATTTTTTTTTCGCCTCCCAACTTCTTGCCCATAAATGTCTCGAACAGAGGCAAACACTTCTTATTCCTGTCTGACTATATCCCCTCGTGAGGGGCAAGTGCCACCAGCAAACACTTCCCTCTTCTTCTCATTCCTTTTGGCTATATCCCCATATAGGGGCAAGTGCAATAACACTTCCCTCTAACCCCATGAGAAATGAAGAAATTCTATATTCGAACCACGTGGCTCAAGCAAGTGCCCACACGATGCGCACACTTTTCGAGTGCATGACGAAACACGTGAATGCACTTGCAGCAAGAATTTTCAAACTTTCGAGGCACTTTGATGTCTCGAATAATTCGAATGAATTCGCAGCAATGAAAGACATTAAACTATAATGCATTGATAAATAAAAAGTTTACTCACCGTGATAATTGAAGCAACAAATTATGCAGATTGATATAAACGAATTTTATCACTCAAAATCATAAACTCATCACTGACAAAGTTACTCAATTACTTATTACCCATTCACTATTTTATCCTAATACATATGTTTTTTTCTTTATTAACAAGAATTTTTTATTTTTTTCTACTGAATGCAGTAATGAGGAAACAAGCGGTCACAACGGCAAAAATTTAACCGCCAGTGCCGGAACGACGTGCTTCCACGGATACTCTCGTAGCTTGAATAAAACCTTGCAGCGTGTGTTTCGTTCTTCTATCCTTTTTTATTTCTTTCTGTTAGTGGCAAAGTTGTATCCCCCACATTATTTCAGGGAGGGCCGATTGAGAGAGTGTGTGTGGCCTCTCTCACTGAGAGTGAAGCACCAGTGGCGCCGCCTACGCCCCGCCAACATAGTCTAATCCAATTTCTCCCTTCCAATTCTTTTTCTTTCTTTTTCTTCTATTTTCTTGTTCTATTGGCAATTATTGAATTTTTTTTAGGACAACAGATTGGAGAATTGTTATGGTTTTCGGGGGGTCAGATTTTCAATCGACGAGGGAGGGAGAGGGGGGGGGGGGGAGACTTCAGTAGCGGAGGGGTAAAACGAGATAAGTCAGCATAATGAGAGCATCGATCTAACAATTTTTCGATTTTTTTTAACAGTTCAAATATTGAAAAAAAACTTCAAAAATTCGCACTAATAGTTTTTTGAATTTTGAAGATATGCATTTTTTTATTTTTTCAGGATAAATTATTTGTCAAGGAAAAAAATTGTCATATTTTTCCTTTTTTTCCTCATTATTTTTTTGAAATAATGTGAAAACTAATCGAGATTGTGCGATTTTACTGGAATTATTTTTTGGAACTCTTGAAATTCGGTACAATAAAAAATAGGGCAGGTCTGCGCTATCTCGCTTAGTTTCCAATATATTTGAAAAGAATCATTGGCAATTGAAAGGAATTGATGATCATGAATTTGTAAAATTTATTTTTACAGAATTTCTTTTTATGCTGATTCTCGAGAAACGGTGAATGCGATCATTCGTCGGAGGTTGTTACGTGGGGGGTTCTTATCTTCATGGGGTATCAACGCAATAATGGGGCGAGGTAATGAAGCACTAGTTCAACGAATATATTCACCTGTACAATCCAAATCGATACGGAATGAGTCCAACCGGCGCCTGGCGTAATTTCTCTTCTTTATTCTGAGGAATGGAGATGGGGCAAAATTCAACAATTTTGGTTCTTTTTATTTGGAGAAGTCTAGGGAAATTAGGAGAATTTTTGGAGAGTGGGGTACCTACAAAAAAGATCTCAATAAGTTGATTTCTCAAGAAACTGGGAAAATAATAGACATCTGAAAAATTTGAGATTTTTCTTCTCTTTAGAAAAATCAATTATAAAAAAATGAAAAAAATACAAGTATATCAAAAATTCAAAAAATAATACTTTCGAATTTTTTGAATTTTTTTTTTAAATTATCTATTTCATTATAAATTTCAAAAATGTCAGACGTGTGATAATATTGTTATTATGATCCTTCGGTCTGAATATTTTTTAAAATATCTCGGAAATTGAGTGAGATAGCGCGATTTTGCCCCAATCGCTTTCCATAGCCTTTAGAATTCACTATAAAAAAGACTAAAACAAAATCGCCCTATCTCGCGTGATTTCCGAAATATTTTAAAAAATAATTACAAGAAAAAATTGAAGTATTCTGTTTTATTCCTTCACTACTGAATTTATTTGTTGTTTTTTCAACTTCACAACAGAATTTAAAATATGATTCTGTGAATGATGAATTTCCTCGCAATGTTGGATCCTTTCTTCAGCTATTTCTGTAGCACAGAATATTCTATTCTCTCATGTATCTCTATTTTTAAGATAGTGCACGTGATTGACGTCAAGAGGTGAGAAATTTTCATATTCAAAATCTCTCAGAATTTTTTAAAAATATTTATTTCTAGAGTTTTTTCTCCTGCCGGAGAAATGATGCAATACGCAACGTTTTTGGGTGATTTATGCAAAGGCCTTTTTTTACATTTAAATTCAATTAGTATATCATGAAATTTTTTCAAATTTTCTTTTCGTTTTCAAATTCCATCAAATTATGATTAAATTACTTTTAATCATAATAAGAAGAATGATTTAATTACTTTTCCTTTCATTTTGATAATTTATAATGCGAGGAAAAGAGCGATTGATTTTATTGCAAGTAATTGATGTAATAAAATGTAGAAAAATTGACTTACTGCAGTCAACAATCTTGTCAACTCTTTCTTTCCTTATAATTATGCAAAAATCCATGAAATTGGCGTAACGTAATGAACTACGGTTGTTACGATAACAACACGCCTCGTTGCCACCGCAATAACTCATTTTTATTTACTCTCAAATTCACAATTTTCTTGTGATTAAAATTGTTACAAAATTTCCGGTTGAAAACACGTGTCGAATAGAATAATCTTTGTGGATAATAAAATCAATTATTTATTGAATGTCCACGATTATTGGCGGCCAAATGGGAGTGACCGAAAATTGAACTCATTCCAGACGTCAATTATAAGAAATGAAAGACGTAAAAATTAATTTTATGATTGTTCATTGATGCTTACATTTTTCATTGTTGACACGGTAATTATTTGATGGTTCAATAATTCTTGTAGTTAAAGTTTATTTTGAATGGAATTATGAAGCAAAGAGGTGACACACGACAGGTCGATTCTTACTGAAAATCCCTTTTTTTTTACATATCGCTGAAAATAAAGAAAATACAAAATTTCCGTATTTTCAAATACAAGATTTTTTCCATAAATTGTCGCAATGGACTTTCAGAGAAATTCTCATTCGGATTTCGTTCTTCTTGAATATCTTGGAATCTAGTGGAGAAACGAACTGTTTCCTCTACAAGATAAATTTTTCAAGATATTCACCAAAAAATGAAGAAAAAAAATTGATTCTTCAGAAAAATTCAGATTTGGACTTTTTTTCGTTGAATATCTCATAATCTAATTAAAATATTTTTTTTTTCAAATAAGTTTTCTGTAAAGCGTTTTCTGCTATACAGACGAGGGTATTTTCTATTTCTTCTCACATCTCATAGTTTCTAAAATTATTTTTAAAAACCGAAGAAATAATTTCCTTAGAAAAATTTTTTTTTTTCATGTTCGCTGAAATATCTTGAAATCTAGAGACAACACAAGACTCTTCATGGGCACTGTTTTTATAAGCGAAATCTTGCTCTACGAAAAATTTTCACAACAGCCCTTCTATCTCGATTAAACTCCAAGATGTAGTCCAAAAACGATTTTCAAAATGAGATTGACTCTATCGTTACGCTTCTCCACTGAAATATCCTGAATTATTCCATGCCCAAAAAATTCCCATGATTTAGAATTGAGCTAGAATGGGCCTCTCTGATTGATTCAAATTCTTCGCCCCATATTAGGTCAATTATTGAATGTTTAAGTTATTAAAAGAATTCTCTTTTCCTTTCACGGTCTACCAATGATTGGGTCAATTTATGATACACATTGTGAAACACTTGATGATATCCAATTTGCTTTAATTATTCATTCACTTTTGGTGAAAAGATCATTGTTGCCTGTACAATTGAATTACTTTATCGTCCAAGAATGAAAGGGGCATAAGTGGTGCGATTTTCTTGGGAATGTACGCCTGCTTGACGGTAAGGTAGAATTTCAAAAAAAAAATTGAAAAAATTCGGTTTTTTGATAGAAAGACATGCGTTAAAGTCAAATTGATTTATTTGGTTTTTTTCTCTTCACTGCCGGATTTATATCTACTTTATTTTCGATAAACAAAATAAAATTGTTTTGCTGAAGAGTTCCGGTAACAGGACGCCACCGACGTCAGCCAGAATTTCAATGCTAAGCTGAGAAGAAAGAAAAAAATCTGCTTGTCCACAAAAATTCATACTGAGAAAACGAAATTCTTCTGAGAGATAATGAAATTCATAGATTTTTCGTAGTAATTATGATTATTTCATCACAAAATTCAGAATATGACCGAAAAATCGCATTATTATTTGATCGTATAAAAATTATGAGAAAAAATGATCTACACGTTAGTTATGAAAAATCGTGAATGATTCAGTAGCGAAAAAAAAATAGGATAAGTCTATTTTTGTAGAGTGTCTTGAAACTGCGCGAGATAGGGTGATTTTTCCTGAATTTTTTTTTTTTTGTAGCTTTCGAAAAACTTTTTTGAAAAAGATTCCACCAAAATCGCACTACTTCGCTTAATTTCCAAGTTATTCTGCTAAGAAAATCGGTAAAAGAAAGAACAGCCCATCAAGTTATTTTCAAATTATTCAAATTTATCTTGCGAAATTCATCCAAAAAATGTTGCAAGTAATACCACCACTGCATCTTAATCCCCAAAAACTGTTAAAAACATTTGACACTAACAATATCTTCAAACCCCCTGATTTTGGTTATGTCTACAATTTTCACCCAATGGAGGATCGCTGAAACCTCCTGCAAAATCGTTCAAGTGCAATTTTAAAATAACCTGAAAATCCAAAAAAAAATGGCAATGGAGTCTGACTCACCCCTTCTCGAAGTATCCCCGGATGTAACGCTCCCTCCTCATCGTGACCAGTATCTCTTCCTCCTCGAGTTCTTCATCCACAAAATCACCAGCGAGAGGTTAGGAAAATTTAATGAGATGTTCTACGTCCCCACAACCGTGACCTTGAACTTCCTAGGCATCCAGGACGACTCAATCGAGATAACCCCAGTGGACCAGATGTTCCTTCCCCTCTCTGGAATTCCTGGGGACTCCGAAAACTTCTTCGCCGGTCGCTCGGTTCTCTTTGCAATTCCTGAGAAATTGGTGGTGACGAAGTCGACGGAATTGAGGATCAAATTAACGGTGAGAAAGAAAATGCCGGATGAGATACGTCCCGATGTTTTTGTCGGTGAGGGCGAGCTAGACATGAGCGAAGAGTTCGCAGGACTGCGCAAAGAGATGCTGCAGTGTTGGCATCGGGATGTACCGCCGCCAAAGACATTCGAGGGACCAATTGATCTCTTTTACGACGAAGAAGTATCAGGAAGTGCTTTAGTCCTTGTTAGGATTTCGGGATTTGGACAGTCAATTGTGACGGAGATAGATGCACCTCCTGCTGATTCGGCGACGTCCTTTGTCTTCAAGGGCGATAGGCAAGACGACAAAACGCTTTCTTACAAGTGTAAAATCGTTCGTCCAAGTAAAATGGATTTTTCGAAAGATTCGGAGGATAACCTGCGCTCCTGCGAAGTCTGCATTCCGAAACGAAGGACTTGCTTGCCTTGCGGACAGCCAGATGGCGCTAGGACGAAAATCGGGGATTCCCGGGAACAAGCGTGCGAGAAACCGGGAGTTCGTGAGGAAAAACCGGTAATTGAGGACAAGGGAATGATTAGGTCGAGTCGTGGGAGTCCAACGCCTTGTGGAAAAGCGGTTGTACTCAAAGTATCGGGATTACTCGATTGCGATGGGAATAAGAAGCCAACTGTCACAGTTGCCTCGGAATTGAGTGGACCTGATCCTGGACACGATATTTTTGTGTTGAGAATTGGGAAAAAGGGATTGGTTGGGGCTGATGAAAAATCGGATCTGCAGCTGGAGATGAGAACGCCGAAAGGACCGGAGAGACGTCCGCCTATCAGGTACGAGACGCGGGAAGCGCAAACGGAAGCTGAAACTAAGGAGGTCAAGAAGAAGGGAAAGGGGAAGAAGAAATAAATTGCGAGAAAATTGGAATTTTTCGTTTTTTTCAAATTAATGCTTTATTCAAATTTGTGATGTTTATTTGTTGTTTATTATGAAGGATGACACATTTGGATTCAAAATCATGAAAGTGTAAATTGAAAATATATGTTTCTTTTTAATTAAATTAATGAGTTGTTTGAAATCTTTACAATATGGCGGATGAAGAGCAGCAGCTTTTTCTCATTGAATTTCTCGTTGATAAAGTCAATGTTCCAGGAATACGGGCGATGCATGATGAAATTTTACCGGCTCTAACCTGCGTTTCTTTTCAAGTAACCTAATTTTTAAGAAAATATTTATGAACTAGATTCAGTAGTAATAATTAAAAGAATTTCAAGGATTACTAGAAACGAGGCCCAATGATAAATTTCTCTTAATCTTGTTATTTTTGTCATGATAAATTCATGGGAAAAACAACTTCACCTCTGAACTTCATTTGAACTTCTGACTATCTGAACTTTATTTGAAATATTGTTTTTTTTTTAATAGCTCACAAGCTAAAGAAAGTAGAGAAATTTCCACGAGAGCTTTTGTTGTTGATCCAGATCTGATCTCCAAAAAAGAGCTACAAAAATTTCCCAATGTCCGACATATTCAGCAATATTCTTGAAAATCCAATTTCACCCAGAAATCCATCTTTAGAAAATATGTACTTTCGCTTCAGTTTTTATGGAATATCTCAGAATCAAATAAATGATTTTTTTTTCGTGATTCTCTCTATTGCTGATCAGTATCTATAAAAAAAGGCCTCAATAAAAATTTCTTAATCTCCCATACCTTCCGAGATATTTCAGAAAAACTTCAGAATTCATAACTTTCCTTTGCAAGAACCGTAGTTCTTACCTTCGCAAAAAAAAACTTCAATATTTTCCAAAATCTTCAGATTCTCAATCTTCCGCCTATCACAATCCACCAAGAAGACCCATCAGACTCAAACTGTGCCTGTCTCGAAGAAGCTCAAGTATTCAGAAAAGGAAAATCCTGTCTATTTGCTCTACCAACAATGGTCCTAGAGAAACAATTGCACTCATTTCCAATAACAATGTCAGTCTACAAAAAACTACCACCAGGAGTATTGCCCGATGTCATGCTGATCGGCAGTTCTATGATTGAGACAAAGGACTTGATAAATTCCCTGCTGAATAAGCAAGTCTTCAAGAGTGGAAATCCTTGTAAATCAATGAAAGATACATTCAAGTAAGCTATCAATTAAATTCAAATTAACACGATAATTTAATGCAAATGAAAATTGCCAACAGATTGAGTACAGCAACTGGGCAATTAGTTGGTGACGCTACAATTTTCATTCGTGCGTCGTGCTTTGGTTCAAAGATCGTTACCCAGTTCCAAATTCCACACAACAAAAAACCGTACCTATTCAAAGGAGGTGAGGAGAGTCCAATATTTCAGTGCAAGAGAATACCATCGAATTTACCGTCATCAACGTCACCAAGGTGCACTTGTCCATCTGAATCGAGCAAACAAAATGGCAACAGTGGGAATCAACGTAAGAGCTGCTGTACAGCACCTGTACCACCATCACCCCCACCACCACCACCGACCCCAATAAAAATGTATGATGCACCTGGTAAAACACCATTTAGACCATGCTGTCCAACTCTCCAAGGACAAATGTGTCCGGGTGCACCTGTATCTTCGTCTCGAGACAAAATCCTACGTGGCTCACCTGCACAACAGTTTAACTCGAGAACTGTGTTTGGAGCCTCTTCGGGAGGACAGAAGAAATGCGGATGTAGTAAAGGCAGTTCTTGAAATAATAATAAGAAATCAATCGGCATTTTTTGGTGATTGTGCATGTTATTTGAGGAATATGGCCGTAATCAGTGAGTTTCATAGGAGAATACTGAGGCACCTTTCTTTGAAGATAATTTAATGATCTGTTAAGAAGGTTTTTCGATGAATTTGTGTAAATCCTATTTTTTTAGAGATATTTGCAAAGTTATTTATCTTTGAAATGGATAGGTTTAGGGAGAAGTCTCAGGGCACCTTTTTTGTAGAGTTTTAAAATCTCTTCAAAAAATATCTCTTGATGAATTCATCTACACCTCATGGTTTTTGAAATATTCTTAAAATAACTTCCAGCATATTTTTTAGTTTTTGAAATATAAAAAGAACTGTTTAAAAATGAAGTACACTTCGCATTGTTTCATGACTCCATTACCGGATTGACGTAGATATAGATAACACATCAAGCTGCAACCCATGACAGCTGTCAACCACGAACCACCTCTTCTCGAGTGATTAATCCCTCGAGCACAGCCCTGGAGAATTATTCACTTATATGGAAAAAAATGAGGTCAACGTCACTTCACTCAGTTTTCCTGTAATATCTCAGGAAGCACTGGAGCTGAAGAAGAAATTTTTGTAGTGACCTTTTTTGTTGAGAAAAAGTCAAAGCTATGGAAAAGGTCATGACAAAAATTCCCTACTTCCTATCAGATTCAAAAATATTCCCAAAAAAAGCATAGAAAAAAATTGAAAAAACGCAACAAAACGTTAATTTCATTCAATCAAAGATCAGACTTTATTTTCGCTCGATATCTCAAAAATTAAGCCATCCCGAGAGAAAAATTAAGGCGGGCAACAGATAGTATTCAGGCGGATTAGAGGCAGATTTGACAAAAAGCAGCAGCTAACTGGCGTACTCCTAGCAGTAGGTGGCAGCTTCATCACTTTTATTGAAAAGTGGCAGGCGGTTTACTGGCAGCGTAGAGGCAGATCACTCGGTGGATTGGAGGAATGGCGGAATAGTAACAGTGGAAAGACAGCTTCATGGCGGGATCTACTAGCGGGAGAATGGCAGCACAAGAGCGGGCAACAGAAAACGCCGTCTTCTGGCAGTTCAAACACAGTTTTCTGATGAGCTCATCAGCAAGCTGTGCTTGAGCTGCCAGAACACCGCCTTTCATACAGCTTGCTTTTATGATGCCATTTGCCTGCTTGTGCATGGTGCCATGAACCTGCCTTGCTGCAGTTGTTAGGCTGCCCTTCTTCAAATCTGCCACTAGGCTGCCTGTAATCTGCCTGCTATTTTCCATATGATACTGCGCATCTCTTATCCGGAAGGCCGACTCAGGATATCTTTTCATACATCAATTGATCGTACGCCGATCGTTTGTAACCAGTCAATTTTTCTCGAAATAATTGATTGAGAGGACAAATAATTCAATACTACTATGACTACGTTGACGGAATATTTTGAAATTGAATTGTTTCAACCAGAAAATAACTGCTTCGAATAATTTTTTTTATGGAATGTTATTTGATATCACTGCAATTATTTGTCTTCTATTATATTTTTTTATAGTCCTCAATTTCCAATTAGTAACGAACATTGAGTAGAATATTTTCTCATTTCAAATAGCCAAATAATCTCCTTTCTGAAATAGTTCACATGTATTCATTATATATACAATTTATTCGCGAGCAATTACCGTGAAAAAATGGGCAGTTATAAACCAGAATAAGAATAAACACTTTCAAGTATTTCAGAATAGCCGTGTGGACTAAGTGGACATCTCCAGAACGAAGAACAACCAGAACAGCCTAGGTTCGAGCCCCGCTCCCGTCAAAAAATTGAAGTTAATATCTCGGGAACGGCGCAACCGATCCGCTTTTTTTTTATATTGGCGTGATCGGCGTCAAAAACTGAACACGATAGACATAATTCCCGATTTTTTTGCACTATATTAGAAGCAATAATAAGCAAAATTGAATAAGCAATTGCATATGGCATTATGAAGACGGCAGTATAGAGGCAGGGTACTGGCATCTGGCATCTGCCGAAAGACCGCTCTTTTGCTGCCACTGGATGCTTTATGCAAAAGGCAGTATAGAGGCAGCTTTTGGCGCAAATCCCGCTAGTTCGCCGCCAGAAAAGTGGCATAAAAACTGCCACTCTGCTGCCATTTGAAAATGCCAAAATGCTGCCTCTAGCCCGCCTTATTTTTTCTCCCGGGATATAACGGAATCTTTATGAGAAGCCTTTCTTATAGAACAGATCGAGAGCGTCAAAAAAGTGTTTTTTATTTTAAAAAATCTCGTATCTCTATTATTTTCCGAGATGTTTCGAAAAGAATTCAAACTAATCAAAAATATGAAATTTTTCATACAAATTGATTTCTTTTTTTTTCTATTATGTCGGAAACTAATCGAGATAGAGCGATTTTGCCTGCATCCTTTCTTGCAGAGAATTTCAAGAGCCACGAAACAGGATCAGGACAACAACTTGCTTTATCTCGCTTAGTTTCCGAGATTCTCTTCACAAAAACTAATGATAGAATAACATTCAGTAGAAAAAAAAATTAGTATCATCATATATCTCGAAAACGAAGTGAATTTGGAGAGAATTTCTAAAGCTATGAAAAAGGATCAGGACAAAATTGCTCTATCTCGCTAAGTTTCCGAGATTTCCTTAAAAAACTAGTGGGGGAATAAAATTGATTTTCTAAAAAATTTCTCAAGTAAATCGATTTGTCTGAAAACTTTATAGTTCTAATTACGTGACTCATTAGTTTTCCTTCCCTGAATTGACTCATGAATTTTCATTTTCCACAGTTGAATATACGTTAATAAAATGAAAGTGCATGTCAACAACTACCAAGATCTCGTAAAACGATAAGACATCATGCAATGAATCTCTGATAAATTGTAACATATTGTTTTCGTTAAAAACAAAGATAACGTGATTTGTTGCTCTTGATAAATGCATTGAACAACTGGAATCAGACACTTAATCATTATTATGTCATCCTCGTCATTCGCAAATAATAATCACTCAACAAACGAAAGAGATTCAGTAGCAAAGCAGTAAAACAAGATAAATCGATTTTTTGTGCAAATCATTTTGTTTCGAGAATTTCTCAGAAAATAATGGAGATACGCCCTTTTTCCCTTAATCCTTTCTTCTCACTTTCAAAATTCCTTACAAAAAGGATCAAAACAAAAAAGTCGTATCTCCATTAGTTTCCGAGATATTCTCCATAAAAAATGTTAGCATGAAATAGTCTGATTATCATGGTGGACCCGGTTACCGGACGGGTCCCAGTTTCCGGATGCAGCAGCAAATTATACTAATAATTAATATTCAAGTGAAATTTTTTCGTTTTTAATACTTGCAAAATATTAAAACAACAGTCAAGTAATTTTTTTGATTTATTTAATCGAAATTTCTTATCATTTCAATAATTTAAGTCTAAAGTGTCCGGGAACTGGTATCATTGCCTTAACCGTCCAGTAACTGGTGCCTTCGCAATAATAACAAAAAAATCAGAATTGTTATCAGAGAATAATTATCTCAAGAATCAACAAATGAGCTGTTTTTTTCTCCATGAAATAAGAGAAATAAAAAAAAATTCAGACGAATTAGTCATCGGAGGGCATTAAACCCAGTTGGTGCGCCGACGCTCTTTCCTACAACATCCCCCATCCTAACAGAAGGATATTCTCTCTTTACATGAAGAGACCGATATTGTCGCGCCTGCGTGAAGGCCAAGTGTCTATCTGGACAACCCCCATTCTCCCTTTCACTGGCACTTGTGCGTGTGTATTTCCAAAAGTTTAACAGTATTGCTCAGTACGCTCGGTCACCCCTTCAGGTGAACTCGACATAAAACGGCCTACAGTATTAATACAATATAATATAATGATTTTGAGATAATTTTTTTTGTTTTTCCTTTTTTTTTCAAGAAAAAAAGTGGACTTAATTTCCTCCAGATTGAGTTTCTTCAGTTAAAAATGAATGGATCACCGCAGAATTCGGAGATTGCTGGCTCCAGACGTTCGGGAGTTGAGAACAGCGATGATGAGGATTGGAGCACGGTCGTTGAATGTGTAAATAATTTTTTGTTCATATTTTTTTTTCTATCAATTTGATTCATTTTTCGGAAATTTTGGAGATTTTCGTGTGAAAATGTAAATTTTTTTCAATTATCTCGGAAACTAAGCTACATAAGGGGAAAGTAGAGAGACTTTCTTGTACACGAGAATTGGAGCTACAAAAAAATTATTACAAGTTCTGTTCTATCTCGCTCATTTTCCGAGATATTAGGAAAGACTGATTTCAACGTGAATTAGCAAAATGAGAAAACATCAAATTTCAAGACAGTTTTCGTATAATCTACCAGAAACTAAGCGAGATAGAGCCAAGATTGCAAAGACCTTTTTTATAAAGAAGAATGAGAGCTACAAAAAAGATTTCTTTCAAAATTACTCTATCTCTCTTAATTTTCGAGATATTTTCCGAAAATTTATCATCTAGTAATGAGTGAAAATAATTTCACTGGAATTTAAATGTAAGGAAAATTATCTTTTGATACAGTTATTCATCACTGCTGGTGCAATTTAGATTTGCAGTTTAATTTTTAATTGAGTTGTGGAGATAAATGTTTTCTGGGTCAATACAGCATTTCTCATGGCATTGGAGGAAATTAATTTAACCGGATGCATTTAATTTTCGTAATTAACATTTTGTTTTTCTTTTTTTTTCATGAAATTTTGAGGAAAATAAGTCGCATGAAATATTCGACGTCCAAGTTTAATTTTTGCGGCAGATGCAACTGTGCAGGAAAAGATAGTAGGGGATTTCTCGGTTCTAAAAATAACGAAATTTCGGTTAGAAAGCTTTAAACGAAAGCTTCTCACATTTTAATCCAATTCAAATTCACATATTTGAATAATTTTTTTTTTCTATTCCGATAAAAAAAAGCTCCAGCTCCATCGATCATTCGGAGAGTTAAACACCAGATGAAATTGAATTTCTTTCTAATTTGTCTCATTTATTTAATTTTCTTTTTATCAGGCTGTTCTGGAGAGATCTAAGACAGATCGTGTGTCACGAGGTGATGAGGATCGCAGACGGCGCACAATAATTGTTGAGAAGAAAAATGGCACATATGGTTTCACATTACAGGTATGATAGACGTTACACGTGTGTGACATTTTATATTTTATCGGCAGTTTTATTATCAATTCGGTTGGATAAGCTTGTTACTCATTTTTAAGATGAGTTTAGAAGAGTATGTATGTAATTTTTGGAATAACTTGAAAACTATTGGATTTATGAAAATTTATCAGGAGCCCTTTTTTTAAGGCAATGGAATTCTTCACAAAAAATGTTTCCTCATAAATTCTCACAAGTCTACTATTTTCTGAGATACAAATTTGTGAATATTGGAGAAACCAATGGTTCAAGTAAAATTTATCCATGATCTTTTTTTATAGATCATGATATATTCTTTAAAAAAAAGGCCTCTCGACAAATTCTCCAAATATATTCGCAAAATAATGTGAATTTAATCTTCAGATACATCTCTTTTAAAACAATTTATATGAATTTACATTATTTTGGGAATATTTCTGGAAATAGTGGACTTGGAGAACAATATCAGGGAACTTTTTTTGTAGATAAATCAAATTTCCAATAAGAAATATTTTTCGAAAAATTCTCGTATATCTACGATTTTTTAAGATCTTTTCAAAATATTGAGACTTGAAAATTGAGATATATTGAAAAATCTTATTTAGAGGAATTCGTAGATATCCCAAAAACTAATAGATTAATCGAAATTCATTAAGAAACCTTTATTGTAAATCATGAAATTCCCCGAAAAAAGGTATTTTAGAAGATTGTCCCAAACCTACCCTTTTAAAAAAAATCCATACCATCATCTTAGAAACGAAATGGCGTAAGAACTATGTATAACTGTAGCACTTACGCCCTTTTCTTTCTAAGGCAATAATATAAATTCACATTATTCCATGATTATCTCTTAAATATTGAGCTTAGAGAAAAATGTCAGAAAATCTTTTTTAAAAATCATAAAATTTTCTACGAAAAAAAGTTTTTCGACATGTCCTAAACCTATTATTCCCACAAACATTCCCAAAAATTAAAAAATATTGATCATACCCAATCGAATTATTAATTCTTAATCTAATTCAATCCCTCAGAGCTACGGAATCCACTACAAGCGAGAGCAAGAAATCGAGATGGTAACATACGTTGACTACGTAGAATACGATGGTCCAGCATTCAAAGCAGGAATGCGTGAGGGTGATGTAATTCTATCAATAAATGGCCACGAGATGGATCGAGCTGATCACAAAACCCTCGTTAATTTTATAAAAAATTGTGATTCACGTATGCGAATGGTTGTATCATTTGAGGATTGCGTGAGAAAAGTTGAGCTACACATGCGTTACATTGAATTACAGCGTGCATTACAATCACGTTTATCTGAATTAGAGCGTCTCTGTGAGCGTGAGAGATCCATACTAATGGGTAGATGGAAGACACATTCGCTGCCAGCACGTAAACGTACACCAAATTGCAGTGGTAATGATAGCACCAATTTATCATCAGGTTTGTCAACATTGAATACAACAACAGTCCAGTGCTGCAGACCAGCTACATCAACCGAGCATCTATTGTTGTATAGCGTTGTAAGTTGTTTGAATATCTACGGATTTAGATCATTTAGATGCAAAATGTCGAAGAAATGAAGGGAAAAAAAAACAAAAACTATTTCAGTATGCAGACGGACGTCCGTGCCTTATACCAAGAAGCACAGCATGTCTGGTAGCAGTTGGACCACCACGATCCCGCAGTGATCACCACCACTTCCTTTCCAAGACGACCACTGATTCATCCACATCATCGCGCCACAGCTATCATCAATCTAACGGCGTAACGACGCCAGCTAAAACCAAGTCCTGTCACTCGAAAGCAACGAATCAGCCTTGCACATCAAAAGAGCCTAATCATCACAATCAGGCGCACAACAGCCTCTGCGTTGCGTGCATATCAAGTGCCAATCGCCGAAGAGATCAGGCGGATGGTGGGAGCCTGGACGTTTACGATCTTGCTAGTCCTTGTTGCGATCCAAACTGCGTGCCGAGTCGAAGGCGCCGGGAGAAGCAGAGAAGAGCACGAAATGAGCAGCAACTCCAACAACAGCAGCATCAGAAAGAGGTCCAGGCACAGAATCAGCACAGTGGACACTCCTGCTCACGTGCATCTGGACACAGTCTCCACTCGATCACTTCCACCGAGTCAACAGCTGTTGAGAGCGGTGCTTCCTGCTCCACTTCACTCAGCACTGATACTCTTTACTGGGATCCAAATGTTCAGCATCGACCACCTGCTTGTATACAGTATGCCAAACCAAAGTCATGGGACAATCTGACGACCAAGGCCTTCGGCGGCTATGGGTTCGGGTATGGGTACCTGGACACTGCTTCTATCAAGACCCACAGCGCTGAGAGGCCTGGCAAGGGCAGTCACAGCAGGGCTAAGACACCGACCTCGGGCAGTCAAAGAAGAGCTGGTACTGGGGTTCATCCGAGCAGCTCCAGCACTGGGACCAGGCACTTTCAGCCTACCAAGTCGACGGAGAGCCTGCTCGTGCAGAGCCCGTATCAGAGCGAGGTCGATTCGTCTAGTCTGAGTTGTGAATGTCTTGATGGCAATGGAAGGTTCCTCCATAAGAGAGAGGGTGAAGGGGGTTATGCAATGGTGCAGCATCAGGGGAGGAACAGACGGAGCAGCCATGGCGATGGGAAACTAAGGCAGGGAGGAAATTCAAATACTGAGGTCACGAGATTGTAATGATTGTAGGGTTATTACGATATTTAATAAAATTGTGTACTACGTTGTAAAATTATGCTCTTGTTAATTTTGATGAAGTTGGTGAATACTTTTTGACGAAAAATCAATCTATAGGGTGTTTCATGGTTTTACTGCTGATTCATTGAGGAGTGGGGAGTGTCGTCATTGGCGAGAATATTTGCTAGTCATTCAGGTAATTAATTATGAAATCAGCGGTGGAGTGGAAAAACGAGAAAGTCGAGTTTATTTTGCATTTTTTTATTGAAATCTCGAAATATAAATGAGATAGCGAGATTTTTTGAGATTACTTTTTTTGTACATATGATTTTTTTCTATAGTAAGGTTTTTATAACAATTTTTCAAAAGCTAGTAGCGAAGAGGTAAAACAGGATAAGTTGGTTTATTTCACCATTAATTTTTCGGAAATATCTCAGGGACTAGGTGAGATGGAGCGATTTTATCCGTGATACCTTTTGTAGCTCTTGAAATTTTCTAAATAGAAGAGGCGCTTAGTTTTTCAGTTTCGTGATCATGAAATTTTTAGATGAATCAATTTTATCCCATTATCAATTCCCTGAGAATGTTTCGAAAACTAAGCGGAATAGAGCGATTTCAATCCTTTTCTGTCACTCTTACAAATTCCTAAAAAAAAATTTGAATAAGATTGCTTCAACTCAGTTGATTTTCGATATATTCTTCAAAAATGAATGACAAAAATCTGATCAGGGTTTTCCATGGTTTCTCCTAGTTCACGGTAAATGCGGTGCAGTAATAGAAAGTCGATCCATGGCGGTCGCCAATAGGGCAGGAAAGGGTGAGAAATAGGAGAAGGCAGGCAGTTAGACTGGAAGAAAACTGGAATGGGGTAATGGGGGGACGTACAAAAAGAGAAATCTATGTACAGTACTGGGAATAATATAAAAAAAAAACTAGATGAGCAGAAAAAGTATTAGATACATAAAAAAGAAAAAGAATTAGTCGATCTACATGAGTTACAATTCGATATTTATCGTTTTAATTTATGAATTTTAATTTACGATGATTGAGGAAAATAGGCTAACCAGAGAAACATTCAGTAGAGAAGAATTAGAACTACGAAAGTGTCTCAATAAAAATTCCTTTATTCTTTCAAATTCCAAGATATCTCTATATTTCCATAAATCTTCACCTTATTCTCAAATTATTCAGATCCTCGTTAATTCAATACCTCAATGAAAACGACTATAAAATTTTCGAATGCCTCAATAGTATTCCATCACCAGTTTTTCTCAAATATCTCGGAAACTAAGCGAGATAGAGTGATTCGGCTCGAATCCTTTTTGTAGCTTTTTAAATTCTCTGTAAAGGATACTCTGTGCGAAAGAGGCGTATCTCCATTTTCATTCTTATTCCTCGGTTCTATTTTATTATCATTTTTTCACAAATATGTCGGGAACTAAGTGAGATGGAACGATTTCGCTGAGATTTTTTCCTGTAACTCTCGAAATTCTCTACAAAAAAAGATCCATCCGAAATCGCCCTATCTCGTTTAGTTTCCAAGACATTGAAAAAGAACAAACTGAAGATAAATTAAAATTGACTATAAGAATTTCCTTTAAAAAAAAAAAAAAAAAAACGAATTTTCTAAAATTCCAAAATCTTTTGACCTTGAAATTTCAAAAAATTCACCGCTCCACAAATAAAACAGCAAACGACATCTTCAAACTCGAAAATATAATAATAAAAATAAAGTTTTCCTCATTACCGACAATTAATCGAGTCGAGTCTTCCTAGAAGTTTTTAATGTTCGTGGCCATGCACTTCCCTCATCACTTTGATTCCGAAGAAATTGCTGGAAACTCCTGTTGTCGCCACGCTAGTGGTCCCATCATAGAATCAAAGAAAGTGCTAAGAAAAAATTGAAAAAAAAAAGTCATTCACCTACTTCAATAAGATAAATTGCAATTGCATTGAATCAACAAATCCTTCATCAAGTGTAAAATTTAGTGACAATTGATAATAATTATGTCGGACTGGGATACTGTACCAATTACACTCCGAAAGAAGGTACCCAAAGGTTCAGCATTGAAATCGGAGAAGGTACAAAATATTTTGATATTTTTTTTTTTTTTTCAATTCTCGCATCAACAGTAAAGTGAGATGTGACGTCATGCATATTATGTTTTTGTTGAAAATAATTGTAAAATTTTTTTTTAAAGGCCATCAACAACGCACGTCGCCAGGGTGTAGCGGTCGATACTCAAGTCAAATGTGAGTTTTTTTCGGTAATTTAATGAGCGATAAAAAACGGACATTCGGAATTTTTTTTTACGCCACACGTTTTTTTTCCTATCATTATCATCGACTGGAAATGATGACACGATATGACTTATTTGCATTTCATGTAGGCACTTGCTTGGAGACAGTTGTGACATAATATTTTTCTCTTTTTTTTTTTTGTTTTTATTGAAGGGGGTGGCGGCGCTAATAAGCAACATGTTACGACGAAAAATACCGCTAAACTTGATCGTGAGACTGAAGAATTGAAGCATGAGACTGTGCCACTTGATTTGGGAAAACTCATTCAACAGGGAAGAGCTACTAAAAATATGTCCCAAAAGGATCTTGCAACGGTGAGGGTTTTCATTATTTATTTTTGAATATTTTTGTCAACAAAGCTTCGTGATTTATTGTGAAAAATAGAATTTTATTGATGATTTCGAAAATATAGGTGGGCAGAAGAGAGGTTGCTGAAGGTAAATTCGGGAAAGATTTGAAAAAATATATAAAATTAAAAATATAAAATCAGGTTTATGGAAAGTATGGTGAATCTGATATATTTTTTTTTGTTGTTTTTTTTCTCAGTGAAGTTGAAAACTAGAACGATACGGGCTGTTGATAGAAGAGACTGAACTGTAAACTTTTGGGTTCAATTATTTTTTGTAGAGTTGCAATTTTCATCTGATATTCGCAGAAACCGGGAATGATGGGGGATTAATTCACAATTATGAAGTTTCTAGACGTTATTAGTTCTTGATGTGCTGTAGTGAGCAATTTGTATAATGAAAATTGCTCCATCTCGCTTGAATTCCGAGTGATTTTTTTTCTGACGACAAAGTACAATCAATTCGTCTAAAAATTTGAGGTTCCCATTAACTCGTTATTTTTTCAGTTTATTACAGAATTGGGAATTTCAAATTTTTGTTTTTTTTTTAAAGGATTCATTTGGTTTACTTTGTAAATATCTCTGAAAACAGTCGATTTAGGTAACTTTACGAAGAGCCTTTTGTTGTACGGAATTCATGAGCTAAAAAGGATATTTGTTGCTAAATTCTTCGAAAAATCTGTTATTTTCCTAGATATTCACAAAATCATTGGAATCTTGGTAGTTGGGCCGCATGATGCGTTCGTTTAGCCTGGGAAACATCGGACTACTCAAAATCATTGAAATCAAAAATTCGGAATCTGTGAAAAAAAAATGATTTAGCTAAATTCTTGTGCTAATATCTCCAAGATTGAGCGAAATTTATCAACGAACACGGAGTGTAGAATTGGGAAAGTTATATTGGAAGGAATCGAAAATAGTGGGAAGTTCGAATTTAACTAGAAAGAAAAAACTGTGGAAGCGAAAATCTATAAACAGGAACAGCAAATTTTTCAAAGAATAATAATAATTTTTAAAAATCGATTGATCAGTTAATTTTTTTTTTCACATCAACAGAAAGTCAATGAAAAAGTCCAAGTGATAAACGACTACGAGGCTGGTCGAGGTATTCCAAATCAATTGGTGATTGGTAAAATTGAAAGAGTCTTGGGAATGAAACTCCGTGGTAAGGATCGTGGCAAACCACTGGAGCCCCAGGGATCAACGAAGAAATGAATCTCCGGGGTATTTATCAAGTACTTGAAGCTTTTCTCTAAGGTTCTAAAAGAAAGAAAAATTTAAAGAGACAAAATAGCGTACGTGAATGCTAGAGTCACCAGAGAAATCTATTAACAAGCACTATAACTACGTTTTGTTTATCTCCCCGTTTTTTTTCTTCTTCATATTTGTTCGATAAATTTTTTTCTCCTATATTTCTGCCTCATTGTCTTTTGATACGATTGTACTATAAACATAGAATTTTTGTTACACTTCTGTTTTATATATTTAAAAAAATGAATGAATATTTTATAAGAACTTAAAAAAGAAATAAAGGAAAATCACAAATAATCAAGAATAAAAAGAAGTGAAATAATTTAGTGATGAAGTGGATAGAGAATAAGTCAAAAAATTATGTGCAGATCATTTTGTGAATATCTCAGAAACCATCAAATTTTACGGTAGTTTACCAGGAGATCTTGTTTGTAGCCTTGAAAATCCTAATCAAAAAAAGTCTCTCACAAATTTTCGCTGAACTCACTCGTTTCAATGTATATTCACCAGAAAATAGACAAAAGAAATTTTCAACTGATTTTGGTTTCTACACTTCGCTAATCGACTAATTGAAATAATTTAATTAGAAAGAATAATTGAAACGGCTCACGTTATCATTAAATAGAGTTCGTGTGATTGTTCGTAGATTGATAAATAGGAATTTCTATTGCGATTTCAGAATAAATTGTACTGAATTCACCAATAAATGTAATCTATGACTGTGAGAAAAAAACGAAGATTTATTCCAATTAATTAATAAGCATAATAAAAATTCAGAATGAAAGAAATGAAAAATTAATCCTTTCTCAATTCAAATGTATCATGCTCAATTCCATCTTTAGTGATGATTCTGATGCTGACACTGTCACCAGTGTAGATATCTCTCTCAGTTGCTGATATAAACATGTCTTTGATGATAGTTAGGGCCTTCTCTTTTGCCAGTGGAGTTTGATCAGGATTCTCTTGATTCTTCAGACCAACTAGATTGTCAAGAAGTGGCTGGAGCAGAGCTCCGGATGAACCACCAGCTCTGTACATGTTCCTTTCCATGTGTCCAATTGGATCGTAACTGTATAGACAGCCTTTACCATTTTCATCCAAACCTGCCATTATATTGCTCACATAGTAAGGAAAGAAACGCTTGTAGTACAGCATTGTTGAAAGCATCTGAGCTGCTGCTGGAGTTGACATTTCCTTGTTGTGCTCGTGCTTATACATCTGCGGAAAAAATGAACGGAAGATAGAAATTTCAAGTTTTAGGATATTTGGGAAGTTTCAAATATGAAAATTTCAGGAGAATCAATTTCATTTTGTCACCAGTTTTTTTTCTTCTTTTTGATACATCGGAGTCTAAGTGAGATAGGGCAACTCTGCCCTAATTGTCTATCTCGCGCAGTTTCCGAGATATACTTAAAAAACTGGCAATGGAATAAAATCGATTTTTATGAAAAATTCATAGGCGTAACTTTTATTGAGTTTATTTTTCGGATGTTCTAGAAACTATTGAGTTGAGAGGAATTTATGAATGCTTTTTGGGGGAATTTCGTAAGCTACAAATGAAGTTTTTACAAACTTCTCCTAAGCTGAATATTTGATTCTGAAATATTTTCGGAATAATGGAAAAATACAAAATTTATTGAAACTTATTAAGAGTCCTTTTTCATTGGTAATTCCATTTTCGAAAAGAAAAGTCTCTCGGTGAATTCCCTTAAACCATTAATTTCCCAAGAATCTGAAGTTTTCAGACAAATGTATTTCACTTATGCAGTCACCAGATTTTCATCTATATGTTGGAATCGAAACAAGATAGGGCGATTGCACCCAAATCTTTTTTTGCAGAGAATTTCAAGAGCTGCAAAAAAGAATTCGGACAAAATTCGCTCTATTTCACTTATTTCCCAATGTTCTCAAGAAAATGATGCTGAATAAACTCAATTGATCTTAAAATCTTATAGTTGCCATTTCCAAAAATCTTTCCAAAATAAACGAAAGTAGGAATTGACGAAAATTAAAAAATTCCCTTCATAAAATCCAAAAATATCTCTGAAATCAGCGAGTCAATCAAAATTCATCAACCTATCTTTTTTGCAGCTCATAAAATTCTCTACAAAAAAACTAACTCCCCCCGTTTTTTTTTTGAGATATTTCCAAAAAAAACCGAAGATCCCAATAATCACCTGCATTCGAGCAGAGAGAATTCTCGTCAACGTCAAAGTGTCACACCAGCAGCCAGAGCATCCCAAGACCGTTCTATCCGACAGTTTAAACAGTTTCTCCTGGTCTCTAGTATAAATCGAAAATCCAGCACTCAATCGAGTCTCAGCAGCGATGATGGCAAAATCTTCACCAGCAATTGCCACAATGCTCCTGCAAAATCGTAAAATCATTAAATCATCAATGAAACCTCAGAGAAAAAATTCTAAGATCTCCAAGGAAACATCTCGACACTTTTCTTCGAATCAATTGACTTCAAAAATATGTGCAGAAAATTCTTTCGAGACTTTTCCTGAATATCTCCAAAAAAAAACTGACAAAATGAAACAACTTTTTTACAACTATGAAATTTTCGAACAATTCGATTTAATTCCATCATCAGTTTTTCAAAGATATTTCGGAAACTAAACGAGATAGAGGGATTCTACCTCCATCCTTTTTTGAAGCTCTTAAAATTCTCTACAAAAATACCTCAACATGAATCGCTCCATCTTGCTTAATTTCCGACATTTGGAAAGAAAAACTGGTGACAAAATAAAATCGATTTATCCAAAAATGTTATATTCGTTTATTTCGAGGTTATCAAACTCAACTTACCCTCCATTGTCGGCATAGGGGCTGAAATGAACTTGTTTAGCTCCTGGTGCTTCATAATCAGGCATCGAACGTCCCGAGAATTCGCTGAGCATGGCCATGATATCAATTGCCTATTAATTCTTCCTAAAAATTAATAAACCGTGATTACAACCTCGGATGACAACACACTTTTGTTCTTTTCTTTGAAGACCCAAGAATGACAATCCGGCAATCTCACTCCATAAAGCCCCATTCACAACAACGATCCGCCATTTTGTGTGTCGAGCCTGCGTGCGCCATCTTGCGTCAACTGCTCCAGTGTGTGAATCGAGTGATTCCTATTGGCCTAAAAAAATGTCACATTTATGAGCTTTTTCCTTTTAAAGTCAACTTCATTACAATACAAACATGGTTCAATAGAGTCAGCTGATTTCAGCTCAGATGAACAGTCAAAACTGCCAATATTTAACTGGTTAAAAAAAATAATAATAATAAAGTGCAAGGAGTAATAGAAATTATCGTGAAAATTGCTAGTTGACATCAGGTAATTAAAGGCAATGAATTTGTTGATTTTATGGAAAGAGGAGAAGAGAAATGAATTATAAATAATTTTTGGAGTAATTGAATACAGGTGAAGCCATACAAAGCTATATATGATATCCCGTGTTATATACATAATCAATCCCATTTTTGTATCAAGGACATTGTCTTTATTATTGGCTTCCTGCTGCTACTCTGTTATCCAAAATAATTGTTATAAAATTCTGTTTTGCTCTCGTGCAAATGTGCTACGACTCAATCGAAAAATTGGAAAAGTCATTTATTTATTTTTTTTTCCGTTCTATATTTCAAGAATTAATTTATTGTTTTTGTTTCGGTGGGTGTACAAGTATTTTCACTTTCCCACGAGTCTTAGGTGATTAAATAACTGAGAAATTTATTATTATTTTGAATTTTATACAATTTAAAATGAATTCATTGGAATATTACTTTTCTTTGTTTATTTGAGAAAATGGAGCAAACGGTTTATCCGGTGAAATTTAACTCAGATTAAATTTTTCATTGTTTCTAGAAATTTGAAAGCATTTGCTCTAGAATTTCATTTTTTTTTTCAATTTTTACTCCAATTTTGTAGGTCAAATTATTTTTTTTTCTTTTTTCAATTTTTTTTTCTCAATATTTTTCAGTTCTTCCAGAATATCTCGATGACGAGTTACGGGATAACGGAACGTTTTATATGGATTGAATTTTCAAATTAATCGTTCAAGATATTTATTGATATTTTTATAAAAAAAAAAAAAAAGCGACAACAACTGGACAAAGAAATTAGAAATTTTGTTATTTAATGTAAGAAATTATAATTATTGCTGAACAATGGATTTGAAAATTTTGAAATTTGATGGGCTTTTCGTTACCCCTTGAGGTCGGGAAATTTTATAAAAACGGTTTTTGTAGCTTTTTTTCTCCTCTTCAAAAAAGCTCTCTGCACAATTTTCCATATCTCCCTCGAACTCAGAGATATTTTCAAAAATCAAAACCCCCCGAATTTAATAATCCCGTTTTACCCCAACTGCACAACTAATACTAATTATTTCCTCTTTCTGATTATCCAGCCTCAATGTAAGCCGCAATTACCAAACAAGGAGTCCCGTAGTCTCCCCGTCCCTCAAAAGATGCAATGGAGGCAAAGAGCAACGATCCCTACGAGCAACAATTACTCGCAGTTTTCGAGACCTGTTTAGAAAAAGACGAATCAAAGTTATCAGAAGAAGGCCTACGTCTCCTCTGCGACAAGCTACAACTCGAGGAACGTGGTGAAGACCTAATAAATTCTCTCCTCTCATCGAGCCCCAAAAGCCCAAGCATCTCCTTCACAGACTTCAGAAATGGTCTGGTAAATCTTCTCGGAAGTGAAAACGAAAATCAAACAATAACTAAAGAAGCTCATTCAGATTCAGCAAAGAAGCATGACCACTGGTCGATGACACTCGAGTCTCAACGTTTACGTCAATTCTGTGGTAAATTCAACGGCAACTCCAATGGCAGCATGAATCAGGATCCAGAATCATCGACACTATCAAAACAGCTTTTAGGGAATATTTTCGAAAAATTAGACATGGACTGTGATGGTCTAATAAGTTTTGAGGATTTCCTTACCATGTTTCAGAACGGTAGAAACATGCAGGAGTCTTTGAGCCTGGACTGGATGGACCGAGGACAAGAGAGTGATCCAACGAGACCGAAGAGCAGCCTCAGTATGTTTGGACCAGAGCAAACTGGTTTTATTCGTAAAAACAGTGTAATAAATTTGTGGAAATTAGCTGGTGTCATTGATCCAACTAGGCTCTTGTCAGATCTAGGATTTTCCGGTACAGAAATAAGCCTGACAGAGCTGACGACCTTTCTAAACGACGAGATAAAGAGCCTGCAGAATGAGCCAGTGAGTCCAACTGTTCAAACGCAAATTAATTTACTAAAAGGTGCCTTAATTATTTACCAAGAGGAAGTACGAACAATTAACACAATTGTCGAGCAGTTACGAAGTGAGAGAGACAAGCTCAAAGTTGACGTTGCTGAGGCCAATGAACGTGCTAGTCTGCTTGCTCAAGAGATAGACGAGAGTCACGTTAAACTCGAGAAATCACGGCAGGAGCAGATGAAACAGTTGGAGACGAAGAACAACGAGTTGATGAGAGACTTGATTCAGCAGAATACTCTCGAGCGTGAGGCACAAATTGCCATGATAAAATCATTGAATGAGCAGCTGCAATGTGCTCAAGTGGAGGAGCAACAGATACGCTCGAAGCTTGCTGCTGCATTGAACGAGAACAGTAATTTGGAAATGGAGAATCAGTCTTGTCTAGAGCAGATCAGGAAATTGAAGCATTCAAACAATCAATTGCTGATGAAGGTGCAGGTACTTGCAGCTGAGCACGATGAAGCTGTGCAGAATGACGAGAGAGAAAACGAGCAAGTCATCACGCTTGTTGACAGAATCAAGAGCCTCCAAGCTGAATCATCACTGCTTAGAGACCAGAATGATGAGTTAACGTCAGAGCTAGAAGCTCTTAAATCTCGCAGTGACATGAAAAAACGTGACTTATCATTCTCTAAAATGAATTATTCTGATTATAGTGATGGACCAAACTCGGTGACTGATTCTGAGCCACTTGGTGATCAGGTGCCGGAACTGGAAAACGACAGACAACCAGAATCAGTTGATTCGCAGTTGTCCTACACCAATTGGTTGCAGTCAGACGATGACAAACGTTTTGCCATAAGAGTAACGAGAGATCTGACGAGTATTCTCGACGAGACGAGTTCTTGCGCCTCTGATTGTGGCTACAGAAGCATGATCAGTGAATTATTGTGCAGTTTGAAGAGACTACCGGAGGATGTATTGAAGATTGATGACAGTGAAAGAGACGAGAGAATGCGAGAGTGTGAGGAACGTGCGAGTGAATCGTTGCGAGATTTGGTTGTTAATAAAGGTGAAAAGTTGATAAAGAGAATATCAACGAGTGACGACATGATTCACAATATCGACAGGAACTTTAACAATTTGGATAAGAGCAGCAAGAGCAGGAGTCTTCGGGATTATCCACCAAGGAAAGAGGAGAGTGAGGGGAGAGTTGATAAGGACAAGCGCACAGTTATGAATGTGACTGCTGATGAGGTTGATGGTGATAATGTGGAGTCGATGAGACAGGAGAGAGACAGATTGAGCAGTTTGTTGAAGGATCAGGAGATGAGATATGCTAATGAGAAGAAGCTCCTCCAGGAGCAGTGTGCCGAGCTGGAAAGGTCCTTGGATTCATTGAGGACAGAGTATTATCAGTGCGAAGACTATTGGGCTGGCAAGCTCGAGGAAGAGAGACAGCTGATCGAGCAAGAGCAAAAGATAACTGATGATAAGCTGACAGAGCTAATTGCTAAAATTGCTGAGTACGAGGAACAATTCAGTTTAGGGGACAAATCTCGTAATGATGGACGCTTGTCGCCAATTGATGAGAAATTCAGTCTCGAGCAGCAGTACACTGATCTCGAAGATGAATTCGAGCAGTTTAAATTGAATAATGAAGAAGTTCTAGCACAAAAAGACAAGGAAATCATGGAACTCGAGGTAAAAGTAGCAAAAAAAGAAGTGGAAAGAATGGAAATTGGAGTTCAAACAATTGAGCACAGATGTGTACGTAGAACAACTAGTTTGCCAATTGGTTATCCAACAATTCTACAAAATGATATTGTCAATGGACAATCTGGTAGTTCATTGACCAAATTAAACTATGGATTAAATCAAAAGTTATTTGAACCAGGTAAATTAAATCAAATAAGTGAGAATAAAGTTAACAATGAATTCCTAATTGTGCCTCAAAAATTAAATATCAGTTGTTCATGTCAAATTGATAATTATACAACAATTGAGTGTGAAATACAGCGTTTAATGCAGAAAAAAAATGATATTGATCATGAATGTAAATCATTGATTAAACAAAAAGATAATTTAATACGTGAAATTATTGAATTACAAAATTTACGCGGTGGACACATGAGTGGTGATATATTGAAAAATATTAATAGTAAATTACACAATCAGGAACAGAAGAAAAAATCACTTCAAGCAGCATTGAAACAGCAGCAAATTTGTACAGGAAAATTAATGGAAAAAACATGGAAACAGCATAAAATTGAAGTTGATAATTTACGTACGATACTTGAAAATACACAAGAATCATTGAATAAACAAATTAATATTAATACAAATAATATTGAAAAATTGAGTAAAAATGATCTTGTTGTTAAGGATCTTTTTGTTGAAAATGCATTTTTAAAAAAACAAATTGAGAGATTAGAGGCACATTGCCACATGCTGACTAATTGCAGCAATGAATCAACGTCCGTATGACCATTTGTGCATTATTATTACTACTATTATTATTATTATCACTATTATTATAATTATTATTGGGTTAAAATTAATTCAATGCCTGTTGAATGGCTCAGGGAGTATCATTATTTGAGATGTCAATTGAAATATATTTTTATAAACAATCTTTCACGATTGTTGATTGACCATTTTTGATTTAATGAGCTTAACAGAAAAAAAATTACATTTTCATTTTTTTTTTACCGTAGAAATGTAAGTGTTGGAAAATGAGAAATTTTTGTTTCTCAAAACTTGTAGTTGTTATGTAATTGAAATTAATTGAAACAAAATAATTCTCATTAATTAATTCAATTATTGGTGCTGGTGTATTTTTGAGTGCTGAGCCTTTTTTTTTTGAGTCATTGAAAATTCGTTAAGATATTTTGGAAATCAATTTTTTGGGGGGTTTTCATTGTTTCGAAAAAAGAGAAATTGGAAAATTTCAGTGACTCAGGAAGAATGAAATATTCTCGGTACTCGATTCAGGAATTGATGTCTCTTTGATACCTCAGTGTGTCATATTCCATGCTTAATTAATTTTTCATTCAATTTTTCACTTCCACAAATGGTATTTTGTATTATAATTTAAGAAAAATGTATTATAATCAATAATTAATGATTTAATTATTTTGATTGAAAATTTTCTGCCATCAATGTGACTTTCCATAATAATGCACTTGCACAGATGATGAAATAATTATTATAATTTTTCGTTTTTTCAAAGCAATATTTTGATACAATTATGAGTAAGTTTATCATAATGAATTAATTGATTAATTAAATTTAAAAAAAGAAGATACTAATTTGTATGATATGTTGATTAATGGCTTTACCATTGAGAAAAATGTACAGCTTATATTTTTTAAGTAATTTCATTTAATTTTTGTAAAACTGAAAATTCTTCATAGAATTTTTTTCTTCACGAAATAAGTGAATTCACAATTGAAGTTCATCGAGACAATTTCATTATTTATTTGTTGGAAATTTAGGAGGAAATATGAAAAATCGATAGCACACAATTTTCCAATATAGTTTTAGATTAAAATGAAAAAAATAAATAGTGAAGTTTCGGAAAAAAAATGAGTAAAACATTTTTGTGTACATTATTTTGGAAATATCTGTTGTATTAGTGGGTTTAGAGGAAAATATTCGAAGACTTTTTTTGTAGTCAATGTTAGGCAAAAAAAGTTTGGAAAAATTTTCCTATATCTCATAATTCTAAAGATATCTTTGAAATAATCTCATTGGCGATGAATATAAATTTATTAAATTCAGTGAATCAATAAAATAATTAGAATAAAAATTGTTGATCTGATTAGATTTGTATCTAAATTCCGATAGAGTGATTAAAGATTAAAAAAATAGTAAAAACTATTTGAAATTATGAGAAAATCACGAAATTTTGTAGTTACAATTTGATGAATCAAAAGAAAAATTATCATTATGAAATAATTAATTCACGTGACGAGTTGAGGCTGAACGCGTTCCAAGAATTTACAGATTCGAAAAATTTCATTGAAATTTGGCAAATAATAAAAATTATAGACTGAATATCATGTGAACGTATACGGTGTTAACTGGATTTCTCTTTTATTTTCTATGAAAAAAAAAAAAAAAAAATGAAACTGGAAGGATAAAAGAAAAATGTTAAGGATTATTAAATTACCGTAAAAAATTTCTTGTACACAATTAGATATTTAAGAATGAGTAATAAACATTGTAAATGCATTCCTCTTTACACTCACCCATGAATAAAAGAAAAAGAATATTTAAATGAAATTTCATGAAAAAATGGAATAAATCAATTGAACACTTTTTTTTAATCAAATTTTTTTTGCTTTATTTAATCGTTATAATTACACGTACGATTCAGGAAATTCGAACGTCACGTCGCGACCCGTGAGCTTCTTGTATACTGATGCGAAGGTGTCGACCTGAAAATTAAGAAGAAAATTATTTTGATTAAATTTTGATTTTTTGATTATTTTTTCAAAAATTATTCATCAGAATCAAAGAATTCACCGAATCATTATGATATTTCGGGTTGAAATCCAGTAGTGACAAGGAAAAATGGGAGAAATCGATTCATTTTTGTGTTCATTTGTGAACAAATACGAAAATTTCGATGCGGATCTTTCCTATCTCTTATTTTTACCCATAAAAAGAGATTATTTACAACAGCTTTTCCTTTCTCTTTTAATTTTCTTGATAGTTCTCAAGAATGAATTTATAAAAAATGGACTTATCCTATTTTATCCCTTCATTACTGAATTATGTTTAGAACTATGTCTGTAGTGAAGAGATAAAAAAAGGCAAATCGATATATCATTGTGGTCATTTACAATGCAATATTTCTGAAACTAAGCGGGATAGGATGCTTTCACCTTAATTCTTTTTTGTAGGTCTTGGAAAAAAAAAGATGGGCAGAATATTGAGGCATCCTGCTTTAACTCTTTCCTACTCATAAGTTCAAGATATTTCAGAATTTTCAAATATTAGGTCCCTACACTACATGTGATTAAATTAATTGAATTCCACTTCGATAATTCTCCGGAAAATCCCTAAAATTCGACTGAATTCTTTCAATTGAAAAATGTAAAACATAATTTGTTTTTATCCATATCCCCAAAGGATTATTCACCTTGTGCTCAATATTAGTCTGCTCATTCTTGTCAAGATGAACTTTAATCAGCTGTGATCCATCGAGCTTAACGCGAATACGTTTGCCAACAATTTCTACTGGATAAACAAGATCCTCAAGTAGTGCATCATAAACAGCAGTCAATGTACGGCTTCTTGGTCTCTTTTGCTTGTTCTTTGTACGTGTTTTACGTGTTGGTTTTGGTAAGATTTTCCTCTCACCAACGAACATAACGTGTTTACCAGAGAATTTCTTCTCCAATTCACGTACCAGCCTCGTTTGGATTTTTTGGAATGCCTTGAGTTTTGGCATTGGCACGTAGATGATGATAGACTGGAATTTGAGGAGAAAAATAATTGATTAAGCAGTCATATTGGAAAATGATAATTCCAGAGAAAAAAGTATAAGGGGCTTTTTTTTGTTGAGAAAATCACTCAAAAAAATGAATTCCTTAAGATTTTCCACTGGAATAATTATTTCGTGAGATAATGATTTTATGGCAAAAAAGTCAGAACTTTTTTGTAGCTGAGGAAATTCTCTACAAAAATAATAGCCTTTCATGATTTCTTCTAAGATCAATATTTATGGAGATAATTTTGTAATTAAAAATATCGTCAAATATCTGGAGTAACTCACTTTCTTGTTGTTCGTTTCAATTTCACGAGCCTTGGTGATGTAGAGTTCCCTAAGCTGTGATTTCAAATCACTGTTCATCTCGAGGTCGAGGAGTGCCTGAGAGATGCTGGCCTCGAACTGGTCGGGCTCAGTGCCGCCACTTTTTACTATTTTGGCGCTTGCCGTGAACATCTGAAACAATTTGTTTAGTTAATTATTAACTGCATTAACAATGAAAAAATCCTCGAAAAAATCAGTGAATCACTCAAAAAAAAATCACTTGCAATTTTTCTTGAAAATATTTCAAAAACGATGAAATTCAGGAGAATTCATTGAGAAAGCTACTTTATAGCTTGAAATTTTCTGCAAAGAAAACGTTTTACGATGATTTTCTCTAAATCCTTCCGTTTCAGAAATATATCCGCAGTAGAAAACCTTCCGAATCCTTTCTCTACCAATCGAGTAGTAGAACAGATAAAAAAAGGACAGTTAATTTTTTTTTCACTCAATTATTGAGAATATTTCGGAAATTAACCGAGATAAGGCGATTTTGTGCTCTACCTACTTTTTACAAAATCGATTAGGAACAAAAAATCGCACAATTTCCATTAGTTTTTGAGATATTCTCAACAAATGAAAAAAAAATTATCTCGTTCTACCTCCCAACTACTGAACTCAATTTACAAATGCAACAATTTAAAAATTTCTTGGATTAATTCCTTGAAATCAACTGAAAAATCTTCAAATGAATTTTATTGTATCATTAGTTTTATCAGAAAAATCTTCGAAAATTAAGCGAGATAAAGCGATTTTACCCTAATCCTAGTCCTCTCCTAGAGCTCTTGCAATTCTCTATAAAAAGGCCTGATTAAAATCGCTCTATATCGCTTAAACTCCGGGATATTTCAAAAAAACTAGTAGAAAAATGAAAAACTTCAAATTCTTGTCATTCATCACTGACTTCTGCTGCTCTCAACAATCAAATTTCTCCAGTGGATACTCAAAATTTATCACATAAACTTGTAATTATCACTTGAGCTCACTCAACACCTCAGTAAAAAAAATACGTAAAATTGACTCCAATTAATCCGAACTGTTGACGTATAATACAATTACAATTACAACAAATCGAGCTATCGACTTGCTGAAGAGGTTAGAACACTGTTGACATTCAGGTACTCACTCCAAAAAAAACATAAAACAATTGTTATTGATTACTAATAATAATTACAGTGAAATTGACATTTAAAAGAGAATTAACTGCAATATTTAATCAATAAATTTGTGTTAAATAGAGAGAAGCGGTGTTTGAGAGCAGAATTGAAGGAAATTATCGGCCAATTGATATCCAATTTAATCTGTAAATTTTTCATCCATCCAGCAATAAAATCACCATGAATTGATTAATTAAACATTTAACTTTGTGTCATTCAATTGATTTTTCGTCATTGTACAGTTGATTTATGAAAAATCACTTGATTTTGGAAAATACATACCTTGTCCTGCTCGCAGTCGCGTGGAAGAGGATCACGAAAAAAATAAATAAGACAGATTGGCTGTTTTCATTTAAAATTCACGAGTGGCGCCATCTGTTGCCTGACATTTCCCCACCCCCTTTTTTTAAATTAAAAAAAGGGGATAACACAATTTTCCAATAACTAATTTGACCAATTTTTAAAAAGAAATCGATAAGATCAATTATGTTGAAAAGAAAAATGATGGAATAATTTGGATAGAATTTTCAAAAAAATGCGGGAAATTCTAGACGACTTCATGATCTAGACTTCGATGAGTCTATGCTTTAATTCTCAATGGCAGAATAATTCGGCCATCTTTTACGTAGTTTTCGAACATCTTCGAAGACGGTAATTATTATAATTTTAATGTTATATTAATTTTCTGTTGAATGAATGAAAATATGCTGTACTTTCCTCGAAATTGCTTATTATTGATTAAAAGGAAAAATCGTTGGGGTATTTTCTCAAAAAAATCATTAAATTGCGAAGTTCCATAGCGATTAGGTAATCGTTCGAACACAGTCAAGAAGATAACAATTTCAACAATCAGATGTTGTGAATTCTGACTCGAAAAAATGGAATCCAACAAATGCAAATTTTTTCATTCATTCATAACAGAATTTCAGATTATTCCGTAATGACTGTCACATTTTATCTCATTTTTTCAAGCAAACATGTGTAATAATACTTATATATGTTTTTCTCAACAGAAAATGGCTGGCAGAGTGCTTGTGACAATGATCCGCAGGGCTAAACCCGCCCAGGTGCGATTTTATTCGCACGCGGAGGATTTACCGCCACTTAATTACAAAATTGGTAATCGCGAGGTGGTTGGCTATGGATTGAATGGAGAATGGGCTTATTTAGACCTTGAGGAGTGTCCAATGCCTGCTATTCGCTTCAAGGAAGTCACTCCCGAGCTCAAAGTAAAAGAGAATCAACGAATTTTTAAATTTAATTAGCATTAAAATGTTAATTATTTCAAAATATGGAATTTTCAGAGGAATCGATTTTGTTTTATCATCAGTTTTTTTTAGGAAGATCTCGGAAATTAAGCAGGATAGCGCAGTTTTGCTGAAATTCCTTTCCTGTGGCTCTTGAAATTCTCTACAGAATGAGGATTCGAGCGAAATCACTATCTCGCTTACTTGCCGAGATATCTTCGAGTAGCTGATGATGGAATAACATCGACTTGCCTGAAAATTTCATAGTCATGATCATTTTGTGAATATCTTAAAAATTGATGCTTGGGTGAATTTGTGGGAGTTCCTTTTCAGGGCGTTAACTTCTGAACAAAAATGAGCTTTTGACCATTTTTCTCCACACAAATTCGCTTTAAAGATATTCGTGGAAGAGATCACTGGATTAATTGTTTTTTATCCAGTTTAAAAAGTTCGAGGGCAAATTTTTACGAATATCTCAAAATCTGAGGAAGATAGAAGAATTATCGTAGAGATGATTTTTCTCGTTCTGAATTTTCTGTACAAGAAAAATCTCGAATGAAAATTGATACTGGAAAGAGTAGAAATCTGACGATTTTTTTTTTTATATTAAAGATTTTGGAAAATAAAAAGTAGGCACGTGTAGGAAATTGAGAAAACCTATGAGTGGAATTTGTTAAAATATTTTTCGTTACAATGATTAATTTTTTTTTCAAAAAGCTCCTAAAAATTGTCAGATATGTGCTAAAATATCTCTTCGATTTTCATTGATATTCCCAAAAAATCATTTGAATTTTCTCTCTTTTTCCTCTGAATTTCTACTAAAAATAATTTTTTTGAAAATGAATTTCCAGGTTATCAAAGAGAAGGAAAAAGGTGACTGGAAGAAATTGACTCTCCAAGAGAAGAAAGATCTCTATCGTGCGAGTTTTTGCCAGACATTCGCTGAAATGGATGCACCAACTGGCGAATGGAAATCAATACTGGCTGGAGTTCTTGGTGTCGTTGGAAGTGCTCTTCTTCTCTACGCCGGCATCAAGAAATTCGGTATTTACCTCATCAATACCTCAGTTAAACTTGCATTATCGATAATTTTTGAATTATTTTTTCTAACTTTGAATACTTGTTTCTCCAACAGTACATCCACCTCTACCAATCACTTTCACCGAAGAATACCAAGTCGCACAATTCGAGCGTATGAGACAGCTTGACATGAATCCAATTCACGGAATGAATAAACGTAATTGGTAAATTTATTTCATCAAACTGTTTATAAAAAAAAAAAAAAATTTGCATCTAGTTTAATTCATTGGTAGGAAAAGTTGTAATTGAAATATGACTTTTACTTCGATGCTATTCAATCTGTAATAATGTTTGGCATTCAATGAGAGATCAAATAAAAATGCCGTTTCTATTGTAAAAAGAATAATTGTAGTATTAATTAATTCTCCAATAAATTCAGTACAAAAAAAGCAGTACTAGAGTAAAATTGCATCAATAACATCCACTTCTTTCCGTTATTTTTCATATGAAAAAAGGTAAGTCAATGAAACACTGAATTTTTTTTGGGCGACCTTCAAAGGCTTGTTTCTTTTCTTTTTATTATGAAACGTAATGAACTATATGTTTGTACTTGAGATTATGATACAGTTATTGTATATAAATAAAGTGATATCTTACAAAGACCGCTTATTTTCTTTTTTACGTATACAGTCTTTCGTAAGTTTGTACATATTAAATTAAGTTACAATAGCAGCATCAACTATTCGAAAAATCATTTTTTTTTTTTCATCAACTTTTAGGCATCACTCGTGCAATAGAACAATCATACAAATTTATTCACACCCAAATTTACGTTTTTTTTTTTTTTTCATTTTCATGGATTGTTTTTTTTTTATACATTAAACGTTAGAAAATAGCCCTTGTTTTACACGAAAAGAAGAAAAAATTATTTGTATATAAAGCGCCTTTTGCATTTTTTTTTCTAAATAATAAAGAAAGTTGCCCTACAGTAGTTTTCATAATTTTTTTTTGTTTTTTTTTTTAATCATTTTTTTACATAAAAAGGAAGAAGTATTTACTTATTTTCTTATATAATTATTTTTTGCATTTTTTCTTTTAATTATTCGCGCCATTATGGAAATTATCCATAAAATTTATCCAATTGTTGTTTTTTTTTCTTATTTTTTTTTTTTTCAAATTCATGGTTCTTCGCTTTCTCTATTGCTCATTTTAATCGATTAAAACTTTACATTATGTCAGAAAATTATTTTGAGACAAATAAAAAGTTTCGTTATTAATATTATTATTACTATTATTATTTTTTCATTCTCATCTATGACGCACAAAAAATAAAAATATATTTATACATGTACATTTATATACTAGACAACTGTTTAGACTTAATTAATCCTTCAATCAATTTTTCATGACTTACTTTACAATATGTACATTAGGCAAGTCTCATTTTTTTTTACTATTTTTTTAATCGTTTTTTTTTCTTTTTTAGTTTTTTTTCTTCTTTTTTTTCGTTATTTTCAATTTCCTTTTTCAATCATTTTCATCGCTAAATCTTTCAATGCTTCTCCCAAGTTTTTTTGTTTTTTTTTTTTCACTTATAAGAATATAGTTTCGTTATAGAAAACTAAGTCTTTGTCAGCGGCTACAGTGCAAAAAAAAAGAGAAATTAAAAAAAATCCAATGTTTTTTTTTTTCTTTCATCTCAAATTATTCATATTCACGAACTGCTTGACATAATAAAGAATTAAAAAAAAAGAAAAAAAATGTGAATTTCTTTTCTCATTAACTTAAGTTTATCATTCAATTATTTTCTCATTATTATTATCATTCCTTTCAAATCATTCGCTTTTCCATTCAATATTTCGTTATGGCAATGAGTTTTTTTTTTAACACGATTCAAGGAAAAAAAACCCGTTAAAAAACCACGGACTTTTTTTTTAATTTATTCTCATTATATTTCTTATGAACACAATTTTAATTGCTTTGACGTTGCGACGACAGTGCATTCAATACTATCAGGAGATTGAAAACGATATTTACGTAAAAAGAGAAAAAAAAAAGTGTGAACAAACGCACCATTATCGCAGTCATTATATTATTATTTTTTTTTGTTAAATTTAAAAAAGAAAAAAAAATTCATACATTATTTAGCAAATTGGCCACGCAAGATTTCCAGGATTAAATCACAGCGAAGAAAAAAGTGTGTGAAATAGTTACGAAATTATTATCAACTGTTAGATTAAAAAAAAAAAAAAAAAAAAAACGAAACAAAACACCGAGAATTTATCAATGCTCTTAAATGTTTAGCGTATAATCAGAGTTTAATTAATTTAATTAATGCTGAAAGTTTCTTTGGTTCATTCGTTTCTTTTAAAATTAACGAACCAATGATATACATATTCATCTAAATACAAATATATATATATCGATTCAGGACGATTTTTTCCTTTTTTTTCTTTCGTTTCCTTAATTTCATTCAATTCAGTGAAGAAGACGTAAACAATGAATTAAGTTCATTTTTTCTGGAATATCTCGAGAACAAATAGAGATAGGAAATTTTGCGAGATACGAAAATTTCATTATTTCACTTCAATTCCGAGATATTATACGGATCTCAAAAATGAGAATGACTCAATTCATTTTACCAAATCACTGAATTTTCTTCTAAAAGGACGAAAAAAAATTAATTCGAGTAATATCAAGTGGGTTTACTGTAATAAAAAAATCTCCCACTATCGACAACCATTTTAAGACCAATCGTCCCATCGTCAAATGCTAATTTCATTTTTTTTATACCCTTTTGTATTTTTGTTTTTTTTTTTTGTTATTTTCATTCTTTTTTTTTGAAATATTTTTAATATAAATTGAAATAAAATGCATAAAATTTTTAATTCCATTTCGACGACGACGATCAGCTGATGCAATAGTTAGTTGTAATTTTTTTTTAAGACTTTTTTTTCAACCTTTTTTTTTAAAAGACTTTACCTGGTAGTTTTTTTTTAATTTTAATTGCTAAGATTATTCACACTGTGACTGGGACGAGTTCCCTCGAGGGCGCACGAGGTCACTCGATTGATTTGTGTGTTCCTCGTGAATTTGTTTTTTTTTCAGTTGCGTTTTTTTTATCGAGAAAAAACGTAAAATATATATTTTCATATATTTATAAGACTTTTAACACGGGATTGGAGGTGGCTCTCAATTATCTTCATCACCGTACACAATCACCTGGTGCACGATGATTTGTCACGAATTTTTTACGTTTTGGTGCTTGTACCCTTGTACCTGGACTTTGGCTACCGCCATTATTGTTTGTTGTATTTGAATTACTTGTGTTGTTGTGTTGAGCATTTTTCATCTTGTTCTGGCCGAGATTGTTGTTGTTCATGCCACGTGGATAAGTACCACGTGAATTATGTTGATGATTGACTGGAAATAAAATTTTTTTCATCAGATATTTAAATTTGAGAAAATAATAATTCATTAAAATTGAATGTATCCTATAGGAGTTTCTTCAAAATTTGGTAGCAAAGAGATGAAACCGGACCAAAAAAAATTTTCAGTCATGTTTTGAGAATATCTTGGAAACTTCAAATCTGCGTTTCTCATCTTCGTCATTACGTGGGAATGCTCATTAACTATCACTAGGGCCGAGATGTTGGTGTAAGGTCTGATCGAGGATGAAGTTGCCTATGAATCAAACTCATTTTAAATGGTTATTAATGCCAAATTGACATTCATAAACGTTGAACTGACTTTATGAACGTTAAAGAATTCGTGTTTCTCAAAAATTTGAAGAATCGGTCAACAATTGGATATCATTATTCATCATGATGAATTACTCTACGAGTTCTTTGAAAAGTTTCTCAGGAAATACACCTAAAAATTCCTCCAAGAGTTTTGAACGCTCATAAAGTCAATTTGACGTTTATAAATGTCAGTTTAACATTCATAATCATTCAGAATGTATTTGATTGAGACAAATTCAGTCCAGATCAAGCCGTACACCAACGTCTCGGTCCTAGCTATCATCTACTGAAAACTGTTAAGTTTGCAATTTAAATGAGCCTGAACCCTTGCGTCACATGTTAATGAGTTGCCCTCTGTATAATAGCCACCGAAAATTTTGACTCCCTTCTCTGAATGTACCCCACGGAGCCCAAAATAAGGATGATTTGATAACCAACAATGCGTTTATCGACTCGTCGGATAAAAACTGTTCCACATCCCAAAACCTAAAAAATCTCTACCATTTTCTTCACAACGGGATAGAAATTAGAGAATTGCACCCATCAGTTCAAGCCTTCAATGAATATAGCGTAACTAGAATATACTTTGAACTATTACTAGTTATATCAGCTCAGCCTAAGATTGTATCGAGAACTGTCTCTTCATTTGGAAACTCCCTCCAGCCATAGGGCGAACTTCCCTGAGGGGAAGTACTTGATAAATAAAAATAAAATAAACATCTCGGAAACTCAGCGAGATAGTGCAATTTTGTTTAAAAATTTTCCTGTAGATCTTGATATTCTCTACAGAGATGAATTCTAAAAAGGTCGAAGTCACAGCATCTAACTTGCTTTCCGAGATATTCTCTAAAATAAGTCGACAGAGAGAATCGACATATTCTGTTTCACTTCACTACTAATGGATTATCTTGAAAAAGACAAGAGAAACAGTTTTGAGTTCAACCCTTGTGTCCCCAACCAGGTATTGGAATGCTCAACGAGGTGTTTTTTCATGAATAACTTCTTCCATAACAAAAATTCGCAAAAAAACTACCCGATTGTAAGTGGGTACCCGGGCCCCTCGGTCGGTCATCAATGTGAATTTTTCGATTGGTAACACAAGGTTTTATTCACTCATTTTCCTCCTGATTAAAATAATTTACCATGTCCACTCGGTTTGTACGGTTTTTTCAAATGATGATGTTGATTGGACTGCTGATTGTTGTACGTATTTCTGTCCTTATTTCGATCCTCTCCTTTGCTGCCGGTATTTGGTGAATTGCCACGACTGCACTCAGAATCCTAAAAAGAGAAATATTTATAATTATCTATTGAGTTCAAAAAATCATTAGTGAAGTTGTGAATTAAGAATTTAGGAAATATCTTGAAATCCAGTGGAGATATCGATTTTTTCATGAAGACTTCCACAAGTTTTCCCAATAACTCCCTTCGTTGCGGTAAGGACCTGGTTTTCGGCTTGGAATAGGTCAAGGACCCGGCATCTATCGGTTAATTGGGTCAATTAATTCCCGAAGTGACATCTTCGGGACAATTCGTGTGATCCTCGGCTTGCGGACGCTTTTCGGTAGAACAATGACCAGAGACTTTACTTGACCGGCGAAAGTAGACAGGTAAACAACGGTTTACGTAAATAGAGGAAGCTAAAGATAGAAACTTTTCAACTCGATCTCTAAACGGACTCCACAGAGATCGGCATTCTGCTTCGATTAAATACAGTCCAATAAATTCGGATATAATTCATTTTGTACTCTGTCTTGCAATATCAATAACAGCGTAACGGTTTTCATTAACTATTGTAACAATATACGACAACGCCTTGTGGCTAAATCCGATCTTTTTATTGACAAAGTAGAAAAACCCGTCGAAAACACATTTTCCCGGCCGCCTCCGATCCCTAAAGCCGGCACATCTTGTAACACCCTCAGATTTCAAGATAATCACAATCCAATTTTACATAATATTTAATCCTATTCATTAATTAGTACCGTATCACTTGCAGGAGCTGAAAGAGTTGAGGCATCTGAACCAGTTGAGCTTGATAGTGAATCCAATTCACCATGTGCTAGTGGGAATGTTTCTTTAATCCATTTACGATACTCAATAACTTCGTCGGTAACTCGAATTATTCGTCCCAGTATACTATAAAAAAAATCAAAAATTCAATTATCACAATAAAGAGTCAATTAAAAACAACATTACTGAATGAACAGAGCTCATTCTTGAGTAAATATGATTATAAAAAAAGATATCTCTAATTTTTATTTATACAGTTGATACAGTTAATATCACACCTCAGAAACAAAGAGGCGTAAATCCGAAATATGCTCTTCAATTTCTTACTTATCAATTTGTTCTCCTCGACAATTGTGAGAAATAGCCAGAAAAATTGATTCAAGCAAAAAAATCTTGAGGCCTCTTTTTTTCATGCTATTCCCTATCCCAAATTACTTACACTCAATCTCTCAAACAAGGCTTACAAATCCCTGACAACTGCACACGAATCATATGTAAAAGCCTGCGTGAATTGTTAGTTCATATAAATTGTTATCCAGTCATCATATTACATGTTAATGAAAATTGTTTGAATTTTTATTAGAGAAAAAAAACATCTTCTGCTTTTTTATTCCGAAAAGGGAGGAAAGAATGGCACTGACGCCTCTTTGTTTTAAAAAAACGATATGATCATCTCTCAAATGATAATTATTGGATTTTTAATGATTTATAAATGACGAAATGATCTCAATCCCTCATTCATTTGTTCACTTACTCCAATTAATGACTAGTGAAACCCACCTGACTTTGCTTGCATCATTGACTTGAATATTCAGCGGACTAACTGCTTGTGAAAGTACATAATAAGCCCAATCAAATGCATCCTTAACATAGAGAGCACCATAACTACTGCGGCCAATATCATTGCCTGGTGTTAATGGATCCTCAATGCACAATAACGAAGGCCTGTGGCCATCAATCATATCACGTTGGACCTGAAATATACCGTAAATTAGTTCATTGTTCACAATAATATGTAACGGAGGGTCAACACAAAAGAAGAAAAGAAACACGGAGTCGAAATCATTACCTCTTCTTTAGATATGTAAGTACCACCTTCTTTAACTCTGATTCCAGTCTTAACATAATTGAATTTTCTACCGTATAATTCAAGGAATTCAATCAAGAGTACACCTAGGTTTGCATCAGCATTGTAGCAATTTTGCCTGGGATGTAGCTGAAATATAATTAAAATAACATTAATAATTGTAACTTTAGTAACACAGAGAAATCATCTGCGTCTTCAGCCGAGGTGGTAATTACTTGTGAAATCCAGTGTACATTCATATCAGAAATCTTACGAAAATTTCAGAATTTTTTCAGAAATTCTTGAATATTTGAAATTTATGAAGTCTTAGAAAATCCGGAAAGGCGCATTGAAATGCCTCACAAACTATTGAAATATCGTGGAAATTTCATGAGATCTTCGGAATCCATTCAATTTTCACAGATTTCAATGAATTTTATGAAATCTTCATGAAGTCTGCTGAGAATTTTAGAATCTTTGAAGTTTCGCAATTTGCAGTTTAGTGTACACAGATTTTAGAAGTTATTACTCCCTCGTCTTCAGCGATTTTTAGAAATATCTCGAAACTTATGAGATAGAGGAATTTTTGTCATGATATTTGTTGCAACTCTTATTCTGTTCTACAAAAAAGGTCTCTATAAAAATTGCGTTATCTCATCATTTTCGACAGATATAAAAAAAAATTGATCACCAAATGACATTTTCGTATTTTGCTGTTTCATTTTAGTTTCAGATTAGTAAAAATATCTCGAAATCTATTAGAGATAAAATTTTTGAGATTATCTTCTCTGTAGCTCCAATTATCCTCTCAAAAAAATGTAATCACAAAAATTTTCTTATCTCCCTCAGATTTAAAGATAATCCACGAAAATTATTTCATCACTACTCTAGAAACATGAAAAAATTACCTGCAAGAAACTGATAGTCATGAGTATTAAACTGTACGACGATATACCACCAGTAAATACTTCATTAAGATCACGCTGCAATAAAAATTGCTTGAGTACCATAACAAGTTTATCCAATACTGGATACTGTCTCTTGTATTTTTTGATTAATTCAGCTGATTTAACACCATTATTCATGTTGAAGCTGATATCAACTTTAATTTCAGTTTCTTTGTCAGTCAATTTAACAATTGGTACACTTGCTTTGTCCAATACTTTTATTGACGATGGCTCGGCAATATTCTGATCCAACAATGCACTCTCCAGGGTACGAAGGGGGAGATTCGTCCATCTGCCGATCACTACGAGATCTATATCACTGTTTTAAGAATGAAAAATTGATAAAAAGTGATTAATATTTGAGTAATTTTCAGAAAATACTTCATCTATTTTTAGGTAAAATTCAACTCCGGATTGGTCACCTTAATTTTATCATCATTACTAAATTTGATTGTTTGAATAGAAATTTCTGACTTTTCCATCAACTTCCATTTTAATTCAGCAACAAAGATTTTGAACGAAATAAGCCAACTCATTTTTATAGGATTACTTTTTTTTTGAAAGTGAAATTTCGATTGATTTAAAAAAATATAAAGTCAACTTAACGAAAATTTGAAATTTAGTTCTCTTCAAATATCTCAGAATTCGAACAAGTTAAACATTGGAGAGTTAACCTCAAGGCAAATTTAGCTAATGAAATTGTTTTTTTTTTGTTTTTTTTTGAGCTATACAAAAAATTTCACGAAAAATCCTTCATTTCCTCGGATTTTCCGAGAAATTCTATAAGAATTCAGTTTAATGTTGGGTAAATTCAGATGAAAATGCTGAATTGCCATTTCTTAAAATGTCATTACAAAGAATGGAAATAGAGAATTTTCGTCATCATCTTTTTCTTCGGAAAAGAGAGAGCTATAACAAAGATCTTTTTAAAAAAATCTTCCATCCCAATTATTCCCCGAGATATTCCGGGGAATCCAGCGAAGAAGGTAAATAAAGATGATCAGATTAATTTTCTTCGAATTAAAAAAAAAAAATTTCTTCTAATAATTCTTCAGAGAAGATCTCCGAAAAGGAAAAAAAATATTGAAATTTTCGCTCACATCTTTCTGTAGCTCTAATTTGGAAGCAAACATGAGTTGAATTGACTATTATCTGAGTTTTTAGAAATTATTTCACTAGTATATAATTCCGAAAAATTTCTCTATCTCTATTATTTCTGGAATTAATTCAAGAAAGCCGAGACAAATTGACTTGTTCCATTTTTTTTGTAAGAATATGACGAAAAATGAGAATAAATATTCGTTCCATCTAAAATAGAGGTCTTCATGAAAACGTCTTCTATCTTCCTTCCTTCTCTTAATAATTCAAAGAAACTGATGCATTAAAAAAAACAGCAAAAATTCATTTCTTTTTGATAAACCAGAATAAGGTGACCAGTCTGGGGGTAAAATCTCGTTAATTCGTTACCTTGTAGGTAAATAGAGTCCAGTACGAAAACTTCCAAACACTTCAACTTTCGAATCAGGCCAAAGATCATAAATTACTTGTTCTATTCTTTTTACAACTCGTACTCTCAGATAATGCTCCTCTGCTGATGGACACATGTATGTGTAGAAATCTTGAATTTCTTCGTGAAGTCTGTGCATTAAAAAAATTATTAATAATAAGTTAATTTATTACATTTTCATGAATGAAATTGATTCAATAGTGAAGAAATAAAATGACAAAAGTCGATAATTTTTCAGAGTTTTATTTTCATTTGAAATATGTCAATATTCAAGCGAAATATAAAAACTTTCGTAGACACCTTTTTGTTTACATTCCTTATCTCTATTAATTCTTGAGAAATTACAAAAATATTTAATCAAGACAAAACTCGATTCTAATTGGTTCCATTTCTCCACTATTGAATTAAATAAAAATTAGATACGTAAAAATGAATTTCAGTTTTTTTTTCCGAATTATCTCTAAATTTATAGGGGATTTGAAAAAAAAAAATTTTTCTTTTCCCTTTTCGTAGAGAAGAATCAAAGCTACGAGAAATATTCCTACAAAAATTTCTCTATCTGTAATAAATTTCGAGATATTAAAAAAAAACTGATAACAAAATAATATAGTGAAAACAAAGAGTTTCTACTTGTGATCAGTTTTCTGGAAATATTTCAGAAATTACAAAAAATAGGAAAATTTTTGCAATGACCTTGTTTTTCGAGCAGAATCAGAGCTACGAAAAAAGCAAAATTTAATCGCAAAAATTCTTACATTCTTCAAAATCCGAAATATTCCGCAAAAAGGAAAGAAAAAAATTGAAACACAATTTTTCCTCGGAAAATGTATCGCAAATTTTTCATCTGCCCATGAATAAACCATATAGAAAGCTTTCCCTTTCATTGCCCCCCTAAGAGAACTTCAAAATCGAATACCCCCTCCTAATCCCCAAAATAATCCGTAATACCTCATAAAACCGATTTTTCATCTCCAAATCGATTCCCGGAAAATCAAAATGGTTCATCCCAACAAAGAGCAACATCCCCCCCCCCCCTCCGAAAAAATCCTCCCATACGACCCCCAAGCTCTCCAACAACCCCCAAAAAATCGACGCAAAAAAAATCCTAAAAACCCAATTGCATCATCGAACTTTCGAAAATACTTTCGAAAGTCTCGCCTAACTCAATAAATAAAAAAAAACATATATAAATTATCACGTGTATGTGAATGCTCCTAACCTCCCCAAAGAATTCATGAAAAATGGAGCGCCATTCGCGGTGAGCGTTGGAATTACTGTGATATTCAAGGCTGGTACAAGAGGGACGTTATGAAAAAAAATGGGGGAAGCTAAAAATTCATCATCTCCATTAACCAAGAAAAAAAAAAAGCACGCAGGTGTCCACGAAAAAATATGCATGAAATCCTATTGACAAATAAAATATGCAATAAAATATGCATGTAATGACAAAAAAATAATGATAATTCATACCCAATGACACCCTTAGAGTACTGTTTGCCGGTAACACGCCAAGGACATCCACCGTATTCACCAATAAGTGCGTCGTGATTGTAATTCATACCGTATGTACTAGCACGATTATCACTTTTCCTTCTTGATGGATTGTAATAACTGTTGCACATATTGTGTGTTTGACGATTAATTAATGTTCTATCATCATTGACACGATTATTATCAATTGGTATATAATCTTGATTAATTTTATTAGTTGACATGGCAGTTGTTATACCACCACCACCACCACTACCAACACCGTTAAAACCAACACTACAATTATCGTTTTTAAGTGTTAATATATCAAGACCCTTTTCGGCCTCCCAAATGTGTAGCCACAAGTCCTTGGCGGGGCCAAACTGCTCCGGTTGATACCAACCGATAGTAGGATCCATTAAACGCCACCTTATAGCGTGGTGGTCGACAGCTTTTTAACACTTTTTTTTTTTTTTTAAGATCGTGTGTCCGCACGGGCCTAAACGCCTCTACGACCCAACACTCCTGTTCTCTTTCTCTTTCTCTCTCACTCGTTCTCTTTCTCTCTCTTGCTCGCTCGCTGGGGCACAGAGAGACACACTGATACAAACGGTTTCCCTCCCCCCCTCCCCCGCGTTCACTTAATATTTTCCTTATTTTCCACCTTCTTCTCTCTATTTCGCACACATGCACAGATTTATTAATGTAAAAAATAAAATCAGTAGATCTCAACGGTAATTTATGGATTTTATTACAATTAAATTGTCGCTATTAATTGCAAAAAAAAAAAAAAATTTTCATTAGACGTTATTTAGTTTCACAAATTAACACAGAGCTTTATTCAGTTTGTGGAAGATTGAAACGCGAACACACTGAACAAATCTTTTGGGACTCTCTTTTCTCTCTACACACATCGGGAGAGTTATTTTTCTTTTTTTTTCTTTCTTTCTTATTTTTTGGGTAAGAACTATCGTGAAATGAAACCCATGCACACAGGTTGCAAACCAGCGGTGTGTGGGATCAACATTTGCGAATAGATGTCGCTAGGATTTTTTGGGGGAAATTTAGGGGGGGTGGAGTGAGAGTGGGGGAAGAGATCTAGAAGTTTTTCGGAGCACCTGGAAAATTGTGGGTGTGGAGAGTTGTAGATGGGAGAGTTCATGGTGGATTTTTTGGGGGTGATACGGTTCTGTTGATAAATTACCTACAGTAGAACTTATCATCAGAGTTGTGGAGAGGCAAAGAGTACAGATGTATGTAGAGGCTCCAGTTCTTGGGGTTCTGGTTGAAATCATGTTCGTAGTAATTCGACCCCGATCGACAGCTGACGCCACCTTCAAATCGCTATGACAGACGTGAATACCAACATTAAATCATTGGCTACAGAGGTCGCGTCATATTTTTATCCGCGAAATTCAATTCAATTTCAACCATTCGCTTTAAATTCACTAAAAATGAAGTAATATAATAAACTCAGTTCAAAAATGAACATTGACAATAGACGACGGGAAAAACCCAACAGCTGCTATCTTTATTCTATTGTTCTCTATATTTTTCGTACAGTCCTGGCATTTTCTTTATACTTTTCTAAACCTTTCTTCTATTTTAATTTCATAGCACGTGGTCACCAAATGCCCAAACTCTTGGCGCCCCTTTCTTTACGCGTTATTACTATTTTTATTGCTATAATCCCTGAAGACCCGAAATCCTCCGTTAGAATTTTCTTACTCACTCACTTTATTACCTTAGAGACCTGAAGTACCCTGCAATAAAATCCTCCGGGATTTTCCCGAAATATTGGGAAATTGCTTGGCACTTTCGCCGGAGTTTACAGCTCTTTGAATCAGCCCTCCAAGCGCCCTCCTCCTCTTTGAAATAGCCAATAGACCGCTGGGCCTTTTTCCCTCTCCATTTTCTCGATCCCACAAAACTACCCCCACGATACACCAACGAAGACTTCCTGTACACCAAGCCAAGCTAAGTTTAGTCAGTTACCTTCGTCCTCCAAAATAGACGACATCTAATTTGTTTTAATCTCGAGCTTCTCTCTACTTTTGTAAATTAAAGTTAAGTGTTGAAGTGAATAAATAAGTTGTGTGTGCTCTCTTAGCACTTGTGTTTTCCTCAAGTTATTCAACCACCTATTCCTCTAATTCATTCCTACACTAAAAGATAGAATTGTGAATTGATAGTGGTAAAACATAAATAAATAATAGGAAAAGTGGAAAGAGATTCGGTGGAGTGTTCTTCAGAACTTTGGCGGCTAACGTTCCCATTGCCATTCAAAATTCTAGCGCTCAACAACTGCAGCAGCGCCGGGATCGTCCTAGTGAATTGTTAGGACATAGCACATTGGGTGTGTTCGAGCAGCGAATTTCGCCGTCGGGTAATAGTTACTTTTGAATTTAGTAACTAGCAGTTGGTAATATCGCCGGAGAATCGTCCACAGCTAGTGACGGCCACAATCACTAGCAGCTGGTCATCGCTTTGTCTAGGTCGGCTCATCGTAATTTGTCCGAATTATTAAAAAAAAAAAAAAACAAATGGAGCGATTAACAGTCACTAATCCTGTTACAGGAGGGAAAGCAATTATATTAGTGAAACCAGATACTGCTGCGAGAGCCAAATCAGGTAATATAATATTATAAAAATTAGTTAGCGTTGGATTAGGTTATGTAGTCTTATCTATTGATGCAAAAATTTGAAAAATACAACTGTATAAATTTTTTTTAACGCAAAGAAATTGATTGTTATACTAATTGAGAAAATAATTTCCGGATTCAAATCCCAACAGAAACCTTAATCCATTTTTTTCGAATTTCCATTGTGTCCGTCTTTTGCATATGAGCTAAAGCTATTTTTTTTTTGAATAGACGCTGTTTATATGAATAAAATAGCACAGGCTGTCTTCAAACTGGGAGAACCAACGTCGTTGAAGGCTCAGCTACTAGTACCATTAACTTTAACAGAAGGATCAGAAACATATAATCTATATGTATCTCCATCAGACTTCGATCGTGTTCACAGAGGTAAATAAACATTGCAATAAATAGTGGTATAATCTTCTTGTTGATACTCTAATGAAAGGACGTTTATTTTCTTTAATTTCTCTATTCTTATTCTCATTAACTTCCAAGTAGACTCGAATTGATAAGGAAAATAATTTGAATAAATCATTTACTTCTTACGAATAGCAGTATTGGATTTATTCAGATTCTTTTTATTATTGAATACAAATGTTTCATTGTTATGATTTGAACGAATATTTGAGGTATACTATCCAATTCGTCTCGTACTGTTGATGAACTATGTTTTAATTTTGTAGGAGAGTTATTATATTATCATCAATTAATTTTATCCATTTCTGATGTAGATATATACTTTGCTGATGAACTGTTGCAAAAACATAAAAATGTGATTAATGAACAAGCATTACATTCGTTATCAACAAGTTCAACTATGAATTCCAATTCAATGCTTGATGGAAGCAAATCTATGACATTGGAAGTAGAGGACGAGGAAACTGGTCGATTTCATACTGTGAATGTATCTCCTGCTGAATATATTGAAGCAAGAAGAGGTATTTTTAATAGAATTGAGCTTTATTTGTCATTTTTGTTTTCCAATAGGAGCTAAGTGATAGCACAATAAGCCCACAATGTAATTAATCAATTATGGATTTTGATCGAGTTTTATAAAATTGTTCTATAGAAAAGTTCAAATTATCAATACGATTTTTGGATGTTATAATTCTATAATTGCCAACGAAATTCATTTTATTGAAAGTTTAAATTTAAAGGACAGGGGAAGGTGGGCTAGAATGGACAATTTAATTGAACGATTCGAGATTGAAATTTGCTAATGATTCCATCGAGGAATTGGCAAAATGTTAGGTGGAAAACACGTGTCAAATTTTTTTTTTCAATTTTTCTAAAAATTTACCTGTTCGGCCACGTTTTCAAGGGGGTTTCCTTTTAAAAAGCGAAAAATTTTCTTTTTCCGGCGATATTCCAGGTCCTGTTGATCGTAGAGATCTTGCGTTGATCTCGAACGATAGGTAAGCTCAATTCCCATCGATTTATGTGGTTCAAAATTTTTTAAAGTCAATTTTTCAAATACTTGTAGGTCATTCTCTGAAACTCAGTTTTTGCCCTACAAGTAGTCGAAAAATTGATATTTTTTTCTTGAAAAGCCTATAATTCGATGAGAAATGAGCTTACCTCTCATTTAAAATCAACCCCAAGTCGCTAAGATCAATAGGAGCAGACATTTTCCCGAAAAACTGAATTTTTTTCAAAAACAGAAGGCCTTCAAATTTCACCTTCAAATCTCGCATGAAAAAAGAAACTTTTTGAAAATTTCAAAAAATAACTTCCGACATATGATTTTTATGGGAAATTTCCTCATATTTCCGATGGAATTATCAAAAAAAAAAAACTATCTTTAATATTTCTATCTATTTCGAGTAAATTTCATAGTATATAAAACACTTGGACTCTTGTGTCCATTTTCTCCTATCTTCCCCCGACATAAAGAATCGACATTCTTTGAATACATCAGAAGAAAGAAAATCGATCTTAAAAAGAACATCATATTATTTCATAAATTCATTTTTACAGATCCTAAATTTGGCAGATGCCTGTTGGCTACACAGAAACTGAATACAATGAAGGCTACAACTTCCAAAACTATGACACCACTAAAGGAGTCAATTGGTAATCTCCATAACGATGATGATTTTGATGACATTGAGAACCCATGTGCATCCAAATCACAGAAAAAATCAAGTATGTATTTTTTGGAGTTTCATTTGTATTTTTTATATTATAGGGGAAGCTGAGGTAAAGTAGATACTGCAATTGAACGGGTTGATATTGAAGTTTTCTGACGATTCCATTGAAGAGCTGAGGGAATTCGAGGCCAAAAACATGTGTCTATATGTTTTTTTCCGACAGATTTAATTTTTCCCCAAGTTTGGGAAGGGTTTCCCTTTTGATAATCGAAAAAATTCACTTTTCGGCAATATCTTCGATTATGTTGGTTTTAGCGACTTGGGGTTGATTTAAATGTAATGTGAGCTCATTCCCCATCGATTTATGTGGTTCAATTTTTTTTTTAATCAATTTTTTAAATACTTAGAAGCCACTTTCTGAAAATCATATTTTGTTCATAAGTGCTTGTACATTAGATAATTTTCATTTTCAATCCCATAAATCGATGGGAAATGACCTCACCTTCCATTTAAGATCAACCCCAGGTCGTTACGACCAATAGAACCAGAGATTTCTTGAAAACCTGAAATTTTTCGAAAACAGAAGCGTTTTACCTTCAAATTTTCACCAAAAACTAGAATTTTTGAAAAATTCAGAAAAATAACTTTAGACATATAATTTTCATGTAAAACTTTCTCAGTTTTTCAATAGATTACTCAGAAAAAATCTATCTCCAATATTTCCGTTCATTTCGAGTGAATTTCATAGGATAAAATACCAGAACTAATCCATGTTCGTTTTACCCCTTTTGTGCATTCTACCACACCTGCTTCTACTAATAAAATTGATTGTTTGCCAATTCATGTGAATTGTTGGATTTGCCATGTATTAATAAAGAAAATAAAAAAAAAATTCGAGTAAATCCAACTTTTCTACTGAAATGCTAGCTTTTCTGCCTACACCGACCTTCCTTCGGCTTTTTCTGCTAAAATAATATTTTCCGAGTGAATAATCTGTGTGAATAAAAGAAACAGAAATGTATGGAATATTGATTTGATGACTATGTAAATGTGATTTCTACTCCATCCAGGTACTACTGCCTGTCATTGGAATGACAACCAGACACGATTATTACTGTCTTTGTATAAAGTACATAGCAGTGAACTGGACGAAGGCTTGATGCTTAGCAGAAAATTCTGGGCCTTCATAGTTGAAGGACTGAAAGAGAAGGGATATTCATTCACTCTGACACAATGCAAAAACAAAATGGATTCTTTGAAAAAAGCATATAAAAATGTCAAAGATCACAATGCTACTAGTGGAAATGATAAGAAAACCTGTGATTATTATGAGGTAAGACGTGATAATTTTATTGGGTATTCACAATTCATCTGTTCATGATTAATTGTAGGAATAACCGTATAAAGAATGTTGATTTTCTTCATTAATTTGGGTATAATTTCATTTAATCTAGTTGCTAGATGAGCTCTTCCACAAAAAACCATGGATAAAACCCCTATCAACGGCAGGATCCAACATTCCAATGGAAGACATGGATCAGTTCGAGGAAACACAAAAAAAGAGTGAGTATCAGGAGTCGTTCAGTTGAACCTTATTCACAATTGATTAAAAATTTGGCCTTTTAACTATGTGTACTCCGATGATTGTAATTTTCATCAATTGAATCTTGTAATTCAAAAAATTCTTTTTCATTTTTTCTCGGTGACACTCTACTAATTATATTGTTTTTGTTCAATAGAGCGACGCAGAGTTTCGATGACTAGATACGAATACATGAGCCTAAACTTGGATAATGAACGTCAGCGCCGGGAAGACACAGCAGCATATAGGGCAGATGCAGTTGCTTACAGGGCAAATAAATTAGAATTTTTAAGAGATATTAGAGATATTATGAGGAATAGGAAATGATACATTTAAGTTCTTGATAACTTTTACAGTTGTTACTTCAAAAAAAGTATTCTCGACATGCGTACAGAATTTTCCTCAAGATGTTCATTGAGTTAATCTGTGCAATAGATTTTATATTTAATGTTTTGCCTTACGTCCCTTCACTGTACTTGAGACAGTTGTGTTCCTAACTCTTAATTGAGTGATAATTAATGGTAAAAAGGATATATTTCTTAATTATTAATTTTAAAGATTCATCAAAGGATAGTTCAAATCTCCCCAGTTTATCATAAGCATTTTTCGATTCATGATTCTGATGTCTCCCTTCATACTGCAACTCAATGTGATTAAGAAAAGAGTTCAATTTGCTATTTTTACGATATAAATGGAATATTTTATTTATAACAGTTCGTATATTTAATAACTATTATATATCGTTACGATATAAGTGTTTTTTTTTTATCAGTAATTTCATTTTGTGTGTTCATGATTTAATTCCAAAGAATAAAAAAAATTCACAAGTTTTTTTATGAAACTCATGTACTATTGTTTATATTGATATTCTCCTCAAATTAGGTTCAAATTAGACTATAGATTAGAGTAAATAAAATAATTTATTTTTCATTTTTCTTGAATGAAAAAATGATCTCAATGGAATTCAAGGGGGTAATGCCCCATATATTCTATATATTTTATATTTATTTGAGCACCTCTGAGTACTCCAATTAATTTCAGAAGAAAGGAGAGATTGAAAACTTATTCCTCGAGATTTATTTATAAGCAGACAAAAAACAAGACGCATAAATACACAATATATATACACTACAGCTTTGTGGTATGAAATAAAGATCAGTCAATGTCGATTTATCATTTTTTTTTATTTATATTCGACGATATAAACATTCGTCAAATTCAATTCATATAAACTCATATAGAAAACTGTATTTATTTTACAATTAATTTTTTTTTTTGAAATTTAAAGAAAAATACTTCATTCAACGTCTCGGTTTACAAAATTAGTTAAGCGTTCTCTTTTGAGTAATCCTGCATTTTGTAAAACATCATTAATCGGCTGTGGTTCAGCGTTAATATCTAAATTGTCTGGAATGATAATGGGATACTCGAAGGTATCTTCACTTTTCAGACAAATGTTGTGTAGGATACATATGCACAAAATATAATATGGAATCAAATCGGTTCGTCTCATCGGAAGTTTGTCTAAAAAATATCTCCAACGACCCTTCAGTCGTCCAATAGCACGTTCAACCATCATACGACTCGAGGATAATGTCCTGTTGAAATATATTTGCTCAACTGTTAAATGTCCATCATTCCGATATGGCACCATGACATTCTTCTGCAAAGTGTAAGCAGAATCACCTAAGAGATGAGTATCTTCTGGAAAATACTCTTCAGTGCATCTTCGTTGCAGACCAGAATATCTGAATACACGCATGTCGTGTACTGAACCCGGAAGTCCAGCGTAGCAGTGGATAAATTCTAATTTATCATTACACACTACCTATAATACGAATAGAATTTGATTATAGCAATATTAGTATTTATATGACACTGAAAATAGCAGATATCTGACAATTTTTACATTTTCCTTTCTTCCAGCAAATGAATAATTTTTAAAAAATGCAAAATATGCACATGTAGTAAACTGAAAAAGCCTACGAAGGCGAATTTTTTGAATATTTTTTTTTTAACATCGTCTATTTGTCAAAAACAATCTCCAAAAATTGTCAGATGTCTCTCACTTTCATGATAATGTATTTATTCGATATTTCTTCAAATCATTTTCGTTATATATATTATTATAGTACCTGTAGCTGTAAAGAATGGACTCCTTTACGATTGATGTAAGATTGCGCATCTACTTCTGGAGCTGAAATTCTTATATGAGTCCCATCTACTGCTCCAATAACCCCCGGAAATTTATGTCTCCTTTCAATCCGCATAGCTGTTTCCAAAGCCTCTTGATGGGATGGCCAGCGAATGAAATAATTTCTCAATTTACATATAGCCTTAACTACTCTCTTGACAGCATGCCAAGCAGTTCCTCTGGCGACATCAAATTTTGTAGTGACAGATCTGAGCAGAACATAAGATTTCTATTAGTATAATATCAAACAATATTCACTGAAATATTAATTTCAATTTTTGTATGAACATACCTGTAAGAATCGGGAGTTCCCAGTACATATAGAGTAATGTACAATTGTTTGGCAGGATTGATTGGTAATCCTCCAAATGCCCGTAATTCCCCTTCCAAATCTGGTCTTATCAAAAAGAGTAAATACTCGAAAGTAATGCGACTCAGGCTAGAAAAAAAAACCATTGATTATTTTACGTAACAGTAATACATTTATAATATACCTGGTCTACGTACCGGAAGTGCTCTTGAAATTGTTCATTGTTATATCTTACAACAACATTTTCAATGAAATTTTGTACTCGAGGTATCCTTTGAATACCTTCGTTACCAAAAAAAAAAAAGTCATCATGATCATCATAAATATAATCACTATCATCACTACTGTCAGATGAAGAAAATAAAATATCCAATAGGATTAAATCGATGTCATCATCCATTTTACTTAATTATCCTCAATTATCAAATTTAAATTTAATCCGATTTTACGATATTTTGATATGGAGCACTAATGAAGAATAGGGTTATGTTTTCAACGTAGAAGATGCGTTTTAAATCCTTCATCAATTGTTTTAAAAACTCTGTTGAAATAAAGACTCAACAATTATCACACACATGTTATCACTTATAAAAATAATGATAATTAATGATTTTAATTAAAGTACAATCAATTACAATCAATCCAGTTTTTTGAGTCAAAGTTGTGTCAAGAAATTATTAGCGTCGCTGGTGATTTTGGCCGTCACTATCTGTGGACGATTCTCCGGCGATATTGCCAACTGCTAGTTACTAAATTCAAAAGTAACTATTATCCGACGGCGAAATGCGCTGCTCGAACACACCCATTACCTTGCGGTATCTTTTTCTTTAGTGAGACGCGACTGATTGCGCTCTCTAGCGCATGCAAAATGATTTCATAATTTTTTTGTTTAGATTTATTTTTCTCATTTTTCCTGATGATTATTCTTCGAGTCAAATTGAAAAATATTACCCTTGATCGATAATTCCTCAAAGAAAATTGTTTTATCCTTCATTTCTATTTTGTTTTTTGAATTGAGCGCGCAATTTTGGTCAACCAATGAGGAATGAAGAATTGATGTGACGGGTTTAGCATTTCATTCGATATGTTTATGAACTTTTTAGAATAGAATTCTATTCTGTTTTTTTGAATCAAGCGCGCAATTTTCGTCAACCAATGCGGAGTGAGGGGAATAGACGTGACTGTTTCAGCATTACATTCGACGTATTATGAACATTTTAGAACTGGATTAGAATAGAATAATAAAGATCCACCGTGACGGTATATAACGAAGGAATTGCAGATGTGGCAACTACAGTAAGAATCTATTTCTTCATGTGAAATAACCGAAAAGTTTCATCAGATTCAAAATTTCATAGTTCATATCACCTGCAGTGATGTTTATTCCTCTTATAATCATCTTGCTTCTTCACAATGGTATGTTCAATGTGATAAGCTGCATCGAGGTCCAAGAAATCGTAGATGAAGTCATTAAAACTCTCAGCGACAGAGCTGAAAAACAATTATTGCATGAGAAATTACAAAATCGCCAGGATCGTGTTGATGAACTAGCTGCGAATATACTTTTTCACTATACAGCTTTGAAAAATGGAATTAATTCATCTACGAAGTTTGAGGCACAGACTCTCCGTGATTTTGCAATAAGATTAACTCAGCTGACTAATAATGTTTTCATACGTGATTTGCATGAGTTCATTGAATTAATTGTTCCTACGAAATATCCTCATCATCCAGCAGCTCTCGGACTTCAGAATATGTACGCAAATTATGTGCGCAGCAAGGTAGGGAAGATATACACTCAGCAAAAGAAAGGGACCGGATTTTTTCAGTGAATTTTGAAAAGCTGTTACTTCGTTTCAATGAAAGTATTTGAGAAATTTCTAAACAGTCCCTTTGAAAAATTTTTGAAAAAAATTAAAAAAAATTTTTTTTCCATTTCTATGCATTCTACAGTATTGTCTGAGACTAGGGATTTTTTTTTTGTTTAGAAATCGTTAATTATGGAGAAATTTACAATTAAAAATATCCAAATTTCATACCGCTCTAATGCGGATCTGACGTCATAATACCACATGCGTAATTTAAGCTGTGGCCAGTGATGGTGCGCCTGGAGGATATTTGAATTTTCGATGCGTGATACTCATAAAGAAGTTATGTGTATGAATTACTTTCGAAGGACACCTGTTTTTACTTGAAATTCTCTAAACAATGTTCGAAGTGAAGAAGAGGAAAATAAAGAAATACGCATTTTTTGACAATCAGCATAACCTTCATACGCCTGTCATTAAGTAACGACAGCTGACTACGGATGGCGCACACAAAGATTTTGGTATTCTGACATCATGTCCGATTTGGAGACGTTCAAAAAAAGGATTTTTTAATTAATGTTTATGAATTAATTAACGAGTAAATAATTTTTTTCTTACTTTTTCTGTTGATCACTATCAATGAATATTGAGAAAAAAAACATATGTAAGTTCCCTATTGAAATGACTTTTTTTTATTATTTGAAGTGAACAATTTTCGTTTTTCGGATCTTGAATGAATTTTCACTTTTTTGTCTCCTGATAGGCATTCCCTCATCGGAGAAGGATGTTAATCCCTTCACATGCTTTAGGCACGTCATGCAAACCTTTTTTTCAGCTCTCGATGAAATTTTTAATAATATTCTCATTTTCAAATAGTATATACTATTTGAAAATGAGAATATTATAAAAAATTTCGTGGAGCATGATATCATGGAGCATCAATTTTAATGTCTTAATGTAACTTTATTCCATCACTTTTGACTCGACTTATATGGAAATAATTATTTGATCATTTTGAATGCGCTAATTACCGTCACTAAAACACATGGGGTCAATTGAACCATAACCAATACATCCTTTACCGACAGCTATATCAAGTAGCAAAAGTAGAAAAGATCGTGCTCCAGGCAAACTGTCACTCATACAATACTCGAGAAAAATTAGGAATAGAGACAGAAAAACAAAATAGAAAAAACCCTAAGAGAATGGATTCCTCAGAAAAATTTTCAAAAATGTGGAGTAGTGGAAGAGAATGAAATGAAAACTCCTGAAAAACAGTGATATAATAATATATTTCTAGCAAAGTATGCAATAACTGTTATACGAGTTGATATATTGAAAGTTATTCATTAAGGTAGTTGACTCCCTAATGACAAAGTTCAAGACTTGCTTAAAAATTGGGTTATAAATAATTAGATGCATAATGCATCTAATAATGAAATTTGAGAACGATGGTCCACAGTATATATCAGATAATTGCAAATAAAATCACCGTTTTTGTACAGGCAGTATGAGAGAAACGTGGAAAAACTACTAATTTTATTGTTTTTCACGTTGAAAAAAAACGCCATCGTTATGAAAAACTAACACCTATCAGAACTATACATCTAGAATTATTTTTGAAAATATGGAGATCATTGACCACATGGTTTCGGTGAATAATTAAAAATAAAACCGAAATTTTGACGAAATTCTCAGTGGAAGGGGTATCAAGATGGCCGCGCGAGCCTGTGTGGGAGAACATTTCACAGTTGTGTGTATTCATGTAGAGGATACTACTGTGTGAGTGTACAGTCAAGTCGAAAATATATAAGTTCATAGTAGTACATTATCAACACATAGGGTTGCGTCTCAGAGCCAAAACTTTTTAGCTGGACGGTAGGAAGTCAACTGCGTTAAATAGAATCTATTTTCGCTTCCAAAACCTTCGATTCAATTGACCCCAGCTAGTGGTTCAACTGTCCCTGAGCTAGGGACAATTGAGATCTGATGAAAAATCGATATTCGATTCTCGGGGCAGATACAATAACTTCCTTGTCGGGAAATTAAAAATATCGAGAAAAAGAAACGATCACACTACACCATAATTTATACTGAATAACTGAAAATTGGTCACATAATTAGGCTCGCTGTCCAGTGCAATAAGATAAATCCTTCATTCCAATGAGTTCACTTTAATCAATGTAATTTTTATGGTTTCTTGGATTCATAGGTAGAAGAACATAAATGGTGTGACAATGAGCAGGCAGCCAGTGACGCTATCTACAAAACATTTAGATTTGTTTCGGACGTTGTCAGCAAAGGATACTGGGTACTCTTACAATCATATCAAATACGTCAAGCATTCGATAAATGTAAGAAATAATCAATGAGTTATTTTAATGAACAAGAACTGATGATTGAGATAAATTTGAAAAATACTCCATGAAAAATGAGAATAATATAATGGAATAGTATATTTCGATCCCAATTGGTTGAGCTTCTCATGAATGGGAAAACTGCCAATCATACGAGCTGAAAAACCTCGTCGCGTACGTCGCGAACAATGTTTTTTCACAGTGATGTTGCATTCTGCGAGTGGCGAGCTGTGCTTCTATTCGTTCACTACTGTACGAAAAGGCACTTTTCCGCACCCCGTGCACAAAGTACCCACTTTTCGCACGTTACGCGTGCGATTAGTGGCCCTTTCAACACGTTTTGCATGAAAAAACAGTACCTTACACGTGCGGTATAGTATATTACACATCTAGCCTCGACAAAAATTTGGCACCCTCGCTTCGCTCGGGAGGCAATTTTTTGTCGCACTTCCCTTCTTTCCGCCCGAGGTGTATATGCTATTTTTTACATTGACGAAACGGAAAACAGACATTTGTAACCAAGCAAAGTGAGGTAGAAACGTTGTGTTCCGCCCGACGATGTAAAAATATTGTTTGCATCGCCGGGCGGAAAACGACGTTTCTAACCTCGCTTCGCTCGGTTAAAAACGTCTGTTTTCCGCTTCGTCGATGAAAAAAATAGCATACACACTACGGGCGGAAAGAAACCTCAACAGAAATTTGGCAACCTCGCTTCGCTCGGGAGGCAAATTGTTTTCGAACTTGCCTTCTTCCCGCCCTAGATGTGTAATATACTATTTCACACGGTCGCCAAAAGGAGATCAATGTAGAGACAGTTGTATGATATGGATCATATAATTATATATTTCACGTATTACAATGACTTTTTCTTATGAGTACAACTATCTGTGGCATGATGTGCAGTAAGTGCCACTTACCGAACGCTACGCATGCATCTGTGGTCCTTTCCACATTTCGTACAATAAAATACTTTATCACACTCATCTATACACTATTATTCCATTTTACCTCTTCTCTAAAAATGGATAGTAATTAATTTGTATTAAATAATCATAATATGATTATGATTATTTAATACAAATTATATTATTTAATTTATTTAATATGATAAATATTATTTAATTCAAAAGATAAATTTAATAATCGAAATACAATAAAAATCATACAATTCCACCAATCACTGATGAATGAAAGGGCTTCTCAGAATGTTGAATTTTCTTTGATTGTATATCGCTATTCTAGAGTCAAAAGAACATATGTGCCATTTTTTTATTTCCACATCGAAGGCTGAGATTTTATTTCTGACTCGTGAGATACGTGCAAGGAATCTGTAAATGAAAATTATGCTCAGCTGTGAATTTCCTAGAGTGTGAATGCAGTACGTTGCATAAATTTATTCATGACTAAATAATAAATTTATATAGTAAAATATGAATTTAGACTGCTCTAAAAACTCGGACTTTATGAGAAAAAATTGATTTATTTGAAGCCAAAGTCATGCAATCGGAATGAATTCAAACTCAATGACATCAAAAAAGAACCATAACATAGAATCAAGAATACATTCCACTTGACTCACCGATTAGAAATGAATTCTCACCTTGTAATGCTAAAATAAAATTTTTATGTGATAGGAGGAATATTCTTCTAATTTTCCATGCCATGGCGGACCTGTTGTTGAGCTTTTGATTGTTGATCGTGTATCCATATCGATATGTCCATTTAGTCGATCTCTGATTGGTCAATGGTTGATACGAATTTTGAAATCCTTGAAAAACAAAAATGATTGACTGTCAATCGCCGCTCGTCTGAATCGATTTATTTTCATTTTCGAAAAAAATTTCACAATTTGTGTCGACCAGTGATCGATGGAAGGTCGACTGAGTGAAGATATCGATATAGGTAATCGACGGGTTCGTCAGAGATATCTTTGTACAAAGAAATTTATTTCAACTTCCCGACATTCGAAAATATTCGAAGTCATTTGAGTCATCAAATTGATAGTAAATTCAAAAAATTGAAGTTACTCGTTTTTGAGAACTTGAACCGTACACCGGATCCATTATCAATAATTCCTCGCGTTCCGCTGCTTTCATTTTTTTATGATCAATTGGTTAACCGCGAAATTAACTAGAAGCTATCGAAATGTTTCTCATGCTCAATAGAGTCGTCCGGTTGCGAAATTGCCGAAAACTCACTGAGCATATACAGACTAAGTAGAGTTGATTCGGCAACATCCTCGCTGAAATAATACGGCGGGGAATCCCTCATCACTAGACCAGAGCCGTTAGACTGCTTGGGGTAACCAGTCTAGGGTTAATTAGATTTAATTATTTTCGGCAGATAAATTTGCAGCAGAAATGAAATTTTTTGAGGGAGAATATGAAAAAGCTATCATTGCAATAACGGCAAATACCAAGAATTCATTCATTGACGCCCCAACTATAATTCATAGATGTGAACCTCATCATCAGAAACGAGGTACGTTGTCATTTTCGATTCTAGACGTAAATTCCAATAGTATGACTTCCCGGAAAATTCGTTTTTTATATAATTCTCTCTAATTAGATAGAAGTAGATTTGTAGTCATATCTCCTAAATATGACGTCATATCTGTGGAGATATAGACAAATATGCTAATAGATTTGACCCGATCTGAAGAGATTTGAGAACCCCCTAATGGAACGGCCCAAATCTGAATCAGATATAATTATATATATTTAGATCTTGGGGATCTGAAAAATTGATAGAATTGAATCTGATCAGATCAGATAATTGAATTTCTTTTGCACATTTCGAAATCTGAATATATCTAATCAGATATAATTATATGAAAAAAAATATCGGGTTCTGTTTTCTAGGTGAAACATATCTTGAAATGGAGAAATTACTCCAAGGAATTGTAGTTAGTGAGCTAACATTGAATCGTGAGCACTCAAATTATTACTATTGCTCCCATTTTGATGGAGTGCCCTATTATCAACATGAAGATATTAGAAGTGATGGTAATTGGAAGTGTCATGGACTGATGTATAATTGCTTCAGATCATCTGTCGGTAATCTTTGTAAGCCGGTGAGTCATTCATTTCAGTTTTTCTTGTCAATATATCGTCGCCGTCGAGTCAAGACAATGTAAGTCAAGTAATAGCTACACTGAAAGAATATTATAATCTTTTTCACCACTTTCACATAGTAATTGCTACTGAAAAACTGTTACACTGGTGGACCATACAGGTCATTTATTGATATTTGCAATACAACATCGTAAATTTAATAAAAGACTACAAAGCGTGAAGAAATATTCTTATGCTCACATAGTAAAATTTGTTCAGTGAATCCTTAAGGAAAATGTTTGGTAGATCAAAATTTTTATTTTTTATGAACTTGAAAACTTGTACGTACCCCAGCAGTTTTTGTTAGTTTCAATCTCATTCATAACAAACTCATATGATTTATTTTTATTCCTTCCTATTACAATTATTCAATTGGATAGAGCAATTTTTACTCATAGTTTGATAGAAAAATCCCCCCCCCCCCCCCCCCGCCATCGGTTCAGGATGGTGGCAGGAGAGAGAGAAGAGAAGAAGGGGTGTTACGAATAGCAAATTGAGAATAAATAAATTAATGAATCACAGTTTTTCGGAATGAAATAATTATTAACTTCCCGATAAGCTAAGTTTATGTAATGACCCCGAAAATGGAAAATCGATTTTTCGGTAGATCTCCATGTTTTAAGACCTGCCCAACATTTTTTGATAGTTTTTACGATCATGTCTGTCTGTGTGTGTGTATGTATGTGACCAATTTTTTCGTTCATGTTTTCTCGTTAATCAATTACGTGATCGAGATGATCGATGTTGCAATCGAAGCATCTCGATATAGATTCGATCTGATTAGTTTTTGATTGAAATCGATACAGCACTTTCTCAGTTTTTTAAAAACATTATTAAATTTTTCTTAACTTCCCTGAAAGTGAAGTCTATGCACTGATCCCGAAAAGGAAAAATCGATTTTTTTATTGATCTCCATATTTTGAGATCTCCCCAACATTTTTCGATAGTTTCCACGATTATGTCTGTTGTTATTTATCGTTTTTATCATTCATCATGTTTTCAAATAGTAAGTGCGAGAAATTATCGGGAAGTTTTTAGTGCGGCTTGAAGTCACACTCATCACAATACATTCTCACTAATTCCTTCTAATCGGCAGTAACGCACTCCTCCAATCGCGAGCAACTACACACTCCTCTATCCGCGAGCGAGCCTAGCGAGCGAGCAACTACGCACTCCTCTAGTCGCGAGCGAGCGAGCAGCTGTTCACCCCTAGTTATTCATTTATTTTTGTTCATATTTATAACAGATCTCATCACACAGATATCTTCAGAATATTGGAACAATCATCACTTAAACGTAACTTATGTTATATCAGTCATACTCCATGTGATGTTAGATAATTGGAAACTCACCCAATCATAAGAATTCTCCATAAATATTTTGAATGCATCGTATTTTGCATCATAGTGTTAGGGCCGCAACCCGAAAAACACGTGAATTTGGATAACCTTCTAATGAAGAAAATAATAGATTATACGTACTAGTCACGGTTGCGGTTGTACCTATAATAAAAATAAGGGAACGGTTTGCTGCAGTAAAACACTGAAGTGTACCGATGTCTGAAGGACAGAGGTTTTCGGACAAAATAAGTTTATTCAGGAATAAATGCTATAATTCGTTTACTTTTAACCAGCATCAAATAAATTATTAGAGGATAAATCAAACGTCCCATATGAGTCAATACGATAGAAGAAAATTATAATCGCTTCAGCGTAAAATTAAACTTACAGTTCGAATTGAAAGAAACTAACGACGGTTTATAGTTAAAATTCGGTTGTTGGAATGCTGATGAATATCGCTGGGGATGTAGATGACTCTCTGGTTGGACAATTGGGCTGATGCAGGATGCTGGATCCCAGTAGATGTAGTTCCGAATGCTCAAACGATGATTGTTAGTTGATCGTAGAATGACTCAAACGTTTTTATCCAAGAATGCTTCTACTCTACTCTGAACTAAAGACTTGGACTTTTCTCCGAAAGTCTGAATACTTCAGTGGATTGATCAGAATTTGAGTAGAGTAACTTTGTCGATTCGACTTGGTACTGATGGTAGAGCGCTGTGGTGCATTCCCCTTTATATAGTAAAAAAAAGGTCCCTGGGCGTTAACCAGAGGTGTAATATGTCCCCCGATTTCCTCGTTGAAAGAAAATCGGCGCAATAAATCCTGCAGAAGAGTAAATACAGTTTACGCTGGAGAGTGAACTGGCGTTGCTATCTTGTTTGTCGTCCGTTGGCAGTTTTCGGGTGTTTTATACCGATTCAATGTTTGTTATGTGCGTAATCACATAAAGATCGAGTCTCTTAGTATGACTCACCGCGAAGTATGGAAAAGCCACTCGGTTTCAACTCTTTGTTGATTTATTACGATTTTATATTATTTCTTTTCCTTTGCAGATAAAGAGATGAAAGAAATCGTGGGCCTCTCACCACACTCGTGTTACTCATGCTGCTCTGAGAGGCTCTCGTATCTCTAGCACTGCACTGAGATTTTCTTGCAGTGTTATTTCTATTAGTTCCCGGATGCGTTTCCCTAAGCCGTGGAATATTTGTAGCTAGATAAATTTGCGGGACCGCAACAATAGTAAACGTCATGCAATTTGTTACAAATAGAATTTTATCTTCACATTGTAAAGAAGTATCGACTTCGCGCAAAATCCTCCTTCAATTGGTTTTATGATTGAGACAGGCTTTTTTTATTTAACAGTTTTTATTACTATTTTGTCGAATAACTTCACCATTTTATCGACAAAAGCCTCTCACCAGACGCGGCTTGGGTCAGAGCTGTCGGGGCTCAAGAAATTTAACTTCAAATACTATTTTAATTTAATTTTCATAATCGACAATATTCCATGATAATCTGGGTGCCAGTTGTTTTAACGGAAACCAACAACGTATATTTGACCTCAGGGAGTGAGTAGTTGGAAGACCCAAAATGATAGAGACGATGAAAAAGAAAATTACAAGAGATATGGATAAAATAATAGATTACTCACGTTATTCAATTAATTCAATTTTATTCCCAATTTGGGCTTCTCGGGGATCGACTCTGGTAATACGACAAAAGAATAATTCCAAAATACACAAAATCCAAATAAAATATCGACACAAATATAAATTTAAACAAAAGATGCTCTCTATATGAGAGTTCGGCGCAGAGTGTCTTTATCTCGAATCGGCAAGGCGCGAGTGGGTCACTCGAGCCCAAATCGACAGCTATATCATTGGCCCTTATTTTTGCCCAACCAAAATCAGGGTGCGAAATTTCGACAATTTAAATTATTTTAAGATTCCCGAGGAGCCTCGGGCTATTTACTCCGACGGTAAGGTAAACCTTTCGCTCAAATGACATCTCCTGTCACATGATAATAGTCCCACTTTTGATCATTAATTTTTCGCGTTTGAGCCATTTCAATTGTAGAATATTTTCTTTTCAAATTTTATTGGGGAGGACACAAAGAGGGAACTTGAGAACATTTTGCAAACCCGCTGGGCCCAAATTTAATTCTTTGTATGAGATTTTGTTTGCAGTAATGATAGTTCCGATAATTCAATCGTAATTTGTGTCTCATAGCTACAGTATGTAATCTAATTCAGCGCAATGATTCCATTCTCATTCAGAAATTGCACAACTCACCTGTCTTCACTCGCCGAATTCACGCCAAGAACTGATTTTGTTCCAGAGGCAAACGAGGAGAGGGGATTCAATTCTTCGAATTTCTTTTTTCATTTGACCTAGTGATTTTTATTTTATAGCATGAGATTTTTTTTCTCCACTGAGTGGTTTTTCAGCTTACCGCAAACAAAAAATCGGATGAACCATTGTTTCTATTGATCCACTGAAATTATGAAATAAAATTACAACGTTACATAATATATATTGTTGCACAATATAATAATTTCATCTCGATACATTCCACAAATTGATCTTCATTGGATAATTCTTTCTATTGTCTATAATTTTTCTCATATTTTAACAAAACGGTATTTAAAAATCGCACATTTTCCGACCACGCAAAGAAAGAATTGCTATGTTTAATCTGAAAAACAAAAAAAAAGCATGATGATTAAAAGAATTATCAGAAGAAAAAAGATAATAATACCAGTATGGTCCATCAGTATTATGCGAACATAGTAATTCTTTTGAGAATATTTTTTCCGTGCATGCTTATGCATGACGCTTACGCCACTTTGTTTCTAAGGTAACGATATGATTAGTTCAGATAAGAGAGACCAGGATAAAGTAAGTTACATTTCAGTCGACAAAAAATCGGCGTTTTGACGGATTTACAACTACACTCGAAACTTATGAAGATGGAGGTCGTGCTATTGACATGGGAAATCTTACGAATTGTTATCATAACAATTTCTGGAACGCGTTATATTGGAATCGGGCAGTGTCATCACCTTTCTATAAAGATGAAAACTGCGCCTGCATATGCGATGATTTCCAGAACCCAGATACTCTGAGGAGTTTTGACAGTCAACACGTACTCACCGATTATGAGAATAATATGTGAGATACAAATTAAGTCCTAACTACATTGGTTGAAATGGATAAGAAAATACAATAAAATTTCTATCAAGATATGAATGAATTGATCAAATCATGACTCTCTATTAATTGGATAATGTTTTTTAGGGTAATAACCGGTATTCGTTTGAAAAAAATATTATGGTTTGTTGGTTTTGACATTCAACAAGGCAAATTGGAGAAATTCGGCTCCATAAATCCCTCAACAGTTCATTGGAGATCACGGAGTGAAATTGAAAATGAAAATGCAGCTTCACGACCTAAACCAATACGTTTGCACTATCCCCAGAGAGGAGTTTATCTTGATACACACCATGTGAAATCGGATGAAGCTATTATTGGTATATCAAATTTTCTTCCTCTACTTATGATAATATTAGTGATAGTATAGTGAAGACAGGTAACTTCAACAATTACAAATGACATCTCACGAACATGTCTCAAACAGCAATATGACGTATTGATGGAATCCGTATTCATGATTTGATCTTCAGATTCAATATTGGTTAGAAGTTTTCAAGAAATTCCTAAGACTTGAAATTTTTTTATAGAGCTCTTCATCCTAACTTCACATACCAATATATATTCTGTCAAGTTGTAACTTTGCCTTAATGATCCATTACATCATATATTTCTCACTCTTCAAGTTCTCTTTGATCAAAATACTCTCAAATGAGCCTCAGCAGATTCTCCCACCTGTTGATTGTTCATTTCTCTTAGCTTGGTTCATTTTAGAAAAATTTAGTTATTTTTCTCAACGGAGAATAGAAAAAATATGGTAGAGTTTTTCTATGAACTTCAATCATTTCAGTAGTGAAGAGGTAAAATAAGATAAATCGCCTTATTTTTGTGATCATTCCGAGGGAAGCTTTTCGGAAACTGAACCAGATAAGGTCATTTCATCCATCTTTTTTGGTAGAGAATTTTAAACTTTACAGAAGAGGTTCAGGGCAAATTGTTCTATCTCGGTTATTTTCTAAGATATTAAAAAAAAAAACTAAATGAGAAAAAAATAGACTTATCTTGTTTTAGCTCTCCGTTACTGATTTGGCATAATTTTGAAGTCTTGAGAATAACCACACGAGCATTCATGACATATAAAAAAAATCAATGATAAAACATGAGAAAAAAAATCGATGCATCAAGTGAAGATCGAAACATTTCCACAATTCTTTTTCATATTCTTGCGTCGAATTCTTCACCCCGAAAAGAAAACCTCCACAATTTTCATGATTATATTCTCAAAGAAATGAAGAAAAGCGGGAGAATAAAAAAATATTGAATTCTACTTCTAGGTGTGAGATTTCAGTGGGATTTGAAAGAGGAAAATGTAGTTTTGGCCATTCTCGTAGCAAAAATTGATTTTCCAAATGGTCATGTCCTTCCAGCAACAAAGCGATGGCTCTTTGAAAATCGGTCAGGAGATAACAGTGGGACTGAAATAATCCTCAATGAGCCACACATGCCTACCTTGTGCACGAAGAATGTACCGATAAGGGGAGAGAATAAATTCATAAGATTTCAGACAACTGATTGGGTGAAAGATGCTGCACAATCCACAGTTCCTTATCTCGATATTCAGGCAATCGTTACCAATCCACCATCACCGATAGGAGGCATTGGTTTGAATTATAGAAATACGAGTGAATGCGGTGGTTATATCGCCGTAGAGTTGCATTCTTTGAATTATTCAGAATGGATTAACAGAACTTCTATTCCCACTATTGACATAGAAAAAAATATCGATATCAAATGATCTACATGAGGTATGTGTATTGTTGAGGTCTAGATTTGATGTATAACTGGAGAAAAAATAAATAATGATATTTCCCAATTTAGTTGTGGCATTGTAGTTTGGAATTATGAAAAATCCCATCCAAATTCATTTTTTTTTAATTTTTGAAACGAATTGGTTTAGCAATGTTTTTCAGGAGACTGTTGCTTCAAGATGCTCTGAAAATTATCAGCGAGTGAATTTGGTTTCCACACTCGAATCCATTTCAAATCATTGTGTGGATAAATTAACTCCGAGACAGAGGTCGGAATAAATTAAATAATATTACCCTCGACATCTTGTGGTCATTATGGGAGGTCAAACGGGCGCATGCGTTGGGTCAAAATTTGGGACTACGCGGGCGCGCAACAAGGGACACCTCGTCACTCACTGTTCGTTTGCGATTACGTTTGCGTCTTGAATTGAACGGCATCTATTGTGATCCGAATTGTTGCATCATTTTCTGTATTTTCCATTTACTAAATTTTTGTTACTTTTGTAAAGCTTCTATTGATCTATTAGTCCAGAGGAATAATTGTGGAGATGTAATAAATAAGCTGAATTTTGTAAGTAAAGCATTAATCTTTCATCTCCTTAACTCTGCAATTTCTTTTCTTGGGTCACCCAAATCGAACCCAACTTTTCTCGTTTCTTTTCCACTTTGATCAACGTACACTGGACGAATTTTCACCATTGAAGGTTTATTGATTTCATCTCAAAATCAATTGGCGCCCAACTTTTCAGGTTTGTTATTAATCAAATAATTAGTCAAAGAGCCCGAGCAGCCATTGACCCCGGCCGCGCTCGGTGTAGGCTTCATTTCACGCCATTTTGCCAATCAAATTTATAAAAATTCATAAAATAAAATTTAGATCAATATTTCATTTGATCAATTATTTAAATTTTCATTCAATTAAAAAGAAGCCTGTCTCAACTCTCAAATTTACAAAGTATAATGTATAATTTGAATAAAATCATGAATAAAATAATTTTGCCATCCATAAAATATGACTTGAGAAGGCGATCGAACGAATTCTAGCCTTTAGATGAACTTTCATGTTTTGGATGATGAATATTTTTTTATATTAATGAAAATAGAGAAAACTGAGGGAAAATGGACCTCCAGAATTTGTTCCAGAATGGAAGGAATCACAAGAGAAACTGAAGAAATTCAGAAGATGTTTTAACATGTCTAGATCGTTGTGTAAATTTTTCAAATTCTGCCGTAAAGTCTTTCACTCCGAAAGCAAATCCTAAATAACTTCCGCAGGGGTCCATTTTGTCTTGATCTCCTTTTTTTGGAATAGAATATTTTCTAAGATTCCATTCAAGAGCTCTGATTTCTGATAAAAATATCAGTCCATATAGCTGCGGTATCGGTACAAGAATCCGGGAAACCAAGAATTATTGAGATGATAAAATAAACACGCAGTGGTAGTATATGATGGAAGACTGCAAACGTGGTAACTGCAGTAAAGAAATTTTTTTCGTATGAAATAGTAGAGAACGATTTTATAAAATTCATAGCTGCATAGTCATTATCACCGGCATCAATGTATATTTCTCTTATAATTATCTCACTTCTTCACAATGGCATGTTCATTGTGATAAACTGTATCGAGCTGCAGCCCTTGCATGATCAATTAAAAAATCGCCAGGATCGTGTTAATGCATTAGCTGCAAATATACTTTCTCACTATACAATTTTGAAAAACGGAATTAATTCATCTGCAAAGTTTGAGGCAGAGAGTCTCCGTAATTTTGCTACAAGATTAACCCAGCTTGCTGATAATACTTTCTTGCATGACTTGAATGAGTTTATTGAATTAATTGTTCCAACTGAATATCCTGATCGTCCGGCAGCTCTTGGACTCCAGGATATGTACTCAAATCGTGTGCGCAGTAAGGTAAGACAAAAATAGTAGCAGTGGCGAGAAGATGAAACAAAATTAGATGATTTTCTTCGGCTTCGGTTTTTTGAAAATATCTTGAGAACTAAGCAAAATAGGACGAATTTGCTGGAATCCTTCTTTGTAGCTCCTGAAATTCTTAAAAAGAAAAAAAATCAGACAAAATTACTCTATCGCGTTTAGTTTCCAGGATATTCTTCAAAAATTATGAAAAGAAAATATCGGATCATCTTTCTTTTTGTGTTCTCAGTATATTCAAACTTTATTTTCATACATATCGTCACCTAAGAAACAAAGTGGTGCAAGTGTCAAAAACGGCCGATTCTAGAGTGAAAGAGGCGTATCTCCTAAGATCACGGTAAAATGTTGTTCATGATACTCGTAACATCATTTGGGTTATTAAAAATTAGAATAACAAAATGGCGTAATTGCTAATGTCAAAGTGAAAGGGACGTATCTCCGCATTTACTCTGTTTGTTTTTTTTTTATTTCCCAGGCTACTTATAATTGTTCAAGATTATACTTTGTTGATATTATACACATCATCAATATTTATAACTATTATCTTGGATTGTCGGTGGTGATGATCCCCATGGGGATTGCCCCTAAGTGATGCGCAAATACGCAATATTATTTTTCTACGTCTCGACACACGTCTTTTTCGAAGAAACATTGAAAAAAGGCACTTAAGCCACTTTGTTTCCAAAGCAGCGATATGATATAGAGCAAACTATGGCAGAATGAACTGGTTTTTTCTTTGAAAGTGGAGGCCTCTGCAAAAAAATTACGAATTAGTCAACAATGCAGATATGTTGCAGCGTAGTTTCATTTTTTTCAGATTTTTTCGCAGAGTCCTACACTCCGAAAAAAAATTTCTGAATCATTTTGCCCAGGTATCCCCTGTTAGTCAGAATAATCTACATGAAGACATGTCAAAAATGTACTGAAATCTAAAAAATGAAATTTAATGAAAAATGAACCGCCACATTATAGTATAATTTATAATTTTGTCTCTCTTTCCGATAAACTCACCTAGGTGAGTTTACTGGGAAAAGAGGCTGATTATTTAAGCTCAAATAAATCGAATTTTCATGAATTCCTGGATCTATAGGAAAAAAACCATATGTGGTGTAACAATAAGGAATCAGCCAGTCACTTTATCTATAAAACATTCAGATTTTCTTTGGATATCGTAAGCAAAGGATACTGGGTACTCTTACAATCGTACCAGATTTGCAAAGCATTCGATAAATGTAAGAATAGATCAATGATTTGTTATAATGAGAAATCTTGATATTATACTGAATATGATGGGAATAGTGCAATTTGACGGTTCACTGATGGACGAAAGTACTTATCAGGAGGCTGGAATTTTACAAGTTATATATCGTTATCTAGAGGTAACAGGGTGGATGGACCATTTTTCAAATAATTCTCGAGAAAAGAGGTTTTTTTTTCCCCTCCATCTATTATCTCATTTTTTCGTACGAAGATAATGGAAATTTATGAGAATATTTTTCACTAGTATCTTAATTTTATGACCGCAGTGAAGTCTAAGATTTTACTTCTAGCTCGTGAGCCACGTGAAAGAAATAGGTTAAAAAAAAAATTATATTCAGTTTTAATTTTTCAGGAGTATGCATGCAGTCCGTTGTATAAATTCATTCTTCACTAACTACTTAATTTATGTAATAAAACGTGAATCTCACAATTCTCATGGTGCCTCACCTTCCTGCAAATACATATATTTCATCGCATGATTCAGAAACAGCCGTAGATTCGTTTACTTGTCATTGTTTTACTTTGAATATTTTGAATAATTTGATTCATTCAAACTCATCATAGGAATCCATCATCCCTGAATATTCAATTCATTATTCAATTGAATTATCCATATTTGATTAATTGTGAATCCCTCAAAGATTCAAATAATTTTAATTGTATTTAATAATCCACAGCAGATAAATTCGCAGCAGAAATGAAATTTTTCGAGAAAAAATATAAAAAAGTTATTACTGCAATAATTGCAAATGCAAATAATCGAATAATTGACGCCCCAACTATAATTCGTAGATGTGACCCACATCATCAGAAAAGAGGTACGCTGTAATCTGTTATTTTCCAATTCAAACGTAAATTTTCATAGTATAATTTCTGTGTTCCAGGTAAAACATATCTTGAAATGGAAAAATTACTCCAAGGAATTGTAGTTAGCGAGCTCACACTGGATTCCTCTCACACGGCTTATTACTATTGCTCCCATTTTGATAAAGTGCCCTACTATAAATATGACTGGATTCGGAGTGATGGTGATTGGAAATGCCATGGACTGATGTACAATTGCTTTAGATCATTCCTCCTTGATCTTTGTAAGCCCGTGAGTAATTTACTCTCAATTCTGTTCCTCCAATATATGATCGGTTCAAATAAGAGAGACGAGAATGAAATGAACTATATTTCAGTCGACAACAAATCGCCGCATCGATGGCTTTACAACTCAGCCTGAAAACTTTGAAGAATATGGTCAAAGTCCTATTAACATGGGAAATCTCACAAATTGTTATAATAAAAAATTCTGGAGTAAGTCGGAATGGAACGAGCAAAAACCGTCACTTTTCTGGAAAGACGACTATTGCGCTTGTATATGCGATGATTCTCAGCATCCAAAAACTCTGAGGCACTTCAGCAGCGAATACGTACACACTGATTATCGTAATAATATGTGAGATACAAATTGAATACTATAGTTGCTCCGGTGGAAATGAATTCGTTAGAATTTATAAAAAAGTAACAAATCTGATGGAAACGACTAATTACAAATTTTCCACTATTTTTTCAAATTATGCAAGAATTTTTCTAAGAAGTTTTCGTCTCATTCCACAATAATCTATTCATAAATTTGAAGAAATAGCATCATTAGAAGTCACAAGAGAGAATTCATCAATTTTTGATTCATTTTTTCAATTATTTTCAGTAAATAAATCACATTAATTTTCCATTCATTTGGCAGATTTTAAATTTATCTGACGAGTTTTTACAGAATTGACATTTTCTTTCATATCCTGAAAAAAATTCCCAATACACGGAAAAAAAATTCTACCAAAATTTACGATGTTAACATCGTAATCCTGGACTAGACTTCTATTAACGTTAATTTTGAAATATCTTATTTCAAAATTTACTATGTGGGTTATATTTTTTACTATCTAACATCGTAATTTTAACAAAGACTTTTAGGATTAAAAATTACTTCAAAAACTACAATTTAACATCGTAAAATAAATGAAAAAATAAATGAAAATTACACTTTAAAAACTATATTTATTCGTACATTCAATAATTCTATTTACTTTTTCATAAAATAAATATTCTAGTGCTGCCTCTGTTATAATACGATTGGAAGCTATAAAAAGTACGATGTTACATCGTAATTTTGAAATAGTAACTGCGTCCTCCGCAAGAGGCGCTCTCGTGTCTTATGACCTTTTATTGAAATTGTTAATATAGATCTTGAAAACAATTTAAAGTGTAAGCCCTTCGGTGGCCGAGTGGTCCAAGGCGTCGGTCATTTCGCACTCGGAAGGAACTCGGGTTCGAATCCAACCACCGTCGATTATTATTTTATTTTATTTAAGATTTCTCTTCAAATTTTACGATGTTCACATCGTAATTTATATTAAAGAGCTTAAGACTTGGTATTATTTGTCTAAAGTATTATTTCTTAAATAAAATTTCCAACGCTACATCGTAAAAATTACGATGTTAAAAGTCTAGTCCACCACTACAATAACCAATAGGACAAATTACGATGTTAGCATTGTAAATTCACCTAGAATTTTTTTTCCGTGTACCTGATCCAAAAACATCAGATTGTGATAGAGATTATTAGAATATGACAACTCATCTATTTTTCATCTGGGAATCATCTGAGATTTTTCATTCAAGAATGATACACATTTCCTATCTTGTTACGCCCTTTCCACTCTAGAACCATAGTATAAATTCTTATAAAATTAAAGAACTACAACGAAAGTTCCAATATAATATAAACTTGATTGGATAAATTAATCAAACCATAAATGCACCATTAACCGTATATTGTTTTTCAGGGTGATGACGGGTATTCGTTTGAGAAATGTATCTAACACCATTCAATTTGATATTCAACAAGGCAAATTGGAAAAATTTGGCCTCATAAATGCCTCAACAGTGCATTGGAAACCACGGACTAAAATTGAGAATCAAAATCTAAATTCACGAGTTAAACCAATACGTTTGCGTTATTCGAAGAGAGGAGTGTATCTTGATACGATTCATGTGCAGTCAAATGAAGTGGTTATTGGTATATTATATTTTTCCATTACTTATTTATGATAATATTAGTGGTAATGAAGTGGGGAGAAACTACTCCAAAAATTACAAATAGTATCTCACAAAGATTCTATCAAGTTTGGGCTTTGGCTCCAATGATCCATTTCCATTTTATTGTATACTCCTCGGTTTTCATGACATGTATTTGTGGATGAGCTTCAAAAGATTCTACTCTTTGTTCATCATTATTGTTCCTCAATTTTCTGAATTCTAGGAAAATCCAGTGATCTTCCATAGACGGAAAATCAAAAAATGTCGTAAAGCTTTTCAATAAAATTAACTCATTTTACAAACTCCAAATTTCATACAGAGGAATTTTCAAGTCCTGAAATAACCACATGAATATTGATGAAATATCAAATGAAAAATCTATAATAAATCTGAATGATCTTCACAATTTCCTCTTTGCTCTGAAAATGTGGCATAAATTCAGGATTCACACAGTATTTACACCGTGTATTTGTGCAGTTTTTCTACAATTTTCCTACCGTTGTTACACCGTATTGAATCACTTACATCGAATTTATACAGCATTTGAACAAAATTCTCAGGCATTTATGCAGGATTTACACAGTATACATATCGAGTTAAAACTACGCAAAAAAAACGATATATACACAGCATAAATGCGGTTTTTACACCGTTGTTGAACCGTGTCAAGATTTTTTTCCACACTTTTCCGTCAATTCCTTCTGTTAAAACTTGGTCAAGGGTTTGGATGCTCGAGGTCAGGAATTCGAAGATTCCCGCCAGGGCATCCATCTTGCCACGTTGGTAACTTCTCCATCGGCTCCACGGAATCTCCCGAGAGGCCTCGGGAGGTAACGAACGCCCGAAGCGGCATACTCACTTGCCTTTCGGCTTTCGGCAAGACAACTTGGCTTTCGGCTTTCTTACGAGAACGTACGCGATTCAACGAACGGTTTTCTCTTTCGAAATTATCTTCGGACAATTAACGTGGTTTTTTTGTGATGAATTAACGGAAATCATCAATCTAAATTGTTAAAAATCGACAAGTAAAATCACCGATCTAAAATACCAAAGAATAGTGTAAATAATTAAGGTTTTTTACAATAAAACACGGACAATAGCCATTTCGGCTTCATAAACGTGCATTTTAAAATCATTTTCTCGACCTCGCCAATTTTCAGGCTTATCAGCATCTTTTTTCACCACCACTCACGGACCTGGGCATCACCGTCGAAAATTCTCCTCTCGAAAAATCACCTAGTTTTTTTAACACCTTCATTTTTTATAAAAACCACCACTATTTTTATGATTATATTCTCAAATGAATTGAGGAAAGATTGATAATAGAAAAATATTGAATTTGACTTCTAGGGGTGAGATTCAAGTGGGATTTAAGCGAAAAGAATGTAGTTTTGGCAGTACTCGTAGCAAAAGTTGATTTTCCTAGTGGTGAGATCCTTTCAACAACTAGGCGATGGCGTTTCAAAAATCGGTCAGGAGATAACAATGGGACTGAAATAATCCTCAATAAGCCGCATATGCCTACCTTGTGCACCAAAAATATACCAATAAGGGAAGAGAATAAATTCATAAGATTTCAGACAACTGATTGGGTGAAAGATGCTGCACAATCCACAGTTCCTTATTTCGATATTCAGGCAGTCGTTACCAATCCACCATCACCGATAGGAGGCATTGGTTTGAACTATAGAAATACGAGTGAATGTGGTGGTTATATCGCCGTAGTGTTGCATTCTTTGAATTATTCAGAATGGATTAATGGAACTTCTATTCCCACTATTGACATAGAAAAAAATATCGATATCAAATGATGCAGATGAGATTTTCATATTATTGCAGTATACCCTAACGCACCCGTTGTTGAGCTTTCGATTTTTGGCTGTGTACCCATATCGATATGTCCATTTCGTCGATCTTTCATCGATTAATGGTCGATACGAATTTTGAAATCTTTGCAATACAACAACGATTGACTGTTAATCGCCGCCTGTCTAAGTCGATTATTTTCCATTTTCCAAAAAATTACAGGATTTGTAATCGACCAGTGGCCAATAGAAGATCGACTGAGTGAACATATCGATATAGGTAATCGACGGGTGCGCCACGGTAGATTTGATGTATAACTGGAAGCAAGATGAATAGTTATATTTTTCGATTCAGCTGTAAAACTGTAATTGGAAATGAGTTGGAAAATCCAATGTAGGGGAGTATCCAATACTTTTTCTAGGCACAATTTATACCCCCCCCCCCTCCTTCCCATTACATATATTTAGAGGAAGGTGAGGTAAAATTGACACGCCAATTGAACAGTTCGCGATAGAAATTTTCTAATGATTCCATTGAAAAGCTGACGGAACTTCAGCCGGAAAACATGTGTGGAAATTTTTTTTTTATTCTTGGAAAAATTTACTTTTTCGGCCAAGCTTTTAAGAGATTTCCTCTTTGAAAATAGAAAAAATTCACTTTTTCGTCAATATTTCGGTACAGTTGATCGTAGTGACCTGGGGTTGATTCCAAGTGGAAGGTGAGCTCATTTCTCATCGATTTAGGTGGTTCAATTTTTTTTTTTAAGAAAATTTTCAAATATTTATAGGTCTTTTTCTGAAAATCAGTTTTCGCCCTATAAGTAATTGAAAAAATTGATATTTTTTTATTTGAACCCCATAAATCGATAGCAAATGAGCTCACCTTATATTTAAGATTAACCTCAAGTCCCTGGTATCAATAAAACTCCAGATATTCTCGAGAGCCTGAAATTTTCAAAAATAAAGAAGAGTTTTACCTTCAAATCTTGCACGAAAAATGACATTTTTGAAAGTTTCCAAAAAATAAGTTTTGACATATGATTTTCATGGGAAATTCCCTTATCTTTTCAGTGGAATCATCAGACAAACCCTATCTCCAGTCTTTGCATCTATTTCGAATAAATTTTATATTATAAAATACCAAAAGTAACCCGTGTCCGTTTTACCCCTTGTGTCTATTTCACCCCACCTTTCCCTATAATTTTTTCGCAATGTAGAACATCTGTATGATTTTGAATTATCACCTCCTACATTCACTTCTTTTGCCCCATCATCAATTCATTTGGGGGGGGGGGGGGGGGGGGGGGGAGGGCACATTGCCCGCGTGGGCCGATTTGCCCTACTTTCCCCTGCATTCATTTTCCAATATTTTTGAAACAGATCAGTTCAATAAGAGTTAATGATTCTCAGGTGACGTTTGTAGTAAAGTTCATGAATAGCCGAAGAATCTTGGGAAAATTTCCATCAGCCGCTTTGCACTGAGGGGATTTTTTCCTACTAGCATGACTATTCCTCAAAAGTGAAAACTAACTATTCCAAATCGATAATCGCACCTAGAGTTATAGCTAAAATAGTTAAATTATAGTTATGTGTACTATCTGATAGCTGTACTTGATAAAAATTTGTTTGCTCTTAATATATTTCATAGTGAAGGTCTTTCCTGCTATATTTTTAGTTCCACAGTTCAAAAAATTCTCTTAGTGTTTTTAAAGCTATTATGAAAAACACCTCCACGTGGTTATCGGGCTTCATACTTGATTTCATTTCAAGTAATTTTATGGATAAATTAACTCTACAATCTGTGAAGTATAATGTATTAATTGAATAAACTTGTGAATTAAATAATTCTGAGATCTATAGAACATAATTTAGGATGATGTTGAAATGAATTTTGGATTGTAGGTGGAATTTGATGTTTTGGGTAATGAATATGGTTTAAAATCAATGAATAGAATTTGAAACAGGATATTTGACAAGATTCTATTGGTAAGCTAAGAAATTTTTTATCACAATATGAGTTCATATTGTTGCGGGACTTTGTATCAAAGGAATTACTGGAATTTGGGGTTGCAAATAAGTTGTATTTGCCTATATTAAGGAGTTTGGGGAGATAAGTCCAAAATATGGTGGAAAAATGACAAAAATTGTAGATGAAGATAATAATATATTGAATTTTCTCTCAAAATTTGAGAACCCTCCTGTATATAGTTTTTGAGAAAAAAAATTGGGAAAATGTGTGCATTTAACATACGATTAAATGGCAGCTCTGAGAAACTCCAACATAGCTCCCATATGAGATATGACAGAAAAAAAAATTGTTTCCGATAGAGCAATTATTACTTATCATCACTTATAAATTTGGGGGACTTGGTGTATACCGTTTTCGAGAAACAATTAAAAATGTTTGTTAAAAATGACATTACTCGAAAAGTTCACGCGCGACGTCGCAACACTGCATATGATGTCTCATATGCGCGTGGCGCGTAAATTTGAATGTCTGTGGCGCAAAGAATTACCAAGCATGCGATTTATTCGTTTAATTTTTACTTTCTTGAAGAATGAAAATTTATTCTACAGAACGGATGAGTGGTTACAGATTCATTATTATTATCAAGTAAAACTCATTTTTATATTATTTAATCAATTTAATTATTAGCACTCACAACATCCATTCTCTGTTTATCACTAGGAGGTTAGTTTGACTATACTGAACTGAGGCAACCAGCTTGATAGATTGAAATTATTTTGCAATCCAATGTTGCACGATTTACGCCTAAATAATTTTTTTTTTTTTATTATTTACACAGTAACGAAATGAAAAATCAGTCTCCACGAGTTTTGAAAAATAGAAAAAAAAATTGCAAGAAGAATAGATGACAGAAATGATCAAATTCGATTTAATTTCGATATCGAATTTCTCAGTTTTTTGTCTTTCTAAAGTTGAAAACCCTTCGCGAATACAATAGATTTCTCTCCCGTCTCACCTACCCTTACAATCCCTCCCCAAACTCCTTAAAACGAAAATTTGATAGAATTAACAAGAATATTAACAACAAATTTAGTCTTTCTAAACAATAAAATTTTGATTTGAATCAACGATATAGGAGGGAAATGGGGTTCGGAGGTGAGGAAAATTTTGGATTTTGAGAAGCTAGGAAAGTTTCCGATGAAAATATAAATCAAGGTTGTTGGGATATCTGTACACGAATCCGGAGCGAAACACGGATTATTGAGATGATAAGGAAACACGCCGTGACGGTATATAAAGAAAAACTGCGGACGCAGTAATTTCAGTAGAAGAATCTTTTTTCATGGGAAATCATTGACGAGAGCTTTATTAAATTCGTGATTTAGCAAATTTCATCACGTGTCATAATGTATTTGTATCTGATAATTATCTATCTTCTTCACGATGTCATGACATTCCAAGAACTTCTCACAACCGAAAAAATGATCGAAAATCTGATTCAAATCGGCTTGGGTCTTGGTACGAAAGAAAAAATACCTGATGAAATGAAGGCTAAGATTGAAGAAATAGCGAAAATTTTAAATCTGGAAATTCCTAGTTTGACTGCTGAAGTTAAATTTGGATTTTTGAATGATAAATTACAAGATCGCCAGGAACGTGTGAATACACTAGCTGCAAACATACTTTCTCATTACACAATTCTAAAAATTGGAATAAATTCATCGATACAATTTGAAGCAGAGACTCTCCGTGACCTTGCAATGAAATCAACACGTCTGGGTGATAATATTATTTTACATGACTTGAACGAATTTTTTGAATTAATTATTCCAACTGAACATCCTGATCGTCCACCAGTCTTCGGATTTCTTGATATGTATTCAAATTATGTGCACATCAAGGTGAGAAAACTTTCAATTTCTTGTCTCCATTTGTAGAAATGATTTTATCTTTCTATAATCCTTCGAGCAAATTGACACTTTTTTCGTGAGAAGCGTACTTTTTTTCCTTGTGAAATTGCATCTATTGTATTTTGAATTCTTACCATTTTCTGTTCGGAAAAATACTACGTGGCATAGATTTTTTTTACTATAAAAAATAGTCGCATGTTCAAAGAGACCTTGAGTCAACATCTTCCGGATATTGTATATTTGAAATGAAGAGTACGTTCAAATGAAATCAGTGAAATTTTAGAGAATACTACAACCCAAGACTGTCCCCCACGGTTTCAAGAAGACCGTATAAATACCTGATAAATACTGTATAAGCATAAATGCCGTATAAATGCCGCATTTATTCCCGATAAATATCGTTTATTCGTGCAGTTTTTCGTTGCAATTTATTCCGTTGATATACAGTATATGTACCGACTATAATCTAATTAAATACCAAATAAAAGCTGATTAAATAGCATATGTATATCGTGAATATTTCTTATATATAAAGACTATATTCCGAATATGTGTTGTGTATATATTTCAGTTTATTTTATTCGAATATCAAATTAAATAATGAATGAGGATGAATGATTCATAGTCAGTGATCAATAAATGGAATAGATGATATAAAAATTCAATAGTGAAGAAGTAAAACTGAATACATCTATTTTTTCCGCCATTCACTCCTGAAGAATATCTCAGAAACTAAGCGAGATTGCGGATTCCTATGAAAGTCTTTTTTATAAAGAATTCCAATATCTTCAAAGAAAGTTTTCATAAAAATTTTGCTATCTCGCTTAGTTTTTGAGATATTCTTGACGAATTATCAGTTAGGAGAATCGAATTATCCTCTATTATTCTATCTTTTTGCTACTGAAGATGATTCAAAACTATAATTTCCATGATGTCTACGCTTCATAGGAAGAACAACATAGGTGGTGTGACAATGAACAATCAGCCAATCACTTCATCTACAAATCATTAAAATTTATCTTTGATATCCTAAGCAAAGGATACTGGATTCTTTTACAATCATACGAAATACGTAAAATATTCGATAAAGGTAAAAAATAATTAATAATTCATTTTTACAATGAATTTTAGCACCTCTGATATCATTTTACATCGTTCGTACAATATATCATGACAAATGGCAATAGAGTTAAAACCACTCATCTTTTTGGAACTCTTCATCATTCGATTGAAAAGGATGGAAACTCCTGGTAGTTCACTTGGTGATTTTTTTTAGAGTTTATTCATTAGAATAGCAGTATTTCACATAAAACCCAGAAAAACTTTCTTACAAACTACAAAACCTTAATAAAATCTACAACATAATGCTACGTATAGCAGGCTTGATGCTTTTCACGATATTATATCGAGTATTATCATTCTTCATCCTACTAATTCAAAGTCCTATCTACTAACTTCTATATCTTCAGTTTCTATTAGTCTTTCGTAGAGAATTTTGCACGAGCAAACCGAAGAGTAGCTCAGTTGTAGGGTACACTGAGGGAAAAAAATATTTACTAGGAATATTATATAGTTTAGGTCAATCAAGAATTTATTGGCCAGTGGATTTTCTTCGCTTTAACAATTTAAGTTTTGGATGAATCCTTGTACCTATTTAGGATGAGTTTGAATACTTTTACAACAATCAATGAGGTAAACTTTTTAGTGAGTAGTTGGTGAAAAATACATTCCGGTCTGAGCCAAACTGGGCGATGTTTGGACTGAGATTCCATATTTCGTGCAAATGCATTATTACTTGATACAAATTTCATATGAAAATATTGATGACAAATATAATTAAGATTGAATCAATGCAGGAGGGTGATTTGGGCAAATAATTGTTTATTCATCATCATCAGTTTGTAAAATTTAATGACAGAAAACGAGTAATGATCTTGTATAATTGCGAATTGAAAGACATTAATATTGAGACAAATAGGTATTCATTTCTCCCAATTAAATTCAAACCTAATAAATAAGGAGTTTTGTCTCAAAATTCTTTTTTATTCCTAGAAAATATTTTTTTCCCTCACTGTAGCAGGCCAGTCCTTGTAAATCGTGTATATATTCATTTTTCAAGTTTTGAGGCCTTAATTATAAAGCGAGATGGTTTTCTCCATGTTGCTAAATGAAACTTCATTTTTCCAACTCTATAGCTGATCTGGCAATGATTGGCCTGATATATATATATATATATATATATATATATATATATATATATATATATATATATATATATATATATATAGGGGAGGGCGGGGCAAAATGGACCCCCGGGGTAAAATGGACCCCGGGGCAAAATGGACCCCAGGGGCAAAATGGACCCCGGGGCAAAATGGACCCCTTTTTTTTCTTCGTTTTTTTTTATTTGTGTGAGCATTGAGTCAGATAGAACATATTCACATCCTTGTATCAAGAGGAAAGCGGGAAAAACGGGAATTTTTTACTATTTTTAAAAGTAAAAATCAAAATAGTAAAATTTTGAGTTATGCACTGAGAGAATTTGTCGAACTGTGTAACTAAAAATATAGCAGGAAAGACCTTGACTATGAAATATATTAATTAATATGTTAACAGCGACCAAATTTTTATCAAGTACAACTATCAGATAGTAAACATAAGGGAAGGTTGGGTAAAATGGACACTCCAATTGAACGGTTCGAGATAGAAATTTTCTGATGATTCCATTGAAAAACTAAGAAAATTTTAGGCGGAAAATATGTGTCAAAATTTTTTTTCCCATTTTTCGAAAAATTTACTTTTTTGGCCAAGTTTTGAAGAGGTTTTCCTCTTGAACATCGGAAAAATTAACTTTTTCGGCGATATCTCCGGTTCTGTTGATCGTAGCGACCTGGGGTTGATCTCAAATGAAAGGTGAGCTCATTTCCCATGAATTTATTGGGTTTTAAAAACAATATTATCAATTTTTCAAATATTTATGAATCATTTTTTGAAACTCAGTTTTTGCTCTATAAATACTTGAAAAATTGATATTATCCCTTCTTTAACCCCATTAATCCATGGGAAATGAGCTCACCTTTTATTTATGATCAACCCCAAGTCGCTACGATCAAGAGAACCAGAGATATTCCCAAAAAACTGAAATTTTCCCAAAAAATAGAAGACTTTCACCTTCAAATCTTGCAGAAAAAATGAAATTTTTGAAAAATTCCAAAAAAAAACTTCTGACATATGATTTTCATGGGAAATTTCCTCATCTTTACAATGGAATCATCAGAAAAAATCCATCTCCAATATTTCCATCCATTTCCAGTAAATTTCATCGTATAAAATGCCAAATCCAACCCGTGACCGTTTTAACCCTGGTGTCCATTTTACCCCATTTTCCCCTAAGTATAATTTAGCTTTTTTAGTTATAATTCTAGGTGCGATCATTGATCTAGAATAGTTCGTTTTCACTTTTAAGAAATAGTCATGCCAGTGGGAAAATATCCTCTTAGTGTTGGCACTTTTTTGCCCCATAACTAAGACCAGATGAGGGTTCATGATGGATATAGTACTTGAACAAATTGCTATATTTTTCCTTGAGAAAGAAAGAGAATTTGATTTAATTAACTATTAATATTTGCCAATCACAAAAGGATATTCTCTTGCTTAGGAACGTTTCATTTTATTCAATTGTGAATCCTGGAAGTATCTTATACCAAAAAATCTTATGGCTCGGGATCATCCATTAAAAATTTTCTAGCCCACTCCATTGATTCTTGCAGTATTGGAATTGTAATGAGCGATTCTTCAAACCCCTAAAGTTTGTAAGGTGGATGCCGACATCACCTTGTATATTTATCATGAACTCTCATCCACGCCTTAGTTATGACGCAAAAAATAATTTGAAAAAAAGTGCCCATAACTTAATTAAAAATAGTAGAAAAATTGAAAGTTTCATTTCGATGTTCATCTTACCCCCCTTCCCCTGAATACAAAAATTTGAATGTATTCGATATGACGCAATGTACACTCAACGAAAAAAAAAATTTATGCAAAAAAAAGAGGGGTCCATTTTGCCCCGGGGGTCCATTTTGCCCCGGGGTCCATTTTACCCCGGGGGTCCATTTTGCCCCGCTCTCCCCTATATATATATATATATATATATATATATATATATATATATATATATATATATATATATATATATATATATATATATATATATATATATATATATATATATATATATATATATATATATATATATATATATATATATATATATATATATGTATATAGAAAGTATATTATGAGACCAATTTCACTACTGAAATGTATCTTTTGGGGACATTTGGTTACTTTGGAGACTGTCCTCAAAGTTTTCTGAGTGTATTGATGATTTTGAGGACGGTCCTTGAAGTATACACAGTCTGCAGAACGAATGCTTCGGGGACTCTGAATGATATTATGACATACGGGGACCCTGTCCTCAAAATAATATCCGACCATTTGTATATTTTGAGGACTTTAAGTTGACCTTGATATATCGTAAACATGTCTATATGATGTTGATTATGAGGTCTCAATTGTAGATCCAAAGTATTTTTTGGGGACATTGAAAACGAAAATGATAAGAAATAAAAAATCCCTCCAATGGGATTGAGACTGATAATAATTTTTGGGAGTTTTCCCCCTAGAATAATTTCCTGTATTGAGAAAAAGTTTCATCGAATCATAATCAATTTCTTTCATATTTTTCTATCGTTCCTGAAATATCGCGAAGTTTCATTGATTTTGTCTTATGATAGTTACTATTATTTATTTACACTCATTTCTTAGGAAAAGACGAAGGAATTCTAACGTTCATTGTCCTTTTCATATATACTGTTTCAAGATTATATATTGACAAATATGAAAATTTGTTATAAAAGGAAAATTAGAGAGAAAATTGGGGAAATTGAAAACGAAACTCATAAAGAATGAGAAAATCCCTTTCACGGAATTAAGACCAATTGAAACTATTGTCATTCGATAATTTTTCTTCAAAATGTTAAAAGAATAAAGAGTTGTGCAATAGTTAGGGAGCTGCCCCCTCATATCATGACCTCGACATAGCGCTCATACATAACCATGATTTTCTACATCCATTTTTACAGGTCCTCAAAATCATCATTGAGTAGACAATCTGTACCTACAGAAAATTCATCGATTGTATGTTTCGGGGACATACGCAGAATTTTTTCATGCAATGTGCATTTTGAGGACCTATATTAATGCATATAATGGTTATTGTGAGGACACTCATTCGAGATCACCACATAACGCTGGCATAAAGAAATTCTTAAGATGCATTATAATATTGTAACAATTACGAAAATTAATCACTTTACGGAACTGAAATTATTAAACATCCGACTCTTTTTGTGTTTTCACGAGAACTTCTGAAAACACAAAAAGAGTTGGATGTCTAATCATTTCAGTTCCCTAAAGTGACTAATTTTCACAATATTATAATTGTCACAATATTATAATGCATCTGTAGGATCTCTTTATGTCAGCGTTATGTGGTGACCTGAAATGAGTGTCCTCACAATAACCATTATATGCATTAATATAGGTCCTCAAAATTCACATTGCATAAAAAAATTCTGCCTATGTCCCCGAAACATACAATCGATGATTTTTCTGTAGGTACAGATTGTCTACGCACTGGTCATTTTGAGGACCTGTAAAAATGGATATAATTGTTATGTATAGGTGCTATGTCAAGGTCATGATATGAGGGGGCAGTCTCGAACTATTACACAGTTCTGTACTCTTGGAAGATTTGTACGCAAAATCAATTAAGAGTTATTTGATTAATATATATTCTAGGAGGAACTTTTATGTTATGTTCATTATGAGGTCCGAATTTTAAATGTAAGGATTTCTTTGAGGACATTCAGTTATTCTGAAGACAGTGCCCGAAGTTCCATATGTATAATGATAACTTCGAGTTCTTGTACAGATGTCTATATGATGTTTATTACAGGGTCTCAATTGTAGATGCAGAGTATTGTTTGGAGCCACTGAAAAGGAGAATTCTGAGGAATAGAAAATCCATTCCACGGTATTGAAACTGATTGAACTTCTCGTCATTCAATTTTTTTTTAAATCTTCCAAGGATAGGGTGCTCAATGAAGAAAGTCTCTATGGAATTTATATTTGTGATATATCGTCGGCTTAGAAATAAAGGGGCGTGAGTGCTATTCTTACACATAGCACTTACACCCCTTTAACTTTAAGGTGACGATATATTGATAATTGATCAATTTATTTGTGAGTCCTCAAAATCTACGATTGATCAATTTATATATGAGTCCTCAAAGTCAACACTACATGATGTTACCTGAATGGAATATATATATGTCCCCATAGCAGTCGTCCAATGGAAATATATATAGGTCCTCAAAGTAATCGTTACTATGAGGAGGCTCATAGTATACTTTAGATAGTATTTCCCAAAAAAATCATAGAAAAAATGCAAAAAAAAAAATAATTTTGGTTTTATATAGGCTATAATTGATTTCTCCGCTGTTTTAAGCAGTTTGCGTATATATATATATATATATATATATATATTTTTATGAGTCTTGAGTAGAGATGTAAAATCACCAGTAATTCTTGTTGCAGTAAAATTACGGTAAAAATACCGTAATGTTACCGTATTGTGACGTAATTGGAAAAAACTACTTGTTTTGATGTAAAATTACCGTCAAAATTTTTTGATGTAACGATACCGTAATTTACTGTAATTTCCATCTATATAGATGATTCAAAAAAAACTTCCATACTCAAAGAATTACTTTTCAAGTAGTCAATTATATGAGAGTTAGTATTGGAATTGTTTTTTTTTTAATTAAATTTTTTAAAAGGACAATTATTTAATTTTGTTAATCATTCAATGAGAACAGTTACCCGATTTATTCATTTTTGCCTCCTCAGGATAATCATATTTTCATACATCAATATTTAGAATAATATGTTAGGAACATTAATGATAATAACAACAATTTCATAATTTTTCATTGGCTGTCACTGACTATAAAAAAAGTAACACAAATGATGATCAGAAAGGCTGCGAATTGATTTAAAAAATTAATTCCGTAATTCATCTATATAAATGTAAATTTACCGTTATGTCTCTAAAAATGATAATTACGGTAATTTACTTTGAAAATCAGTGTTTTTACCATTTTTGTTATTTACTGACGTTCGGTAAATTACGGTATTGAAACCGTAAAATTACTGGTATCGTTACCTTTTCACATCTCTAGTCTTGAGATAAGAGAAGTGTATTAACGAAATCAATCATTTAATTCTTAAGATACTCAAAAATTAAGGGTGGCAACTCAAGCTGATAGTATTTCAGGGGTTTTCTCTTGAAGTTATTTATACCTAAAAATTTTTATTAATGTGGTCATAAAAAAAGTAGCGGACGGGTAAATTACCTTTGAATTTAAAGGTCTCGGCTTCGAACCCCGCTTGACCATTCCTTTTTTCCGAATTTTTTTCCCTGAAAAATTCTTAATTTATTTATTTTGATAAATAGATATATTGAATGATTTCTAGCAAATGATTTTGCTGCGGAAATAAACTACTTCGAAGAGAAATTCAAGAAAGCTATCACTGCAGTACTTGCAAGGACAAATAATTTAATGACTGACGCGTCAACTAGGATTCATAGATGTGATCCTCCTAAGCAGATAAGAGGCAAGTCGTCATTTTTAATATTAAACGTGAATTCTCATAGTGGCATTTGAAGAATTGAAGAATCTCTGTTCCCCAGGAGAGACATATCTTGAACTGGAAAAATTACTGCAAGGAATTGTACTTAATGAAATGGTAATGAATCCTGACCACACGCTTAAAAAGTATTGTGCAGGTTACCATGAAGTATCTTATTATCCATATGAAAACGTTCGAGGCGATGGTGATTTCAAATGTTATGGATTAATGTACAATTGTTTTAGATCATATCTTGACAAGCTTTGTAAGCCCGTTAGTAATTTTTCTTCGACTTTTTCCCCTCAACATATTGATGGTTCAGATATTATTACGATGTTGAATTGATGAAGAAAAGAAAATTGTGGATTTGAAAAATTGTTTTTGATCATTTTCTTGCCATTTAATGAAATTGGGCCAAATTTGCACTATTAGAAACATCTATGGCACTTCGCCTCAGAATTTCATCCTGAATAATAATTCACGATTTTTTTTCGAAATCAAGGCTTCTAGAAAAACTTTTGGAAAAATTCACCTACAAGGTGAACAAATTGGAGCATCTTCTCCAATTTTTTCAGATTTTTTCACAAACTCCGTCACTCTGAAAAACAATCGTAAATCATTCCACATTGGGGGTCCATTTTGCCCCAGTTTCCCCAATTTTTTTCGACTAAGTATTTTTTTATGTACATTATGTATATACTCATTCCCTCTTTCGCCATCTCCATTCTGAATGAAAATCCAAGGAATATTAAGGGAGTTCATCCGGTAACTGAATTAACAGACCAATACCCTCGTGGAAATCGCTTCGGCGGATTTTGACAAATAATGTCAAACAATCTCAAAAAATGTCATAAAATGAGAAATATTACAGATAATGAGAGAATAGTATACAATTCGACATAATTCTTCAAGTTTTGTCAAAATTTTTATGACGAATTTTGACGGAGAATGTCATATTATGAAAAATCGATTGGATGACGTATATTGTCATTATTTGACTCTTTATGTCATCATCATGGCCAAAAATGTCATTTATTCACATAAAATTACAAACTTTTATTGTCGCTTTATGACATTTTTTGCCATATCATATAGCGTCCAAATATGTCGAAAAATGACAATCTTTGCCATAATATGACCTTTCTTTCTCTGTGATTTTTCACCACTTCATGGTGTTTCATAAACTGTCAGAATCGGACGATTAATGAGAAAAAATTAGGAATAATGTCAGCATATTTCAAATTTCGTTAAATATTTTCTATCATAATATGTCATATAATTTCATATTCGGACAAACAGTCATTCTTGGAGGCATGTTGGAAAATGTAGAATCATGATGAAAAGTGATAGAATGGAATATATAATGTCAAATCATGACAGATTATGTCATTTTCTAAGCATCATAATATGTGATATAATGCTATGTGTATGAGTGAAATTGGTAGTTCTGAAAGCGCCGCTAGAGCGCGCATCATAGAAAACTAGTCCGCAAGTCCACTATCATTTTAGAAGTCATAAGTTCAAACCAGCGAGCAAGTTTTCTGTGACAATTCGATGGTGCAAGGATCGTGTTAGGCAACTAAATCACCGCATTTTTGATACTATCCGTGTGGGTGCTTCTCATACGGCTTAGAAGAATAATACCCGCTGCTAACCTCCCTAGTGGAGTGTTAAATTATGATACAATTTTCTAAGGGAACGGTTAATAAAATATGATGATGTTCCAATTGATGGTGAAACATTTTCATATTTTGACAACAAAAGTCAATACACCACAGTAAAATTATTTTACCAATTAATATACAAAAAAAAACATCAAAGTATGATATTTTATGATAGATTCTGCAAAAATATTTCAGATTATGACATTTTTTGACAAATTTGCCATCCCTATTTACACCCGAATTATGACAGATCATGGCAGATTCTTCGATAATTTGTCGAGTTATGACATTTTTTTTCTGAATAAATATGACAAAATCTGACCTGCTTGTTCCAATTTACGGATAGAAACCGTCAATTTTTGATGGAAAGTGTCAAATATGATCGATATATGTCCGATTCTGACAGACTTCTGACGAAATCTGACATAAATTGTCAGCCAGTTTTCATGTATTTCTACAGAATTCTGCTGCGTCTGTCATTTTTCTACAGAATCTGACGACTCGATTTCCACGAGGGTAATTATGAAAAAGTTACAATATACTTCTGAAAATCTAAAAAGTCCTCCGTTGAAATTTCAAATTCTTCGGATATCTTGTAAGGTAACACGACCAGTAGATGGATGGTTAAGGAAATATTAGACTTTATTAATTGAAGGAAATCAAGGAAAAACTGGAGAATATCTTGAATTGCCAGTAGATGGACAGTTGCATATTTGCAGAGGTATGATTTCAAATTTCGATCAATCGATATGAAATAAATAGTTTATAAATCTATATGAATGTAATAATCAGGAATTGACGTGAAAAGTATAAGAATCATTCATTTATTTATGAAAATCCTCGATAATAGAAACCGTCCATCTTTTGGTCAGTGTCCATCTGTTTGGTCGTGTGATCCTACGGGAGAAATTAATAAATGAAGATTCTCTAATTAACACGGTTCCTTATGGGTTTTCATCTATAAACTTGGAATTTATGGCAATTAACAGGTTTTTAGGGGGGAAACTTCCATAATAGATAAATAAATGTGTAAAGAACAGTTTAAGAAGAGTTCCCTCAAATGCATTAGATACTTGGTGATTTTAGAATAAATTAATTTGTCTCAAAAAATGCTGATTTTCGAGAAGTTAACCTCTGTCTTACTCGCATGACAGTAACGTCAGAACCGCGCGCTTTTTGAAATCAAATACGAACGCTTTCCAAACAACGCAATGTATGCTATGCTTGCACATCAAGTAATACAAAACTAGCTGAAAATGTGCTGAATTTACCTTTTTCTATTTGATCTTCAAAAAAATTATTTCTATAAATTCGATTTTCTACAAAAGAACAATTATGATCAACGAAGAAGTAATTCTAGTATATAACAACTGTACAGGTTACGACTACGTTAGTCGTATAACCACTACGCTAGTCGTGATGATTTTTCGTCCTAATAAATCCCATACCGGATGAACTTCCTCAATGACATTTTAGGCAACACCGAATCGTCGTTTTGATGGATTTATAGCGGAAAATTCGAAGTACGGGCAACCTGGTGAAAATGCTTCAGTGAACATGGGAAATCTTACGAATTGCTATAACGCGGAGTGTTGGGATGTCTCGGAATTGAGAAAGATCGGTTGGACTCCCTGGCTAATAGAGGAATGCGCTTGTTTATGCGACGATTATCAGCATCCAAAGACTCTTAGAAGCTTTAGCATTGAATATGTATTCTCTGACTATCGTAATAACATGTGAGACATAAACTGAATACTAGCCATTGGTAACAATTTCAATAATTTTTCAAATTATGAATACACTATGGAACTGTATATTACTTTCCAGGGTAATGACAGGCATTCGTTTGATAAATATATCAAACGTTATTCACTTTGACATTCAACAAGGCAAATTGGAGAAATTCGGTTTCATAAATCCCTCAAAAGTCCATTGGAGACCACGGAGTGAAATTGAAAATGAAAATGTGGCCTCACCGTGGAAACCAATAGTTTTGAACTATTGGAAGAGAGGAGTTTATCTTGATACAATTCATGTGGAATCAAGTGAAGCGATTATTGGTATATAATATATTTTTACCTATCTATAATAGTATTACTGGTAGGAAAAGACAAGAAAGAAAAAAAAATCCCAAAAATGACACCAAAATTCTCCTCTTTTTCCGATTATCTTCCCTTTTGTTGTTTCTGTTGAAACAACTTGACGAGAAACATTTGCAAATCAACCAATCTAAATGAGAAAATTGAATTGAAAATATTTTTTTTTAACTTATTTCAAAATAACATCAAATCTATCTAGAATTGATTGTATAATATGAAGACAATTATTATTATTATATTCTCAAAGGGTCCATTTTCAGTGGAAATAACCATTTCCGTTAGATCGAATTTCAAGAACTGTTCGAGATATCGTTATGAAATCTTATAGGCTACTTCGGATACTATAGAGAGTATCACTCTGAAATTTCATCCGGAAATATGTAGAAAAAAAAAAAAATTAACTTGAATTTCCTTTCAAACTCATTTTTCACTCATTTCTTGTGGAGTTTTCCTTGAAATTTTCATAAATTTCATCAAAGCACGATGTTGGGGGGACCTCAAGGGCCAAACACCAAAACGATTCAGGACATCGACTTTAATGTTAATCTCAACGTTTTCGTTCTGTAGTTCGCAACACAATTTTAGTCGGGTTAATTTTAAGCAAATTTTGTTACCGATTTTGCTATTGGAACGTTACTTGAGTTTCGAGCCTACTTCTGTTACTAGGACTAACTTTACTCAAATTTCGTTACCTTTTTTTCTATAAGAACTAACGTTACTCGAATTTTGTTACCACTTTAGTAGGTTCCATATTAATATGTTCCCAGTAACGAAACGCAAGGAACTGAGTTTCGTTCCGGTAACGAGTTTTGTTCCCAATCCCTGCAAATAGATTAAAAAATTAGTTATAATGCAGAAAATTCAATTCTACTTCTAGGTGTGAGATTTCAATGGGATTTACATGAGGAAAATGTAGTTTTAGCAGTCCTCGTGGCTGAAGTTGATTTTCCAAATGGTCAGGTCCTCCCGATGACTAGTCGATGGCGTTCTAAAAATCGGTTAGAAGGTGAAATTAGGACTGAAGTAATCCTCGATATGCCACACATGCCGACCTTGTGCACTAGAAATATACCAACAAGAGAAGAGAATAAATTTATACAATTTCAAACAACTGATTGGGTGAAAGATGCTGCACAATCAACAATTCCTTATCTCGATATTCAAGCAGTTGTTACTAACCCACCATCACTGATAGGAGGCATTGGTTTAAATTATAAAAATGCAAGTGAATGCGGTGGTTATATTGCTGTAGAGCTATATTCCTTCAATTATTCAGAATGGATTAACAGAATCCCCATTCCCACTATTGATATAGAAATGGATTTCGATTTCGAGTGATCTACGTGGGGTTCTTGTATTATCGAGGTGTAGATTCGATGTACAGTCGAGTCGCGTTATGAACCCGCCTACGGGGGTGTAGGGGAATATAATTCTAAGAATTCGTGTACCCCCACGCTTTCAGCACAGGCAACGTTCGTAAGTTGAACTTCCCCTACTTTTTAAGCGTGTGAGTGTGTACGTGAATTGTTCCAGTCTCGCGTTATGAGTCCGTTTGATTATAGTGGTTATTTATGGCAGTAAACAGCCAGATACAGCGTAGTGTTTGGAAATAAATAGCCTAACAATTATTTACATAATTAAAAAAAAAAAATTATTTACATATTTCTTCTATGTAATTAAACATTTTAAAACATAAAAAATTAATCGGTAATGTTATTTTTGTAGCTAAGCTAAAAAATAAATAGCATTTTATGTTGAATGAAGGCTGAATTTTTTCCAATAAAGATGCGGTCTCATAACGAGATTCTGAAATCAATATTTTTTTTTGCACCACATGGAGGGGGAAGGTCTTCCGAGAAAATCCCGGCTGCCGGACTCATAACGAGCGGTCTCATAACGCGATTCGACTGTAGATATAACTGGAGGAAAGATATATTTTTTTTATTTCATTGTGTAAAATTGTAACGAAAGACAAATCTCAAAATTTTGTGGACATTCACCCTGAAATAGGGTAGAAGTACAGTTTGTGGCCACTCTACACTGTTAAAAATTTCCATCTGAATTTGCCGTGCCAAATCACAGGAATTTTCAACAAGTCACATTTCTACTGAACTTTCAGATAATCACGTTATTGAAACATTAATACATCATCGATTTTCGAATAACTTCACGCCTGGATATCAATGAAATTTGGGAATTTCAGTTCAATTGTTTCTTGAAAATTCAGTAAAAATAGGAAAATTTGAAAAAAAAATGAAAACTCAAGTCATTTTGATCCTGAATATTCATGTTAAATTGAAAATTCGAGTAAATTGTAAAATTTCCATCTCAATTCTACTTAAAACTCATAGATTCCTTTGAATTTCCTCTGGAACTCACAGATTTCATAACCATCTTCCCATTAAAAGCAATTCGATATCACGTTTATAAAAATTCTCATCAAATTGTCTATGAAATTTCCATGTTTTTCTAACAGTATACCTTTTTTAGCCACTTTATATCCGAATTTGAATATGAATCATTTTATAAGTACAATAACATTATAAGCTAGATTCGTGTAATTATGACGGTTCCAAAACTCTATAAAAATATTATTCTGAACTAAGAATTTTTTTCTATTAACTCGGATTCGAAATGGCCAAAAAAGGTGCGAAGGTCACCAAAACAGGTACTTTTACCCTCTATTCGAAATAAATTTCGACAAAAAGTCACAATTATTGTAAATTGGCAAAAAAATAGAAGTAGAATAAATAAACTCTTGTTGAAAAGTTGAGAATTGTAGTTTTGAATATTGCTGCTCTGGAACACTTTTTTCTTTTATTGATTCCTCCATTGGATAAGCTGAAGCATTATTAACGACGGATTGGTTCATGAATGGGCTGTTGAAAAGACTTCGTCTTGAACGAATTATCAAAATCTGTTTTTATGAATGAGGTGCATTATGAATGAAATGCATTTGCCTACACTAAAAGCAAAATTCAATTAAATTGATGAGAATTGTGTCGAGAAATTTAGGCTCCGTGGACAGTGAAATTTCCATTTCAATCAACAATATAGGAGTAAAATGGTTTCCGGTAATAACAAGAATTTTGGATTTCAACTGGAATTAGATTTTTTTGGTGATGGAATATTTTTGACGGTTCACTTGAAAAAGTTGAGGAAGTTTTCGATGGAAAATGAACCTACTTAAATTTCAGTGAAAAAGCTGGATTTATCTGGCAAATGTTATTTTAGCGGAAAAAGTCGAAAGAATGTCGGTGTAGGAGATAAAAGCTATCTTTTCAGTGAAAAAACTGGATTTACCCAGAAATTTTTATTTTATATAATATAGATTCTATATAGTTGCGATAACTGCACACGAATCCGGACGAGCCAAGGATTATTGAGATAATAAAAAATACACCGTCGCGAAAAAAAAAATGTAGAGGTGGTAATTTCAGTAGGAATATCGTTTTCATGTAAAATTGGTAACTAAAACTTTATTAAATTCGTAATTCCGTAGTTCTCATAACATGCAATAATGTATATTTATTTCATAATCATCTGTCTCCTTTACAATCACATGGCATTTAAAATATTTGTATCTTCAGAAAAAGTAGTCGAAAATTTGATTCAACTTGAACTGGCCCTCGATGATGAGGAACAAATACCCCCTGATATGAAGGTAAAAATTGGAGAAATAGTCAAAACTGAATTTATCATTTCATAGTCTAAATCGTGAAGTTGAACTGGAATTTGTGAATTAAAAATTACAGGACCGCCAGGATCGTATTAATGAAGTAGCTGTGAATATACTGTCTCACTATACCATTCTAAAAATTGGGATAAATTCATCCATAAAATTTGAAGCAGATAGTCTTCGTAATATTGCAATAAACTCAACACATCTTGATGATAATTCTTTTTTACATGAGTTGAATGAATTCGTTAAATTAATTATTTCAACTGAGCATCCTGATAACCCGTCAGCCTTTGGATTACTCAATATGTACTCAAATTATACGCACATTAAGGTGAGTAAAATTTCAATTTTCTTTCTCTATTTTCATCAATCATTTGAATTCTTGAGAGTCTCCTACCGAATGTATGACAACGGATGGAAAACGATTCAGACCTCTGATTTTTTCAAAAATGATCATAATTTGACCATTTTTATTTGAACTTTTTCTCATGAATCAGCTGTATTTCATCATGATTTTCGATTTTTAGTTCGTAAAAATATCACATGACATAAATTCTTTTGCTATCAAAAGTAGTTGCATATTCTGAAAGGCCTTGAATGAAGGCCTTCCGGATATTGAATATTCAAAATAGAGAGTTCGTTCGATAAAATCATAGAATTATATGCTATAGGCCGATACACGGCATCCCTCATGAGAGAAGCTGTTGCGTATTCACCCTAATCTGGCTGCCATCTCCTTCTACCTACTGCTGTCTCTTTCTATTTTTCTCTCTTTTTCATCTTGGTCACCTGAAGCGCGATTGTGATTGCGTCTAACTTCATAGCGTTGAGTATTTTTCGCCATATTGGCTGCAAATAAAATTTCTCCGTGCAATATATTCTATTTTGTGCATATTAGAGTATCTAAATAGTTGAAAAGACTTCAATTAAAGTTCTTAAGACTGTAACTTACAATAAAAATGGGAGATCCCTTGAATTATGGGTTTATTCCGGACAGTGAAAACGAAGATGAGACTAGCGTCAGTTCGTACGATAGAGACAGGGAGAGAGACGCTCTCAGTCAACTACGAGATTTATACGAGGACGAGGAGGAAATCGTACCCCCAACACCAAAAAGAGCACGCACTGAGGGCTACGAGGCTCGTGTTGACAGGTTACAAAGCCAGGTAGAAGTATTGACTTCCTTACTTACGCAAAGAGCAGCGTCGGATGCACCAAGTACTGAGATGGGGCAAGGGCCGCCGGCAGCAACGGCACCCTTTCTATCAAGACCTATTGATGGTAAAAAATTATTTAACCTTGGTGATCTGAAGACTGACGTAGATGAGAAAAAGCGGATTCGTCCGGCAAGCAAGGAGAGACTGCAGGTTCTGCAGACGCTGCAGCGTTTCGAGTCAACAGAATGGAAAGATGTAAGGTACTCTACTGCCCTGAGAAATTTCTCAGCATCACCAGGCTTCATGGATCTTAAGGTAAATGAAGAATTATGTCATCTTGATAAGAAAAAAGACCCTCTACTCCCAACTGATCGAGTTCTGGGCGGGCTGTGTCATGCTATTCTTGAGCAACAGGATCTCTTGAAGTCTAATCTTCAAGATGTGGTTGACTGGGCATTCAAGAACCCCCAAGACCTGAATGCTTCGGCCTTATTTGAGAAGCTATCTACAAGTTTCGGGTCAGGCTCGATAATGTTCAAGAATTATGAGCAGATTTTGCAGATAATTTGTGGTAAGAGGGCTGAATGTATTGAGAAACGAAGAGAACGTCTTCTCAATGAGTTGCCCAACAAGAATGTTCAGTCCGCTTTACGTCAGGTCCCACCTAGCTCGGAATATCTATTCAGTAAAGAGAACCTAGCCCCTTTAATCCAGTCACTGGGGGGCTCTCAGACGTGGCTGAATACGCCTGCATATCTGCATAAGAGACCACCTCAGAGAAGAGAGTCTCAGACATCTAGACCAGGCAATAATCGTAGCTTTCAGTTCACAGGTAAAACAAACCAGCAGGCAAAGGAAAACTTTGGCGGTCGCCGAAACAATTTTCGATCAAGAGGTAGTGGACAAAAGGAGCCCAGGGCCAGATCCGGAGACGATTCCTTTCGTAAAAAAGAGGACAAATGACTATCACAGTCCACAAGAGTTTCAAGGAGGCCAGCTGGCGTCCTTTGTAGAGAGGTGGAAAGAGCAGGGGGCATCTCAGACTATTATCAAAATCATATCAGGTACTCGAATTCCTCTAGTTTCAAAACCTCACTTAATGGGGAATTGGAGACTCTCACGATTCGAAACAAAATTATCACAGAGCATGTCAGATCAGATCAAACTTCTCAAAGATCAAAAAGTTCTAGAAAGGCCCAAGAGGTCGACCCCAAGTTTCATCTCCAAGATGTTTCTTGTGAAGAAGAGCAGTGGGGGAGTACGTCCAATTTTCGACTTACGAGAGCTCAACAAGCACGTAAATGTGAAGAAGTTTCACTTAATCTCGCATTTCAAAATTCCAGAATTCCTACAAGACAGAGACTGGATGATTCGTATCGACCTATCACAGGCATACTTCCACATTCCGATTGCAGAGTCTCACAGATGCCTCCTTCGTCTCATTTACGACAAGGAGTTGCTCCAGATGACGAGCTTACCCTTCGGCCTCTCATCTGCCCCTCAGTTGTTTGCCAAGGTAACGAACTGGATCGCCGAGATCCTTCGTTCACGTGGCATGAGGGTTGTGGTCTATTTAGACGACTTTCTTCTGGCTTCACAAGACCGAGAAAGACTAGTCCAGCAGAGCAACGAAACAGTAAAGCTCTTAGAATACCTAGGTTGGAAGGTAAATTACAAGAAGTGCATCCTAGTTCCTTGTCAAGAACTAGAGTTCCTGGGTATAAATTGGAACACAGCCGAGAATCAGATGAAATTACCAGAGGACAAGTGTCGGAAGATTCTAGAGCTCATAGCAGAGCTAGGAAGGAGAGAAACTTGTTCCTTAAAGCAGATACAATGTCTTCTGGGACATCTGAATTTTGCAAATTTCGTGGTTCCCAGAGGGCAACTTCATTGCCGCCACCTCCAACGATTTTCAACCCGTTTCAAACAGAACAGACTGCGGGAGAAGCTCCCCATTCCTCAACAGATGAGAGAAGAGCTAGAATGGTGGAGCGGAGCCACAGCCTCGGCTGCATCACTTCACAGGGACCAGATCACACACTTTCTCACCACCGATGCCGCGGATACGGGATGGGGTGCTCAACTCAACGACACTCTCATCTCAGGGACTTGGACCAAAGCACAGAGACAGTGGCATTCAAACAAAAAAGAGATGTACGCTGTGTACGCATCGATCAGAGATCAGAGTCACCATCTCCAGAACGCCCACGTTCTACTGCAGACAGACAACCGCACGTTAGTTGCCTACATTCAGAGGGAAGGAGGGACAAAATCTATCGACCTCCTCGACTTAACTTTCAAAATTCTCCTTCTGGTCAACGAGCTAGGCGTCACGCTAACGGCAGCCTACTTACCCGGAAGATACAATGGAATCGCCGATCGCCTGTCAAGGAAAAGAGCACTCCCGGAGTGGCACCTACTACCTCAAGCAACCGACAGAATCTTCGAGCATTGGGGCGTACCAGATTTAGACCTGTTCGCGTCAGCAGAATCAGCCGTAGTCAGGAGGTATGTCTCAAGAGATTGCAGGGACGAATCCGCTCACTTCGTAGATGCATTCAGTCGACCTTGGATCTGCAATCTAGGATGGGTCTTCCCACCGCCATGCCTAATGCCACGTGTTCTCAACCATCTAAACAGCTGCTCAGGCCAATTCCTGGTGGTGGCACCCAAGTGGGACCAGACGTTCTGGCTAGCAGATCTAGCCCAGAGAAGCAGGGAGCCACCTCTGACAATCCCGGACTTGGATCAAGTACTCCTAGATCTGACGACGATGGAACCTCCCCAAGAAGTCAACCGACTCACTCTGCAAGTTTGGAGGATTGGGGGTGGAGCGAGGTAGTGAAAAAGTGGTCTCCAGAGGAGAAAGAATTGATCAAAGACAGCTGGCGTCGGTCGACACTACAGACGTATAAAGTACCAATTGAGCGTTGGATCAAGTGGTGTAATGTTAACAAAGTGAATCCAACTTCCCCTCGGGGTCAGGACTTAGCACAGTTCTTAGCTAACTTGTTCATCACACAGGGGTTGGCTTATAGCACGATGCTAGTACACAAAACTGCTGTCGTCACGTTTTGTTCAGGCAAGTCATCGATAAGCTTAGCATCAGATTTCCTGGTTAGACAAGTGCTCAAGGCAATTTCCATTGCTAAGACACAGAGAACGAAACCCGTCATTTGGGACGCGAAAATCCTTCAGGACTGGCTGGCTACTTCTCCAGCTAGCTTGTCGTTCTTTGAAGTATCGAGAAGAACAGCAGCCCTGTTGCTACTTCTGTCTGGACGTCGTATACATGATCTCACGCTCTTGCGAATCTCCGAGAACTTTCTCACTAATCTAGGTGACGAGATAATACTTTGGCCAGCATTTGGTTCAAAAACCGATCGTGCAAGCTTCCGGCAATCAGGGTGGAAGCTATCCAAACACCAGAACATCAGATTATGCCCAATAACATGGATTCGGGCATTGCTGAAGAAATCAGAGGAGAGAAGAGCAGGGACAAAACTGGATGACCTTTTCATAACGGTCACGGGACCGGTCAAAGCTGCTTCTCAGACTGTTATAGCAGGCTGGGTGAGATCAGTTTTGAAAGAAGCTGGTTTGGATGTAAGCCCTGGGAGTATTCGTGCTGCGGTCGCATCGCGAGAGTGGGTGGACAACGTACCTGTTCAAGAGATTCTTAATAGAGGGAATTGGAAATGCGTGGAGACTTTTAGAAAACATTATTATAAACAGGTCAAGGCAACAAGTCAAAGACAGACTACCTTGCCATATCAAAATTTCACCCCCGTGTGAAAATTATTATTTCTTCCTTTTAAGTTGAAACCAAAGCCAATGTAGCAACTATAAAAAAAAAAAAAAAAAAAGAAGATTTGAGGATAGAGTCGTTTCATTTTATGTAAGAGTTTATTTCTGCTAATAAAGAGTTAGATGTTCCAAATTAACTTGTTCTTATGTTAACTCCTCAGTGTTTTTCAGGTATAAAAATTCTTTCTGTACATCACATAGCGTTGAGTGGGTCACCAGTAGATAGCAAACACGTCTCTCATGAGGGATGCCGTGTATCGGCCTATAGCATATAATGCTAATGTTTTGAACTCCAACAAAACATGTATTATATGCGAGAGCCGATACACGGCATCCCGGTGAAGTTCTTACTGGATGAGAGCCGCTATGAAGTTAGACGCAATCACAATCGCGCTTCAGGTGACCAAGATGAAAAAGAGAGAAAAATAGAAAGAGACAGCAGTAGGTAGAAGGAGATGGCAGCCAGATTAGGGTGAATACGCAACAGCTTCTCTCATGAGGGATGCCGTGTATCGGCTCTCGCATATAATACATGTTTTGTTGGAGTTCAAAACATTAGCATTTTAGCGAATACTGAAACCCGAGACTAAACCGTGACGCAGCTTATTTTGATTTGACTGCACTAAAATAATTGATGACGATGAATGATCGATATTCAATGGTCAATGGATATAATAGATGATAAGAAAATTTAGTAGTGAAGAGGTAAAGAAATAGGCAGTGTTTATATACACCGGTGACGGCATTTTTTCCGTATATCTACGGCTGTTTTCTCGTGGATCTACGATGCTTTTTCCGTACATGTACGCATTTTCAGCACCTGTGTAGGTTACACATTTTATGTGTCTGGAATAGTGAGTGAGGAAAAGGGGGGGGGGGTGCTGCGGGGGCAGTGGGTGAAAAAGATCTGCACAGGTGCCGGAACAATCCGTATATGTTCGGAAAAAGTGTCGTAGATCCACGAAAAGAAAGCCGTAGATATACGGAAAAAGTGACGTGTATCTACAGAAAAAATGCCGCAAACGGTGTGTATAGACACTTCGAAAATAGTACATTACCTAACAAGTGCGGTAAAGTACTTTTCTGACGAGTGTGAGGTTGCAAAACAAGCCAAAGGCGAGTTTGGTAATCACACGAGTCCGAAAATCTTTGCCGCACGAGTGAGGTACTATTTTTTTACGCACAACGCGTGGAAAGTGGCCACTTTCCGCACAGCGTGCGGAAAAAATATCAGTCTATTATTTTTACTGAAGAATCTATAGAATTTTGAGAGCTAAAAAACAGGATTCTACTCAAATTTCGCTATCCCAGGTAGTTCTCGAAATTTTCTTCTAGAATAAAAGACTTATGTTTTTTTCTACTTCTTCACTACTGAATGAAGATATAACTTTTATGAATTTTTGGCTGCATAGGAAGCGCAACATAGATGGTGTGACAATGAGCAGTCAGCTAGTCACTTTATCTACAAATCATTGAGATTTATTTTGGATATTCTAAACAAAGGATACTGGGTCCTCTTGCAATCATACCAAATACATAAAGCACTCGGTGGAGGTGAGAAATGATCAATTATTTGTTGTTACAATAAATCTGAAAGTCTTTAAACAAATTCATCAATGGTTCTATTTAGGTAAGTTTGCTGCAGAAATGAAGGACCTTCAGGGAAAGTATAAAGATGCTATCACTAGAGCAATGCTCAATGCAAATAGCTTGATAACTGACACCTCAACTAGGATTCGTAGATGTGATCCTCCTCAGCAGATAAGAGGCAAATCGTCACTTTCAATATTGAACGTAAATTCCAACAATGACCTTTGATAATTCTCTGCATTTTGTTCTCCAGGTGAGACATATCTTGAAATGGAGAAATTACTGCAAGGAATTGTTGTTCATGAGCTTACCCTAAGTCCTAATAACACGATTAACTGGCCTTGTTCAGATTATCATGGAGTATCTTATTATCCACGTAAATCTATTTGGAGTGGAGGAGATTGGAAATGCCATGGAAAAATGTACGATTGCTTCAAATCATATCTCAAGATCCTTTGTAAGCCCGTAAGTAATTCGCTTTCAAATTTTTTCCCTTAAGGAGGAACATCAATTTTCGTAAAACAAGAACCGGTTGCGTTTTTATAAAACTTCGAGGACAAGTTCATTAACGTAGTTGACTCTCTACCGTCCAGTTAAAGAGTTTTAGCTTTGAGACGCCACCCTATGTGTTGATAATGTACTACTATGAACCTATATATTTTCGACTCGACTGTACACTCACACAGTAGTATCCTCTATATGAATACACACGACTGTGAAATGTTAGAATATGTTAGAAATGTCTAGATGTCTAGTTCTAATAGATATTAGTTTTTCATAATGATGGCCTTTTTTTTTCAAAGTGAAAAAAAATAAAATTAGTAGTTTTCCCACGCTTCTCTCGCACTGCCTGTACAAAAACGGTGATTTTAATTGCAATTATCTCATATATACTGTGGACCATCGTTCTCAAATTCCATTATTAGATGCATTATGCATCTAATTATTTATAGCCCGAATTTTAAGCAAGTCTTGAACTTTGTCATTACCCGAGTGGAAATTTGTTAGGGCTTGCCTGATTCAGTATCAGTTTAGGATCAGTAGGAAATAAGGTCCACCCTATTCAGGGTATCCTGATACAAACCTTATCAGTTTCGCACCAGGATTTCCTCAACATGGGGAGGCTGATCAAAGACGGATCCTATTCTTATCTGGAAAAACTGAATGTAATAGTGTTTCGACAAGTCAAGGTGAGGTTCTCCTTAGTCAGGAAACCCTGATGAGAAACTTATCAGTTCCGCACCAGGGCTCCCTTGATACGGAGATACTGATCGAATACGAATCCGGTTCTTATCCGGAAAACTAAATATCATAGTATTTTGGCAAGTCAAGGTGAGGTTCTCCGTAGTCAGGGTACTGTAACGTACCAAGAAGTGGTACTGGAAAGTGCAAATTAATTTCATAATTTAAAATCTTTAATTTCAGTGAAAAAATGTCCCCTCATGTTCAAATATAGCATATAAATATCATTAAAATAATTAATGAAATCATTTTTTGATTTTTCAGTTAATTAATTAATTATTTACAGTTTCTTGAGCCGAATCAGGTAATAATAACGTTACCTGATACTATTAGCATCAGGATACACTGATACTAATAGTATTCGAAACAGCGTTACATACATGATCAGTTACTGATCAGGATGCCTGATGCTATTAGTATCAGGCAATCCTGATACTATTAGCACCAGGATACCTGATACTATTAGCATCAGGCAGCCTGGTACTATTAGTATCTAAAACAGCGTTACATCTGTGATCAATAACTTATCCGGATATTGGATATTGGTATACCTACTATAGTATCCGCATACCTGATGCTATGAGCATGCGGATGCCTGACACTATTAGGATGAGGATGCTTGATCCTGAAAGTATCCAAAACAGCGTTACAGCCCTGATTAGTAACTGATCTGATAGCCTGATCAGTAACTGATTTCAAATCAGTTTTGCCGGATCAGTAACTGATTATAAGCTTACCAGAATTTCCACTCCGGTAGGGAGTCAACTACCTTAAGTGATCCAGAATATACCATAATTTTTTCGAATTTTTCCACCATCGAATTGAACTTAGCAAAATTACTACTTCACCATCCAGATAACCAGCACTGTCGATGTCCTTAATCGGTCCCGAGAAAACGGCCTGAATTCTCGGAAGCCGATTTGCTAATTTTTGAGTAGTTAATCCTATTATAGCGGCCTACCTGGGCCTCGCAGCTTTGATAATCGTTTTCGTTCATTAATTGGTAGTGGAAAAATAAAAAAAATTATGGTATATTCTGAATTATTTAATGAACGTGTCCTGGAAGTTCCATGAAAACGTAACCCTTTTCTCATTTTAGTACGAAAAGTGATGTTCCTTCTTAACTCGCTCAAGCCGAAGAGTATTTGCAATAGTCAAAGATTATCTCCTAAACTGCGGATCACAACTTTTTCGAAACTTTGGAACTTTGATGTTTTTTTTTGTAATTTTTTCTTGAATTTTTTTTGGTTTCCTTCTTTTTCATCAAGAATTATGAATATGCGTAAAAATAAAGTCAATATAAGAGATTTTTCTTGAGTAAGTATTTCTTAGGCCCAGTTTGAGGGAAGAAAATTAGAGCTAACTGCGGGTCAGCTTAGCTCTGGTTTAACGTGAACCACAGTTAGCGTCATTCTCGATTGGAAAAGAAAGATGGCGAAATCAGTGGTACCGCAACGAAAACATTCAAACCTCACTGTGAACAGTGAGCTTTCAGCGATGAGATTATGAGCAATACCATTGACAGCTGCAATCAGTGGTGGTATCACTGTTGTTCCTCCATTTTTCTTGTTAATCCAGAGTTACGCTAACCGCGGTTTAAGCTGAACCAATGTTAAGCTGAACCCAAGTCAACTCAAATTTTACTCCCGGAAACTGGCCCTTCGGCGTTGATCTTAATATCCTATGGAATAAAACATGAAACTTATTTGTTCCTATTCTCTCTCCTTTTTGTTCCCTTTCTCTTCTGAATAACGATCCCACGAATATTAACTACTTTTCAGTCGACGCCCAATCGTCGTATTGATGGATTTACAGCGGAAAATTTGAAATTTCCGGGTTTTCGTGATGGTGCTTTGCTTGACATGGGAAATGTTACGAATTGTTATATTAATAAGCTTTGGACTAAAGAAGATTGGGCCTATTTAGATGAATTTACTTTTTATGAAGACAAAGAATGCGCTTGTATTTGCGATGATTTTCAGCATCCAAAAACTCTGAGAAGCTTCAGCAGTCAAAATGTAGTCACTGACTATCGGAATAACATGTGAGATATGAACTTAGTACTAGCTAAAAAAAACAAATTGAAACTAATCGAATCATGAGTGCACCATGAATTGTATATTGTTTTTTAGGGTGATGACTGGCATTCGTTTGATCAATATATCGAACGTCATTCACTTTGACATTCAACAAGGCAAATTGGAAAAATTCGGCTTCATAAATTCCTCAACAGTGCATTGGAGATCACGGAGTGAAATGGAAAATGAAAATGTGGCTTCATCATGGGAACCAATAACTTTGAATTATGGCATGAGAGGATTGTATCTTGATACAATCCATGTGGAATCGAGTGAAGCAATTATTGGTATGTAATATTTTTCACCTATTTATGAGTATCAGTAGTAGCATAATGAAGAAAAAAGAACTCAAAGGAATAAAGAAATAAGTTGTAATACAGGAAATTGAATTCTACTTCTAGGCGTGAGATTTCAATGGGACTTGAGCAAGGAGAATGTAGCTTTAGCAGTTCTCGTGGGAAAAGTGGATTTTCCAAATGGTCAGGTCCTTCCAACAATTGATCGATGGCTTTCCAAAGATTGGTTTGGTGATATCAGGACTGAAGTAATCCTCGATAAGCCACACATGCCTACCTTGTGCTATAGGAATATACCGATGAGAGAAGACAATAAATTCATAAGATTTCAAACAACTGATTGGGTGAAAGATGCTGCACAATCAACAATTCCTTATCTCGATATTCAAGCAGTTGCTACCAACCCTCCATCACTGATAGGAGGTATCGGTTTAAATTATAGACATGCAAGTGAATGCGGTGGTTATATCGCCGTAGAGTTATATTCCTTCAATTATTCAGAATGGATTACCAAAATCCCCATTCCCACTGTTGCTATAAAAAGACGTTTCAATTTTAAATGATCGATGTATAGGAATCGAAATAACCGGTCAAATTACCAGTGATGTTTCTGTATGAATAGTATAGAAGGTTATGATATTCATGTTGTAATTGCTTGTTTAAAACTAAACGTACTCTTTCATGAATAAAACACTGCTCTGAACGTCTGCAGAGTAACTACCAACTCAACATTCATACCTCATCGCCCTTAAATATCCCTCAAGGTCCCCCCTTCTTCTCCTTCCTTTTCTTCTAGACCTTTCCTCAACCATTCCTCCCCATTTTCTCTCTCTAATTTTCCCAATACGTGTTCGCAAATTTCTGACTCTCCAGACCAGGCCTGGGCACATTTCAGGTAGTCGAGAGCACGTTGACTTGATTCCGTGACCACGCCTTGTACCTGAGGACTAATCCGGCTATAAACCGTCCCCCCCTCGATTATTTCATTATGAATATTCGGGTATACCGCCATTTTTAGAAAGAAACTATGTGCGATTCATGCATGATTCCATTTTTTTCATCATGCTCCTTAAGGAGGTTGGTCACTAAATGCGTTCAAATGAAAAAATTCTGAAAATTTTAAATGTATTGTTCAATATCCCATACGACTCGTGTTAAATTTTTAATTCGTTCTTGAACCTAGTTTGGACGTAATAAATTAATGAAAATCCCTGGTTATACACAGTCTCTTATGGGCATACTGAGCTATACCGATAATTCGGAGACAAAAAATTGAAAATCTCGTGAATGACAATTGAGATTTGATTGGAAAACTGATCAGTACCTTCCTTGAACAATTAGGAAAAATAATTGACCATTTTTTCGGGGCCTTACAGACCTTTTACAATTGCAATTTATGGTTTTATACAATTCCTCGATCAAAATTCACGTGTCGAGTAACTAACATGGCATCGCCGCGTGACGTAGCGTTATGTCCGTGAGAGCTCGGTATGTATGTGTGAATACAATTTGAAATATATTTCAACTGCAGCGTTGTCAAAGTTCCCGAGCCCATCTCGCAATCAATTTTCTTTCATTTTTTATGACATTGACAACATTTGAGGTGATTATTTATTTTCAAAAATTATAAGAGGGAATAAAAAAATTATTATGATGTTTTTCAGCGAGTAATTAACTGATTAGAGGTCAGAAAAATGTTGTCTATTTTCGTGTTCAGGAATTGGTATTAGCTCGGGATGCCTATGCTAAAGCATAGGCATTCTCCTCTGCCCGCGCACCCCGCACAAGTGGTAACCAACCTCCTTAAATTATGGTCGCCGATAGGACCTCTCAAAAACTCTGAAATATTATGTTTCCCTAATATCAATGAATCTTTTCTCCATATGCTCAAGAATTTTCTCAGTGAAATCGCTGAAATATTTAGAATTGAAACTTGTTTGATTGGTAAGAGTGAGTAGCTATCTCCAATAGCTGAAGGAGCTGTTTTTCAGAAGCTTCATGTCTGTTCTCCACAAAATCTGTTCCGAAATCCTTCACAATTTATGCAAGTCAGGAAAATTTTCCGACAAAGATTGTCGAATGAAAAGTCTCGTATTTTCTCTCTTGACAACTGAACTGAAATAAAATAATCACTATTGCGCCTAGTTTCCATAATATTCTGAGAGATATTCATAAGTCCCAAACATATCTTATTCTGCATCTTATTTTTCTCTCTTTTCTATATTTCTTTTCTCTCATTAACCTTTCATTCCATAAAAGACACTTCAATTCTGATTCTAAATATTACCGGTAAACTCCACAGTGAGTAAGAATTTGAGAACATCGGATTGACCAGATTCAAGTGAAAAGTGAGATCAAGAAGTCTAGCAATTTGGCATAGATTCATCAAGAATGTTCAAAAGTGGTTTTTATGTTTCGTTCTTCAACATGAAACCGAGTTTTGTGCAATTGAGAGCTGAAAATAGATTTGAAAGAACAATGGAAATCGAATTCGTAGACAAAAAAAACAAAACAAACGAAGAATCGAAAGTATACATTGAAACACAAAATTTAACTCACGAATGAATACTTAGGAAGAATAGAAAAGAAATAAAGATAGATACATTAGATATTAGAGGAGAAAAAGAAAGAAAGTTTGGAATTGAAAAGATATGGGACCTAGTAGAGACTCGAGGAAATGTAAAATATGAAGCAGATGAAGTTGGAGTTATAGTCTGGTACAAGGAGTTAAACAGCGTCTATTTTGGTTCGTGGATACTGTGCTGAAGAATTGTCTCTTAGCTGTCAAGACAAGAATTTGATTCTAGAGGAAGGTTTGGGAATGAATCGTAGGCTCTCCAGTACCCACCGTAGTGGATCACTGATGATTCTTGCCGGAATTCTGAAAAAGACAGAGCTGTGCTTGATTAAACGTTTCAGAACTAGTACGTACAACGGAGGCCGGTTGAGTAACATATAAGGAAACCTGTATTGGAGCATTGGAAAACAAACAGGCGTCCGTTCCTCGTGCGTTATTGAAAAGTTTTCAATACTATGCTGATATTTAATATTCTGCCAATGCAATTGGCAGAAAGCTTCCGAATGGAATTCTCAATTTTATAATCTGCTGATAACTACCCTCGTTTCAGTCGGTCGGAAACTTAATTTTACTCTCTTTGTTGGAAAAAATAGCATACACATACCAGATGTATTCTTGCCTCCTAGGTGTGTAATGTACTACTAGAACATTGTTTTTATATTTAAATTATACTTCTAAGTCAAAATACACGCCTGAATATAATCTGTCCACCTTAAATAGTGACATTTCATGAAAAAAAAAATCAATATTGTACAAAAATTTAGATCATACAAGAAAATTGAAAAATTTTCAAATTGAATTTCTGGTTTTAATTAGTCTTCCTCGTTGTCACAGTAGAATGGTCATGGGGTCATTTTTTAAGAAAAATTGTCTACTTATCAATTATTAAATAAAAAATACTAGCGTTCACAGGGGAAAAATGGAGAAAAATTGAAATTTGTGGAAAAACTATTTATTTGAGCACTCGTATGAGATAATTCGAAGGAAAAATCAGAAATCATCAGCATTTGTTAAGCTCGTCTAAGCGAATATTTTAAGCTGAACTTGGGCGAAATGGGTCCAGTCGTTCCAGAGATAGAGTGTCGACACTCTATCTAGAATATAGATTTATTCATTTAATGGTTTATCAAGGATATCTCAGGAACTACTGGACCGATTTCGCCCAGATTCAATCCCAAAGGTCTCACTCATAAGATATACAAACCCACGAAATTTGAAGTTTGTAACTCAAATATTTTTTTAGTTATCGTGTTTCACAAGATTTTCAAAAAAATACATGTTTGTTAAAATACCGGGTAACCCGAAAATTTGAGCGCTCGCCACCTCCAAGGTTTAATGTGCGCTTTATCAATACGCATCTCCTCGCTGAGTATGGATGCTGTGAAATAATTTTTCACTGAGAAAACTCGAAGAAACGCTTTTTCAATTATTCGCTTTCTCTCGGGAACCATTCGGTTGATTGAGCTGAAATTTCGGTGAGCACATGGCGCACACGTGGTAAATATACCGTAAAATTTTCAGGTCGATACATGCAGCCGTTATTGAGAAAAGCGATGGAATATGTCATCACACACACACACACACACACACATACACACACACACACACACACACACACACACACACACACACACACACACATAAATACGGACATACATACAGACGACCCTGCAAAAATATCATATTTCGACATTTCTCATCATTTCCAGTCATATTCCGATGAAATCTCAAATTCGAAAAAAATCACGATTACAATGCAAGCAAGAAAATCGGTAAAAGGCTCTCTGTTAAACCGAAATGTGAATGAAAAGAAGATAACGAGAATAGAAGATTATGATTTTTGGCGGCTCGGAAGTGATCCACCATCATACGAGAGATTGATAGATAACAGTCGTGTCGGCTGTGTTCTTTAGGGTTTGAAGTGATCTAAACGATGTTAAAATGATCTGCTTGCGCCTGTGCGCAGTTGGGCATACGCGAGGCAGCGAACCTATTTGCGCAGGCGCAAGCGGATCAGTTCAACACCGTTTGGATCACTTCAAACCCTAAAGAACACAACCGTGTTCTTTGTACTCATCACTTTGATGAGTGATAAGAGCGCATGCGCATTGAGGGTTGGTTGCATGTTTCCAAATTCAAAAATATCACCTTAAACGACATCGAAGTTATGAAAAAACGTCTATCTGTCGAATCTCCTTTCGGATTTATGTTTTATCAGAGCGTTGAAACATAAATCCGAAAGGATCCGATCTCGAGATGCGACGGAGAGACGTTTTTTCACAACTACGATGTGGTTTAAGATTATATTTTTGAATTTGGAAACACGCAAATAACGCTTAATGCGCATGCGCTCTTATCACTCATCAAAAAGTGATGAGTGCAAAGAAAACACGACTAATATGGTAGTCATCCTGGTGGGACATATCCAATAATACTACAAACAGAGAAAGAGAAAAAAGAGAAGATATGGCACTTGCCCTGGAATAAAATTCCAAGGTTACGGTATATAGTAACCTTGGGAATAAGATAAGAATAAGAGGGTTATCGTGGTAGTTGTATACTACGCAGTAAAGAGAAAGAAACCGTTACTTATTTAGGCTATTTTCAAAGGCTAGACACTTCCTCAACACTATTGCTCATTTCGCAAATTACAATATATATAGTAATAACCAAGATGTATTTCCCGCTAAGAAGAGTATTAATCGTATATTTTGTGCTGTTCCTAATCGACATTACTTCTGCATATTGGAATGGCGGTTGTTACAAGAGTCGCTGTTGGTCCAGTGTCGGCTGTTTGTTTGGATGGTGTTACACGGTAAATCCTCAGTATCCTGACGATTTCGCGAAATGTGAAAAGGACGCTGATTGTAGTGCAGAGTGGTTATGCCTAGAGAAAGAAAGTTGCTGGCCGTGAAAGAAAGTTGCTTGTGGTAAGTTAAGAAAAGAATTTCACAAAAAAAAAAATTAATCTAATATTTTTTATTGTTTTTTTTTGAAGGTAACAATTATAATCGTGATGTAAAAGCTGGAAAAAATATTCAGCTGATTGGATGGAATCATCACATTCGCAATGAGCCACTACTATCGGAATTTCAACAACAAAAAAAACAAACAATATTTTAATTGATTTATTGGATATTGTATCAAAGTACCCGTAAAAGAATTGTATATGTAAAACATTATCTTTTAAGGAGTTTGGGGAGTTATCTCCAAAATATGGAATCATTTTAAGAATCATACAGGACGTTCCTAATGTCATCATTATAATGTAGTATTTTTTTCAAAATTTTCATGTACTTTGTTTCAGACTAATTAACAGTCAAAATTGCATCTTTCACAATTCGTTAAGGAGTTCGGGGAGTTATCTCCAATATATGGAATCATTTTGAGAATCGTGCAGGACGTTCCTCATGTCATCATTATTAGGTAGTATTTTTTTCAAAATTTTCATGTATTTTGTTTCAGACTAATTAACAGTCAAAATTGCATTTTATACATGGGCTCTTATGCATAAAATCTGTCATAGCCTGAGACCTTTGTTACCATCTGAGTTGATAGCGCAGATCGATGCTAAACCAGGTTTGATGCATAAGAGCCCATGTATAAAATACAATTTTGACTGTTAATTAGTCTGAAACAAAATACATGAAAATTTTGGAAAAAATACTATATAATAATGATGACATTAGGAACGTCCTGTATGATTTTCAGAATGATTCCATACTTTGGAGATAACTCCCCAAACTCATTAATCATAGATATTTTTTTTTTTTTAGATATTCAAGTGTTAAAAGGAAGTTTTTATGTAAATTTTTGAACAGTGTATTGAAGACAATGTAATGATTAATTGATAATAAATTAATTCAGCCTTACTTTTTTGTTCAATTTGTTTTAGTACTTCAACTAAACATACATTACCATGTTTGAAGAAGGAATGTTTTTTTTAAATAAATTTATTTATTTGAATAATAGACTCATCCTGTCCTACTCCTTCGCTACAGAGTTATTCACACGTATAATTAATTTTATAATTTTCATACAAACAGGGGAAAAAAGACAAAAATGTCTAATGTTTGTATACCTTGTAAGCCAACCCCCTGTGGAAGCAATATAAATAAATAAATAAATAAAAATTTTCATGCAAAATTATTTTGGTTATCCTTCCATCACTGCAAAAAAGTTAATGGTGGCTAGTTTCTTGGAAATTTTCCATCGATTACGATTTAAAAGTTTCGTGCTATATTTAGGGCTTTTAGGTCACCGTAGAATAATGTTGAAAACAATTGCGAAAACAATTTCTTTCTAGGAAAACATGAAATGGACTCAGATTGCTACTGATAACTAATGGATCTTCATATTACTAGGAAATAAAAATACGTGGTTGCAAGAAAAAGTCAAAGTTCAAAACTTAAATTCTTTGACATGGAGGAATTAAACATCAATCACATCACGATAGTTCCACTAATAGAATGCGCGCGTCTTCCCCTAATACTCTCTGAAAAAAAATTCTATAACTACGAAAAAAATTGGATGAAATCGCTTTATTCACTCAATTGCCGAGATATTCTCAAAAACATAAACCATAAAAAATATCTTGTTCTACTCCTTTGGGACTGAATTATCCACTTATATAATTGTTTTATAATCTTCATAATTCATTTGCATATTCACATTATTATTCATAATAGAAACAAAGTGATTTTTTTATCCTTTCATCACTGTAAAAAAACGTTCATGTTGGCTAGTTTCTTGGAAATTTTCCATCGATTTCGGTTTCAAAGTTTCGCGCGATATTCAAGGTTTTCATTCATCATTGAATAACGTACAAAAAATTCACAAATGGAAGGAAAAATGAAATGGACATAGATCGCTCCTGATAACTAATGGTTTTTCATGTTGCTAGGAAATAAAAATCTGTGGTTACAAAAAAAAACAAATCAAGTTCGAAGCTTAAATTCTTTAGCACAGGAGAATTTGACATCAGACATACGATGATGGTTCTCCTGTATGGAACATCATTGGAATGTAAGGATAGAAAAAAGAATATAGAATTAAACAAAAAATCCATATAGGCACATACGAAATGTAATAAATTTGTGATATATTATTTCAATGAACAGTGAATACAAAAGTTCATGACTCATTTTTTTGAAAGACACTCAACATTACTCGGTGATTACTTTCAGTGGAAAGGGATTCGTCCAAATATGATAGGAATGGCGTTAATCAAGTGGCTGTTATTCCTCCTTATGACTGTTAGATCAGAAGGAGGGAAATCAAATGATTATTCTCTTGGGGAGAAAACAATGGTTTGTTATTCCATTCGATCTTCATCGATAATAATAATGATATTAAACCAGGGAGAAGTCTCTACACAGAGAAAAATGTTTTTTTAGTTTAAGAATGTGCAGTCACTCAATTTAAGTGCAGGTTACTTAAATTAAGAAAGAAAAGTCACCTGATTCAAGTAAGAAAACTCACTTGATTTAAGTGAGAAAACTCACTTAGACCAAGTGAGTTTTCTCACTTAAATCAAGTGACTTTTTCTTCCTTAATTTAAATGACTGCACATTCTTAAATTAAGAAAACATTTTTTTTCTGTCTACATATGATCATATACAGTCACTTACGCGATTACCATGTATGGCCATATATGTAAATTGGCACTACGTAATAGAATATAAATATATATGAATATTTAGGAGCATATGTTTTTCGGAGAATAAGTATCATATTGGGTCATACATGAGCATCTACGTGAGTGTGATATATGATCACATGTGAACACTGAACATATGAACATGCATGGTGATATATGAACATGTGTAGTAAGTAGGTAGATACATATATTAATGGTCATTAATGGGATTTTATGTACCTTGATTGAATTTTAAAAAAATTATTATGCCAGAATGTTACTGGTTCATGGAAATCAATCATCCACATATCGTCACCTTAGAATGGAAGAAGGGTCAGTGCCGAAAACGTTAAATTCTGGTATGAGAAAGGCGTATCTCCACTCAGTACTTCGAAATGTTTTTTGTAGTATACTGGACGATATTTGGTTGACTGAAAATTAAAACAACAAGGTGGCGAAACTACCAATCTTAGAATGTAAGGGACATATCTGCACTTGAACCTGTTTTTTTTTTTTTATAATTTCTACATCTCATATGAGAATTTTGGGAGTTACTTTTGTTTCTTGAGATTCCTCATCTAGCTTACAGCACTTACGTCTTTTTGTTTATGATAATTTTTTTATTAAATTTTCTTTTGGACTTATGCCTCTTTAGAAATTCAAAATAACAAGGAGACGTATGTGCTGAAGATACGGCACTTTGTTATTACGAATTCTCAGATACGGAAACTGAAGTCAGTAAAATGCTAATTACCAAAAACTCAAAACAAAGAGGTGTCTCTGCTAAAGATACGCCTCATTGTTTCGAGCGGGTGGTACTTATGCCTCCATATGTTATTATTTTTTATTTTTTTCACCAATATTGCGTGAGAGGCCCCGGAAAGCACATTGGAGCAGAAATGTTGAGAAAACGCCCCTTTGTTATTTCGAATAAGAAAACGGAGATAAAGGCACTTACGACCTAATTCGACGATGTTTCATGTATGCCCCTAAAAATTCTATATATCGAGGGTCTAAAAGCAGAAGGTCTTATAGGCCGAAAATCGGTTTCCGTCCTGCAAACGTCATAAGGTCGTATGTAGGACATATGACCTCCTGCTGCAGGAACATCCATTTTCGCCCATACGACCTTCTGCTTTTAGATCTTCGATACGTTTGCTATATGTCTCATAGATGTCCATAATTTCTCGAATATGTTTGATATACATATTAGGTACATACAATATGCATGCTGGCAAGGCTCCCACTGAATAGACATATTTGGGTAATTATGGACATCTATAAGACATATATGACTTCATATATATGGAGGGTCTAAAAGCAGAAGGTCGTAAGGGCCGAAATGGCCCTTTATCCGGCAGAAGGTCGTATGTCCTACACATACGACCTTCTGCTTTTAGTGAAGTATGAAGTGAATCGAATATATCCCCAGTTGTGAGATGGATATTTCTATTTCACAATTGGAGATACGACTTTCTGCTTTTAGTGCAGATTTGAATCATTTTGAATTTCCATACCATCTGCAATATACTGAGGTTAATATCCATTTCCAAGAAAACAAGCAGCGGCTTCACCCTATGGGCATTTTTCGCAAATTTCAACCTTCGTTATTCACTCTATAATGTCTTCATTATTGAAGAAAAACATTTAATATTATGCCAATGCAATTGGCATAAAGCTTCCGAATGGATTTTCAACTCTTTATTTTTCATAACTTTGAAGATGAAAATCAAGCAACATTTTGATATTGAAAAACCTCATAGTCAAAATAGCCTTTCCACGACTTGTAACATAATACACTACTTTTTCAGTTTGTATGCATAGAAAATGCCATACCTCATTTTAATGGTTTCATACCAAACGGAGTTAATCCAGATTTGATCACGGACTTCGAATGGCACGATTCTTATAAAAAAATTCTTTGAAAAATCTAAAGTATTTAGGATTGGTGATGCTCATCTAAATTGCTATTTTCCGCTCAACTTGGATGTAATCAGACAAGCAGTTCCGTGTATATACTCTCTTTTCATCCAATTGTTTTTCGCAAATATCTCAGGAACTATTGGGTCAATTTCGCTGAGATTTAATACCGAAGTTGGCACTCATAAGATGTACAAACACACGAAATTTGAAGTCTCTAGCTCAAATATTTCTTTAGTTATCGCAATAACCGCGATTTTTCGAAAATTACCGTAAAATAAATATAATAAATAAACCAAAAATCGGAGCACTGGTCACCCTTGGGGCTTAATGTGCGCCCTATCAGTCCGCATCTCCTCGCGAAGGATAGATGCTGTGAGTTGATTTTTCGCTGAGAAATCTCAAAAAAAGGATTTTTTGATAATTCACTTTTTCTCGAGAACCATTGAACCGATTTCGCTGAAATTCAATAGCAAAGTTGGCACTCATAAGATGCACAAGCACACCAGATTTGAAGTCTCTAGCTGAAATATTTTTTAAGTTATCGCAATAACCGCGATTTTTCAAAAATCACAGTAAGAAAAATAAACAGAAAAACCAAAATCGGAGCACTGGTCACCCTTGGGGTTTAATGTGCACCGTATCAGTGCGCATCTCCTCGCGAAGGATAGATGCTGTCAGTTGATTTTTCGCTGAGAAAATTCGAAAAAACGATTTCTATAAAATTCGCTTTTTCTCGAGAACCATTCAACCGATTTAGCTGAAATTTCGCGGAGAACATTGCGCTCGCGTAGTGAATATACCCTACAAATTTCATATCGATACATACAGCCGTTTCCAAATAAAGTGATGCAATGTGTCATCACACACATACACACACATACATACACACAGATATTTGAAAAAAAAAATATTTTTTTCGACATTTCAGATCATTTGGAGTCATAATCCGATGAAATCTCAAACTCGAAAAAAATGACGATTACAAAGCTTCCATTCGGAAGCAAAAAGGATGGTTCAAGGGAATTGTGTTTCAACTTCATTATCCCAGAGGAGGATTTTTTGCACTCTATCAAAAGAGCTAACTTCGCTTTACTTATTTGTCAAATTCCAAATGTATTCTCCTTGTAGTCTAGAAATAAATAATTAATGGCGAGCATCATACTTATGCACGGAGAGAAAAATCCATGAAAATTTATGGTGAAAGTTCCAGAAAAATTACCGGACTGAGCAGTAACCGTGGGACATAGTGGCCTTATTATGAAAAATTGCGAAGCCAGTCCGGTAAAATTTGACACTGATGGGTGCCAGTAAAAATTTCAGGCTCAGTGAATAAGAATTCAGTTCTTCCGAATGAAACGATGAAATTCGCGTATACTACACCATTTTTATTATATTGATCATCCTAATTATTATTAGTTCTTCATTATTCTTATTCATTTTTTATCCTGAAAATAAATTTATTTTACATCCATTTTTAGCAATAAAGACTCTAGCAGAGATTATTGTCTTATGAGTTACAATGGTCGACAGAAATTCGGAGTCCTCCAAAAAATTCCCAAGAATAGTTATTCAAATCATAAATTTCATAATATCCTGTGTACTGATCTAGTATAAAAGAATTAAATTTTTTGCAATAACAATTATTTCGCTGTTTGATACATTTGAAAACTTGATTTCATAGAACTGTGGTCCATGGCTATCACGATGACAGATCCAATATGGCGATTCTCCCAAATTTCCCATAAGTCCTTGCGATACACGATCGAATCCGAAAAGACCCGAACTGAATCGATTGACGGACGAGTGCGATAGAAATTACTACTCAGTCCGGTAAAAAGTGTTCCGAGGACGAGAAAATTAACGTCCTAGTCCGCAATTTATACGTTTTTCACAACAAATTTTGTGGAATACAAGAAGAAATTTTATGAATGTAGGCACAATTAGGGAAAAATTACCGACCAGTCCAGTAAAATGCACTCACTCATTTGGTACATATTATGAGACGTTTCTCATTTTTTCATTCCTGTAGGAGGACGTTTTCACTTACGAACCTCTATGTCCCACGATTACCGGACTGGTCCAGTAATTTTTCATGAATTTTTCTCTCCGTGTAGCGATATTTCGATCATGGTTCTTTGATAAAAAACACCACAGGGACATTTTTCCATCCAAATTAAATTTTTCATTTTTTTTATTCCAAATTTTTTCTTCTCACATCAATATTTTTCGAGTTATTGCGGTTGAGCTGAGAGAATTCCCTATTTTAATTTTTTTCCGTGAGCAGTTCGGATAACTTCCTAATCGCTCGCGGAAAAAGATGAAAATAGAGAGATCTTTGGGTTCGAACGCGATAACTCGAAAAATATTGATGGAGCAAAAATAATTTGGAATGAAAAAGTTAGTAAATTTGATCTGGAAGAGTAGATATCTTCGTAGTTTCCTTTGTAAAATGAAGCAGTTCCGCGGTATCACTATAAACGTCATCCCAGATTATTAATTAATTACGCCTAGAGTAGACGGGGAATCGCTTCAAAATTCAGCAGACCCGTTAAACGGAGTCAGCTTTTCCGAAAGAATGCTAAAAATCATAGTGTTATACGTGAACCACAATTCAGTCCGACTACTTTGAATCATTTCCCCGAAAATCCGGTGGTTCAAAAAAACTTCATTCTTTTTCCTTGAAATTTTAGAATTTTTTTAAAATTTTGTCTCAATTTTTTTCTCCTAAATGCAAAAGGTCGTATATCCATGCAATTCTCGGAAAAAAGTATTCTCAGGGAAAGAAATTCTTGTCGGCGACGGATTTCTCTACTCATTCCCTACATTTTGTTTTCTTTTTTAAATTTTTTTCTCTCTTTTTTCCTGACAGAAGGTCGTATCAACCAAATGACAATAGAGAGGTTGTCCGCGACTCCAAAACAGTCAAATCACGTAGAAACCAAAGAAAAAAAAATTGAAAAACATGTGGACATTATGATATTGTTCAGGACGAGGACCGATTTTTGGTCCATACGACCTTCTGCTTTTAGACCCTCGATATATATGCATGACTCATATATGTCTACACATGTCCGATTTACTCAAAAAGTATGATATTATATGTTCCATATATTCCATTTATATTCCATATATATCTAAATACTTCTCATGAATATGGCTGGAGGCTTTAATTATTATTTCGACCGGTATTGTCACCAGGCAACCGTTCGCACAATTTCGAATGAGTGAAATTAAATTTGTCAGAATATTGAAAAAATAGAAAAAAATTGATAATTTGACGAAGGGAAACTCGCAGGAAACTGCAGGAGGTTTCAGTTGAAATTGAAAGACGATATCAGGGGTAATTGGACGGGATCTGAGGGGGGGGGGGGATTGCAGGGGGAATTCTTATTTTAATTATTTTTGTTTTTTCTCCGACCATCAGTATTAATATTATTTTGTTGGTAATCGGCCATTGTGGTCTCTCCCGAATTTAATAAATTAATAATTCATTTATTTATCAAAGCACCAACGTTCCGTCTGCTGTGCGCAGACCTCCTCAGGGTGCATATAGTCATTCTAAGAAACATAATCATTGGAAACATCACTATGCAATTATTGAGGTTTTTCTTTATGAAACAGAGTATATAATACTTAATTACTCATAGTTTATGAGTTTTCACTAATCATTGTTAATAAAAATCTTTCACAAAGAGATAATGACACAAGAGAAGAAAATCTCTTAGTCAAAGATTTTTTCTTAACCCTCGGCGTACACTAGGGGTCATTTTGACCCCAAAATTTTTTTTATCCGAATATATTTCTCTACTTAGTCGAAACATTCGAGACATTCGGTATATATTTTTGAAGGTTGAAGTCCCTTCTAAACGTACACAAAGGGACAGCTGCGCATCGTTTTTAGTATTGTTACAACGGCCAAGCGAAGAAGACGTGGTGTCAAATTGACCCCTGTGTGTACTAGTGAGTCTCTGTTGAAAAAATTATATATGGGCCAATAAATGAAGTTGCTAATTGCAATGAAACTCATGAATATTGGGAAATACTTTTCACAGAAAAAATCCGTCAACTCGTAGTGAACTATACAAATTTGAAGATTCAATTAGTGCTTGACAAAATTTCAAAGACTGGAAATACTCTCCGAACTTATCATCACATTATTTGTTATTTTTCATATTTTAATAAATTTTACGATTTATAAGTCATGGTATTAATTATTTTTATGTTTACCTAAGAATTACTTTCGATTTTTCACTTTAAAAAATAGTCATTTTCACATAACTGAATAACTATACTTTTTGGAAAATTTACAAAAACAGCTATAATTGCTTGAATCTCGGTCCTTTTCTCTTCAAAAATCTCATATCATTTCTTTCTGAATGTACATTTAATGTTTGATACGGGTAATTATTCGAATCAGTTCGTTTTCGAAAATAGATTCAAATTTAATTAATTTTTTCACGATTAAAATCTATTTAATTCCAAATAATAATGATTGTATTCGAAAGAGCATTGTTTTACCTACAAAAAATGTAAAAACCTAAATTCCGATAAAGTGCTTAGTTTCTGAGATATAGCTCTTTAAAGGTCAAGTGGGGTCAATTTGACCCCGTGTATACTCTAAAGTTCTAATCAGAGGTGTGTACTCCGAGGGTTAATAACGTCGAGCAAAATCTCATAAATTGTAAGTAATTAAGTATTAAATACTCTGTTTCATAAAAAAATTCTCGATCGTTGTATAATGATGTTTCCAATGATTATGTTTCTTAGGATAAATATTTGCACCCTGCGGAGGTCTGGACACAGCAGACGAAATGTTGGTGCTTTGATGAATAAATGAATTATTAACTAATTAAATTCGGGAGAGACCACAATGACCGTTGATCAACAAAATAGAATTCTTATTTCAATCACATAAGCGATTCAAACACTCTGATAATTTAACATTTCATACATTTAGAATTCAAACGTTTGCCTAGCAACTGTACTAGACGAAATAATAACTAAAGTCTCTAGCCCTACTTCTAAATGTCTATTGTAACGTGATATTCGATCGCGTCACTTGTTTTCCGTCTGGTTGATTCATTACTTTGTTTTGTTGTTATGTTGGATAACTTTAGGCTATCCTGGCGACCATAGGATTTTGGTTTCTTTCGTTTTTTTGGATTTGATTTTATTTTCAGGCGTGCTTAATTTTTGGGTTTACCATTAGGCCCAAGGATTACGTCACACTATATATATTCCATATATGTTTATACAGGTCTCATATAGGTTCATACATGCCCGGATATCTCCATCTACCTTTCATATGTCTCATCCGTGTCGCATATATGTTCATATATGAAAATTTTTCCCTGGAATTGGTCGATTGAAACATCATTAATTTGGATTTGGTATTCTAGAAAACAATACTAGAATCGTGCTATGGAAAAGTCAGTTTTCCCAATCCAGTTGTTATCTTTGGAAATTTCAATGAATTTATCGATGGAGTATCAATTATTCGAGTCAATGATTTTCTTAATGTACAAGACTACAGAGAACATGAATCATTAAAATTCAAAGCAAGTGGTATAGTATTGATGGAGGAACTACCAGAAAAATTATTATCACATGTGCAACAATTGAGAAGAACGAAATTGTGGGATAACATGGTTCCATTCTTCATTATCGGCAGAAACACAGTCCCGTGTACAAATTCCAATATTATTCTGGCAGCAATGTGGTGGATGGAGATTCTCAATTCGATATACATTTGTTCTAACTCCATTACAAACACACCAGAAATATACACATTGAACCCAATCACAAATTATGCACCATATCCCTGGACAAGGGTTGATCAACAATATGATTTAAATGTCTTTCGTCAAAATTTCAATGCAAGTAAGTACACGGAGAGAAATAGAATAGTGATGATTGCTATGTTATAGCAATGGTTACTATATCACAGAGTATTGAGTGCTATGTTACCATAGTACACACTACATAGCAATGAATCCTATGGACATAGTAATCATTACTATGTTCGACATAGTAATCATTACTATTTTAACATAGCAATCATTTCTATGTTAACATAGTAATCATTACTATGTTAGCATAGTAATCATTACTATGTTGACATATTAAAATGAGCGAGATAAAGCGAAATGGACATTAATATGGGATCACCAGGGAGTTTCTCCAGTTTTTTGTCAATATCACGGTAAATAAGCGAAATAGAGAAATGGGCGTTAATTCGGGATCAGGAGGGAGTTTCTGCACACAGAAAACACTGAGCGTAGAGCACGCAGAGAAGTACGTAATCTCTGCACATGTGTGCGTACTTCACGTTCTCACAATCGAACGTGATTTAGGCACACTCGGTGCGTGATGCACGCACCCGTGTGCGTCATGTCCACACACGGTAAATAAGCGAAATAGACGTTAATATGAGAACAAGAAGGAGTTTTTTCAGTTTTTCGTGATTATCTTGGTAAATAAGTAAGATAGAGCGAAATAGGTATCAATAATGAATCAGGAGAGAATTTGTTCAGTTTTTCGCTATCATCTCGGTAGATAAGCGAGATAGAGTGAAATGGACGTTAATTCTGGAGGAGGAGGGCGTTTTTCCAGTTGTTCGTGATTAGCTCGGTGAATAAGCGAGATGCGGCGAAATGGGCGTTAATATGAGATCACCAGAGAGTTTTTCCTGGTTTTCGTGATTATCTTGGCGAATAAGCGAGATAGAGCGAAATGGACATTAATATGGGATCACCGGGGAGTTTTTCCAGTTTTTCGTGATTATCTCGGCAAACAAGTGAGATGTAGCGAAAGGGACGTTAATATGGGATCAGGAGGTAGTCTCCTCAACTTTCACAATCATCTCTGTAATTAACGTAGTTGACTCTCTACCGTCCAGTTAAAAAGTTTTGACTCTGAGACGCCACCCTATGTGTTTATAATGTACTACTATGAACCTATATATTTTCGACTTGACTGTACACTCACACAGTAGTATCCTCTATATGAATACACACAACTGTGAAATGTTCTCCCACAACACGCTCGCGCGGCCATCTTGACACCCCTTCCACTGAGAATTTCGTCAAAATTTTGGTTTTATTATTAATTATTCACCGAAACCATGTGGTCAGTGATTTCAATATTCTCAAAAATAATTCTAGATGTATAGTTCTGATAGGTGTTCGTTTTTCATAATGATGGCGTTTTTTTTTCAACGTGAAAAAAAATAAAATTAGCAGTTTTCCCACGCTTCTCTCATACTGCCTGTACAAAAATAGTGATTTTAATTATAATTATCTCATACATACTGTGGACCATCGTTCTCAAATTTCATTATTAGATGCATTACGCACCTAATTATTTATAGCCCGATTTTTAAGCAAGTCTTGAACTTTGTCAATAGGGAGTCAACTACCTTAAGCGAGAGAAGGTGAAATGGACGTTAATTTAGTATCAGGAGGGAGTTTTTTCAGTTTTTAGCGACTATATCGGTGAATAAACGAGATAGAGCAGAGTACACATATGGAATTATGAGGAAGTTTTCAGATGAAAAAATATCCTCTTGATCCCAAGTTAACGTCCATTTCGCTCTATTTCACTTATTTGCCGCTGTAGTCGCGAAAAATCTAATCAGCTCCCTCCTGATCCCAAATTAACGTCCACTCCGCCCTATCTCGCTTATTCACCAAGATAATCACGAAGAACTGGAGAAACTCCCTGGTGATCTCATATTAATGTTCATTTCGCCATATCCCACTTATTCACCGAGAAAATCACAAAGAACTGAAAAAACTCCCCGGTGATCCCATATTAATGTCCATTTCGTTCTATCTCACTTATTCACCGATATTTTGGCGAAAAACAGAAAAAAATCTCTCCTGATTCAATATTGATATCTATTTCGCTCTATCTCGCTCATTTACCGAGATGTTAGCGAAAAACTGAAAAAATTCTCTCCTGATTCAATATTGATATCTATTTCGCTCTAACTGACTTATTCACGAAGATAATCACGAAAAACTGGAAAAACTCCTTCTTGATCCCATATTAACGTCTATTTCACTTATTTACCGTGTGTGGACATCACGCACACGTGTGCGTACATCACGCACAAGTGTGTGTACATCACGCACCGAGTGGGCGTAAATCACGTTCGATTGTGAGAACGTGAAGTACACCCACATGTGCAGAGATTACGCACTTATGTGCGTTATCCACGCTCAGTGTTTTCTGTATGTACACGAAATAATATCCTCCTGATCCCAGATTATTGTCCATTCCTCTCTACGTCGCTTATTCACCAACATAGTCGCGAAGCACTGAGAAAACTCCCTCCTGATCCCATATTAATGTCCATTTCGCTCGATCTCGCTTAGTTACCGAGATATTGACAAAAAAACCGGAGAAACTCCCTCTTGATCTGGTATTAACTGTGTGTATGTTCTATGAACATAGTAGTTCGAATCATTTTAACATAGTAATGATTACTATGTTAACATAGTAATGATTGCTATGTTAACACAGTAATGATTACTATGTTAACATAGTAATGATTGCTATGTTAACATAGTAATGATTACTATGTTAACATAGTAGTGATTACTATGTTAACATAGTAATGATTACTATGTTAACATAGTAATGATTGCTATGGTGAACATAGTAATCATTGCTATGTTAACATAGTAATCATTGCTATGTTGGCCATAGCAATGATTACCATGTTGGACATAGCAACCATTACTATGTACAACATAGCAATGCTTACCGTGTTGGGCATAGCAACTATTACTATGTACAACATAGCAATTATTACCATATTAACATAACAATTATCGCTATGTAGCCCCGTTGTGACTATTTGCACGAGCCACGGGTCGACGGGTGTCCATAGGAGACATGAGAGCGAGCGAGAAAGAAGAGAGCTGAAACAGAGTCTTTCTCACTCGCTCTCATATCTCCCACAGATACCTGTGAACCCGTGCGTCGTGCAAATAGTCATTTCGATGTAGCCCGACGCGAAAAAACCATTACTATGTTGAACATAGTAATGGTTACTATGCTATTTCTCTTCGTGTACTTCATTATTTCGAAATTATATGATATAATAATTCATGTGGAAATATTCCATTGAGAAATAATATTTCTTAATTTGATCCCTCTTTATGGAAGGATCAATCGAATTTCCAATGGAAAATTTCATATTATACAAAATGACGAATGGAAAAATCCTCAAGTTCATGATGCCCGATCTATTTTCAGATATTTCGTGTACACATTTAACTTACGATAAAACAGCCACTTTGAGTGGATATGATATTGTAGCTGTGGACTACGCGAAAGGTCGAAGGATGAGTTGGGTGTCTGGAAAGAATTATTTCGGAGCCTATGCTAAACACTCAAGCGTTCCTTTCAAAGCCCTGCGAACTATAATTTTGGCTTTGAATGCGAGTGGCACGATTGAAATCGAACCAGGACGTGAATCCATGGTAAAGCGTTACCGCGAAGGCTCTGCAGATATAATGATACCCCTACATACCATTGACTCGTTTCCAAACAATCCATATTCATTCCCTCTTCGCAGAACTGAATTAGTTGCAGTGGTGAAATTGAAAGCAGAAGTATCGACTTTAGAAAAGATTTGTCAAATATGGAGCACTCCTGTATTGATTGTAGCAGCTTTTGCTCTAGCTGTATTATTCCTAATCCTCATAATAATGAGATGGAGTTTTGGCTATGCATTGTTAGATATAACAAGATTTTTGACATACTCATCAATTCAAATAAATAATAGATATCAATCATTTAGAATATATTTCGCAACCATGCTTATCTTCATAGTTATCAGTAACGGCGTTTTTGAAGGTAATATTGCCGCATTTCTTACTACACGAGAAAGAAAAAGTGCCCCTGAATCAATCGATGCATTAATAACATCGGGGTATCAATTCTATATTACTGAAAACTCAATGAACTGGGGAAAGAGAGGCTGTCCAAGATGTGAATTCAAACAAGTATCAAATAGGGATGTGTGTATAGAATTTGTGTTGAATAGTACTAAAAATGCATGTGTAATGCCTAAAATAGATTATGAGTCAGAATACATTCAATTACCACTAGACCGCGTCAGAGAATCATTGATATCAGATTTGTCGAGTTTCAAATGTCGAAAGAACTGGCCATTACGCGATCGTTTTAATGGCATGCTGATGAGACTTGTAGAATCTGGATTACCTGATTTTTGGGAAAAGAAATTAACTAGTTCTCAAAAGGCCAAACGTCAGAGTATGGAAGCTGAGTGGGCGTCAACAGAGTATCGACCTGTCGCACTCGCGAAATTGGACTTTGCTTTTCAATTATTGGCAGCAGGTTTATCTCTTGCTACCATCGTTTTCCTGTTAGAATTATGCTGGGCCAGATATGTAGATCCATAGAGATAAGAAATTCACCAATTAGTTTCTGAACAGCTCGACAAGTAAGAGTGAATCAGTAATCTCTTGGAATTTCTAATTTTATTGACTAGATTGTATTTTATCACCTAATGCGGTTTATAATGTTGGTTTTTCTTGCATATACTATTGAGATTCTTCACAAGTTATCCGACAGACAATTCTTTGTATAGAAAAAAAAATATCTTTGAATAATCATAATAAAAACATAATAATATCTGAAAACAAGATTTGTTATTAAAATTACTTCCACATAACTCTCAGTTCTCAGAGCTGACTCGAGATTTATTCCAATATTCGAATCTCTACTACCATGATGGCCCCGGTTCCTGACAGTGCTCCGGTAACTGACAATTTTTGCTAATTTTCCACTTATCTTTAAACGTACAGTATATTGTTTAATATTCAATCGCTGCGTTCGTCTACCGCAACGAATATGTATGAAAATAATGCAATTACATGCAATGAGCAAATAGTTGTTGCCTCCGATTTATGCCGTCAGGAACTAGCTTTAAAGTGTCCGAAACCGGGGCCACTATAATACAATAACAAGCAAGATATCATAAACATCCGTATCATCTAATTGCCATATTCTTATATGGTCATCTTAGAATCAAAGGAGCGAAAGTCCTGTGTTCAAGCATAGCACTCACATTCCTCTATTTCTAAGGCGACGATATTTTTTCAGCACAACATTAATATCATCATGAAAATAGTCACGAAATGGACAGAATATAGAACCATATCAGGGCGGTCCGAAGGCATCAACTTTTAAATACTTGCACGATTTGTAGCATTCATTCTATCTTGCTTAGTTTCTGAGATATTCTCAAAAAATCCTAGAAAAATTGTCTTATCCTGTTTGATCCACATTGTTTAACTATTTTTTGAAAATATCTCAGAAATTAAAGGAGAAGACGCAATTTATATTGAAACCTCTTTTTCTGAAGCCACCCGAGTCGAAATTTCAACACTCGTTTGATTCTCGTTTACTTCTCCGATCGAAAAATAACGCTCGTTTACTACTCCTTGTCCTCGAATGAATCTCGTTTGATACTCCAACGTCTCAGGATCTGTTTGTCATCATCAATTGATTCTTCACGTTCTCTCATTACCAATTTATGGTTACATTCAGGAACAGGTGGAAATTGAAATAATCAAATATAATTGATCAGATTGAATACAGTTTTTAATTCTTTATTGCAATCCTGGCGATTCCCTATACAAATGAGACACATGAAGATAATTCAGTGATACATGAAAAATTAAAAAGAAATTAATGCTTTACTACAGCGAAAATGTCATTTTTTACTCATACACATACATTTTTCTATGTTTTTAACAATATAAAGGTAAAATTCACGATTCTATTCTGACTCCTGGCGATTTACCGGTATACCAATGAACATTTGGTCATCAATTACCATTTTTATACAAACAGGTTGTAGATGAGTAATATTGACAGCTTCAATATTATGGCCTAAATGACATTTCCACAAGAACCCACGAGTATCGTAGAAACATGTGTCACCACGAGCAGTATATGTTTCCTCACGAACTAGTTCTGTTATAATTGCAATATGATGATCTTGACAGTCACAATGCTGCTCCGGGCAATTACAAGCCTCGACAATTTTAATAAAATATCGCACTAAACCGAACTTCAATACACCATTGGCTGAATATTGAGCCACAGAAGATACAGAAGATACAGGGCCATTTTCAGTTGCACCAAACTACCAACATGACTCACATCAAAGTGAAACTGGAGCTTTTTATGGTGTACCAGGCGAAGGACATGAGGCAGCAGGGTCTTCAGATATAATTAATTGGCGCAACACGTACATGAGTCTATAATTACATACTCGTGATGTATTAATACTTGTGATGGAATATCCATCATTGTCGATAAGAACAATAGACTCCATGTTTGTTATTTCTTTGTTTTTCTCTTTTGACTAATCAAATTATTAGTTGAAATGGTGAACCGGGGTTCTCCGCCGGATATTTGACGTTAATTTTTGAGAGATTGTTTCAAATTTGTAAAAGATGGCAATTTCGAGCATTGATTATATTCAATAAGGAATTTCCACCTTTTTTGGAACTGAAATTAACTTTCAAAAATTAATCAATAATTTCTCTTTTTCGATTCACCATTTTAATATTGAAATTCCCCCACTCATCCTAGAATCTGAATAATGGAGAGCTCAACGAGGATTCAACGAGCCCTTCTTAACATTCTCATTTCATTCTCCTCGATGTATTTTAGGAAATAACTACATCGAGGAGAATAAAACGAGCACTCAAAATCCATTAATATGATATGCTTCTCTTATGATTCTCCAAATTCTCCCGACTTAAAAAATTTGGAGAAGCAAACGAGCATTAAAATTTCGACTCGGGCAATCATGGCTATAAAAAGGTATTTATGAGAAATTTGGTATCTCGTTGAGGTTCCAAAATTATCTAGAAAAAGAAATTAAACAAGCAGGCGTTGGTCGCTGCGTTAGTTGTTATTTCTTCTACGTTATCCTTTAGATTGCTATTTCTCCTTTTCAATTTTTGCTAATGAATTAGCAGGATGCTTCCGAATGGTTCTTCCTGAATTTTTTCAATCATCGCCATTGTTGCAGTCTCAAAAGTTTTTTTTTCGTGTTATAACGCAATAAAATAGTGGAGACCGGGACAAAATGGGGTTTGGGAATACGTGCTTTAAAGTACCCCATTTCGCCCCAGTCTCACCTATAAGATGAAATGATTGGGAATTATCAAATTCAATTATTTTCAAATTATACAAAATTTTACATAAAAGTTCACTTTTTCACTTTGAATGTTCCCTTTTGGGTACAGTTTCTGATTGTCCTACGAAGATAAGTAGGGGCTCATTTGAAAGAAAAAAATGTGTTCTTTCAGGAAACAAAATAGGGGTATCCATTCAAAAAAATCGAGAAAAATGGAATTTTTAAAATTTTTTTTTGAAGTATTGAGAAAAAAATATATATTTCAGTGTAATAAACGGACAACTTCATCTAAAAATTCGAAAAATTGAGGGTTTGTTCAGCTCATGAACACGAATCTTTTGAGCTTCGTCCCGATGAAATCGGATGAGAAGTTTGGAAGATACAACCGATTGTCGAGAAAACTTCAATTCAAAATATTTCGAGAACCGTTCAGCCGATATGCCTCAGATTCAATCACCACCATCTTCATCAGAAACTACATATACTGAAAAAATTTGAAGTCTTTGAGTCAATTATTCATTGAGCTATCGTCGTAAAGCCGAGTTTATGAAAAAAAGCACAAAAAAATTAATAACTAATAGAATAATCGGATTAAATTCATGAAAACTGGCTAAAAGTTAGATATTATGGTTGCGAATCTTGAGTAAAATTTTGAACGGTATTCGTCTCACGCAAGTCGAGAAATTTTGAAACATACGATTTTAAAAAAATTGCTATATCTCAAAAACCATTGAACGGATCTTGCTGCAATTTTTATGAGGCATACACTTCATCAAAACTGATATTTTGCCGAATTTTCAGATTTTTATCTCTCACCGTTCTCGAGTAATAGAGAGTCGTAAAGTCGTCCATACCGACACACATACATACATGTCTACTTTTGTTCTCATTATGATTTCTCGACGTTTTGCATCATTTTGAGTCGTTTCCAATGAAAATTGGCATTTCGAAAAAAATTGCGAAAACAAAGCTTCTTTTCGGAAGCAAAAACATCATATTTTAGTAGTGGAAGAACTACAAATTTCCTGATAATGAAGTTAGCTTTTTGCTTCCGAATGGAAGCTTTACAAGCGTGAGAATTCTCGAATGCTGGTTTTTTGTTGGGAACTACCTAATATGATTTGAAAAGACCGAAAATGATATTTAGAAAGAATGTCTGTGTGTGTGTCAGTAGATATATCTGTATGGTTCAATACATCACTCCTGAATAATTTGGCCTAGGAACTTGAAATTTTGTCAGTATATTCGTATCATTGAACTCTCTATTTTCAGCCCTATTTGATACAGATTGGGTGAGTAGTTTCTGAAAAATCGATGTTTTAAAATCAAAATATTTTTTTCATCAAACAAATTCCTTAAGCGATTTCTTTTAAACTCACAGAAGACATTTGTCATTTTATCATTCAGTTGTGTGGATTTTCTCAGATTTTCTCAACCATTAATTTTTCGGTTATTGTCGGTTAAAAGTTTTTTCCATTGAATACCTTGACAACGCAATAGCTAATGAACTATAAACAGTGGAAATTGAGGGATTTTCTAGTCCTATGGGAGATTAATTCTGGGATGGATTTCGCATATGATCGAATAAAGAGTTCTTGAGTTACTCTTGAGAAATGATTTCTTTAACTTGTGTTTTCGTACCTTCGAATTTTCGTCAAATCTTTTTTAAAATTCACAAGTGGGTGAGTCACTCCTTGTTATATATAATACTGAAAAAGAAGTCTTCCTTCAACAACTGTAAGAAAAACTAATTACTGATAACTTTGTAAGTGCGTATATGGAAGTTTACATGTGTAGCAATATTTCAATCACTTGAAGACAGTCTCATAGAGCGATATGATGCTTTGTTGAACGATCCTTTTCAAATGGAATACTTCCTACTGTCGATCTCATATCAATACACAACTTTACACATACTGACATTTTCAAACAATTCTTGTTTTTGATAAAATCGACAGCTCGTTTCCAAGGATACATGAAATCAATTGAATGGCTCATGACGTAACTTCAATTGACAGTGATAATTATCGTAAAGAGATGAATTCATATGAGAACAATAATGTTTCATACTGAATGAATGTATAGTGTTTATTATTGCGAAAAGATCGTGGATGAGAACACACATATTCTAGAGCGTTGAAATGCAGTGGTTTGGATTCTTCTTCATTTGATGAAAGTTTCGGTATTATAGTAACAGATATAATTGTTACATTATAATGTTTATGATTTAGTTGCATTCGAAAAAATATGCTGACCATTCGAAAACAAACTGCTAATGAATTACCAGAAAAAGCTACGTAATAAAATGTAACAGGCAATTTTCCACTTGTTTCCCCCAGCAACAAAAAGATTTTTCCTAAAATTATGTCTCAAATATTCCAGCCACTCACTTAGATATGATCTTTATACTCTCGACATTTTCTTGTAGCTCTCGAAAGAATCTACAAGAGAGTATTGTTTTCAGCGTGATGATTTTGATCGTTAATTTTCAGGGCGGACTGCAGGAGACGATTAATCGTAGTGAAAAAGAGCTAATAGTTTAATTACACTGAGCTGCGAAGCAAATCCGTACATTCGAACGGAGAAAAGCCTACTCCGCTATAGATAATATACACTTTAAATAAATAGACTGATGAGTTTCACAGAATGGAATTGAATTGCATTAAACTTGAGACAACAATCTCATTCAACAGAGAATATTAATACTTGAGATAATTATAGAGTTTATCGAGATGTAGAGATACGTCGAGCCGCATTCCTTGGGTGTTCAAACGTTAGTTATAACTAAATCTAATTAGATTCGCCAAAAAATCAAAAAAGAAAGAAGATAAGTCTACCAAACTTTTGATGTGGCCCGTCGTGCCCCACTCTCTTCTATATTTTTTGATATTCAATGGTTGAGTTCGTTCAGCGGAACAAATATGTATTGAACTAATTAAATTACATTCAATGAGCGAATACACGGAGAAAAAAATCCATTAAAATTTATGGTGAAAGTTCCAGAAAAATTACCGGACTGAGCAGTAACCGTGGGACATAGTGCCTTACTATGAAAAAATGCGAAGCCAGTCCGGTAAAATTTGACACTGATGGGTTCCAGTAAAAATTTCAGTCTCAGTGAATAAGAATTCAGTTCTTTCGAATGAAAATGTATTGAGACTTATTTTATTATATTGATTATCCTAATTATTATTAGTTCTTCATTATTCTTATTCATTTTTTATCCTGAAAATAAATTTATTTTACATCCATTTTTAGTAATGAAGACTCTAGCAGAGATTATTGTCTTATGAGTTACAATGGTCGACAGAAATTCGGAGTCCTCCAAAAAATTCCCAAGAATAGTTATTCAAATCATAAATTTCATAATATCCTGTGTGCTGATCTAGTATAAGAGAATTAAATTTTTTGCAATAACAATTATTTCGCTGTTTGATACATTTAAAAACTTGATTTCATAGAACTGTGGTCCATGGCTATCACGATGACAGATCCAATATGGCGATTCTTCCAAATTTCCCATAAGTCCTTGCGATACGCGATCGAATCCGAAAAGACCCGAACTGAATCGATTGACGGACGAGTGCGATAGAAATTACTACTCAGTCCGGTAAAAAGTGTTCCGAGGACGAGAAAATTAACGTCCTAGTCCGCAATTTATACGTTTTTCACAACAAATTTTGTGGGATACAAGAAGAAATTTTATGGATGTAGGCACAGTTAGGGAAAAATTACCGACCAGTCCAGTAAAATGCACTCACTCATTTGGTACATATTATGAGACGTTTCTCACTTTTTCATTCCTGTAGGAGGACGTTTTCACTTACGAGCCTCTATGTCCCACGATTACCGGACTGGTGCAGTAATTTTTCATGAATTTTTCTCTCCGTGTAGTTGTGGCGTTTGATCTATTTCGTCAGAAAGTGGCTTGAATTCTCCATTCACATTTCTCTTCATAACAGAAACAAAAAATTTTCTGATCCCTTCATCACTGCAAATAAAAGTTAATGATGGCTAGTTTCTCGGAAATTTTCCATCGATTTCGATTTGAAAGATTGGTAGAAAACAATTGCGAATTGCGTAGAAGAAGAAATGGACTCAGATCGCCACTGATAACTAATGGATTTTCATATTGCCAGGAAATAAAAATGCGTCATTGCAAGAAAAATAAAAGTTCAAACCTTGAATTCTTTGATATAGGAAAATTAACGTGGTCACATCACGATAGTTCCACTAATAGAGATGCATCCTCCTTCTCCTCATACTTTTTCTTCTTAATTTCAAGAAGTACGAAAAGGATAGAGTTAAATCCCTCAATCCGCTTAATTTCTGAGATATCCTCAAAAACATAAATCATAGAAAATATCTTGTTTTACTTCTTTGGGATTGAATTATTCACTTGAATAATTATTTTCATAATCTTCATAATCAATTTGTATATTCACATTATCATTCATAATAGGAACAAAGTTATTTTTTTATCCATCACTGTAAAAAAAAGTTCATGTTGGTTAGTTTCTTGGAAATATTCCATCGATTTCGGTTTCAAAGTTTCGTGCGGTATTCAAGGTTTCTAGTCACAATTAAAAATAGCATTAAAAAAATGCAAATGGAGCGGAAAATGAAACGTACACAGATCCCTACTGATAACTAATGGTTTTTCATGTTGCTAGGAAATAAAAAAGCGTGGTTACAAGAAAAAAACAAATCAAATTCGAAACTCAAATTGTTTAACATAGGAGAACTTAACATCAGTCATATGTTGATGGTTTTCCTGTTTGGAACATCATTGTCATGTCAGAAAAGAAATATAGAAATGAACAAAGAATCTGTAACAAGAACGTACAAAAGGTAATAAATATGCGATGTATAATTGCGATGAACAGTGAATAAAATAGTTTATTACTCATTTTTTGAAAGACACATCACATTACTTGGTGATCAATAAATTCCTATTCACCAAGTGTTATAAAAGTGCAAACAGTGTTAGTAGTAAGTGATATTTTGCAGTGATCAGATTTCCGGTGGGAAGGGATTCGTCAAAACATGACAGAAATGGCACTAATCAAGTGGCTATTATTACTGCTCATAATCGCTGAAACAGAAGGATGGAAATCAAGTAATTATTCTCTTGGGGAGAAAACAATGGTGTGTTATCAAATTCCATTTAATCTTCATCGATAATAATGATAACCTCTGGAAAAATCGCTATTTATAATCATATAAAGCCATTTACAGAATTACCACGCATGGCCATATATGTAAATTAGCACTATGTAATAATATATCAATATAGGGGAGACCGGGGCAGAGTGGGGTACCTAATGGAAGAAGAGGGTTTTAAGGGCCCAAAATTTGATCTCAGCTCTAGTTTTACCTATCTTTTTGATTTTTCAATCAATGAACTCACATCGACCATGTTAAGCCCATTGGGCCAAAGCGGGGTACCCAAAACAAATTAAAATTTTATAAAAAATTGATTTTTTTTTCAGTAATCGATCATTCTGCTGATTATTTGGAGCATTTTTGCCCACATAGTTCGTTTTTATCGCATTTCGGACAAAGTTCGGTACATGAAAAATAAATTGAAATTTTATAAAGAAGTTGATAATTTCTTCGTTTGAATAATTGATTACTCTGTTCAGATGAAAATGAAAAATTAAGCATTTCTTTTATTGAGCTGAACTCTGCTAATTCTGCAAAAAGTGCAAGTGTTTTAACGTTTTTTCTCAGCTTCATGTGAACCTAAACAGCCTGTAAATTTTGATGCCAATCGGTTGGACCGTTTTTCTCGCAAAAGATCGAAGTTACAAAAAAAATTAAAGGAATGCTCTTTTGTTCTTTAAACATCACATAATGATGACAAAGATTGAAGATGTGTTTTTTCGTTATCTTTCCGTGATTCTTTATGTGTGGATGGGCGACAGAGAGGGAGGGAACATGTGAAAGCCCAGGAGAGTTCCATAAGAAATGACGAAAAAAAAAAATCTCTGTTCTTAATCATCATTAATTGATGTTCAAAGAACAAAAAAGCATTCCTTTCATTTTCGCTCTAGCTTTGATCATTCGAGGAAAAAAAATTATCCAACCAATTGGCTTCAAAGTTTACAGGACGCTTACCGATGTAGGGTTTCCCGACGTCCACGGGGTGGCGGATATTCGGGCCAAATTATTTTATACGATTTTGGGCAAGTCGATCAAAGACCAAAGTACGAAACAATATCAGGACGTTAATATTGGTTCTGTGAATAAGCCCGATATTCTTCCCAACATTGATCCCTGTAGATTGGGATAGTGAGTTAGTATCGTAACTCGATTCTATATCGAGTAGCCGAATATCGGGAAACCTATATCTATCCGAAATTCGGACCGAAGGCATGACACCCTTATCCACTCAACAAATTCGAAACGCTTATCGAATGTAATCCGCGTAACCGAAGTTTGGCTGCTCTACTTTTGACAAAAATATTTTCAACATCGCTCCCCAATCCCGCGGTACGACTTCCAATTGATATCAGCCTTAAAATCGCCCAATAATTTTTTACGATCGTTTGTTTTTTTTAATAATTTCTCTTTTTGATTACTTTTCAATTTTCTTTTATTTTCCAACATAACAATTGGAAAATCACGCCATAATTGATTTTCCTTCAATTATTCTTCTTACTAATGATTAATCTGTGAACTAAATTAGAAAAATTTGAAAATAATAAATAAATGCAAAATAGAATAGATATAAAAACTGCTCAAGAAAAAAATCTTCGTTTTCTGCCATCGAATGATTCAATTATTGATCTGAGATCAATTTTAAGAATGAAAAAAAAAATTTGTCAACAAAACAGCACAAGACACTTCCAGAGCACTGATTCAAGTTTACGAAACCGACCATCCATTCGGCGTAAGCGATATCTCGATAACAAATGGTCGTAGAGAGATGAACAACAATGAAGTCGAAGCTAAAGGAGTAGGCAAAACGACCCCGTCGCGGATTAAGCCGAAAAAAACTTGAAAACCGTGCACCATTTCAAAAAAATGATTTTTTATTGCTTTTTTTCTTCACTCTGATTCCTTTTTTGCCCCGTGACTAATGTCTAAAACGTCATGAGAATGAACATACGTAGATTACTTGAATGAAAGTACCCCAAGAAGTTGGTATCCCACTTCACCCCCCCCCCCCCCCCTCCCCGGCCTCCCCTATATGAACATTTGGGAGTATATGTCTTTCGAGAAATAAGTATCATATAGGGTCATATATGAGTATGTATAGAACTGCCATGTACGTTTACATGTAAATTGTAGACATAAACATGTATGATGGTACATGAACACATATAGTATGTGGATACATACATGCATTGATGGTCATTTGTGGACTTTTAAATATCTTGATTCAATTTTTTTTAATTCTTATGTCAGTATGTCACTGATTGATAAAGTATCAATCATCCATATATGTGTCATGAATGGCTCCATAAGGTCCATATCTGTTCTCTCTATGTCTCATAGATGTCCATAATTTATCAAATATATCTATTATACATGTCTATTCTGCTGGTAAGCCCTGCTGAATAGACATATTCGAATAAATATGGACTTCTGTGAGACATATATAATGAACAATGGGACATGTATGACTCTGCGTATGTACATGCATGCCTTATATATGCCTATGCATCCTTCCGTTACTCAGGAACATATAATCACATATGTTCCATGCATGCCCATTTATATTTAATATATGTCCACATATTCTCATGAATATCCGTACATAGTTCATATATATGAATACGTGTTGCATATAGGTCTATACATGCCCCATTTTCTCCATCTAGATTTCATGTATGTGTTCTGTACATATTGCATACATGTGAACATAGGAAACTCTTTCCCTGGAATTGTTCAATTTAAATTTCATCAATATGGATTTGGTATTTCAGAAAACAATACTAGAATCATGTTTTGGGAGAAGCAGGTCCCCCAGTCCAGTTGTTATCTTTGGAAATTTCAATGAATTTATCGATGGAGTATCAATCATTCGAGTCAATGATTTTCTCAATGCACAAAACTACGAAGAACATGAATCATTAAAATTCAAAGCAAGTAGTATAGTATTGATGGAGGAACTACCCGAAAAATTATTATCACATGTGAAGCAATTGAGAAGAACGAAATTGTGGGATAACATGGTTCCATTCTTCATTATCGGCAGAAGCACATCCACGTGTACAAATTCCAAAATTATTCTGGCAGCAATGTGGTCGATGGAGATTCTCAATTCGATATACATTTGTTCGAACTCCATTACGAACACACCAGAAATATACACATTGAACCTAATCACAAATCATGCACCGTATCCCTGGACAAGGGTTGATCAACAATATGATTTAAACGTCTTTCGTCAAAATTTCAATGCAAGTAAGTAGTTCATTATTTCGAAATTATATGATATAATAATCCATGTGAAAATATTCCATTGAGAAATAATATATCCCAATTTGATTCATCTTTATGGAAGGATCAATCGAATTTCCAATGGAAAATTTCATATTACAAAATTACAAATGGAAAAATCCTCAAGTTCATGATGCCTGATCTATTTTCAGATATCTCGTGTACACATCTAACTTACGATAAAACAGCCACTTTGAGTGGATATGATATTGTAGCTGTGGACTACGCGAGGGGTCGAGGGATGAGTAGGGTGTCTGGAAAGAATTATTTCGGAATCTATGCTAAACACTCAGGCGTTCCTTTCAAAGCCCTGCGAACTATAGTTTTGGCTTTGAATGCGAGTGGCACGATTGAAATCGAAACCGGACGTGATTCCATGGTAAAGCGTTACCACGAAGGCTCTGCAGATATAATGATACCCCTATATACCATTGACTCGTTTCCAAACAATCCATATTTATTCCCTCTTCGCAGAACTGAATTAATTGCAGTGGTGAAATTGAAAGCAGAAGTATCGACTTTGGAGAAAATTTGTCACATATGGAGTACTCCTGTATTGATTGGAGCAGCTCTTGCTCTAGCAGTATTATTCCTAATCCTCATAATAATGAGATGGAGTTTTGGCTATGCATTGTTAGATATAACAAAATTTTTGACATACTCATCAATTCAAATAAATAATAGATATCAATCATTTAGAATATATTTCGCAACTATGCTTATCTTCATAGTTATCAGTAACGGTGTTTTTGAAGGTAATATTGCCGCATTTCTCACTACGCGAGAAAGAAAAAGTGCCCCTGAATCAATCGATGAATTAATAACATCGGGGTATCAATTCTATATTACTAAAAACTTAATGAACTGGGCAAAAAAAGGCTGTCCAAGATGTGAATTCAAAGAAGTATCAACTACGGATGTGTGTATAGAATTTGTGTTGAATAGTACTAAAAATGCATGTGTAATGCCTAAAATAGATTATGAGTCGAAATACATTCTATTACCTCTAGACCGCGTTAGAAAATCATTGATATCAGATCTCTCGAGTTTCAAATGTCGAATGAACTGGCCACTACGCGATCGTTTTAATGGCATGCTGATGAGACTTGTAGAATCTGGATTACCTGATTTTTGGGAAAAGAAATTAACTAGTTCTCAGAAGGCTAAACGTCAGAGTATGGAAGCTGAATGGGCATCAGCAGAGTATCGACCTGTCGCACTCGCGAAATTGGACTTTGCTTTTCAATTATTGGCAGCAGGTTTATCTCTTGCTACCATCGTTTTTCTCTTAGAATTATGCTGGGCCAGATATGTAAATCCATAGAGATTGTAGAAGAGAGTGCACGAGGATCCATAACAAATTTACAAATTAATTTTTGAACAGCTCGAAAACAAGGAAGATTGGAACAGTCAATCAGTAATCTCTTGGAATTTCTAATTTGATTGACTAAATTGTATTTGTATATCATTTTGTGACAGGAGATGTCGTTCTATATATTTTTACCTTACCGTCGGAGAGGATTACCCGAGGCTCCTCGGGTATCTCAAGTAATTTTTCAAAATTTGCGGGTGACAAATCTTGATAGGTCGATATTAAGGGCCAATCGGAGGGCTGTCGATTTGGGCACAAGTGGCCTACGTGAGCGTCACTGACGAGACGCCGAATTATTCTGCGCCGAGCCCTCATGAAGGAAACTTCTTTGTATATTTGTTTTGTGTCGAGAATTTGAATTGTTAAAGGCTTTATATTTTGTTGAATCTGGTGATTTATTATTTGTCGAAAGAAGCAGAGTCGATCCCCGAGAAGCCCGAAATATTAATAAATTAATTTATTGGAATTCGTAAGTACAGTTGTTTTATTCTGTCTCTTTATTTTCCTTTTTCATTCTCTCTTTCACTAAATTCTGGGTCTCCAACTTTTTACTCACTCCCTGAGACCAGGTAAACGTTGTTGTTTAACGTAAAAACAACTGGGGCCCAAAAGGTAAATTACTAAGTAAAATTGTCGATGAGTAATTAATAAAATTTAATTGAAATTCTCTTCAGCCCCGACAGCTCTAACCCAAGCCACGTCGGGTGAGAGGCTTGTATGAAAGTTAAAGACAAAAACTAGTCGGAAATTCATGAAATAATATTGAAAATAAAAAAGCCTGTCTCATCTAATATGGTTTATAATGTTGATTTTTCTTGCATATACTATTGAGATTCTTCACCAGTCATCTCGCATACAGTTCTTTATATATACATGAAATATCTCCAAATAATCATAATAAAATCATGAAAATATTTGAAAACAATAATTATTATCAACATTACTTCCTTATACCTCTCAGTTCTCAGAGCTGACTTGAAATTAGTTCCAATGTATTAATCTCTACTACCGTTGTGGCACCGGTTTCTGACAGTGCTCCTGTAACTGACAATTTTTGCAAATTCTCAGTTACATTTAAATGTACAATATATTGTTTACTATTCAATTGCTGAGCTTGTTGAGTGCAACGAATATGTATTAGAATAATTCAATTACATTCAATGAGCAAATAGTTGTTGCAAACTAGCTCTGAAGTGTCGGAAATCGTGGTAACCATGACACATTAACAAGAAAGATATAATAAGCTTCCGTATCATCCAATTGCCATATTCTTATATCGTCGCCCTAGAGTCTAAGCGGCGTAAGTCCTGTGTATAAGCACAGCACTTACCCCCCTTTGTTTCTGAGGCAACTATATTTTTTCAGCACAAAATGAAAGCACATCATCATTTTGAAACCATAGCAGGGCGCTCCGAGAACATCAACTTTTGAATAATTGCATGATTTGTAGCATTCATTCTATTCCGCTTAGTTTCTGATATATTCTCAAAAAATTCTTGGAAAAATTCACTCATCCTATTTGATCCACATTGTTTAGCTATTTTTTGAAAATATCTCAGGAATTAAAGGATAGAGCTCAATTTGTATTGAAACCTCCTTTTCAAAAGCGAATCGGAGCTACAAAAAGGTATTTATGAAAATTTCGGTATCTCGTTGGATTTCCAAAATATTCTAAAAGAAGAATTTAAAAAAAAAAAACATTTTTTATTTGTGAAAGAACTTCAAATTTTATGATGAAGAAATTAGCACATATCTTACAATTTCTTGCACCTCTTTCAACAAGTAAATTATTATAAAAGAAATGTACAAAAAAAATTGTAATTGCAGTTCTCTGATTTTTCTACATGTGTATATTTTCTATTATTTCAAATTTATCCGTTAAAAGAATTAAAATTATAAGAACTGTCACATGTCTCTCATTTCCAGAATCATCGGATTTCCAAAAAAGATTGAAAATCTCAGTTTTCCTGCAGATAATTTAGTTCGAATATCTAAAAAATGTGTGAATGGGCTGTGTATTCCAACAAACTGAACGTTCAAAATTCCCGCCTAAATTCTTCACTCGATTCTTCACAACTAGCGACATCAGTGTTCAAACTTTTCCCTTCGAGTTACGAGTCTGCATGAAAAATTCGTAGTTCGTGGAGACTGAAATAATTTCGAAGAAAGTCGGCACGCAAGAGCCCCTTTGCTTCAGTTTTGTTATCTGCAAAATGGCCTCGTTGGTTGGGCGAACATTTTTCCAAGTATCACGTCGTACATTCACATCTACGGCAGCTGTCTTCAGATCCTCTAAAAATGGTAATTACACCAGTATTAATTATTTTCAATAGTAATGGGTTTATTTGATGAATATGAGAAATGGCTGGTGACAAAATGGATTATGTAATTCGGCCATTCGGGCTTTTTAAGCCCTACACGTCCTCCCCCAATCTTTTTGGCTCGTTGACACCCTTATATATTCACACATCAAAATAATCAATGATTTCTATGTTACTCGATTTCTTCGAGTCGATGAATTTTTTACTGTCACTAAATACATTTCATTCATAATTTTTTTTTTCTTTGCAGAACTACCGCATCCTCTGGACATTGCCACAGGATTGGAGAAACAAGAACTCCTTGCTCATATGGCTGGTAACGATGTAAGTGAGAAATAGTCGCTGCTCGTGTAATTTTCATGGCTAATTTTTCACAAATGATTTATTGGCCGATCGTTTTTTTCGGGATTTTCTCATGAAATTTCAGCTAACTTTTTTGTCATAAAATTGGTTAATTGAATTGAAGGAAAAAAAAACAAAAGATATTGATCGAAAATAATGTTGAGAGTTTATAACGTTGTTTTAAAGGTTTTTTTTGTTTTTTCAAGAAATTTTTGGACTTTTGGATGGCATTCAGTGTTGAATTAACACTTGATTCAATACTTGAACTAACCTTTTAGAAAAGATTTTCATCATTTTTGATTACTGAAAAAAATGAATTGGGTTTTTACCCTTTTTTTTTTTTTGAAGGAATATCTCGAAAACTAAGCCAGATAGCGAAATTTTGAACTGATCTCTTTTTGGAGAGAATTTCAACAGCTCTTTTAGTCTACGAAATATTCGCCCAAGTATTCAGACAATTTTTTGATTTTTTTGAACAAATAATTTATTTAAATAATCGTTCGTTGGAAAATTCGCATTTTTTTCCCCCAATTTTCTGTATGTGCATATTTTTCATTTTTTAAATGATTTATTTGTTGAATGAAGAAAAAAAAATTGTCAGATATGTGCTATTTTCAGTATTATCAGAATTTCTGAAAACTTTTCAATTAATAAAAATATTTGAATCAAAATTTTTTTGTTTTTTTTTTTGAAAACATCTCGAATGACGGGACTCTATTCCATAGAGCGGAAAGAGGCCAAAAAAAGAGGCTCTTATGAAAAATTGTGTAATTCCATTAAGCTTTTATAGATTTCGAAAAAAATGATTTGATCAGCAAAGTGGATCATCTTTTTTTCCGGAATATTTCGAAAAATAAAGAAGATACCATTTTTTTGCAAGAACCTGCTTTATCAAAGGTCTCGTTCCGCTCCGAGAAAAAAAAAAGTTGTCTGCGAAAATTTCTGAATCTCTTCTTTTCCGAGACATCTCCAAAGAAATATAAATAAAAAAAATTTTTAGCAGTAAAAGAAAATTATTTCCTTATCTTTGTGTTATTATTAGGATCCATTCATGATGAAAGCCATCAAACGAGGCGCAGGCACCAAGGACCAGCCAAACGAAGTTCCAAGTGCCTTTGAGAGCCGAATGATTGGTTGTGTCTGCGAGGAAGATTCGACTCATATTGTTTGGATGTGGCTTCACGAAGGACACCAAAAACGATGTGAATGTGGACATTGGTTTAAGCTTGTTAGAAAACAGCCATTCGAGATTGAGGGCTAAACTTAATTTGTTTAGAGTAAAAAAAAAACTGAATAACAAAGAATCGTACATAAATGAATACAAAACATCAAAATTTCATGAGTAATTGAAAGAAAGGGCAAAAAGAAGAAAAAAAAAGTTTGAAAAAATCCAACTTAAAATTGGCATACGTTAGTCGATTGTTTGCAGTTACCTAGAAATAATCTTACATTATTACAAATTAATTGTTTGAGACTGGAATTTATTTGCCATCTCACTGTCCGCATCCCTGATACTCTCCTCCCTTCTCTCTCGCAAATAATCTACATCATCTCGATTTTCTCATCGACATTCTACGAATGCCAGATGATAAAAGAAATAATTGGAGCATCAAATCATGAATATAACGGAGAGGAAGAGATTAAAACAGGAAACTAGAAAAAATGAGTCAAATTGTTTAAATGTAAATAAATAAAAAAAAAACAACGTTTATGCTTAAAGAGTAACGAAACAAGTAGTCGAATGAGTATTATCAAAGATTTGAAAAAAAAATAATAATTTTTTCTTTTTCTTTAATTCCTTTAATATCCACCTGGCACTGTTGTTTGCTTAATTATTATTTAAAAGTACAAAATTTCAATTAAATTATGTACATCTTTGAAATTCTTACGTCAATAATAAACGTTAATCGTATATTAACCGAAAAGATATTTAAAGAAAAAAAAATCAAAGAAAGTACTGCAAAGAACATAACAAATTTCGATAGTTTGACCTTTTTTTACACGAATTTTCTTGAAAATTCAGGAAAGGAATTTAAGATTCTTCAGTAATTAATGACGAAGCTGCGTTTTCAGTCTCATTATTATCATTAAAACATTCATTCATATTTGTTTCATTAGTTTGATTCTTTTTATCATCAATTTCTGTTTTTTTCTTCAATTGTCCGACAATCGTGATGTAATTCGACGGAATGAGTCCGATATTAACACTGTCAGTTGCTTTGCACCAGCCTGGTAAATTTTTTGGCTGCAATGATTCAGGTGCTAGCCACACTTTTTGTCCGGCTTTCAGGCACATTTCCTCTGATGTAGCTGGGGTAAAATCGTACGTTGCTGTTGCTGAATAAACTGGCTCGTTGCACTTTAACCACTCCTTTGGATTATTCTCGTTCGGTTGATTCTGGGAGACGTTAGTCACTAATTTGTGGATCAAGTAGGGAATTCCCACCAAGAGACTCAGGAACACGAGAATCGGCCATGTGCTTGGACCTGTTTTCTCACCGTTCGCTACTTCCAGAACTGTCTTCTGCCATACGGCGTCTGTGTTCGGGTCATCTGGCCTCAAACCTAAGGAGAATTAAACAATTATTATTTTTCTAGGCAATTTCAGTTTTTCTACAGAGTTTTTACAGAATTTTGGAAAAAAAAGGAATTAATTGGAGACGTTAAATCAACTTTTTCGATTCGTTTTTGAACGTTTCAACTCTTTTTGGGAATATCTCGGAAAGGGATTTGAAAGAATTCATGAAGAGACTGAGAAGAGAAGAGGAGATTCTCTACAAAAGAGCTCTTTCGATAATTTCCTCTATATCTACTCATTTCTGAGATATTCAGAAAAGAAGCTGTAATTATTATTTTTTCACTTTCTTTCAACATTCTAATGATGAGTCGAATTAGTCGCTTGATTCGTCAACTAAGATATTAGGATGATCTGGGAATATTTCGAGATTTATTCGTCTTATTTCTGCTGGAAAAAAAACAAAAAATAACTTTTTTCTTTCGATTTAAAGCCAAGAAAGATGGAAATCAAGGAAAAATGAGGAAAAGATTTTGTGATGTTGATTGATAAAGAAATGATTTTTTCTCACCTAACTGGAACATAATTTTTCTGTACAACCATTTGAGGAATCTAATAAGTGCAAAAGTGCTGAGCAATTGTCCAAACATGCTTCGAACCCTTCCAACATTCTCAGCTACCGACAGAATAGCTCTGAACGAGCTAGTCATCGCAAAGAATGTAGATTCGAGCATCATAGTAACCGAGGAGAATGTGTGAACGATGGATTCGATTGATTGGAATGCGGGTCTGCTGCTTTCCTCCGCAAATCGAACGAATCTGTTCTCCACGTCACCACTGGGTCCACCAAAGTTGGATCCATAGGGACCATAGGATCCATAGCCGCTGTACCCGCCGTAGGAGCCGTAGCCGAGACTGTTCCCGAATCCATAAGAATTGTATCCACCGTATCCACCCATGAGACTCGGTCTGTAGCCTCCAAAGGATTGGTACGAGTTCATGACTCGTCTCGGTGGCAATGGGGGCGGTTGAGGCGCAGTTACACCTGGTCCATAAGAGCCTCCGCTGCAAAATCGATTGAACGCTTAAGTCATGAGGGATTTATGGAATAATCAGATGGGATGAATTTGCTTCCAAAAGAGGAAATCGGGCTGGGGAAAATGGAGCAGTTGATGAACAATTTAATAGTAAAAAGATGAAGTGGGATAAGTCGCTTTCTTCGTGATTTTCGATTGAAAAGGATCTTGGAACGTGAATGAGATAGGGCAGTTCTGCTTTAAGGCAGGATTTTACTTTGGAATTTTTTTATGAGAGTATTAATAAAGGCATTAGTGTAGGATTTGTGAGGCTCAATAAATACACTCTTGAAATACATTTTTTTCCAAATTTCCATGTATTTTATGTACTTTTTATAGCCAAAAATATCATTTTAACATAATGCAACGATTCATGTGCTGGTGCTAAAATTTTAATAATGAGCCTCCTGTAAAATAAAAAAGAATAGGTTTAGGTTCAATATATCTCCAGCAACCGCCTGAACTAGGATAATCTTGAAATTTTGATTTTTACTAATTTTCTGTTGCAAAAAACAGTGAGAAAAGACTATTTTTTCCCTTTTTCTTTATTTTCGATGCCATTTCTTCATTTCTGCATGCACATTGAGAATCCTAGTTCAGGCGGTTGCTGGAATGCCATTGAACCTGAAATTTTTCATTTTTTCCTTTTCAAATGGCCCACCTATAAATTGAGGCATTGTATTGAAATGATATTTTTGGCCATAAGTAAAGCATAAAAAACATGAAATTATTTTAAAATGGATTTCAAGGAAGTATTTATTGAGCCTCACAAACCCTACATCAAAAGCTTCATCAATGCTCTCATAAAAAATTCCCAAAAATAGCCTTTTTTCAAAGTTTCAAAGTAGAATCCTGCCTTAATGCTTTTTCCCAAACACTTTCAAGAACAACAGAAAAAGAATTTAAGCAAAATTGCTCTATCTCGTTTATCTTCCGAAATATTTGAGAACGACTATCGATTTATTCTGTTTTATGTCTCATCAGTACAAGTATACGCCTGGTCCATAAGACCCTCCCCTGTAAAATCGATTTTATGCTTCATTCATTAGGGATTTGAGAGGTAATCAGACGAGATGAGTTCTGGCAGCGATGAGATTAAACAGAATGTGGAGAATAGACCAATCAAGGCGAATTCTGTAGTGGAACAAACAGGATGAGTCGATTGTTCTTGTGGTGGCATGCCAAAATAACAAAAACGAAAATAACAAAAAAAAGGACACCGCAACCGTGTTATAACATGGAATGCATGCTATTTTTTTTGTGTTATTCTTGTTTCTGTAATTTTTACATAATCATTTTTGTCATTCTTCATCGCACAATATTCCTGAAACTAAACGAGATAAAGTAATTTTCAGAGCCTTTCCTTGTGGAGAATTTCAAGAACTACAAAAGAAGATGAAGGCAGAATCGCTCTATCTCGCTTAGTTTCAGAGGTATTCTCAAAAAATCATCGACTCATCCTTTTTCACGTCTCCATCACTGAATTGAGGTCAATCAATAATTCATGAATAATCACGAATTTGATAATCATCACTTGAATGAGATATCATGAGGAAAGAAGGCGCAAAGTTGAAGATAGCAAATACACCATCCCGTTTTGCCCCGTTTGGCCCCAGGTTGAAGCTAGCATTTTCATGAAAACCTTTCGTGCAGCTCGAATCATTCTCTACAAAATAAAAATCATTACAAAAATGACTGAATGAAGCAAATAATTTAAAAAAAACAAAAGTGGCATCAGAATTTTTAGGAATATCTCGAAATCCGATGGACATACAGAAAATGTCGTAGAGGCCTTTTTCGTAGGCCAGAGTCTGATCTATAAAAAAGGTTATCATTATTTGCAGAATAAAACCATCAACAATTGGGGGAAAAGAAAAATTAGAATAAAAAAAAAAAACTCTCACCTCGTTAAAACCCCTGGTATCTGCCTAAATTGACTCGTACTTGGCCTCTGTTGATTCATATCTAATGCCCTTGTGACGCAAACGAAAATGCAAAAACTCAATCACAAAAACAATACGGAAAAACAGATTTTCTCATGAATAATATCGCTTGCCACCAAGTCAAAGGGCAATGATTATCATGATCATTGAAAAAACCGGTCAGGCGTATTGAACCGTCAACATCATTCTGCCTCGAATGAATCGCCAACAATCTCCAATGAATCGTGCACATAAATATGAAACATTAAATATGTAAGGTAACGAAAAAATAACAAACGTCTGTCAATTTGTAATAAGAAAGAAATGGAATGAACCAGCGATAAACAACGAAACTTTCTCGCCTTAGGGCAATTTGACAGTGCGCGATACTTCTGACACTCGTGGAGGATTGGGAGGTTCTTATTGGCCAATTGACACTTGCGTGATTGGCCAATGAAATTCGAAGGCCACTTGTAAACTCGCGAGATACATTAGGGTGATCCCACAATGAATTTATAAAATGAGAGACAAGATCATTGTAAAAAAAATTATTGTCTACATTATTTGATAAGTATCTTCGAAACGAGTAGGTTTGGAAGAAAAATGTCAAGGAAGTTTTTTATATAGAGAATTTAAATATCTACAAAAAAGGCTTCTTCAGAGATCCTCGTAAAGTCAATAGTTTTTGAGATATCCGCAAAATTATGCAAAAGTAGCAGAATATTTTGAAAAAATTGTTTAGAAATATTTTGTGAATATTTTCGAAATTAGTAGGTTTCGAGAAAAATCTTCTGAGAAGCTTTTCTTGTAGAGAATTAAATTTTCTACAAGAAAAGGTTTTTTAATCAATTTCCTCGAACCTCAAATTTTTTAGATAGTTCTGAAATAATTTACAAGTGAATTCCACATTCTTTTTTTTTTTCTTTTTATTAAGCTTTAGAAGCCCAGTCTCAGGGCTTATTAGCTGGATTTCCACATTCTGGATTAACTTTTTTAGAGAATATTTCGAAAATAATGGAGATACGCCCTTGTTATCGTAGCTTTTTTGTGGAGAATTTCAAGAGCTGGAAAAAAGGATTGGAGCGTGATTGCGCTATATCGCTCAGTTTTCGAGATGTTCTCACAAATCCCAGTAAAGTGAGTTATTTCCAAAAATTTGTTTTGGATTAGTTCGGGAATATCTTTGGAACGAGTAAGTTTGGAGCGAAAATCTCAAGAGAACTTCTTTCGTCGAAAATTTTATATTTTCAAGCTTTATAAATTTTGAGTAACATCTCAGAAACTCATGGACATACGTCCTTGTTGCCCTAATCTTTCGCTTCAGAAAATTTTAAGAACTGTTTCGGTTATTTCAGAGACTTTTCCAAAAAAAAATCCCGACTTATCTTGTTTCATCTCTGATTTTGAAAATATTTCGAGATGTTTAAGAGAAAAAACTCAGAAGACCTTTTCCTGTTCCTTCTGCAGAGAACAAAATTTTCTCCAAAAAATTACCACAAATCTGATAATTTTTCACATTTTACGGAGAAAATCAGCGATTAAATAAATAACTAGGGGTGAGCAGTTGCTCGCTCGCTCGCGAAGTGGGGTGCGTAATTGCTCGCTTGCTCACGGATGGAGGAGTGCGTTACTGCTAATTAGAAGGAATTAGTGAGAATGTATTGTGATGAGTGTGACTTCAAGCCGCACTAAGAACTTCCCGATAATTTCTCTCACTTACTATTTGAAAAAGTGATAAAAACGATAAATAACAACAGACATAATCGTGGAAACTATCAAAAAATGTTGGGGAGATCTCAAAATATGGAGATCAATAAACAAATAGATTTTCCCTTTTCGGGGTCAGTGCATAGACTTTACTTTCAGGGAAGTTGAGAAAAATTTAATAATGTTTTTCATAAAAAACTAAGAAAGTACTGTATCGATTTCAATCAAAAACTAATCAGATCGAATCTATATCGAGATGCTTCGATTGCAACATTGATCATCTCGATCGCGTTATTGATTAACGAGAAAACGTGAACGAAAAAATTGGTCACATACATACACACACACACACAGACATGATTGTAAAAACTATCAAAAAATGTTGGAGAGGTCTTAAAACATGGAGATCGATCGAAAAATCGATTTTCCATTTTCGGGGTCATTACATAAACTTCCCTTATCGGGAAGTTAAAAATACTTGATGAATTCATACTTCTAATTTCTTAAATTCCCTCGATGTACATATTTTTTATTATTCCAAATAATTTGAATCTGAAACCTCACCTGTCTCAAGAGATTCCCTAAAATAATGCACACGTCATTCTCACACTCTCCATCAACTGAAAAAAATTCAAATATCCCGCGCCGAAGACATTCTGATATTTCTCCATTGTGATACCTCCTTCATCATCACACACGCAAACGCCAGTAAAAAAAAAAATAAAGAAAAAACTTCAGTGTCAATCGAGTGGACGCTCTAACGTAAGCCACGCGCGTTTACACCCAGGGTCTAGCCGTCTATTTCAATTCTATAATAATAATTCTATTTTTTCACCCCCGTGATATTCCCCGTATATCCATCAAGAGCCGGGTGAATTTAGTTGGTGTTTGTCACACACATATAAAAATCGCCCACCTAGGTTTGTTGATAAATTTGTTTTCTTTATTTTCATCAAACATCTTTTCATTTTAATCACAAAAAACTAAAAGGAAAGAGAGACGAAAGAAAAAAAAAACCGTTGCCACGAACTTTTTCACACTCTGCATCTCGAGTTGAAGGTTTAAAGTACAGTTTTAATTCTCTTTTATTATTATTGAAAAGAAAAAAAAAATACGGGAATTTTTAACTCGAGTGTGTACTCGAGAGGGTCATCAACATCTTGAGAATACCGGGGCTATTGATAATCGTATATGAAATAATAAAAATTTGACGAAAAATTCTCGCATTCTTTTGTTTAATTCCTCGGTTGTGAGACATAAAGAAAGAAAATTGTGAGTAAAACCATTGGAATTTTTTTTTATTTATTTTTTCTATGTTTGTGTATATGTGTGTCGTAGGACGATTCCTTGCGTGACATGAGACTTACGTGTTTCAGGATGTGAAATAAATTGTTAAAAATAATTGGCCCCGACATTATTATTATTATGATTATTATTATTTTATTTCATGAAGAATTGAAGAAAATGAGAAATCATTCTTGATTTCGCAAAAAGGAAAAATTTAATTTTGTGTTGGAAAAAAAATATAATATTATTCGTCATTGATTTGATATTATTGAGTTTAAAAATGAGATTAATTTCATGACGACAATGCATCAATGTCAAATTATCGACATGTCACAAAAAAAAATGAAGAAAAAAAAAGGAAGAAAAAAAAACAATTGACAATTTTATTTTTATTGTCATTTCACAGATTTTTTTTTTTTTTTTCATGCATTCTTTAATGGTTATTATGCAATGTAATGCAATGATTTAATTTTTGTTTGTTTCATTTATTTTCAGAAAGTTTATTTTGAGATATGGAGGGAGGCGGTGTTTTAGCGGCTGAAAGAAGTCCAGCACGGGCTAATTTGCACGTGGCATTCACGGAAAAGGGTGAAGTAAAAGAGAGACGTGAGAAATTTCTCACGGCTAAATATGGTTCACATCAAATGTCGTTAATTAGAAAGAGATTGGCGGTTGAAATGTGGCTTTTTGATGAACTGCAGAAGCTGTATGAATCAGTAACGGTAAGTGATTTTTTTTTACATTTTTAATTATTTTATTAAGGAATTGGTTGATTTTTCCGATCTTTTTTTAGACAATATCTTCGAAATTAATGGAGATATGCTTCTATTGCCCTGATCCTTTTCCCTTTTCGTAGGGAAATTCGGATGGAGCAGGATTGCACTATCTCTCTTAGTTTCCGAGTGAGTCTAAAGAAAGATTGAAAGAAAAGAAACGAATTCGAAGTTTTTAGACAAATCTAGTCATTTCTATCATTGGTTTTTTGAGAGTATTTTAGAAACTAAGCGAGATAGAGCGATTCTGTCTGAATCCTTCTTTGTAACTCTCGATATACTCTACAAAAAATGATTCGGGTGCGATTGCTCTATCTCCTTTAGATTCCTAAATATTTCAAAAAAACTGGTTACAAAATGAAATGAATTTTCCTGAATAAAATTTGTCTTGTTCTAGTTTTTTGAGAATATCTGGAGATATAGCGGAGATACGATTTTTTTTCTTCAGAGACATTTTCTGTAAAAAGATATCTAGGAGAACTAACTGTGTATCTCGCTTAGACTCTAGAATATTCACTGGAAAGTAGGAAAATTAACTTTTTTCGTTTTATCACTCTGAGAACTCGGGGAATTTACGTTAATTGAATTTAATTGGAGGAACCATGGCGGTAATTATTCAATGTTTTTGAGGAGTGATTGAATCAACTGGGGGAATAGAAGTGGAAGAAATTCAATTACTACAGAAGAATTGGAAATATTCCATTTCAAGTAATCAAAAGTTTTTTTTATTTTGCCGATATGAAAAGGGGAAAAACTCTCAACGATAAAACAGGAAATATTTCTTTTATCTTTCATTGATTGAGAAAGTTTGACAAGTATGATTGATCCGTACATTCTCAATTATTTACTGTTCTTCCATCAGAAATAATAAAGCGTTATGTGAGACCCCAGGTACTGAATTCATTTATTCATTGATTCAATTGTTTTTTTTTCTCTTTTTCTTTTGTGTAGTGTGACAATGGTAAGGATCGAGAGGTAGAGGTCGACATCGATGAATTGCTCGACATGGACAGCGATGATCACAGACGATCTTACCTTCAAGTGAGTTTATTTTATTAATTACGTTTTAGTTCACTATTAAAATGCATTATTAATACTGGATTGAACGATGATTTTTCTATGAAAAAACATTGTTTACAATTTGTTTTAAACATTTATTTGTTTTTCTTTATGGAAATGTTTTTCTGTATGCATGGATTAATAACACTTGAAAATGGCAAAATTTCATAAAATCCCATTTTCTATCAAAAAAATACCCCGAAAAATGATTAATTACCGTTGGATTCATTATCTTTCTGAGAACACTCCTAAATTCACATCAATTATCCATAATCAATCATCAATTATTTTCTGTATTAAAAATGTTTCTCTTTTTATAATTACTGCAATTGCAGCAAAAAACGCTTTGTTTCCATTTTTTTTTCCTCAAAAATCTCACGATTGAGTTCGTTATAAAAAAAACAAAACATTACCATCATTCGCCTATTCTTTAATTTCGCGCTCTTTTTTTTCTCACTAAAATCATCTTATTCGTTCTTATATTGGAAACATTTTACATCTGAATAGATAATTTTTTTTCAATCAACAATTTTGAGTTCTATTTTTATGAAATATCTCAGAATCTAAAGGAAGTCTTAATTTGCTCTACAAGAAATGTTCCTTTTTTTTTTTAATTTTTCCTTTCTCTCTTAGTTTTCGAGATATTCAATACAAACTCATTAAAAATAATTTGCAAAAAAAAAAACATATTATTAATATTCATTTTAAAACCATTCTTTCTTCATCACAGGAATTGTTGGTGGATGCAAAGAAACCACACGATGTCAAGGTAAATCTCTTTTCACTGAAAATCAAAATCTTCATTTCAAATTATCCATAAATCTTCGATTCTAATTTATTAATTTTTCGATTTTTTTAATTTCAGAAATTTATCAACGATCTATTAGAAAAAGCGAAAACACTCTGAATAGTAAGTACCTGCCATTGGGTAATTGTACTGATATTAACAGCGTCGTGTTATTTGCTCATCCCTAATTTTCACCAATGGGTTAAATAAAACGATCCCCACTAAAAAAAAAGAGAAAAAAAAATTGATGAATCCAAAAAGAGTCTCAGTTCGTTGTGGACCACAACTGTTAAACGGAATCGACACACCTGTTAAACGGGACTTAATTGTAACAATTAATTTCGACATTGCTCCCAGAGCCAAAAATAAGCGACTGACACGAAACGCGTTTTTATTATATTATAATTATTAATTCTAAAGAAAAATTTAAATTTCATTATTAGCGTTTAATTTATCACAAGAATAAGAAAAGAAAAAGAAGGTGCAACCATTTAATTTTAATTTTAATAATAAACGAATAGAAGATTTTATTTTAATTTTAAGTTGTGAATGAGGATTTTTAACTGGAATTATGGAAAGTAACGGAACAAAGAAAAACAGATTCCCTCCATTTGGAAAATTTGTTGAAGGTACAAAAGGATGAAAAAATAAAAAACATTTGGAATGCATTTTTAAAAAAAAATTATAAAACCACAAACTTAAAAAATTTTCTTAAAAAAAGAAGCAATTTAAGGTTGAAGCACATAGAACGTTCCAGCGTAGTTCAATTGTGCACTAAAAATCAGTGATGAAAATTAGTTTAATATTAAATAAAAAATTCAATAATTACAAGAAAGGCACATTAATTTAGAAAAAAAAAATCCACTCAGGCAATAAAATAAAAATTGTCAAGTGCCAAATAGATGTGTACACGTTTAATGAAAAACCAGTAGTTTTGTCTAGAAGTGTTTTGCAATAAAAATTAATGAATTTCTGTAGTGATTTCGTAAAAGTGAGAGAAGTCTGGTCAGTTTTTGTAAGTTATTTCGCAATTTAAACAAGATAGATAAATTTTCAAAGAGACCTTTTTTTGTAGCTAATTTTTTTCTACATGAAAGATTTCTAGGAAAATTTCCCTATCTCGCTTGGTTGCCAAGATATTTAACAAAAACCAATTTAGACATTGACTCTTTCACTTCTATAATTTCTCTACTGATTTAGTTCTCGTGTTTTTCTGTCACAAAGCAGATGAAAAAGTAACTAAAATCATCGATGGATCTCTGAGTAATTTTTCTTAATTTAATTTAAACAAAATTAATTCTGCTGTGAACGTTTTTTGATACGAACACACTGCCTGCTCAAGCAAACATAAGAAAACCTAAATGTCCTTTTGGAAAAACAAAAAAGAAAAAAAAAACGAATATAAAATTATGATGAATTGTGAAATTAGAGTAACCCGTTGCCGTACGTCTGTAAGTAGTTTTAATTCGCTTTGTAGAATACATATCTCTGAATTTAATTATCTCATCCGCATATCCTCATTTAGGATTAATTTAAAAAAAGTGAAATTTTGAAAAATCACAGATGTGATAAATTGGAGGACATTCAGAAATTAAATAAATTAAAAATCTAAAAATCATCAAAAATATGTGAAATCAACGTTTAGGTGATTAGGAAACATTGTGTGTTAAAGCTGTGCGCTTCATGCAAAAAAAAAAACAATTGTAAAAAAAAATTGAAGTCGATAAATTTGCAGATAAAAATATGAAAATGCTCGAATTTTTCCTTTTGATAATTAATAATTTTAGTAAAAATTTTCTTTACTGTAAATTCTCAATAATTTTCAAACAAGATTAATACGATAAAAAAACTGCCAAAGATTTGTTTCATTACGTAGAAAGGAAAGATGAATGTAGGACAAAAAAATCGAGATCGAACTTCGATCGGAGCAATCACTCAATGAAAAATGAATGAAAAAAAAAAAATTGAAATAGATTGGAATTAATGAGCTTGATAATTAAATATGAAAAAAATATTTAATGGTGCTCTGAGTGATGAGTTTCATGAGAGGAGAGGAAATATTGATTTGACACGAAATGAATGAAAAATCAAACAATGGTCTCGATTGTGTTTTTAAATTATTAAAATTAAGAATTTAATTCTAAAAAGTGCTTCGTCAGTTTAAATCAACGAAATGATATTCAAATGAGATCAAATACGTTTTTTTTTATTTTCGTCTCGAAAAGTTTGAAGAATATTTCAGATATTCGAATTCATTCATATCATTGGTTTCAGAATACCAAAAAAAAAATTTCTGTTTTGAAATTTCGAATTTTATTGATTGGAATTTTTTTTTTAAGTATCTCAAAAACTATTACAGATACGAGATTTCTTGAAGAAACCTTTTTTTGTAGATCCTTTGGTGCTCTATAGAAAAGAGTATTTACAAGAACTCGCTTAGTTTCCGAGATCCTCTTAGGAGAGTAAAAAAAATTAGAAATTCATATAATTTTATTCTTCACTACTTAATTAAATTAAATTACTGAATTACGAGTAGAGAACAAAGAGGCATTACCTTTATATCAGTCTGAGTTATCATTAATTTTCTCTTAGAATTAATTATAATTTACCAAGAACAATTAGTTGAGTGTGTCTTATTTTTTTTCTCTATTCATTTCATTCATAAGTTATTATTAATTACATTGTAATCAATTCGAATTCTCGTCTCGTACTTCCAGTGAAGAGTGTAAACAGTTATGTTTTATTTTTTGAATTAGTTTGATGACATTAGATAATATTGTGATGCTTGAAAAATAAAAAGGAAAAAATTCTTGCTGATTAGAGATTAAAATGTAGAATGCTTCCAATGTGAAAACGAATAAGATGATTCTAATAAGAGAAAAAAAAGGACGAAATGGAAGAATAGGCGAATGATGGTGATGATTTTTTTATGATAACGAGCTTAATTGTGAGATTTTTAAGGGAAAATGAAATGGAAAAAATGAATTTTTTGTCGCAACTGAAGTAATTACCAAAAAAAAAACATTTTGAATACAGAAAGTAATTGATGATTGATTATGGATAATTAGAGTGTTTTCTGAATGATAATAAATCCAACCGTGATTAACCATTTTTTGGGGCATTTTTTCGTAGAAAATAGGATTTTATAAAATATTCCCATTTTTAAATGTCATTAATCGACTCATAGAGAAAAACATTTTCATAAAAAAAAACAAATAAATTTTTGGAACAAAATATAAACAATTTTTGTCATAGAAAAGGCATCGTCCAAGCGCACCATTATTAATGCATTGTAATAGTGAATAAACACGTAATTAATAAATCTCGCGATTATTGTATCGGTTTGCAGTCTTTTGATGGATGAAAAAATTAGATATACGAAAGTGTATGAATTTTATTGGAAGTAAATTGATTGTTTTTGCGATATCAATGATTTTTTTATTGTGCATAATCCCAATTCTTTCTTTCTTAAAAAAAAAGAAAATTAGGAGTAAAAAAGTAGAGTTTCCCAATTTCCCTCATTTCCCAATTTATCCCCAATAAATTACCAAAATTTCTCACAATAATTTCCATTTATTAAATTCCACAATTCGCCAATAAGTGTCACAAATAAAAATGTAATCCTTACAAATCTATGTACACATACAATTCCTACAGTCGAAAAAAAACAAGCAGAAATTTATTAATTCATGAGTCAGTGTTTGCTCTTTGAAATCGTAGTGTTCTGCATCTGTTTGCTTCCACTGAGCACGATGAACGGTGACTGTGTCTCTTTCTGCTTGGCCTGAAGAAGATTCAGTGTTCCTAACGGAGTATCAGTAGATGACATTCTCTTCATCAGCACCTCTTGTTCCGCCTTCTTCATTCTCTTCTCCACCTTATTTTTCCCAGGTCCTTTACCATGAAACTTGTGTGACAAATACCTGAACGCTTCTTTTGGAGTTAGCACATGTCCATCATCATCAATGTACTCTAGCTTCGGATTCGGTTTAAAACCATCTTTTTCCTTGAAATCTGAGGTTGGTCCATTGAATCTATCTCTCCGCCCGAATTTATCATCGTCCCCGTAAGTTTTGTCCTCGATCGAGTAATTCTGCGCCTGAAGATGCGCAAAACGACTTATTGATGGTCTATTAGTGTCTTCCTTTTGCAGATAACCTTTGCTCATCGCCAGTTGCAAAGCACCACCGACACCCTGGCCCAATGACGGTTCAACATCAAGAATAGCAGCTTCAATCGTTACCGGTTCAGCCAAAGTTTCCTCCATTTTAACTGTATTCCAAGCACCTCTCCCATCGTCCTCCTCTTCCAAAACCTCATCCTTTGCCTCTGGCTCATCAAAGTCCATCATATCCTGATCATTGTCCTCCCTATTACCAGCCAGTCCATAAGTCGGTATATCCCCAAGTGTCCTGCAGAATTCAGCAGTTGCATTCATCGTAATGAGCCCAGAAGCATCATCAGCATCATCCTCCTCTCTCTTGATGGTCCTCGCGATTGTCTCCGCGCTCCTCACCGGTGGCTTCTTTATCTTCTCTTTCTTCATGTTCAGTAAACGCTCCTCCCTGTAGTCCTCCTCGCTCCTCATTTCATCAAACTCGTCCTTAACACTCGTCTGCCGTTTTCGCCTTCTGCTGCCAAGATCTCGCAGATAATCCGTGTTATCTGGGATTAAATCGTCAACTTTTAGGACCTTGCTGTCACGAATCGAGCGCTTGACCTTTCTCTTCTTCTTCTTGAACTTCGTGCTAATTTCCTCCTCCGTGTAGTACTCACTCGCAAGCTTCAGCTCAAGTGGTTTGATCGATTCTAATCTCTTGTTAGCCAATTTTTGTTTTATCAGCTCTGTGCGCCTTTTTGACGCCTCTTGAGCACTGTCTATACCAAGTGCAAAAGAGTCCTTTCTCTCACCGTCAATCTCCTCGTCGTACTTCTCGAGGACCTTGTTTTTCGGCATCCCGAACTCATCGAAGTTGTTCTCATCGTAAGCATCGTAGCCCGGTTTTTTCGTTTTATTGATGATACTCCTCTTGTAGCGCTCCTCGTCCCGCAGATTCACGTTCTCCAGGACATCGTCGTCCTTGTCCAGAACAGCTTTGTCCTTGAGTGTTAGAATTATCGTTTGTTCCGAGAATCTCTCGATGTCGTGCTCAACCCTCAGTCCTTTCAAGTCCCTCTCTGTGTATGCCCCTTTCCTCTCGATCTGCACTTCTTCCTTCACCAAATCACCAATTCCGAAAACTTCGTCCATCTCCTCCAGCAGTTTCGCTCGGTCCTCTGCCTTTTTCTTCTCCTCGACGAGTCTGCGGTTCCTCTCCACCCATGCACTTGCGTCATCAACCTCATCATCGTCACCAAGCAACTGCACCTTTGATAGATTTGCTTCGATCTTACGTTTCTGCTTGTGAACATCGAGTCTCTCACGATATTTCTCAGTCAACGCAGTGCTGGCAGCATTTTCAGCTGGTTTATGATAAAATTCACCAAGATCATCTTTCAGCTTATTTGGGTCATCTAGAGATGGACCTGAATCAACTTCCAAGGGTTTTAGTCCCAATTGGGCACGTAATTTATTCGTTTCCTCGATTGAACAGCTCAGAACGGCTCCACCACCTTTTGGAGATGGTGTTCGTGGCTTTGATGAAATCTTTGGCGGTGGCGGTGGTGGCTGATCTTCCTGGATTTTTGATATCTTTGGGGGCGGTGGCGCACTGACGATCTCCACTGGAAATAACAGACTGTGAACAACGGAATCTCTGAGATAATTTTGGTTCTCAAGAGTTTTTTCATATTTTTCTGGGACAAACTTCAGTAGTGGAGTGGTTTTATGGTTTTTTGGAATTATTTCGGAAACTAAGGGAGATAGGGTCATTTTTGTAGAGACCTTCTTTGGAGATAAAAGAAACAGCTACAAAAAAGGTATCATGAAATTTCCCTACTTCTCGTAGTTTTCGAGTTATTTTTCTGAATCGATCTCGATAGGAAACTGCAAAATTAGTGATTCACTATGATATTGAAAATAGCAAAGATCCGACATTATTTATCATTTTTTTCTTAATGAATTAATTACTTTTTAAAAAAATGAAAAATATGTGCATGTAAAAAACTCAAAAGAGTACAAGTGCAGATTTAAAAAAGAAAATTGTAATGATTCGTTCATTTAAAAAATTGCAAAAACCATTTCAGATGTATGCTAATTTCATTATCATGATAAAAACGATATGAGATCGTTTTTATTTAAATATCTTAGAAAATAAGCGACATAGTAAAAAAAATTTCCGTAGAAACCTTTTTTGTAGTCACAATTTTCCTCTATATAATATCGCCAGCTCGACTATTTTTTTAAATATGTTGAAAAAAAAGTTTCACATTTGCAATTTTTTTTTCTCATAAAACCACTTTGCTACTGAATTTTTCGAATAAACTTACCATCACTGTCATAATCCTTTCGTTCTTTCCTCTTGTGTTTTTTGTGATGCCTACTGTGTCTATCAGGTGAATAGGATCTTGATCGTGAACGCGAACGAGATCTGCTTCTGTGCCTGCGTTTTTTAACTTCCCTTGATTTATCAGATTTGTGTCTTTTACTCGAACCCATTGCAACAATTTTACAATCGCCCAATTTACTTTTTCTATTGAAATTGAATAACAAAAAAAAAGAGATCAATCACGCAACGCAAACAGAGCGTTACGTTTCTGCTAACCTCAAAAATCCACCTAGTGACTATATATATATCTAGTAACCTCTAGGGAATAAGCCACTTTATTCGAAAGCACACAAGATGGCGGCTCAGTCGCTGGAATTCACTCGGCGAGTGCAGACGTATTGCCCCGCAAAAGTTTCAATCTCCGCTATTTCATCAGCAAGTAATCACAAAAAATCATGAACAATTACGATGTTGTCCTTTCAACTAAATTTAATTGAATCAATGAAAAATCGATTAATGAAAGCAGAAACACAAGGTACGTAAAATACCCCATTGACTTCTCGTCAATCTTCAGGAATTCCCATTTTCCACAGAAGAATTTCACTCGTGAAAAATTCCAGGAGTTTCCCCAAAAAGCATTAACATGTTTTTCCATTAATTTTCACTTCCATCATCTCACATAGAGAACGACACGTTTATCCCGTTAAAAGTCGGCACTTTTTTTTGTTTTTTTGGGTCGACGAAAATTTTTTTTTGACTGTGCGTGTGTGCTAGACTACCTGAAATTGTCATTAAGGTTGTTAAATTTTGAAACAGACAAGAGGAAGAAGAGAGCCCCGTTGTGAACAAGGGTGACAGAGGGGAAAAAAAGGAGAGTGAGAGAGAGAGAGAGATAAAAGAGAAGATATTCTTTGTGAGTCCTCATTTGCCGTCATGTAGATCTCGATTCTTTTTCTCTGTTTCTTCGGGGGGATTTTTATCTGTTGGAGAATAGAGCCATTACCTGGTTGGGTAGCTGTAGCTGGGGCCTCATCCATGGGAATAGATGGGCGGGATGAAGAGAATGGAGGAAATAAAAATGTTGGGAGAGGGGGGGGGGGGGGGAGAAAAAAATTGAAACACACAAAAAGAACGATAAAAACGTATAGGAACGATGGAGAAAACGATTGGAGGCTAAAGGATGATGGCACGAGGACCAGTGGGGAGGGTCCCAGTTCGTGCGTCTGGGGGTATAAAATGAAAAAAAAAAATTAGAAAAATCAGGGGAAGAAGACTCGTGTGTGTGTGCACGAAAGGGGACGTAGGGCCCCCAAAGAGAGAAGAAATCTGAGGGTGGGAGGAGAGACGGGGGAAAAAAAAAGAGAGGAGAATGAGCGAATGAGGGTGGGGACCTTGTGTACCACAGCGAACCGCATTCTCTACCTGTGTGGTAAAACGCTCACTCAAGGAGGTGGGGGAAGGAGGGAGGGGAACCCCAAGGGGCATTCTAAAACAAAGACCCACTCGAGAAGAGACCCGAACGTATAAACTCTCCCCCTCGCTTTTTTTTTTTAAGAGTCTCTTGCTCATTACGAAACAATTTACCTTCTATTTGAGGTTTTTATTTGGGTAGGGAAATGCTGAGGGGGTTAATTTCAAAAATTCTGCAGTTGGAGTTTTTTTTTTTTAATTTTTTTTGGAGGTGAAGGACCAATGATCATTTCTCCGATGGAACGTGGTCATTCGGAATCGCTTGGAGTTAGTGCGAATTTTTTTTTTTTTTTTGGGTGGAAGCTTTGGATTGAGTTGAGAGGCGAGTTTTTGAAATTTTTGGAATTAATTTTTTGGCGAAAAGATGTGGTTAAAGAAATTCCTTCTTCTTTTACTGTTTTTTTTTGAAAATTGAGGATTTTCGGAGAACATTTGACGTCTAATCCTAGAACGTTTTCATTTTTTTGTGAATAATAATTCGCGATAATTAAATTAGCTCAACGATGAGTTCATTAACTATTGATGCTCAAAGGGATTTTGATTCTTTCAAAAATTCCAAAAGAATGATTAAAAACTCCGAAATCAATGAAACATATACTCATGGCCATCAGAACCGGATATTTCCCTATAAAATTTCAAATTTACAAACGTAACAAGTGCTGGGCCTCAAATTCATATCTGAATAGTTGAAATTCCTGAAAACCAATTTTACCGAAAATTCCAATCATATCTCAATAAAATGTTAATTTTTCTTCATTTTCTCACTTACTAAAAATTCCAAAAATTTCCAGCAGTTTTGCGCGATATTCTTCAAGCCGAGGATAATTATTAGGCGCACTCAACTTCCTTTGAGAATTCTTAATTTTTTTTTTTCTCTCAGTTTCATCGTTTCTTCTTCTTCTTCCTTTGTCTTAAGTGAATTGTGCCCTGTGGGATACTGATGATTCATTCGAATAAATCTGTCCTATTATATATTTTTTTTTGTTTCGGGGGTGGGAGGACATGGACTTTATGGACAGGTACAATGCTGTGGGAAAGATTTTTTTTCTTGTCCTGGAGGAATGATTCAATTTTCAAAGGCTTTTAGAGAAAAAAAACAAGAGATAACAAATGATTCTCGGTCTTTTTTTCTATTCAATAAAATTTATTCGCAATTTACACACGTCAAAATTTTGACAATGTTCATTTCTTTGTGTACACTTGAGAATAGATTTAACTATAATTTTTTCATTAATAATATTAATAATCTATAATAATTTTAAAAAATATACATTGCTTAATACTTTACATATAATTTATTTACAAATTCTTTACAATTCAATTTCTTTTTTTTTCTATCGGTTAAAAGAAAACTTCGATCTCGCTTATTCACACATTTTACAGGAATCTCAATTGAGTGGAGAAAAAAAAATATAAAAAAAATACGGAGATAGAGAGAGAGAAAGGGTTGAATTATAAAATAAAACAGTAGAAATACAGAGAGATTAATTGCTATAAACAAAAGTAACATTTGTACAAATATACACGCACATAATAAAGTGTTTACCTTTCACAAATAATTCTTATCCTTCGTCATTAAAAAAAAAAAATTAAACAAAAAAGAAATTAAAACATAAAAAATAAATAGTAATCCTTAAAAGCAGGTACGGTTTAACGTCGACATTTTCATAACGTTTTTTTTCTTACAATTGAAAAAAAAAAAACAAACGCGATTTTACAAAATTCTTTAATAATTTATGCAATTATTGGAGGAGCAAGAGAAGACTCCACTTACACAGGGATGAATCAATGAGAATCACATAAATAGATTAGTCATGTCGTTTTTTTTCTTCTTCTCCTCTTTTCATATTCATAATAAACGAAGAATAATAAAATTCGAAACTGCGCAGCTAACACTCAATAGCAGTTCGATATTCACTTGAATTAGTCATCACTTCAATAATCACTTTAAAAGATAGAAAATTAAAATGAAGTCTCTTCTATCAGCGCAACAAAATTGCAAAAAAATACAATCATTTTTTCTTTAGAGTACCTGAATTATGACATGGAAATAGTTTTTTTTTTTGGTCCATAATTTCAAGCACTTAATACATTACAAAATAATTCATTAACTTTCTTTCATCAATTGAGTACGGAAAATTCCCCTCGTCATTATTCTAATTACGCAATAGTGAAATAACACAATCGCATGAATAACATCATTACTTTATTTCCATCATTGGAATTTTCACAGAAAAAAAAAAAATCAGGACACATTTCAGGGAGACAATTGGGTCAAATGGACCACGATGTACTCGAGACCTTTTTTATTCAAAATTAAATTCTCTACAAAAAAGATCTCTTGCTAATTCTCCTTAAGACCCAAGTATTCCCGTGATATCTGCGAAATTAAGAAGAAAAAAAAAATGAAATTTTCCTCATCTTGACACTCCTCTTTTTACCACTTCTCTCTCAGCCTCTTTCCCATCAATGGCATATTTATCCACACAACATTTAAACTTCTCTTAATCATCATTCAATTCTCCATCTCTCTCATTTATTTTCGGTATTTCGAATTGGTTGCTACGGGGACACACAAAGACACACACAGAAGTAGCACCTGCGGATGCTGCGCGATGTTAAATCTCATACCGGTTTTCTCGTACAGCCTTATTAATAAATTATATATAAGTGCGCGAGTGCGAGCAGCTCGTGAGCGCACGATAGACGTATTGAATAGGAGTGGGGGCAAGATGTTGAAGCAAAGAGAAAAAAAATAAGAAGATAAAAAAAAAAGAAGGAAAAGAGTCACGTGAAACCAAATAAAATGAAACGAATCAAGGAGGTTCGGGTTTTAGCCTATCGCCGAGCACCGATTCTTCCAACGCGCTTGAGAACGCGAATAGTGTGTATAAGTGCCTCAGAGTCGAGTTCGCGTACGCACATATATATATATATTCATGTGCCTGTGTGGTATGTGTGATAAAACCAACGTCCCAAGCCTCCTTGGATACGTATCCCATAGGCCGTCGAGTTTGTTAATTACTGAAACTGTCGAGAATGCGGCAGCGTCACGCACTCCACAAGTTTTCTATCCTTTATTAAGTGAAAAAGAAAAAAATAATCTTTTTCTCTTATTTAATTCCTTTATTTATTCTGGCACTCCACAAAACGACTACGTGTACGTTCTAACGAGCAAAACAGTCCAATGAAAGCAATGCATCCATGTGTTTCAAGTACTATCTTGAGGTCCAATAACCAAATATACTTTCTCGAAAATTCTCCAAATGACTCGTTGAAGAATTTCAATATTCTCCTCAACTCTCTTTCAACGACATCCACAGCCAATAACCGCCATGTCCTGATAATTTTTCAACACTACTTTATTCTCCTCATCAAGATACAGCATTGATATAGAGCTCAAAGCTGTTGGTACACAGCATGCTTTTGGCACCATACCTGGATTCGTCGAGTAAACGAGATTCTGGACAATAGCATGATTCGTAGAATTTAGATGATCCGAAAGTGGAAATGGACAATCACCATGACAATAAAATGCATCATAACCAGGTGGTGCTACAATCCAATCATTCCAACCAACATCAACAAAATCAACATAAAGTGGATATCTTCGGCAATTTTCACGTCCATCTTTGCGACGATTTTTACGCATTGCTGCTCTTCTTGCACGTCTTTCCATCATTTCTGTAGCTGATGCCATTTTGTTACGACCATCATCCGTGTATGTGTACAATGTTGGACGCATTGATGACCAACTCTCCGTTGTCTCAACTGAACGCTTCAATCTAACGTGGCTCTCACTTTGTGCATTTAATCCACTTACTTGAATCAACAATCCATGATTCTGGTTACGCTCTGTTAACCAACGTGATACAGCTGGCTGTACGTCTAGGCTTATCGTACTGTTGCTGCGTACATCAATTGTCTTACTGTCAATCAGTCTCAGCAGTGGTTTGCTACGGCCCTTAACACCAGGACGTACAATATCGTGAATCAGTACTCTACCAAGATGCCGCGTATTTGATCCTAGTTGATTGACTGAGACACGTGATAAACTCAATTCAGCTGCTTTCAGACTCTCGCCTAACGGTACGCTCGTTAAGTCGAAAGACAGGCGAAATCTGTGCGGTGACTGGAATTTTTCGTCCACTGGACTCTCTAGAAATTTTTAAAATCAGAAGAGAAATGGTTAGTTTTGTGTTGCTTATTAAGATGAATTATTTTGCGAATATCTCGAAAATTGAAGGAGACAGGAACATTTTTTGTGGAAACGTTTTTGGAGCTCATGAAATCCTGTACAAAAAAGGTTTCTATGAATGTTTGCTATCTCCTTTAGTTTCCGAGTTATTGGAAAAAAAAGAATAGGGAAAAAATAGACATTCTAATTTTCTTAATTGCATTTTTGGCTCGGAAATTCTTTCAATTATAGGCAATTCACGACATTGAACTTTTGATCTTCATCCTCCAAGTGATTTCCATTCGAGAGTAATTTTCAAAGAATAAATGCATCTCGTTTGACGGTAAGAGTTTTTTTTTCTCTGTAGATAAAGAATCTTCGAAATGCACTTACTCGAGGTGGAACTTTTAAACCTGTAACTTATGGGCTTCCCTGGGGTCTATGGAATTCCATACTTGGAGAGAAAAAAAAGAAATTCCTCCCCTCATATCTCTCGTTTCGGCTCTTTTTTTCATCCTTTTTTCTTTCTTTCTGTTACTTCTTCTCCACGGAATTGAAATAACTGAAGAATTTCTATAGATTTATTAATAGAATATTAAAATAGCTCTTATTATTTATCCATATCTTAAAAAGGTGTCGCGAGGAGAGTGAGACAGGGCAAATAAATACGCCCAGACCCGTTATGCACCGATGCAACTAGTCACCTTGAAGTTATCACCTACCCGGTTATCTTTCTCACTCTCTCACAGTTTTAATTCCACTCGTCTCTCCCTAAGCAAATTGAACCTTCTCTTTGGATATCAATATTTCAAACTTGGCTCTACAAATAAATCAATTAATAATAATAATTGAAGGACACCATCTTTTCCGTTTTAGTTATCAAAAAAAAGTAATCAATTTTTTTCTATTAAAATTTTGTGCAATAAACATGATTTATTTGGAAGTTCATGGATTTCACAATTTTTTTTTAAATTGTAAATTAAAAAAAAAAAACAAAATGTTTTCATATTCTTCAAAGTTTCTGTATTCTTTTAAAAATTATTGAACCTCTATGTTGCTGCACTTTTATCTTTTAAACTAATACTCGTTATATTGATAAATAATTAATTCCGTTTGAACGTTCGGTAGTGGTGTTTCTTCTCTAGTAAAAGATTTCGTAATAAATGAATAATTCATACGATTTTCTAAAAATTTTGTGAGCCATTTTAGCGTGAACAAACCGGTGAATATATCGAAGAGAAATTATGATTTTTTTTGACAATGAATGGAGTGAAAATTGTCCTCATAGAATTATTTCGATTCAATTATTCGTCTTTTCTTGAATCTCAAAAATCAGAATTTTTTTTGGCATTGCTTGAAATTGTCCACGAAAAAAGTAATGATGGAAATTGCTCCATCTCGCTTAGTTTCCGAGATACTCTCCCAAAATGAATGACCAAAAAATAGGCAGTTCTTCATTTATTGCTATTCTTCATTCCTGACAATTATTCGGGGATCATTGATCTTCAATAGAAGAAATATTAATGTTTCAACAATTACGAGGATTGTGTTCACACAGATAGAAGAATACTTTCACATGCTCTATGCATGATCAGACATTATTCAAAATTTTCAATTACTCGCGATTAAAACCGGAAAGAATTAATCTTCAATATTTGGTTAAAAGTGACGAATATAAAATTTTCAGAAACATCGATTTTTTTTGTCATCATATTTTTTAAAAAATGGCAGAAGTCACGAAATGGAGCAATTTGTTTGATGAGCTTCCTTCTCAAGAATTTCAAGAGCTGCAGAAAAGGTAATTTGGAAAATTGCTCTATCTCGTTTAGATTCCAAGACATTCCCATAAAAGACTGACGACAAAAGAAAATCAATTCGTCGGAAACTTTCATATTCTGCTCAAATTTGAATTTTTAATAGATACCCAGAAATTAATTCCGGAGTGGGTTCTTCCAGCGAGATTTTCCTCAGTTTTTAATAAAATTAGTGAAAATATCGCGTTTGAAAGAATCTCATGGCTTTCAGAAAAGTATTCTTCACACAGAATATTCAAATCCAATAGGTTCCCTTCACCGCAAGTATCCACTTTATCCTACTTTCCTTCAATCAGCCGATGACACGTTAAACATAAGGGAAACCAAGAATAACAAAAATATGAAATTTTTAGACAAATCAGTTTCATTCCATCATCACTTTTTCTCAAATATCTCGGGAACTAAGTAAGATAGGACGATTTTGCCCGAAACTTGTTTCATCGAGAATTTCAAGAGTAACAAAAAGGGATTCCACCAAAATAGCTCTATCTCGCTTAGTTTCCAAGATATACTGATGATGGAATAAAACTAAATTTCACATTTTATGAATTGAGAAGAATTTCGATGATTAGTTTAATCGAAATCCTTCAAAAAATATTTGTTTCAACTGTCGGAATGTCCATTTCACATTTTCCCATAAAACGCAATGTTTTTATTACATTCCACTAAATTTTCTTCAATTAACTCGATTTTTCATCGATCAAAACGTTAATTCTCCATTTAAGAAAAAATTGATCATTAACAATTTTTATCCATTTTAATAAACAGGATTTTCACGCGACTTCCGGGATGAAAATTTCGTAAACATTTGCCCATACAGAAGCCGCAGATATTCTTAGATTCCGCTATTATTTTCACTCTCAACTTAGCCCAAACATTCGAGTCCCAACGACATAATAAAATCATTTCTCTTCTCCACAATTGGACGAGCTATTGTGCTGCATTCACAGTTGAATGAAGCGTTGAAATAGCAACTTCATTGTACCGAAGAAATGAACCCTGGCACGTGGATAATACATCAGAGTGAAAAAAGACCCGTGCATAATCCCTGGTAACGACCCACCTCAGGGTCCAACAAAAGCCGATGTAACAGATATATTCCACTTTATTGCCTCTTCTTCAAATATTTTTGTTGCCATAATTCACTCCACAACAATTACTCTTCGGTGATTATATTCTCATTAAGGAATCTGGGATTTTTGAGCCAAACGTGCAATTAAGATTTTTCCAAGAAAATAAAATAATAAATGCAGAAAAAGGAAATTCATATTATTTTCAAAGATTATAAAAATGAAATTTCCATAAAAAATCGACTTCATTCTATTATTCGTTTTTCGAAAACATCTTGGAAACTAAGCGAGATAGAGCGATTTTGCTTGAATCCTCTTTTATTGAGAATTTTAAGGTATAATAAAGGATTCGGGCAAGATCACTCTATCTCGCTTAGTTCCCAAAATATTTATGGAAATATAGTGGCTAACATTGAATGAATTGTTTTCAGAAAATTTATAATGAAATTAGCACAAATGTGGCAATTTTTTTGATTTTTTTTTCAACAAATGACTTATTGCAAAAAAAATTTTCAAAAAATTAGCACTTATAGTTTTTTTAAATTTTATATATGTGCATATTTTTTATTTGTTCTATATAATTTGTTTGTTAAAGAAAAATGTAAAAATTGTCAAATGCTGATAAGTATCATGAAAATTTCATATTCTTGATTTTTACAATATTTTTCTTTTTGATAAAGAAACAATAAAAGTTTGAATTTTACTAACCGACATGAGAGAATGAACGAACTGTGTTGGCTGAGCTTGCATGAATTCCTGGTTTCGCAATATTCGCCATTTGCATTGTATTTTGTTTATTGTAGAGTTTCTTCAAGGAGTCAGGCACGTGAACTTTGTCTGTTGGCCTCGGTCTCTGTGTGAACCCAAGCATAGACAATAAACTCGCTTCAACATTTGCAATTGCCTCTTCTCGTTCAAATTTATTCAGTTTATCAGAATTGTGAATTTCATTGATAACATTGCTGCCGGTTCCACTGGTTCCATTAACTAGCAGCACAATAACTCCCACCATCAACGCCAATCTAAGTAGCAGCAATGTGCGCATCGTGACGTCCAGTCACTTGGGCACTATGCCACCTCCTGCAACAACAAAAAAATTATTAATAATTCTGTTAAAAAAGGGATAATTCAGCAAATAGAATAAGAGATGAGTCAACCTGCAGATCTTTTTCAAGAATATCTCAGAAACTAAGTGAGATAGCACTATTTTGCTGGAATCCTTTTTAGTAGCTCGTGAGATTCTCCACAAAAAAGAATTCATGTAAAATTGCGTTATCTTGCTTAGTTTCCGAGACATACTCCAAGAAAACTCGACTTTCCCCGGTTTTACGTTTTTGGTACTCAATTCATTTTTTCACGATATCTCCAAAACGATTGGGTTTCGAAGAATTTCGCAAGAGACCTTTTCTGTAGGAAATTAAATTCTCTACAAAATAGAGTGTCTTGCCATTCTGTTCCAAATCCAGCCCTTTCCGAAATATCCTCAAAAGTCCAGACAATCAACTCGAACTGTTTCAAGCAACTGAGGAATCATCATTGGACTCAAATTTTCATTATTTTCATATAAATTGAGCAGAAAAAAAGGGCAAAAAAGAAACATCATAACAACTTGTAACGTAATTTGTATCAACGGAGGGGAGAGATTGGTGCACGGTTATAGATGGCGGTAAAGAGTAGAGAGTTGCGCGAGACGGCAAGGCTATGCCGGGTGCGCGCGCTAGAGCCAAGCTGTCTGCTACAGACGACTCTGCCGACCCGTAATCTCTACCGCTGGATCTTTCTCCACACACAAGTCCAGCCACCGGTTGCTTCTTCATTCTCCTCATTTCTCATGTTTTCTCCTCGTTCTCTAATGAATTTCCTCATCAATGTTCCCCACTCTGTCTTTCAATTATTACCAAATGCAACAATATACGATGAGAGTTGAAAAGAAATAAGAGATGGAAAATTATAATAATCAATTGATCATTGAAATTAACTAAATTCAAAATGACGCGTGTTTTACCGGGAAACAGGAAAGGTCGACTGGCACTGACGCATCCTGATTCTCCGTAATTATTAAACTTCCGTATAAATTGCATAAATAAATGAATAATATTTCAAATTAAATACCACGTGTTTAATTCTCAATTAATACAAAATTAAAAGGAATTAATAAAACGAAAAAAAAAAATTCGGGGAACAAGGTGTTGGGCTTTATAACTGCCGCCATTTTGTTTTATATCTCAAACACGTTTTCACGTTGGTATATTAAGAAAAAAAACGTCTCTGAAGGAATGCGAGAGGCCAGAAACTTCAGTGACGATGATTAAAACCGGCTGGTAAATACCTTAATAAAAAATAACGAATTAAATTTAATTAATAAAATGCCAATAAATAACGAATAAATCCGATTCCACCAGATAATCGCATTATTACTGTTGAATTAGTAACTTAAAAAGTCATTCACTTCCGATTGTCCCAAATTTCCCGCCAATTCTTCAATTAATCGCGGAATTTGTATAAGAGGGGAAAAAAAAAAGAGAGAGAGAGAATCTATTTCTTTTAATTAACTTAATGGCAGTAGCGAAACGTCTCTGAAGTTTCGTGTCCCCATGAGAAAAGACAAGAGAGAAAGAAAGAGAGATGAACGGAATTATATCCACTTCTCGGTCCGTATCCGCAATGGAATGCGGTCCGTGTCTTGGAATCCGCGGGACGCAAGTTGTGAGGGAGAGAAGCAGGAGCGAACGCGCGGGCAGAAAGGATGCGATGGGGCGCAAATGTGTGTATGTATATATATACCTATGTATATATATATATATGAAAGAGGCGAGAGGGAGTCGTGATCCTCCCCACCTCCTCCTCCTTTCGCACAAACTTCTTGTGGCCTCTTGCTCTTCATCTCGTGTACTGAAAACTCCTTGGTGTGTCTCATCTCAGTTATCTTCTCTCTTTTTTCGGTACAAAACAAGCGCGTTTTATTATATAGCTTTTAAAACACGAAGGTAAAGCCATGGATATATATTGGTGGTTGAGCAGCTTTGCCGATTCACTGTGGCCAACAGTGGAACGCGCACTCTCGCGCGGTTTACGATCAACAAGTCAACCAACGTCATCGTCAAAAATAATCGGGGCCAGCTCTTAATTTATTAATTTTTTTTTTTCATTAATTTGTTATTATTAAAGTCAAGGAGAATATTCTACAATTATCAATAATCATTCAGCTATTGATTGTGAAATTAAATGAATTTTATTAATTGTATGCAATTCAATGGATTATTTCGGAGCAAATTTGATCTAGAATTTTTTTCGGAGTAAAAAAGTTCGCGGAAAAATTTGAAAAAATTTGAAAAGATGCTCCAAAATTTCTACATTGTTGTGTAATTTTTTTCAAAATTTTTGGATTCATGCGCTTGTTTTCAAAAAAAATCCCGGTTCATTTTATCCTGCAGGTCCTTTCCCCCCCCCCCCCTCCGCATTTCAGTGAAATCGTTTGAATTTTTTGCTTCCATGAATTTTAAGAGGCGGAATTCGCGAGTGGAGAGTTCGCGCGGTTAATTGGACCTCGATATATTTATTTTTCTTTTGTACCATTAATTAATCAAGCTTAATTGATTTAAATTAATAGACTCACCTCTAGCTAGCCGTGAGTCCGTAGTCCGAGCAATCACGGCATCTCAGCGTGTCCATACACCGATAGTTACCGTATTTTCTATTAACTTGTAAACCAACACTCACCACCATTCACAATCCAGATGTAACCAGTGTTATATTTAAATTAACTTAATAACTAAATGAAAAAAAAAAAACAATTGATAAACAATTTCTGTGTTTTTCTTTTTTTTTCACTCAATAAAACTTGTTCCCGTAGATTCTCGAAAGAGTTTCACCGTAATTTCCAAATAGACACATGAAAAAGGCACTGAAGAAAATAATTCAAAAAAAAATTTCACTCCAATCGCACAAATCACAAAATTCCTTTTCGCAACCGAAAAATTGCAATTATCCTGAAAAATACAATTGTTTAGCACACAATTAATTCAAAAAAAAATACAGTTTCAACAGATTTTCCGTGAATTTAAAAAGGTGAAAAATCAGTTTTAAAAAATTCATTAAAAAAAAAATGAGGATAAAATGTTTGTCCGACACGTTCGAGAGGCGTAGTGTGACTACCAGTGACTACTGTGGCACAGTGAGCCGTCTCACAATATCGTATATACATATACACAACTGTACAATACAAATGTTTGTGCGCGCAGCGGGGCCAGTCCCTTTTTACCCCCACTACCAATGAAACTCCACCTGTCTTGCTGGAATATAGCCTACGTCTCCTTATCCTCCCCTCCCCCCTCTTTTCGCGTCTCTCCTTAACTTCATCAATGTAGGCTCTCTCGCTCGCTCGAGTCTTCAAACTCGATATTATCCCCACTACTCTCCGTTTCTCACTGTGTTCTCTTCTCTCGCTCTTTATCTCCCTTTCTCTCTCTCTCTTTCTGTCTTTATCACTCGAGCTAAACTGCTCATGATATCCAAACGGCTCGCTTTCTTTCTCTTTAATATCACCACTCCCCTCTCTTCCCCTTCGCCCCCTATTGGCCACTTCTAAACACACACACATACACACAGGCACAGGTTCAACTCATTCTTGATATTACAATTCGTCTCTTTTTCTTTGAGCGTTAGCCATGCGTTCTCCAGGAATTATACCTGCTCAAATACTTGCTGATTATCGCACTAATTTTTTGAGTAATCTTTTCATCTTTCTCTCTCTCTCTTTCGAAGGGGGCAAGGGGACGACAAATTGTTTGTTGATTAGTTTTCAAGTGGTTTCAGAAATTCTTCGAGTCGATCAATTCAGACGGAATTTTCGGAATTTCCGAGGTTTCATTCAGGCGATGGGAGAGTTAGTGATAGAAAAAGAATTGAGTCTCTTCTTTTTCTGACGAAATTTCTATTTAAAGAAAAACCGCTTTTATTAGATAAAAATTTCTGCGTTTAAAAATCCCGCGAAATTCGAATTTGGGGGTTGAAATTCAGAAGTGAGAGGTAAAGTAAGTGCATTTCAGAAAATAAGCGAGATAGCACGATTTTTGTTATCATCTTTTGCAGAGAATTTCGAGAGATTCAAAGGACGGTTGATGCAAAATCGCTCTATCTCGCTTAGTTTCCGAGATATTATTAATAAATGGCTGAAAAAAATGACTTGTTCGATTTTAGCTTCTTAAGTGATTTTTAATGGAGAATTAAATTAATTATATTAAAAGTGATTTTTCTCAAGTGTAAACAGGTAGAATGAGGCACAAAAGAATGGGAAAATGGTGGAATGAAGGAAGATGAAAATGGAAGAGATTCATTGGCCGATTGATGCCTTTGAATTGGCTTCGGTTTACGTACCAAGCGCGCCATGCTGTCTGCCCAATGCCCCCACTATCCCTTGAGGGGGAGAAAAAAAAGAGCAGAGAAAAAAGACATGAAGAAGGGGGGGAATAAAAGGGGGCTGCTTCTTTTATCCCCTCCAACTCTGTAACTATCATCAGAATTGGTAATTCAACAATTTTGCGCCATTTCCGCTTGACGACTCAATCGCTCAACTTGAGATTTCTGGGAAATGCCCACGCGTGACCTCACTGTGTCTGGTGAAGTATATACTTCAAAAAAAAAAAAAAAAAAAAGGAATCTCTAGTACCCTCCGGATTTTAAAAGAAAATTAGTGGCCTCAGGCTGTAATGATGAAATTTTTTTCATTAATTCACAGTCCAACAGAGACACTCTGCGATTATTATCACTACCATTTTACACTGAAATGATTTTTTTTAATTTGATGAATACATACAAACGTACGTATTATCAATTTTCTCAAATGCTAATACCTTTATTTTTATTGCCCCTCTTTTTTCATGGAAATACTTCAATGGGAAGTGACTAATGTCCGTTTTCAATTTCACTGGATGAAGAAATTTATGAATTGAAGTTTGCACGTGAGTAAAATTGTTTTCTTCGAATTTTGAAATTCAGGGAAATTAAATTATTTGTTTTTTTTTTCCAGATTTTTGAAGGGAGCTTTTTTGTAGCTCTGATTCTCGCCTGCAGGAAAAAGGATTATGAAAAATTTTCTATCCTGATTGAATTTTGGGGCATTTGGAGGAAACTGAAGTCCATGGAAGAAAAATGACTGCGAGATTATGAATAGGAAAATCGTATGAACTTAAAAATAGCAGACATCTGACAATATTTCAATTTTTTTTATAAAAATCAACGTGTAAATCATATTTGAAGAAATAGAAAATAAGTACATGTAGAAAATTCAGAAAACTGTAGGTGCAAATTTGTCGAATATTTTTTTATGATAATTTTATTTTTTAGGAAACATTCAAACAATTGTCAGATGTGTGCTAATTTTATTATCATAAGATCCTCATCATAAAATTCAGGGTTTTTTTTTTAAATTTTATTGAATGGAATGAAAATTCTTTTCCTTTTCGACTGAAAAATTCCAAGATTTAGTGGAAAAAAACGAGTAAAATTGATTTTTCAATCAGTTTTCCTCGGATATTTCGGAATTAAAGAGAGATAAAAGAATTTTCGGAATTAGAATTTTTGTAGCGCCCATTTCCCCCTAATTTCTCGAAATTCCTTGATATATTAAAAAAAAAAACTAATTGTGCCCTGAATTAACAGCACATGTTTTAAAAAATCTAATTTCATTTTTAAAAAATGTGTTTCTCAAAATTCTCCACAGCCTTGATCTAAAAAATTTCCAGAATAGCTAAATTATCGATTTCCGTTTTACCAAGAAATTCCCACGATCTCAGGAAGTTTGGAGAATTACAGAATTAATTTAGTGCCAAATCGATTGACAACAATTCAAATCAGTGAATGAGTAGTGATTCATGAAATGAAAGAAAGCTGAAAAAATAAACGAGAAGAATGAGTCAAATAAAAACGGAATTTGTGCCGACAGCGTTTGTAACACAAGGGTGAAGCCGAAAATTTTGCGACTTTACTCAAAAAAAAAAGGTATATTTTCTCTCTGTCATGACTTGGTTTTAGGATATCGTGTGCGCCCGGTTAGTGGCCCGCCCCGGCTTCAGGGTCGTCTTAATTACCGGGTGGTCCAGTTCGGAACCCCATAAATATTCCTGTTGCGGCGCGGCCACTCCAAAGACAAAGAAAGAACCTACGAAATCTCTCGGAGAGTGAATATAACTTCTTCTTTTTTTTTTTTCACTCGCTTCTTTTTCTTTCATTCTCCATTTCATTTTTTCACCGAAGAGGAGAGAAGAAACGACAGATAACACTGTGCAATTTCTGGTGAGGAGAGGTGTCTTCACATGTATATAACGTATTTTTTTACCCATCGTTATCTCGAGGATACTCTCAATATCGTTGAGACGACTCGACTCGGGTGAAAAATGTGACACAGTGGAAAGATTATTTACCTTTTTTTTTTTTTCTCATTCTCATTTCTCTTGTGTTTCAGGTATGGAACGTTTACTTTCTTCTTTTTCTTCCATTTCACGCGATAAAAGTGAGGATCCTCTTTCCACGTCATCCGGGTTAAATTGAAGGCACAGTCTAGTGACTCCCACGCTTCAAACCGTCCACAAAGAGAAGAACGAATTTATTTTGCGTGAGTCATCTGCAACTATCACTAAATGTTGAGAGATTTTTTTCTTTCCACTTTGTTCTGGGGGCTTTTGAGGAATTTTTTGAAGGGGGCTGCTGGTCAATGGAGCTCGTCAATCCTGGGTGACGATTTATGTTGCCTTCTTATTTTATTCAGGGAGTTCAGAACGTGTTGGAGAAGTCTTCAGATTTCGTTTGATTTGAATCGTTTGATCTCTCGCGAATATCTTGAAATTGAAAGGGGGGATATGGGAATTTCTGTATAGAGCTTTTTTTTGTAGAGGAGAATCAGAGCTACAAAATTATAATATTTTTATGAAAATTTCATTACTCCTCTCAGATGCCAAGATATTCCGAATAAGGTGTTCAAACCCAGTGATGAAATGCGAAAAACACGCCAATTTTGCAAGAAAATGATTTTTTTCTAATATCTCAAGAAATAATGGAGATGGAGAAATTTTTGCGAAGATTTTTTGTAGAGGAGAATTAAAGTTACTAAAAAGCTCGTTGAAAAAATTATCCAACTCTCTTAAATCATGAGATACTTAGCAAATATTGCTTCGATGTGAAATCGATTCATCTGGACTCTCAACTCCATTGATAAAGTCGAGCTCTCAAGTTATTTCAAAAGAATGACCCGTGAGCAGTGGAGAAGTCCAAGAAGACAAGAATTTCCGTTCCATCCTTCCAAAGAAAACTCCTGACCGGAGGATTTTAAAAAAAGATATGAAAAAAATCTGTCAATAAATTTTTTTTGAGAAATTTTTCCGCGAAAAGCTCTGAAATTCTCGATTCATCTTCTTCAAGAATTCGTCAACACTCCCGAAACGTGAATTTCCATTCGCAACCGGGAACTCTACTCAAGAAATCTGTGAAAAAATCTGCGGATTAGAATTCTTCCAAAAGAATATCCCCCCCCCCCCCCCCCATAAAAAAATCTAAAATTTTCGACTCATCTTCCTCAAGAATTCGCAAACACCCTTCGAAACCCAAAATGTTATCCGCAACTAAAAACTCCACCCAAAAAAGTCTTTCGGACGAGTAGCTGAAAAAAAAGCTATGAGATCTTTCTTGTTAATAAAAAAAAAAAGATCTTTCTTGTAGACCTCTAAATTCCCCAAAAAAGAATCTCCTGCTGAACCTCATTCACATGATCAGCGAATCGAAAAGTTCCAGGAGAAACATGTCCGCAGAAAAATTAAACTTTTTCGACCTATCGATTCGTGAGGATCTTTACAAAAAGTCCGCAGAAACCTCTGAAGAGTGGATTCTTATCTTTGAACAAAAATTTTACTCGAAAATTTTTTCTGAACGAGTAGTTTAAAGAAAAGTTAGTCGATTAGCAAAATTTCCCCAAAAGAATCTTTTTCTAAATCTCTTCATTCCCATGATCAGTGAAGTGGAAAGTTTCAGGAGAATCGTATCCGCAAAAAACTCAAAAAATTTCGACCTATCCTCCTCAAGAATCTGCAGAAACCGCCGAAGTATCTATTTTCATTCTCAACAAAAAAATCCTCCCAGGAAAGTAGTCTGAACGACTAGCTTAAAAAAAAGCTACTGGGTTGGCAAAATTTCTAAAAAAAAAGAAGCTTCTGCGAAACCGTTCCATTCACATGCTCAGTGAATCGAAAATTTCCAGGAGATTTTGCTCGAAAAAAAATTAGAATTTTTTGACTTATTTTCCCTAAGAATCCGCAAAAACCCCTGCAGACCCGATTTTGATTTTTGACTGTGTCCAAATAACACAAAACGAGTTCAACAGACACTTTCAGCATACACAAATTCAAACAGACAAATGGAACGTACACATACGACACCAAAGCCTTTAGATTTAAAGAATAAATAACAACAGAAACATGAAGTGGGAAAATGGATATGTGTGAAAATGGATAGTTTGATAATAAAAATTGATAGAACATCAAATATTGCAACAAAAAAAAATTAAAATGAAGTGATCAATAATTTAATCAATCTAATGAAATTAGAAATATTGTGAAAAATAGAGAATTTCGAAACAAACAAGTGGATAATGGTATCGATTTTCAACTGATATAGCTTTTCTGCTAATACTTTAGCAATATGCTTCCGAATGGAAGTTATTCCTTTGATTTCTCAACAATTATCGTCTGATAATTAACGATAAATGGATTTCACTGACGAATTCGTCATTCATTCAGAAAATAGAATTTGATAATGGCTAAAAATGGAAGTTTCTCAGATGGATGTGCTTGGTACTTCCTTCTCTAATTGATTCATTTAGTAGAACAATTAATGATTCTATTCAATATGGAATTTCATTCTGCATCAACTCGAAGCCTCAATACTTTCAAAAGCACTGATACAATTCATTTGACACCATCATAAAAATTCTAATCTCAAAAAAATTCTGTTAAATGAAGATAACTTGAGAACTAATCGTGCTAATGAACTCGAAATTGGAAGGCATATAACTGATACAATTTTCCAAATGATAGATAAGTATGGAGATAACAAAAGTTGAACTGTTTCAGGAAAATGAATTGGAAACTGATTTTCAGTCCATGGACATTTTGTAAACTTCAGATAAAGTTTACAAAATAGAGTTCATCAAGAGGAAGTTGTCCTCAAAAAAAGAAAATTTCCTATCAAGTCATTCCGCGGTAATTGAGACTTTTATGCGCATACAGACACATAAACACACATACATACCCACACACATACACAGAAACACGCGCTGAGAATATAATTTTCACTAATTTTCGATCATTTCGAGTATTTTCTATTCAAAAAATTACTTACCAAAATTTTGATGTTAGTATAGATTCCATTCGGAAGCAAAACTGTAAATAATAAAATATTGTAAAGGAGGAATTACAAAAGAAGTTCCTAATAATGCAATCAATAATAAAATCAAAAATATTTTAAGGAGAAAATTAAAAAAAATATATATATATGAAAATATAACTAATATGATAGAATTATCTTAAATAATGAAGCCAAAGCTTAATTTGAAAATTTAGATGAATTTGTTCACTGAAATCATACATATCGATTTTACACTGAGAAAAAAAATGGGAGTAAAAACAATCAAATATTGTGGCAAATGGTTCTTAGCAAATATTTCTTTGAAATAATTCAAGAAATTGTTGAATTGACTAAATTCAGTAAATTCAACGACTGTTTCCAATTAATTTTTTTTTTTTATTAGTTTCCAATTAATTCAACAAAATATTTTCTAAGGACCAATGACATCGATATTTGATTGGTTTTACTATCATTTTTTTCTCAGTGTACGTGTCGTAAGTTTTCATGCGTTCAATTTTCGTGTTGAAATGTACAGTGTTAAAATTCACCTGTGTTTTATAGAAGTGATTCTTCATTTTTAATCAGAAACTACACTTAAAGGACTCTTCTGACCAAGTGGTTCAGAAAAAAGCTTCAAAACTTTTTTCGTAGACCACCAAAATCCCCCTCCCCCTCCAAAAAAAAAATCCCTCCAAGCCTCTCCATTCACATGATCAGTGAATTGAAAATTTCCATGAGAAAATTCTTCGCAAAAAAATTAATATTCGCAAAAATTCCTGAAAATCAAATTTTTCATCTCACCCAAAAACTCTACCCACTCCCAAGACAATGGCCATTACTACCAATTTTCGATGAGCTGTCATCAGCCACCCACGGTTATACGACTGTTAGATTGAGTTGAAAAAAAAACCCGCGGCTTCGCCTATAACCCGGTGAATAAGCGCGGGGGATAACGGGAGGGGGAGGGTACATAACACACTATCATTTGTGTGGTCCGGTGTTGCTTGTCGGCACTTGGCTTATGGTGGCCCCTCTCTCGAAGAAAAAGAATATAAGACAGAGAAGACCACCTTCGTGGAAAGACCACTTTGGGTCCATGCCGAGAGTAGAGTAGTGATCCTCTTGAAACACGAAATGAAGAGGAGAAAAAAAGAAAGAAAAAAAAAAAATTGAAAAAAATATTAAGAAAGAAATTATATATCCAACCACGCGCGCACGAGACCATGGGGGAGACCCTGAGAACAAGACTTTACGAATGGACCCATGGAGTCTACGATGACCACAGGTGGGAATACAACATGATAGTTATCCTGAATTCCATTAAAAAAAAAAAAAAAGAGATGTAAAAGTACATTTTTTACCTCGAAAATCTTATTTAAGACTTATCCCTCCACGAATTTAATTATTTTTCGAAATACGTTAATGATTGAGGAGAAGGAAAAATCATTAATTTCTCCTTTTCCCCCTTTAATTGACAAATTTCATGATAATTGAATTAGCACACGACAATTTTTTTAATTTTTTTAAGCTAATCAAATATTCTAAAAGGATAATTTAAAAAATTTGTATTTCTAATTTTTTAAATTTTTTACAAGTGCATATTTTCCAATTTATTTTTTGATTATTTATTTGTCAAAAAAAAAAAAAAAATGTTCAATATCTACTATTTTCAGTATTATCCAATTTTTTCTGGTGAATGAAAATAATTTAATTATCTTCATGTCTCTATTTGCAATGAATTTCAGATGCGTTTAACTACACCTGGCATTCAATAATTGTGCAACTTGGTGCTATTATGTAACGTATTAACTTGGTTACCCATAGAGTCATAAATTGCTGTAAATTTCCAATACAAAATAATTGCGTGCAAATAAACACACAGGCATACACGTGAATTTTTTTCAGATCTATGAAGATGATGACGAAGGGAAATGCAAAAAAAATGTAGTAAACACTTGTAAAATTGTCAGTATTTGCATTTGCATTAATGGTAAATGCGATGAGTATTCTCAGTGGCACCTCGTTGTCTAACGTGAATTAGAAGAAGCACATACACACAGACACACACAAATAAAATACTTATACCAATGCTTTTTTTAAAGAAAAGCCAGGAGATGCGCCCCACCTGGCTGGCACTCATCAGCCAGCTGTGGAGTAAACAGGTAGATAGAAACACTGCCTTCCTCAATGTACACAAGTTCCCAAGGAATTTTTCATTCTTTCTTTTTTCTTCGTTTCATCTTTGCTTCTGTCTCTGTCTTCATCATCCAGGTGCAGGCAATTATAATTAAAATTGCTGGAGAAAAATTTCAAATGTCTTCACGATGATGACTCATTTTTTGAATTTTTTTTTCAGATATCGAGTTGAAAACATTTGGAGTCCAATTTCATTCACTCGAGAATATCCCGGAAATTAAGCGAGATAGGGCATTTTGAAGAGTTACCTTGTTTGTGGAGAACAGAAAGAGCTACAAAAAAGGTGTCTATAAATTTTTTTTCTATCTTCAATGAATTCCCCAAAAACTGTGGAGAAACGTAAATCACATTGCTCCTTCTATTGAATTTTCCAATGAGAATGTTATTTGAAATATTTATCTAACGAATAATAAAAATGCCAGTGAATGGCACGAATGAAGGGCTCCATTCATTCGTGAAGAGAGAGGTTTGACCATAGAATTGATGAGGATCGTACGCATAAACTCAAGGCGAATAAGGTATTCATTATTTCATAACTTGCGAAGAGGAAAGAGAAAAAAAATAAGAGAAATAAATGAAGCAAAAAAAAAAAGGATAAAAAAAAATAAAAACGTGTGGTACAAGTGTGCATGAAGGTAAAGAAGAAGAGGAGAAAAAAAAATGATTCTTCCACAATTCAACAGGCAACTGGCAAGACAACATTCGCCTTGGTGTTTTATACAGAGTGTGTTTGCCTTCTCGTGTGGTTTCTTTTAAAAGCTTGGCACTTTCGGGCAGCGGCAGACAGCGCGTCGCCCAAGTCCCCCAGGCAGACCTCTTCTAGATGCTGTTCACTACGAACTTGATCTCAAACTTCTCAACTTTTTTTTTTTTTTTCCTCTATTTTTTCCTGTTTTTTTTCTTCTTTTTACATTTATTTTCTTCAGAGGAGAAATAAAGGAGAGGAGAAAAAAAATTATGTTAAAAAAAAATTGTATACGTTGCCAGTTTAGACAAAATGTCGCTGTAAACCGGTATTTTTTTTCCTGTACTCTTATTTTATGGTTTAGAGCTGATTCTATATTTGGAAATGGTGATGTCAACCAGAAGAGGCAGAATTAATTTCTTCTCGTTATGAAGTTTTAAAAAAGAATACACAATTTCGCTAATCTTTCTATCAAACGATAATTCAGAACCTTTTTTTTATGACTAACTGATATTATTTCTATTTTTTTCTTCTTCTTTCTCATTAATAATTTATGGTCCAGATGAAGAAATGAAATGTCAGAATTTTTAGAAATACTGCTGAGTTATATCTTTGAAACGTGAATTTGAGAAATAACAGGTGAATGAAATTATTAGATTGTTTTCCATGGAGTTTCCGCTTTTGTGGATAAACAGAAAAATAAATATATTATCCACGCAAATACCAGAAATAGAAATGAAAATGTGATGTGTTTTCGAGCTTCAGAATTTAAAAATGTTCTGCATGAATTCTTGGAATATCTGGTTAAACTCCAGCATAATTCACTGGAAATTCTTATTTGATAAAAAAAACCTTAACTTTATGAGATAATAATATTTTTCTTTTTGAAATCTCTTCTGCATCTCTACAGCAATAACACGTGGGATATTATTAGCAGCGCTCGTGTTTTTGGCGTGAAATTTTCACTTTCTACGTAACTTTGAGAGTTTAATGTTTATTTAAATGAATTTCATGAAATTCTTTTTATTACAAAACTCGTGCGTTGTAAAATATCAAGAGTTAATATGCAAAACCTTTTTTTAAAAATATATTTATAGTTTCGTCTCTTGAAGAAAGAAGAAAAAAGTTATTATTGTTATTTATATGAACGTGAAAATATTTTGTAGTTTGAGTGAAATGGTGAAACTCAACTTTACATAACGTATCTGTGATATTAGAAAGTCAACGATGAATTACAAATGTTGAAAATTCTTAATGGAAAATTCGAAGATGAAAAATCAATTCTTTTAACAATTAATTACTTTTTTTTTGTTGACAAAAACAAAATTATTATTTCAATTTTTTTAATCATAATTTCAGACAATTTCTTCGAGATTTAACGTAAAAGCAATCAACTCTTAGTGTAAAAATTTAATGGTGAATAATTCATTGAAAATTTCTTAATGAACTGATAATTCAGATAATAACAGGATTTTAGCAGCATTCTCTAAATTATATATTAAAATAATCAATATTTTGTGTTCGTAATTAGTGTAATGTTCATCTTTTTTTCTTCAAAGGGTCATTGCACGAGCACAAAAATTAAAGAAAATAACGAAGTTAGCGATGACCACATTTTCATGTTTCTCAAGTTAATTTTTAATATTGATTTTTTGGAAAAACCGCCGCGAGCAAATCAGGCTTGTTCACCTTGCCCATGCTGTTCTTTGGAATTTTGTCGACTACCTTCAGTACCGTGGGAACGGCATACTCAGGCAATGATTTCTTACCGAATTCACGTAGTTGTGATAATATTATTTCGGTTCCCTCACGTGCAACGATAACAGCTGCCACCTAAAAAAAAAAATTATTAATTTTGGTGGAAAATTTTAAATTAATATCATATCGAATCAGTTTTTGGAATAGGGGGAAAGGGCAGAAGGGGTGAGATGGACACATTAGATCTTTTATATTATGAAAATTATTCAACATCATTGGGAATATTTACAAAAGGTTTTTTCTGATGATTCTATAGAAAAGCTGAGGCAATTTCCAATGGAAACCGTATAGGCCAAAATTCATTTTTAATAATTTTCGGAAAATTCCACGTTTTCAGCCGCAAAGGAGGGCTCTGACCTTTCAATGGTAGAAATGGAAGGAATCGAAAATGTAAAGAGTTTGATCCTCCATTTGTGCACAAAAAAATCGATTTTTTGAAAAATTTCTCAAAACATCAATTCTGACACATGTTTTTCACAGCAAATGTCCTTAGCCCTTCGATGGAATCATTAAAAGAAATTATATCTCATTTCTTCCTACATCTTGGTAAGGCATGTAGATAGGCTCTTTTCCATATCGACTTTTTTGTATGTCTTGTTCAGTTCTACAATAAAGGGAATAACAAAAATTCCTCTATTGCCCTCAATTTCCGAGATTTTGTCAAAAAACTTAGCTTAAAATCGATCTCACAGAGATGAGAGACTCAAAAAATAAATACAATTATCAAATCCAATTCTTTAAATACGCATCATCGGATAAATTCTCTGCGCAAATTTTCGTGACACGTGGAAATTCATTCGAGTAAATAAAAATCCTCTTCGTCTTACTTTTTCACCCCACGTGATGTCTGGCAGTCCGACAACTGCGCAGTCAATGATATCGGGATGACCGAGAATTGCCGTTTCCACTTGCAGGGCACTGACCTTGTATCCACCAGTTTTTATTATATCTACAGAGCTACGACCCAAGATACTGTATACACTTTTTTCATACTGTACAGTGTCTCCTGTAATTGTTTAAAAAAAAATTATGAATTATCACGAATTTTTTCTGTCGATAATTTCCATTGAAATTTTCACTTTATTCACCAGTTTTGAACCATCCGTCCTTCGTGAATTCTTTGGCAGTTGCCTCTGGCTTCTTCCAGTACTCCCGAAATACACTTTCACCTTTGACTTCCAAATCTCCGCTGATGGAGGCTTTTGATCCAAACACTCTTGTGCCAGCCCAACTGCCCTCGACCAAAATTTCGGGTTTTTCGCTTTCCGGCTTCGTTATCCTCACGTGGACGCCTGGCAATGGTGTTCCAACGGTTCCTAAGAAAGGGCAAATATATATATATATATATATATTTTTTTCATTTTTCCTCACCTCTTCGAATGTACAACACATTTAAAAAGATGGAAAACTAATGAAAATCACATGTACATTCCTTCCTTTTTTCTGAATATTTTGAAAACCATTAGAGATACGGAATTTTTCAAGAAACATTTTTTTGTACAGATGAGCAAGAGCTACAAATAAGGTTTCTATATCAATTTGTGTATCTCGCTTAGGTTCCGAAATTTTATAAAAAAATTAATTCGTCTCGTTTTTCATGATTATTAGAGTGAAATCATTTCTAAGCACCTGGAATACGTTGACCTTCGAGTGGATTTGAGAGTACCATACCAGTCTCTGTCATTCCATACCTCTCCAACAAACGATGACCGGTTATTTCTTCCCATCTGTCAAATATTGGTTTTGGTAGAGGCGCTGATCCGCTCACCATTAATCTTTGAGCATAAATTGAAAGAAATGTCAATTAATCTTTTGTATATATATATATTTTTTGGGGGGTTGGAGGGATTTATTAATTATGGGAAAATGGAGAAAATGGGCGGTGTGATGAAAGGTTGGGGATTTAATTTTTTCAATGATGCGGTTGGAGATTCAGGAATGATTTCTGATGGAAAGCACTTAAAGTAATTCAATTTCAGATTTTTCGTAAAACATATCTACTCCAAAATGGCATTTTGTAGAAATTTCTGTGACTTTTTCAATGAAAAAAAAAATGAAAATAATACAAATGAAATTTGTAGGAAATTATCTCAGTTTTCATTTGCAATCAATTGAGATTCTCCAATTTTTAAGCGAAAAAATGAATTTCTAAGAAATTTTTAGAAAAAAAAGTTTTTCATCGCAAAAATTTAAGAGAAAATCTTGTTGGCTTCACTTTCATCATAAGCAATTATTTTCAGATAGGTTCGCCTCAGAAGCAAAGTGGCGTAAATGCTATGATTGCACATAGCACTTATGCTACTCTATTTCTAAGGTGACGGAATGATTAATTAGTGAAGCAATAACACGAAACTAGTTTTTGAAATAAGCACAACTAAAGCTTTCAAACAGTCTATTTTATTCCATTATCAGTTTTTGAAGAATTTATCTGAAAATAAGTAGGATAGAGCGATTTTGTTTTAGTCTTTCTTCGTATCTCTTGAAATTCTCCACAAAAAAAGATCAAAACGAAATTACATAATTTAAAAAATGGTGACAAAATGAATGAAATTTACCTGAAAACGTCAAATTCCCAAATAAGCTTCACTTATTCAGGAAATATCTCTGAAACCATTAGATTTAGAAGAATTTATGAAGAGACCTTTTTTGTAGAGAATTAAATTTTCCCCCCAAAAAAAAGGCTTGAAACTCAATCCTCCTGAACACACCAATTTCCAAAATACTGCCGAATTACGCCAATTTATGAGACAATCTCGTTACTATTTCCCTCTAAATAATAATCAAAACCAAAAAAAAAATCCACTTTACCTGATTTTCGTACTGCAGACAGTATGAACATAGTCCTTGATTTTCGCATTTTTATCAAACAATTGTTCGAACTCTTGAATCAATTTCATATAAATAGTTGGTACAGCCATAAACATATTACATCTCTCAGAGTTCTGTAAATTAACACCAAGTAATTGTGCCCAAACACTGGACGTCTCGAATTTCGGTAACATAACACATCTAGCTCCAACGTACAATGGACACATGAGAACATTAACAATACCATGCACATGATTCAACGGTAGTGTATGAAGAACAATATCCTTTTCCGTCCACTTCCAAGCAGTTATCAAGGCATTCATCTGCGACTGTATATTCTTGTGGCTCATGACAACGCCCTTAGGTACTCCTGTTGTGCCAGATGTGTAAACGAACATTGCATTTGTATCATTATAAAATTCATCCTTCAATGGTGTCTCTTCGGAATCACCAAAATCATAGTCGTATTTTTCGTAATTCTTGTTATTTGCTATTTTTCCATCTGTCTTCATGGCTAGTACTCTGAGTGCATCATCGAACACTACTAGACGACAATCTGTATCCCTCACGAGAGGTTCAATTACTGGTACATATTCTGATGTTGTTACTATGACTTTTGCGTCAGAATCTTTGAGGTAATAGTTCAAAACTTGCGGTGGACTAGTTGAATTAAGCGGTACAGCTGAAATTTTTGGAATTTTTTGTTATTTGTAATTCATTTGCATAACGGCGCCAGACGACTGCCTTTCGGAGCCAAGAAAATTGAAAACATGTGATTTGACTGACGAAGATGTGTTTGAAATAGTATATAGATAAAAATAAAGTGATATAAAAAATTTTTTAAAATAATAATACAAAAATTCTCCAATCTTAAATAACAGTTTTCTTGAATAAACTTTTTACCTCATGAACCAACATATAAGGCATGCCAGTTTAATTATTTTTATTAAAAACGTTAATATTTCGGGAACTAAGTGAGATAGCGCAATTTTTAGAGCTCAATCTCTTTTAAAAAAAAGGTTTCAGTAAGAATTTCTTATTTGCCTTAGCTTGCAAGATATTCATGTAAAAACGTTGTCAAAATACAGTTTATTTCTTCAACTCTGTCTCTTTAAAAGAATTTTTTTTTTTTTAATATATCATCGCTAATTAAAAGAGACTAATTTTTGGCAGAGACTTCTTTTGTACCTCAAACTCTTCTCACATAACAAATTATCACACTAAAAAAATTACCAATTTGTCCACTCATCCAACATGCCCACTGTACGATGACATATCTAGCATCATTTGGCATCAAAAAAGCAACTCTCTCCTGCTGTTTACCACCAACAATCTCTGATAATTCTCCCGAAAATTGCCTTGAGCTTAAAAATAATCCACGATAAGTATAATCACCCTGCAAATCTCTCAAGGCTGTTCTATCTCCAAATCTAATTGCATTCCTAAATATTGGAATGACATTGTTGCTTGGTGGCTAATGAAAAACAAAAATTAATTCCTTTATGATGATTCACCCAAAGAAAAGCGAGAATTTTGTTAATGTTTTCTTTTCTAAATAAAAAAGAATTACCTGTTGTGTCTCATTAATAGAACTAAGTGCAGCATGTGTTTGTTGGAGCCTTTTCAATGTTAAAGGTCTGTGTGTTCTCGATATTGTATTGAATGCCAGATGAAAACTGCGTCTCAGTAGTGATCCCATTTTTGAAAAAATTCAATCTTTTCTTTTGCCTCGAGAAAAAAAACCATTAAGTCTCTGAAAATTAAGGGAAAAAAAACTTAACCTCGAAAAAAATTCACCTGGAAATTCTCCCAAAAATTGACAAAAAAATGGAAAATTTTGTAAAAATATTTTACAATTTCCCCCCTTTTTTTAAAAACTGATAATTGGATTATGAGAGATTTGAGGTTTAAAACTCACGTCATTTGCTTTATTTATTGCAGCAATTTGACAAATATGTAGGAAAGATGAAAATATGTGTAAAAAATAAATTATACTTTACCAAACATAGTTAAAAAAATTTATCCAAGTCACTTTACAGCCGGTTTTGACATATTCAGACAATTACAAACTATTAAATGCCAAATGTCACGAGATAATTCTTCTCAAAATTATTGTAATGATAAATGTTTTTTTTTATTTGTATGACACAAACACTCGATGAGGCGCAGGCTCGTTGTTTCACGTTCAATTATGATTTGACGAATTAAAAAAATCTTAAAAAGGTGTACGGTCTCTACTAATCATGTGCGAATGAAAAAAGCTCAAAAGCCGGACCGCACGAATAATAATAAAAAATTGTGCAGCTTGAGTGAAAAAAGAGATTTTTTAGTTTTTGTGATGAATGATAGGGGAATTTTGGCGCTGTTATCGAGGTTTTGTGCATTTGACACACAAACAAGTGCTCCAAAATTGTGGAAATATTCATTGCTGATTAGATATTATTTATAATTAATTTATCAATTTATTGCTGGAAGGAAATTAAGTGATTTATTGAAGGTGAGTTGATATTAATAAAATTTTTTAAAATGAATTTAGAATTGTTTTTGGTGTTTGAGGTTATGTTTTGTATAAACAAAAATATGTTTTGATGTTTTTTGATGCTTGTGATTAATAATGAGTTAATAGTGTTTGTTTATTCCATTCAATAATTTAGTTAATGCACTCATAATAAGAGTTGTTGATTAAAGAGAATAATTTCACGATTATAAGCATTTTCAGACAAATCGACTTTATTTCATCAGTTTTTCTGTACGGAGAAAAATTATTCTTGCAGCAAGAAAATTGCCTTTTAACAAAAATTTCCTTCATAATTTTTATATCTATATATATTGAAATTTCCGGTAGTGAAGTAAATTCTTTTGAACTAAGTAAATTTTCTTACAACCAAATTTTTTTTCTGTTAGTGTAATTTGTAATTGTCATTTATTGCAATGAGACTCCAGGCAAATGTCCATCGGAGCCAAAAATAAGTACATAATATAGTACACGGTTATGTTATCAGTGGTTGAGCAATTATGATTCTTAATTCATTACTAACAATTAAAAGTAATGGACATTTTGAAAATTAACCATAGAAAAATAAAGTAATGAATCTTCAATACTACTTGAGCAGCTATAAAGATCAATATCTCATAATATCACAAGAACTTCTCTGAACATATCATTATTGGAGCTATTTAATTGAGTTCAATTCGAGTATAAGTAATATTTGAAATCAAATCACACAACATTATTGTGAGAATATCTCGGAAATAAACGAGATGAAGATTCAAAGAAAACTGCGTAGAGATTATTTTTTGTAGAGAATTTGATGAGCCACAAAAGAAGATCTCTTGATAAATTCTCGTAAACCTCATTGTTTTCAAGATATTTACAGAATAATAGGAAAAATCACTTTTACTCGAATGCTGAGTTTATTCTATCTCGACTTCGGTTTTTGTAAAATATCTCGGAATCTAATGGAAATGGAAATGTTTCTTGTAGAAACCTCTTTTGTGCAAAAAAAGTGAGAGCTACAAAGAAAGTCTGAGTGAAAATTGCTCTATTTCTCATAATTTATGAGATAACTTCGAGGAAAAGATCTTATTTTTCAAAAAATCATTTTATTATTTTTTTTTCTCTCTCAGGAATTGAAATGGGTGAAAGATACAATATTCATAGTCAATTGGAGCATCTCCAGTCAAAGTACATTGGTACAGGTCACGCAGACACAACAAAATTCGAGTGGCTTGTTAATCAGCACAGAGATTCATGCAGTTCTTATATGGGACATTACGATCTACTGAATTTCTTCGCAATTGCTGAGAATGAGACAAAGGCCCGAGTGAGATTCAATCTTATGGAGAAAATGCTGCAGCCATGTGGACCACCGCCAGAGAAGCCGGAGGATTAATTCTAATTATTTAAATCTATTTTTTTTCAAAGACAAATAATAATATCAAATAAATTGAGAATTTTTATGGCAAAAATATAAATTTATTCCTTTTTTACATCTTTCTCTTTATCTTTCAGTGTCTTAATAACAGATTTAACCAATCTCTGCTGAACAACGAGACTAACTTCTTTGGAAGCCTCGGATAAGGTTTCTAAAATTGGCTTTATCGTTGTTACATCGATATCACCAATGAACTGTAACTGTGCGACTTGATCGTGCTGAGGTAGACAAGCCTGCATTATTATTCCATGATTCTTTGATTTTCCAGTTTCTGTTGGTGCTGTTCTGCAGAGCGCCTCCTCCTCCGTCGTTGGATCGAGAAATATCGTGTCTGAATAAACTCCCTAGGTGAAAATTAATTACAGATTGTTAGGGAAAATGCATTATTTGAATAAAGTACTTCACTGAAGGGGTAACGGAAGATTCTGTGAATTGAAAATTTTTAAAGCTATTGTTTAGCAATAATCATAAATTTTTTGATTAAATAACAGAAGCATCGACTTTTTAATTACTTTCCTCAGTCGTTAACACTTTTTTATGATGAAAATATGAATAAATATTGTCAAACAATTAGTGCAAAAATTAAATACATGTTAGGTCTTCCGTTACCCCTCAAAGAGTTTGGGGAGTTATCTCCAAAATATGGAATCATTCTGAAAATCATACAGGACGTTCCTAATGTCATCATTATTATATAGTATTTTTTTCAAAGTTTTCATGTATTTTGTTTCAGACTAATTAACAGTCAAAATTGCATTTTGTACATGGGCTCTTAAGCATCAAACCTGGTTTAGCATCGATCGGCGCTATCAACTCAGGTGGTAAAAAAGGTCTCAGGCTATAACAGATTTTATGCATAAGAGCCCATGTATAAAATGCAATTTTTACTGTTAATTAGTCTGAAACAAAATACATAGAAATTTTTAAAAAATTACTACTTAATAATGATGACATTAGGAACGTCCTGTATGATTCTCAAAATGATTCCATATTTTGGAGATAACTCCCCGAACTCCTTAACGAATTGTGAAGGATGCAATTTTGACTGCTAATTAGTCTGAAACAAAATACATGAAAATTTTGAAAAAAATACTACATAATAATGATGACATTAGGAACGTTCTGTATGATTCTTAAAATGATTCCATATTTTGGTGATAACTCCCTTTTAGAGATACCTTAAGGTATCCCAGATAATTTTTCGGTACAGCAGAAAAAATGAGGATTTGCACGTTGGGTTCCAATTAATAGCTGATAATTCGCGACAAAGTGCTTTAATTTCCCGAAAAGTGATTGAACTATCCGAAAGTCATATCGTCAACTTGTGAATATAATTTTTTTTTTCGAACTTTTTTTACATCACTGATCTCTTATCACGTACATGAGATAGAGAGAGAGGCAAATAGTTATGACTATCTACTGATTGAAATTTCTCATTAGCTATACGGAGAATTAAATATCTTTTTGTTCTATTTAGTCAAAATGCTGTTTTCTTTGACGATAGTTTTTTGAATAATGGGTCGACTGTGTGGTTTTTTTTAGTAAATCCGTTATTTCTGTCCGATTCAGGGTGTTTCTTTCTCACACCCCCTATTTTCCGTAACTTTGATAATACATAGTTCATAAACTACACAGACAAAAATTATGAAAAATTCAGAAAAATGTGAAAAAATATCATTTTTGATACGGCATCGAAAGAATAAGGGATCAATTGTCCGTGAGTTCGCTAGGATACTAACTTAATCTTTAGTTTTCTCGGAATACCTCAGAATCCATGGGAGATAGGGCAATTTTCATAGAGACGCTCCTTGTAGCTCTGAGTTTTCTCTACAAAGAAAGGGAATAACAAAGATTCCTTCATCCCGCATAATTCTCGAGATATTTCAAGAAAACTCTGTTTTTGTTTAAAAACGTTGATAATCACCGCAGAAACTGCTGCTACAAGTCCAAACATCGGAATACTGGCATTAGCTAGAGCCAAGCTAGCAGCTGTGATTGCGGCAGCTAAGCAGGAACCGCCGTTGTCAAGTACTAGAGCATAAATGTCCACTTGGAAGTTTGGAAATTCGTGCTGAAATTATTTATTCTCATTAATTATCGAATCATTAAAGTGTCAAATTAATTCAAAAAAATCTTATTACCCTGCAAACTGCTGGCTCCAGCGCTCTCTGCATCTGCAAACTGTAATCTTTTTCTTCAGCATCCTGTTGATGAATTTTTCTTTTTTTCGATGAGAAAGAGGCAAATTTGAATTCACAGTACAAATTACCCTGGAAACTGTAACCAACTTTGTTTGGTATCTCTCGTGGATCGAATACTGAACAAACTACTTTTGTTGTGCCAACTTCGATGTAGGCTGAGCCCTTTGCTTGGCTCACAACGCCAGTTTTTATGACTTGAAAAAGGAAAATGGATGGAATGAGTAAAAAAAATAAACACTTTTCTGTAGCTCCTTAAAATTCATGACTGAAGTTTTTGGACAAATCGAGTTTATTCTATCATAATTTTTTTGTGAATATCTCGGAATATAAGGGACATAGAGCTTAAAATTCTTTACAGAAAAGGATCAGGGTAAAATTACCCTTTTTTTTATTCAGATTCCGAGATGCTCAAAAAAATGGGTGACGGGATGAAATCAATTCATCTGAAAAATTCCTATTCTTTGAAATTAGAATATTTCTGAAATTAAGCGAGATAGAGGAATTTCTTCAGTGTCCATTCGGCCCTGTAAAAAAAAGTGCTTATGAGAATTCCTTATCGCCTGTAGATTCCGAGATATTTCGCAAAAAGCGGTACCTAAATAAAATTAGTAAATTTTGTTTTGAGAAAATTGTTGGAAAAATATTATGATTGTGTCTGAAATTTTTTCAAATAGCCCAGAGATAAACAAAAACATAACCTACACATTTTCCTGATATCACCGTGGCCCCGTCCATCCTCTCTTATCTCCAATAATTTTAGTTTATTTTTTACATTTTTCGTCGATGCGTCGACGTAAAGTTGATATGGCACTGTAACTTCAGGCCCATTGATTCTTTTTTGATCTACTGGCATTTTTTATGATTAATTTCGAATACTATCATTGGAATAATTTCAAAATATTGAAGAAACACATGCGAATCCGGAGCATCCGGTGTCATTTAAATCTTCTTCTTCTTCTTCTTTTTATTTGGGCCACGCATGCGCGCGGCTGGCCTTCAGCCTCATGCTATACAGCCAATAAAAAGACTCATTTGAATCGACTGAAAATAATTGAAAGTTCCCAGTCGTCCAAACTCTGGCGCTGTCGTCGCTTGTGGACATATTTAAATTGAAAATAACTGCAATGAAAAATGCTTAAAAAATTGTATTAGAAATGGGTGTGATGAATAAGTTCTCAACACAATTAACTTTAATATTCAAGACTTTATTTAAGGGGTTTGGGGAGTTATCTCCAGAATATGGAATCATTTTGAAAATCATACAGGACATTCCTAATGGCATCATTATTGTATAGTATTTTTTTCAAAATTTTCATGTATTTTGTTTCAGACTAACTAACAGTCGAAACTGCATTTTATGCATGGGTTCTTATGCATCAAACCTGGTTTAGCATCGATCTGCGCTATCAACTCAGGTGGTAACAAACATCTCCGGCTATAACAGATTTTATGCATAAGAGCCCATGTATGAAATGCTAATTTTACTGTTAATTAGTTTGAAACAAAATACGTGAAAATTTTGAAAAAATACTACATAATAATGATGACATTAGGAACGTCCTGTATGATTCTCAAGATGATTCCATATTTTGGAGATAACTTCCCAAACTCCTTAATTATTTGCACGAGGATGGACCGTCAGTGCATCGGTGAATTCTCCACGAGAGACTGCGAGAAGTTTCTCTTATCAGAAATTTCATACATGAATTATCTTCGAATCAAGTAATAGAGACATCGAAAATTTGATTTGAGTTTTGCAGTTCAAAGCGGTGAGGGGTACCCGTGAAAATGATGATACACACTGAGAGAAAAATCTGATCAGTGGAGCTATAAAAAATTAGTAGAAAAAGACCTTGACTATAAATTGAGTAACAGCAACTATTTCAGATACAGCTAGTGTCAGTGGACAATACATAGTGTTATTGACGAATATTATTGCAACCAGAGCATTATATTGATGGTGACCTACCATTGGACATTGTGTTCTATACTTTATAGTCAACATGACAATACTGTATACAGTCACATTCCGAGTCGAAATTTTTAGGTGGCTTTAATTTTTGTTTCAATCTACAAAAATTGTAAATTGAACGAAAGCCAATAGAAGTTGAACGGCATAGGGACACTGGCTATGGGTTTTTTCAACTTACTTAGAACTCACGAAAGAGAAAAAAATGAATTCGATCTAGTCTCGAGATAGTCCAAGCGGTCACCCGTCCAAGTACTGATCATATGCAATGCTGCTAGCTTTGGTGACCGCTTTGAGATTTCTCGTTGTCTGCTGCTAATCTAAAACACATGACTGTAACGATCCTGATTGCGCCTTTTAGGCTTTTTGAAAAAAAAGAAAAATGATAATGAATATAATCCACAATAAATGCAAAATTATAATAAATTATGATTTGAGGTTATGTGGGATATTTGATCAAAGAAAATAAATTGTAAATGTCAATCTTTACATTTACAATTTATTTGGTTCAAATATCCCACATAACCTCAAATTAAAATTTAGAAGAATGTGGACGCAAAAATACACAGATAATAAATTAGTTTAATTGATTTTTTTTTACTTTTGAGAATTCTTTTTTTTAAATTCACCTTCTCAACATATCTCCGGCTTTAATGGTGATATCGTAAAATTAAAAAAATAATAAAAGATGCGATCATTTGCGATAAATTTGCGGGATTTTCAATTGAAAAATATGGTTTTTTTCGTATTTATAGGCACTCGAATGGAAATCGGGGTAAAATCATTCTATCTTGATTCGAGATATAAGCCAAAAATAATAAAAAAATAAGGAAAAGAAATAGACAATTCAAGACGGCCAATAAAATTGTATATATTATATACTTAATGGAGTAAGTTATCTGAGCCATATGAAGTAACAATATAAATATCGTCACGATTAGAGATGGGCGGCCGTCACATGACGCGTCACAAAACGGTCATATGACGGTCATGTCATGTCACGTCACGGAGTAGTTGTGACCGTGACAGAATTCGGTCACAAAATTTCACTGAATGACGGTCATAAAAGGAAAATAAATTATGACCGTCATTTTCCAACTATATTGATGATTTTTTTTTTCCTTTTCGAAATTATTAAATTTTGAGAAAATAGAATTCCGCACAAAATCTTATTGAAATCAGGTGTATTAAATTTCTACAGATTCATAAAATTAATTGAACAAAATGACCGTCACAAATTGAAGAAATTTGATGACGGTCATTTTACATCTATATAGATGTTTTACCATCAATCATTTTTCATTCCTTGACAAAAGTAAATAAATTTAGAAATGAAAGACTCAATTGAAACCCGTTTGAATTAAAGGATAAAAAATTCATATTGCAATCAAATGTATTGAATAGTTACTGATTTTCAAAATTGACTGAAAAAAATGACCGTCACAAATTGAAGAAATTTAATGACGGTCATTTTACATCTATATAGATGTATTTTACCATCTCATTCATTTTCCATTCTTTGACGAGCATAAATTTAATTGTGACCGTCATATTCCATTTAAAATTTTGTGACGTCATGTGACCGTCACAAGACGGTCATTTTTTGGTCATATGACGTCGGTGAAAAAATGACCGTCATTGCCCATCTCTAGTCACGATTACACGACATATAGTCACTTTTAAGATAACTATATTTTATAGCATTCTGTACACTCATTGTTGTGTTGTGCGTGCTAATGGGATATAGTTATTTAGGAAAGTGTAGCTTAAAAACCATTGCTGTGATCACTATACACATATAGTTGATTTTGACCTTCACTAATATGGTTTTAGGCATACCAGTATATAGGATTTCTCTCAGTGCATGAGAGTCTACTAAATAGAAAATATCTCCAATTAATTATTCAGAATTGGCAGGACGGATCTCCCTTAAAATTTGCAGTTGACGTTAAAATCAATCCAACAATTTCTGCGAATTTTGCCATGATGAATTCAAGACTTCATTTTTAACTAACCCCTCAAACGCATTGGAAAAAACATTAATCAAGAACTGAGAAATGCTGCGAGAGAACAGCTTTCGTGTTTTCTTGGTTCTTGCTCCATCGAGTGTTCCTACCCCCTCCTTTTCGATCAAGTTTAGCCATGTAGAATGAAAATTGAGAAATATAATGGATAAAAATCAAGCTAGATATTTGCAATGAAAACCGGGATCAAAAATTTGTGGAAATATTTCTTTTTCCCTCATTTACTGTTCAGCCGTCAGATGCAAGTTTTTCTCCTCAAGTAAAGGTGTATAATTGTGGGGAATTCTCATAGGAGTTTTTCAATTTGAAAACTTGAAAAGTAATACATGAACTATTTCAATATGTTTATCCTGCTCGCACTTGTGGCAGAATGACCACACTGCAGCCCTCATAATAATCAGTCTCGCCCAGGTAAAAGGGATTATAATAATAGAATGATTTCGAAAAAAGGTTAGCACAAAAATGGAACAATCGAGTCATAAAAGACTTGAAGAAAGGGAAATCAAAAATATTCTGATTTTTGAACTATTATTTTTAGAGAAAAACGAAACATTCAATTGAAGAGTTTATCAGGGGGATTGAAGAACTTTCTTTTGGGCAATAAAACCCTTTGTCCTCTGGGGAATTTTCGGGCAAGCTATAAGGCAGAAAGGGGAAAATCCCAATGATTGATGAAATAAAAATTAAATTGTGGAAAATCCGTAAATATTGAATCCTCTGACCATCAAGGTCGTCAGGAATCTACAGGGGAGCGGACACGGGGGGCATAATTTACGGTCGGATAAGAGTGAAGTGGGGAATTTCCGTGACTGCCAGAGAGTTAATTGAACAATTTATGTGTATCAATATAAGGAAATTCTATGCCAATAGTTGCGCCATTCTTTCCTAAACTTCAATGACAATAAAAAGACAAAGGGAATTCCGTTCCTCTCTCTAGAAGAGACATAATCAAAATCAGTGAATTTCGTTAAGAGATCAATTGAGATTTTGTGATCCTTGAGATTCTCGTGAAAAGAAAATACGATTTTTCATATTGCAAATAAACGTTAGACATTAATTTGATATAAGATGTTCCCTAGATCTAGTCAAAAAAGATTTTAAAAGAATTCCCATCGAGATTAACGGCAAAAGGGATCAACTTCCATTTTTGTATTTGTTTTAAAAAATCATGCTTACTTGAATCGAATTCTCCGCAAATCTGCACTGGTTCAGCTCTGGTAGGAATAGATTTTCCGGCACAAAAATAATGATGATCTACTGAAATATCAAATCCTTCATGCATTAGCGTTTGTACTGAGGGCTGAGCAACTGGAATTTTTAGAAATGAATATTTATGACATAAATCTCTTCAATCAAGTCAATGAAAAATGATTCAATGAAAGTTTACCTTCAATCATGGTATTGTGAACTTCTCCATTCAAATTTGGTTCTGGATTTTGTTTATTCTTGTTGTCTGGAAAATACGAATGGATTACTATATTTGCAAATTTATGAGAAAACGGAAAAAATGTATTCCAACCTCCTGGGAACGTTGTAAACTAATTTTTCCGAAACTCCTATAGATGATTCATGCATATTTTGAGTATAATTCCTGAAAAAGAGAATGTTATTGATCCAAATCAACAAATTTTGAAGTTCATTGGAAAAATACTTACCACTTGGCAAATTCAAAGTAGGTATGGCCGTAGTCGTCAGTTTTTTTGATAAAAAGTATTTCTTCTCAAAATGACTTTGACAAATTGCCTTTCGTCTCATTTTTTTCAAATCGAGACTAGCCAACTGTTTATTCCCCGTAGCTGCCAACCAAATTAATAAGCGCGCTTTGTCCCTGACTGGCAATTCGAAAAATCTCTTTGCATTTGATATGCAGTCACGAACAATGCAGACCGGCATTGTTGGACTAGAAAAATGATATAATTAATAAACTCATTCAATCACAACGGACGATGAAAAATAAAACATTTATTCCGTCACACTTTTCAATTATACTAAAAAGCAATCATTTTATTTTTACTTACGCTGATTTATCGGAGCACTCTTTTATTGGCAAATTTTTCTCACTGTAATCGAGCACAAATCTGTCACTTCGAGCTTCAAATTTGAAAATGTTATGGCATAGGAATTGCAGATTACTGTATAGCTATGGAGCAGGAGAATTAGAATAAAAAAATGCAGCTAGAATCAATTCAAACTTTCATTATCATTATCATATCTTTAAACATAATATAACATTGTTGAAATATTTATATTTCTACAAAAAAAATCACATGCTACTATTAGATTTGAATTGTATCCCAAAAATCATTGAGTTCCACGGTCATTATCAGCAATAATTCTTCAGAGTAGTAAAGGGCGGTTTTAAATCTTCATTTACATGATCAGTTCCATTTTTTCCTTTGGATAAGTTGGTTTTGATCCATATTTTGACCATCTCTAGTTGAAAAATGCCAAAAGTGTGACAAAAGGTTAAGAAAAAAATCGAAACTATCCCAGGAATGAGTTTTGTGCAAATATCTCGGGAATAGCAAACAATATGGTAAAAATTTCGAAGCAGAAGGCGAAGATATCAAAATGATCTACAAAATTGTTCCGATGCATTTTTTGCGTATTTGCAAAATTAACCAAGATATTTACCATTTACTTGTCGTATGCGGCTCAGACGTCCAAAATATCCTAAGATCTTGAAGAAATCGTGAAAATATGAAAAATGAATATTTTTTAATATTTCTTCCTCTAAACATACCTACAAAACATAGAGAATGAATTCCCATATCCCAGTCCATAACCCGTTATTAGAATTTTCCACTAGTAGATTTTTCATAACTCGTAAAATGTGTCCAAAAAATAAAAAGATAACGTTGAATTCCGACACATGATATTCAAGGTTATCATGAAATTGTTTAATCCTTTTCCACAGAAAATGATTCACTTAACATCAGTCTCGATAAGTCGTCAATATTTGTTCACGAAATTCCAACAATCGTGATGTCAAACAATTATTCAGTAGAAAACGAAAAAAACTGATAACGTAAAAGAGTCCCCAACAGAAAAACTGAATTTTTTCGGTTTTTTTAAATCCAACTACAAGGTTCAGACTTTTATTCGTCGGGGAGATTTTCGAATCTAATTTTTACGATTTTTCCTTTCTCCAATATTCATTATAGTTCCATGCAGAAATTCAAAGCCATTTCCCTGATCAAAAACTATCATGGCACCCTCGTGGAAATTGAGTCGTCAGATTCTGTAGAAAAATGACAGACGCTGCGGAATTCTGTAGAAGTACATCAAAACAGGCTGACAATTTATGTCAGATTTCGTCAAAAGTCGGTCATAATCGGACATATATCGGTCATATTTGACACTTTTCATCAAAAATTGACGATTTTTATCCGCAAATTGGAACAAGCAGGTCAGATTTCGTCATATCCATTCAGGAAAAATGTCATAATTCGACAAATTATCGAAGAATCTGCCATGATCTGTCATAATTCGGGTGTGAATAGGGAGGGCAAATTTGTCAAAGAATGCCATAATCCAAAATATTCCTACAGAATCTATCATAAAATAGAATACTTTGATGTTTTTTTTGTATATTAATTGGTAAAATAGTTTTACTGTGGTGTATTGACTTTTGTTGTCAAAATAAGAAAATGTTTCACCATCAATTGGGACATCATCATATTTTATTTACCCCTCTTAGAAAATTGGATCATAATTTAACACTCCACTAGGGAGGCTATCAGCGGGTATTATTATTATTTTTTTTTTTATTTAAGGCACTGAAACCTTTATTCTTCTAAGCCGTATGAGCTTAATATGAAATTATATGACATGTTATGATAGAAAATATTTAACGAAATTTGAAATTTGACATTATTCTTAATTCTTTCTCATTAATCGTCCAATTCTGACAGCCCGAGTCAAAATTTTTCGGTCGTTTCAATTCCTGTTTCAACCTACAAAAATTGTAGATTGAAAGAGAGCGAAAGGAAGTTGAACGGCGTATGGCCACCGTGTATTTTCAACTTACTTTGAACCTACAAAACGGCCGAAATGTGCGTTTCTTCCACTTTGTAAGTTCGAAGTAAGTTGAGTTTCTTCCACTTTGTAAGTTCAAAGGAAGTTGAAATTTTCTAAAAATTCTCCTCCATCCCCTCCCTTCAAGCCTTTTCTCCCCTAAATGCGCGTTTTTAATTGATTTCGCGCTCAATTGTATGATTAAGAATAGCCCCCCAGCACGGTTATTCTAGTTTTCTTTTAATGAAATGAATAAAAAAAAAAAAAAAGAATTCGGTCTAGTAGTTCTCGAGATAGTCCAGGCGGTCACCCATCCAAGTACTGATCAGATCCAATGCTGCTTAACTTCGGTGACCGCCTGGAGTTCTCTCGTTGACTGCTGCTGATCTGAAACATATAACTATCTCGATTCTCATTGCGCCTTTTAGGCTCTTTGAAAAAAAAGAAGAATAATAATGAATCGAATGTATAATGATAATTAATAATAAATCTAAAATAATGATAAATTAATTAATCCATAAGAATGCATTTTAGCTGAACAAGAAGCGCCAGAACTGATTTTTTTTTTACTTCGAGAATTTTCTTTGTTTTGAGAAATTCACGGTTTCAAAACATCTTTAGCTCTAGATGTGATACCGTAAAATTTCTCAAAAGACGTAAAAGACAAGATCATTTGCGTGCAAATTGCAGGATTTCCAATTGGAAAATATCGATTTTTTCAGGATTTATGGGCACTTGCCGAAAAATCAAGGTAAAATCCTTCTATCTCACCTCGAGATATTCATTTTTCGAGACATTAGCCAAAAATGAAAAAAAACGGGCAATTGAAGGAGACCAATTTTTTCCATTAATTCTTTCAATATTCCTCAGGAACTGATCGAGATAGTGCAATTTCACCTGAATCCTTTTTTATAGCTCTTGGAATTCTCTCCAAGATGCAATCAGCACTAAATTTCTCTATCTCGCTCATTTTTCGAAATATTGGCCAAAAATGAGGAATAAAAGAATTCAATGAATAAATCGAGGAGGGACACAAATATCTCGTTATCATTCGATTACAGATGCATCCCCGATCATGATGCACCACGAAAATGCATCGGATCGCGAAAGAAGTATCAATCGCATGAGAAAAGAGTTATAAAAATGAAAATAATGGAAATTCCCGGAAATAAAATCGAAATTTTTTAAAATTTATTTTCATTTTTATTTTTTTTCTGGCGATAAGTTCAAGAAGTTGAGAGTAAGGTGAACTAGGTAAGTTGAACTCGTTCACTCTACTTCTCGCCCTACACTCGATTTCTGATAAGTTGTAGACGTCGAAAGGAAGGTGAATCAGGTAAGTTGAACTCATTCACCTTACATTTCGCCTTACATTAGAGACGTAAAGTCGAAATACGGCGAAAGGAAGGTGAGATTCTGGCGGGACTTCTTGGACATCAAAGAAATGTAGATTGAAAGTAAGTTGGAAGTCGAAATGTAGGGTGAACGAGCCCAAAAATTTCGACTCGGGAGTTTATGAAATACCATGAGGTGGTAAAAAATCACAGAGGAAGAAAGGTCATATTATGGCAGAGATTGTCATTTTTCGACATATTTGGACGTTACATGATAAGGCAAAAAATGTCATAAAACGACAATAAAAGTTTGTGATTTTATGTGAATAAATGACATTTTTGGCCACGATGATGACATAAAGAGTCAAATAATGACAATGTATGTCATCCAATCGATTTCTCCAGATACGACATTCTCCGTCAAAATTCGTCATAAAAATTTTGACGAAACTTGAAGAATTATGTCGAATTGTATTCTATTCTCTCATTATCTATGATATTTCTCATTTTATGACATTTTTTGACATTTTTGGACATCATTTGTCGAAATCTGCCGAAGCGATTTCCACGAGGGCAACCTCAAATTTCAACAAAATTTTACCGATTACGCCTTTTGAAGGAATATATGTTTTAATATTTTCATTTACATATTTTTCAGCAAAACGTGTCAATCATTGCGAGAATGAACAATAATTATTCATTCAATTGTTCCCTTTAATTTTTTTTTCATTTTTCAGATTCATTTCCATATTGATAACATGTTTCTAGAATTTTCCACTACTGGATTTTTCGTAAATCATAAAACACGAGTAAAAACTAAAAAGACAATTTAGAAATTCGAGGCACTTTTGACGTTCAAGGTTATCATAATATTGTTCGAGTTTTTTCCATGGAAAATTGTTTATTTAACATTAGAATTGATAGAGTCACCTGAGTCAAAATATTTGTATTGATAAGCCGTCAGATTTATTCACGAAATTCAAACAATCGTCACCTTAAAAACTTCTGACATTACGTATGCGATTACACAACAGGAAAAAATCATTTTTGAGTTTTTTTTTTTTTTCGACATATCATATGCTTCATGAGTTTTGCATGAGAGATAATTATCTCAAACTGCTGGTTCACTACTATTATGGCTATTTCTTCACTACTGTTTTCTTTCCGAATATTTCGTCATGTACTGGTTTTTTATAATGAATTTTTACAGAAAATGGGCCAATATTTTTTAGTAAATGTGCATGAATTCACATGCATTGAGATATGGATTTCAGCGTCCTCATGAATAGATGAGAAAAATTTTGTCTCTATTTTTTTCTCCCAATCAAAACAATCAAGTTCACCCATAATCATTTTACCATTTTTCACACCAGGCTTATCTCCTAGGATACGAGAATTCTCAGCGTGCAATAACGTTTCTGCATTGCTAATCTTTTCTGCTTTACGCATCGCTCGATATTTTTTAACCCTTTGATAACTTGTTGAACTCATTTTTGAGGAATTAACTATGTTTATTCTGTTTCTTTTCACACAATGTCTTCGCCCATATGGCTCTAGAATATTACGATCCTTTATAAAAAGGAACAAGAACGGAAACAATCGATATATCGAAAGTGGTCACGATTAAAGTGAAGTCCTCATTCCTCATTGGTCAGTTAAATTGTGAGTAGTATAGTTCGCGTAACATACAATACTGAAAATACCTAACGGGCGCCCTGGAATATGGAATCAGGAAATTTTTTTGCCAGTTTTCCGCGATGATCTCGGTAAATAAGCGAGATAGAGCGAGATAGACATTAATATGGAATCAGGAAAAAGTTGCTTCAATTTTCCGCGATTATCTCGGTGAATAAGCGAGATAGAGTGAAATGGACGTTACTATGGAATCAGGGAGAAGTTTGTACAGTTTTTCGCGATTATCTCGGTAAATAAGCGAGATAGAGCGAAATGGACGTCAATATGGGATCAGTAAAAATGACAATGTCTGCTCCATCTAATTCTCAGAACCATTCGCGATACTGTTGTGGAATTGTGGAATACTGAAGGGCCAAAAGGCACAACGATTCGGGATATCCAGTATCCGCGGAATTTTCAGGCCAAACCCAGAGGCAAAGGCCTTTGCTCTATGTAAATGACCATTCCTGCTCTATCGAATTCTCAGAACCGTTTGCGATACTGTTATGAAATTTTGAAGGCTCTTTCATCACGACATAGGCAGTGTCACTGTAAAATTCCATCAGAAAATACGCCACAGAGAAAAAGTTATGAAGATTTAAAAATCGGGATTTTCATGATGGCTAATTTCCTGCGAATATTCCTTCATCCTCATTTTTCACCCATTTCCCGAGGGAATACGGGGTTTTCCTTGAAATTTCGCAAAGAGTTGATTGAAAACTAGATGATGGGGGATCCTGAAGGGCCGAAAGCCACAACGATTCGGCATATCCAGTATCTGCGGAATTTTCAGGCCCAACCCAGAGGCAAAGGCCTTTGCTGTATGAAGATGACCATTTCTGCTCTATCGAATTCTCAGAACCGTTTGCGATACTGTTATGAAATTCTGCAGGCTTTCTCATGACGACATAGGCAGTGTTACTGTATAATTTCATCAGAAAATACGCCACAGAAAAAAAGTTATGGAGAGTTGAAAATCGGGATTTTCATGATGGCTAATTTCCTTCGAATATTCCTTTATCTTCATTTTTCACCCATTCCCCGAGGGAATACGGGGTTTTCCTTGAAATTTCGCAAAGAGTTGATTGAAAACAAGATGATGGGGAATCCTGAAGGGCCAAAAGCCACAACGATTCGGGATATCCAGTATCCGCGGAATTTTCAGGCCAAACCCAGAAGCAAAGGCCTTCGCTCTATGAAAATGACCATTTCTGCTCTATCGAATTCCCAGAACCGTTTGCGATACTGTTGTAGTAACATGGGAAAGCCCGGTTTGAGGGACTAAATTACCCATGCTGCCATCTAGATGGTAGCATGGGAAGGTCGATAAAACAGACATCGTATGATGTACTGACAGGGTCGCGGCTCCCTGCATTACCAGACAGCATAAGAAATATTAATTAATCGATTGATTAATCAATTCATAGACAAATGTAAAACGCAAACAAATTATATAGGGATAATCAGGAAGACACGGGGATTCAGTAAAAGCAGAATTTACTATTATAGAGTGAAAACTAAGCCGTTTCCGTTAATTATGACATGCAATGAAAATAAAATGATTTAAATTAATCCCAATAAATCGGGGATTAATTTAATAATACCCTTTAAAGTGTACATCGCGAATCTTCAGAAATAGGTGGGAATAGGTTTGGGCTCTCTCCAAAATGCGTAAAAGTAATCCTAGACCTCTGGGGATTAAAAAAATATATATATAAAGAATCAAAAGATTATAACTAAATAATTAATGAAAAACAATAGACCGAAAGGACTATAAAAGGAGCGCGCGGGCCTCGAGTAGTCAGTCTATTCCAAACATTCAACCGCTACGGAACTCCCTCCTAGTAAGACATACTTTAAGTCGGTAAAACAGTTTCCCATAGCGCGTAAATTTAAATATATGTGTTTTAAGGGACAAATGAAGTTGATTAGTTAAATAGTTGAATTAAATAATAATAATAAATTATCTTATTTCTAATAAGTGTATACTTATTATTAGTTTAACAATAATAGAAATAACGGAATAATTTCGAGAGTGCGATTAATTAAATTTGAACTAAATAAATAATAATAAGAATAAAATTATTAGTAATTTCCTTTATTACTTAATGAGTGAAAGAAGTGTATGTGTATTAATTTAATGTGCTTACTGAATAAAACCCGTTTAATTTTGGTGATTGTAATAGTTTTGGTGTTTTTTATTATTAAAAAAAACACATGGCGACCGGACCTGAAAATAACCAGGGTGACTGGATCAATTGAATTAAGGGTAATTCAAAGGATCGAGTCAGCCACGGAGCCGAATATTGAATAACTGATTAATATTCATCCGTACGGTTACACTGTTATGGAATTTTGCAGGCTATTCCATCACGACATAGACAGTGTCACTGTAAAATTTCATCAGAAAAGACGCTAGGAAAAAAGGTTATGAAGATTTGAAAATCGGGATTTTCATGATGGCTAATTTCCTTCGAATATTCCTTTATCTTCATTTTTCACCCATTCCCCGAGGGAATACGGGGTTTTCCTTGAAATTTCGCAAAGAGTTGATTGAAAACAAGATGATGGGGAATCCTGAAGGGCCAAAAGCCACAACGATTCGGGATATCCAGTATCCGCGGAATTTTCAGGCCAAACCCAGAAGCAAAGGCCTTTGCTCTATGAAAATGACCATTTCTGCTCTATCGAATTCCCAGAACCGTTTGCGATACTGTTATGGAATTTTGCAGGCTCTTCCATCATGACATAGACAGTGTCACTGTAAAATTTCATCAGAAAAGACGCTAGGAAAAAAGGTTATGAAGATTTGAAAATCGGGATTTTCATGATGGCTAATTTCCTTCGAATATTCCTTTATCTTCATTTTTCACCCATTCCCCGAGGGAATACGGGGTTTTCCTTGAAATTTCGCAAAGAGTTGATTGAAAACAAGATGATGGGGGATCCTGAAGGGCCAAAAGCCACAATGATTCGGGATATCCAGTATCGGCGGAATTTTTACAGTTTTTCGCGATTATCTCGGTAAATAAGCGAAATAGAGTGAAATGGACGTTAATATGGAATCAGGGAGGAGTTTGTACAGTTTTTCGCGATTATCTCGGTAAATAAGCGAGATAGAGCGAAATAGACATTGATATGGAGTCAGAAAACAGTTTTCTGAGTTTTTCGCGATTATCCTCTATAAAAAGGAACAAGAACGCAAACAATCGATATATCAAAAGTTGTCACGATTAAAGTGAAGTCCTCTGTCTCATTGGTCAGTTAAATTGTGAGTAGTATAGTACGCGCAATATACTATACTAAAGATACCTAACGAGCTGTTGTGGAATATCTTCAGTGATTTTATTATTTGGGTTCTGTAGCCCGTGGAGGCGCTGAAGCGCTCTGCTCAAAAGTGTGGGAAGTTTGAAATAAATAACTCACTATTATATTTACACTAACACTTGATTGTTTTATTAATTAACATGAAATATTCACTCAAATGCAATTCAATGGTTACAATTATATTCACTAAGCTCTAATGTTCTACTCGTAATACAACTCGTCATTTATTCTAATTATATTTAAGTTCACAGCTATTTTTATAGAAACATTACTAAGTATACTGAGGTCTCGACTACTTGAAAGTTCGTTCGGAAGTGTTTTTCTCTAAAAATTCTATTCTTCCTCCAAGAGTTCGTTTCATGAGGCCCAACCCTCTAGCTGAGGGAGAGGGGTTGTAGGTTTGCCAATCAGGATCTTTGATTTGGGTTGAGGAGGGGGAGGTCCGAGGGTAGAGCGTTCGAGCCACGATGAGGGGACTCTTGACCATAAAAAGGGGAAAAATCAGGGATCTGCGTACTTTCCCAATAAAACGGAGTTTTACGGGTTTTATAACTTTCACGTGTTGAGGTGAACAATAGAGAAGGTAAAGAAAAGACAGAGGGACATTTCTTAGCATTGTAAAAGTAAAACCTTTTACAATTGAAGAAATGCGAAGGATTATTTTTATGGTTTTTACAATTCGCAGCTTGCTTGAAATTTGGTGTCCAGATGTTTAATTATTTTTACTCATCGCGTTTGGGTTCAGTTTCGAAGAAATATTTGCTAAATCGTTTTATTGAGGTTTTGAAAAGGTATTCTTGAAAATATTGTCACTGAGGGAAAAATTCAAAGTGTTGGGGTTTCTATTGCTGTAAGGATTGGGGATTTTTGGTCGCGTGGGGAATTTCCCCATTGGCTAGTTACCTACGTAACACCTCCCCTCTTAATTAAAAGGAGTTCACTATGGGAACCCTTTTACAATCACATCGAGTATCATTATTTCTACTTCACAATAATGTTATTAATGTTACAATTCAAATTTTATCCTTCTTCTTAGTCACAATATTTATTCGTTTAATCTAATGCTCGCTTATTTCAATTTATTATTTACTTTTCTCCTTAGTTGCTTCAAGTTTTTGGTGGCAGACGCTTGGATAGTGGTAATTCTTGAGAACAAGTTATCAAGATAGTCAGTAAATAATTTTTCTACGCGTTCATTTGGAAACTTTGACGGGATAACAGCTTTAACGCTAACGACAAGCTCGTGGGGGGTAAATCCAGTACTTTCGTGCACCGATGTATTATAAGAGAACGTCCTGAATCAAATCCAACATCTGAAGCTATATTGCGATTCAAGGGAATAGAATGTACTGAATAATCCTTTTGAAGAAATAGGTGGCATTCAAGATAGGTAGTAGCAGGTACAGGTAGAGAAATGTTCGTCATATTTGTCTTAAAAACTTTAGTTGATCTATTGTGAGCTATTTCTGAATTCACGAGTGTCTGTTCTGTCAATGTGTTATCTCTAGGAGGACACTCCACATTTTCGCCAAAAATTCAGCATCTTTTCATTTTCTTTCATTCGCTAGTGGCCTGGTGATATCGTCCTGTGAAGGTCTCCGTTCCGCTCCTCGTGAGAACGTCCCTCTTTACCACAGGTTAGACAGAGCACCTACCACTTTGTCATCACACTACCAATTTAATTCCACTGGGTCGGGGGCGCCATTCCAGGGTATTGGGTTTACGTTCCATCAGTAGTGTCCTCCTTTCCTCGAGCCTCGGGGATCCCTCCCTATCAAGACTCGAGGTCCCTATGTTTGCTGCGAGCGCCTCTGCGAGGTCACCCTGCACTGCAAACAATTGCTCCTTCTCTGAGCTTATGCCCGTAAGGGTTAGAGGTTGTCTCGTCCTCATCAACCGTTTCGTAACCGTCACTGTCGTTGTCTCTTAAGTTATTGTCATTGTTGGTAGAGTGAAGAGGATCATAGCAAAAGTCAAATACTCTGAAACACTATGATTTCCAGGTGTCAATTCCCCGCGTCCGAGGAAAATAGCACCTATCATTCCGTCGTTTTTGAAATCAAATTTCCAATTATTCTTTCCATTGTCTAGTGGGAAATAAGGAACTGGTGGCACGTCACCGGAGACAGGCACCCTTTTCAAATTTCTTAGACATAGGACCAATTTACTTTCTATTTCATCAGACGTGGACATGATAGCAGGGAGTTCAGGATCAACGGGGTTTCTGGAGAGTGCGTCTGCATTCACTTGTGAGCTGTAGCAGACTCGGTGGTACTCGCGCGGGCAATAAGAGGTTCGACATGCATTCTCGCGTTCGGCTGAAGTCCCCCTTCCAAGTTTGAAGCCTGATTTCGCAGTGACTCGGATTCTTGTGCACGAGGGGTGTGAGCTCGCGGTTTACCAGAGAGTTTCGACCGGCAAACTTCTTCTTTATGACCTACTTTACCGCACCAATAACAGGTCAGTTTAGGGGGCTGAGGGCATTTTGAGGCTATGTGACCGGTTTGATGACAATTATAGCAAGTTCTAGTATCGGATTTTTGGACAATGAGTGTACGAGATTCATGACTGGATTTAAATGGAATTTCCTGTAAACGTTCGCTTAACTCTCTTTCGAGACTTGTAGCGATATCAATGGCTGCATCAATGGAATCTAATTGTTCTTTCAAAATAAGTGTGCAAAGTAATCGGTCGCGTAATCCCCGGGCGAAAGCATTCACGGCGGCTCCGTTGAGTACCATTTTAACTGCGACAACTTGTTGTGGGCTAAACTTTTCCTTCGCGGCTTCTAATCCTCTATTCAATATTTCAGCTACGCGTGCTCCGAAGAAATTCGCTTTCTCATTTTCCCCCTGTTTTGCCCCTTTTAATTCGTCTATGACCCTGTTAATGTTAAAATCACACTCAAACGCGGCTTTGAGTATCTTAATCAATTCATTGAGACTCTCTGGTTCCTGACGATTCGCGATTAATTGTTCTGCCTGTCCTTCGATCTTATTTCTTATAAGCGCGAGTAATAAGCCACGGTCGGACTCTCTTACCTTCGAGTCTGCAAGTTTACATTGTCTCAAGAATTTACTGAGGGAACACGATTTCCCATCGAATTTAGGAATTAAATTTTCTGCAAATTTTAGGGATAAATAATTTGTTTCAGAATGACTAGCGCTATTATCGGGGATACTAGAAATGTCCGCGGAATTTGTTAGAGAAGCTATACTAGGGGCTTGATTTAGCTGAACAGGAGACTGTATCTGCGCCTGAATAAGGTTACTCGATTCTGATTGAGAAGTAACGACAGAATTACTGGGGTACTGTACAAGAGATAGATCCTCAACTTCAAATTTACCACTACCGCTAGCGTTGCGTAAACGGGTTACCCTACGTCGCTTAATTACTTGCGGCATTTTCAAAATTGTACTGAATATGAATCAAAGTTTTTTGGATATCTAATTTTATTTATATTCACGAGTCAGCTGCGGGAGATTCCCCTGGATCGATGTCCGATAGTCTCTGGCCGTTGATGATCCCTTGGAGTAGTCCGGTTTCCTCGTATCGTCGTCCTTCTTGGTGTTGTGTTCTCGTTGTTCTCGACCTCGCGAGTCTCAGGCTTCCGCATACAAATAGTCCATTTATTTATTTTCCTTTCCAGTGTTCTTTTCATTCGCGTGTGTGTTTTCAGTGGAATTTCTTGCACGGTCACTTAAAACACCTTTCCCTGGCATTCACCCTCCGCTCCTCCGGGAAAACCGCGCACAAATAACCGGGGAGAGAGAAAGCACGCACAATTGACTTGAATACTGTCAATTCTCTTTAAGAGTGTCTATTAATTTTATTTATCACTTTTCAGATTAATAATGAACACTTTACAATTCTCACGTTTGATAATCACTTCGTATGAGAGTTCGTGTCTCTTCAATTATTATTTCCACACACTTGAGAGCCGGCTGATCAAATTATCAATTTAATTTGAATTATCCCACCGCTGTCACCAATTTGTTGTGGAATATCTTCAGTGATTTTATTATTTGGGTTCTGTAGCCCGTGGAGGCGCTGAAGCGCTCTGCTCAAAAGTGTGGGAAGTTTGAAATAAATAACTCACTATTATATTTACACTAACACTTGATTGTTTTATTAATTAACATGAAATATTCACTCAAATGCAATTCAATGGTTACAATTATATTCACTAAGCTCTAATGTTCTACTCGTAATACAACTCGTCATTTATTCTAATTATATTTAAGTTCACAGCTATTTTTATAGAAACATTACTAAGTATACTGAGGTCTCGACTACTTGAAAGTTCGTTCGGAAGTGTTTTTCTCTAAAAATTCTATTCTTCCTCCAAGAGTTCGTTTCATGAGGCCCAACCCTCTAGCTGAGGGAGAGGGGTTGTAGGTTTGCCAATCAGGATCTTTGATTTGGGTTGAGGAGGGGGAGGTCCGAGGGTAGAGCGTTCGAGCCACGATGAGGGGACTCTTGACCATAAAAAGGGGAAAAATCAGGGATCTGCGTACTTTCCCAATAAAACGGAGTTTTACGGGTTTTATAACTTTCACGTGTTGAGGTGAACAATAGAGAAGGTAAAGAAAAGACAGAGGGACATTTCTTAGCATTGTAAAAGTAAAACCTTTTACAATTGAAGAAATGCGAAGGATTATTTTTATGGTTTTTACAATTCGCAGCTTGCTTGAAATTTGGTGTCCAGATGTTTAATTATTTTTACTCATCGCGTTTGGGTTCAGTTTCGAAGAAATATTTGCTAAATCGTTTTATTGAGGTTTTGAAAAGGTATTCTTGAAAATATTGTCACTGAGGGAAAAATTCAAAGTGTTGGGGTTTCTATTGCTGTAAGGATTGGGGATTTTTGGTCGCGTGGGGAATTTCCCCATTGGCTAGTTACCTACGTAACAGAGCGCGCTGTAGCGCGCCATCGGTCTCGTACTAACTTAAAGCCAGAATGTAACCTAAGATGAGAAATGCCACCGAAAATGACGCGAACTTCAAACCGTATCAAACAGAACACAAGTATCGAAACGCGTATTGATTATTCAAATTTATATTTTTTAGTATCAAATAGAAATTAGAGGAGCATTGGTTCAATTTTTTTTTTTATTTATTTAACATTGGTTCGATGATAGTGAAGTTAGTACATATTTTAAAATTTTTTGGATTGAATTGAAAAAATTCTTATAAAGAATAATACAACATTAAATATCGTCGCCTAAGAGTTGAAGGGGCGTAAGTGCCATTTTCCCCGATTTTTTTGCAAATAGCAAAAAGGCGTTTCTCCACTATTATTGCTCCCATAGGCTTTCCAAGGCTTTTTACGCAATATTAGGGAAAAAATAATAACATATAGGCGTAAGTACCACTGACTAATAAGAAAGGAGCCTAAGTGTCAGAGATACGCCTCTTCGTTTTTAGTGTTTTCATTGAAATTTCCCTAATCATCGGGAAAGGAACTAATAACAATGGGGCGTGAGTGCCAAAATTCAGATGAATTATCCTTAAAACAAAAGGGCGTAACTCCAAATATTCTCATGAGATAAAAAAATTATAAAAACAAAGAGGCATAAGTACGAAGATACGTCCCTTTCACTTTAATTTTGAAAAATTAGGTAGCATTCAAAAAGAAAATAACAAAGGGGTCACGCCCTGTGTGGAGATACGTCCCTTTCATTCTAAAATTGGTAGTTATGCCACTTTGTTATTTTAATTTTCAATTATCCGAATAATGTTCCAGAAGCCATGAGAAACATTTTGGAGAGATAAGTGAACATACGCCCTTTTTATACCAGAATTTCGTATTTTTGGCGCTTACGCCCCTTCGACTCTGAGGCGACGATATTTAAAAAATTGATATTGATAGTTTTTTGAATTTTCCGCAGGTGCCCTTTCATCAAATAGTATATTTGTTCTAAAAAAATGATCAAATATCTGCTATTTTCAGCATCATTTGGCTCATTATTCTAAATATCGGAGGGTGGGGCAAAATGGACTTCCGTTTCAATATGATTTGGGAATATTTTTCGGTTTGAAGAATATCATGGAATTTTTATTTGAAAAATTTGAATGAGAAGATGCTGCAATACCTAGAAATTGTTATTGAGGTTTTCCAAATTTTTCCGCACTTTAACTCTGAAAAAAAAAATCCCGAATTATTTCGCATCCCAGGTCCATTTTGTCCTGATCTGCCCTACAATTTTCGAAACAACTTCGAATTGTCTATGAAAAAAAAAAGAAAAAGGGCATGAAAGGGTGGAATCCCTTCAGTTTCTGAAATATTCATCACAAAATGATGAATTTCTCGAAAGGATTATGAATATCTCGTTATTCCGTGATAAAATGCCAATACATAAAACAAAATCAATGAAAATAAATGTCAGATCGTAAAATGCCCATAAAAGTTATTTCAAATGATAATATTTCATCTCTAATTAATAACAACGTCTCACTCGAGTGCTTTTATCCCCCCACTCTCCTCTCTGTATAACCAGCAAACAATTCACAAGACACGACATCACGCAGAACCCAATTAATCGTATCAAGATCGATGCCTCTAACGAGAAAGTGAAATGGTATAAGTCAAATCGAAAACACGAAACGCAAATAATCCCCCCAGAAATACGTTCGTCGTGCCATTATTGCATGTAACAGAGAGTCTTTTGTCAGACTCGGTAGAATCCGTTGCATGCATTATTTCGCTTGTTGAATCTGGTAAAAAGTGAGGAACTGGGTTATACAGGTAGGAAAAAAAGGAATATCGAAGCATTTAAGAAGTAAAGAGGTGAAACAGGAAAACTCGATTTTTTTAGTGTTTTTTTTTGCCGAATATCTTGGAAACTAAACGAGATGAGATTATTTTATTTCAACAATTTTTTGTGAAGAAATCATGAACAACCGTTTTATCGGGAAATGAGTGACCATGAATAAATTTGTCCTATGTTATCTTTTCACTACTACCTAATTCCACAAATTTTACATAAAATTCAAGACTTTTGGGGAGCTTACATTATTCTGACGAGTATTTCGGAAATTAGTGAGGGTCGACCGGTTTCGATTGTACCACTGGACTAGAGAAGTTGTCGGCGGCAAGAAGGATTGCAAAACCCTTTCAACCTGATGACTTCTGAAATAAATTGGAATATTGATTGTTCCATGAAAATGACGTTTCCGTTCGGGGTTTTTAATCTGGAACATCACTTAATATGGACATAGTGATGTTAAACGTCCAAAGATGTTATTGCCTTAGAGTGAAAAGGGCGTAAGGGCGTTTTTTCACGATTTCTTGCAATGAAGAAAGGGTTTTTTTCACTCAAATTATTTTTCCATCTCTTCGGTATTTCTTTTGTATTCTCTCATATCGTTGCCTTAGAGTTAAAGGGGCGTGAGTGCCGAAAACACGAAATTCTGGTGTGAAAAGAGCGTATGTCCACTTATCCCTCCAAAATGTTCTCCATGACCTTTGGAACATTATTTGGATAATTGAAAATTAAAATAACAAAGTTGCGTAACTACCAATTTTGAAATGAAAGGGACGTGTCTCCACACTTAGGCCCCTCCGTTATTTCATTTTTAAACGCTATATAATTTGTAAAGTTCTATAAGGGAAAAGGGAAAAGGACGTATCTCTGCATTTACGCTTGTTGTTTTTGTAATTGTTTTATCTCATGAGAATATTTGGAGTCACGCCCTTATGTTTTTAGGATTTTTTTTCTAAATTTTGGCACTTACGCTCCTTTGTTATTAGTCAGTGATACTTACGCCTACATGATATAATTTTTTATTATTTTATTAATATTGCGTAAAAGGCCTTGGAAAGCCTATTGGAGCAATAATAGTGGAGATACGTGTTTTTGTTACTTTGAAGAAAAAAATCGTGAAAAATGGCACTTATGCCCCTTTAACTCTAAGGCGACGACATGGAAAAGACGTAAGTCGAAGTTATTAATATCAAGAAGGCGTAACTCTATTACATCCGCCTCTTTGTTATCAACTTTTTCTGCTTCATAAGACCTAAAAGTAATTACTGTAGATCTCCAACTGTGGGGCAGAAGATGGGAATGGAAAAATGCCGGTAGCATAAGTTCAATAGCTCATTATTATTATAATTTTTTTTATTATCATGTCGTCAATTATACTGTGGCACAATGAAATCATCCGTATTCCCGTGGAAAAAGCACTCTTATGTAAATATTGGATTTAAATGGTATCATAAAATTAGTTAGCTTCCCAGTAATCATTATCAATAATCCTTCAACTTAGATGACTAATCATGGTGTAACAGTCTGATTCATCCATATATTACATTTCTTCACCGGATTCATTGGACTGTTTATTGAGCAATTGAAGGTTTTAGCAAATGCTAAATTATGAGATAGTGGAACAATTACTCGTAAATCAGCTGGAGCGTGATTGTCAGGTACAGCGATGTTTTTCGTAAAAATTACTGAATTCCTTGCGGTACACAATCTCTACAAAGAATGACGATGATTTAAAATTTGGAAAATTTCTTCTCCATTGGACGGCAATAGCCTGAATCAACTATTGAAATATGCTTTTCCGAGAAAGTAAAAAATAATTCACTGCACAAACCTGGCCATAAGATATGAAATACATTTGTTCATCGGTGAATGTGTCAAATCCAGGAAGTTTCAATTCTCCATTGAGCATTTTCGGATCTTTAATTTTTTTGTAAGCATCGAATGCAGTTTCAACTCCAACCCAATCTGCTAGATTATCATTGAGTGTCCATTCTGCTTTGGTTAGGTTGTACTTATTTACTGAATCAAAGTTTTCTGGATGGCCTTTCAAGTGCTTATTAAATTCTTCAATGAAACATCGAAGACGTTCCGTGTAGATTTTGCGTACATTTTCATCGAATAATTTCTCTCTTGGATTAGCTCCGAAATGAATACCTGGAGAATATGATTTTTTAAGACAATCATCTCTAGTATATTTATTTCGAACACAACTTAATTTACCAATACTGTCGAAACCATGGCCTAGTTCATGAGCAATGAGAATACCGACGGTGCCGTATTTAACATAACTGAAAATCAATTAAATGAGAAATGTATTCTTCATCACTATATTATCATGAAATTTAAAGGAAATCCTCAACATTACTCACTCTGGTAGTCCTCCATCAAATAAAGGAGGCTGTAAGGTAGCTGCGGGAATAGCTAGGAATAATACATGAGATAAAATATTCTGTGTAAAATTGTTTCAAAATTCATAATATCCATATAATCTTTCTTCATATACTTATGATATTGTAGGACCAATCATGCATGCCATTTGTCTCTAGAATATTGTCAGTCCATCTGTGAAAAAATGTCATCTTGAAGAAATATATTTTACATGACTACTGTTTTGTTGAACTTTTCTTACCTCTTCTGTTCTGTAGATCGTCCCCAACGATGAATATACTTTATCCATTCGAGTTTTTTCAATTTCAGAATACTTTCGAAATAACTATTACCAATCGTTAGCTACAGGTAAATAAATTTTTCATATTTATTACTATAACAATTTGAATGATAATTATTTTATTACATGTTTAACGATATTTTTGCATACGTTTCCATAGTAATCGACGAGAGCTGTATCATTGTCGTACCAGTCAGGGTATCCTGACAAAACTGATAATTTACTCAGTTTCTCTATTGCTGCTTTTTGTGCATCAACTTTTAACCAATCGGAATGTTCTACTTGGAGTTTCAATGATGCCTTGATATTCCGTATCATTTCATCAACCTAGAAAAATATAAAATCAAATTCAAGCTTTCTTATTAATAAGTAACTATCATTATGTATTTTTTGCAACTAGGGAGTAAAGAACCCACTTTACTCCCTCCCTTCGCTCGGTCGGAAACGTGGTCCTTTATTCCCTCGGTACAAAAAATAGCATACACACCGGGGAAAGAAAGAAGTCAACCTAGACAAAAATTTGGCACCCTCGCTTCGCTCGGGAGGCAAATTTTTGTCGAGGTTAACTTCTTCTCTCCCTAGGTGTGTAATATACTATTATTTCGATTTACCGCTGCCTTCGAATTTTTCGGATAATATTTTCGGGCGAATAGATACGAAGCTGCATGAATCGTTTCGATTTGTTTCACACACGTGAACCAACTGTGACAGAGTTATGACAAAATAATTAGTCTTCTCCTTCCTCCTCATTTTATTATGATATAATGATAAAACAAACCGTGGGCTTTTCTCCTGAACACCAAAATCATTTTTCCAGTTTTCAAACAAAATTTCATTCATTTTCTCAGTTGTATAATGTAACACTTCACTCAGAAAATTCCACTGAATATAATTGACTGAAAATAATTGATTGATCAATGAGAATCTTGTAGTTGAATTCAAATTGAATAGTTTACAATGAATACTTAATCTATTGGTTTCACAATGGAAACATTGGGAATGTAAAAAATTGATCTTCAATACCAATAGTTCGTTCATCAGTTGATTCCAAAATCTTCACTAATTGCAAAAAATATTCCACACCCACAATTTTGTAACTAACATCGTCTCTCATCGGAAGATTTGTGATATTGTATAAATTTTGAAGAATCGTTTCCCAATCAATCTAAATTAATGAAAAACAACAATCCAGTATGAAATTTCAAATAGCATATTGATATAATCAACAAATAATGATGGAGTGTGTCAACTTAAACACAAATATCATTTACATTTGTATTTCCTAGAATGAAATTTTTTTAATTGATAATTTCATTTTTACCCCTTGGTGACCGCACCTTAGCCAGGCCACATAGCAGCGACATGGGGTAACTCATTATCCCATGCTGAAAAAGCTAGTTGTCCAAGATATACAGGGTGTATCTGAAAAAGTGTACTTTTAATGACTATGCGATAGAAGAAGTTCCTCTGAATACTGGAAAAATAATTAAAAAATCAGCACGATGCCCAGCAAGATCATCAGCGCGATATCCAGCAAGATAAACAGCGCGATGTCCAGCAAGATCATCAGCACGATTTCCACCAAGATCATCAGTGCGACGTTCTGCAAGACCTTCTACAAGATAGTCAAGCAATTTTTTAATTATTTTTCCAGTATTAAGAGGAATTTCTTCTATCGCATACTTACTGGAAGTACACTTTTTCAGATACACCCTGTATAGGTCTTTTAAGACTTCTAACTAATTGTTTCATGTTGGTTGAAGAGTTCTTCAATATTCCTAATGATTTCTATTGGTCAATTTATAGATGGCATTCTAAGAACTGGTCATACATTCGACACGTTTTTCGGCTTTCCATGTAAGAGAGTCACTTCTCACACTTGTCCACTACCGGGGGATGTCGTTACTTGCATCAATTTGAAAGGTTTTAGACCTCTCATTCCACTTTTTCTGAGCCGGGGGTAACTAGTTACCCTATGTGGCCGCTAAGGGTTTAATCTTCTGATTCATGAATTAGCTCAGGAGGAAATGATGGTGTCAGTATTTGTGATTAAAATGCTCTGGGTGGAAATGAAAATTACTTGGAGTAACTTCATCAAACGGAAAAAAGAAGGAAAAATTAAAAAATACTTGGACAACACTAAAAAATGCCGTAATAGTGAAGAAAAGATGATTTTTTTCTAGCTCACTTAACTCTTTCTTTTTCTATCTTTTTCGATTTTCCTTTTGCTTTCAGACTTTTTCTCAATTCATGTTCATTCATAGAAGACCATCACAAGCAGTAACTCCACCAGTTCCTTCTGAATTGATTCCTGAGTAAGAAAGTTCAGAAAAAAATCGTTGATTGCAGAAATTTAATACAAAAAACTGTGAATGTAAATTAAATTTGTGGTAAATTGATATTCTTCATCATTCTTTGTTGATTCTGATAACCAAGTTTTCAGCTACGGTTGCCGATACTTTTAGTTGCATCAAGGTCCGGGCCCCAATAATTACCTTTCCTCGTGGAGAAGTCAATGTAATATTAGGATGCCACCATTTCACAAAGTCATCGGTAGAATTCGCCCAAATGTATGTTCGACTGCTTTTTGGTATCTAGAAAGAAGACAAAGGAATACAGAATCATTGCTTTCAGATTGATAAAATTCATAAAAGAGATGGTGGTAATATATTCAAGGAATGTAATTGTGTATGGATGTACTTGAAAAATTTCTGTCTACCATTTGATTACATTAATTCAACTGAGCTCTGATTAAACATTGAAGTGAGTTTATCAGCTGATTTTCTAGTCATCAAAAGAAAAAAAACTCAAGAGCTCATAAATACCTTGTAAAGAGACTCTTCAAATTTGAGAAGGTCATCGATATCTCTTTCTAATTTTTCATCAGAAATATTTGCTTTGTTCTGTTGAATAAATAATTGAGCAATGTTTCTGATAACAGAACGATAGACAGCTATGCCATCCTTGGTATAATTTCGTTCAAACTGGAATGCTCTTCTTCTTAGAGGAAGTTTCGGATCGATAAACTGGAATCAAAATAGAAATAAGTTGATATTATTTTGAGTAACCATTAAAAATTTACCTCCAGTTCAATATTTTTCGACGGAATGTCAGGAATATACATAGTGAAGAATGCGCGAAGGCCGATCAAATTTGCATAGTAGTGATCCACTTCCTGCCATGTTATTGAATCATTGTTCCAAGTATCACTACTCATGGTCATTGGCCATCCTTTCGTTTCCCGTAATATCGCCTCAATTTTCTGAAGTCCCTCAAACTCCCGAGTTTCTACAATAAAAGAGATAATGAGAATAAAATAATCAATTAATAACTCCTAATTACGCATATTTACCATTATCCATGCACAATTTATAGAGCTTCTTCATATGTTGAATAGGTAAAATATCTACTGGAGTTGATTCAGTCTCGAGCTCTCCTGAATTATCCAAAATATTAGTATGATTAGTGATTATGATAACAAGCAGAAGCCTCACTTTCGGTGCGTTATTTGTAATCCCCACTCCTTGTGCGACAGTTAATATTTTGCCAATTCGATTGGCAAAATGCTTCCGAATGGAATTTCTCTATGGTGAATCGAATCGCTATTCATGTATCTCATTACTCAAAAAATAACATTATTCTCGCAACAAATACGCACTCATATGTTCCTATAAATATTGTTCTAGACTGTATCGATCTGTTCAGGATTCCATCTGCGATACTTGGAACCTACTTGAAACTCGAAATTTCAGCTCAAGATGATCGATTAAATTGCGATGATATCATATGGTACATAAGAATTCAATATTAGATGAAAATTCAGATCCTACGATGGAACACAAAAATTGATGTTCGGGTTCCAAATAGGATTTCTATTCTTTCTGATTGCCGTCAGAATGAAAAAGTACTCGTTTTGTAGAAAAAATTGTCTAGTTTCGAACGGTGAAATAAAAAATAGTAGTGTTCCTAGAGAGAAAGCTAAGAAAAATGGTGATTTTTGAAAAAACTAATTTATCGAACACCTCTACAAGAGACTTCTTCTGAAAAACCTGAAATTCTCACCATTTGTAGGACTCATTGAGATGAATCTTTGAAGCTGAACTTGGATATAATCGCTTGGATAGTTTTCGAGATATAACCTCTTTTCATGAAATGGTTTTTGGCCAATATCTCAGAAACTACTAGAGCGATTTCGCCCAATTTCAATATCAAACTTTCCGTTCATTACATGCACAAACTGACGAAATTTGAAGTCTCTAACTCAAATAGTTTTTGAGCTATCGTGTATAGTAAATTCAGCATAAAAAACACTGTAATTGAAATTATCTGCAAACGAAAAATCTCAGCAAAATTTACCCCCGAGTGAAAATTGTGGGTTCAAATGAGAAGTATTTCATCGCTGAGAGTGGGGGCTGTGAATCAATTTTTCGCGGAGAAAATTCGAAAAAACGATTTTTCGAAAATTTGAATTTCCTCGAAAAGTACTCAACCGATTTCCCTCAAATTTCACTGACAGCAATTTGCGTGAGGAGGGAAAGTACTGTTAAATTTTCGGCTCACCAAGTATTACCGTTGTGGAGCAATGAGCTGATATCTGTCACACATACACACACACACACACACACACACACACACACACACACACATACAGATATTTTTTAAAAATGTCATTTCTCGACGTTTAGGATCATTCTGAGTCATATTCCGATGAAATCGCCAAATCGAAAAAAATCGCGTTTATAATGCATCCATTCGGAAGCAATAAAAAAGCATAAAGAGGAAAAAGATCAATACTAGTAGATATTCCTGGCTATAGAGCTGGAATATCCTTCAAAATTTTCTAATGGTTTGGGAATAATAACTTTCTAAATTTTTTCTTTTTTCGAAACGAAGACTTTTACGAAGAAAATTGAAAGAATCAGCCCACAATATAGGCATCTCAAGGTAGCTTTATAATTGTGCCTGATCTTCATTCAAAGAACGAAAAGACTTCTTCCATTATCGAAGTAAAATTTCTCTTTCGAAATTGAATATTTTATTACTTTTTAGTCGAGTTCCAGCAAGAAAATTGAATCGTTGAGTTACATCCCATGGGGCCTGATATTTTGGAGTTGGATTATTCAATTCCCAATTGCCACATGAGAATTGATAGAAATCATCGCAAGGATCGACTGTTTGATTCATAGATTCAGCAAATGCCTTAGCCACTTGATGACACATTTTCGTATCACAAATATCACTCTTTTCCACTCTTTGCGTTTCATTCGTATTCCCATGATTTTCAGATACCCCTAATCTGCCAAGAAAAAGCAGCCAAACTGCAAACGATATCTTTGCAAGGAATGTCGATTTCAAATACATTGTATATTTTCGTAACTGCGATTTGACGAAGAGAATACTGGAAATGATAAGAAATCCAGTAGAATCGGAATAATTGAAGTCCGTCTGCCCGCAACAATCACCAATTCTTGAGGCTATCACGTCATGTGAAAGGGCTTAAATAGTTGAATCGTTATCAGACTGAATAAACTAGGAAAAGACCGAAGTTTTAACATATAAGGCTAACGTTACATGATAAGGCAAAAAATGTCATAAAGCGATAATAAAAGTTTCTGATTTTATGTGAATAAATGACATTTTTGGCCACGATGATGACATAAAGAGTCAAAGAATGACAATATATGTCATCCAATCGATTTCTCCTAATACGACATTCTCCGTCAAAATTCGTCATAAAAATTTTGACGAAACTTGAAGAATTATGTCGAATTGTATTCTACACTGAGAGAAATCCTATATACTGGTATGACTAAAACCATATTAGTGAAGGTCAAAATCAACTATATGAGTATAGTGATCACAGCAATGGTTTTTAAGCTACACTTCCCTAAATAACTATATCCCATTAGCACGCACAACATAACAATAAGTGTACAGAATGCTATAAAATATAGTTATCTTAAAAGTGACTATATGTCGTGTAATCGTGACGATATTTATATTGTTACTTCATATGGCTCAGATAACTTACTCCATTTAGTATATAATACATACAATTTTATAGGCCGTCTTGAATTGTCTATTTCTCTTCCTTCTTTTTTATTATTTTTGGCTAATATCTAGAATCAAGATAGATTGATTTCACCCTGATTTTCATTCGAGTGCCTATAAATACGAAAAAAACGATATTTTTCAATTGAAAATTCCGCAAATTTATCGCAAATGATATCACCCAGATAGCAAGAAGCCGTCAATTTGTCGACAAATTGTCTTCCAAGCGATGAATACAATTGTCGTCATAGTGTCGACAAATATTTCCGATAACATATTCATTTGAGTTATCCCAGTATCCCTAAGTTATCGTCCACTCTTTGGACTAAGATTGCGTACAAATATTGCTGCATTTCAACGGAAAATTGTGGGAACATATTTGCAGTCAAACTAGCGGCAATTTTGTAGCAAAATTTGGTGAAATCTTGCTGCAACGCTTCCTGTAATTTGACGAGAGGAATTTTCACCCAAGTTTTTGAAGAATGAAGCCTGCTATCAACATATAAATATAGATGGCGTTGAGTTCATAATCTTCCTACACGTTTGATTTTTCTACACAACATGAAATACGTATAGTCCAGTAAAATGAGGAAACAAATTGCATCAACGTTCCAGTGCTCAAAAAAAAATGCAAAAAATATGAATGGGTAGGTTTTAAAGTGGAACGTAAGCGTTCAAACAGCTTCTAGGACAAACTATCCTTTTCTATTCTTAAAAAATGTTAAAGTTCAGTAAATTGCGTTTTTCCGTTAATTAAGTCAACGGCGATTTTAATTCATCATTCGCATGACTGGCTTCTTTTTTCTTCAACAAGCTGGTTTTGACCAGCATATTTTAACCATCTCTAGTTGAAAAGTCCCAAAAGCTTGGAAAAAGGGTAGGAAAAAAATCAAAACTTTTCCAAAAATGAGTTTTAGGCTAATATCTCGAAAATAGCTAACAAAATGAAAAAAAGTTCAGAACAAAAGCTGAATATTTCAAAAGTATCTATAAAATTGTTCAGATATTTACCGTTGCGATATTTACCCCATTGATTCGAGAGGAAATTCGCAGACTTCACAATTCAAGCAGATTGCCACGTCTGATGGTGATTTCCGATGGTGGGAGGGGGGGGGGGAGGAACAGTTTGTATTTCGTCTATTTTGTGATGGAATGCTATGGAAAATCCACAATATACCATTGAATATATGTATAAAATATCTTCAAAGATTCAACTAATGTAATACATTCATTGGAAAAAAAACATGAAAATCATCAAAATAACCTATTTCTAAACCTATGTCCCCCTCAAAGCTAAGATTTTTCCTCAGGGTGGGTACAAGAGTAGGTAGAGAGAAAGGGATAACAGTCAGCTCGGGTTGCAGTTATGAATGTAGGTATCAGGTAGCGAAGGTATGTAAGAATACAGCTGTTTAACATTAGAATATTAATTTTGATTATTCCATATGTTAACTGGAGAATGTTTGAAACCATTCTGTAAACAGCCAGACTGATCCGAAGCATCTAGAATTTTTTCTGACACGATGAAAAGATTACATTACGCACGTGTGTGCGGGTGAGAACATTGGCACTTTCACTCCCACTGACCTGCGTGATGCGCTCTTATCATCGTGTCTGGGAGAATGTTGAGCCCTTCAGAACAGTCTGGGAATTCATAAAATAGTTCCGAAGACTGTCCGAACTCTTATTCTGTCTTCTTAAAGAATTATTCCGACTTTTTGAAGAGAAAAATTTCCACCAGGGGACACTTTGACTTTATTTTTCAGAGTGGTCACTCATGACTCGGGTTCTGTGGAACGGCCTAAGAAAATACTGAATACATGAAAGGAATAATGATCCGATGAAAGAGGAAAAAATTTGATATAATTTTCGAGGGTGGTCGTCGTGCTCTGGTCTCCCCTATACTCTATTCCAAATGATATTTCACTTCATTATTTCAGATTGTGCATATATTATTCCCCATTATTATATTTCCACGTCGAAAGCTGAAATTTATTTCTAATTCGTGAGATATGTGTAATTTTTTGTGATTTTTTGCTAGAGTTTGGATTTGAAAAGAATACCAGGAGTCCTTTCCACGTGGGTCACGAATTAGAAATAAAATGAAAAATGGAATCATAATTTTTTATGCGTGTTGTAGAAAAAAAAACTTTTTAACTGCGCAATCCGTGGATATATTTAAGAGCATTCCAATGATAAGATTGTTACCAATAAGTAATGAAATACGTGAAACTGAATTGATCCGTTTCTTCTTAATTTTTTTCAATTTTGGAAAATCAGAATGAAGATAGTGATGATAATTTTTACAAATTGACAAGACAATGACTATGATTATCCAAATTTAGTTGATTATCTCAATTCTTCTTAACCCATCCAATTGATAATCAAATAATCAAAAAGAGAATTTCGAAATTGTTCATATCTCAAATTATTTTGATTGTGCATACTTTGTACATATTTTATTTCACATCATTGTATTTCCACATTGAAGGTGTGCATCTCTTTCTAACTCGTGAGAAACATGTATTTTTTCCTGTGATTATTTCTAGAGTTTTTAGATTGTCGAGTCGAAAAGAAAAATCAGGAGTCTTTTCCACGTGGATCACGAATTTGAAATAAAATAAAAAATGAAATTGTAAGTCTTTATTAGTGTTTTGGAAATTTTGTTGTTTCACTGCTCAACACATGGATACATTTGAGAGCATCCAATCATGAAACCGTTACAAATAAGAAAAATAAAATAAAATAATGAAACAATTAGTTTTTTTGAAATTAGGATATTTTCGGAAATTAGAGTGAATATTAAATATAATTTTAATAATAATTTAGTCAGTATGCTTCTGCCCAATATAATAAAATGGAGCGAAATCACCCTACCTTGCTTATTTTCCGAGATATTTTCAAAAAATAAATGGCAAAAAAATAGACTTATCTCAATAAATTTATTCTATTTTCTTCTTGACGACTATCTCAAAAAATGATCTACATAGGGCGATTTTGTTTTGATTTTGTTTGTAGAGAATTTGAAGAGCTATGAAAATGTTTAGGAACCGAAATCATCGTATCTAGCTCAGCTTCCGAAATATTTTCAAAAAATACCACAAAAATCAACTGATCTCGAATCACCCAAGCAATTTTTTTAATTTCACATTTTTGTCAAATGTTCCAGAAGCTGAGCGAAATAGAGCGAATTTATCCTATTCCTGTAATGTAGAGAATTGCAAGAGCTACAAAGAAAAATGACGACAACATGATCCTATCTCCCTTATTTTTTGAGATATTCTCAAAAAATAGTTCACCTAAAAAAATCCATATTTCTATTCTCACCAGAAAACGTCCGTTTAAACAATTCCCATCAATGTATCGTTAAGAATAATAATTAATAGGAAATTTTTACGAAGGCATATTGTGAAATAGTGTTTTTCAGAGATATGATTTCCATAGCTCCCCTACTGTTCCATCCAACTAGTTCTATTTTTTCGTTTCTAATAAAAAATTCATTCACGCTGGCAACTGAATTCGAACATGAATTGCTTGTATCAATGCCTCGGTTTCTCTATAAAAGAATAATCTGACGGATTTTGCAATTCACTTCTATATTTTCTTGTACTATCACCACTTCCACATTTCGCATCGTGTCATTTTTTATTGCTTACACCATTAACCATCATTTTACATCCTGAAACTCTAACATCTCAGAATGCATTGAATTTTCTCTGGGGACTTCTATACCTGCATGTGTCTCAAAAAGAGACCCCTTTTGGGGTTTCGAAAGTGTCTACAAAATGAGACACTTGGGGTTTCAAAATGAGACCCCTGGATTTGCTAGTAAGAAAACTAGTAAGAAAATTCAATAGTGAAGAAATAAACAGAGAAAATCCATTTTTTTTCATCGCTTTTTTCGAAAAGATTTCGGGAACTAAGCGAGATAGAGCAAATTTACTGCAATCCATTTTATAGTTAATCCCAAGGGCTACAAAAGTGTCTGTGAACATAAAGAGGCATATTATTTACCGAGATATTTCCAACAGAACAAGGGCCGAGAAGACAGAATTCAAGAAAAAACCAGTTTTTTCACTTAGTTTTCCCACATATCTCAGAAGCTAAGCGAGATACGTCTTTACTACCCCAATATACTTTTCATTGTTCATTTACTCTCAACACATTACACTTCATTCATCACTGGGGAAAATGCCTCATAATTAGAGAATAATTGTAAATTGACGATACACATTCTTTTGAAAAAAACTACCTAAAAAAGACAAAATCATAGTACACAATTATTATTTTTCCTTTATATTGGGTTTCTGCGTCGAAAAAAAATTCCAAGACTCATCCACTAGCGAGAATACATTCTTTCTAATACACAAATGAAGAATACTTGCCTTACCCTCTAAAGAACCCAGATACTAGTTGAGAAAAAATTTGCCCCTAATTTGCCGAAGAATTGCTGCAGATTTCCCTCCTATTTTAACGACAAATGAACGCCAATTCCGAGACATTTTCATCGGTACCTATGTCCTACAATTTACCCGTAGTTTGCAAATTATCTTTGCAGCATATTTCCACCCGAATATCCCAATATCTTCCTCCGGTTATCGTCAACATTTGACGGCAAAATGTCGACAATTTACACGTAAGTTGTCGACAAGTTAACCCCAATTTATACTCTAAAATTTGATACAAAATTCAAAGTCATCGGCAACTTTTGCTACCTGGGTACCTACAAAACATAGAGAATGAATTCCCATATTCCAGTCCATAACCCGTTATTAGAATTTTCCACTAGTGGATTTTTTATAACTCGTAAAATGTGTCCAAAAAATAAAAAGATAACGTTGAATTCCGACACATGATATTCAAGGTTATCATGAAATTGTTTAATCCTTTTCCACAGAAAATGATTCATTTAACATCAGTCTCGATAAGTTGTCAATATTTGTTCACGAAATTCCAACAATCGTGATGTCAAACAATTATTCAGTAGAAAACGAAAAAAACTGATAACGTAAAAGAGTCTCCAACAGAAAAACTGAATTTTTTCGGTTTTTTTAAATCCAACTACAAGTTTCAGACTTTTATTCGTCGGGGAGATTTTCGAATCTAATTTTTACGATTTTTCCTTTCTCCAATATTCATTATAGTTCCATGCAGAAAGTCAAGGCCATTTCCCTGATCAAAAACTATCATGGCATGCCATTTGAGGTTGCAACCTCAAATTTTACCGATTACGCCTTTTGAAGGAATATATATTTTAATATTTTCATTTACATATTTTCCAGCAAAACGTGTCAATCATTGCGAGAATGAACAATAATTATTCATTCAATTGTTCCCTCTAATTTTTTTTTCACTTTTCAGTTTCATTTCCATATTGATAACATGTTTCTAGAATTTTCCACTACTGGATTTTTCGTAAGTCATAAAACACGAGTAAAAAATAAAAAGGCAATTTAGAAATTCGAGGCACGTTTGGTGTTGAAGGTTATCAAAATATTGTTCGAGTTTTTTCCATGGAAAATTTTTTATTTAACATTAGAATTGATAGAGTCACCTGAGTCAAAATATTTGTATTGATAAGCCGTCAGATTTATTCACAAAATTCAAGCAATCGTCACCTTAAAAACTTCTGACTTTATGTATGAGATTACACAACAAGAAAAAATCATTTTTGAGTTTTTTTTTTTTTCGACATAACATATGCTCTATAAGTTTTGCATGAGGGATAATTATCTCAAACTGCTGGTTCACTACTATTATGGCTATTTCTTCACTACTGTTTTCTTTCCGAATATTTCGTCATGTACTGGTTTTTTATAATGAATTTTTACAGAAAATGGGCCAATATTTTTTAGTAAATGTGCATGAATTCACAGTCTATTCACATGCATTGAGATATGAATTTCAGCGTCCTCATGAATAGATGAGAAAAATTTTGTCTCTATTTTTTTCTCCCAATCAAAACAATCAAGTTCACCCATAATCATTTTACCATTTTTCACACCAAGCTTATCTCCTAGGATACGAGAATGCTGTATACTAGAATCTTATGATGCAGTCCTATTCAATGGAGTCGATATAGGATATTATGACTTACCATCACGCAGATCGAATCATTAACGATACATTTATTTTAACTTGGAATCTCCTGCGTCTTAGTAATTTCAATCTTTTTTGTGATCATTCTCAACGGAATATCTAGGAAATTGATGAAGATACACGCCTTTTGTTCTTGTACTTTTTTTTTAAAGAAAATTTCGAAAGCAACAACGAAAGATCTGGACTAAGCCGCCTTATCTCGCTCAGTTTTGGAGAGATTCTCAAAAAAATGATGGCAAGAAATATCGAAGATGTAAAACAGGATGAATCGAGTTTCTATAAAATTAGTTTTTTGAAGATATCTTGGGAACTAAGCGAGACACTCCCTTTTTGTTCTAATCCTTCTTTGTAACCATCAAGATTCTCTATGAAAAAACGTCAGAACAGAAGTACGTATCTTCATTAGTTACCAAAATATGCTCAAGAAAAACTTCAAGTTAAAGTATCGTTTTCTCCTTTCCAGCCCCATAAATCGTGCTTCCAAGAGATTTTTCTCAACACCCCACTATTTCAATTGGACAATGGCATATCGTTTGGATTCTGATTTCAGTCATCCTTATAGAAGAATTAGAGACATCATAACTCAAGAGCTCGTGTCTCCACCGAATAATCCGTACGATGCAGTTACTTGGAGGAATTGCAGTGACATTCCTTACAATGTGAGCAATGAAGTGCTAGAAATTATCAATGGAAAGAGACGACTAGTAGCTTGGTTTGTCTCACATTTTATTACTGATTCAAAACGTGAAGTTCTGGTGGAAGAATTCAACAAATACTTCGACATCGACATTTATGGAGGTTGTGGAGAATCGCAATGCGATAGGAAAAATTCAGGCAAATGTTATAATATGTTGGAGAGAGATTATTTCTTTTATTTTTCCTTTGAAAATAGTTTGTGTAAAGACTACATAACTGGAAAAACCTTTTCACCAATGCAAAAATACGTAATTCCAGTGGTTTATGGTGGTCCAGATTATTCGAAATTTCTACTACCTCATTCTTACATAAACGTCATGAATTTTCATTCAATACGTGAGATGGGAAATTTTTCGCTGAAATTATCGCCCAAATCAACTCTCTGTGATTTATGCGCAAAGCTTCACAATGAAAGCTTATCAAACAAGTCTATAGGGAATTTAAAAAATTATTATGTTGACGATCAGTGTTATGTCCCCGATCATTTGATGTGGTATCAGCATCAATTTGATGGAAAATAATTCTTATGTTCAGAGAGTTATGTCATAGATGAATTGATACATTTCAAGTAAGATGAAAATCTAATTATATTTTCCAAATTTTGCAATGATTCAACAACTAAGATACTATGGTGTATGACTAACAACACATTGTACAAATCTGAATGGGGCAATCCACGTCGAATCGATCACTTTTGAGCCCGACCTCGTTTGATTCACCAACAAATTTTATGTTATACTACCCCACTAGAAACGTGTCTGGAAATTGTCAAAAATTTTTCGTCAATCAATAAAAAGTGATGATTTTTCTAAATGGTGCTCCGTTTCTTCAAACGCTTATACAATAATACAAGCGATACATATCCGCCGATCAAAAGGTGAACGGTTTCTGTTATTGAGAGTGATGTGAATAAAGGAATGATCCTTATACTTTGTTTCTTAATTTCTGATTATTATACTCATATATACGCATGCACTATTGATTACATATCGGTTGATCAAAATTCCTAATCATGGCGCTGCGAATAGGCTACTATGTATCTATTGCAGTTTTGAGTTATTTTTTCATTCTCTTCGTCTGAAAGTGAATAATCATAATTTTTACTAATGACAAAAAATCATTTCTGACGCATGAATTCCTCCGCAAATTTCTCCGACTTTTCAATGGTATTACGGAAAATAATAAATTTTTAATATTTTTACTAATTTCAAATTTTTTCCATACTGTTGACATAAAAACTCAAACACGTCTGTTTTACCCCACCTTTCCCCCTCTCCTATCTTTCTCCTCCTCTTTTTCTCTTCCAGCAATTTCGTCAATTTTTAAATACAAAAACAATGTACATTAAATCCACGTCGAAATCAACCGCATTCAACTGTATGTTCAAATATGTTGAATGGACGTCCAGGTTTTCGGGCCTTCTCGATGTATTCTGACATTAAAATAGATTTTACGTTAGAATATGGTAAAGGTACGTTCGGCATTCGCAAAGCTCAAAGGAATATGTTGAAACTCCGTCATATCCATCGCCAAAATTTCGACTCGGGCAGAGAATCGAATTTCTATTTTTTTTCCAAAAAATGTAACGAAAACATGTAAAATATGTAACGAAAACGTGGGTACTGAAAACCCTCTTCTGCTCTTAGGTACCTCATTCCGCTCCAATCTCTCCCATATGAGGCACTACACGCTATTTCACTCGATTTTGGAATGATGATTTTTGATTTTGTTTTTTTTTTCTGATATAGTATTGTAATGGCTGATGGAAGTAATTTTCTATGGTCAATATATATATATATATATATATATATATATATATATATATATATATATATATATATAGGGGAGACTGGGGCAAAATGGGGTACTTCAAAACACATGCCCCTGTACTCCATTTTGCCTCTACTTTATATGAATCAATCAAATTTCCATCAGTCAATTTCCATCCAGAGTTTGTTGTATCGTACCGAGATTAATATACTTTTGCAGCAACCTGATCCATGTTTCATCTTTCCTTTCATTACCGAGACTAAGGTTAATCGAGTTTTGTTAATGTTAATCAAGATTGATTTCCACTTTCGTTATCGGGGCTAACGGCAATCAAGTTTCGTTTCCACATTTGTTAGTGAGAGTAATTCTGTTATTTTCGTTTCGTTCTTTGTCTAGAAACTGATCCATGTTAATGTAACGTTTCCAGTCCCTGGCTGAAATAAGTGTTTATGGTGATTTTTTACTTTCACCGTGGAAATTCAAAAATCAAGTGAGTAGAAAACACGTGTCAAGAGGTCAATATAGAGATGTGAAAAGGTAACGATACCAGTAATTTTACGGTAATTTTACGGTTTCAATACCGTAATTTACCGAACGTCAGTAAATAACAAAAAGGGTAAAAACATTGATTTTCAAAGTAAATTACCGTAATTATCATTTTTAGAGACATAACGGTAAATTTACATCTATATAGATGAATTATGGAATTAATTTTTTAAATCAATTCGCAGCCTTTCTGATCATCATTTGTGTTACTTTTTTATAGTCAGTGACAGCCAATGAAAAATTATGTAATTGTTGTTATTATCATTAATGTTCCTAACATATTATTCTAAATATCGATGTATGAAAATATGATTATCCTGAGGAGGCAAAAATGAATAAATCGGGTAACTGTTCTCATTGAATGATTAACAAAATTAAATAATTGTCCTTTTGAAAAATTTAATTAAAAAAAAAAACAATTTCAATACTCACTCTCATATAATTGACTACTTGGAAAGTAATTCATTGAGTATGGAAATTCTTTTTTGTATCATCTATATAGATGGAAATTACAGTAAATTACGGTATCGTTACATCAAAAAATTTTGACGGTAATTTTACATCAAAACAAGTATTTTTTTCCAATTACGTCACAATACGGTAACATTACGGTATTTTTACCGTAATTTTACTGCAACAAGAATTACTGGTAATTTTACATCTCTAGGTCAATACTAGATATGGCAGAGGTGAGCAAATATTCCATCCTCTAAATCCTATTCGCTTCTAATTTAAATAATGAATTTATCTATAGTAGATAGGCTTGGCCCATTCTATATCTATGGGTCACTCAGGGAATGAAAAGGGCTTAAGTGCACGACGCAAGCACTCATTGGAAAGGCTCATTCTAAGAAATGACGCCATATTGAATTCTTCGAATTCCAAGGAAATTCTGAGGAATTACATCATATTGAGAAATGCGAAGGAATTAAATGAACATCATTATGAGATGAATGACCCTGGGAATTCTTAGAAATGATATTATATTGAATTCTGAGAATGCTGAGGAGGCTCTAGGAAGGGATAGCTCTCATATGAATTGATATTTGTCATATTCCATGAATCTCATTTCATTTGCAAACATTCTATTCTCTCACGGAATATTCCGCTTATAGTAACATCATTTGGCATACTCGCTCACGACCAATGATTTATTATCGAATGTGGAAAATTTGTACATGATAATATGTGCAGAGGAGCATTGCACATACGCTGTTAAATAATGAAGGCTTTGGTACAAGCTTGTTTCGTTTTTGCTTCCGAATGGAAGCATTGTAATCGTGATTTTTTTTCGAACTCGAGATTTCATCGGAATATGACTCCAAATGATGAGAAACGTCGAAAAAAAATATTTTTTTGGGGTCGTCTGTATGTATGTCCGTATGTGTGTGTGTGTGTGTGTGTGTGTGTGCGTGATCACACATTCCATCGCTTTTCTTAATAACGGCTGTATGTATCGACTTGAAAATTTCACGGTATATTTATCACGTGTGCACCATGTGCTCCCAGAAATTTCAGCTCAATCGACCGAATGGTTCCCGAGAAAAAGCCAATTATTGAAAAATCGTTTTTTCGAGTTTTCTCTGCGAAAAATTATTTCACAGCATCCATCCTCAGCGAGGAGATGCGCATTGATAAGGCGCACATTAAACCCTGGAGGTGGCGAGCGCTCAAATTTTTGGTTTATCCGGTTTTTTAACAAACACGTATTTTTTTGAAAATCATGGGCAACACGATAACTAAAAAAATATTTGAGTTAGAAACTTCAAATTTCGTGTGTTTGTATATCTTATGAGTGAGACCTTTGGGATTGAATCTGGGCGAAATCGGTCCAGTAGTTCCTGAGATATTCTTGATAAACCATTAAATGAATAGACACTCTATCTCTGGAACTACTGAACCGATTTCGCCCAAGTTTGGCTTAAAATATTCGCTTAGACGAGCTTAACAAATGCTGCTAATTTCAGATTTTTGCTTCGAATTCTTTGATATGAGTGCTCCAATAAATAGTTCTACAAATAGTTCCACAAATTTCAATTTTTCTCAATTTTTTCCCTAGAAACGCTAGTATTTTTTATTTAATAATTGAAAAGTAGACAATTTTTCCTAAAAAATGACCCCATTATCATTTTACTATGACAACGAGAAAGACTAATTAAAACCTGAAATTCATTTTTTTTAATTTTCAAATTTTATTGTATGATCTAAATTTTTGTATAATATTGATTTTTTTAAATGAAATGTCATTATTTAAGGGGGACAGATTATATTGAGACGTCTATTTTGATTTAGAAGTAGAATTCAAATAAAAACCATGTTCGAACAGTACATCACACACCTAGGGAGGCAAGAATACTTCTGGTTTTAAAGAGACAATATATTGAATGTGTCTCACAGAAAAGGATATTTTATTCTTACTATCTTTATGCTAAATAACGCAAATTAACGTAATTCAGATGCATCACGGTAGTTATTGGCAGCTTATAAAATTGAAAACTACATTCGGAAGCTGTCTGCCAATTGCATTGGCAGAATATGAAATTCAAGCATAGTGCTGAAACTTACAAGTAACGCTCAGGGGCCGGCCGCCTGTTTGTTTTACATATCAGTTTCTGCACATATTCCTTTTCCACATGTGTATTCTGCACATTCGAATATACTCATAACTTTTAGGGACATAATAATGGGCGAAAATAGATATGCGCGCCTATTCCTAAAAACTGCACAGCCTGTGTAATGTTGTCATTGGAAATTATGCATACATGGAATTGTACACTTCATTATCATACACGTCACTTTTAATTCATACAGAACATCTTTTTTGCACTCTGTTAATGAAGACAATCAGAATTTGTACATTATGCCTTTGGGATGTTAATATAATGTATGAGAACTGTCATTATTGCTCGGAGGACATTTACGCTCCTCAATAATTATACATTTACATTCATTACAATTGAAAGAGCACACAGTATTTAAGCACTGCTAGATTTGGTACATGAACTTGAATTTTAACGATTATGCACAATGTGTAGAATTCGTTGGACCATGTGCAAGCAGCATTTTTGACATGTTGCATTGTGTAATTAGAATCAGTCTTCAGTTTTATGGCCCATATTAACCTGCCCCCCCCCCTCCGGTCACTGATGAAGGGCCATGAAATTGAGGACTTATTCTATTTCTACAATGCAACACGTAGAAATTGCTGCTTGCACATTGTCTAACGTATTCAGCACCTCGTTATGCTATGAGTGAGATATTTCGTGAAATGGATGAATTTTTGCAAATGAAAAGAGATTCATGGAATAATAAAAAGTCTCCATTATGTGAGAACCTTCTGGACCTTCCCAGAATTCTAACAATTCAATATGATATCATTTCTTAGAGCTCCCAGGGTCATCCATCTCATGATGACGTCATTCACATAATTCCTTCGCATTCCTCAATATGACATCATTTCTTGGAATTTTTCTTTCCCAGGAATTCTGCGATATCAATATGGAGTGATTTATTAGAGTCTTTTAAAATTAGAATTGGCCTTTCCAATGAGTGATGACGTCATGCACTTAAGCCCTTTTCCTCCCCTGAGTGATCCATAGGATTATACACGGAGAGAAAAATCCATGAAAATTTATGGTGAAAGTTCCAGAAAAATTACTGGATTGAGCAGTAACCGTGGGACAAAGTGGCTTTACTATGAAAAAATGCGAAGCCAGTCCGGTAAAATTTGACACTGATGGGTTCCAGTAAAAATTTCAGTCTCAGTGAATAAGAATTCAGTTCTTCCGAATGAAACGATGAAATTCGCGTATACTACACCATTTTTATTATATTGATCATCCTACTTATTATTAGTTCTTCATTATTCTTATTCATTTTTTATCCTGAAAATAAATTTATTTTGCATCCATTTTTAGCAATGAAGACTCTAGCAGAGATTATTGTCTTATGAGTTACAATGGTCGACAGAAATTCGGAGTCCTCCAAAAAATTCTCAAGGCTTGTTATTCAAATCATAAATTCCATAATATCCTGTGTGCTGATCTAGTATAAGAGAATTAAATTTTTTGCAATAACAATTATTTCGCTGTTTGATACATTTAAAAACTTGATTTCATAGAACTGTGGTCCATGGCTATCACGATGACAGATCCAATATGGCGATTCTTCCAAATTTCCCATAAGTCCTTGCGATACGCGATCGAATCCGAAAAGACCCGAACTGAATCGATTGACGGACGAGTGCGATTTTTTTTTTTTTTTAACCATTTAAAGATTTTTATTAACATTAATAATTTTTACATAGACAACAATTATTTACAAAAAGGACTACGTTAGCTTAGCGTTTAGGGGTTTATAGTCCCAGCCCGTGGGCTTTTACATATTTTTGCGTGATGATTGTGCAATATTTGGCATAAGAGTCTAAGGTAAACATGATGTGTACTACTAGGGAAAAGCATGTGAAAAACCCTACTGCTTAAAGAGTGAAAGGGGGGAGTTAAAGGCGGTTTGTGGACCACTTGGATAAGATGTACGGATTTATTTGGTTGATGAGATTATTGGGGTGGAGTTTCAAGTTCTCGGTGAAGTTTTGAGTGAGTTGGAGTAGGTGATTGTTTAATAGATCTATGTTTGCTATTTCGTGGAGGGTGGGGATAGAGGTACCACGGGAGACGTGGTTGATGACTCTGAGGAACTTGTTTTGAGTGACCTGTAGTTTTGCAATCAGCGTGGGGGCAGCATTGTGCCAGACCGGTGCAGCATAAGTAATTACAGGTCTAATGATCGTCTTGAATAGTTTCATCTTGGTTTTCCGGGAGAGGTCATTTGATTTTAGAAGGAAGAATAGTCTGCCCATAATAACCTTGGTTTTAACTATGATATTATGGATGTGTTGCCTCCAGATAAGTCGACTGTCAAGTGTAATACCTAGGTAGGTGACAGTAGGAGCGATAGAAATTACTACTCAGTCCGGTAAAAAGTGTTCCGAGGACGAGAAAATTAACGTCCTAGTCCGCAATTTATACGTTTTTCACAACAAATTTTGTGGGATACAAGAAGAAATTTTATGAATGTACGCACAGATAGGGAAAAATTACCGACCAGTCCAGTAAAATGCACTCACTCATTTGATATATATTATGAGACGTTTCTCACTTTTTCATTCCTGTAGGAGGACGTTTTCACTTACGAACCTCTATGTCCCACGATTACCGGACTGGTCCAGTAATTTTTCATGAATTTTTTCCTCCGTGTATAGAATCGGCCTAGCCTATCTACTACCTATTCTAGGAGATCTGTCTCCAATGTTCTCATTGAAGAGAATGAACTTTTGCGATCTTATCATTGGGTCTCATCGGTACCTTTGTTGTCACGAAAAGCTTGAAAGCAACTACTACATTTCACGACACTTACTATGATGACGTATCAAGTGAAGTTTATAATTATGGTAGTGCTTTGTTTCTAGAATTTCGATGTAACTATTCTGTCAGTAGTATGTGAGAAAATTCCACATTTGGATTATTCATTTGAGAGAATGTATTGCAATTATAGTTATGGATGAGTGGTTCAATTACACCGGAGCTAAGCGCTGGTTCAATGAAGAAAATATTTCCATGTTCGACGATCAATTGCTAGGAGAACTACGAGAACACTGGATAACTCATGCCAATAACAAAAATACATGCTATTTAAACTGTGATCTTGGAGGGCCACAGGTAATGGATCCACCAATGGGACAAGCTCAAGTTATCAGGAGACTATTCAACACCCTCGCGGTTTTGAGAAGACCGTATAAATACCCGATAAATACGGTATAAGCATAAATGCCGCATTTATTCCCGATAAAATCCGTTTATCCGTGCAGTTTTTAGTCGCAATCTATTCCGGTGATATACAGTATATATACCGACTATAATCTAATTTAATACCAGATTAAAGCTAAATAAATAGCATATGTATATAGTAAATATTTCTTATATATAAAGACTATATTCCGAATATGTGCTGTTTACCGTCAATGGCCCAATTAATGCCATCGGCCCAATTAATGCCACTTTTCATACATTTTCGTGATTATTGAACTTATTCGAATTCTCAATTCTAAGTAATTAATCCTGTATAAACGCTGGATAAATCTCGTATAAACACTGGATAAATGCTAGATAAATACTACGTTGATATCAAACACATGCTATATTTCAACGGTCGATAAGAAAAAATTCTGCATATATCGAGTACAAAGAGCGTATTACAACAGTATAAATACCGTATAAAAACTGCACGGATGAACCGTATAAATACGGTATACAGACGGAACTCTGACCGTATTAATTCCGAATTTATACAGTTTTTCCGAAGCCGCGAGGGCAATAAAATCTTTAAAAGATTAATGGTAATTTGATATGTTTAATATGTAGTAATAACTGATTATTCTTTCATTTGAATATTTGTAGACGAATGGATTTTTCATAGAGTGCGGTGCTTATGATGGTGAAACACGTAGTAGTACTTTTACCTCAGAGAGACTGCTTAATTGGACTGGAATTTTGATTGAAGCTGATCCGATCAATTTCGCTAAAATGTTGATGAAAAATAGGAGGGCTTATCTTTCGCCATCGTGTCTCAGTATCAAGTCGTATCCAATGAATGTAAAAATTACGTTGATAGTAATTATTTTTGCTAATAATTTTTGGTTCATATAAGTTTACTGAAACATCATCATTCTAGGTTTCATTCTTAATGGCAAAGAATATCGGTAGAGTGCACGTGCCAGAGGGCAGACACAATTTACCTCTAATAAATACCACGGATCGAACTCATCATGGAGTACACGTGAGTGTTCAGTGCTTTCCTCTGGCTTCTTACATTGCTGCACTTGATATGAAGACAGTAGGTTATTTCAGTCTTGATGTTGGGGGACATGAAATTGATATACTTGAAACAATCCCCTTTGATCTGGTAGATATCAAGGTAATCACAGATATTCTGTTGCAAACATTCATTGTAATGCGAGACGAGGATTTCTACGAAAATTAATAAGTGAATAAAATTCTGAAATGGGATCCGTTCACAGGTAATGTCAGTCGAATTCACTCACATGAAAGGTGGGCGTCAAAAGATTATTAATTTTATGAACACGTGGGGCTACCCTGGTGGAAATTTTTCTCTTCAAAAAGTCGGAATAATTCTTTTAGAAGACAAAATAAGAGTTCTGAAAGTCTTATTTTCACTAAAAATCTCTGAAAAAGTCTTAAAAAGGCCGAAAAATACTTAATAATTCTATTGAAGAGTAATAAAGACCGCGAATTGAGACTCTTCCAGAAGAGTTCTTAAGTATTTTAAATTTTTTTCTTTCAGTCAATTGAAAGAATGGAAAATAAGAGTTTTTCAGAGTTATTTTCCCTATTTTCAGAAATTATTCTATACTATGAAAAATTATTATTCAGAGTTTTTTAGAGTTATTTTCTCCATTTTCAGAGATTATTTTATTCTCTGAAGAATAATTATTCAGAATTTTTCTGACCCTTAGAATTGAATGATAAGAGCACTATAATAAAAAACAATGTTAATGGATCAAAAGATTTATGGAATCTACGGTTATGTTAATCTTTCTTTTTTTATTGAAAACCAATTTTTTTCTTTATAAAATGATATTTCTTAATTCAAATGCTAACAAGGATGAATGAATACAGTTTATTCGTATGGCCAGCTCTCCCAGTGTCCATTTCGCATAAGACATACTCGTGATGAAATTCGCCGGAGATCAGGGATGAAACGCCGCTAATTCACCATCCCGCTTTCCAATTCCGCGTTATAGCTCTTGATTCTTTTTTTAAAAACAATTCAAAGATCACCAACTTTTCAGTTTTTTTATCCAGTACCTAGAAAAAAAAATTATTGCATAGAATAACGATGCTTTTTGAGGAATACAAATATTCAATTAATAGTTTTTCGGAAACCGAACGATAGAAGGCGTCAACTAATTATATCGATGAGAAAGATGATGCGAATTTTCAAATAATGTTAATAAGAGAAGATATTTTGAAAAGCCCACCTCAGTACTTTGAATTGTCGCAGTAGTAACTGTGGAATGCCATTTGGGGAGATAAATTGCGGAAGCTGCAGATAAATAATAAAATGTAAAAAAAGCAAGTAAATGCCTTTATTTTTTTTTGCGCCAAATTTTCATTGTCTATCTTCCCCTAGGATTGAAGTCTTGAAATATTAGAAGAATTTATTGGAAGAATAAGTTGAATAGCAAAGCTTGGAGTCAAACGATTCGTGACCTATTCCTTAGTATTTAATATTATGTGACTGTGAATGTGAGGTTTTCGGAAAAATGAGATTTTTCAATAATGGACAGAGCCCCTAAATGTCGGCTGAAAAAGTCAAATTTTCTGAAACTGAAGGTTACCAGAACTTCCATGTTTGATAAAATACTGTGGAAGTAATTCATGTTTTTTATCACAGAGTTTTTTCGAGAAAGAGATATTTAGAAATCCTTGTTGACGTTCTTTCATTTTTCGACCATCCAATTGAACAATTCGAGATAGAGATTTTCGAATGATTCTATTGGAAAACTGAGGAATTTTTAGGTAAAAAGCATATGTTAAAATTATTATGTTTTTCAATTCCTTGAAAATTCTACTTTTTTGGCCAATATTTGAAAGGGTTCCCTTTTTGCAAATCAAACAATTCACTTCATCGGCGATATCTCTAGTTCTGTTGATCGTAGCGACCTGAAATTGATCTCAAATAAAAGGCTGGCAACTTCTCATCAATTCATATGATTGAATTTTTTTTGTTATCAATTTTTTAAATACTTATAGATCATGTTCTGAAAATCAGTTGATACCCGATAAGTCCTTAAAAAATTTATAATTTTTTCCAAACTACATGGGAAATAAGCTCATCTTTCATTCAAGATCAACCTCGAGTCGCTACGAACAACAGAACCGAAGATATTCCCGAAAAACTGAAATTTTTCAAAAACGGAAGGATTAGCCCTCCAATCTTGAGCAAAAATTGAATTTTTGCAAAATTTGAAAATATCACTTTTGACATGTGGGTTTCATGGAAAATTATCTCTGTACCGATCTCACCTCTGGTTCGGTACCTTCAAGCTAACAAATTAATATCACTTGAATAATTCACGACTATTGGATTGGATTCAATAATTTGTTTATTCATATATTTAGGAGTATTAAGTTAACAATAGTTCGTTTTTATTTCAACATCTATGATAATATAATTTTCAGTTTGATTAATAAAAGAATGGAAATAATTTATGCATTTATCAAAAAGTTTTAATCTCACAAGTCCACACTCTCTAACTTGGATGAGTTGTTAAAAGAAATAGATTAGAGGAAAAGGATTAATTCAAATGCGAATGTAATTGTATATCTCAACTGAGCGAACGTTTAATTCACGAGGGGTTTACTAACGGTATTCTTACTGTTAGTGGATTGAGAACTGACTGAAGTTGTGAAATCAGGGATATATATACGGAAAGTTGGTGGTGCTACCGAGAGGTTGATTTGATGAAGTGATGTTTCTGTAATTGGTTAGAAATAGTTAGGAGGGGCAAAACCTTTCCGGATTGGTAGAAGATGGGTTTTTCCCTAGGTAATAGTGGGAGTATTCGGGTTTTTCCCGTAGGTAGTAGTGGGAGTGTTTGGGTCCGTTTGAAGAGGGAGTTCAATGAGACCGGTTGCAAGGGATTAGTGAGGGGAGGTCGAGTAATTTTGAGGGATTAAAAGCAATAACCATAAAGACAGTGGGGTTGCTATAGTTCTTGAAGTAATAAACTGTTTTAAGGACTATTTTTCTGTACGATAGAATGAATGTAGAAAAATTCTAGAAGGAACAATATTACCTTTGACAAAAAGGAGAGAGCTGAACGGTTTTATTGGCCTCGCAGCTGTGAAGAATTCGGGATAAAATTGTTGAGGAAAAATATTAATTTTCGGGTTTCTTGGAACAAGGGTGTTTGTTCAATAAAAACAGGCTTCTTAACGGTAACTTGACAATTTAGTAGTGTTTAGAATGGAGAGAGAGAAATCCGTTGGGGAAAAAATTGGGGAAAAATTCGAATGCTTTGAATCCATGAATGAGGCATGTGGCTGTGAGATTCATACTAGTAGGGATGAAACATGCTCCCCCCGTTGAGAGGTTCACGATCAACCATGACAATAAAGAGTGAGTTTTCTTGAGTATGTTATGAAGTTGATGACACTGGCAAGGGTGCTAGCTTCCTGACGTTGCGTTTCATGGTCCCCTTAGCGGTTTTCACTGTTACCACTCGAACGACGTTGTCCGTGCCTGGATGTAGATCAATTACTCTGCCAAGTCTCCATTGCATGGGTGGTAGATTGTCCTCTTTCAGGAGGACTATGGAATTCTGCTGGATGTCATGACTCCCCGTGGTCCATTTGCGTCTGATGTTCAGCTCATTCAAATATTCTTTATGCCAGCGTGCCCAGAATTCCTGCTTCATTCTTTGGATCAATTGCCATCTTGATAGTTTATTAAGTTTCTCTTCGGTAAGATTTAGTTCCGGGACACTGAGAAGAGTGTCACCGATGAGGAAGTGTCCTGGGGTGAGAGCTTGGAGGTCATTGGGATCAGATGACATCGCAGTGATAGGTCTAGAATTCAGGATCCCTTCGATTTTGATTGTCAGCGTATTTAATTCTTCAAACGTGAGTAAGTTTTGTCCCATCACCCGAGTCAGATGGTGTTTGAAAGATTTCACAGCAGCTTCCCAGATCCCTCCAAAGTGAGGAGACGCTGGGGGAGTGAATTGCCATTTTATTCCTTGGGTATGAAGAATCTTAGCAATTTTCTCATTCTCTGATGATTTTTGTAACTCCTGGATAATATCCCTCAATTCGTTGTTGCTTCCGACGAAATTAGTACCATTGTCTGATTGAATCATTGCTGGCTTTCCTCGCCGAGCAATGAACCGCTCTAGAGCAGCTATGAATCCAGCTGATGTGAGGTCACTGACTACTTCCATGTGCACCGCTTTGGTGGTGAGGCAAACGAAGACAGCAATGTAAACCTTGATGCGTCCTTTGTTCCGGTATTTCTTTTCTTTGATGTAGAATGGCCCACAATAGTCCACTCCCACATTCACGAATGGTCTGACTGTCTTGGAGACTCTTGCTGCTGGTAGATTACCCATTATGTAATTCATGGTAGTTGGATTAGCTCGTCTGCATGTGACGCAATTGCGAATCACCTTCCGAACTTGATTGCGGCCGTCGAGGATCCAATACTTCAATCTGATGATGTTTAGTGTGGTTTGAATTCCGGCATGAGCATTTCCAATATGTTCTTCTTGAATTATGAGTTCAGTGATGATGTGATTTTGAGGCAGAATGATTGGATGTTGTTGAGAAAATGGTATCGCTGCGTTCTGTAACCTTCCTCCGACCCGTACCAAACCTTGATCGTCGAGGAATGGGTTGAGTTGAATGAGTCTCCTTGATTGTGGTATTTGCGTTGGTTTATTTTTCAGTGAATGGATTTCCTCAGGAATGGCCGCTTCTTGGACCAGTCGAATGATGCGATTATGGGCTTCTCGTAACTCTTCTAAAGTCAGCTTCCCTTGCCAGCGTGGTTTTCGTTTAATAATAGCTGCTAGTCTAAAACAATAGGCATAGATACGTATTAGTTTATTGAATGAATTGAAATGTTTGAATATTGAGGAATCTAGAGTTGTCTGCAAACAAGTTGCTTGTTTTGTCTCACTGTCATCAGTGGGTATTAGAATTGATTGATTTGGCCAATAGTCTTCTGGGTTTTTCAACCAAGAAGGACCATTTCGCCAGAGTTTATTGTTTAAGAATTCTGATGGTACTTGTCCTCTGGATAATGCGTCTGCAGGATTGTCACCTGAGGACACATGTTTCCATTGACAGGTTTCTGTTTTCTGTTGGATTTCTGATACTCGATTTTGCACAAAGGTTTTCAAGGTATGAGGAGAAGAATGAATCCAGTGTAGAGTGATCATAGAGTCAGACCACAGGATAGTCTTTGAAATAGGAATGTTGAGAGCCTTGATTACGGATGTGTATAACATGGCCAAAGTGTGAGCAGCACACAGTTCTAGCCGAGGAATGCTAACTGATTTTAATGGGGCTATCCTGGATTTGGAACAGAGAAGCTCAACGTGATGTTGCCCTTGGGAGTCAATTGATTTGATATAAAGACAAGCGCCATAACCACTTTCACTTGCATCACAGAAACCGTGGATTTGAATTTCTGAAGCGTGTTTTTGTATGACCTTCCGATTAAATTGGATATGATTAAGAAGAGGCAATTGAGTGCAGAGATCAGACCAGAGAGTTTGTATGTTGATTGGTATAGATTCATCCCAGTCGATCTTTGCAGCCCAGAGTTTTTGAATTATGATTTTTGCCTTGAGTATTACAGGACCGAGAAGTCCCAGAGGATCAAAAATTGTAGCAATGTCTGATAGAATTGTGCGTTTGGTAATAGTGTTATTAAGTTTGATTGGTTTCACGGTGTAGGTAATGCTGTCCAAGTCTGAATTCCAGGAAAGTCCCAGAGTCTTGAGTGTTTTGTCACTGTTGAGCTGCAACTGCCTATTGATGGATTCGGGTGGTAAGCCTTGAAGTAGTTGAGGATCGTTTGATGCCCATTGGCGAATGTGTAGTTGACCTCTAGCTAGCAATTGGCTGATCTGATCTCGTGTTCTTAAACCTTCTGTGATTTCGTTGAATCCTGATAGTAAATCGTCGACGTACATGTCATTCTGAAGTATCTTTGCTGCGACAGGATATACACTTGCTTCATCTCGAGCTAGCTGTTGGAGAGCACGAATCGCTAAGAAGGGAGCTGCTGATAAGCCAAATGTTACAGTATTTAATTCGTACGTCGCGATTTCATTATTTTCATCCCTCCACAATATGCGTTGGAATCGGCGGTCTTCTGGGCGAATCAGAAATTGTCGGTACATTTGCTTTATATCTCCGGTTATTACATACTGGTGGGTCCTGAATCTAAGGATCAAGGAAAGTAAATCATCCTGGATTGTTGGTCCAACTAATAGAGTTTCGTTGAGTGATCTGCCATTTGATGTTTTCGCTGATCCATCAAAAACTACCCGTAGTTTGGTGGTGGTGCTGCTTTCTTTGATGACGGCATGATGTGGTAAATAATAACCTGGAGAATTGGTGTCGGAGACTTTAGACATGTGACGAAGCATAATATACTCGTCCACCACTGCAAGATATTGTTGTTTGAAGTTGGCATCCCTCTCGAATTTTCGTTCCAGTGATTTGAATCGTTTCAAAGCAATTTCTTTGGATTCACCTAGAGCTGTGTTGTTGGATTTGAAGGGTAAGGCGACTGTGTATCGCCCATTTCCATCGCGCGAGTAGTTTTGTCTAAAGTGGTCCTCAGCTGCTTGCTCTTCGGGTGACCAGTGTATTAACCGAGGACCTTCTTCTATCTCCCAAAATTTAGTAAGATCACAGTTAGTATTTATCTGAAATGCTTGCTGCCTCTTGTTCGTAGCATTAGTTGAAACATTTCCACCAACTACCCAGCCTAAACGAGTTTTTTGCAGTATGATGTCAGATAGATGGTACTGCCCGCTAGAGAGCAGTGACAGACTTGGACCTGAACCAAGTAACATATCCACTGGTCTAGGCTTGTAGAATTCCGGATCAGCTAATTTGATGTTGCGTGGTATTTTAAGGCTGTCCCTTGGGATTGTTTCAATCGGTGTCAAACCACAGATTGTTGGAATGGTAAAAAACTGGAATTCTCTTTCATATTTTTGGTCACTTGATCGAATTTTTGCAGTTATCAAATGGTTGGTGTGTGTGGAGAGATCACCAAATGCACCAACGGGCATTGAGCATTTGCGTTTTGATAATTTCAATTTATTAGATAACCGTTCCGTAATGAAATTCGCGGTAGAACAAGTATCTAGCAGCACTCGACACTGAATTGGAGTTTTTTCACTGTCCAGTACGTTGATCACAGCACTAAGGATGAGTTGGTGATTCGGAGGCTGCGTAATCAGGGCTGTTTGTCGTCCGAGACTGGGTTTGTCTAGTCATCTGCAGGTTTCATTGGACTCAGTTGAAATCGGTGCTTCTCTTCTTTCTTTGTCAGATTGGTTGGTGTTATCTCTGATAGCAGCATGGAGGAATGTGTTGTGCCTATCTTTACATATTCTGCAATTAAACGGGGAATAGCAGTCATTGGTTTGATGATTGTCTCGGAGACAATTGGCGCAGAAAGATCCTTCGTTGATAACCTTCAAACGTTTAATCGGCGTGAATGTCTTAAATTCCTCGCACTTAAATAGTGGATGGGCTTCTTGTTTACAATATTGGCATTTTTTTCCACCAGCCGAAACGAATGCTTGGACATATGGTCTTTTTGCGGGTCTCTTGTAATTGGAATGCGTAGAGTTTGATGATACACCTTTGTTGATATCTCGATTTGCCAGACGTGATGCTCTCCGAGAAAGAAAGTCCAACATGTCATCCAGCTGTGGGAATTTCCCTTTCTCGATGGTTTCGTCCCAATCATCAGCAGTATGTCGGGGGATTTTGTTTTCTAAAATTGTTACAATCATCTCCTGAGTTAATTCTATTCCCATGCCTTTCAGCATTTCACTATGTTGACGTGTGTCATCGATGAGCTTCGATAATCCTCTTGCAGATTCCGATTCTTGTTTTGGTAGATTCAACAATAAGTTAAGATGTCTGGAGATGATGAGGCGTTTGTTGGAATAGGTCTCCTCTAATAGTTTCCAAGCTCGCGCATAATTCTCGGAAGTGATGGGCAGCATCTTTATTTTATCAAATGCCGGTCCTGTTACTGCTCGACGGAGATATGCGAGCTTATCAACGTCGTTGACATCCTCTTGACTGTGAATCATTGATTCGAATTCTCCTTTGAATGTCATCCAATTTTCCAATTCACCATTGAACAAAGGAAGAGTGCTTTCTGGTAACTTCAATCTCCTTCGAATGCATGTGTTAACGCTGCCAAGTGTTGAATGTCCCCGGGATACTGCTGATGTTTCTCCTCTAGCAATTGCCTTGATTTTCTCGTATTGACCGACATTGTCATGATACATGTTCTCTATTTCATGACGTTCTTCTAGAACTAAGTGTTGATATTCTGGATCCAGTTCCTGTAGTTCTTCCATCAGGTCATCAAAATTTTCAAATAGTGCAATGTACTTGGTCATTTTACTGTCTATCTTCTCCGGTTCTGGGGGTGCATTTTCATATATTGCAAGAAATTTGTGGATGGTTGTATTTTGAGCTTGTAGTTTTTTCATACGCGTAATAATTTCTACGATTCTTTCACCCACCATGTTGGTAATTCTGATCACTATGGCACTATTGTTTGAGAACGTTCCGATTCACTTCGCTTATCACTTTCACAATGCACTGAATATTGTTTTTTTTTTTTTTTTTTTTTTTCTTTTTCTTCTTCGGATCTGGATCCGGCTCGAAGGACCATAAAATGTACCGATCTCACCTCTGGTTCGGTACCTTCAAGCTAACAAATTAATATCACTTGAATAATTCACGACTATTGGATTGGATTCAATAATTTGTTTATTCATATATTTAGGAGTATTAAGTTAACAATAGTTCGTTTTTATTTCAACATCTATGATAATATAATTTTCAGTTTGATTAATAAAAGAATGGAAATAATTTATGCATTTATCAAAAAGTTTTAATCTCACAAGTCCACACTCTCTAACTTGGATGAGTTGTTAAAAGAAATAGATTAGAGGAAAAGGATTAATTCAAATGCGAATGTAATTGTATATCTCAACTGAGCGAACGTTTAATTCACGAGGGGTTTACTAACGGTATTCTTACTGTTAGTGGATTGAGAACTGACTGAAGTTGTGAAATCAGGGATATATATACGGAAAGTTGGTGGTGCTACCGAGAGGTTGATTTGATGAAGTGATGTTTCTGTAATTGGTTAGAAATAGTTAGGAGGGGCAAAACCTTTCCGGATTGGTAGAAGATGGGTTTTTCCCTAGGTAATAGTGGGAGTATTCGGGTTTTTCCCGTAGGTAGTAGTGGGAGTGTTTGGGTCCGTTTGAAGAGGGAGTTCAATGAGACCGGTTGCAAGGGATTAGTGAGGGGAGGTCGAGTAATTTTGAGGGATTAAAAGCAATAACCATAAAGACAGTGGGGTTGCTATAGTTCTTGAAGTAATAAACTGTTTTAAGGACTATTTTTCTGTACGATAGAATGAATGTAGAAAAATTCTAGAAGGAACAATATTACCTTTGACAAAAAGGAGAGAGCTGAACGGTTTTATTGGCCTCGCAGCTGTGAAGAATTCGGGATAAAATTGTTGAGGAAAAATATTAATTTTCGGGTTTCTTGGAACAAGGGTGTTTGTTCAATAAAAACAGGCTTCTTAACGGTAACTTGACAATTTAGTAGTGTTTAGAATGGAGAGAGAGAAATCCGTTGGGGAAAAAATTGGGGAAAAATTCGAATGCTTTGAATCCATGAATGAGGCATGTGGCTGTGAGATTCATACTAGTAGGGATGAAACAATCTCAGATTTCCAATGAAATTATCACGAGAAACATATCTTCAGTGTTTCCATCGACTTAGAGTAATTTTAATAGTATGAAATACAAAAACTTACACGTATCCGTTTTACCCCTTATTTTCATTTCACCCCATGTCCCCTTAATATTTTAAAGAGGCGTGGATTCTCAAGAATTAGTCAAGATTTTCTCATTATACAGTATTTCAAGTGATAACAAAAGTCCAGACAAGACTTTTTCTATCTCTCTCAGTTTCAAAGATATTCTAGAAAGTTTGTTTTTTGTTGTCATTTTTCAAGGATATTTCAGAAACTAAAAGAGATACGATGATTATGCTATAATTCTTTTTTTAGCTCTTGCAATTTTCTCGGATTTCCTATGCGGCGTTAATTGTGTCTTCAGATACCCCTTCCTTCATGAGCCTATTTGCCTCCCACTGACCACCCAACTGACTAACACCTAAAAAATCACCAAATTTCAAATATCCATTAGACAAAAAAACCATATCTCACTCAATATCCGTGACATTCTGAAAAAATTAAAACTTAAGTATCGAAATTTATTAAAATTGAACGAAAATCAAAAATCAGTAAAATAAAATGCAATAAATATTTTTATACAAACGTTCTTGTCGATATAAAATCATTGCTTTAACACACAGATGGGTGATATAACTTGGTTGATTAATAACACAAAATATAGTTTGTTCAACACACGCAAGTAGAATACTATCTCAACTCATCAATAAATCGAATAATTAAACATTTGAATTTGGATAAAGTTCATAAAATATCTAGACAATAAAATGACTTTGTTTAACTGTCTTTGATAACTGCACGCGAGGTGACCCATTAAGTTTGGCAGTTGAACGCCAAGTGAAGTCCCCTGGGCCCGCAGGGACTTGTCTCCCGTCTATTGCGTCATAGGAGGGAGAACGGTGTTGCCAGAACTGGCGCCACTCGTTCGCTTCCCTCGCTCAATGGACTCCTTTGTCTCGATTAGTTATGCCTAGCCAAAATTTCTCGAAAATTCCCCCACATTTTTTTCTTTTCTTTTCTCACTACAAAAATCTTTCAATAACACCAAATGTGTATTCTTAGCATTCTCAGTGATTTCGTCAGCTATGAATTGATGCTTTCAAAAAACAATAAAGAAATTCACGTGAAATGCATTGATTGAATTCTACCGAATATTAATTTAGTAATGATCATTCCCATTAAAATGCCTCACTAATCAATGGCGATGCGTCTTTTTTATCTTAATCCTGTTTCGTAGAGAATTTTAAAAATGATAAGAATGGATTGGAGCAGAAAAGGCGTATCTTTATTAGTTTCTGGAATATTTACAAAAGAGAAACAAAAAAATAGACTCGTCGTATTTGACCTTCTGCTATTGTTTTTTTCTTATTCCTTGTGGGATATCTCGGAAATTAAGCAAGATAGGGTGATTTTAGTCTGATGCTTGTTAGAATCAAATTTCAAGTGCTACAAAGCGAGATGAGGACATGAAAGGGCGTAATCTTTATTAGTTCCCGAGATATTCGCAAAAAAAAAAATTAAAACTTGAGTCATCAGATTTTAATCGCTTCTTTTCCGTTCTTCTTGGCAACTATTTTCGAGAATCTCTCGGAAATTAATGGAGATACGTTCTTTTGATCTTCATATTTTTCTTCAGCCCTTGCAATTCTTTATAAAAATGAACCGGGGCAAAGAAGGCATATCTCCATTAGCTTCCGAGGTATTTGTAAAAAAATCTTTTCCCCCAAATTATTTTATATTTCACGGAATGATGCTTCCAATGATCTAATATTTTTCAACGTGAAAGTCCATTAAAATTTGAACGGATCAATGGTGACATGCGACAACAGGATAACTCTATTCTTTCTTTTGTTTTTTGAGAATATTTCGGCAATTAATAAAGATTCACTTCTCTTGCCATAATCCATTTTTCGAGATATTTTCAGAAAATTGAAAGTGGATTTGAGATGATTCAGTAGAAAAAATAAAAATAAGAAAACCGATTATTGTTTTTTTGAAAATATCTTATAACATTTTGCAAAAATGTGAAATTAAAAAAATAACTCGGGTGGATCGTGATCAGTTGATTTTTGTGTCATTTTCTAAAAATATTTTTAAAGCTGAGCAAGATACGATGATTTCGGTCTGAAAAATTTCCATGGCTCTTCGAATTCTCTACAAAAAAATCAACACAAAATTGCCCTATGTCGATTATTGTTTCAGATATTTGTCAAAAAGAGAAATAAGAGAAATAGAATGAATTTAATACGATAAGACTATTTTTTTGTCATTTGTTTTTTGAAAATATCTCGGAAAATAAGCAAGGTAGGGCGATTTCGCTCCATTTCATTATATTGGGCAGAAGCATACTGACTAATTTCGAAAAATTATTCATTGTCTGGTAAATTTCCAAGCATTGTAATTGCCATCTTTACTCTAATTTCCGGAAATATCCTAATTTCAAAAAAAAAAATAATTAATTCATTATTTTATTTTATTTTTCTAATTTGTAACGGTTTCATGATTGGATGCTCCCGAATATATCCACGTGTTGAACAGTAAAAAAAAAACATTTTCACAACACTAATAAACAATTACAATTTTATTTTTCATTTTATTTCGAACTCGTGATCCACGTGGGAGAGACTCCTGATATTTTTTTCGAATCCACACTTTAAAAATTCTAGAAATAATCACAGGAAAAAATACATGTGTCTCACGAGTTAAAAATGATTTCACACCTTCGATGTGGAGATACAATAATGTGAAATAAAATATGCGCAAAGTATGCACAATCAAGATAATTTGAGATATAAAAATACGTTTCATTATCAATTGAATACGTTGATAAGAATTGAGATAGTCAACTATATTCCAATTATTATAGTCATTATCTTGTAAATTCACAAAAATTATCATCGATATCTTTATTCTAATTTTCCAAAATTGAGAAAAAATCAATTGATTCAGTTTTTGATATTTCATTTCTCATTGGTAACGATCTTATAATTGGAATGCTCTCAAATATATCCACGGGTCCAGCAGTTAAAAAGTTCTTTTTCTACAACACTAATAAAAAATTATGATTTGATTTTTCATTTCATTTCTAATTCGTGATCCACGTGGGAAGGACTCTTGATATTCTTTTCAAACCCACACTCTAGGAATTCTAGAAATAATCTCAGAAAAAATTACACGTATCTCACGAGCTAGAAATGAATTTCAGCTTTCGATGTGGGAATCTAATAATGGGGAATAAAATATGCACAATCTGAAATAATGAAGTAAAATGGCATTTGGAATAGAGTATAGGGAGACCAGAGTACAACGACCACCCTCAAAAATTATATAATTTTTTTTTTTCATTTCCCATGAGATCATGGTCCTTTTCATGTATTCAGTATTGTCTTAGGCCGATCCGCAGAACCCGAAGCATGAAGGACCACTTTGAAAAATAGGGTCAAAGGAGAGTTAGGATACTTTTGATATTTTTTTCAGGGATTTGTCATCGGAAAATATATGTTCACTATAGTTCCTCCGCTTGTCCATGATGTTATCTACTTGGTTCGCTAATTCACGTGAACCGTCTAACGCGTACTGCTTAAAATATAAGCGAAAATTTGAAACAGGGTTATGGCTACTTCCTCGATTTTGCCTGAAATTCAACTTCAATCTCCAGTCGAATTTTTAATGTAGAATTCATCACTAATCCATGGTCGAATTTTTTGACTCCTTTTTCAAACAATATATGATATTCAAGGTTTCTCCTTATTTCCTCGATGTTTTTCATTTGATTCGCTATATTACGTAAGCAGTTCAACCCGTATTTTGCAAGATTTGAGTGAAAAATCAGACAAAAGGCTATGACCATTTTCTTGGTTACCTGAAATCCATCTCCAGTCTCTAGTTAAATATTTTATGCCTTCTTTCAAAATGTATATGATATTTATAGTTTTCGCGTATGTCAACGATATTATCTACTTGGTTCGGAAATTTACGTAAGCAGTTTAGTCCAAACTTTTCAAGATATGAGTGAAAAATTAGGAAAAAGGCTACTACACAAGGACTTCACTTTGTAATCACTTTTGAGACCCCGTAAGGGATAGATAATTCATTTCATGTCAGGAACAACTCTTAGTCTTACTCTCTTTTCTTTTATCAACAAAAAATGAATAATTACTTTGGGAATCCGACTCTACAATACGGATATAGATCGTTTGAAAATGTCGGAAACAATTTTTAATTTTTCCCTCTTTCTTTTTATCAACAATAAGTTAATGATCTACTCAGAATATCGATTCTGCATTATAGGCAGAAACCGAGAACTCTCATAATGAACGGAAAAAGAACGCGTTATTTTCATTTTCGTTCTCGAGAACGAAAAAGGACGTGAACGAAATTACGACCATAATTCTGAATACCGTTATTCAGGAGAACGAAATTCAGAATAACGTTATCCAGAAGACCGAAAACAAAAATACCCAAAGAACGAAATTCAATTTTGTTCCAACGAACGAAATTTATTTTTGTTCCAACGAACGAAATTTATTTTTGTTCTTCGGGTACTTTCCGCCCCTACCCAAAGAATGAAAATGAATTTAATTCGCGAGAACGCAATTCATTTTTGTTCTTCGGGTAGTTCTATTCTTCAATGCCTTAATATTGAATGGAATTTCCGCATTACGATTTTGTTCAGGCTCAAAAACCAACACGACATAGATAAATATATACATCATGTGAGATGCGTCGTTTGTTCATTTATTAAATCCTGACAGATGCTTTCTCTTAACAATTCATTTTTCATTTCATCTACGTTTTCCTATTCAACGTGACGCCGATATTTGGAAGAATCGAAAACATCAAAACCTTTCTAACTTTTTTGTTTCCAAATTTCTGAAATCTACAAATTATTTCAAAAATTTAGTGCCCGAATGGATCATCACAATCAACTTCAAGATCTTCGGCTCATTAAATTCGAAAGTAATCAGCGATTACGAAAAATTATTATTTGGAAAAAAAAAGGTTTTAAAAAATATCAAATTGCGAATGTTTCGGTTCACAATAAAAATGGTTATCTACCGAAATAGCCTGAAATATTTCCGCATAGCGAACAGTTGAAATCATTTTTTCTGTACGAAGATAATGAAAAACTATGTGAATATTTTTCACATGTTATCACAATTTGATTTCTAACATCACAAGGTGACGATTTATTTCCGATTCGTGACCCACGTGGGAGATTAATCCAGTTAGATTACGAAACCCGCTGATATTAATTCTGGGATACGCCGAAAAGGTGAAAAGATATATGACTGTGCAGGCTTGGAGCTCAACAAATATTTTGCATCAAGGACATTGGGGAGAACTGGTTAGCTTTGTTTATAAAAAATGTTAGAGTTTGCGAAATTGATTCCTTTCACCATTTTCAGATTCTTTCTAGAAAATGGTAACAGATATAGATAGAAATCATAAGACCTTTTTCGAAAAGTAAGGAATCCTCTACAATGAAGGTCAGCAGCGATATTTCTCTATCTTTTTTTATCTAAAAGTTAGGAGCATCGGAATGTGTTTCAAAATGCTTCGTTTCGGACCGACTTATTCGCAGACACTTCCAATTTTTAGGGAAGAAGTGGTAGAGGAATACCACCGCTGACTTTTTTGTGGAAAATTTCATACTCTGCAAAACAGGTCTTATGAATTTTATCTCTATCTGCTACCATTGTCCAGAGAGAAGTTGAAAATGGTAAAAATCAAACAGTTTTGCAAACTTCAACATTTTTTGTAAAACCACCAATTTGCCCCCAATTTCCTTTATGTACATTGTTCATTAGGATTCAGACCTACACAATCATTTTTTTTTGGATTTTCTTGATGCATCTAAACGCGACTAGGAATATAATTTACCCTCTAGCTAATTCCGAACGACATCGAGTAACAACTTGGTGAAATTCACCAGATATTTACCGGCTCGTCCATTCTAAACGCATTCATGAGTAATTTTAATGCGTAAGCCATAAAATGTATTAGATATTCGGACAACTTGGAATATTCGGAGAAAATACGCTCAAATATTTAAATGTTCGCAACAATCACGAATATTCAAGAATTCGAATATTTGGAGACACCACGAATATTCGAAAATTCGAATATTCCGAGGAGATACTTCAAACAGGAGATAGTCAAAGATATTGAATATTCGATTCGATTCGAACGCTATTCGCAAACACCCCCAGTGGTAACGAACAATTGCATACAATTTTCCATCCCCTGTAATACAAATATGAGTTGGACTGAGTGTAATTAGATTTTCATGAGAAACGATAAACTATTCATAAGCCGAAGTGATGATCTGAAAAAGTCGAATGTGAAAGTCATAGCAAAAGTATCCTCCGATTTTTTGCATAAACAATAAACGAACAATCCCTTTAGAAAATAGATTCTACAGAATAGGTATGGATCGACTTCAGATTTTCAAAACGGATGAATAGTGGATCGTGTTGAAAACAATTCTTTACTTTTTCATTAGTAAGTGAATTTTCATTTCTCAAAATCAACTCAGATACACCCAGCAAAAAAATTAAGGGAACGGTAAATTTTGTCAGTTTTTTGCTTGATTTTCAAATGGCTGTAACTTCGCCAAAAATGATCGTATCAGAATAAAAAAAAAATCGTTGGAAAGCTTGAAGTCTCTACTCTTGAAATCTTGAGATGAAAATTTTTTATGACCGTTTGTTATAACGAGATAGGAGAGTTGAAAGTGGAAAAATTTTTTTTCTTTTTTTTTCATTTTTTTAACTTGTTCCACGGACTCCAAAAAAATTTTCTCGACTCAACCCTTATGAGGATCATGTAGCCTGGTTTTCCAGCTTCAATTTCTTTTTTTTTTTTTTTCTCTACGACCCTTTGTTGCTGAGATATTGTCGATTGAATCAAAAAACACCCTTTTGGCTTTAATCGTCGATATCTCAGGAACTACTGATCGCACAGCGAGCGGATGATGAGATTCGTAAACTTGAATGAATTTCCTGTAAGATTCTTGCACTGTTTGATTGAAAAAAAATTTTCTTCCAATTTTAAAATTGGTTCGAAAAAGTACCAAAAAATTGCGTTTTTTTCCTTTTTTGAAAATTGCCCTGCATTTTGCGAATTTTGCGAAAATTGAAAATGTTTCAACGTTTTTCTTCAGTTTAATGTGTGCTGGGACACCCCCTAAATTTTCAAGCCAATCGGTTCGACCGTTTTTTTTTCCCGAACGAACAAAGTTTCAGCAAAAATTAAAGGAACACTTTTTTGTGCCCTAAACACCAATTAATGATGATTAGGGCCGAAAATGTTTTTTATCCGTTATTTTTCCGTGATTTTTCGTGCAAAATTTGTTGAATTCCATCGAAAAATGAGAACAATGAAAAATGAAGAAAAATCAATAAAAAAATCAAAAAAAAAAATTTTTTTAAACGAAAAAAATCAAAAAAAAAATTGTTTGAAAAAATCTGCTGAGTCACTATCTCTCCAAATCAAATGCGATTCCGGTGTTTTTTTTTTCATTTTTCAAATTTTTTTCCGAGTTTTCTACTGGTTTTTTGAGAACAAAAATTGATTTTTCCATTGATTTTCAAAAGAAGAGAAAATTTCTAATTTTCCATTGATTAAAAAAAAAAAATTGAATTTTTTATTGATTAAAAAAAAAAAACGAATTTTTTATTGATTAATGAAAAACAAAATTTCAATTTTTTTATTGTTTTTTTGTTTTTTTCATTGTTCTCATTTTACGATGAAATTCAACAAATTTTGCACAAAAAATCACGGAAAAATAATGGAGAAAAAACATTTTCGGCCCTAATCATCATTAATTGGTGTTTACGCACAAAAAAGTGTTCCTTTAATTTTTGCTGAAACTTTGTTCGTTCGGGAAAAAAAAACGGTCGAACCGATTGGCTTGAAAATTTAGGGGGTGTTCCAGCACACATTAAACTAAAGAAAAACGTTGAAACATTTTCAATTTTCGCAAAATTCGCAAAATGCAGGGCAATTTTCAAAAAAGGAAAAAAACGCAATTTTTTGGTACTTTTTCGAACCAATTTTAAAATTGGAAGAAAATTTTTTTTCAATCAAACAGTGCAAGAATCTTACAGGAAATTCATTCAAGTTTACGAATCTCATCATCCGCTCGCTGTGCGATCAGTAGTTCCTGAGATATCAACGATTAAAGACAAAAGGGTGTTTTTTGATTCAATCGACAATATCTCAGCAACAAAGGGTCGTAGTGAAAAAAAAAAAAAAAGAAATTGAAGCTGAAAGACCAGGCTACATGATCCTCATAAGGGTTGAGTCGAGAAAATTTTTTTGGAGTCCGTGGAACAAGTTAAAAAAATGAAAAAAAAAGAAAAAAAATTTTTCCACTTTCAACTCTCCTATCTCGTTATAACAAACGGTCATAAAAAATTTTCATCTCAAGATTTCAAGAGTAGAGACTTCAAGCTTTCCAACGATTTTTTTTTTATTCTGATACGATCATTTTTGGCGAAGTTACAGCCATTTGAAAATCAAGCAAAAAACTGACAAAATTTACCGTTCCCTTAATTTTTTTGCTGGGTGTATATGTACACATCGATTGCAAATTCCGAGAAATGGGTAAATCATCGGTCGTGTCGAGATTTTTTTTTTCATATACAGTGAGTAAATAATTTCTGCGGAACACCGACTCTACAATGCAGGAATAAAGGAAGAATTCATTTGTAATTTGTGAACCACGTGGAAGAGTTTCGTGATATTTTTTCTGTAGTTATTTCCTGACACTGTCGAGTGTAAATTTAATCTGATTCCATAAATTGGTTTTTCACGAATCAAATTATATCATTGGATATACACTCAGCAAAAAAATTAAGGGAACAGTAAATTTTGTCTGTTTTTTTCGTGATTTTCGAATGGCTGTTACTTCGCCAAAAATCATCGGATCAGAATAAAAAAAAATGGTTGGAAAGCTTGAAGTCTCTACTTTCGAAATCTTGAGATGGAAATTTTTTTTGAGCATCTGTTATAACGAGATAAAAGGGTTGAAAGCGGACAAATTTTTTTTAGTTTTTTTTCTTTTTTTCAAATTGCTCCACGGACTTCAAAAAAGTCTTTTCGACTCGACCCTCATCAGGATCGTGTAGCCTGACTTTTCAGCTTCAATTCTGTTTTTTTTTCTTACGACCATTTGTTGCTGAGATATTGTCAATTGAATCAAAAAACACCCTTTTGTCTTTGATCGTTGATATCTCAGGAACTACTGATCGCACAGCGAGCGGATGATGAGATTCGTAAACATGAATAAATTTCCTGTAAGGTTCTTGCACTGCTTCATTGAAAAAAAATTTTCTTCCACTTTTAAAATTGGTTCGAAAAAGTACCGAAAAATGAAGTTTCTTTTCTTTTTTGAATTTCGCGAATTTTGTGAAAACTGCGAATGTTTTAACGTTTTTCTTTAGTTTACTGTGTACTGAAAGACACCCTAAATTTTCAAGCTAATCGGCTGGACCGTTTTTTTCCCCCATGAACAAAGTTTCAGCAAAAATTAAAGCAACACTTTTTCGTTCTTTAAACACCAATTAATGATGATTAGGGCCGAAAATGTTTTTTTCCCGTTATGTCTTCGTAATTTTTGGTGCGAAATTTGTTGAATTCCATCGGAAAAAAAACAATGAAAAAAAAAAAAAAAACAATAAAAAAATCAAAATTTTTTTTTTCAATCGAAAAAAAAAGAAAAAAAATGTTTTTTGTTAAAAAAAAATTTCTGAGTCACTACCTCTCCAAGTCAAATGCGATTCCGGTTTCTTTTTTTTATTTTTTTTCTTCGATTTTTCTATTGGTTTAAAAAAACAATTTCGATTTTTTCATTGATTTTCAAAAAACAAATTCGAACTTTTTATTGATTAAAAAAAAATTTCAATTTTTTTATCGTTTTTTTTTTTTTATTGTTTTTTTCCGATGAAATTCGACAAATGTTGCACGAAATATCACGAAGAAATAACGGAGAAAAAACATTTTCGGCCCTAATCATCATTAATTGATGTTTAAGGAAAAAAAAGTGTTCCTTTAATTTTTGCTGAAACTTTGTTCATTCGGAAAAAAAACGGTCCAGCCGATTGGCTTGAAAATTTAGGGGGTGTTTCAGTACACAGTAAACTAAACAAAAACGTTAAAACATTCACAGTTTTCACAAAATTCGCGGAATTCAGGGCAATTTTCAAAAAAGAAAAAAAAAATCATTTTTCGGTACTTTTTCGAACCAATTTTAAAAGTGGAAGAAAATTTTTTTTCAATGAAGCATTGCAAGAATCTTACAGGAAATTGATCCAAGTTTACGAATCTCATCGTCCGCTCGCTGTGCGATCAGTAGTTCCTGAGATATCAACGATTAAAAACAAAAGGGTGTTTTTTGATTCAATTGACGATATCTCAGCAACAAATGGTCGTAAGAAAAAAAATAAAGAATTGAAGCTGAGAGGTCAGGCTACACGATTCTGACGAGGGTCGAGTCGAAAAATTTTTTTTGAAGGCCGTGGAGCAATTTGAAAAAAAGAAAAAAAAAATTTGTTCGCTTTCAACCCTCTTATCTTGTTATAACAGATGCTCGAAAAACTTTTCTATCTCAAGATTTCGAAAGTAGAGACTTCAAGCTTTCCAACCATTTTCTTTTTATTCCGATCCGATGATTTTTGGCGAAGTTACAGCCATTCGAAAATCACGAAAAAAACGGACAAAATTTACTGTTCCCTCAATTTTTTTGCTGAGTGTATATAGTTGCAGGGAACTGATGTATCAGGAATTGAGGGAGAATTTGAGATATTTTTGCGTTAACCCAGTCTTCATTCATAGAGATTCAATTTGAATTGAGTGTTTTCGACTCTCGTTTTATAATGTCAATTGACCAGTCAATTAATCACAAATTGATGCAAATAAATTGAATTCAACTTAAGGAAGTTCGAACACGAGCTTCAAAGAAATTCACGGATTTCTTCCACGTGGGTCACGAATCGGAAATAAATCGTCACCTTGTGATGTTAGAAATCAAATTGTGATAACATGTGAAAAATATTCACATAGTTTTTCATTATCTTCGTACAGAAAAAATGATTTCAACTGTTCGCTATGCGGAAATATTTCAGGCTATTTCGGTAGATAACCATTTTTATTGTGAACCGAAACATTCGCAATTTGATATTTTTTAAAACCTTTTTTTTTCCAAATAATAATTTTTCGTAATCGCTGATTACTTTCGAATTTAATGAGCCGAAGATCTTGAAGTTGATTGTGATGATCCATTCGGGCACTAAATTTTTGAAATAATTTGTAGATTTCAGAAATTTGGAAACAAAAAAGTTAGAAAGGTTTTGATGTTTTCGATTCTTCCAAATATCGGCGTCACGTTGAATAGGAAAACGTAGATGAAATGAAAAATGAATTGTTAAGAGAAAGCATCTGTCAGGATTTAATAAATGAACAAACGACGCATCTCACATGATGTATATATTTATCTATGTCGTGTTGGTTTTTGAGCCTGAACAAAATCGTAATGCGGAAATTCCATTCAATATTAAGGCATTGAAGAATAGAACTACCCGAAGAACAAAAATGAATTGCGTTCTCGCGAATTAAATTCATTTTCATTCTTTGGGTAGGGGCGGAAAGTACCCGAAGAACAAAAATAAATTTCGTTCGTTGGAACAAAAATAAATTTCGTTCGTTGGAACAAAATTGAATTTCGTTCTTTGGGTATTTTTGTTTTCGGTCTTCTGGATAACGCTATTCTGAATTTCGTTCTCCTGAATAACGGTATTCAGAATTATGGTCGTAATTTCGTTCACGTCCTTTTTCGTTCTCGAGAACGAAAATGAAAATAACGCGTTCTTTTTCCGTTCATTATGAGAGTTCTCGGTTTCTGCCTATAATGCAGAATCGATATTCTGAGTAGATCATTAACTTATTGTTGATAAAAAGAAAGAGGGAAAAATTAAAAATTGTTTCCGACATTTTCAAACGATCTATATCCGTATTGTAGAGTCGGATTCCCAAAGTAATTATTCATTTTTTGTTGATAAAAGAAAAGAGAGTAAGACTAAGAGTTGTTCCTGACATGAAATGAATTATCTATCCCTTACGGGGTCTCAAAAGTGATTACAAAGTGAAGTCCTTGTGTAGTAGCCTTTTTCCTAATTTTTCACTCATATCTTGAAAAGTTTGGACTAAACTGCTTACGTAAATTTCCGAACCAAGTAGATAATATCGTTGACATACGCGAAAACTATAAATATCATATACATTTTGAAAGAAGGCATAAAATATTTAACTAGAGACTGGAGATGGATTTCAGGTAACCAAGAAAATGGTCATAGCCTTTTGTCTGATTTTTCACTCAAATCTTGCAAAATACGGGTTGAACTGCTTACGTAATATAGCGAATCAAATGAAAAACATCGAGGAAATAAGGAGAAACCTTGAATATCATATATTGTTTGAAAAAGGAGTCAAAAAATTCGACCATGGATTAGTGATGAATTCTACATTAAAAATTCGACTGGAGATTGAAGTTGAATTTCAGGCAAAATCGAGGAAGTAGCCATAACCCTGTTTCAAATTTTCGCTTATATTTTAAGCAGTACGCGTTAGACGGTTCACGTGAATTAGCGAACCAAGTAGATAACATCATGGACAAGCGGAGGAACTATAGTGAACATATATTTTCCGATGACAAATCCCTGAAAAAAATATCAAAAGTATCCTAACTCTCCTTTGACCCTATTTTTCAAAGTGGTCCTTCATGCTTCGGGTTCTGCGGATCGGCCTAAGACAATACTGAATACATGAAAAGGACCATGATCTCATGGGAAATGAAAAAAAAAAATTATATAATTTTTGAGGGTGGTCGTTGTACTCTGGTCTCCCTATACTCTATTCCAAATGCCATTTTACTTCATTATTTCAGATTGTGCATATTTTATTCCCCATTATTAGATTCCCACATCGAAAGCTGAAATTCATTTCTAGCTCGTGAGATACGTGTAATTTTTTCTGAGATTATTTCTAGAATTCCTAGAGTGTGGGTTTGAAAAGAATATCAAGAGTCCTTCCCACGTGGATCACGAATTAGAAATGAAATGAAAAATCAAATCATAATTTTTTATTAGTGTTGTAGAAAAAGAACTTTTTAACTGCTGGACCCGTGGATATATTTGAGAGCATTCCAATTATAAGATCGTTACCAATGAGAAATGAAATATCAAAAACTGAATCAATTGATTTTTTCTCAATTTTGGAAAATTAGAATAAAGATATCGATGATAATTTTTGTGAATTTACAAGATAATGACTATAATAATTGGAATATAGTTGACTATCTCAATTCTTATCAACGTATTCAATTGATAATGAAACGTATTTTTATATCTCAAATTATCTTGATTGTGCATACTTTGCGCATATTTTATTTCACATTATTGTATCTCCACATCGAAGGTGTGAAATCATTTTTAACTCGTGAGACACATGTATTTTTTCCTGTGATTATTTCTAGAATTTTTAAAGTGTGGATTCGAAAAAAATATCAGGAGTCTCTCCCACGTGGATCACGAGTTCGAAATAAAATGAAAAATAAAATTGTAATTGTTTATTAGTGTTGTGAAAATGTTTTTTTTTTACTGTTCAACACGTGGATATATTCGGGAGCATCCAATCATGAAACCGTTACAAATTAGAAAAATAAAATAAAATAATGAATTAATTATTTTTTTTTTTGAAATTAGGATATTTCCGGAAATTAGAGTAAAGATGGCAATTACAATGCTTGGAAATTTACCAGACAATGAATAATTTTTCGAAATTAGTCAGTATGCTTCTGCCCAATATAATGAAATGGAGCGAAATCGCCCTACCTTGCTTATTTTCCGAGATATTTTCAAAAAACAAATGACAAAAAAATAGTCTTATCGTATTAAATTCATTCTATTTCTCTTATTTCTCTTTTTGACAAATATCTGAAACAATAATCGACATAGGGCAATTTTGTGTTGATTTTTTTGTAGAGAATTCGAAGAGCCATGGAAATTTTTCAGACCGAAATCATCGTATCTTGCTCAGCTTTAAAAATATTTTTAGAAAATGACACAAAAATCAACTGATCACGATCCACCCGAGTTATTTTTTTAATTTCACATTTTTGCAAAATGTTATAAGATATTTTCAAAAAAACAATAATCGGTTTTCTTATTTTTATTTTTTCTACTGAATCATCTCAAATCCACTTTCAATTTTCTGAAAATATCTCGAAAAATGGATTATGGCAAGAGAAGTGAATCTTTATTAATTGCCGAAATATTCTCAAAAAACAAAAGAAAGAATAGAGTTATCCTGTTGTCGCATGTCACCATTGATCCGTTCAAATTTTAATGGACTTTCACGTTGAAAAATATTAGATCATTGGAAGCATCATTCCGTGAAATATAAAATAATTTGGGGGAAAAGATTTTTTTACAAATACCTCGGAAGCTAATGGAGATATGCCTTCTTTGCCCCGGTTCATTTTTATAAAGAATTGCAAGGGCTGAAGAAAAATATGAAGATCAAAAGAACGTATCTCCATTAATTTCCGAGAGATTCTCGAAAATAGTTGCCAAGAAGAACGGAAAAGAAGCGATTAAAATCTGATGACTCAAGTTTTAATTTTTTTTTTTGCGAATATCTCGGGAACTAATAAAGATTACGCCCTTTCATGTCCTCATCTCGCTTTGTAGCACTTGAAATTTGATTCTAACAAGCATCAGACTAAAATCACCCTATCTTGCTTAATTTCCGAGATATCCCACAAGGAATAAGAAAAAAACAATAGCAGAAGGTCAAATACGACGAGTCTATTTTTTTGTTTCTCTTTTGTAAATATTCCAGAAACTAATAAAGATACGCCTTTTCTGCTCCAATCCATTCTTATCATTTTTAAAATTCTCTACGAAACAGGATTAAGATAAAAAAGACGCATCGCCATTGATTAGTGAGGCATTTTAATGGGAATGATCATTACTAAATTAATATTCGGTAGAATTCAATCAATGCATTTCACGTGAATTTCTTTATTGTTTTTTGAAAGCATCAATTCATAGCTGACGAAATCACTGAGAATGCTAAGAATACACATTTGGTGTTATTGAAAGATTTTTGTAGTGAGAAAAGAAAAGAAAAAAATGTGGGGGAATTTTCGAGAAATTTTGGCTAGGCATAACTAATCGAGACAAAGGAGTCCATTGAGCGAGGGAAGCGAACGAGTGGCGCCAGTTCTGGCAACACCGTTCTCCCTCCTATGACGCAATAGACGGGAGACAAGTCCCTGCGGGCCCAGGGGACTTCACTTGGCGTTCAACTGCCAAACTTAATGGGTCACCTCGCGTGCAGTTATCAAAGACAGTTAAACAAAGTCATTTTATTGTCTAGATATTTTATGAACTTTATCCAAATTCAAATGTTTAATTATTCGATTTATTGATGAGTTGAGATAGTATTCTACTTGCGTGTGTTGAACAAACTATATTTTGTGTTATTAATCAACCAAGTTATATCACCCATCTGTGTGTTAAAGCAATGATTTTATATCGACAAGAACGTTTGTATAAAAATATTTATTGCATTTTATTTTACTGATTTTTGATTTTCGTTCAATTTTAATAAATTTCGATACTTAAGTTTTAATTTTTTCAGAATGTCACGGATATTGAGTGAGATATGGTTTTTTTGTCTAATGGATATTTGAAATTTGGTGATTTTTTAGGTGTTAGTCAGTTGGGTGGTCAGTGGGAGGCAAATAGGCTCATGAAGGAAGGGGTATCTGAAGACACAATTAACGCCGCATAGGAAATCCGAGAAAATTGCAAGAGCTAAAAAAAGAATTATAGCATAATCATCGTATCTCTTTTAGTTTCTGAAATATCCTTGAAAAATGACAACAAAAAACAAACTTTCTAGAATATCTTTGAAACTGAGAGAGATAGAAAAAGTCTTGTCTGGACTTTTGTTATCACTTGAAATACTGTATAATGAGAAAATCTTGACTAATTCTTGAGAATCCACGCCTCTTTAAAATATTAAGGGGACATGGGGTGAAATGAAAATAAGGGGTAAAACGGATACGTGTAAGTTTTTGTATTTCATACTATTAAAATTACTCTAAGTCGATGGAAACACTGAAGATATGTTTCTCGTGATAATTTCATTGGAAATCTGAGATTGTTTCATCCCTACTAGTATGAATCTCACAGCCACATGCCTCATTCATGGATTCAAAGCATTCGAATTTTTCCCCAATTTTTTCCCCAACGGATTTCTCTCTCTCCATTCTAAACACTACTAAATTGTCAAGTTACCGTTAAGAAGCCTGTTTTTATTGAACAAACACCCTTGTTCCAAGAAACCCGAAAATTAATATTTTTCCTCAACAATTTTATCCCGAATTCTTCACAGCTGCGAGGCCAATAAAACCGTTCAGCTCTCTCCTTTTTGTCAAAGGTAATATTGTTCCTTCTAGAATTTTTCTACATTCATTCTATCGTACAGAAAAATAGTCCTTAAAACAGTTTATTACTTCAAGAACTATAGCAACCCCACTGTCTTTATGGTTATTGCTTTTAATCCCTCAAAATTACTCGACCTCCCCTCACTAATCCCTTGCAACCGGTCTCATTGAACTCCCTCTTCAAACGGACCCAAACACTCCCACTACTACCTACGGGAAAAACCCGAATACTCCCACTATTACCTAGGGAAAAACCCATCTTCTACCAATCCGGAAAGGTTTTGCCCCTCCTAACTATTTCTAACCAATTACAGAAACATCACTTCATCAAATCAACCTCTCGGTAGCACCACCAACTTTCCGTATATATATCCCTGATTTCACAACTTCAGTCAGTTCTCAATCCACTAACAGTAAGAATACCGTTAGTAAACCCCTCGTGAATTAAACGTTCGCTCAGTTGAGATATACAATTACATTCGCATTTGAATTAATCCTTTTCCTCTAATCTATTTCTTTTAACAACTCATCCAAGTTAGAGAGTGTGGACTTGTGAGATTAAAACTTTTTGATAAATGCATAAATTATTTCCATTCTTTTATTAATCAAACTGAAAATTATATTATCATAGATGTTGAAATAAAAACGAACTATTGTTAACTTAATACTCCTAAATATATGAATAAACAAATTATTGAATCCAATCCAATAGTCGTGAATTATTCAAGTGATATTAATTTGTTAGCTTGAAGGTACCGAACCAGAGGTGAGATCGGTACATTTTATGGTCCTTCGAGCCGGATCCAGATCCGAAGAAGAAAAAGAAAAAAAAAAAAAAAAAAAAAAACAATATTCAGTGCATTGTGAAAGTGATAAGCGAAGTGAATCGGAACGTTCTCAAACAATAGTGCCATAGTGATCAGAATTACCAACATGGTGGGTGAAAGAATCGTAGAAATTATTACGCGTATGAAAAAACTACAAGCTCAAAATACAACCATCCACAAATTTCTTGCAATATATGAAAATGCACCCCCAGAACCGGAGAAGATAGACAGTAAAATGACCAAGTACATTGCACTATTTGAAAATTTTGATGACCTGATGGAAGAACTACAGGAACTGGATCCAGAATATCAACACTTAGTTCTAGAAGAACGTCATGAAATAGAGAACATGTATCATGACAATGTCGGTCAATACGAGAAAATCAAGGCAATTGCTAGAGGAGAAACATCAGCAGTATCCCGGGGACATTCAACACTTGGCAGCGTTAACACATGCATTCGAAGGAGATTGAAGTTACCAGAAAGCACTCTTCCTTTGTTCAATGGTGAATTGGAAAATTGGATGACATTCAAAGGAGAATTCGAATCAATGATTCACAGTCAAGAGGATGTCAACGACGTTGATAAGCTCGCATATCTCCGTCGAGCAGTAACAGGACCGGCATTTGATAAAATAAAGATGCTGCCCATCACTTCCGAGAATTATGCGCGAGCTTGGAAACTATTAGAGGAGACCTATTCCAACAAACGCCTCATCATCTCCAGACATCTTAACTTATTGTTGAATCTACCAAAACAAGAATCGGAATCTGCAAGAGGATTATCGAAGCTCATCGATGACACACGTCAACATAGTGAAATGCTGAAAGGCATGGGAATAGAATTAACTCAGGAGATGATTGTAACAATTTTAGAAAACAAAATCCCCCGACATACTGCTGATGATTGGGACGAAACCATCGAGAAAGGGAAATTCCCACAGCTGGATGACATGTTGGACTTTCTTTCTCGGAGAGCATCACGTCTGGCAAATCGAGATATCAACAAAGGTGTATCATCAAACTCTACGCATTCCAATTACAAGAGACCCGCAAAAAGACCATATGTCCAAGCATTCGTTTCGGCTGGTGGAAAAAAATGCCAATATTGTAAACAAGAAGCCCATCCACTATTTAAGTGCGAGGAATTTAAGACATTCACGCCGATTAAACGTTTGAAGGTTATCAACGAAGGATCTTTCTGCGCCAATTGTCTCCGAGACAATCATCAAACCAATGACTGCTATTCCCCGTTTAATTGCAGAATATGTAAAGATAGGCACAACACATTCCTCCATGCTGCTATCAGAGATAACACCAACCAATCTGACAAAGAAAGAAGAGAAGCACCGATTTCAACTGAGTCCAATGAAACCTGCAGATGACTAGACAAACCCAGTCTCGGACGACAAACAGCCCTGATTACGCAGCCTCCGAATCACCAACTCATCCTTAGTGCTGTGATCAACGTACTGGACAGTGAAAAAACTCCAATTCAGTGTCGAGTGCTGCTAGATACTTGTTCTACCGCGAATTTCATTACGGAACGGTTATCTAATAAATTGAAATTATCAAAACGCAAATGCTCAATGCCCGTTGGTGCATTTGGTGATCTCTCCACACACACCAACCATTTGATAACTGCAAAAATTCGATCAAGTGACCAAAAATATGAAAGAGAATTCCAGTTTTTTACCATTCCAACAATCTGTGGTTTGACACCGATTGAAACAATCCCAAGGGACAGCCTTAAAATACCACGCAACATCAAATTAGCTGATCCGGAATTCTACAAGCCTAGACCAGTGGATATGTTACTTGGTTCAGGTCCAAGTCTGTCACTGCTCTCTAGCGGGCAGTACCATCTATCTGACATCATACTGCAAAAAACTCGTTTAGGCTGGGTAGTTGGTGGAAATGTTTCAACTAATGCTACGAACAAGAGGCAGCAAGCATTTCAGATAAATACTAACTGTGATCTTACTAAATTTTGGGAGATAGAAGAAGGTCCTCGGTTAATACACTGGTCACCCGAAGAGCAAGCAGCTGAGGACCACTTTAGACAAAACTACTCGCGCGATGGAAATGGGCGATACACAGTCGCCTTACCCTTCAAATCCAACAACACAGCTCTAGGTGAATCCAAAGAAATTGCTTTGAAACGATTCAAATCACTGGAACGAAAATTCGAGAGGGATGCCAACTTCAAACAACAATATCTTGCAGTGGTGGACGAGTATATTATGCTTCGTCACATGTCTAAAGTCTCCGACACCAATTCTCCAGGTTATTATTTACCACATCATGCCGTCATCAAAGAAAGCAGCACCACCACCAAACTACGGGTAGTTTTTGATGGATCAGCGAAAACATCAAATGGCAGATCACTCAACGAAACTCTATTAGTTGGACCAACAATCCAGGATGATTTACTTTCCTTGATCCTTAGATTCAGGACCCACCAGTATGTAATAACCGGAGATATAAAGCAAATGTACCGACAATTTCTGATTCGCCCAGAAGACCGCCGATTCCAACGCATATTGTGGAGGGATGAAAATAATGAAATCGCGACGTACGAATTAAATACTGTAACATTTGGCTTATCAGCAGCTCCCTTCTTAGCGATTCGTGCTCTCCAACAGCTAGCTCGAGATGAAGCAAGTGTATATCCTGTCGCAGCAAAGATACTTCAGAATGACATGTACGTCGACGATTTACTATCAGGATTCAACGAAATCACAGAAGGTTTAAGAACACGAGATCAGATCAGCCAATTGCTAGCTAGAGGTCAACTACACATTCGCCAATGGGCATCAAACGATCCTCAACTACTTCAAGGCTTACCACCCGAATCCATCAATAGGCAGTTGCAGCTCAACAGTGACAAAACACTCAAGACTCTGGGACTTTCCTGGAATTCAGACTTGGACAGCATTACCTACACCGTGAAACCAATCAAACTTAATAACACTATTACCAAACGCACAATTCTATCAGACATTGCTACAATTTTTGATCCTCTGGGACTTCTCGGTCCTGTAATACTCAAGGCAAAAATCATAATTCAAAAACTCTGGGCTGCAAAGATCGACTGGGATGAATCTATACCAATCAACATACAAACTCTCTGGTCTGATCTCTGCACTCAATTGCCTCTTCTTAATCATATCCAATTTAATCGGAAGGTCATACAAAAACACGCTTCAGAAATTCAAATCCACGGTTTCTGTGATGCAAGTGAAAGTGGTTATGGCGCTTGTCTTTATATCAAATCAATTGACTCCCAAGGGCAACATCACGTTGAGCTTCTCTGTTCCAAATCCAGGATAGCCCCATTAAAATCAGTTAGCATTCCTCGGCTAGAACTGTGTGCTGCTCACACTTTGGCCATGTTATACACATCCGTAATCAAGGCTCTCAACATTCCTATTTCAAAGACTATCCTGTGGTCTGACTCTATGATCACTCTACACTGGATTCATTCTTCTCCTCATACCTTGAAAACCTTTGTGCAAAATCGAGTATCAGAAATCCAACAGAAAACAGAAACCTGTCAATGGAAACATGTGTCCTCAGGTGACAATCCTGCAGACGCATTATCCAGAGGACAAGTACCATCAGAATTCTTAAACAATAAACTCTGGCGAAATGGTCCTTCTTGGTTGAAAAACCCAGAAGACTATTGGCCAAATCAATCAATTCTAATACCCACTGATGACAGTGAGACAAAACAAGCAACTTGTTTGCAGACAACTCTAGATTCCTCAATATTCAAACATTTCAATTCATTCAATAAACTAATACGTATCTATGCCTATTGTTTTAGACTAGCAGCTATTATTAAACGAAAACCACGCTGGCAAGGGAAGCTGACTTTAGAAGAGTTACGAGAAGCCCATAATCGCATCATTCGACTGGTCCAAGAAGCGGCCATTCCTGAGGAAATCCATTCACTGAAAAATAAACCAACGCAAATACCACAATCAAGGAGACTCATTCAACTCAACCCATTCCTCGACGATCAAGGTTTGGTACGGGTCGGAGGAAGGTTACAGAACGCAGCGATACCATTTTCTCAACAACATCCAATCATTCTGCCTCAAAATCACATCATCACTGAACTCATAATTCAAGAAGAACATATTGGAAATGCTCATGCCGGAATTCAAACCACACTAAACATCATCAGATTGAAGTATTGGATCCTCGACGGCCGCAATCAAGTTCGGAAGGTGATTCGCAATTGCGTCACATGCAGACGAGCTAATCCAACTACCATGAATTACATAATGGGTAATCTACCAGCAGCAAGAGTCTCCAAGACAGTCAGACCATTCGTGAATGTGGGAGTGGACTATTGTGGGCCATTCTACATCAAAGAAAAGAAATACCGGAACAAAGGACGCATCAAGGTTTACATTGCTGTCTTCGTTTGCCTCACCACCAAAGCGGTGCACATGGAAGTAGTCAGTGACCTCACATCAGCTGGATTCATAGCTGCTCTAGAGCGGTTCATTGCTCGGCGAGGAAAGCCAGCAATGATTCAATCAGACAATGGTACTAATTTCGTCGGAAGCAACAACGAATTGAGGGATATTATCCAGGAGTTACAAAAATCATCAGAGAATGAGAAAATTGCTAAGATTCTTCATACCCAAGGAATAAAATGGCAATTCACTCCCCCAGCGTCTCCTCACTTTGGAGGGATCTGGGAAGCTGCTGTGAAATCTTTCAAACACCATCTGACTCGGGTGATGGGACAAAACTTACTCACGTTTGAAGAATTAAATACGCTGACAATCAAAATCGAAGGGATCCTGAATTCTAGACCTATCACTGCGATGTCATCTGATCCCAATGACCTCCAAGCTCTCACCCCAGGACACTTCCTCATCGGTGACACTCTTCTCAGTGTCCCGGAACTAAATCTTACCGAAGAGAAACTTAATAAACTATCAAGATGGCAATTGATCCAAAGAATGAAGCAGGAATTCTGGGCACGCTGGCATAAAGAATATTTGAATGAGCTGAACATCAGACGCAAATGGACCACGGGGAGTCATGACATCCAGCAGAATTCCATAGTCCTCCTGAAAGAGGACAATCTACCACCCATGCAATGGAGACTTGGCAGAGTAATTGATCTACATCCAGGCACGGACAACGTCGTTCGAGTGGTAACAGTGAAAACCGCTAAGGGGACCATGAAACGCAACGTCAGGAAGCTAGCACCCTTGCCAGTGTCATCAACTTCATAACATACTCAAGAAAACTCACTCTTTATTGTCATGGTTGATCGTGAACCTCTCAACGGGGGGAGCATGTTTCATCCCTACTAGTATGAATCTCACAGCCACATGCCTCATTCATGGATTCAAAGCATTCGAATTTTTCCCCAATTTTTTCCCCAACGGATTTCTCTCTCTCCATTCTAAACACTACTAAATTGTCAAGTTACCGTTAAGAAGCCTGTTTTTATTGAACAAACACCCTTGTTCCAAGAAACCCGAAAATTAATATTTTTCCTCAACAATTTTATCCCGAATTCTTCACAGCTGCGAGGCCAATAAAACCGTTCAGCTCTCTCCTTTTTGTCAAAGGTAATATTGTTCCTTCTAGAATTTTTCTACATTCATTCTATCGTACAGAAAAATAGTCCTTAAAACAGTTTATTACTTCAAGAACTATAGCAACCCCACTGTCTTTATGGTTATTGCTTTTAATCCCTCAAAATTACTCGACCTCCCCTCACTAATCCCTTGCAACCGGTCTCATTGAACTCCCTCTTCAAACGGACCCAAACACTCCCACTACTACCTACGGGAAAAACCCGAATACTCCCACTATTACCTAGGGAAAAACCCATCTTCTACCAATCCGGAAAGGTTTTGCCCCTCCTAACTATTTCTAACCAATTACAGAAACATCACTTCATCAAATCAACCTCTCGGTAGCACCACCAACTTTCCGTATATATATCCCTGATTTCACAACTTCAGTCAGTTCTCAATCCACTAACAGTAAGAATACCGTTAGTAAACCCCTCGTGAATTAAACGTTCGCTCAGTTGAGATATACAATTACATTCGCATTTGAATTAATCCTTTTCCTCTAATCTATTTCTTTTAACAACTCATCCAAGTTAGAGAGTGTGGACTTGTGAGATTAAAACTTTTTGATAAATGCATAAATTATTTCCATTCTTTTATTAATCAAACTGAAAATTATATTATCATAGATGTTGAAATAAAAACGAACTATTGTTAACTTAATACTCCTAAATATATGAATAAACAAATTATTGAATCCAATCCAATAGTCGTGAATTATTCAAGTGATATTAATTTGTTAGCTTGAAGGTACCGAACCAGAGGTGAGATCGGTACAGAGATAATTTTCCATGAAACCCACATGTCAAAAGTGATATTTTCAAATTTTGCAAAAATTCAATTTTTGCTCAAGATTGGAGGGCTAATCCTTCCGTTTTTGAAAAATTTCAGTTTTTCGGGAATATCTTCGGTTCTGTTGTTCGTAGCGACTCGAGGTTGATCTTGAATGAAAGATGAGCTTATTTCCCATGTAGTTTGGAAAAAATTATAAATTTTTTAAGGACTTATCGGGTATCAACTGATTTTCAGAACATGATCTATAAGTATTTAAAAAATTGATAACAAAAAAAATTCAATCATATGAATTGATGAGAAGTTGCCAGCCTTTTATTTGAGATCAATTTCAGGTCGCTACGATCAACAGAACTAGAGATATCGCCGATGAAGTGAATTGTTTGATTTGCAAAAAGGGAACCCTTTCAAATATTGGCCAAAAAAGTAGAATTTTCAAGGAATTGAAAAACATAATAATTTTAACATATGCTTTTTACCTAAAAATTCCTCAGTTTTCCAATAGAATCATTCGAAAATCTCTATCTCGAATTGTTCAATTGGATGGTCGAAAAATGAAAGAACGTCAACAAGGATTTCTAAATATCTCTTTCTCGAAAAAACTCTGTGATAAAAAACATGAATTACTTCCACAGTATTTTATCAAACATGGAAGTTCTGGTAACCTTCAGTTTCAGAAAATTTGACTTTTTCAGCCGACATTTAGGGGCTCTGTCCATTATTGAAAAATCTCATTTTTCCGAAAACCTCACATTCACAGTCACATAATATTAAATACTAAGGAATAGGTCACGAATCGTTTGACTCCAAGCTTTGCTATTCAACTTATTCTTCCAATAAATTCTTCTAATATTTCAAGACTTCAATCCTAGGGGAAGATAGACAATGAAAATTTGGCGCAAAAAAAAATAAAGGCATTTACTTGCTTTTTTTACATTTTATTATTTATCTGCAGCTTCCGCAATTTATCTCCCCAAATGGCATTCCACAGTTACTACTGCGACAATTCAAAGTACTGAGGTGGGCTTTTCAAAATATCTTCTCTTATTAACATTATTTGAAAATTCGCATCATCTTTCTCATCGATATAATTAGTTGACGCCTTCTATCGTTCGGTTTCCGAAAAACTATTAATTGAATATTTGTATTCCTCAAAAAGCATCGTTATTCTATGCAATAATTTTTTTTTCTAGGTACTGGATAAAAAAACTGAAAAGTTGGTGATCTTTGAATTGTTTTTAAAAAAAGAATCAAGAGCTATAACGCGGAATTGGAAAGCGGGATGGTGAATTAGCGGCGTTTCATCCCTGATCTCCGGCGAATTTCATCACGAGTATGTCTTATGCGAAATGGACACTGGGAGAGCTGGCCATACGAATAAACTGTATTCATTCATCCTTGTTAGCATTTGAATTAAGAAATATCATTTTATAAAGAAAAAAATTGGTTTTCAATAAAAAAAGAAAGATTAACATAACCGTAGATTCCATAAATCTTTTGATCCATTAACATTGTTTTTTATTATAGTGCTCTTATCATTCAATTCTAAGGGTCAGAAAAATTCTGAATAATTATTCTTCAGAGAATAAAATAATCTCTGAAAATGGAGAAAATAACTCTAAAAAACTCTGAATAATAATTTTTCATAGTATAGAATAATTTCTGAAAATAGGGAAAATAACTCTGAAAAACTCTTATTTTCCATTCTTTCAATTGACTGAAAGAAAAAAATTTAAAATACTTAAGAACTCTTCTGGAAAAGTCTCAATTCGCGGTCTTTATTACTCTTCAATAGAATTATTAAGTATTTTTCGGCCTTTTTAAGACTTTTTCAGAGATTTTTAGTGAAAATAAGACTTTCAGAACTCTTATTTTGTCTTCTAAAAGAATTATTCCGACTTTTTGAAGAGAAAAATTTCCACCAGGGTAGCCCCACGTGTTCATAAAATTAATAATCTTTTGACGCCCACCTTTCATGTGAGTGAATTCGACTGACATTACCTGTGAACGGATCCCATTTCAGAATTTTATTCACTTATTAATTTTCGTAGAAATCCTCGTCTCGCATTACAATGAATGTTTGCAACAGAATATCTGTGATTACCTTGATATCTACCAGATCAAAGGGGATTGTTTCAAGTATATCAATTTCATGTCCCCCAACATCAAGACTGAAATAACCTACTGTCTTCATATCAAGTGCAGCAATGTAAGAAGCCAGAGGAAAGCACTGAACACTCACGTGTACTCCATGATGAGTTCGATCCGTGGTATTTATTAGAGGTAAATTGTGTCTGCCCTCTGGCACGTGCACTCTACCGATATTCTTTGCCATTAAGAATGAAACCTAGAATGATGATGTTTCAGTAAACTTATATGAACCAAAAATTATTAGCAAAAATAATTACTATCAACGTAATTTTTACATTCATTGGATACGACTTGATACTGAGACACGATGGCGAAAGATAAGCCCTCCTATTTTTCATCAACATTTTAGCGAAATTGATCGGATCAGCTTCAATCAAAATTCCAGTCCAATTAAGCAGTCTCTCTGAGGTAAAAGTACTACTACGTGTTTCACCATCATAAGCACCGCACTCTATGAAAAATCCATTCGTCTACAAATATTCAAATGAAAGAATAATCAGTTATTACTACATATTAAACATATCAAATTACCATTAATCTTTTAAAGATTTTATTGCCCTCGCGGCTTCGGAAAAACTGTATAAATTCGGAATTAATACGGTCAGAGTTCCGTCTGTATACCGTATTTATACGGTTCATCCGTGCAGTTTTTATACGGTATTTATACTGTTGTAATACGCTCTTTGTACTCGATATATGCAGAATTTTTTCTTATCGACCGTTGAAATATAGCATGTGTTTGATATCAACGTAGTATTTATCTAGCATTTATCCAGTGTTTATACGAGATTTATCCAGCGTTTATACAGGATTAATTACTTAGAATTGAGAATTCGAATAAGTTCAATAATCACGAAAATGTATGAAAAGTGGCATTAATTGGGCCGATGGCATTAATTGGGCCATTGACGGTAAACAGCACATATTCGGAATATAGTCTTTATATATAAGAAATATTTACTATATACATATGCTATTTATTTAGCTTTAATCTGGTATTAAATTAGATTATAGTCGGTATATATACTGTATATCACCGGAATAGATTGCGACTAAAAACTGCACGGATAAACGGATTTTATCGGGAATAAATGCGGCATTTATGCTTATACCGTATTTATCGGGTATTTATACGGTCTTCTCAAAACCGCGAGGGTGTTGAATAGTCTCCTGATAACTTGAGCTTGTCCCATTGGTGGATCCATTACCTGTGGCCCTCCAAGATCACAGTTTAAATAGCATGTATTTTTGTTATTGGCATGAGTTATCCAGTGTTCTCGTAGTTCTCCTAGCAATTGATCGTCGAACATGGAAATATTTTCTTCATTGAACCAGCGCTTAGCTCCGGTGTAATTGAACCACTCATCCATAACTATAATTGCAATACATTCTCTCAAATGAATAATCCAAATGTGGAATTTTCTCACATACTACTGACAGAATAGTTACATCGAAATTCTAGAAACAAAGCACTACCATAATTATAAACTTCACTTGATACGTCATCATAGTAAGTGTCGTGAAATGTAGTAGTTGCTTTCAAGCTTTTCGTGACAACAAAGGTACCGATGAGACCCAATGATAAGATCGCAAAAGTTCATTCTCTTCAATGAGAACATTGGAGACAGATCTCCTAGAATAGGTAGTAGATAGGCTAGGCCGATTCTATACACGGAGGAAAAAATTCATGAAAAATTACTGGACCAGTCCGGTAATCGTGGGACATAGAGGTTCGTAAGTGAAAACGTCCTCCTACAGGAATGAAAAAGTGAGAAACGTCTCATAATATATATCAAATGAGTGAGTGCATTTTACTGGACTGGTCGGTAATTTTTCCCTATCTGTGCGTACATTCATAAAATTTCTTCTTGTATCCCACAAAATTTGTTGTGAAAAACGTATAAATTGCGGACTAGGACGTTAATTTTCTCGTCCTCGGAACACTTTTTACCGGACTGAGTAGTAATTTCTATCGCTCCTACTGTCACCTACCTAGGTATTACACTTGACAGTCGACTTATCTGGAGGCAACACATCCATAATATCATAGTTAAAACCAAGGTTATTATGGGCAGACTATTCTTCCTTCTAAAATCAAATGACCTCTCCCGGAAAACCAAGATGAAACTATTCAAGACGATCATTAGACCTGTAATTACTTATGCTGCACCGGTCTGGCACAATGCTGCCCCCACGCTGATTGCAAAACTACAGGTCACTCAAAACAAGTTCCTCAGAGTCATCAACCACGTCTCCCGTGGTACCTCTATCCCCACCCTCCACGAAATAGCAAACATAGATCTATTAAACAATCACCTACTCCAACTCACTCAAAACTTCACCGAGAACTTGAAACTCCACCCCAATAATCTCATCAACCAAATAAATCCGTACATCTTATCCAAGTGGTCCACAAACCGCCTTTAACTCCCCCCTTTCACTCTTTAAGCAGTAGGGTTTTTCACATGCTTTTCCCTAGTAGTACACATCATGTTTACCTTAGACTCTTATGCCAAATATTGCACAATCATCACGCAAAAATATGTAAAAGCCCACGGGCTGGGACTATAAACCCCTAAACGCTAAGCTAACGTAGTCCTTTTTGTAAATAATTGTTGTCTATGTAAAAATTATTAATGTTAATAAAAATCTTTAAATGGTTAAAAAAAAAAAAAAATCGCACTCGTCCGTCAATCGATTCAGTTCGGGTCTTTTCGGATTCGATCGCGTATCGCAAGGACTTATGGGAAATTTGGAAGAATCGCCATATTGGATCTGTCATCGTGATAGCCATGGACCACAGTTCTATGAAATCAAGTTTTTAAATGTATCAAACAGCGAAATAATTGTTATTGCAAAAAATTTAATTCTCTTATACTAGATCAGCACACAGGATATTATGGAATTTATGATTTGAATAACAAGCCTTGAGAATTTTTTGGAGGACTCCGAATTTCTGTCGACCATTGTAACTCATAAGACAATAATCTCTGCTAGAGTCTTCATTGCTAAAAATGGATGCAAAATAAATTTATTTTCAGGATAAAAAATGAATAAGAATAATGAAGAACTAATAATAAGTAGGATGATCAATATAATAAAAATGGTGTAGTATACGCGAATTTCATCGTTTCATTCGGAAGAACTGAATTCTTATTCACTGAGACTGAAATTTTTACTGGAACCCATCAGTGTCAAATTTTACCGGACTGGCTTCGCATTTTTTCATAGTAAAGCCACTTTGTCCCACGGTTACTGCTCAATCCAGTAATTTTTCTGGAACTTTCACCATAAATTTTCATGGATTTTTCTCTCCGTGTATAATCCTATGGATCACTCAGGGGAGGAAAAGGGCTTAAGTGCATGACGTCATCACTCATTGGAAAGGCCAATTCTAATTTTAAAAGACTCTAATAAATCACTCCATATTGATATCGCAGAATTCCTGGGAAAGAAAAATTCCAAGAAATGATGTCATATTGAGGAATGCGAAGGAATTATGTGAATGACGTCATCATGAGATGGATGACCCTGGGAGCTCTAAGAAATGATATCATATTGAATTGTTAGAATTCTGGGAAGGTCCAGAAGGTTCTCACATAATGGAGACTTTTTATTATTCCATGAATCTCTTTTCATTTGCAAAAATTCATCCATTTCACGAAATATCTCACTCATAGCATAACGAGGTGCTGAATACGTTAGACAATGTGCAAGCAGCAATTTCTACGTGTTGCATTGTAGAAATAGAATAAGTCCTCAATTTCATGGCCCTTCATCAGTGACCGGAGGGGGGGGGGCAGGTTAATATGGGCCATAAAACTGAAGACTGATTCTAATTACACAATGCAACATGTCAAAAATGCTGCTTGCACATGGTCCAACGAATTCTACACATTGTGCATAATCGTTAAAATTCAAGTTCATGTACCAAATCTAGCAGTGCTTAAATACTGTGTGCTCTTTCAATTGTAATGAATGTAAATGTATAATTATTGAGGAGCGTAAATGTCCTCCGAGCAATAATGACAGTTCTCATACATTATATTAACATCCCAAAGGCATAATGTACAAATTCTGATTGTCTTCATTAACAGAGTGCAAAAAAGATGTTCTGTATGAATTAAAAGTGACGTGTATGATAATGAAGTGTACAATTCCATGTATGCATAATTTCCAATGACAACATTACACAGGCTGTGCAGTTTTTAGGAATAGGCGCGCATATCTATTTTCGCCCATTATTATGTCCCTAAAAGTTATGAGTATATTCGAATGTGCAGAATACACATGTGGAAAAGGAATATGTGCAGAAACTGATATGTAAAACAAACAGGCGGCCGGCCCCTGAGCGTTACTTGTAAGTTTCAGCACTATGCTTGAATTTCATATTCTGCCAATGCAATTGGCAGACAGCTTCCGAATGTAGTTTTCAATTTTATAAGCTGCCAATAACTACCGTGATGCATCTGAATTACGTTAATTTGCGTTATTTAGCATAAAGATAGTAAGAATAAAATATCCTTTTCTGTGAGACACATTCAATATATTGTCTCTTTAAAACCAGAAGTATTCTTGCCTCCCTAGGTGTGTGATGTACTGTTCGAACATGGTTTTTATTTGAATTCTACTTCTAAATCAAAATAGACGTCTCAATATAATCTGTCCCCCTTAAATAATGACATTTCATTTAAAAAAATCAATATTATACAAAAATTTAGATCATACAATAAAATTTGAAAATTAAAAAAAATGAATTTCAGGTTTTAATTAGTCTTTCTCGTTGTCATAGTAAAATGATAATGGGGTCATTTTTTAGGAAAAATTGTCTACTTTTCAATTATTAAATAAAAAATACTAGCGTTTCTAGGGAAAAAATTGAGAAAAATTGAAATTTGTGGAACTATTTGTAGAACTATTTATTGGAGCACTCATATCAAAGAATTCGAAGCAAAAATCTGAAATTAGCAGCATTTGTTAAGCTCGTCTAAGCGAATATTTTAAGCCAAACTTGGGCGAAATCGGTTCAGTAGTTCCAGAGATAGAGTGTCTATTCATTTAATGGTTTATCAAGAATATCTCAGGAACTACTGGACCGATTTCGCCCAGATTCAATCCCAAAGGTCTCACTCATAAGATATACAAACACACGAAATTTGAAGTTTCTAACTCAAATATTTTTTTAGTTATCGTGTTGCCCATGATTTTCAAAAAAATACGTGTTTGTTAAAAAACCGGATAAACCAAAAATTTGAGCGCTCGCCACCTCCAGGGTTTAATGTGCGCCTTATCAATGCGCATCTCCTCGCTGAGGATGGATGCTGTGAAATAATTTTTCGCAGAGAAAACTCGAAAAAACGATTTTTCAATAATTGGCTTTTTCTCGGGAACCATTCGGTCGATTGAGCTGAAATTTCTGGGAGCACATGGTGCACACGTGATAAATATACCGTGAAATTTTCAAGTCGATACATACAGCCGTTATTAAGAAAAGCGATGGAATGTGTGATCACGCACACACACACACACACACACACACACATACGGACATACATACAGACGACCCCAAAAAAATATTTTTTTTCGACGTTTCTCATCATTTGGAGTCATATTCCGATGAAATCTCGAGTTCGAAAAAAAATCACGATTACAATGCTTCCATTCGGAAGCAAAAACGAAACAAGCTTGTACCAAAGCCTTCATTATTTAACAGCGTATGTGCAATGCTCCTCTGCACATATTATCATGTACAAATTTTCCACATTCGATAATAAATCATTGGTCGTGAGCGAGTATGCCAAATGATGTTACTATAAGCGGAATATTCCGTGAGAGAATAGAATGTTTGCAAATGAAATGAGATTCATGGAATATGACAAATATCAATTCATATGAGAGCTATCCCTTCCTAGAGCCTCCTCAGCATTCTCAGAATTCAATATAATATCATTTCTAAGAATTCCCAGGGTCATTCATCTCATAATGATGTTCATTTAATTCCTTCGCATTTCTCAATATGATGTAATTCCTCAGAATTTCCTTGGAATTCGAAGAATTCAATATGGCGTCATTTCTTAGAATGAGCCTTTCCAATGAGTGCTTGCGTCGTGCACTTAAGCCCTTTTCATTCCCTGAGTGACCCATAGATATAGAATGGGCCAAGCCTATCTACTATAGATAAATTCATTATTTAAATTAGAAGCGAATAGGATTTAGAGGATGGAATATTTGCTCACCTCTGCCATATCTAGTATTGACCTAGAGATGTAAAATTACCAGTAATTCTTGTTGCAGTAAAATTACGGTAAAAATACCGTAATGTTACCGTATTGTGACGTAATTGGAAAAAAATACTTGTTTTGATGTAAAATTACCGTCAAAATTTTTTGATGTAACGATACCGTAATTTACTGTAATTTCCATCTATATAGATGATACAAAAAAGAATTTCCATACTCAATGAATTACTTTCCAAGTAGTCAATTATATGAGAGTGAGTATTGAAATTGTTTTTTTTTTTAATTAAATTTTTCAAAAGGACAATTATTTAATTTTGTTAATCATTCAATGAGAACAGTTACCCGATTTATTCATTTTTGCCTCCTCAGGATAATCATATTTTCATACATCGATATTTAGAATAATATGTTAGGAACATTAATGATAATAACAACAATTACATAATTTTTCATTGGCTGTCACTGACTATAAAAAAGTAACACAAATGATGATCAGAAAGGCTGCGAATTGATTTAAAAAATTAATTCCATAATTCATCTATATAGATGTAAATTTACCGTTATGTCTCTAAAAATGATAATTACGGTAATTTACTTTGAAAATCAATGTTTTTACCCTTTTTGTTATTTACTGACGTTCGGTAAATTACGGTATTGAAACCGTAAAATTACCGTAAAATTACTGGTATCGTTACCTTTTCACATCTCTATATTGACCTCTTGACACGTGTTTTCTACTCACTTGATTTTTGAATTTCCACGGTGAAAGTAAAAAATCACCATAAACACTTATTTCAGCCAGGGACTGGAAACGTTACATTAACATGGATCAGTTTCTAGACAAAGAACGAAACGAAAATAACAGAATTACTCTCACTAACAAATGTGGAAACGAAACTTGATTGCCGTTAGCCCCGATAACGAAAGTGGAAATCAATCTTGATTAACATTAACAAAACTCGATTAACCTTAGTCTCGGTAATGAAAGGAAAGATGAAACATGGATCAGGTTGCTGCAAAAGTATATTAATCTCGGTACGATACAACAAACTCTGGATGGAAATTGACTGATGGAAATTTGATTGATTCATATAAAGTAGAGGCAAAATGGAGTACAGGGGCATGTGTTTTGAAGTACCCCATTTTGCCCCAGTCTCCCCTATATATATATATATATATATATATATATATATATATATATATATATATATATATATATATATATATATATATATATATATATATATATATTGACCATAGAAAATTACTTCCATCAGCCATTACAATACTATATCAGAAAAAAAAAACAAAATCAAAAATCATCATTCCAAAATCGAGTGAAATAGCGTGTAGTGCCTCATATGGGAGAGATTGGAGCGGAATGAGGTACCTAAGAGCAGAAGAGGGTTTTCAGTACCCACGTTTTCGTTACATATTTTACATGTTTTCGTTACATTTTTTGGAAAAAAAATAGAAATTCGATTCTCTGCCCGAGTCGAAATTTTGGCGATGGATATGACGGAGTTTCAACATATTCCTTTGAGCTTTGCGAATGCCGAACGTACCTTTACCATATTCTAACGTAAAATCTATTTTAATGTCAGAATACATCGAGAAGGCCCGAAAACCTGGACGTCCATTCAACATATTTGAACATACAGTTGAATGCGGTTGATTTCGACGTGGATTTAATGTACATTGTTTTTGTATTTAAAAATTGACGAAATTGCTGGAAGAGAAAAAGAGGAGGAGAAAGATAGGAGAGGGGGAAAGGTGGGGTAAAACAGACGTGTTTGAGTTTTTATGTCAACAGTATGGAAAAAATTTGAAATTAGTAAAAATATTAAAAATTTATTATTTTCCGTAATACCATTGAAAAGTCGGAGAAATTTGCGGAGGAATTCATGCGTCAGAAATGATTTTTTGTCATTAGTAAAAATTATGATTATTCACTTTCAGACGAAGAGAATGAAAAAATAACTCAAAACTGCAATAGATACATAGTAGCCTATTCGCAGCGCCATGATTAGGAATTTTGATCAACCGATATGTAATCAATAGTGCATGCGTATATATGAGTATAATAATCAGAAATTAAGAAACAAAGTATAAGGATCATTCCTTTATTCACATCACTCTCAATAACAGAAACCGTTCACCTTTTGATCGGCGGATATGTATCGCTTGTATTATTGTATAAGCGTTTGAAGAAACGGAGCACCATTTAGAAAAATCATCACTTTTTATTGATTGACGAAAAATTTTTGACAATTTCCAGACACGTTTCTAGTGGGGTAGTATAACATAAAATTTGTTGGTGAATCAAACGAGGTCGGGCTCAAAAGTGATCGATTCGACGTGGATTGCCCCATTCAGATTTGTACAATGTGTTGTTAGTCATACACCATAGTATCTTAGTTGTTGAATCATTGCAAAATTTGGAAAATATAATTAGATTTTCATCTTACTTGAAATGTATCAATTCATCTATGACATAACTCTCTGAACATAAGAATTATTTTCCATCAAATTGATGCTGATACCACATCAAATGATCGGGGACATAACACTGATCGTCAACATAATAATTTTTTAAATTCCCTATAGACTTGTTTGATAAGCTTTCATTGTGAAGCTTTGCGCATAAATCACAGAGAGTTGATTTGGGCGATAATTTCAGCGAAAAATTTCCCATCTCACGTATTGAATGAAAATTCATGACGTTTATGTAAGAATGAGGTAGTAGAAATTTCGAATAATCTGGACCACCATAAACCACTGGAATTACGTATTTTTGCATTGGTGAAAAGGTTTTTCCAGTTATGTAGTCTTTACACAAACTATTTTCAAAGGAAAAATAAAAGAAATAATCTCTCTCCAACATATTATAACATTTGCCTGAATTTTTCCTATCGCATTGCGATTCTCCACAACCTCCATAAATGTCGATGTCGAAGTATTTGTTGAATTCTTCCACCAGAACTTCACGTTTTGAATCAGTAATAAAATGTGAGACAAACCAAGCTACTAGTCGTCTCTTTCCATTGATAATTTCTAGCACTTCATTGCTCACATTGTAAGGAATGTCACTGCAATTCCTCCAAGTAACTGCATCGTACGGATTATTCGGTGGAGACACGAGCTCTTGAGTTATGATGTCTCTAATTCTTCTATAAGGATGACTGAAATCAGAATCCAAACGATATGCCATTGTCCAATTGAAATAGTGGGGTGTTGAGAAAAATCTCTTGGAAGCACGATTTATGGGGCTGGAAAGGAGAAAACGATACTTTAACTTGAAGTTTTTCTTGAGCATATTTTGGTAACTAATGAAGATACGTACTTCTGTTCTGACGTTTTTTCATAGAGAATCTTGATGGTTACAAAGAAGGATTAGAACAAAAAGGGAGTGTCTCGCTTAGTTCCCAAGATATCTTCAAAAAACTAATTTTATAGAAACTCGATTCATCCTGTTTTACATCTTCGATATTTCTTGCCATCATTTTTTTGAGAATCTCTCCAAAACTGAGCGAGATAAGGCGGCTTAGTCCAGATCTTTCGTTGTTGCTTTCGAAATTTTCTTTAAAAAAAAAGTACAAGAACAAAAGGCGTGTATCTTCATCAATTTCCTAGATATTCCGTTGAGAATGATCACAAAAAAGATTGAAATTACTAAGACGCAGGAGATTCCAAGTTAAAATAAATGTATCGTTAATGATTCGATCTGCGTGATGGTAAGTCATAATATCCTATATCGACTCCATTGAATAGGACTGCATCATAAGATTCTAGTATACAGCATTCTCGTATCCTAGGAGATAAGCTTGGTGTGAAAAATGGTAAAATGATTATGGGTGAACTTGATTGTTTTGATTGGGAGAAAAAAATAGAGACAAAATTTTTCTCATCTATTCATGAGGACGCTGAAATTCATATCTCAATGCATGTGAATAGACTGTGAATTCATGCACATTTACTAAAAAATATTGGCCCATTTTCTGTAAAAATTCATTATAAAAAACCAGTACATGACGAAATATTCGGAAAGAAAACAGTAGTGAAGAAATAGCCATAATAGTAGTGAACCAGCAGTTTGAGATAATTATCCCTCATGCAAAACTTATAGAGCATATGTTATGTCGAAAAAAAAAAAAACTCAAAAATGATTTTTTCTTGTTGTGTAATCTCATACATAAAGTCAGAAGTTTTTAAGGTGACGATTGCTTGAATTTTGTGAATAAATCTGACGGCTTATCAATACAAATATTTTGACTCAGGTGACTCTATCAATTCTAATGTTAAATAAAAAATTTTCCATGGAAAAAACTCGAACAATATTTTGATAACCTTCAACACCAAACGTGCCTCGAATTTCTAAATTGCCTTTTTATTTTTTACTCGTGTTTTATGACTTACGAAAAATCCAGTAGTGGAAAATTCTAGAAACATGTTATCAATATGGAAATGAAACTGAAAAGTGAAAAAAAAATTAGAGGGAACAATTGAATGAATAATTATTGTTCATTCTCGCAATGATTGACACGTTTTGCTGGAAAATATGTAAATGAAAATATTAAAATATATATTCCTTCAAAAGGCGTAATCGGTAAAATTTGAGGTTGCAACCTCAAATGGCATGCCATGATAGTTTTTGATCAGGGAAATGGCCTTGACTTTCTGCATGGAACTATAATGAATATTGGAGAAAGGAAAAATCGTAAAAATTAGATTCGAAAATCTCCCCGACGAATAAAAGTCTGAAACTTGTAGTTGGATTTAAAAAAACCGAAAAAATTCAGTTTTTCTGTTGGAGACTCTTTTACGTTATCAGTTTTTTTCGTTTTCTACTGAATAATTGTTTGACATCACGATTGTTGGAATTTCGTGAACAAATATTGACAACTTATCGAGACTGATGTTAAATGAATCATTTTCTGTGGAAAAGGATTAAACAATTTCATGATAACCTTGAATATCATGTGTCGGAATTCAACGTTATCTTTTTATTTTTTGGACACATTTTACGAGTTATAAAAAATCCACTAGTGGAAAATTCTAATAACGGGTTATGGACTGGAATATGGGAATTCATTCTCTATGTTTTGTAGGTACCCAGGTAGCAAAAGTTGCCGATGACTTTGAATTTTGTATCAAATTTTAGAGTATAAATTGGGGTTAACTTGTCGACAACTTACGTGTAAATTGTCGACATTTTGCCGTCAAATGTTGACGATAACCGGAGGAAGATATTGGGATATTCGGGTGGAAATATGCTGCAAAGATAATTTGCAAACTACGGGTAAATTGTAGGACATAGGTACCGATGAAAATGTCTCGGAATTGGCGTTCATTTGTCGTTAAAATAGGAGGGAAATCTGCAGCAATTCTTCGGCAAATTAGGGGCAAATTTTTTCTCAACTAGTATCTGGGTTCTTTAGAGGGTAAGGCAAGTATTCTTCATTTGTGTATTAGAAAGAATGTATTCTCGCTAGTGGATGAGTCTTGGAATTTTTTTTCGACGCAGAAACCCAATATAAAGGAAAAATAATAATTGTGTACTATGATTTTGTCTTTTTTAGGTAGTTTTTTTCAAAAGAATGTGTATCGTCAATTTACAATTATTCTCTAATTATGAGGCATTTTCCCCAGTGATGAATGAAGTGTAATGTGTTGAGAGTAAATGAACAATGAAAAGTATATTGGGGTAGTAAAGACGTATCTCGCTTAGCTTCTGAGATATGTGGGAAAACTAAGTGAAAAAACTGGTTTTTTCTTGAATTCTGTCTTCTCGGCCCTTGTTCTGTTGGAAATATCTCGGTAAATAATATGCCTCTTTATGTTCACAGACACTTTTGTAGCCCTTGGGATTAACTATAAAATGGATTGCAGTAAATTTGCTCTATCTCGCTTAGTTCCCGAAATCTTTTCGAAAAAAGCGATGAAAAAAAATGGATTTTCTCTGTTTATTTCTTCACTATTGAATTTTCTTACTAGTTTTCTTACTAGCAAATCCAGGGGTCTCATTTTGAAACCCCAAGTGTCTCATTTTGTAGACACTTTCGAAACCCCAAAAGGGGTCTCTTTTTGAGACACATGCAGGTATAGAAGTCCCCAGAGAAAATTCAATGCATTCTGAGATGTTAGAGTTTCAGGATGTAAAATGATGGTTAATGGTGTAAGCAATAAAAAATGACACGATGCGAAATGTGGAAGTGGTGATAGTACAAGAAAATATAGAAGTGAATTGCAAAATCCGTCAGATTATTCTTTTATAGAGAAACCGAGGCATTGATACAAGCAATTCATGTTCGAATTCAGTTGCCAGCGTGAATGAATTTTTTATTAGAAACGAAAAAATAGAACTAGTTGGATGGAACAGTAGGGGAGCTATGGAAATCATATCTCTGAAAAACACTATTTCACAATATGCCTTCGTAAAAATTTCCTATTAATTATTATTCTTAACGATACATTGATGGGAATTGTTTAAACGGACGTTTTCTGGTGAGAATAGAAATATGGATTTTTTTAGGTGAACTATTTTTTGAGAATATCTCAAAAAATAAGGGAGATAGGATCATGTTGTCGTCATTTTTCTTTGTAGCTCTTGCAATTCTCTACATTACAGGAATAGGATAAATTCGCTCTATTTCGCTCAGCTTCTGGAACATTTGACAAAAATGTGAAATTAAAAAAATTGCTTGGGTGATTCGAGATCAGTTGATTTTTGTGGTATTTTTTGAAAATATTTCGGAAGCTGAGCTAGATACGATGATTTCGGTTCCTAAACATTTTCATAGCTCTTCAAATTCTCTACAAACAAAATCAAAACAAAATCGCCCTATGTAGATCATTTTTTGAGATAGTCGTCAAGAAGAAAATAGAATAAATTTATTGAGATAAGTCTATTTTTTTGCCATTTATTTTTTGAAAATATCTCGGAAAATAAGCAAGGTAGGGTGATTTCGCTCCATTTTATTATATTGGGCAGAAGCATACTGACTAAATTATTATTAAAATTATATTTAATATTCACTCTAATTTCCGAAAATATCCTAATTTCAAAAAAACTAATTGTTTCATTATTTTATTTTATTTTTCTTATTTGTAACGGTTTCATGATTGGATGCTCTCAAATGTATCCATGTGTTGAGCAGTGAAACAACAAAATTTCCAAAACACTAATAAAGACTTACAATTTCATTTTTTATTTTATTTCAAATTCGTGATCCACGTGGAAAAGACTCCTGATTTTTCTTTTCGACTCGACAATCTAAAAACTCTAGAAATAATCACAGGAAAAAATACATGTTTCTCACGAGTTAGAAAGAGATGCACACCTTCAATGTGGAAATACAATGATGTGAAATAAAATATGTACAAAGTATGCACAATCAAAATAATTTGAGATATGAACAATTTCGAAATTCTCTTTTTGATTATTTGATTATCAATTGGATGGGTTAAGAAGAATTGAGATAATCAACTAAATTTGGATAATCATAGTCATTGTCTTGTCAATTTGTAAAAATTATCATCACTATCTTCATTCTGATTTTCCAAAATTGAAAAAAATTAAGAAGAAACGGATCAATTCAGTTTCACGTATTTCATTACTTATTGGTAACAATCTTATCATTGGAATGCTCTTAAATATATCCACGGATTGCGCAGTTAAAAAGTTTTTTTTTCTACAACACGCATAAAAAATTATGATTCCATTTTTCATTTTATTTCTAATTCGTGACCCACGTGGAAAGGACTCCTGGTATTCTTTTCAAATCCAAACTCTAGCAAAAAATCACAAAAAATTACACATATCTCACGAATTAGAAATAAATTTCAGCTTTCGACGTGGAAATATAATAATGGGGAATAATATATGCACAATCTGAAATAATGAAGTGAAATATCATTTGGAATAGAGTATAGGGGAGACCAGAGCACGACGACCACCCTCGAAAATTATATCAAATTTTTTCCTCTTTCATCGGATCATTATTCCTTTCATGTATTCAGTATTTTCTTAGGCCGTTCCACAGAACCCGAGTCATGAGTGACCACTCTGAAAAATAAAGTCAAAGTGTCCCCTGGTGGAAATTTTTCTCTTCAAAAAGTCGGAATAATTCTTTAAGAAGACAGAATAAGAGTTCGGACAGTCTTCGGAACTATTTTATGAATTCCCAGACTGTTCTGAAGGGCTCAACATTCTCCCAGACACGATGATAAGAGCGCATCACGCAGGTCAGTGGGAGTGAAAGTGCCAATGTTCTCACCCGCACACACGTGCGTAATGTAATCTTTTCATCGTGTCAGAAAAAATTCTAGATGCTTCGGATCAGTCTGGCTGTTTACAGAATGGTTTCAAACATTCTCCAGTTAACATATGGAATAATCAAAATTAATATTCTAATGTTAAACAGCTGTATTCTTACATACCTTCGCTACCTGATACCTACATTCATAACTGCAACCCGAGCTGACTGTTATCCCTTTCTCTCTACCTACTCTTGTACCCACCCTGAGGAAAAATCTTAGCTTTGAGGGGGACATAGGTTTAGAAATAGGTTATTTTGATGATTTTCATGTTTTTTTTCCAATGAATGTATTACATTAGTTGAATCTTTGAAGATATTTTATACATATATTCAATGGTATATTGTGGATTTTCCATAGCATTCCATCACAAAATAGACGAAATACAAACTGTTCCTCCCCCCCCCCCTCCCACCATCGGAAATCACCATCAGACGTGGCAATCTGCTTGAATTGTGAAGTCTGCGAATTTCCTCTCGAATCAATGGGGTAAATATCGCAACGGTAAATATCTGAACAATTTTATAGATACTTTTGAAATATTCAGCTTTTGTTCTGAACTTTTTTTCATTTTGTTAGCTATTTTCGAGATATTAGCCTGAAACTCATTTTTGGAAAAGTTTTGATTTTTTTCCTACCCTTTTTCCAAGCTTTTGGGACTTTTCAACTAGAGATGGTTAAAATATGCTGGTCAAAACCAGCTTGTTGAAGAAAAAAGAAGCCAGTCATGCGAATGATGAATTAAAATCGCCGTTGACTTAATTAACGGAAAAACGCAATTTACTGAACTTTAACATTTTTTAAGAATAGAAAAGGATAGTTTGTCCTAGAAGCTGTTTGAACGCTTACGTTCCACTTTAAAACCTACCCATTCATATTTTTTGCATTTTTTTTTGAGCACTGGAACGTTGATGCAATTTGTTTCCTCATTTTACTGGACTATACGTATTTCATGTTGTGTAGAAAAATCAAACGTGTAGGAAGATTATGAACTCAACGCCATCTATATTTATATGTTGATAGCAGGCTTCATTCTTCAAAAACTTGGGTGAAAATTCCTCTCGTCAAATTACAGGAAGCGTTGCAGCAAGATTTCACCAAATTTTGCTACAAAATTGCCGCTAGTTTGACTGCAAATATGTTCCCACAATTTTCCGTTGAAATGCAGCAATATTTGTACGCAATCTTAGTCCAAAGAGTGGACGATAACTTAGGGATACTGGGATAACTCAAATGAATATGTTATCGGAAATATTTGTCGACACTATGACGACAATTGTATTCATCGCTTGGAAGACAATTTGTCGACAAATTGACGGCTTCTTGCTATCTGGGTGATATCATTTGCGATAAATTTGCGGAATTTTCAATTGAAAAATATCGTTTTTTTCGTATTTATAGGCACTCGAATGAAAATCAGGGTGAAATCAATCTATCTTGATTCTAGATATTAGCCAAAAATAATAAAAAAGAAGGAAGAGAAATAGACAATTCAAGACGGCCTATAAAATTGTATGTATTATATACTAAATGGAGTAAGTTATCTGAGCCATATGAAGTAACAATATAAATATCGTCACGATTACACGACATATAGTCACTTTTAAGATAACTATATTTTATAGCATTCTGTACACTTATTGTTATGTTGTGCGTGCTAATGGGATATAGTTATTTAGGGAAGTGTAGCTTAAAAACCATTGCTGTGATCACTATACTCATATAGTTGATTTTGACCTTCACTAATATGGTTTTAGTCATACCAGTATATAGGATTTCTCTCAGTGTAGAATACAATTCGACATAATTCTTCAAGTTTCGTCAAAATTTTTATGACGAATTTTGACGGAGAATGTCGTATTAGGAGAAATCGATTGGATGACATATATTGTCATTCTTTGACTCTTTATGTCATCATCGTGGCCAAAAATGTCATTTATTCACATAAAATCAGAAACTTTTATTATCGCTTTATGACATTTTTTGCCTTATCATGTAACGTTAGCCTTATATGTTAAAACTTCGGTCTTTTCCTAGTTTATTCAGTCTGATAACGATTCAACTATTTAAGCCCTTTCACATGACGTGATAGCCTCAAGAATTGGTGATTGTTGCGGGCAGACGGACTTCAATTATTCCGATTCTACTGGATTTCTTATCATTTCCAGTATTCTCTTCGTCAAATCGCAGTTACGAAAATATACAATGTATTTGAAATCGACATTCCTTGCAAAGATATCGTTTGCAGTTTGGCTGCTTTTTCTTGGCAGATTAGGGGTATCTGAAAATCATGGGAATACGAATGAAACGCAAAGAGTTTTATTAATAAATTTAAATGTTTAATGGCGACATTGCCTCGTGGATGGGAGGTGGAGAAAAGATGTGAGAATCAAAATTTGATGGTAAATATAGTAACTCGCAATAGCTCAGCGGTAGAGCACCTGACATGTAATCAGAGGGTCGTGGGTTCAAATCCTGCTTGCGCATTACATATTTTTTCCGAAATTTGATTTTCTAAATAAAATTTATTAATAAAAATTAATTTATTAATAAATTTAAATGTTTAATGGCGACATTGCCTCGATTTGGGTGGGATTTTGCGACCATTAAACAATTAAATTTATTAATAAATTAATTTTTATTAATAAATTTTATTTAGAAAATCAAATTTCGGAAAAAATATGTAATGCGCAAGCAGGATTTGAACCCACGACCCTCTGATTACATGTCAGGTGCTCTACCACTGAGCTATTGCGAGTTACTATATTTAACCATCGAATTTTTGATTCTCACATCTTTTCTCCACCTCCCATCCACGAGGCAATGTCACCATTAAACAATTAAATTTATTAATTTCGGAGGAAAAATTAAATTAATAATTAGAAGGAAAATATCTCCCAGCCTTTTGCAACATTCTCGAATCTTCAAGAACACTCCAGAAGTTTCCGCACCTTCTGGAACATTCCAAAATATTTCCAAATCTTTTGGTATTAAAAAAGATTTAGAAATATCTTGGAACATTTTTGAATATTCTCGCACCTTGGGGGGCATTGTAGAATGTTTCTGGACTTCCCGGAACATTCTAGAACAATCTAGAATAGTCTAGAACAATCTAGGATATTCTAGAACATTCTAGAACATTCTAGAGCAGTCTAGAACATTCTAGAACAATTTGAAACATTCGGGAACAATCTAGAACAGTCTAGAACCATTTAAAACTTCCTACATCAATTTAGAACATTCTAGAAAAATCTAGAACATTCTAGAACAATTTGAAACATTCTAGAACAATTTGGAACATTTTAGAACAATTTGGAATATTCTAGAACGGTATAGAACAATTTGAAACGTCCTAAATCAATTCAGAACATTCTAGAACAATTTGGAACATTCTAAAACAATCTAGAACATTCTAGAACAATCTAGAGCATTCTAGAACAATCTAGAGCATTCTAGAACAATCTAGAGCATTCTAGAACAATCTAGAGCATTCTAGAACAATCTAGAACATTCCCAGATCTTCTGGAACATTCTAGAGCATTTTCGAACTATTTAGAACCTTCTCGGACATTCCAGAATACTCTCAAATATTCTAGATTGTTCTAGTAAATTTTAGAACGATCTAGAGCATTGTTGTATATTACCCATGAGGAGCAAATAAGTAAAATACTCTCTTTCATCCCCATATCTCTGGAACCAACCCCCCTAGCCGAAAACGGAAAACTTCTTCATGGATGGGGGGTGGAGGGGTACCACACCATGTAACCCCCATGGGGCTATGAGGGTTGGTTTCTGAGCTTTAGCGGCATTCACATAATAACACACTTTTTTTTATTATATATATTGATTATTATAAATTTGATTCATGATTATTTTTCTTTTTTTTTCAAAGAGCCTAAAAGGCGCAATGAGGAACAAGATAGTTATATGTTTCAGATTAGCAGCAGTCAATGAGAGAACTCCAGGCGGTCACCGAAGTTAAGCAGCATTGGATCTGGTCAGTACTTGGATGGGTGTGACCGCCTGGACGATCTCGAGAACTACTAGACCGAAGTTCCTTTTTTTTTTTATTCATTTCATTAAAAGGAAAATAGAATAACCTTGCCGGGGGGCTATTTTTAATCTTACAATTGACCGCGAAATCAATCGAAAACGCGAATTTAGGAGAAAAAAGGCATGAAGGAGAAATTTTAGAAAATTTCAACTTCTTTTGAACTTACAAAGTGGACGAAACTCAACTTACTCTGAACATACAAAGTGGAAGAAACTCACATTTTGGCCGTTTTGTAGGTTTAAAGTAAGTTTAAAATACACGGTGGCCCTACGCCGTTCAACTTCCTTTCGCTCTCCTTCAATTTACAACTTTTGTACGTTGAAACAGGAGTTGAAAACACCTAAAAATTTTGACTCGGGAAGGTTGATTATAATGAACAAGTCCTAAATAGTATTTATTTCATTGTATTTCATTCGGATACCTTTCAATTCTGAGCAGTGGTAATGTAAAGTAATCAATTGAATCTGAAGATAGGAATCACTCAAAACGTGGTTGTGAAAGTGAAAATTCTTCAAATTATTGACAGATCAAGTAATGACAGTGGGAAAATATATTAATGAATCAGATTGTAGATTTTTCGCAGCATAGACATTTTGTCAATATTTGTTATAATTTCCATTCAATTGCACGGACTTATGGTGAAAATGAATCCGAAATGTACTGACAGCTGGTTCCATTGAATCACCATAGAATGAGAAACGAGATTTTGATTACTTCGGAATATTCAAATCATCAAAATCATCAAATCATCGAATTGCCGAGTTTCGATATAGGGGAACTGTATTGGTGCAAACTTCGAGCCAATAATTGCATGTCACAGCGGCGCGAAATCGAAAACTCAATAGGGCGTACATCGCATACCATTTCGACCCGATATAGGGTTTTGAATTCGGCCCGAACGTTGGGCTAAATTCGATGTGACGAATTTCGACTTAGCGCTACGTAAATGCACAACATCGAGTTCCATACCGAACTCGACAGACGCTCAATAATATAAAAACAATTTTTTAACATAAAATAAAAAGAAAATTATCATTTTTTTTCTAAGATTCCGTAATTTTATATTTTTGTTATGTATATTTCATTTTTAATAATTTCAAAGTCATTTTTATAATTACAAATTTTAGTTCCCGCATGCGGTTTAGAACCCTCGATCGTGGGATGATAAAAGTTGCGCGCTGCCGACTATACCATCACTCTGTTCAACTTTAACAGAATCGTACTGTCTATATGAATCTAAAAATCATTTGATCTCACATTCATATCGATATTTATATCGTTCATATGGATATCCGTATTGAGAGGAATATAATAGCGAAAATGATGTAAGAACCGAGAAACAAAACTACATATTTCTCACAATGGAATATTTTCTTTTCAACGTAAAATTCTTCTATTTTTGAAAATAAACGTATACGTAATTCCAGTAGTTTATGGCGGTGAAAATTATTCAAAATTTCTACCACCACATTCTTACATAAATATCATGAATTTTCATTCTACTTATGAGATAGCGAATTTTCTGCTAAGATTATCGAAGAATCGAACAGAGTATGCCTCATATTTCTGGTGGAAAAAGTATTATGTTGTTGAAAACTCCACAAAATCAGTGCTCTGTGATTTATGCGCAAAACTCCACAATGAACGTTTGCCAAACAAGTTTTTAGAGAGTTTTGAGAATTACTATGCTGATAATCAGTATGATCCTCCTGATAATTTGATGTGGGGTCAGCATGAACCTAATGAAAATAATTAACTTATTTTTCATTTCGAGAGAGGCATGTCATTAATGAACTGATACATTTCTGGTAAACTGGAGAGTTAAAATTACATTTTTCAAATTTTACAACGATTTAACAAATAAGATAATTTGGCATACAGATAACTATATATTTCATAACTATAAATATATTTCATGAATATAAATATATCTCTATGATGGTGATCGTTTTATTTCAAATTGGGAAGGAAGATTTGAAAGCAAACAAGAGACTTCAATAAGTTAGGTAATTTTTTTTCAAGGTGAAGAATGAAAATTTGTCTCAAATACAACGGCTTTCATATTAAACTGAACAGTACAATACGAAGGGTCGCTTACTCCTGAAGTCATGGCGCCACACCGCGATGAAGTCAATTTGAAATCAAGGGAAGTCATTGAAATCAGTGAAATCACTGAAGTCAGATGACTTCAACTTTTTCGAATCAATTCTGAAATCACTGAAGTCACTTGGAATCAATTGAAGTAACTGAAAAACGGCCGGATGTTCTCAGCAGAGACAGAGCCAGAAAGAAGAAGAAGAAGAAAGTAACTGAAAAGGGTGTTTTTTTGCCACTGGTATACTTGAGATGAAAGTACAAATTGTTTGAAATTAGAGCCAATCAGTGTACATGGGTACATCGATGATGAATAATATCGAAAAACTGTTCCCCCTCCTGAGATAACTAGGAGTGGGATTTGAGGTAATCCTAGTGGCAGGTCCAAATGATCTACTTTTGTTTTTTATTTTTCTAAGTTTTCATAAACTTTCTAATCATTTCGATTTTGTGACATTTTACCGTTATTAAAACGATTTCCACAATAGTAAATTGTAATTGAATAATATTATAAATATTCAATATTGTTCCGAATTTAAAACACGCTGTTCCAGCATCGAGGACTGGGATTGGAGGATCCTCGGATTTCAAATACCAATATGGCTGCCATTGATGTTTCCATGTGATTAATTGAATTAATCGTCGCTATATGTCCATTAACATGCATTTTTCATGATTTCGAAAATTATTAGACATTCTGACGAACAAGAATAGATATATTTATGTAAGGAAAAAATAGGTCTGTGAGCATGAATTGTCGCAGTACAACTGAAATTGAACCTCGCTTATGGAGTTATAATTTTAATTTAATTTTGTTCAAAAATTAATTTTCGCCTCATTTGTCCGGTAACATGGGGTAAGCTAAATTTTTGAAAAATCTCCTCATACTACTCTATCGAACGTGACCAAAATTAAAAATGGAGAATAAATCACCACTAGGATCACCTTAAAACTACCTAATAGTATTTTTAAGGCTGTTAAAAAATGTTTTCAATGAAAAACATCTAAATATTGTAATGTGTCAATGTATATAAAAAGGTTTTGTTTCAATATGATAAAAATCCTGTTTCCCCCACATTCTTTCATTCGTAAAATTTCATTAATTGTAACTTCAATGGCTTCATTCTATTTGAAGTTACTGACTACAAATTGATGAGAACATTGGCAATCAATTGCAGTCATGAAGTCATTAAAATCACATTCTTCCGAAGTCATTGAAATCAGACATTGAATTCACGTTGAGTCGACTTCATTGTGAAGTCATGGTGTCACACAATCCTTGAGTAAATAACCCCTCGGTACAATGATGAAGAATGGCATGCCTGCTTATGCAAAAAATTACCTCAGAAATTTTTGGCTCATACCCATTAAACGACTGATAATCTCAATTATCAAGTTTTTCGTGAAAGTCTTCTGAAACTTCAAAATAATTAATCAATTTCCTCAGTGATATTATAAACATAGTCCATATTAATTAATCAATTCTTTATTATTTTCAATTCTGTAGAATTGATTTTGCGTAAGAAATATGGTATTACAACTTTGGATTAACTTTACAAAAAATAAAATGAGAAATTACATACAGCAAAGTGCAGAAGCTACTAAATACATTGGTAAAACGATTATCCAAACTGAATCGTGTATTCTCCGTGCACTGCCACTCGAATCGAGATCTTCCAATGCAATCCTACTGGCCTGACTAGCGTCACCCTGTTCACTATCATCAATCGTATACTTATAGTAGTCATCCCGATTCTTTGGTAAATCGGGAATTCCTGTCATGTATTTTGCCATATCTAGGGAATACAATCTGAGCGATAGAAATCCTGCATAGCCTTCAGCTGCTTTGTGGAAGAGACCAATTCCTGTGAGAGGACCTGATCCTGATTCCACTGGTACACCGTCTAGAAATGGGACTGTCGATTGCCCTGCATCTTTAGAGAGACTTGAAGGTATAAAGTTGACGACTCCCTTCGGTGCTCTAGTCGGGATATTCTGAGCCGTTGATTTCTCTGGACTATCGCTCTCTTCCAGCTTCAACCGCTGACTGAAAACAAAGTATTCAAGATTAAAAACACTGAGCGTTTTCATTCAGGAGTGAATATTCATTCATATTCTTGTGTGAGTTCAATTTTATCTTTCCAGCTAATACAATACATAAAATTGACCGGATCGAGAGAAGATGGTGGAAAAATAGTATGTGGACTTCTAGAGAGGTCAGGATGGTACTAAATGCATATTTTCATCATGAATTGAGCCAGAGAGTTCCACCATAGAATCCATTCTTCTCTCAACCAAATATCCCAACATAAATTTTGAAATGACACAAATTAATAATTTCCGATATTAAAATTTACTCAACAACTTAACCATTCAACTCTGAGATGAAACTCCTTGGCTCTAATCACGAATTTCTTCAATGGTAAAGTTTTACTTCTCTCTCTCGTTGTGCCTTATTCAAATAATTTCGTTCAACTCACTTGTGTATCGTTGGAGACGACATCCATCGAGATTCAGAAAAGTTCCCAAGAGCTCCCGATGTAAAGTTAAACGGCGTGTATCGAATCTGAATCTCCAATCGTTGCCATCCATATTGCGTCTCGTTCTTGTGGGCCAAGCCCCATTTTATTCCTGCGTAAATTCAGAGAGAAAATGGAAGAATTGCAAAATCCAATAGTGAATATCTTGGAAATTAAGCAAGATAGCAAAATTTCTGCAACACCATTATTTGTGGAAAAGAATAATAGCTACAAAAAGAGTATCCATAAAAATTTCGCTGTCTCGGGTAATTTGCCAAGATATTGAAAAAAAAAGTGATACTTTCAAAATGATCTCCAAAAAAATCGACTTAATCTGTTCTACCTCTTTGGAACTGAAGGATTCTTCTCAATCTGTATATTGTTAAAAAAAATTACCTGTGATTAGATATCCTGGAGGGGCCATTATATCATCCAGATTGATGGCACTGTGGTACTGATCAACAACGACAAAGTCTCTGCCCTCTTGATAAATGCTGGAACTTCCATTCCTAGCTCGATTGACTTCGTTCTTCATGTCAGGCAAATCCTTCCACGTAGAATTGCTCGTAACTTGACCTGCAGCCTGAAGCTGTCCCTCTTTTATCTGAATGTTGACGATTCCGTCTATCACGCGCAATCTCACACCAGTAATCGTCCTGAAATATGAGAATATTCAGTTAATTGATCGTGAAGCTTATCGATTTTGTGTTTTGAACAAGAGAGAATTATCAACGTACATATTATTCGAGACGTCACTGGAGACGGGGAGTAAGCTGATGACATGGGTACTATTCGGGTTTTTCTCCGCAACTTTTAGCGAATTGCCTTCGCATGTACAACGACAGGATTCGCACCATGTGAAAGTAGACCTGTTTGTAAAATCCTCATCAGTTAAGAAACTAATTGTTGATTTCTCACTCACCATTGAAAATAAGACGCATTATTTTTTGTAATTCCTGAGCACTCATCTCCCACTCCATAAGTATGACCGGCAGTTTTAATCCACTGATATCGTCTCACTTGTCCTGCCTTTAGAAAATTTTATTTAATCACCTAAATAATAATTGGGCTTAACTGAAGTTAGTTGTGAAGTACTAAAGAAGTGAAACAGAATAAATCAATTATTTTCGCCATTAATTTTTTAACAATATCTCAGAAACTGAACAACATAGCGCCATTTGCACCAAGACCTTTTTTGTAGAAAATTTCAAAAGCTACTAAAAGATACTGGCGACAATTGCGATATTTCGTTTATCTTTAAAGATATTCTCAGAAAATGATTAGTTAAAAACAGTCCGAACTCGTCCAGTTTTAGGCAGGAAGTGAATGATAAACCAACTAAATTGCTCTAAAAATAGGATTCGTCCTCGGATTGAATATTTACCAATTCACAATATGTCGGATTCTCAATGGTCGAACAATGCGATATCCTTCCACAAATTATTCCATTGTCCTCATAGGACGTCATGTTGATGGTATCACAATCACCATAGCACGAGTCAGGATAATTCTTTCCATATTCTTCTGTCAATATAGTTTGATAAAGACCCTCCATTTCGAAAAATGTTTCACCTATAAAAAAAAAAAGATTTCTGAGTATGGAAGAGTATAATTGTTTGTCTCCTTTGGTGGAAAAGTGAATGTCTGACCTCGATTATGTTCTGGAGGATCACATGAACGATAATCCAATGGCAATGCTTCAATTGCGCTTTTGAAGTTCGTAAAATAGGTTTTCAACCTCTCTTCTCTCTCTTTTTGCGCAGCTTTCAATTCCTTATCGATAGTAGCTGGAATACCAACAGATAAAATTCACTTCATTTATATTTCAGTCCTCATTCATAATTATTCTCGGATATGTCCAGAATTATGAAATCTACAAACCATTCTTATGAAGTTTGTGCTGCAATTCATAGCCAAAACTGAGCGAAACGAGTCCCATCATTTCCGCTGAAACTATAATAGTGTATAGATTGTACAAGTAATTATTTGGCGATAGTCCGGCTCCACACAGCTCCATGCCTTCCATCTACGAAAAAAGCGAAAATACTATGCAATAATTTCTATATTATCATTGAATAGAGGTATTGCTTCGATTGTTGACTATTATTCGATTAATACTGGAAAATTCTTCTTGCAGTCCATGAGATTCTTGACATTTTCCTGTATTTTTTCCCTCAGTTCTGCGCTTTTCATAAATTTGAAAAAATCATGTTTCTAGTGTCTTCACAAATTAAAATCAAATTTTGCAAAATTTTCGAGGAAAATGTTGAAAAATTTTGGATTCAAAATAATATTAGAAAAGTAGCAAGGAACAATTGTTTCAGTTGAAAAAAAATTGATGAATCATCAAAAATGTGAGTTTTCTACAAATTTGTGAAAAGATGGAAATACGTGGAAACATTAAACATCACGAAAATTAAGAGAATTGAATGAGATAATTGTTAACTTAAAAGAATTGATTTAAGAAAAAGGGCGGTGTACATATTTATAGGGGAGAGTGGGGCAAAATGGACATTGTAATGGAACGGTTAAAGATGGATTTTTTCCGATGATTCTATTGTAAAGCTGAGGAAATTTTAGACGGAAAACGAGTGTCAAATGTAATTTTATCGATTTTTTTCGGAAATTTGATATTTTTCGGCATTTTTGAGGAGTAAAAAAAAGCCTTTCCTTTTTTGAAAATTTTCAGTTTTTTGCAAATATCTCTGGTTTTATTGGTCGTAGCAATTCGGGATTGGTCTCAAATGACAGGTGAGCTCATTTCCCATCAATTTATGGGGTTCGGAATTCAAATATATCAATTTTTGGGATAGTTATAGGTCAAAAACTGTTTCACAAAACTGTTTCACAAAAACGACCATAGATACCTTAAAAATCAACATTTTTACATTGAAAACCCCATAAATCGATGGCAAATGATCTCAGCTTTCACCTTTGGTCGGAATTTTCACGCTACGACGAATAGAACCGAAGATATTCTCGAAAAACCGAAAATTTTTAAAAAAGAAAGGCTTTCACCCCTCTCAAATACTAAAAAAAATCAAAATCGCAAAAAATTCAAAAAAATTAATGCCGGCCTTTGTTTCTCGCTTAAAATTTCCTCAGCTTTCCAATGAAATCATTAAAAACAATCTACCACCAATATTTCTATCAATTTCAAGACTTTTCCATATTGTTTGCCTAAAAATTTAGATGTGTCCATTTTACACCTTATGCCCATTTTGCCCCATGTTTCCCTATTGTTATGAAATGGGCTTTAAAAAAAAGACTATTGATCGATCAATTGAGCTCTTAAGTTAGTTGAGAAAAAGAAATGTCAAAAGAGTTTCATGGATTGGATTACTGTCATTTCGAGAATCAAATGTTTATCATGTTAACAAAAAAAAAATATTTATCGTACAATTGATAGACGACCAATTCAAAAACGAGGATTGAATATTCAACAATATGTTATCAATTCTATCAATTCAATCTTTTCTTTCTGATTGAATATTCTTTGTTGTGGTGAGATAAGATTACTCGAAGCACGTTGAAGACTTCCAAAATTAGTTTTTTATTTTCTAGAATAATCATTGCGTACAGTCATGGTGGTCACGACGATTTGATTGAAACAGCTTAAAAAATGTTGAGTTAATATCTGAAGTAGATTGTTTCATTCTATAATGCCTAAATGTATAGATCATAGAAAAAACCTATATATTTTCGTTAGATGTTTGAACAGTTAATAGAAAAAAAAAAGATATTCATTTTGTACTCATCCTTGTTGCTACATCGACAGTATAAAAATAAAAGCGCCAGATGATTATGAACTAATCCAAATTCAGAAGTTTTAGGAAACACTTCAAGAGTAATTGTAAGCTTTCAAATTCCTCGAAATGGTGAAGTCTCTATTCTTCATTGTCTTTACTGCAGTCATCAGCGATAATATTCTGTTTTTTCTTTTTTTTTTAATATTTTAGAATTATTAGTCTTTTTCTTATTCAAACAATTGGATTTTAATCATAGCAAACATGGCGTATGGAGATTATGGACATCCAGCGCTCTTGGATCAATTTAAATGTGCAGCTCTCCTATATTACAAGATTGCTTATTCCACCAAAATTAAGTCACGAGCTGAGCAAATATTGTGAGAACGAATTCTGGGAGTTTTCAAGTGGCTTTGAGTACTTTATCTCACCACAGCGAAAAATGTTACATCAGGAATAATGGAATAGACATCATTCTTATATTCCTCCAAGTTGACAATGTTTCTCGACCTTATTTTAAATTTAGTAATTTTAAGTTAACAATTTTTCACATTTATTTTCCTGATTACGATTACGTCTTATCCATCCACGTATTTCAGCATTTTCTTCACAAGAAACTCGTCATAACTATTAAATATGTAGAGGTTGGTTAATAAAATCGTTTGAACTTGAACGTATTTACCGCCAAATTCTTTTCAAGAAGTATTATATCGATACCGAAAAATCAGGGAGAAACAGGGAAAGATGGAGCAGAATTTTTCTTCGACGACCTATATTGAAAACTTTGGAAAAATCAGATTTTTCTCGTAAAAGGCTTCACTGCCAAAAAAAAATCCAGGTTCATGTTGACATAGTCGCTGTTATTTCGTGCAGAAAAGAAAAAACTCACCAGAATAAAAAAATGGGGAGAACTTACTTTGACATATTCTTCATACAGCTCCAAAAAATTCGACGACAAATCACCAATTTTAGGTCCCACAATTCTGTCAGACAATGACTCCAGACGTGATCGAACATCTTTTCCACTTGTCTGATCGGTCAGTGTTTTCATTACACTTTTCAATTCATCGCGATTATAAGATTCTGTTTCATTCGAATACTTAGAAGTCATCATGTAGTGTCGTTTTATGTTTGTTATGTGATCCGCAATTTCCCGTTTCACCGGATCAATTTTCAATTGCATTGATAATTCCTGCATTTCTTTCTCGATTATACCAAATTCATGATCCATGTGCATAACAATATAATTAAGTTGTGATGAAATATCGATGAGTTTTTTATTAATTTTTTCAGAATTTTTGTCGCGACCACTCAATTCATCTATTGCACTGGTCATAATATCATTGATAATACTACTATTACTATTTCCATTCTCAATTGCACTGTCAATGATTTTATACATTTCTCTGCTAAATCCAAGTATAAGTTTTAAACTGTAGAATATAGTGGCAGCTGGAGAATCTCCGGCATTGACGTAGATAACACATATTGCGAGGATGAAAAGAAATTTCAGGGACATTGTTAAACAATTTTTCGATAAATATCAGTTCCGATCGATCACTAACACTAACAAATCAATTCTGGTAATATCAAGTTACCGCATTTTAATATTCTCTGACTCTTTTATAAAATTATTTATCAGGGTTTTTATTTAGTGGAGAATTGAAAATAACCGAGAGTTATCAATCGTGTCACTTGTCACAAAGCCTCGAATTGTTTTTGATTATACTAACAGAGAACAGAGAAGTAGGGGAACCCTCATGTTGAGACAGTTTGAGGTTATGAATATAACGGCCAATGGTGTTCATTTACATGAAAAACTGGCTGAGGGATTCGCGACTTGGAAATCACCATCTTGAAAAGGCGGTTTTTTTTTTTTTTTTGAATTGAACAGCGCGATATTAAAAAGTCACATTCTCACTCTTACATTGAATTTCTTGCTGAATATTTAGCTATTACCTATTGAATTAAGTTATAGGCAACTTCGATCATCGAGTTTTTCACGAAAATTTTTCGGGAATCCCAAGATAATAAATTATTTTCAAAGTATATTTCATCCAATTATTTCTTGATTTTTTCCGAATTTAATTCTGAAGAATCGGCTTTTGATACAAAATATGGTATTACAACTCTGGATTATAGAAGATAAAAAAAAACAACTCTGGATTAACGTTACAAAAAAATTAAATAAAAAATTACAATACAAAAATTCAAAAAATTACATACAATAAAAGACGGAAGCTATAACTTCTTTCCTTTCCCTTTAGTATACTAAATACGTTAGTCGAACAATTATCTTAACTGATTCGTGTATCCTTCGTGCACTGTCATTCTCATTGATATCTTCCAATACAATTCTACTGGCTTGACTAGCGTTACCCTGTTCACTATCATCAATCGTATCCTTATAGTATCACTGTTAGAAAACAATTAAAATTTCATAGGAAATTCGATGTAAATTTTAATAAACGTGATACTGAATGTTTTTTAATGGGAAAATGTTTATGAAATCTGCGAATTTCCAAAGAAATTCAGGGGAACCTGTGAGTTTTAAGGAGAATTGAGACGAAAATTCTACACTTCACTTGAATTTTCAACTGAACATGAATATTCAGGATTAAAATGACTTGAATTTTCAATTTTTCCTTGAATTTTTCCTATTTTTTCTAAATTTCCAAGAAACAATTGAACTGGAATTTACGAATTTCATTGATATTCAGGCGTGAAATTATTTGAAAATCGATGATTTGTTCATTTTTCAATGACGTAATTATCTGGAATTTCAGTAGAGATATAACTTGTTTAAAATTTCTGTGATTTTGCACGGAAAATTCAGACAGAAATTTTTAACAGTGTAGTTATGTAGAACGAATTGAAGGTTTTTCAAATTGATCATTTTATTGCTTGTTCCAACAATAAATATACTCTTTTCAAAGAAAATTTTTTAGGTCAATCAATAATTTGATCAAAAAATTCTTTTTATTTCTTCAATTCAAAGACAAATTTTCTCAATAAAATCTTTTTTTTCTCTCAGTGTATATCGAGCCTGAATCTCCAAGCGTTGCCATCCAGAATGCATCCCATTTTTCTTGGCTGACCCCCATTTTATTCCTTCGTGAATTCCCCCAAAAAATAGATGAGTAGTAGAATTTAATAGTGAAAAAATGAAATAGGATATTTCTATTTTATTTTTCGTTTCTTGAGAATATCTCAGTAAATGAAGCGAAACAACGAATTTCGTAATAGTTTTTTTCTGTAGGGAAGAATGAAAATTAGAAAAAGGGTATCTATAAAATAGAGATATTCTTTGAAAATAATCGGAAAGAAAAATTTGCTTATTTGGTTTTACCTCTCTGGAACCAAATTATTCTCCCCAATTTGTATTTTATTGAAAAAAATTATCTGTGATTAAATATTCTGGAGGACCTATTACAGCCTCCAGATTAATTGTATTGTGGTACTCATCAACAATAACGAAGTCTCTTCCCTCTCTCTCTCCTTTTGCGCAGTATTCAATTCCTTATCTATAGTCGGCGAAATACCAGAAGAGTAAATTTACGTTATCTATCTTTCAGTCTTCATTCATAATTGTCTTCGGATATGTACAAACTATGATAGTGTTTAGATTGTACAAATAATTACAGTAGACTCTCAAATAAGTTCCGCCCAATAAAGTTCCACTCTCGTTAAAGATCCCCAGATTTTTCCATTAAAGTTCCTCGTTGGCTCCCCCACTCTGCTTCTTTGGCGGACCAATCAAATTGAGTTTAAATGCGCGGCATTTTGAATGAGGGTACGTGCACAAGATGTAGTCTAGAATTATACATTTCGTGCATCTAGCTGCGCATGGGAGAGTGTGCCACGGCGCAATCAACTGCACAGAGGGGACTAATCTACGTGAAGGTGGGGAAGGGAACTTTAACGAGCGGTCTGGAACGGACAGGGGAACTTATTTGAGAGTCTACTGTATTTGGCGATAGTCCGGTTCCACATAATCCCACTCTTTCTATCTAAAAAAAAGACGCAAATACTACGTAATCATGTCTATAATATCATTGAATAGTGCGATTACTTTGATCGTTGTCTACTATTCGTTCAAAATTTAAAAATCAAGTTTTCATTACATTTATAGAAATTTAATAAAAGATCTGCCTTGCAGTCCATGATATTCTTGGTATTTTTTTCCCACTATTCTACGTTTTTTCTTTATCAGTTTTGAAGAAAACTACATTTCTAGATTTTTCAAAAATTAAGGTCAAGTACCTCAAGTGTAATAAAAAAAAAGATAAATAGAATTAATTCATGACGTATGACCTTGGAAATTTTTCGATTGCCAGAAAGTTGGTATTAGTTATACAAATGTTTCAAAGCCCTCGAAAATCATTGAAGAATTTTTAATTTCACACAGTATTAGACAAAAAAATAGAAAAAATTGTTTCGATTTGGAAAAAAAATTGATAAGAAATTGCAATGAATTTGATTAAAATTCATTGAAATAATAACATATTTTTTTATGCTTTCAATTTGAAGCTACGTATGAATGAAGCATACTTTATTCGTTCTGATTAAATATTCATTGATGTAGTGAGATAAGATGCTCAGAGCACATTGATCACTCCCGAAAGTAGTGTTTCCCTATTCTTTCTCAGTTCACGACCTAATTCCGCTGAGAATTATCATTATTCACAATCATGATGATCACGCCAATTCGCATGAGAAAGATCAAAAAATGCTGAAGTAATATTTGAAGTAGATTGTTTGATTTCATCATTCTTCAACGTATAAATGAAAAAGAAAAAGCTATACATTTTCGTTAAATGTTTGAACTGTGGTAGAAAAAGAACATATTCCTTCAGTACTCGTTCACGTTTCTGTACCAGCAGTATAAAAATGAAAAAAACAGACAATCCCGAACTAGTCCAAATTTAGAAGTTTCAGGAATCACTTCAAAAGTCATTATAATTTTTCAAATTCCTCATAATGGCGAATTTATCATTCTTCATTGTATTAACTGCAATCATCATCAATTGTATATTTTTTTCCTCAAATATTTTCAAATTATCCCTCTTTCTCTTCTTCAATTAATTTGAATTTGTTCATAGCAAACGTGGCGTATGGAGATTATGGATATCCAGCGCACCCGGGTGAATTTAAATATGCTGCTTCCATATACTACAATAATAATCGCGAATGTAGTGGTGCTATTATCAATCCGAGATTCATACTAACTGCAGGACACTGTATCACAAATAGAGTAGTGGCACATTTGATGATCGGAGTTGGATTTGTTCAAGTAATAAATCCAAAAATAGAAACGTGGTATGCCGTAGAAAAAACATACGTTCATCCTAGCTTTAGCCGGCCCATAAAAAATTTTCCAATTGCCAATAATGATATTGGCATTATTAAGGCAAGTACTGTCATCATCAATATTCAATCCTGTTCATGTTTTGGATGATTTTTTTTTTTTTTAAATTTTTACATCGAACTACTCGTTTTAAATGCATAATTCCATCTGCATTCCACTTTTCTGAGACATAAAGAACTTGAGTTTTGAGAGGAGGAGGGAGTACAATTGCTGCTTAAGCAGCTCAAGCAAGTTCTATGTTGAAAAAAAAAGATTCTTCCTAGAAGTAATTGTATTACAATTGTTTATTGCAGTTGTGATGCAAAAATAAATTGCTCATGAAAACTTTAGTACTCGATAATGAATTCTTTTTTTTTTTTTAATACCAAATATATACTATATCCTTAGTTTTGACCATGAAAATTGTAAGAATAATGTATTTTTCTTATCTTCTTCAATCAGCTCGCTAAGCCACTGGTTTTCGGTAGTACTGTTGATTCAATTCAACCAGCAGCTGGATTAAATTATAGTGTTTGTCTTACATGTACACTAGCTTCATTCAGACAGAAGTATATAACTACAGCATATCCTCCTTATGTAGACCTATCATTACGCTGGTTATATGTATTTGTATCTAGAGGGATTAATTGCGTCAAGTTCTACCCCGAAATCTATAGAAATCAAATGTGTTTTTATAATCCATTCATGGAAATAAGGCCTATTCATGTAAGACGTGTTGTTTTTCAATTTCATTTTGTGAATCAGAAGGAACAATACATGAAATATTAATTGATTGATTTTCTATTTTCTTCATCTAGGGAGACAGTGGTTCTCCAATTGCTTGTGATGGAGAAGTATTCGGCATACTTAATAGTGGTATGCCCAGGGCGAAAGGAAATTTTCCAGGAAAGCTGATCGCTGTTGCTCCTTATCGGAGTTGGATTGAAGATGTGGTAAATGATCGTATTTAATTTTTTTTTTCGTTTATTCAGCAATGTCGGAAATGTATTATTTATGTGTTATTAAAGAAAAATAAAATTCTAATAATTCCAAATGGCATTAACTGCCAAATTCTTCTTGTGATTCATTCCAATGTCAAAAAATTGAAAGAGAATAGGGCCAAATGTATTGGAATTTTTTTAGATGATTCTTATTGAAAACTTGAAAAAATAGACAATAGTGGAGACACACGGAAGCGTCATCACAATTTTTTCCAATTTTTTCGTGAAGAGCTTCACTCCGAAAAAAATCCTGGTTCATGTCGACCTGGTCTTCCCTATTCCGTGTAGAAAAAGAAACATTCCAGAAGAGAAAAATGGGGAAAACATACTTTCACATATTCTTCATACAGCTCAAAAAAATTTGACGTCAAATCGTCAATTTCTGGCGAGGGGCTGCTCACTTGGGGAATCAGTGAATTATTTCATCTGGAATCAGACTAGGAATCACTAGAAATCACTGGAAATCGCTGGAAATCGAACGATTCCTGATTTCCTCGTTATTCCTCCTAATGTATAGGAAATCAATAGGAATCATAAAGAAATCGCGTGATTTCGGGAATCACTGGAAATCACTCATCCCCTCTCCATCGAGCAAGCATTCGTCCAACGTATTCATCCAATATATATATATATGTACGTTGGATAGATGTACATGGTTATATTAATATCAAGCAATATAATTTAACTATGCCATCTCCTATTATAAGTGCAAAAAGTTTAAGTACTCATGAAAATATTCATAAGAGTATTAAAAAATTATTCTAATTTCTTTAATAATTGCTTTTATTGATCAGGCATACCCATAACCATGAATGAATTATTGTTAATCTACAATGATTAAATACTAAGGTTTTCCAATTCACAGTTTGGAAATCACTGATTTCTGAAATTTAGGAATCACTGGAAATCATTGGAATCAGTGGGAATCACGGGAAATCGCAGATTACCTTATTGATTCAGAAATCACGGGAATCACAGTGGAAATCACAAGGAATCGATTCCTTTTGGAAATCACTGTGCCACCGAATCCCCAAGTGAGCAGCCCCTCGATTTCTGGTCTTAAAATTCTGTCAAACAATGATGCCAGGCTTGATCGAACATCTTTTCCATTTGTCTGATCGGTCAGTGTTTTCATTACACTTTTGAATTCATTGGGATTATAAAATTCCGTTTCATTCGAATACTTAGCAGTCATCATTTAGTGTCGTCTCACGTTTGTTATGTGATCTGCAATTCCTCGTTCTATCGGATCAATTTTCAATTGCATTGATAATTCTCGCATTTCTTTCTCAACTATACGAAACTTATGATCCACGTGCATAACAATGTCATTGAGTTGTGACGAAATATCCATTGGCTTATCATTAATTTTTCCGGAATTAATCGGAAAGTCGGAGAGGTTGGGGCCAGTTTGCCTGTAAGAAATTTTCAGAATCTTTAAAAATAATATTAAAAAAATCATCAAGGAAATCATCTCGAGTTTCGAGAAATAGATGAAAGCATTAGAGTGAACGTCTGTCGAAAAAACATTCAAAAACATCGTATCCATTAACTGTTTATTTCGTTACCATTACGTCAAGTTGTTTTCCTAATCATGATTTCCGAATCAGCAGAATGATTAGCCTAGAAAAAACGCAACTTTTCAATCGAAGATACCAGAGAAAGGACACAGTTATGAATTTCCTGCATAAATGGAGTGGGAAGCAAACGAGATTGTAAAAATACGCGAACAATAGATTTCAGTAGTGAAGAGGTAAAACAAGATAAGTCTCTTTTTTTCTCATTGAGTTTTTTTGAAAATACCTTAAGAAATAACTGAGAAAGAGGAATTTCGCCCTAAAACTCTTTTGTAACTCTTGGAATTCTCCACAAGAAAAGATGAGTGATATCACCTTATCCCGCTTAGTTTCCAAGATATTTCCTTCGAAATGACCTCAAAGATAAGTCGATTCATCCTGCTTTACCTCTTCACTACTGATTTGTTAGATGGTTCAGGGCCCAAAAAAATCTAATCAACAGGTTGAGTTTAAGAGAATAGATTACAGACGAAAGATTTTCAAAGTATGAAATTTCTTTCATTATGCTATAAACTGAATTAATCATAATCGAAATTCAGACGATGTGAATAGTATTAGCGATAACATGAATGGATACGAAATTTAATAAAACTCCTCCATGAATCTTGCTTGCATGATTTTTAAATGCGTCAATTTTCCCTAAAACAGCTCCAGTAATCTGTTTATCCTTAGTTTGATCAGTATCATCAGTTGAATACTTATAGTGACCAGGCTGAGTATCAACCATATATTGTGCGAAATTCAGAGAATACAATCGGAACGATAAAAATCCTCCATATCCTTCAGATCCTTTGTGAAACAGACCAATACCTGACAGAGCACCAGACATCGTTTCCACTGGTACACTGTCTAAGAATGGTAGAGTCGTTTGTCCTGCGTCTTCTTTCCAAATTGAAGGACCGAATTTGATGAAGTGATTCGATGCTTTGGTTGGGACGTTTAGAGCGGTTGATTTTTCTGAACTACGACGTCTGGCTACTTTCAAGTCGTCCCTATGAATGAAATATTGGTTAAGTAGTAATTAAGTAATAGGATGATTCACGTTGCTTCCAAGTCAGACTCCGTCTTTAACCAATATTCCGAAATACAGTGGAAATAATGAATTTTTCTGTAGATTTCTGCATTTTCAACTTACGTATGTAATACATCGGACGACATCCATTGAGGTTGAGATGAGTGATCGAGCATACCTGAACTGGAGTCGAAAGGCATATATTGGACCTGAATCTCCAAATGTTGCCATGGATTAACCGCTTCTCCTTTTTGGGCCAAGCCAAATTTTATCCCTGTGAAAAAATTTCGATATCAGAACTACATATCGTAAGTATAGTAGAAAAGGTAAAAGAGGAAAAGTCAATTTTTCCCGGATCTTTGTTGAAAAATAGATTTTGGAAAATAAGAAAAATAGTACGATTGAGTCCTTATCCTTTTTCTGTTGTGAATTTGAAAAGCTACAGGAAAGTATTGAGGCAAAACTGGCGTATCTCCATTAATTTCTGAGATATTCTCCAGAAAGGATCAGGAAAGAAAATCGATAGATCCTGTTTTCACCTTCTCGCTACTGAATTGCGTTATTGTGGAACTTTTTTACCTGTGACAACATGTCCTGATGGAACGATTATATCATCCAGATTGATGGCATTATGATACTCATCAATGATAGCAAAATCTTTCCCAGACACATAGGTATTCTTATCTCCCCCTCCAGTTTTCATCCCCCATCTCAAATTGACATTATTCTTCCATGATTCCGAATCTTTTACAATTTGACCATCTCCAAGTTTTCTTTCCTTCACCCGAATATGCACTATTCCATGTTCTACAACCAGTCTCACACCAGTGATAACCCTGGAATTGAGAATATTAATGCAATCCAACTGCGAAGAAACAGGAAAATAGAAAAATATCGGTTACACTTAGGAAGTAAAAAACTAACTTTCTTTCGTCACTTCGCTCGATTAGAAACGTAGTTCTTTATTTCCTCGGTATGAAAAAAATATCGAATGCACTGTGGATGGGAAAAAGCCAATTTTGACAAAAATTAGTTTCCCGAGTGAAGCGAATTGACTTCTTTTCTCCCTAGATGAATAATATCGTCTGCTTAGAAGCAAAGGGGCGTAAGTGCTATGCATAAGCATAGCACTTACGACCCTTTGTCGTTAAGGCGACGTATATTATTATACTATTACTTACATATTATTCGTAATATTACTCTGTGATGGAAATAAGCTGAACACATGAGTATTATGGCTTTTTTTCTGCATGGCTGTGGATGAAGTACCTTCGCAGGTACACCAGCACATATGACACGGAGCACCGCTGAAATATAATTCGATTGAAGATTTACAAATTCAATAAAAATCATGAGCTACCTCCACTTACTAATATAGAAAGTGTTTGTAATTTCGTTGAACTCCAGTACATCTGTTCTTATTTCCATAAACGTAACCGTCCTCATCTTCAATCCACTGATATCTTCTCGGTCCATCACTCTGAAAAAATTTTATTTATCACTCATGTGATATATAAAATGTATTAGATGAATGTAAATATATTGTTTTACCTGTTCGCAGTATGTTGGACTTTTTATCGTCCAACAGTCGTAAACCTTGCTGCAAATATCATACGATTCCAAGGTGATTGTGATGCATTCACCACGACACGAATCGAATTTGTTCTTTCCATGTTCTTCGATTAAGATATCTTGGTAGAGACTCTCCATTTCGAAAAATGTTTGATCTGTGATGAAAAACATTGATTAATGATGTAGCACACTATTAGAAAAAATGAAACCTTGTATCGATATGTATTTTACGTAATCCATTTCTGATAGAAAATTCGAGAAACATGATTTTTATCATTCAATAGGCATAGTGAGAAATTTTGGCAATGAATGTTAATTTCCAAATTTGAAGAAAATTAAATACTAAATACAAATTTGAAGAATAACGTTGCATGAAATTACAATTTTTCCTTTTATGATTCCATGTTAAATTAGTTTTTAAGGAGTGAATTTCATGAAATTTCAAGTGAACTAAGATTTGCTGGATTTTTCTTTTTTTTTTATTGATTTTCGATTAATAGTTTTCTAACAGTGATGCAGTAATTTCAGTATTGTAAGTAGAGAAATGATTAGCTGACCTCGAATATTTTCAGGTGGATCACATGAACGAAAACTCAACGATGCAGATTCGATGGCTTTTTTGAAACTTATGAAATATTGTGTGAGCCGATTTTCTCTATCGATTTGCGCTTGTCGTAGTTCATGCTGAACACTACCTGTAATATAGAGATTGGAAAATTCACATTGTTCTTTTTCAGAATGAAATGAAATGAGTTTATCATATAATTAAAAAAAAATTCTGATGATTTTTATTAGAAAAATCCTCAACGTGATGCAATTGAATTTTCTGAAATATCTTGAAAATTACGAACAGTTGAGGAGTTCGTGTTGCAGCTGATACCCAAAACTGAGTGAAACAAGCCCCATCATCTCTGTCGAGATAAGAACAGTGTATAAATTGTATAAATAATTATTTTGGGATAATCCGTCTCCACATAATTCTATTCCTCTCATCTGAAACCATAAACAAGATTTGATCAGAGTTACTGTATTTTAAAATTCATCCGATTTCAAATCAATCCTCTGAATATTCTCCCATCACAATTACTAAAGAAATTCCTCAATTCCACGTGAATCATTTAGCTGGGACAAATAACAGAGGACATCAGAATCGCATTTGTTGATTAATCCAAATTTTATCAAATGAATCTTCACAGCTTGATAACATACCTTCACATACTTTTCATAAAAATCCAGAAAATTTTGATTCAAATCACCAATCGATGATTGGGTAAAATAGTTAAATAATGATTCAAGACTTGGCCGAACACTTTTAACACTAGTCACTCCAGTCAATAATTTCTCAAAATTTTTCAATTCTTCTCTATTATAATTTTGCTTATCACTGGAATACTTCACAGTATTCTCATAACATTTTTTTATATTCATTATTTGTTCTGAAATTTTGAACTTCACATTACCAATTGCCAATTCCAATGGTAATCCATCAATTCTCTTCTCAATCACACTGAGCCGCTGCTCCATTTGTTTCAGTAAATGATTTAACTGCGATGAAATATCCGTCAATTTATTATTTATTTGTTGATAATTTTCATCATTGCTCATATTTGCTACAGTTTCAACGAGTAATTTAATAGTTTTTGCGGATCCACGTCCTGTACGAATTATCTCATATATTTTCCTTGTGAATTCAATTATAGATTTTAAATTGTGGAATGAAAATAAAGTACCAGAATTTACGGCATTTACTTGCATCGCACATAACACAAAAATGAACATGAATTTTAGCGACATTATCAAATGATTAACAAATCAATCCACTTCAAAAACAAATAACTTCTTCCAATTGAAAATAATTATAATTCTCTAATTTCAGAAATCTTTCAAATCATCATGATTCTGCTGACTCTGTTGACTTGCAGCAATAGCGGTATGAAATTTTCACATTAATTCGGTAGTTTTGGGAAACCTGTAGGTAACATTTCACGATGTACAGCGCAATGGAATCAGAATGCAACTGCAGAAGCAGTTGAAGAACTATGAGCTCTTCTATATATTTTTTTTCATCATATTTTATCTCCCACTAATGGCTGCAAGCCCCTCCCACGTGAAGAAAATGCTTGCATCTTGATAAATTCGAATTACCTCATATCTTTACTACGAAAATGTAACCGATCTGCATTCAAATTCTCAGTAAAATCATTTCACAAGAAATTGTTTGTTTCCATAACTAACTTGAAGAGTATTTTTTTCTAATCGGAATTTCTTATTTATTTGTTTTTTTTTATACGACAGGAGTTTAGAATCATTTTTTTTTTCGTAAATCACGCAGTATAATGGTAATGCTTCTACTGGCTTGACTCTAACATATGTTATGAATCTTTTTGAAAGCAGATTATTTTTTAGATATCTCGAAAACGATGAACTTGGCAGGAATTTACCAAGAAATCCTGTTTCATAGCCCAGAAAAGTTTCTGCAAGAAAAGTTTATGTAAATGTGTATCGAGTACGTCTATTCATGATTCGCTTCCTGGTCTGGACTTTTCCATAAGATTGGAGTTGCCGTCATTAATTTGAATGTGAATTATACTATTTTGATTGACTAACTTTACGCCAGTAATGATCTTGCGAAGACTTATGGAAAATTCCGTGAAGAAGCTGTGAAGAAATTATTATTTTGAATATTAAATTAGTGATCGAGGTATGAAACGAGACAAATCTCTCGGTAATGCACCAAAATAGCAAAAATATTATGCAATAATTTCTATTATATCATTGGATGGAATGATTGCTTTGATTGTTGACTATTACTTGTTTAGCGGGTGAAAATGATTTTCTGCAATCACGTTTTCTCTCAATTCTGCATTTTCCATCAGCTTCACGAAAAAAAAAACAATTTCTGAAGTCTTCAAAAATTGAAGTCAAATTTCTTCATTTTTTCTTAATGATCTCTTCAGTGATGACAACAAAAAAGATATGTAGAATTAATTCATCACATAGAGAATAAAAAATTTTCTCATCCTTGGGAAGTTGGTATTATTTATGAAATTTTGTTATTACATAACGTAATTTTGGTGGAATAATTTTTTTTTTCTCATTGTTTGATGGAATAATAATTGTCACCTTACAGTCAAAATTCCTTCCTCCTCCAATGTATAAGTCAAAAAAAGAAACGAAATATTTTTGTGCATTTTTAAACTTTTGGTAGAATGAAAAGATATCCATTTACTACTCGTTCACGTTGCTGCAGCATCAGTATAAAAATGAGAACTCCAGACAATCGAAAACTCGTCTAAATTCAGAAGTTCTAGAGATCACTTCAAGAGTCATTACAACTTTTCAAATTCCTCATAATGGCGAATTCATCATTCTTCATTGTATTAACTGCAGTCATCATCAGTGGTATTTTTTTTCCTCAAATATTTTCAAATTATCTCTTCTTCGCTCCTTCAATCAATTCGAATTTGTGTATAGTAAACGTCTCATATGGAGATTATGGATATCCAGCATTCTTGGGTCAATTTAAATATGCTGCTTCCATATATTACAATAATGATCTAGAATGTACTGGTGCTATTATCAATCAGAGATTCATACTAACTGCAGGACACTGTATCTTAAATAGAATTGAGCGAAATTTTACGGTGGGAGTTTGACTTGTTCAGGTAATAAATCCAAGACCAGAAACGTGGCATGCAGTAGAGGAAACATATCTTCATTCTAGCTATGGCAGTCCCATACCCATGTAGGGTTTCCCGACATCCACAGGGTGGCCAATGTTCGGGCCAAATTATTTTATACGATTTTGGGCAGTCGATCAAAGGCCAAAGTACGAAACAATATCAGGGCGTCGATATTGGTTCCGCTAATAAGCCCGATATTCTTCCCAACGTCGAGCCCTGTATATTGGGATGGTGAGTTAGATCGTAACTCGGTTCTATATCGAGTAGCCGAATATCGGGAAACCTATATCTATCCGAAATCGCACGTAATTCGCGTAACCGAAGTTCGGCTGCTCTACTTTTGACGAAAATATTTCCAACAATAAGTTGATAATTTTTTTTTTGATTAATTGTCATATTTTTTTATTTTCCAACATAACGATTGAAAAATCACGCCATAATTGATTTTCCTTCAATTATTCTTCTTGCTAAAGATTAATTCGTGAACTAAATTTAAAAAAATATAAAAATAATAAATAAATGTAGAATAGAATAGATATAAAAATTGATCAAGAAAAAAATCTTCTCTTTCTGCCATCAAGTGATTCGATCATCAATAGAGGAAAAAATAATACTGAAATAAAACTTTAATTTTAAAAAATAGGGGAATTTTCTGTAAAAAAATGAATATTCCATTACGAGAAATATGTAGTTTTGTTCCTCGGTTCTTACTTCATTTTTATTATATTCCTCTTAATAAAGATAGCCATATAAACAATATAAATATCGATATGAATTTAGACCAAATGATTTCTAGATTCATATAGACAGTACGATTCTGTCAAAGTCGAATAGAGTGATGGTCCAGTCGGCAGCGCGCAAGTTTCATCATCTGACGATCGAGGGTTCAAAACCGCCTGTGGGAACTAAAATTCGTAATGATAAAAATGACTTTGAAATGATTAACATTGAAATATAAATAATAAAAATATAAAATTAGGAAATCTTAGAAAAAAAAATGATAATTTTCATTTTAGTTTATGTTTAAAATTTGTTTTTATATTATTGAGCGTCTGTCGAGTTCGATATCGGACTCGATGTTGGGCGTATATCGTAGCGCTAAGTCGGAATTCGTCACATCGAATTGAGCCCGATGTAGGGCCGAACTCAAAACCCTATATCGGGTCGAAATCGGATGCGATGTACGCCCTATTTAGTTTTCGACTTCGGCCCGCTGTGACATGCCATTATTGGCTCGAAGTTCGCACCAATATAGGTCTCCTATATCGAAACTCGGCAATTCGACATCGCCCCGAATTGCGGCCAATTTCGGTTTCCTACATGGGCTCCCTGCATGAAAAATAGAAAAAATAATTTAATTAATAATTCATGTTTTGTTCCTCCTAATCTGTAATATGAAATTCAAATACACATCTGACATGAATAGGCCTTAATTCCACAAATGGATTGTAAAAACACATTTGATTCGTATAAATATTGGGATAAAACTTGACGCAATTATTGCCTTTGGATACAACTACAGATAACCATCGAAGTGATAGATCTACATAAGGGGGACTTGCAGTTGTATTACATTCTCTTCTGAATGAAGCTAACATACATCCAATACGAGCGTAAGGACTTGAGTCAATTGACAGTAGAATTGAATTGACAGTAGCGCCAAAAACGAGTTCATCAACTAGCTAATTGAAGAAGAAACGAAAAATACATTATTGGTACAATTCTCATTGTCAATAATTCAGGAGTTAGTAATGCGTAGTATTTTTTCTTTGGTCCTTAAAATTAATTCTTTTATGCCTCAAACAAAGGAAATTCAGATGAAATTTTGCTGTCGAAACAATCAGTTTGACATGAAAATTTCAAGATTCCAATGTTTTTCATAAAAAATATGAGTGAAGTTGAATATTGATGAGGAAGGTACTTGCCTTAATAATGCCAATATCATTATTCGGAATTGATGAACCACATACCCATGTAGGAAACCGAAATTGGCCGCAATTCGGGGCGATGTCGAATTGCCGAGTTTCGATATAGGAGACCTATATTGGTGCGAACTTCGAGCCAATAATGGCATGTCACAGCGGGCCGAAGTCGAAAACTAAATAGGGCGTACATCGCATCCGATTTCGACCCGATATAGGGTTTTGAGTTCGGCCCTACATCGGGCTCAATTCGATGTGACGAATTCCGACTTAGCGCTACGATATACGCCCAACATCGAGTCCGATATCGAACTCGACAGACGCTCAATAATATAAAAACAAATTTTAAACATAAACTAAAATGAAAATTATCATTTTTTTTTCTAAGATTTCCTAATTTTATATTTTTATTATTTATATTTCAATGTTAATCATTTCAAAGTCATTTTTATCATTACGAATTTTAGTTCCCACAGGCGGTTTTGAACCCTCGATCGTCAGATGATGAAACTTGCGCGCTGCCGACTGGACCATCACTCTATTCGACTTTGACAGAATCGTACTGTCTATATGAATCTAGAAATCATTTGGTCTAAATTCATATCGATATTTATATTGTTTATATGACTATCTTTATTAAGAGGAATATAATAAAAATGAAGTAAGAACCGAGGAACAAAACTACATATTTCTCGTAATGGAATATTCATTTTTTTACAGAAAATTCCCCTATTTTTTAAAATTAAAGTTTTATTTCAGTATTATTTTTTCCTCTATTGATGATCGAATCACTTGATGGCAGAAAGAGAAGATTTTTTTCTTGATCAATTTTTATATCTATTCTATTCTACATTTATTTATTATTTTTATATTTTTTTAAATTTAGTTCACGAATTAATCTTTAGCAAGAAGAATAATTGAAGGAAAATCAATTATGGCGTGATTTTTCAATCGTTATGTTGGAAAATAAAAAAATATGACAATTAATCAAAAAAAAAATTATCAACTTATTGTTGGAAATATTTTCGTCAAAAGTAGAGCAGCCGAACTTCGGTTACGCGAATTACGTGCGATTTCGGATAGATATAGGTTTCCCGATATTCGGCTACTCGATATAGAACCGAGTTACGATCTAACTCACCATCCCAATATACAGGGCTCGACGTTGGGAAGAATATCGGGCTTATTAGCGGAACCAATATCGACGCCCTGATATTGTTTCGTACTTTGGCCTTTGATCGACTGCCCAAAATCGTATAAAATAATTTGGCCCGAACATTGGCCACCCTGTGGATGTCGGGAAACCCTACATGGGAGACAGTGGTTCTCCAATTACGTGCTATGGACAATTATTCGGTATACTTAATAGTGGTGTACCTGGGTCGAATGCTCCAGGAAAACTGTTGATGGTTGCTCCCTATCTGAGATGGATTGACAATGCAATTAACAATCGTATTCAGTTTTTTTCAAAGTGAAACTTTTCATACGACGTCGACGCGTGTAACGCTGGCGTTAAATTTCCATGCGTTAACCCGACCTTTGAAGATCTTTAATTCTCTACAAGGTAGCTATAGGGTAAAATTGTTCTATCTCGATTAGTTTCCAAAATACTTAAAAAAAAAACCATTGAAAAAAAATCGACTTTTCCTGTTCTTTTTATATTTTCCCATGTTTACAATAATTTTTTGAGAATACTTGTAAACTAAGGGAGATACAACGATTTTACTCTGATTTTTTTTGTAAAAAATTTCAAGAGTCCCAAAAGGACGTATCTGAATCAGATTTTGAGATATTTTCAAAAAATGATTGAGCCAAATACTATCTATAAGTCGTTTTTTTTGTCATAGAATTCAGGTGAATACTTCGGAAACTAAGCTAGATAATGCATTTTTTATGGAAACTCTTTTCGTAGTTTTTGAAATTCTCCACAAAAAAGGCTTCAGGAAAATTTCATTATCTCACTCAGTTCCCGAGATATATTATTTCCAAAAAGAAGGATGCTGAAAAAAAAGAATATCATGTTTTTACACAAATTTATTTCATTTAATTATCAATTTTCTTTGAATATCTTGGAATCTAAGCAACATATGGCGATTTTGCACTGAACCGTTTTGTAGAGAATTTCGAAAAAGCTATAAAAAAACAAAGGCAAAATCGCTCAATTTTTTGTTTAATCATCAATAAAATGTATTTGTCTCAAATGTATTTGATGTGTTATTGAAAATTGATGAAATTCTATTTTTTTTTTTTTATTAATGTGAAATCCTAATAATCTCAAATTTTTCATTTATAAAGTTCTTCATTAACATGAAAACAATTACTTGTATACAAAATTAGATACAGACTAAGTATATTTAACGTAGCCTCAGTCCTAGGGCTTTTACATACATATAACTAGTGGTTGGGGGTGTTATTATATAAACATGAGGATTATGATTGAATGAGAAGATATAGATAGGGAAAATTGGTTTAAAAAACTCTAAAGCTTGAAATAATTCCAAATGAGCATTAACCGCCGAATTCTTCTACATTATTTCAATACAAAAAAATTAGGGGTCAAGTCGGCTGAATTGGAGGAAATGGAGTTGAATGTTTTTTTAATTCATAGTAAAAATTCATCAACAATCTAGTCATACTGGAACATCTCCGCAATTTTTGTCTGATTCTCGCATGAAATTTGAGAATATAGAAAATTGAGAAGAACTTACTTTGACATACTCTTCCTACAAATCCAAAGAATGTGACGTCACATCGTCAATTTCTGATCCCACAATTCTGTCAAACAATGATGCCAGGCTTGATCGAACATCTCTCCCATTTGTCTGATCGGTGAGTGTCTCCATTACACTTCTCAATTTATCGCGATTATAAGATTCCGTTTCATTCGAATACTGACTAGACATCATGTAGTGCCGTCTTATGTTTGTTATGTGATCTGCAATTTCCAGTTTCACTCGATCAATCTTCAATTGTACCTATAATTCTTGCATTACTTTCCCAATAATACGAAATTCATTTCGGCATTGACGTAGACATTTCTAAACGATTTTTCGATGAATATCACATGCGATCATCGAAACTAACAAATCAATTCCCCTGATATCAGAGCACTTTATTTCAATAATTTTGCTCTTTTATAAACTCAATTCGCACTTTTTTTATTACTGAAGAATTGGAAATAATTGGGGATTGATAATGTCATTGTTTGAAAACGGGAGGAGACAGAATAAACACATGTGATTTATATGAGGTCTCAAATACAGTAATAGATCTTACGCTTGTCTGACTTTAAGATGTTTCCTGAATATTTGAAAAATAGCAAGATTTAGGAAAATTTATTGAAGAAGTCATCTTAGTTTCCAAGAAATAGATGAATAAATTAGACGGGAAAGATCATTCAAAAATATAATATCCATCACTTGTTCACTTTCTTATTACTATATAAAATCGTTATGTTTTTTTATAATATTCGAATTAGCGAAATAAGTATCGGAAAAAGAGTCACTATTCGCGATCGTAGAAAATGGAGGAAGGACAGAGTCAGTAGCTCCTTAGGCTAATGAAGTGCCAAGAAACCAAGATGTATGATTGAACAAACGACAGATTTGCAAATTGTTCCAAAACGAAAAAATTTCATTAAGAGTTTGGGCTCATGAGAATAGATTACACAATGACGAATTTTCAAAATATGAAATTTGTTTTATTATTTCATAAATTTTGCAGTGATTATCTGAACTAATCATAATCAAAATTCAGATGATAGGAATAATATTGGTGATAACATGAACTGATACAAAAATTAATAAAAGTTCTTCATGAATCTTATTTGCATGATTTTTGAATGCGTCAATTTTCCCTAAAACAGCTCCAGAAATCTGTTTATCCTCAGCTTGATCAGAATCATCAATTGAATACTTATAGTGACTGCACGGAGAGAAATAACATAGTAACCATTACTATGTTCAACATAGTAATGGTTTTTTCGCGTCGGGCCACATAGTGATACTTGCTATGTTAACATGGTAATCATTACTATGTTGTACATAGTAATGGTTGCTATGTCCAACATGGTAATCATTGCTATGTTGTACATAGTAATGGTTGCTATGTCCAACATGGTAATCATTGCTATGGCCAACATAGCAATGATTACTATGTTGAACATAGTAATCATTACTATGTTGAACATAGTAATCATTACTATGTTGAACATAGTAATCGTTACTATGTTGAACATAGTAATCATTACTATGTTAACATAGCAATCATTACTATGTTAACATAGTAATCAGTATTATGTTAAAATAATTCAAATTGGTATGTTTATAGTACATACACACAGTTAATACCGGATCAGGAGAGAGTTTCTCCAGTTTTTTGTCAATATCTCGGTAACTAAACGAGATAGAGCGAAATGGGCGTCAATTTAGGATCACCAGGGGATTTCCCTGGGTTTTGCCGATTATAGAGGAAAATAAGCGAGATAGAGCGAAATGGATATTGATATGGGATCAGGAGGAAATTTCTCCAGGTTATCGTGATTATCTCTGTTAATAAGCGAGATAGAGCGAAACGGACGTTAATATGGGATCAAGAGGGAGTTTTTCCAGCTCTTCGTGATTATCTCGGTGAATAAGCGAGATAGAGCGAAATATATATCAATATTGAATGAGGAGAGATTTTTTCAGTTTTTCGCTAACATCTCGGTAAATAAACGAGATAGAGCGAAATGGACATTAATATGGGAGCAGGAGGGAATTTCTTCAGTTTATTACGATTATTTCGGTGAATAAAGGAGATAGAGCGAAATAGATATCAATATTGAATCAAGAGAGAGTTAGTTCAGTTTTTCGGTAACATCTCGGTAAATAAGCGAGGTAGGGCGAAATATATATCAATATTGAATCAGGAGAGAGGTTTTTCAGTTTTTCGCTAACATCTCGGTGAATAAGTGGGATGGAGCGAAGTGCACATTAATATGGGAATACTGGGGAGTTTTTTCAGTTCTTTGTGATTATCTCGGTGAATAAGCGAGACGCAGCGAAATGAACGTTAAAATGAGATCACCAGGGAGTTACTCTAGTTCTTCGCGATTATCTTGGTGAATAAGCGAGATAGAGTGGAGTGGATGTTTATATGGGATCATCGGGGAGTTTCTCCAGTTTTTCGTGATTATCTCGATAAATAAACGAGATAGAGCGAAATGGACGTTAATATGGGAGCAGGAGGGAGTTTCTTCAGTTTATTACGATTATCTCGGTGAATAAGCGAGATAGAGCGAAATAGATATCAATATTGAATCAGGAGAGAGTTTTTTCAGTTTTTCGCTAACATCTCGGTAAATAAGCGAGATAGGGCGAAATATATATCAATATTGAATCAGGAGAGAGGTTTTTCAGTTTTTCACTAACATCTCGGTGAATGAGTGAGATAGAGCGAAATGGACATTAATATGGAATCACCGGGGAGTTTTTTCAGTTCTTTGTGATTATCTCGGTGAATAAGCGAGACGCAGCGAAATGAACGTTAATATAAGATCACCAGGGAGTTACTCCACTTCTTCGCGATTATCTTGGTGGATAAGCGAGATAGAGTGGAGTGGATGTTAATTTGGGATCAAGAGGATATTTTTTCATCTGAAAACTTCCTCATAATTCCATATGTGTACTTTGCTTTATCTCGTTTATTCACCGATATAGTGGCGAAAAACTGAAAAAAACTCCCTCCTGATACTAAATTAACGTCCATTTCACCTTCTCTCGCTTGATTACAGAGATGATTGTGAAAGTTGAGGAGACTATCTCCTGATCCCATTTTAACGTCTATTTCGCTACATCTCACATATTCATCGAGATAATCACGAAAAACTGGCAAGACTCCCCGGTGATCCCATATTAATGTCCATTTCGCTCTATCTCGCTTATTCGCCAAGATAATCACGAAAAACTGGAAAAACTCTCTGGTCATCTCATATTATCGTCCATTTCGCCGCATCTCGCTTATTCACCGAGATAATCACGAAAAATTGGAAAAACTCCCTCCTTCTCCAGAATCAACGTCCATTTCGCTCTATCTCGCCTATTCACCGAGATAATCGTGATAAGCAGGAGAAACTCCCTCCTGATCCCAAATTAACGCCCATTTCGCTCTATCTCGCTTATTTACCGAGATAATAGCGAAAAACTAAAGAAACTCCCCAGTGATCCCATATTAATAGGTATTTAATGTCCATTTCGCTCTATCTCACTTATTCACCGAGATGTTAGCGAAAAATCGAAAAAATTCTCTCCTTCTCCAGAATTAACGTCCATTTCGCTCTATCTCGCTTATTCACCGAGATACTCGTGATAAGCTGGAGAAACTCCCTCCTGATTCCATATGAACGTCCATTTCGATCTATCTCGCTTATTCACCGAAATAATCACGAAGAGCTAGAAAAACTCCCTCTTGATCCCATAGTAACGTCCATTCCGCTCTATCTCGTTTATTCACCGAGATAATCAAGGAAAACTGGAAAAACTCCTTCTTGATCCCATATTAACGTCTATTTCGCTTATTTACCGTGTGTGGACATCACGCACACGTGTGCGTGCATCACGCACCGAGTGTGCGTAAATCACGTTCGATTGTGAGAACGTGAAGTACGCACATATGTTAATTACGCACACATGTGCAGAGATTACGCACTTCTGTGCGTGTTCTACACTCAGTGTAATCTGTGTGCAGAAACTCCCTGCTGATCCCAAGTTAACGCCCATTTCGCTCTATCTCGCTTATTTACCGTAATATTGACAAAAAACTGGGGAAACTCCCTGGTGATCCCATATTAATGTACATTTCGCTCATTTACTAAGATAATAGCAAAAAAATGAAAAAATTCCCTTCTGATCCGGTATCAACTGTGTGTATGTACTATGAACATAGTCATTTGAATTATTTTAACACAGTAATGATTACTATGTTCAACATAGTAATGATTACTATGTTCAACATAGTAATGATTACTATGTTCAACATAGTAATGATTACTATGTTCAACATAGTAATGATTACTATGTTCAACATAGTAATGATTACTATGTTCAACATAGTAATGATTACTATGTTCAACATAGTAATGATTGCTATGTTAACATAGTAATGATTACTATGTTCACATAGTAATGATTGCTATGTTAACATAGTAATCATTACTATGTTCAAAACAGCAATGAGTACCATGTCGACCATAGCAATGATTACTATGTGCAACATAGCAATGATTACCATGTCGAACATAGTAATCATTACTATGTTCATAGTACTCATTGCTATGTAGTGTGTACTATGTTGGCATAGCACTCAGTACTATGTGATATAGTAACCATTGCTATAACATAGTAACCATTACTATTCCATTTCTCTCCGTGTGGGCTGAGTATCAATCATATATTGTGCGAAATTCAGAGAATACAATCGAAACGATAAAAATCCACCATATCCTTCAGATCCTTTGTGAAACAAACCAATACCTGACAGAGCGCCAGACATCGTTTCCACTGATACACTGTCTAAGAATGGTAGAGTCGTTTGTCCCACGTCTTCTTTCCAAATTGAAGGACCAAATTTGATGAAGTGATTTGATGCTTTGGTTGGGATGTTTTGAATAGTTGATTTCTCTGAACTTCGGCGTCTTGCTACATTTAAGACATTTCTGTGAATGAAATATTGATTAAACAATGAATGAAGTAAGTAATTAAGTGATAGGATGATTCAAAATGCTTCCAATCCACACTCAATTTTCGACTGATATTTCGAAATCAAGTGAAGATGAAACTAGGGCCCAGGTGGAAATATGCTTGACATATTTTGACAAAAAATGTCATAATGTAACGAAAAATGGCAAAATATGACAAATAATCAGGGTAATGATGAATTTTGACATAATATTTCCTTTTTTGACATACTATGACAAAAAATGTCATTTTTTTTCTGACCAATAATGACCAAATATGTTAGATTTGGTCATCGATCGAATATGACATAAATCGTTAGAAATTGACATTTTTTGTTAAACATATGTCACAAAATGTCATTTTTTCTAAAAAATTTGAAACTGTTTTTTGATATTTTATGACATATTTTGATGTGTCATAAATTGACAAATTCTGATAATTAATGACATTTTTTCGTGAAATATGTTATAAATTTTCAGACATTATTTGTCATATTTTTATGGGACATGAAGTGTAAAAATAGGGCAAAATATGTCATAGGAAGTCATATTATAACAAATTTAAAAATGTCATAATTAGCTATATTATGATCAATTCGAACAAGTATTTTAGAGAATATGTGGATGTCATAATTTGACAAAAAATATCAAATTTTGTCATAAAATAAGAAAAAAAGACAAATGATAGAAACAATTCCTTATTTTATATGAATTTAACATTTTTTGACATATCATCTCATATTTTGTCAATTTCTTATTTGACCGATTATGACCGACTATGTGAGATTTGCTCATTGATCAAAAATGACATAAATTGTTAGAAATTGACATTTTCTGTTAAACATATGTGAAAAAATGTCATTTGTTTGAAAAAATTTGGGACTGTCTTTTGATATTTTATGACATATTTTGATTTGTCATAAATTGACAAATTCTGATAATCAATGACATTTTTTTATGAAATATGTTATAAATTTTCAGACATTATTTGTCATATTTTTAAGGGACATGAAGTGTAAGAATATGACAAAATATGTCATATTAAGACATATTATAACAAATTTAAATATTTCATAATTAGCCATATTATGATCAATTCGGACAAATATTTTAGAGAAAATGTGGATGTCATAATTTGACAAAAAATGTCATAATGTGACAAAAATCATAAAATATGACAATTGCAGAGAATAATGCCAAATGTTGTCATTATATTTCATTTTTTGACATATCACAATAGGAAATTTCATTTGTTTTCTGACCAATAATAACCGATATGTCAGATTTTCTCATCGACCAAGAATTAAATTAATTTTGAAAATTTAACATTTTTTGTCGAACATATGTCAAACAATGACATTTGTTCGAAAAAATTTACGACTGCTCCTTGACATTTCTTGACATATTCTGATTTGTCATCAAATGTGAAAAATATCTTCGTGAAAAATATCATACCCTTTCGAACATAATCTGTCATAATTTTCGTAGTCATAAAATGGGGAAATATGACAAAATATGTCACAATTTTTCAGAAAATGAGTGAAACTGATAGTTCCGAAGGCGCCGCTAGAGTGCGCATTGTAGAAAACTAGTCCCTAAGCCCGCTATCGTTTGAGAAGTCATAAATTCAAACGGGCGAGGCAGTTTTCTTCGTGAATCTGGTCGGGCAAAGATAATGCTCAACAAGATTACCGCATTTTTGATATTATCCGTATGGGTCGTTCCCATACGGCATAAAAGAATAGTACCCGTTTGTGTTGGCTTTCCTACTTGTGTCATGCAATGCCATGTCCAATCCCTTATTCTTCATCAAGGTGTACGACATATTATGACATGACATCTTATAGTATATTTGGATAATTCAAGGAATGACACAAATGCCGAAGGAACATGTCGAAATTTGTCCGATAATGACAGTTTATGAGCTATTATGTCAAATTCTGACATAAGTTCTCTCTAAGATTCAGTTAAAATTTGTCATATAATAATTTTGACAGAATTGAACATTTTTCGTTAAAAAATGAGAATTTATGATTAATTATGTTAAATTCTGGCATAATTTTTCTGTTAAGCTTGGTCAAAATATGTCATATGATAATTCGGACAGAATTTGACATTTTTTGACTGAAAATGACAAATTCAATAGACACTTTTAGAAATATTATGTCATTACATGTTAAAAAGTCACATATCATGACACAATTTGCCATTTTCTGTCTTATTTTCACATTTTTTGGACGTTTTTGTCAGAATATGTCAAATGGTTCAGAGTTGTCTGCCACACAATACAATCAAAATATGACATATTCTGTCATAATTTGTCAAATTATGACAGAAATTTTTCTGAGAAAATTTGACAAAATATGACATACTGTTCCAATTGATACTCAAAAATCATCATATTTTAACAAAAACAGTCAAATTATGACATTTTATGGTAGATTCTGTGAAAATAGGTCAAATTATGACGGATTTTTTCTCAAAATTTGTCAAATTTGATCAGAATTTGACATTTTTTGTCAAAATATGTCAAGCATATTTCCACCTGGGGGGTGAGCAGTTGCTCGCTCGCTACACTCGCTCACGAATGGAGGAGTGAATTATTGCTGATCAGGAGGAGTTAGTAGGAATGTATGATAACGAGTGTGACTCTTCGAGCCGCACTATGAATTTCCCGATAATTCCTTTTCTTACTTATTAGAAAAAATTATGGATGAACAACATAAATGCAAGTTCAAAAAATAAAAATCTCAAAAAGAACTGTAAGAATCGAGAGGTGTAAGTGTCATAATTTAAATAACAAATTGAAAAGAAAAAGGACGTAATTTTAAATATTTTTAAATGGAGTGAAAAGATTATGAAAATATTTAATCTTAGAATTTCAGAAAAACTCCTAGCCATTTGCACAATAATTTATCGATTGAGAAAATCGATGAAGAACAACAAACATAGCCGTGAAAACTATCAAAAAATGTTGGGGAGATCTCAAAATATGGAGATCAATAAAAAAATCGATTTTTCCTTGTCGGGGTCAGTGCATAGACTTCACTTTCAGGGAAGTTAAGAAAAATTTAATAATGTTTTCCTTAAAAAACTAAGAAAGTACTGTATCGATTTCAATCAAAAACTAATCAGATCGAATCTATATCGAGATGCTTCGATTGCAACATCGATCATCTCAATCGCGTTATTGATTAACGAGAAAACGTGAACGAAAAAATTGGTCACATACATACACACACACAGACATGATCGTAAAAACTATCAAAAAATGTTCGGGAGGTCTTAAAACATGGAGATCGATCGAAAAATCGATTTTCCATTTTCGGGGTCATTACATAAACTTCCCTTATCGGGAAGCTAACAATGTTTCAAGAGATCTTTTTGTAGATCTTCTCGTACTTCACAAAAAAGAATTTCGATGAGAATTTCTGCATTCTTAACTCACGTATGAGATACAGTGGACGACATCCATTGAGGTCTAGATGAGTGATCAAGGATACCTGAGGTAGAGTCGAAAGGCATGTATTGTACCTGAATCTCCAAGCGTTGCCAGGGATAACCCACTTCTCCTTTTTTAGCCAATCCAAATTTGATTCCTGTGGAAATTTTTCGATACTAGAATTACATATCGTAAGTTCAGTAGAAAAGGTAAAACATGATAAGCCGATTTTTTCCAGATCTTTATTTGAAAATATCTCTGGAAGTAGGTGAGATAAAGTGATTTTCTTTCAATCCTTTCTTTCATGAAGAATTCAGAGAGTTACAGAAAAGGATCAAGGTAAAAAAGACGTATCTCCATTGGTTTCTGAGATATTCTTCAGAAAAATTCAGGAAAAAATCGAACTATTCTGATTCATCTCTTCGCTATTGAATGACAGTATTGCGAAACTGTTCTACCTGTGACAACATGTCCTGGTGGAACAATTATATCGTCTAAATTAATGGCGTTACGATACTCATCAATAACAACATAATCTCTTCCGGATACATAGAGATTCCCATTGCCCCTTCGATTTTCCAGTATTCCCCATCTCATATTGACATTATTCCTCCATGATTCCGAATCTTTTAGAATTTGGCCTTCATCTCCAAGCTGTCCTTCTTTTACCCGCATATGCACTATTCCATGTTCTACATCTAATCTCACACCAGTGATAACCCTGAAATCAAGAATATTGAACCAATCTAATAGGGAAGAACCTGTTAGAGGAGTACTAAGCAAAATTTTCGTAATATTCAGGTAAAACGGGCTCCAATACTTGCAAAATTTCAAACATCACATGTAGCTTCTTCAAATGTTTTAAAGCTGAATAGAGTTGAAGAAAAATTTCAGATATCTTCTTAATAGTTCATAAAATTTTCTACAAAAAAAAAATTCCAAAGTTTTCTTTTGAGTCTTATCAATTTGACGAGACTTGCCAATGAAGATATGTGAGATTTTCGAATATCCGGAATTTTTTGAGTGTATCTTTATTGACAGTAAGTTTGATCGAAATAAGTTAAGGTTTTGGATTCTCTTCATGGAGAACAAAATTATTCATTATACACTAGAAGGTAGTCAATAAAATGAATCTTTTGCTAGTATTCAAGAGATTGGGAGTAGTAATAACGCAATAATTGCCTATTTTACTTTTCTTGTCTAGGGATAAGAGGAGATAATTTGATTTTGGTGACGAATTTTGGAAAATATTTCACTTACATGTTATTAGTAATATTACTCTGGGAGGGCAGTAAGCTGAATACATGAGTACTGTGACGTTTTCTCTCCATAGCAGCGAGGGTATTACCTTCGCAGGTACACCAACACATGTGACACCAAGCACCGCTGAAATAGTGTTCGATTAAAATTTAACCAATCGAATAAAAGTTAGGAGTGATCCTCAACTTAGTAAGTACTAATATACTTTTGTTTTTTCTAGTTTGAAGATTTTCATTAGCGTAATATTTACCGATAAGTACAGTAGATATATACAATCTTCTATTTTTTTTTTTATTACAATCTTACAATTGCTACAGATTTGCTAAAGAATGATGTTTTTGTAATGAATAAACTTTAAAAAAAAGAAAGAAAACTCGAGCACAGTTAAACCCTCATTTTTTTGATGCCTTATCAAAGATGATATTTTTTTGAATTTTTTCATAATTTTTATCCACGTACTTCATGAAATGTGAATTATCAAAGTTACTTGATAGACGAAACACCCTAAATCAAAAATTGCTAAAAAAAACCACACAGTTGACCCATTATTTAATCATTAAATGCTGTTCTCTTCGCGAATAGTTCTCAAATTTCAACAACTATTGGCGAAGAGAACAGCATTTTAACGAAATACTGGAAGAGAAAAAAATTCAATTCTCTGTATAGTTATTGAAAAATTTTAATAAGGTAGTCGATTGATTTTTATTGTGTTGTATTTCGTAGAAAATGATAAATGATTCATTGAGTTTGGTAATGGAGAAAAGTAATTGTTTTGAAAAACCCCATATACTTACTAATATAGATAGAATTGGTATTGTCGTTGAACTCCGGTACATCTGTCCTTATTTCCATAAACGTAACCGTTTTTGTCTTCAACCCACTCATATCTTCTCCTTTCCTCACTCTGGAGATTTTTCATTTATTACTCAGGTTATACAGAGATTCTATCGGATGAATATGAATAGATTTTCTTACCAGTTCACAATATCTTGGACTTGGTATTGTCCAACAGTCGTAAACCCTGCTGCAAGTATCATACGATTTCAAGTTGATTGTGCTACATTCGCCATGGCAGGAGTCCCATTTGTTCTTCCCGTATTCTTCGATCAATATATCTTGATAGAGGCTCTCCATTTCGAAAAATGTTTGATCTGTGGAAAAAAACATTGATAGACAGTGTAGTATTAAACTGTTCAAAAAAATAGAAAATTCAATATTCATATATTTTACGTTTTAATAGCGCGATTTTCATTCGAGTTAAGATAGAATTACTTCTGAAACTTCATTCCTCATAGAAAATTCAAGGAGTTTATTCCCCAAAAACTCATCAAGCAATTGAATAAATATTGGAAAATAATTCTGAACTTACAAAGTTTATTCGATTGTTTCATGAGTTTTCGAGAAATGAGTTTCATGAAATTTTACCGTAACTAAAATTGATTGGATATTTGCTCTTTTTTTTTCTTGTATGACTTAAGAATAATAATTTTGTAACAGTGGTGCAGTGATTTTACTCTTGTTAGTAGAAAAATAGACAGCTGACCTCGAATATTTTCAGGTGGATCGCATGAACGGAAACTCAACGATGCAGATTCGATGGCTTTTTTAAAATTTATGAAATACTGTGTCAGCCGATTTTCTCGGTCCATTTGCGCCTGCTGTAATTCGTGCTGAACGTTATCTATAATACGAAGATTGAAAATTCATATTGTTCTTTTTCAATATGAAATGGAATGAATTTGTCATATAAGTAAAAATTAAGTCTTATCATTTTCATCAGAAAAATCATTAATATAGTGATTACGCACAATTAAGGAGCTTGTGTTGCAGTTGATATCCAAAACTGAGTGAAATGATCCCCATCATCTCCGTCGAGACAATAACAATGTATAAATTGTACAAATAATTATTTTGGGATATTCCACTTCCACATAATTCCATTCCTTTCATCTGGAAACCATGAAAAAGATTTAAACCTATTTCAATCACTTTAAAGTCAATTGACTATGCTAAGAAATTAATCCGATTGGAATATATTTATTCTCGTTGTAAAGTAATAACTAAAAAAAAATCCTCAACTTCAACTGATAAAGGACAACAGAATCGCGCTTGCCGATTATTCTAGACTTTATCAAATGAAGATATAACTTGATAACATACCTTCACATATTTTTCATGAAGATCCAGGAAATTTTCATTCAAATCACCAATCGATGGATGGGTAACATAGTTGAATAATGATTCAAGACTTGGCCGAACACTTTTAACACTAGTCACTCCAGTCAATAATTTCTCAAACTTTTCCAATTCCTCTCTATTATAATTTTGCTTATCACTGAAATACTTCACAGTATCCTCGTAACATTTCTTTACATTCATTATTTGTTCTGAAATTCTGAACTTCATATTACCAATTGTCAATTCCATTGGTATTCCATCAATTTTCTTCTCGATCACACTGAGCCGCTGTTCCATTTGTTTCAGTAAATAATTCAGCTGCGATGAAATATCCGTCAATTTATTATTTATTTGTTGATAATTTTCATCATTACTTATATTCTCTACAGTTTCAACGAGTAATTTAATAGTTTTGGCGGATTTAATTCCCGTGCGAATTATCTCATATATTTTCCGTGTGAATTCAATTATAGATTTTAAATTGCGGAATGAAAATAATGTACCGGAATTTACTGCATTTACTTGCATCGCACATAGCGACAGAATGAGAATAAATTTTGGCGACATTCTCAAATAATTAACAAATCAATCCTCAGTGATATTAGATCAATCCGATGTAAATAACAATAGCTCCTTTCAATCAAAAATAATTATTACTCTTTTCTTTCAGAAATTTTTCAAAACATCATGATTCTGCCGACACCGTTAACTTGTAGCGATAGCGGTATGCAATTTTCACATTAATTCACAAGATTTGGGAAAACTGTAAGTTTTTTTCAATTTTTTGAGTCAAATTTGAAACAAGAAATATGAATCACGCGTTCGTCATGAAATGATCTCGAGAGATTTGCTCATTGCGCGACTGCGACCACAGCAGCAATTAAAAAACTATGAGCTCTTTGGTACATATTTTGTTTCATTATACTTTATCTGCCGCTGACGTCTGCAAACCACACCCACAGGAAGAAAATGCTTACGTTCTGATAGATTCGAATTACTCCATATCATTTCTACGAAAATGCAATGAATATGCATTACAATTCTCAGTAAAATCTTTATTCTCAGTGAAATGATTTTACAAGAATTTTTTTTCCTATATATAACTAATAAGGTATATTTTTATAAACGATATTTCTTAAATAATTGTTTCTTTTCCATAAAACAAGAGTTTAGAAACGTGTTTTAGATAAAATAAGGAGGTGTATCTTGTTCTTTGAGACTCTACGAAATGACGGAACATATAGGTATCTCTTCTACTGGTTTAACTCCAAGATATTTTCTGAATATCTGTAAAAATCGCTTATTTTGTGAATATCTTGCAAACGATGGAGTTGGCGGGAATTTATCGAGAAACTTTTTTCGTAGCCCAAAAAATTCTCTACAACAAAGGTTTTTGGTGAACTTTGTCTCAGTCCATTTGTTTCAAAGAAATTCGCAATAGAATTTGCAACAAAATTCTAGACTTATCTATGTCATCTTGCCAATAATAATTAACTTTAAATGATTGAATGAAAACAAAAATTAGAGAATTCTAATGAATAGGTTTACATACTACAGTGATAATGAAGAATAATGAATATGCAAATAAAAATCAAAGCGATTGATTCAGAAAACATGTTTGTTCCACTGAGATAATAAACATAGTTAGATGAAACAAATGGGGATTTCGGCTCCTGCTCTTTGCGAATTTCATTTGATTTCATGTAATCAGCGTAATTCAGTGAGTACAATCTGAAGGATAGAAAGCCTCCGAAGTCAGGTGAGCCTTTGTGAAAGAGGCCAACACCAGCAAGTGCGGATCCTGGTTTACTTTCAACTGGTTGGGCATCCAAAAGTGGTAGAGTTGTCTGTCCCAAATCTTTTTCGAAACTAGAGACAACAAATTTCACGAATTTGTTGGACTCACCGTTGGGTAGATTTGGTTCTTTCGAGTTCAGAGGAGTGTCCCTATTCTTATTAACGACCAATTCTTCCCTGGAAAATAAGTTTAATTAAAGAACTCAGGTTTATCAAAGATCTGCATTTTAGTTGATTGCTTTCATCGATTATATCAGAATTTAAAGAAGATAGCAGAATTTTTGCTGAGACCTTGTTTGTAACTTTTGATTTCCTATACAAAAAAGGCTCACAGAAACTTTATTCATCTCTCCTCGGATTCAATGATAGAATTACAAATATGTTCATTTTATTATGTTTGTTTAAAGAATATCTCGGAATCAAATCAACAAGTAAAGGATTTATGGAGAAAAAAAATTCGTAGCTCTTATTTTCCTCTATAAAAAGGTTTTCAGCAGAATCCTTCCATCTCTTTTAGATTGCGAGATATATCGAAATCAATAATCTTAATATGAAATTTAAACTAATTTTTTTCATTTTCATAACATAATTGAACTCACTTGTGCAAAGCCTCTGATGACATCCACTCGGATTTCTCATATCGATTGAGAAGTTCTCCAGTTGTGAAATTAAAAGGTGTATACTGCACTTGAATTTCTATTTGTTTCCATTTTGAATTAGCTGCGTTATCTTTCTTTGAAATACCGAATTTAATTCCTGAAAGTGAGTTGAGACGATTTTCAATAAATCCACGAGTGTCTCACAACTTTAAAAAATTATTTTACCTGTCATTACGTGACCCACTGGTACCACTATGTCATCGAGATTAATTGCATTGTGAAATTCATCAATCACAACAAATTTTTCCTCGTTTTGGTACTCAGTATTCCATTTTTGAACTCTTGATAGAGCAACTTGTACATGTGCATCAACTACGTTTTTCCACGATTCGCTTCCTGGTCTAATTTTTCCACGAGACTGGAGTTGTCCTTCTTTAATTTGAATGAGAATTACACCATCTTGCCTGGCGAACTTCAAGCCAGTGATGACCCTGAGAAAATTTATGAAAAATTCAGTGATAAAGTCGTTAAAAGAAAAATTAAATCAGTAGTAACGACACAAAACGAGATGAATCGCTCGGCAAGGAAGCCTTTTCTCTAGGATTCAAACTTACATATTATGGTGGATACTGCTGCGGGCAGCCTCCAAACTAATTACGTGGACTCCCCTTAATCCTGGTGACGTCATTGTCTCAATCGAATTAGCTTCACAGGTACAAATACAAGTTTCGCAAATAGAGAAATCACTGAAACGATAATTCAGCAGTAAAGTTATGGGAAAAGGTAAAGCGCTCTGCAGATTTCTCAACAATTTTCTTTGACACGAGTAGATCAAGGGAACTTAAGAAACTTCTTCCATATAGCATCTCTTGGTTTATAAACAAAAATGTAGTAAACCGTCCTGATATCTTTCCACAAATTTCGCTGAATCTACTCGTTTTGAAGATATTCCCGAAATTTATCACTCGAATTTCTCGAGATTTCCATTCGATTATTCCCCGAATTATTTCATTTATTTACCTGTTCACAAAATCCGTGTAGGTACCTTTTGCCATATTATATCTTAGTTGATTGCATCCTTCAGTCCCATAACTGTTACCCTCATGGTCTCTCACCCACGTGTAACGCCTCAACTGTGTGCGCGGCTGCAAAAAATTATTTAATTTAGTCATGGCATACTCTTTCATCTGTCCAATTCACAAGTACTTGGGATATTTACCAGCTGACAAGCAATCGGACTAACGATTGCTCTACAGTCATTAAGTCTCTGGCAATTGGTACCTGTAATTTGTTCGTCAGTTAGGTCAATGTCATTACAGGTACCTTTACACACACCTCTTTGAGCCGGAGCCTCAGCAATTAGGATTGATTGATAAAGTCTTTCCATCTCGATGAAAGTTTCATCTGCAAAAGAAATAATCATTGAATTTCAATATTAATAAATTAATTAATTAAATTTAATTTTAATTGATATTCAGGGCTAAATAACAGAATAACGTATGTCATTTGCCTTTATACAGCCGATACGTCATTCTATCATTTAGCCATCGATATATTCGAGGTATTTCTTGCAGAAACGAATGGTTAGCAAAAAAAATATAAATTGAAGATATTTATTTGAATAGACACGCGAAAGAATGCAAAAGAAAATCCTAATATATTTGTTAGAAAATTCCATTTGTTGATCAAACTCATATTTCTGTGATAAAAATTGATGATATCATACCTCTCTTGAGTGAAATAGGATCACACGATCTGAAGTCTTGTGGTGTTGAATTTATCGCATTTTTAAATTCATCGAAATACGATTGAAGTCTTTTCTCAGTTTTCTTAACACTCTCCCTAAACAAAACTCGTCCAATATCAAAAAATCCGGTCAGCTGATCGAATTTTCTGTATCCATAACTGAGTGACAAAAATCCCATAATTTCAGTTGTTATGAGGACCTCATACAGATCGTAGAAGTATTGATTCGGTGATTTTCCATCGTCACAAAGTTCTAGTTTTTTATCCTTGAAAAAAAAATAATGGAAAAATACAGTATTTGTTTTTTTCAAAGACAGGAAAATGGAGGGTGAGAAGGGGGAAACAGACTAATTTTAGTGCTGACATTCTACATCACGAAATTCTATTTTTTTCGGCCGAAATTTCATCTTCTAAGGTGAATAATATCGGAAAACTACAGGCAGGCGTCAGAATGGGAATAGTCAATTATAATGTATGTGCAAGATAGAGTGAGGAAAGACAAATTCACCTTAGAGAAAGGGGGGCACAGCTCATTGTCTTTTTTTCTTCTTTTTTTTTGTAAATTTCATTTTTTTCGGCAAATATGCAGTTCTATTGGTCGAAGCGACCTGGAGCCAATGGTAGATGAAAATCGAGATAGTTATCCAATAATCTATGCATATTCGACAGGAAAATAATCGATTTTCGAATATTTCCTTAGTAAGAATTGATTTCTCTAAAATAGTTTATAAATACTCCAAAAGTCGACCATTTCTCTTTCAAAACCACATAAATTGAAATTAAATGATCCCACCTTTTATTTCAGACTGACCCCAAGCCCCACGAAAAATCTCCAATCTTGAGATATTCTCCAAGAAAAAAAAAAAAAAACTCACCTCTACAACTTGTCTCATCAGATCTACGAAGCTCGTCTTGTCATTGGGATTGAGATAATGATATATTCTATTCTGCGAATCCTGCACGTTTCCCTCCCCATTTCCGATAATTTTTTGCGCCAGCATCACCCGTTTTTCTGTCCTCATCTCGCCTATCAGCAACTCGAACGTATCTCTAAGCGTATCATTGACCCCCCGAATTCCCTCAGCAATATGATACTTCATTAAATTAAATTGATCAAGCAACATCTCGCTCTTGATCGATTTCTCCAACTCGGCGAACTCCGAATCCATTTCCATGATCATTTTCGTAAATTGTGTGGAAGTGTCAGTCAATATTTGCCTTATTGTTCCCGTTGGCCTTTCGCCATTTCCCGTTAATAAAGAAGTGGCTACATCGGTAAAGGCGAAGAATATTTCCCCGTCATCTTCACTATCTTTGAATATTTCGTAGATTTCTTTCGTGAATTCCATCATCGACTCTATGTCCTCTGGCGAAGGCTTGGATCTCACGTATCGTATCACGGATCCAAAACCCGTTGAACCCAGATCGATGTTGGCTGTCACAATTAGTAACAGGAAAACTCCAGATTGTTTCATTTTTATTGATTTTTGAAGCAACCGATGAAAAAAAATCCTCGATTATTTATCCTGGAATCCCTGTAATCAATCTAAAAAAATATTGAAATGAGTCAGGAAATTTCTCACTACCGTCAATGGCCCAATTGATGCCATTGGCCCGATTAATGCCACTTTTCATACATTTTCGTGATTATTGAACTTATTCGAATTCTCAACTCTAAGTAATTGATAACAGTGGCTAGAAAGAAATTCTGAGGACACCAGACAATCAAAATATCCGATATTTCTCTACTAGATATATTTCTGAAATTAATCTGTTGAATGCGATCAGCGTGCTCAGAAAGATAAAGCCCTAAAGCTCTTCATGTGGAGTTAGAGTGCCTCATCAGTTCAATGTGTGATATTGAGAAAATTTAAGTATTTAATAAATCGAAAATTGTATTGATTGTTAACAAAATCATTAGACTTTCATATAAATTGGGGAATAATTTAAAAATAACGACCAGTGATGGAAATTAATTGATGGCAATTATTGGGACTCTCTATGGCAGAAATCGGGCCATTGTGGCATGAATCGGGCCATTGGCAAAATATTTTCAAAAATATAAATTAAATAATTTTTATCATTAATTCGGGAAAATAATTAATGTAAATGATAGTCCAGACCCTAAATTCTTCCGAGGAAAACTCAAATTTGAATTTATGATAAGATATGATTTTTCTATGAAAGATATGTGGCAGAATAGGTCTCTTGGTGGTCTCTATATTATAGGTCTCTATATTATATAATTATATATATTATATAATAATTTTCTTATTAAATAGTCAATTTTTGTTTTTTCCCTATTTTTTTGAGACATTTTTCGGATTCTAATCTTTTGTTTAACCTAGATGCATAAAATTCTGCATCGATCGATAAATCGCCGCGTTATTTATATTTCCATTTTATTTCTTATTATTAATCATACAAAACGGTCAAATGACGACCGAACGTTCAACTTATGATCAAACCATTTTGTCTTCAGCACCGAATGCATTCTTTGGGAAATATATAAGAGGCCGATAGATATACCGTCAATGGCCCAATTAATGCCATCGGCCCGATTAATGCCACTTTTCATACATTTTCCCGATTATTGAACTTATTCGAATCCTCAAATCTAAGTAATTGATAACAGTGGCTAGAAAAGAATTCTGAGCATTTTAACACCGAGCCGTTAAAATGTCCGATAATTCTCTACTAGATATATATTTCTAAAATTAATCCGTTAAATGCGACCAGCGTGCTCAGCAAGATGAAGCCCTAAAGCTCTTCACGTGGGGTTAGAGTGCCTCATCAGTTCAATGTGTGATATTGAGTAAATTTAAGTATTTAATAAATCGAAAATTGTATTGATTGTTAACAAAATCATTGGATTTTCATATAAATTGATGAATAATTTAAAAACAACCACCAGTGACAGAAATTAATTGATGGCAATTATTGGGACCCTCTATGGCAGAAATTGGGCTATGGTGGCATGAATCGAGCCATGGGCAAAATGTTTTCAAAAATATAAATTAAATAATTTTTATCATTAATTCAGGAAAATAATCAATGTAAATGATAGTCCAGACCCTAAATTCTTTCGAGGATAAATCGAATTTGAATTTATGATAAAATATAATTTTTCTATGGAAGATATATGGCAGAATAGGTCACTTGGTGGCATTAATTGGATCATTGACGGTAATTTTTTTACTTCTTTTTTGTGGAACGGAAAAAGCTCTACAGAAAATGGTTCCAACGATTTCTTCCGTATCTCGCTTCAATTCCAAGATACCGACAAGAATCAACACCAAAACAAAATAAAATGTCGCTTCACCTCTTTACTACTAATTCGTTGAGTTTCAACAAAGAGATCTATCACACTCGACTGCTCAAGACCGACTGCTTCTCAGTGCAGTTTGCTTGTTTATATTTTAGTGCGTAAGTGCTTGTGTTCCTCGTCGCCACGCAATCTGACTCTTTACCAATAACAAAGAGTCCACTCAATAAATGGCACTCTATTCTCTTTTTCTTTTATCATCACATTAAAATTTTATTATTTCATTTTTCTTGGCTCCGTCAACATTGTAAAGAAAATAAATGAAAAATTATTGCATATTTTTAACTTTCGAATGAAAGAAAGAAACAGAATTGTTGAAAAAATTTGGCGGGAAGACAAATCGATGAATCTGCCGTTCATTCTTCTTCTTCTTTTTTGTGTCGCGCCTGCGCACGACTGGCCTTTAGCCTTAGACTATACAGCCAACAGAAACTCATTTGTAGTATAAAAAACTCTTATATGGTGGCCTTTGTAGTATTCACATTACACTCATGAGGGCTTCATTTGGAAGACCACTGAATTTGTGAATTTTAAATGAGAAAGCCGTTTCCACTTCTGTATTTCTAGGCATGTTACTTAGATAAACAGAGTGGATATAGGCAAAAATTAATGGTTACATGATTGGTAATTCAATTATCTGGATCATAATGTGTTAAATTGATTATGTGTCTGATTTTGAATAGGAAATCCGTGATTTTGTGGAGGATTTCTGCGTCTTCAGAGAAGGCCAGACTCCTGATTTCCCAAGGAGGTAGAATTTTTTTGACGTTCTTGAGGTAGTTTGAAAACTCATTGGAGAATTCTTCCGTAAGTGAACAGCTCCAGAAGATGTGATTTAGGTCTTGTTCGACTTCTTCGTTGCACTGACAGATAGGACTATCTTTCTTTTTAATTTTGTAGAGGTAAACATTGGTGCAGATATGATTCGCCCTGATCCTGTTGATGAGTGAAATTGATTTTCTAGGGAGATTTAAATCCTTAAACCAAGGAACGGTCTGGCCCACTTTCCATAAAAGACTGTATGATTTGCCCTTAGATTTGAAAGACTCCTCCATTTCTTGTTTGTGTAAAACCTTGAATTCTCTCTCCAGTTCATTGGAGAAAACTCTATAGTTGTAGTCGAAATTTATCAATTTGCCTGAAAGTCTGGCTTTGTTAGCTTCTTTGTCGGCTATCTCGTTACCGCGGATCCCAAGGTGTCCAGGACACCACCAAATTTCTACCAGTCTCCCTGAAGCCTTGATTCTGCTGCAGAGGGATTTTATTTCCAGAATGAAGTCATGGGACTTCCCATTCAGAGACACCTGCTCAAGAGCTTGGATTGTGCTCAAGGAATCTGAGCAAATGATCGCTTTGGAGATAGTGGAGTTTTTGATGATGGCTAAAGCCTGGATTATTGCCATTGCCTCAATTTCAAAGATGCAAGCGATTGACTTCATCTTGAAATGTCTTTTGATGTTCAAACTCTCATTGATGACCGCTAGGCCAGCAAAACCTTCTTCTTCCACCCTCGAGCCATCAGTGTAGAAAATGGACCACTCGGATTTTGATTCTGCAAGTAATTCCTCAAATCGATGGGCTGGAACTTCATTGTTCTTTATCTTTCTGCCCAAATCGATGTGTGTGATGATAGGATCCAATTGTGCTTTTAGCGGATATTCGAAGCACGAAAAAAGATTTTTTCTCCGAAGATTTTTAATTTGGTCTTTTTTAGTCTGCCACAGTTGAAAGAGAAAAGACTGTGAGTACCCTGGAGTGTGTTTCTTTGACTTTAGTTTTTCTAGATAGGCGAATTTCGGAATCAGAGGATTTCGTCTATCACAATAGGATCTGGCTAGATATCGTGATGAAAGCTTCTGAATTCTCAAATTTAAGGATGTTTGACCTGCCAAATCATAGAGGATGTTGGTGGGTGTGGAGGGATAGCAACCTAGTACCAATCTCAACGCTGCGTTCACGGATTTGATAAGATGCTCACGCGACGTTTTGCTGGAAGACTGGGAGCAAAACCCTGCCCATTCTGCTCTGGCTCTGATGAGGGATTTCAACACCAAGAGAGCTGTAGATGGATGAATACCATACGCTTTTCTTGTTAAGGTTTTTAAGACCGAGGTGCTTTTCATTGTGTTTTGTTTTAGGTATTCGTTGAATGGCTTCCAAGTGAGCTTGGTGTCCAGTAGGGCTCCTACGAATCTAACAACTTGAGATCTATTGATAGTTGTGTTTTCTACAGTTAAGTGTAGATTTTCAGGAATTGACCTTCTTCTGCTAAATATCATGAATTTAGTTTTTTTTGTTGATATTTTTAAACCCATTTGATTCAACCACGTGTTGATATCTCTGAGGCCTTCATTGAGATTATTGATGCAAACGTCAATATCTCCACTCTTAAAATAGACGATTACGTCGTCTGCAAATTGCTTTGACCAACATAAGGCAACATTTAAGTTGATTTTTCTCATGTAAATGTTAAAAAGCGATGGGCTTGAGGCACATCCTTGTGGTAATCCTTTAATCAGATCCCTTGATTCAATATATTCGCCTGAATGGTAAAAATTGGCTTTTCTTCTCCCAATGAGATTAGCAATTACCTTAATGACTCTCTTTGGAAGCCTCAATTCTTCTAAATTTTTCAGCAGAATTTCTGGAAGAACGTTATCGTAGGCTCCTTCAATATCAATGAATGCTGCCCCTATGAGCTGGTTGTTGGCGAAAGCATTTATGATATCCGTGGTAAAAATGCTCAGATTGTCAAGGCAAGATTTACCCATCCGGAACCCAGATTGTGAGCTAGGAATAATAGACTCCGTTTCTAGAAAATAGTTGAATCTATTGAGAAAAGCTTTCTCAAAAACTTTCATAATACACGAGGCTAAAGAAATTGGTCTAAGACCATTATTACCTGGTTTAGGTATTAAACATACATCAAAAGTTTTCCACTCACTTGGTGTAGATCCCGATTGTAAAATTCTGTTGAAAACATGCGTTAAGATCTTCAATGACTCCTCTGGAAGATTCTTGATAGTTAGGTTGGAGATGAGGTCTGGTCCAGGGGCAGAGTTTTTCTTTAGGTTGTTAATAATGGTCTTAATTTCTCTGACAGAGATTGTGATCCAGATACTATTTATGGGGTTATTACCTGCATTCTCAGAGGCAGTTGGTTGTTGATAGTTGGCTGGAATCGGGGAGCTTAATTTATCTATCGCATTTTTGATATTTTCGTTTGTTTTTTCCCGGCTTATGTTTGAATTTTTGGTGTTGATGCCGTTGAATTTCCGAATGAAGTCCCAGACTTTTTTAATGGGCATATTCGGGTCGATAGCCGTCATGAAGTCACGAAAATGTTTCAATTTGATTTCATTGAGTTGTTTATTTGTTTCGCCTAAAATCCTTTTATAATTGTTTCGATTTTCATCATTATTGACCTCTTTCATTTTCTTAAGGGCTGCTGAGCGTTTTGCCAAAATTTCGTTGCATTTTTCATTGTCCCACCAGCTTTTTGGTGATCTGGATGTCTTTTTCTTTTTATCTCTATTGTCCTTAATGTTGAGAGTTTGTGGATGAAATGGATTGTGAGAATTAATGGGGCCATTATTCAGTTTAGCACCACATCGTTCAAGATTTCTGGTAATTGCAAGATTGAGTTTAGAGTATAGTTCAAGGTGGTCATTCACTAAGAAATCCTCCTGGCCGGTTGTGGTGTTCATTTCTTCTTTAAATTTATCCCAGTCAACCTTGTTGGTGTTCAAAGAGGGTCTTTTCGATTTCTCCTTTACGAAAGTCTCGTTCATCTTAATGGAGATGACAAAATGGTCGCTGTTCAAGTCCCAGTCAAGCACTTCCCAGGAGCATTTAGAAGAAAGGTCCTTTGAGACGAGAGTTAGGTCCAGAGCGTCGGTGGTGTTTGACCTTTTGTCGAAGCGAGTGTGGTCCCCGTTATTTAAGACATGGAAACTGAATTTGGCTAAAGCTTTTAAAAGGTATTTACCAGATGAGTTAGGTCTAGGGCTGCCCCAAAACTCGTTTTTGGTGTTGAAATCTCCACCAATGATTACTGGATTATCCTTCACAATAATTCTTATTTCCTCGAATAGTTTGGTCCATTTTTCTTCATTTGTGATGAAGTTTGGTGGTCTGTAGATGCTGAAAAAATATAGTGGTTTATTCGTGTTTAATTGAATGGATATGCAGATTATTTCAAATTCGTGATTATGAAATATTTCGTGATTTAGATCTACGAAGAAGCTTGTGAATTTGCGGTTTACAGCAATAGCTACACCTCCTCCTACTGTGTCAGCTATACGGTCTTTACGGTAAAGATTCATTCCAACAATTCCAAATTTATTTAAGTTGCTTAGTTTAGTTTCTGAAAGCAATAAAAAATCAAATTCGCTAGCTAGCTTTGGTGTTATATTCGATTTTCCTCTTAGGCCTCGGCAGTTCCATTGGCCAACAGTGATTTGTGGGTTATTAATCATCTTAATTCGAATTATTGATATGAAGAATGCAGAATAGAAGAATTAGGCATTATGTTGCAGTTTTAGGTGTAAAGATGAGAGATGTTAAAGAGATGTAGATAGGGGGAAATCCCTATATATTCCCTTTTTTCCCCAAGAATTCAGGATAAAAGAGATTCTCTTGAGAAACAATTGTAGAATCAAGTTTAGTTTTAATTGATGAAAGATTATTGACGAATGAAGGTTCGCTTGTGGAGGAGTTTGAGTTGTTGGCTGGAGTAGAAGAAGCTGAGAAGAATTTGAATGAATCAGGAGTAGTGGACTGGTCACCCAGAATTACCTTGAGAATTTCTTGTTTAGATGTTAAGATGTTGGGGTCAACAAAAGAGGACTCTCCAAGTACGGATTCCTCAGAAACATCACCTACAGTTTCTTCTTCCGGCTGCTGAGAATCAGCTGAGTGATTAGTTGCATGAACCAGGATATCTTCCGTGATCAAAATTGAGGGCTTCTGAGAATCATGATGTTGGGAGTTGACTTTAGGAATCTTCCTTCTGGTTTTTCTGGCCTTGGAAGCCTGAATTTTAGCCTTCTCAGAGATACGTGGATTTTCCTCGGGGGGAGTTTGATGAATGAGGTTGTTCTTACCTTCTGAAGTCTCCGTGCGAGAGAAATTTTGTAAAAAGTCACCAAGAGTAGAAAAGGTTGGGACAGACCAACCTTCTTCTGTTTTTTTTTTCTTGTAGAGCCAGTTCTTAGCTTCTTCAAGGGACTTAAGGTGATTTGAATGAATTACCTTCGCAGCTTCCTTTACCCCAATGTTTAGAAATGCAGCGACCGTGTTGATCATCTTGGAACGCTGTACGTCCGGACAATTTGCATCAAAAGATTTATGTTGGCCGTGGCAGGTAGCGCATCGGACAAATCTGGATTTGCAAGAATTGGTGTCATGGTCTTCCCCACATGTGTGGCATCTGGCTTTACCCCTGCAATTCCAGCTTAGGTGTCCCGTACGTTGGCAGTTGTAGCATTGTTTGATTTTTGCAACAAAAGGTTCAATTTTAATGACTGTTTTATAAATTAAAATTTCATTTGGTAGACATTGACCTTTGAAAGTGAATTTTACAGTACCTGTAGGGATCCTCTCTTTCACTTTATTAATTACTTTGACTCTGGTGAATCGTTCAATTTTTAGGATTTCAAAGTTAGAATCCTCCCATTCGATGCCATCCAGGATTTGCTTCTCCGACAGATTTTCTTTAATCCCTCTACCAATTCCAGTTCTCGTGACTTTGAAATCGGGAATGTATGCGAACCATTCCTTTTCCAGCCATTTCGACTGATTATCAACCAGTTTGTTGGCTTCTAGGGAACTGATAAAGGTGATTTGGATAAGATTGGAACCGATGCGTTTGATTCTTTTGATTCCTCCATTGATGCCTTTCAGCTTCATCCCCACCGACATCGGATGCAGATTGCCAATGTTTCCTTGCAGCCTCGGATTTTTCGCGGGATTTTCCTCCTTTTTTTTGTATGAAATATACACAATAAAAGGAGCTTTGCAACCCTTGTCATATCTGTTCTTGGAAACTTTGGAATGGTCAAAAAAGAAATTTTGGCCATTGCGAATCTCAGGGGTTCTATCATCCTCGGTAAAATTTTGGAAATTCCTTTTCCGAGGGCGAGAGTCGTTAACATCATTGTCAAGAGGAGAACCCTCTTGGGGACTGTTGGAGCCCCGGTCTTCTGAAGCCATGATGTTGTTGGGCTTGTAGTGTGACTGGGATGAAGTTCCCGCCAATTCTCGAAGGAGGTTATATAGCAAAAAAATAAAAATGTGGGATCCAAAAGAAACGAAAATTCGGAGAGAGATGAAAAGATAATTAGAAAGCGTTAGTAGTTTCACAAACGTGACAGTGGAATTAAATAAAGAAATAAAAATCAAAGAAAAAACTCAAAAAAAGATAAGACACTTGATAAAATCGACTATTCAGACGCCATCTTCCAAGCGTTTTTCTGCCGTTCATTCATTTGGGCACATTTGTGAAACGAGTTGTTTTCAAAGAATTTTCCAAGAAACTTTTTTTGCAAAAAATTAAATTCTCCTAAAAAAAGGTCTCTGTAGAGATTTCTCTGAGCCTCATAGTTTCCAAGATATTTTCAAAATATACAACAAATAATTTTTGGATAGATAACCTTTCCGACTTCACTCTACAAAGCTGATTGATGTTCAAAAGTCTCCCGCCTTTTCCCCCACTCGGTGTGCACTGCGAATGCGCCCGAGAATCGATTCAAAACACTCAAGTATTCGAATTAACTTGATTTCGCACATTAACCAGGTATGTCAATAAATTCAAGGAGCAAATTAATAAAACGAGATAATTCAAAAAATTATATTTTCAGGTTTTCTAAACTGAGAGATTTGGGTAAATGTGTATAATAGAGCGGATGGGCGCTATTCTGCATATTTATCGAGACTCGTGCAAAATAAAATTCTGCACAAGACATGCTCAAGGCCACATCTCTTAGAACTCAAAAGTTTCCGTGATATTTGCGATTGAACCCAATGATAATCCCAACAAATTATTCAATCGTTTTATCATCAAATTTTCCTCTCTTTCACTAATAAATTGAGATCCATTTTTTTTCAATTGACTCATTGCAGATTTGATTGAGGAATAATGTGCGAGAGGCAATGATTATGATTATCGGATTGATCTCGTTCCTCCTGCTGCCGAACATCGTCTACACCAATTTTTTACCATTTCTCAACGGAATAATTCCAGAAACTCAATCTGAAACGATGTCATTCAAGTCTCCATTTTATCCCGCTGTCCTCCGATTTTTTTCATTCGTGTTATTTATTCAAAACAATTCTGCTGATTCATGAATTGAAGAACCTTGAACATCAGCAGGTTTGGAGATCCTAGGCACACTGCATATCCAATCAATGAAGAATCTGAGCCCAAACCCGGAGATTCAACTGATGGAATGCCACTTACCTTACCACAAGACAATGGAGCAATGCTGAGGAAATTAGCTGGAATCACTGATAAAGTGAAAAATAAAGTAATTCATTTGAAATCCAATTTTCACTGAATATCTCAGGATCTAAGGGAATGGGGTATTTTCCATGAAAATCTTTTTCGTAGGCCTTCGTTATGCTCTACAAAAAAGTTCGCTACACAAATTTCCGTATCTCGCTTAGTTTCTGATTTTTTTTTGCTTCCAAATGGAAGCATTGTAATCCTCATTTTTTCGAATTTGAGATTTCATCTGATTATGACTCCAAATGATCTAAAATGTCGGAAAAAAATATTTTTTTCACATGTCTGTGTACTCCTCCCTGATTCCATATTAACGTCCATTTCGCTCTATCTTGCTTATGTACCGAGATAATCGCGAAAAACTGTACAAACTCCTCCCTGATTCCATATTATCTTCCATTTTGCTGTATCGCTTATTTACCGAGATAATCGCGAAAAACTGAAAAAACTTTTTCCTGACTCCATATTAATGTCTATTTCGCTCTATCTCGCTTATTTACCGAGATCATCGCGGAAAACTGGACAAAAAAATTTCCTGATTCCATATTCCAGCGCGCCCGTTAGGTATTTTTGGTATAGTATATTACGCGTACTATACTACTCACAATTTAATTGACCAATGAGGAATGAGGACTTCACTTTAATCGTGACAACTTTCGATATATCGATTGTTTGCGTTCTTGTTCCTTTTTATAAAGTATAGAGGATTAAGAGGAGTGCAAAATATAGGGGAGAGTAGGGCAAGATGGACACTGTTGTGGAACAGTTAGAGATGGATTTTTTTGATGATTCCATTGGGAAGCCGAGAAAATTCGAGCCTGAAAACAAGTCTCAGATATATTTTTTTAGAATTTTCTGAAAATTCGATGTTTTTCGGCATTCTCGAAGGGTAGAAGCCTTAAATGAAAGGTGAGCTCATTCCCCATCGATTTATGGGGTTTTAAATCCAAAAATATCAATTTTTCGGATGGTTATAGGCCAAAAACTGCTTTACAAAACTGTTTCACAAAAATGTCCATGAATACCTTAAAAAACAATATTTTCAAATTGAAAACCCTATGAATCGATGGCAAATGATCTCACCTTCCACCTCCCATCGGAATTTTTACGCTACGACGAATAGAACCGAAGATATTCACAAAAAACCGAAAATTTTCAAAAAAAGAAAGGATCTTACCCTTCTAAAATACTCCAAAAAGTCGAAATCACCAAAAATTCAAAAAAATCAATGCCGGCACTTGTTTCCCGCCCAAAATTTCCTCAGCTTTCCAATGGAATCATCAAAAACAGCCAATATTTCTATTGATTTCAAAAGTTTTCCATAATATTCGCCTGAAAATTTAGATTTGTCCATTTTATTTCTGATGTCCATTTCGCCCCACCTTTCCCTAATTAATCGTGTATTTACTGTATTGAACAATTGGCCAGCTCAGGTGGTAACAAACGTCTCGTGCTGAGACATTTTCGTGATGCATAAGAGCCCATGTATAAGACGTAATTTTGATCGTTGATTACTTCAAAGCCAATCAAATGAAAATTTAGGAAAAAATAGTACATAATGGGTATAACATTAAGAACGTCCTATATGAATTTCACAGCAATATCACTGACCCCAAAATACTAACGAAACTCCTTAATCTGACAAAATACTAAAAATGTCAAGAGCCTGAAGAAGTTTAAATTATAAGCGAAACGTCTTGAATTGACAATCATTTAGCGTTGCATTTTGTAATCTTCCAATCTCCCATCACACTTCAAATTAATCATTATAAACATGGAAATAAATCCGACTATCAATAATTTATAAAAATATTTATATTTTTACAGCTTTAGTAAAGACTTCCACAATTATCTGGACGAAAATTCTATTAATTTCAAGATCCTCATGCTTATAAGTTATGGAAACAATACAATAGTAGAAAATGGAGATGCCAGTTCATTGATACAGAATTGAACTATTAGATATATATTACTATTAAACCTATCATCACAACATGGAAATTTTTCATATAATTTACTAAAATTGATATTAAAACGTTTCAATATTGAAGAGGAAGATGTTGAATCACTTTGGAACATTGTTTTATGGCCATAACTGAGAATACTCTTAATTTGTATAATTAAAGCTTCTCAGTCTGCGCGGAGATCCGGCCGCGCCGGTGGATTAATCCTGTAAATATAAACTTGCAACAGTATTGCACTGTCAATAATAACCTGCAGTGCTCCACAAATACTGAATTGAATGGGTGCTTCTCTCTGAATGAAGTAGCAGGTCTTGAATGTATCACCAACGCTCCACATGGCAACCATCGCTATACTGCAAACGATTTAATAATTGAATTATCAGAGAAAATTACAATTATTTTCATGCTTTTGGCACTAATTTAATTTACCTCATTCCATCAGTTGATTTATTATGATGATTACGTAAAAATTGTGGTACACCAAGCATTGCCTCAGTTAGTACAGCAAATAGGCCAACAGTTTCAACGAATATTGGATAATCCACGAACAACCACATGATCAGACCACCCAAAATTCCAAATAGCAGTAAAAAATCCAAATACGACCGGAAGTCTGTCCATTTCCAAAAGTATTTAGTGTCCAAATCTACGTGAATTTATGTTTTTTTAAATGGAAACTACAGTAAATATAAAATTAGGATTGTTGTTAAATCAATTAGCAGGAACAAAAAAATGATACTACAGTGATAATTAGAAAAAGGTTATCTACATCTTAATTATTACGTACCAGTGAATATATGTTCTTTTGATTTTATTATCTGATTTTTGTTTCGTACACTGACGCACAATTTGATCATCATGAGCATTGTAATGTTCATCAGGATACTCTGGAGTAGCAGTGGCAATTCAAAGCGTTTCCCAAACCTGCATAAAAAGGAAAAAAAATCACATTAATTATGATAATTAAATTAGCACACATCTGTAAATCTTTGAGATTTTTTTAAACAAATAAATTATTTTTAAAAAGATATTTAAAATATTTGTATATATAAGCTTTTAAATCTTCTGAATGCCCATATTTTTCACTTTTCAAATAATTTCTTTGCTAAAACAATGAAATATTGACAAAAATTTTAGATGTATGCGATTTTCAGTATCATCATCAATTCAGTTTTTGTAGAATATCTCTGAAGCAATGGAGTTTAGAAGAATTGTCCATGAGACCTTTTTTGTAGAGAATTAAACGCTCCACAAGAAAGGTCCCCTGTAAATTCTCGCTATACTTAATTGTTCAAAAGATATTATTTGCAGAAACCTTCATAACAATTTTTTTCCAAATTAATAAAATTATCATAATTACCAAAAGAGTATTCTCAATGTATTGGCAATGAGTAATGCCAAACAAACATATAGTGAAAATCCTTCTGAGTCTTCTTTTAGTTTAATTTCTCTGTACTGTGGTATATACGGTACAATACCGCCAAAAACAATAGCAGCCGATGCAATGAAGCTCACGATATTTCCGATCGAAAAATCCATTTCGAATATTATTAAAATTTTGATTTACCGAATGTTTTGATTCACGGCATAACTGTTATACCTTACGTTTCTCGTCTTCATTCAATGAACAACCACGAGATCAAAGAAACTGCAGCAGTACTGAGAATCTCTTAGGTTATGTGTATCGTTGAATTACCAAAAAATCATAACCAGAGAGTGACTCACATTATCTACGATGATCAAATATTATGTTGTATGCGTCATACCAGAAGCTCTTATCAATGGACGAACTTACGATCGTCAGAAATGGAATGGGCATAATAATTATTAACGATCTCCTTACATCCTTCAAATGTTCGCAGTCATCATACCATTTTCCACAACAATCAATGACACCTGCACAAACACAAAGTGCATGAAAAACACTGGCTCTGCATTACCATGGTGGACTCGGTTATCGGACATGTCCCACTTCCCGGACGCAGCAGCAAAACATACTAATTAATATTCAAGTGAAAAAATATATTTGTCAACACTTACAAAATGTTGAAATCAGAATCAAGTAAATTGTTTGATTCACTTAATTGACATTTTCTATCATTTCAATCATTTAATTCTAATTCGTCCGGGAACTGGTACCATTGCCTTGACCGTCCGATAACTGGTGCCTTCACGACATTTATAGGACTAGCGAATGAATGGACATCGGCTTTCTTCGACTCCCATGGCCCATCATGATGAATTTTGGCTTCGACACACCTCGGGTGATGATTCTTTCTGTTACGACTATATATATGTGCCGACAACATGTCGGATACTGAGAAAGGGGAGTAGCCATCGGTTGGTACTATACCTATCGGGTAAAGCCTCTTTGAGGTGTACCTCAAAGAAAGCGAGAGCATCCAATAAAAGTGCAAAAGCTGCTTCTTACTTATGTATAGTTCGTGACAAACAGTACGGAAACATCCGTTTTTCGTTGTATTTTTTTCACCCACAAGAAAGAAAGTTTATTAATATTTTTTGAAAAAATGATTTTTTGATGTGAATTCAACGATTTTTGAGATTACCATTATTTTCTAGTATTGTACGGTAATTAGTGTTGATTTAATTAATAATTTTGGAGAAAATGGCAACAGTTAGAGCTATTAACCACATTTTAAGACGGAAGCACTTGATGCTATCTGCTAGATCAATAGCACCAATGTCCTGCTACTTCAGTACCAATTACTCGTACAGATCATCGAATAAAAATTCCATACAGAAAGTTGATGAGAGTCAGACAGGTGGAAGTCAAGTTTCCACGTCTTTTGCGGAAGTAGGTAATTTTTTTCTGATAAATTAATTTTTATAGAAAATTTTGATCAATTTTTTTTTAAGAATACAAGAAAGTAGCAGATATTTGACAATTTTTAGATTTTTTTTTTTCAACGGATACATTTTGTATAATATTTAAAACACTTTGAGTGCAAATTTTTTAAATATTTTTTTTTATAGTAATTTATTTGTTGGAAAAATCTTAAAAATTATTGGATGTCTGCTAATTTTATTATCATATTTTTTAATATTTCATATTTTCTTTTGCAGTTAAAGAAAACACAAAATCAGCATGGTACGTGAGCGTCATCATAGTCGGCGTTGGTGTAACTGCATTAATGTTTTATGCAATATTCCGTGAATTATTTTCTAGTAAAAGTCCAAACAATGTATATTCAAAAGCCGTTGAAAGAATAATGAAGGATCCTAAGGTAGTTGATGCACTGGGTGAGCCTATCAAGGCACATGGAGAAGAGAATAGACGTGGTAGACGTAGACACGTTAGCCATACTGTCTACATGCATAATGGAAGACAATATATGAGAATGCAGTTTTATGTACAGGGATTGAGAAAACGTGGTACTGTACATCTTGAAGTGCGCGAGGTAATTATGTATTTTTTTTTTAAAATTTATTCGATTCATGCTTTCTCGGTGAATCAACCGAATTAATTAAAAATCATTTGTATTTTCAGGATGATTCAGGCAATTTTGTTTACCGCTATTTATTCATACAACTGGAGGATATGCTACGTACTGTGATAGTAGTTGAAGACAACAGAGCAATGGAAATGCAGACAAATAAAATAGACGATGTAGCACCATTTGCTTTTCCAATTCCATCCTCATGAATCAAATGAATAACTTTATTTGGAATTTATCACCTGTGTCTAGTCTGAATTGCATAAAATCTTCATCAGACGCGACAGAAGATTTTAACAGAATAAAATTTTTACACATTAAAAAAAAAGTATGCAGTATATGATTCTTAATTCATATTCTCCAGAGAACAATGAAAATAATTATTTTCTCTCAGTTAATTCCTTTTACTGAATTATTTATGCGTGGATGTAGCGCCAGGGCGTGATTGTTTGGGCGTACACATCAAGCGAGTCATGAAATAGTGAAATACCAAGTAGATAGTTTGGCCTCACTGACACAAAGGTGTCATTAATTATGGGATGCTGCTATGGCTAATAAAAAATATCAACTACTGTCATATTTCCTAATAGATTTATCATAATATGAATCATTCACTCTAAATAGGTCATGTAAGCTTGAAAAAAATCTAAAATCCCTACTACCATCAGTAAAATTCTACTTAATCATGAATATATATTCCAAACTGTCTTGACTTCTGACACAGCTGAACAGCAAGAATTGATCTTGATTATTATTCAATAATGTGATTCATATATCAGATAAAATTCTATTGATAGAAAAAGAGTTAGAAAATTCATAGGTAGTTCACCCAAAGTGGAATGTAATCTTTATGTTTCAATCGATGCACTAGAAACACACCTTCTATCACTGGTCATAATAATGATCCAATCCAATTTACTGAGAATCCTCCACGAGAATTGAGTTCCGTATCAAATGGACTATGACTTGAGGAATGAGACACAATTCGAAATATCGAGGCAATAATAAATATCATAAATGCACGGTTCAATCCCTCAACTTAATGAGATTTATGCATCAAACATCTATCAAACATTACTGTTCAAAAATAAAAGCAAAAAACTTAAGCAACAATGTGTTCTCCTAAGAACGTCATCGTCACTATCGTACCTTTACTCATTACGATAGTCGCCCAAATTCACCGGCACGAAAGAAGTAGGGATTCACATTGCGTATAGCTTCGATAGCATTCAAAGAATCACACACGACAGTCTATCTCCAGCTATTGAGACGGTTTGTGTTTTATAAAACGCGCTACTGTTCTCCAGTGTTCATTAGCATAATAAGATAAACATACATGACTATTGACGCGTACTTGCTTTGAATAAGAAAAAAAAAAGGAGAGACAACTCGATGATTATCAGTTACATCAAACAAACGATACGAAATCTCAATATGGATTAAGATAGTGAAGACCTGTATTCGTGCGTTTTTCGTGTGATCTAAAAGGAACACTTTCTGACTGAAAAAAACCTCTTTAAAAATGGGTAATTGTTGCTCGTGCTGTTCAAGATTCAGGGCGATCTTTCGACCCACAACTGATGAAACTTCAATGGATGAAGTTTGCACGAGACCCGAGTGTCTACCCAAACCACCGGCAATTTCAGAAAATGGTTTGTTGCAAATTTACAACAGCTAAGTGAAAAATCTCATTCTGCATTCTTTCGTGTTAAAGTTTATTTAGAGTCATGCAAACAGGTTAATAGTGTGGCATAACTGGAATTCATGAAATACACTTCATGGTTCTTTAAAGGCACAACTTGACCCAACTCATTAAACGGGGTTAATAAGATTATGGTCTCTTGGTGAAAGATGTATAGCTTATTAAATAAGGTTCGTTCCAAAAAAAATTTGAAATTTGAAAGAATTTAATGAATTCTATTGCGTTGCGTTTTACGGGAAACTATAAAGATTATTTTGGAGGTGTTGAATATTAAATGAGAATTATGTAATAGCGTTTCTTGTAAAGATGAATCAGAGTTAGAAGAAAGGTAATCACCAAAATTCTCCTATTTCCGTTAGTTTTGAAGATATTTCAACAAAACTGAGAGATAAAAATTCATGTTTATCGTTTTTCACTCAGAGATGAAAGCCATTTGTTCATCACGGACACTTTACTTCCTACCGGTATACCAAGGTAAATTACATCATCGTTAAACAGGGACATGTCTGTTATCCCCAGTAGACTCTTCGTCTACCGTGAAAGTATTTTAATTTGACACATATGAATTGAATTTCATTGATCTTTATTTCAAAAAAGTCATCGTCGCGTGGGAAAACAACCGGTGCGTGCCTTCAAAAAGCATCAACAAACTCTGTCCAAAGAGTTTGTGTTACCTTGACCACGTTGCCGAGAATAGACTTGAAGTGTGCGATGCTTAAAGAGAAGAAAACTATCGACTGTAGCAATAATTCAATCAATTCCTTAACTACACCGAGTCATTAAATTTCAATGCATTAACAAAGTATAAATTTAATAATATATATATTCTACTCAGGCACTTTTTGAATAGTTAAATAATCAAATAAATTTGGCATCGTTAAAATGTCACATCAAATTATTTAAAACCTCCAAGATCCTATTATTTTTGGCAATATGCATCTTAAACCTAAAACAAGAATGATGAACAAATAAACTCATTCATGTGGAAAATGTGCTTTGGATCATCTGCTCTTCTCATAACTGTGTGCTGCAGTGCGTGACATTCACTGATGTTGCATTAGCCTTTATCTTTTCTTTAATCTTTTATCTTTCTCTATTACTAGATGAATGAAAGTCTACTTGCTCAAGAGTTATCGCATTGGGTGTTTCATTACGTCACACGTGTCTTGTTTGCTATTGCTTCGATTACACGCTTGCGTTGAAATAAAGGAAAAAAAAAACGACTGGATGATTTTCAGAAAATATGAGAAAGAAAAATGATCATCAAAGGCACCGGTATGTGTTTATCCCACGCATGCACGCATTGAAGAATTAAAAATTCTGGAATTCATGTATTATGAAATAATCGACAATTTGTTTCTTTTAACATTCTTTCATACAAAAAGTAACTTTCTGCAGTAAAAATAGAAGAATACTTAAAATTTTTTCGAGCATAAGAACTCATATAACGATGAAATCAGCAGCAAAATTGGCCTTCGAGAGAGGCACCTATTCATTCGTCCAAAACTGTTTGCCTCTTATGTAAATTTATTCAGATGTTGCATACATTCACACATTTGGATCAACTTATTTATAATTTCCTATCAATGAAAGAATATCATTTTTTTTTTCTTCTACGTGATAAATATATCTACCTGATTCATGGAATGAATAATTATAGTGAGAAAAAGAGGGGAAAAATACTTGGCTAATTGATGCAGATTTTAATAGCAATGAAATGTTGATGAATTGGCTTTTGACTAGCACTATCTAAAATTACGATCGTAGACTGATGAAATTGATTCGTCTTATTCAAGAAATGCCGTATTAGATTATAACCCAAGTACTAATTCATCTTCGCTGAAGACTCACGAAGCTTAGGAAGTAGTTATAATTTAATTGATACGTCTATGAATTCTCAAAACGTTCAGTTCTCCTACGAATACTAGTATTAAACTATGCATCACGGATGAAGAGATAGAGATTAGAACATGTGAAATTGTAGGAATATCAGGAGTAATTCAGAAATAAGTCGCCAGGTGTTATCTACGTTAATGATTATATACTATTCATGGTAGTATCAAGAAAAAGGAGATACATTCACGTAAATTATGCAGAAATATACAATTTATGGTCTAAGCGAGTCATTTCTCTTTGTGTATTATAGCTATCGTGTGGCGCAAGTTTCCGGTCAAAGTCCAAATGGAGATGTGCGTCGATTAGTTGCAACAGGACTCTTGAAGTTAATGATTCAATGTTTTTCTAGTTGCATTTGTTTAATGCGAGGATTATTCAATGTGTTCAGCATTCTTTTTGAAGGATTTTGAACGATTCTAAGAAACAACTGTGGTTGCGCGTGTTATACCGCAAATGGGAAGAGCAGGTTCTACATTTGGTAATTGATCTGATGATCTTACCATAATACTGAAAATTGATTACAATCAGATGATAAAAACTATTTGAAATTAACACTTGGAATAAAAATTCTATAGACAATAATGAATTCTTTTGATTCAAGTGGGTGACAATGTTTCCATTCACTCAAGCGTGGTTGCTCCCACCCAATTATGGCTGCACACAACACAAGGAAATTTCTTGCACGTGGAAATTGAGCCTTGAAAGTATTCAAACGCTCTACACATACTTTGCATGGAGGTATTCTAACCCACCGGTGACTTATTCCCCTTGGTTTTTCTTTTTTCATCATCAGGTGCATCCCACCTCAGGATTATTATCCTGATGAATACATGATGCAGAAGTACTTGGACACTTGTTAGAAACATTCATTCGATTGTTCAGTAGTGATCGAGAACGCACGCGTGTCTTCCGTTTTACTTGCATGACTTCGCCCACATACTCTAACTGCCCACGAAGAAATTTCTGTATTTTAACAAAAATAAAATAAACAGATCTGAATAGCTTTACTTGAGTGCTCTGATTTCTTTGGGCGAGTTTTTTTTTTCATCACTGAAAATACACGAAAATTTACATTTACATCACGCGCGCATACTTCCATCGGGAGCCACTAACAGAAAGGGCTAATCAACGGTTCACGAGAGATTACGAGGATGTTTTACAGATTTTACGATCGCTACCGTAACTTCAACGACCGACGTTTTCGGCCATTCCCATTTAGATTTCATTGTGAGTATTCTGGATTGAGTATTTTTGGGGCGTGAGAGACAAGTATGTAAAAAGGGGATATAGACGGTGTTTCCAGGTTTTTTTTTTCGGTTCTTCCTTTTTTTGCAGGTCCCAAGACACCTTTCCGTTTGTTCATTTGAATTTTAAATGCAGCTTTTATTCGTTCGACTTACCATATTCAGTCGCTTTACTCCATTCCCGAAATAGCTTTAAATATAACTTCTTCTTGCTTGTTTTAGGGGGCGAATGGGGAATACCCATGCTGACGATTCTTCGGGTCGATCCCTGCATCGATGAGAATGGAGAGGCTCATCATACTTCTAGGTACGAGCTGATGAATCGTGAGGGTGTTGAGGCTAGATTGATCATACGAAGGGGCCAGGAGTTCTTCTTGAGACTTCACCTCAATCGTGACTATGATCCAACAGTCGATGGAATTTCACTGGTTTTCACTCTGGACGGCATCAAGAAACCGAATTACGGAAATGGCACTTTTGTCGTGACGCCGCTGCTGAACCTCGGAGAGGTATCCGAAGGTGCTTGGCAGGCTTCTCTCGACTCTATGGAACAGAATTCAATTAAAATAAAGGTTAGTCATTGTTTTAAAAACCTTTTAGGCATATGGAATAATTAAGAGCTATTCTTCAACAGATAGTATCTCCCCCAGATGCGATAATAGGAAAATGGAAGGTTGACATTGATGCTAAACGAAAGAATTCAGCGGGTGCCATAAGCTTCAGTGTTAATGAGCCATTTTACATAATTTTCAACCCATGGTGCCCAGGTAAATTCAGTATTATTAAAGATAAAATGTTTAGAACATAACATGAATTTTCTGGAAATTTTTCTGCTAATATTTCGAAACGAATGAGTTTAGAAGGAATTCCTCAAAAGATTCTTCCTGTAATTAATTAAATTGGTTTTGAAAAAGGTGGGGAAAAATGGGGCAAAATGAACCTCCGAAGCGAAATGATTCAGGATTTTTTTTAAAGGTGAAGGGCTTTACGGTAAAATTCTAAAAAAATCACCAACATTTTACACATTTTTCAGCACCTCCGTGATTTTTTTCAGAATTTTTCATGGAGTCCTTCATCCCGAAAAAAAATTCTGGATCATTTTGCTACAGAGGTCCATTTTGCCCCAGTCTCCTTTATACTGAGAAATCCTCTTAAACCTCACCTATATCGAGATATCTTTAGGATAAACATTTCATGTCGAATTACAGACGATACGGTATTTATGGAGGGCGAGGAGGGACGCCAGGAATACGTAATGGCCGACACTGGATTAATATGGCGCGGTAGTTACAAGCAAATGCGACCAACAGTCTGGAAATATTCTCAATTCGAAAAGGACATACTGGATTGTGCACTTTACCTCGTAACTGACGTATCAAAAGTCCGGATTCAAGGTAGAAATGATCCAGTCGTCATAACCCGAGTCCTCTCAGCAGCTGTCAATTCCCCCGACGAAAACGGTGCAGTCATGGGAAATTGGTCGAGCGATTTCGACGGTGGTACGCCACCGACAAAGTGGCTTGGATCTCAAAAAATCCTTCAGGAGTACTGGAAGACAAAGAGGCCCGTGAAATACGGACAGTGCTGGGTTTTTGCTGGAGTACTATCTACCGTCTGCAAGACCCTGGGTATTCCCTGTCGCGTTGTGACGAATTACTCAAGTGCTCACGACACCCAAGGCAGTTTAACCATTGACTACTTTGTCGATGCCAATGGCAAAATAATGGAGGAGTTGAACAGTGACTCAATATGGTTAGTTGATGATTTCGCACATAGAAGGAAATTTCATATGTACACCTAACAAAGATACCATTGTTGAGGTCATTTTCGTAATCATGACAATTAATTCTAGTACACAGTACCAAATGTTTAGTAGATGTCACCAAGTCGTTGTGCAAGAATTCTGATACTTAAGATCAGCAATGGCACATTATATTGATGTTGAAGATTTACTATGTTCAACATCGTTGAGATATTAGATTTTTCTATACAAAAATAACCCAATTTTTTTATTGTCACTTTCGTGACTCTATGCAGTATAAAAGTTTCTATAATCAACAAATGATCATACTGATACTTTCACTATGCGAAAATTGTAATCACTAAATTGTGATCATTTTCTTCTATTGCAGTAGATTCATGTAGTTTGATTCAATATTTGACATGATCATACCATTCATGTCTAAAATTAGTATTACCAAATCGGAATGATTGAGGTCTCTTTCAACTATGATCTTATTGTTACTAAAAAAAATTTCATTCTTTCCACTTGCAACAAGCTAAATTGCAAATCACTTACCGATAAAAATTCTCCTCCTTATCCGCAGGAATTTCCATGTATGGGACGAGGTTTGGATGAAGCGATTGGATCTAGGTAATGAGTACGGTGGATGGCAGGCCATTGATGCTACACCACAAGAACTCAGCGAGGATGCATACAGATGTGGACCTGCATCAGTTTCAGCTGTCAAAAAAGGCGAGATTCTTCGGCCCTATGACAATGGTTTTCTCTTTGCTGAGGTCAATGCTGACAAAGTTTTTTGGAGATACAATGGACCTACTCAGCCACTAAAACTGATCAGAAAAGATATACACGGGTTAGTAATTTTATTATAGTCTAGATAATTTTTTTTTTTTTTAGTGAAATAGTTAAAACAGGTTTATTCAATCAGAATTGGAAGGCAAATCAGCACCAAAGCAGTTGGTTCATGGACTCGTGAAGATATCACACATATGTACAAATATCCAGAGAGTAAGTTTGAAATTATCGATTTTGAATATATGTTCGAATGAATTATTAATGAATACTTTTCAGAGTCTGATGAGGAACGTGAAGCTATGCTGAAAGCTTTGAGACAAAGTGAATCATTATTCAGTCGATATTATCTCAACGAGGAATTTAATGATGTTATGTTCAATTTTGAACTGCAGGATGATATTATCATTGGACAGCCTTTCAGGTATCGATGAATTTCGAAGACTCTATGATATTAATTATTGAATGAATGCATTAGTGTCAAGTAAATTCAATTTGAATTACTTCAAAATTATCAAACATTCATGGAAATTGTGACATTTTCAGTGTGATTCTTCTCATCAAGAATAGAAGCAGTGAGACTGAATATAGGGTTTCTGTTATTCTACGAGTGGAGGTGGTCATGTATACTGGAAGAGTCGGTGAACCGGTGAAAAGGACAGAGACAGACAGAATTGTTAAACCAGGGGATCTTGAGGAGGTTCGATTGAATGTATCATGGGACGAGTATGGTCCAAGACTGCTCAGTCAGTGTGCTTTTAACATTGCGTGTTTGGCTACTGTTAAAGACACGAATTACGAGTACTTTGCGCAGGATGATTTTCGGGTTGAAAAACCGAGAATTGAAATAGAGGTAATTCAATTAGCTTTTTCAATCTTTCCTATTCTAAAATGTTCATACACATCGAATGTAATGCTAAAATTATCACGTCTATTCCTTATTCCTCATTGATTGATGATTGACCAAAATTGCGCGCTTAATTCAGAAAACAAATTAAAAATGAAGGATAAAACTATTTTTTAAAGTAATTATCAATCATTGGTCATATTTTTCAATTTAATTTGAACAGTAATCCATAAAAATCAATTCTAAATGATTTATTCCATATTCTACAGAGAAGAACTGACGCAATTGTCAATGAAGTGCTCGAAGCGACTGCAAGTTTCACAAATCCCCTGCCAATAGCCCTGCGAAAAGGACAATTCATGATCGAAGGTCCTGGATTGGACAAGCAACTCAAGATCAAGTTATCCAGCAGCGTTCAACCGGGCGAAGAAGCGACCTGCACCTTCTCCATGACCCCAACAATGGAGGGAAGATCGACGATCGTCGTTAAATTCCACTCGAAAGACCTCGACGACGTCGATGGCTTCCTGAACTTCATGGTAAAATCCGCCAAATACGCCAACAATGGCTACTCCTAAATAACAATAAGTGATCAATCAAAGTATTCACGTATTTTAAATTAACTCGTTTTAATATATTACCAAAATTGAATTTAAAAAAAAAAGAAAAATGTGATACATCCAAATCCTGCCGATTCACGTCGTGTTCTACGGACGTATATGTCAAGTTATATGTTCAAACATTCATAAATGTAATAAAAAAATAAATAAATAACACGAGGAAATAAATATTCCCCGCTTATCTGACTGTTGTATCATTTTAATTTTTATGCATAATTGTATTATTTTGACTACTAGCCAGGACACCGGTGTGATATTAACGACTGGCAATCTAGTCATTCCGTTGAGGTATGCTAATGTTTATCACAGAATTATAAATGATAATAATAATAATGATAATGAAGATTTTTTTTTTTTTTTTGGGAGTGGAGCCAGAATAAGTGGAGAGTCGTTCATTCAAAAAATACGAGTTTAAGAATAATCGAAGTTGAATAAAAATAAATATTTCATGAAAGAAATGATGATGGAAGTCATGCTGATACACAAGCATTGATCGCTCACAGCAATGCATCATCGTACATGGAAAATTAATGTTGAAATATGCACCAACTGTGAATGATAAGGCGATGGAGGTGGATGAGCTGAAGCGAGAGGAAATGATTTTTTTCTTTTTTTTTAAGAGGTAAAAGGAGAATGGAGAAATATCGAAGATGGCTAGATGGATGTGAACTATAGCCAGTGAGATATGTCTAAATACATAACCGTGACGTGTGATGGACGTGTAGCGGCCCCTGTCTACGGGGGTCTGAGGAAGCTGGACTGTATGCAAAGAATAAGGAGAGGGTGAAGCACAGGAGAAGAGAGAGAGAGAGAGAGATAGAGAGATTGGGCTTTTTTACAGTGGGGACTAATACGGGGTTCTTCAACTGGCTGGGCACCCTGCTATGCGCCATGCATCAACACCCAACATCCATCCCATTATACCTCATCAAAATAACAAACACAACTGTAACCCGCTAAACCAACATTCTTTGTTATTTTGAAATTTCGTTTAATTCATCAAAATTATCATTTGGAGAATTTGATGGATTTTTTGGGGTTTGTTTCATTGGAGTTTACTAACTCTGATAAAAGAAATCGTGTTCTTCATGGAAATTATGACTGAGATTATTTAAAAATCGGATTTTATGTTAGGGAAAAATGGCGTTTCTGATAGAATGACTTGAGATAGAATTTTTTTGATGATTCCATTGAAAAGCTGAGGAAATTTTAGGTAGATTATATGAGTCAGAGGTGATTTTTTAGATTTTTTTGGAAAGTTGAATTTTTTGGGCATGAATGGGGGGTCAAACCCTTCAATTTTTTGGGAAAGTTCACTTTTTTGGGAATATCTCTGGTTCTATTGGTCATAGCGACTTGGGGGTATTCTTAAATGAAAGGTGAGATCATTTGCCATCAATTCATGTGGTCTGCAAGAGAAAATTATCGATTTTTGAAGGATTTATTAGTCATTTAATGAAAACCAGTTTTTACCCAGTTTCTACGGGATAAATACCTCGAAAATCGATCATTTCTCTTCAAAACCCTCTCAAATCAATGGCAAATGATCTCATCTTTCATTTAAGATCAACCCCAGGTCGATACGACCAATAGAACCGGAGATATCCTCAAAAAAGTGAAATTTTCCAGATTAGCAAAGGGTTAGAGTCCTAAATTTCGACTGAAAAAATCGAATTTCCAAAAAATGCTTAAAAATGATTTTCCACGTATATTTTCCAGCTGAAATTTCCTCAGCTTTCCAATGAAATCATTAAAAAAAAACTATCTCAAATATTTCCACTAGTTTCTTGCGATTTTCATAGTTTAAACCATAAAAACTCAAATGTGTCTACTTCACCCTTTATCGCCTTATCCCCCCCCCTCCCCCTTTCCTTTCCCATATGGATTTTCAGATAATGTAAAAGAGATTTCCTTCAAACTCCAAAATAATATCATGATTCTCTCCCAATTCTCATCCAAAAATCACCGGTACTAACATTTCTCGATATTTCAAACAGATGGCGCCATCATCCACTCTCGCCGTAGCTGCAGCAGCTCTCCATTAATACTCTTCACCGATTGAATATAAAACTCCAATACATCATATTCAATACACGATACTCTACACACGCCGGCATATCCTTAATAAAAAACCCCCCAAAAAAAAAAAAAAAATTCAATACAACTCAATTTATAACCCGAATTCCAACTTGCCTTCATGAATTTACAATTGACACAAAGAGGCGACGAAAACAAATGGTACCTTTACGATCAACGCGCTCGAATACATATTTCGCTATGTAGTTTATTCTCACTACTGATATATATGTCTGCTGAATCATACAACTCAATCTTCAATTAATCAATGCCCCGAGTAATTGCAATTGCAACACGATAACTCTTTGAATTACGCGCGATTTGAATCGAAATGAAACATAAAAAGATCGTTTGTAAAAGTGATTGCATTAAAAAAAAAAAACACCAAAAAAAAAAAAGGAAAATGATTAAAATGAAAAATACGAAAAAATCTGTTTATTCATTCCATGTCGTAAATTAACAGCCGGACACACACTAATGAAGCAATTCCAATTTAGCAAGTAGCACAGATAAACCACGTGATACGTATAAAAATTTCAAACGAGTCAACGTATTTGGATTGTATCAAAAAGATCTCTAATCGATCGTCTTGCATGGTAAAATTAATTGACATTATTTGTACTCATAATTGCCACGTCAAGCAACGATACCAAAAGCAATATATTACACTTATTACAACAAACATGGTCTCCATGTACTAATAATTCGTAAACACAAATCACTGATTTTCAATTTGCAGCATATCGATCAGCTCCATCAATAATAAACCGGTAAAAAATCACACTTAATGATGTAAATCGTTAGTGATCAATAGGATATTTCGCATTTAGTGGCAAAAGAATCAATTACCTGTCACCCAAGGTGTATCAGTTTACAATCAGATAAGGCAAATTGTCTTCTTTCGAGGGAATATAATTGTTTTCTCAAGAAAAAGGGGGGAAAAAACGTCTGCAGAACAAGATCTTCATACTGATAAATTGTTTGTGTCCATCGACTTTTCGGAAAACTAGACTGGTGTTCCAAACCGCAGGATCTTCCAGAAGATCAATGAGATAGGAGGATCCAGAGAATCATTACATTCTCGGGACACATCTGCGTGTGTTTTCATGATGAAACCAAATGAAGCACCAGGAACAATAGACACAGAATGAGTGAGAACGAGAGCCAGGATAGATCATCTGGAGCTGAAGGGATCGCCAAAAGGAAGAAAAAGAAGAAGAAGAAGAAGATGTAACATACAGATGAGAATGATTTGATGTCCGACACCTTTTCTATTTCTTCTTTAAGAAAAAAGAAAAAAAAAGAGGAAGAATTTCTGTGCAGACACCTACACAACGACAGATCACTTTTGTTATACGAAGGATTAGCGTGTTTCGTCGAACTGTCCAATAGCCATCAGACGAAATAATAGGAAACCTAAGAGATGCGCTGAAGTGATAGAGTAGATGGATTCTATTTTCTGTTCTCACACACACATACACACACACAGACACACACACACCCTTCAGGGAGTCTTCGAAAAGCAAATAAGCCAATGAGTAAATTTAAGCCTTCAATATTAAACTAAAATTTTGGGTGTATAGTGCATTAAGCAAATTTCCTCCATGACAAATCAGAGACAGATAGTGAGTCCACAATGGTTTGTATTAGAAACAGGATGATATACAGGAGAAATAACACAGTGAGGGGGAGATGACATCCATTTGACATTTTCGGGTGAGTCTATTTGCACGGCATGTCACCGGGGGAAGGGGGGGGGGGGGGGGAGAGAGAGTTTGGGGGCCAAATAAGAACGATTATATATTGAGATTGTTAGTAGGGGTAGATTTTACCATCGTTACGTAGCTGATGAGCCGCTAAAGAAGCGAGAGAGAGTATCATAGAAAACAAAGAGAGGCGAAGGATAATAGAGAATGGGGTGAGATGAATTGTGAAAAGGGATCGCATTCACCTCATTACACATTCACCATCATCCGTTTTCTCTCTCTCTCTCTCTTCATCCCTCTCTTCTGTGTGTACGCTGACTTGGAGCCATCACTGTACGTATTCATGGGACGTTAGAATTCCAGTTTGTATTTACATAAATAGAGTATAACCATTTGTGTAGTTTGTTTCAGGCCACAGCCAACGGGTCGGGTAAACTCGTGAAAATTCGTGCAAAATTGCTGCCAAAGAGGGGGGGGGGGGAGGGGGGAGTGAAAGACGAAGACACACACAACCAAGTGGCACCCTCCTTCAGTTTCCTGTGAGTTTGTGTGTGTTCTTGTGTACGTAAACCCACCCCTAATTGCCTAGAGATCCAGCCCCGTTCACTTCTCCATCTCGTTTTCTCTCCCCCCCCCCCTTTTGGTATTACTCACTTTATCATAATCTCCTGGGTAATGGGGTCTCTCTGGCAAACACACACAGACACAACTGAGTGACTTACTCTTGGCCTCTTTGAACCTGCGCACCCACGCTAATTCAGCTCTTTTCCCCTCTCTGTTGCCACAATTGAGAATGAAAAAGGGGAGAAAAGAAGAGAAAGAGGGAGATCGAAGACACTCTTTTGTCGAGATCTCAGTGGCAGGGTGAAATGGCTCCTTAAGATCTTTCTTTGGATACGCCTCCTCGATTCACGCGCTAACAGACGCACTTCCCCTTCAGGCAAATTTATTATATTCTCTTCTTGCAAATATACTGAGAGACGTTTTTTTTTTGTGAATACTTTCGGGTTTTTACCGGAGTAGGAGGAGAGTGTAAATATCCCGCTGGGATCATATCCGCTTTGTCATTTATTCGTCCTCTTGAATTTATAGTTTAACGCTGTTTTTTTTTTTTTTTTCTACAGAGTTTGGCCTTTTTTGGGAAGGATGGAAGTCATTTTGCGGGTGATATAGCTAACATTATTCCACTTCACTTGATCGTGCCCACCTCGTTTCCGCATTTGCTATAATACAACATGGCGATTATACACTTTTTTTTTTACTCTCTTTTACTCTGTCTCTTCTTTTCTCTCTTTCTCTTCTACCTCTTTTTTTTGCTTTTTTTCCGGTGGCGCAGGAATTGTGCACGGCGGCGTCAGTTAAACAGCGAAAACATACTGAGAATTCCAATTAGTCCTCATTCCAAAGTTTACGAATGAAATTATGGTAAAGGCTGCTATGTAATTACATCAAACTTAAGCTGACACAAATTGCAGTGTTTCTTATTAAATAAAAAACGTTGAAAATCTTCGTTTTTTTGGATATTTTCTTACTGATTCATGAGAGCAAGATGAGTGATGGGGAGAATCAAGATTGGATCAATGTCATTCAGCATTAGATGATCAGGCGAAATTTGAGGAACATTCGTTTGATTTTGAAAAATCCAGAATTTTAGACACAGCTGATAATAACTTTACACAGAGAAAAATGTTTTCTTAATTTAAGAATGTGCAGGTCACTTAAATTTAGAAAGAAAAAGTCACTTGATTTAAGTGAGAAAAGTCACTTAATTTAAGTGAGAAAAGTCACTTGATTCAAGTGACTTTTACTTTCTTAAATTAAGAAAGAAAAAGTTACTTGATTTAAGTGAGAAAACTCACTTGATTTAAGTGAAAAAAGTCACTTAATTTAAGTGAGTTTTACTTTCTTAAATTAAGAAAGAAAAAGTCACTTAATTTAAGTGCCATGCCATTCTTGAATTAAGTGACTGCACATTCTTAAATTAAGAAAACATTTTTCTCTGTGTAAAAGAGATATTTATGAAGTTTAGAATATTGAAAAAATGTGAATTATGCAAAAGATAGTATAAAACTAGATAATATATATGATCGAGTGATAGTTTTCCAAGGAGAACGAAGAGAAAATGAAAAATTATCATAATTGTACTAATAAAAATCACTTTTATATATGAATATTCTGATCGTGAATTTGATTTGAATCTCGATGTTTGACCAATTTTATGGAACTAATGATTGGATAGAAATATTTATGACCATGGTCATGATCGAATTGCAACTTTAAGTCAAGACAATTGTTAGTTTGACAGAAATGTTCGATAGTTGGATAATCTGCGCTTAATCTTTGACATCACTGAGTGTTTTATACTATCCTCTGACGAAGATTTATTAACAATGATCGAACAATGAGTATTATCACATTAATTGTGACTTTTTAATTGAATTGACAAACATATCGTCACTTGAGAAACAAAATGGCGTACATACTATGAATGAGCCATAATATTTAAGCCACTTTGTTTCTAAGATGACGATATGATATATTATCATAAAGGATATTCAATTTTTTTTTTAATATCATTTAATATACCATGATGAAATGTAGTATTTTTTGTGATAAAAAAAGGGCTCAATTAAAAAAAAAAAAAAAACCTTCTGATCGGAAATGTATATATAGCGCTGTGCCCGTTTAAACGTACACATGGCGCAAAACGCTATCGCGTTTTTTCATATGGTATATTTAGAATTCTGATTAAGAATCTACCAATTAATATTCTATTGATGAGTTATTTCCAAGGTATTTACTTTGAAAATGATGAAATTTTCAATCTTGGTCTAAAAAAAAAGAAAAATTATAACGAGCTCATATTTTATTCCTATAATTCAACAATTTTCATGTATTTAAGTCCAGGAAATAGTTAATGAATGGAAACACCCTGACGAGAGCCAAGCAAAGCTGACTGATCGAAACGTTGATGTATTTGATAATTTTCAATTTTGTATTCTTCTTTTGTTCACTTCTGCAATAAATGATACAATCACAATTTTCTTACTAAGATTGTACAAACTATGGAAAAATTGGACAATTTCACATTTTTATACTGTAAGAAAATCTCTTGGCTCTTGTGTGTTTATACCCGAGGGAGGGATTCGACTACCGTTTGACATATAAATCCCGTGACGTATCTAATTGGGGGCCACTTTAGCGGATGGGGGCGGTAACCGTTGTGTCGAGGGTGTGTGGGGGAAGGAGATATAAGGCCAGTAAAGCCAGAAGCTCCAGGGGTTGAGGCTGCAGATCACCCTGGGCTTAATAACTGACGGTGAATCTCGGCACATATACACAGACTCCCAACAATTCACTGCTTCTACATTGTTACACAATTGTGTGTCTGTGGCTATTTGCCCCTTTTTTGTGTGTGTTGGTTTTAGTTGGACGATACTTATACGCGCTTTCATTGTGTACACATGTTGGGTTTGTGTACACTTAGAAACGCATCTGGGGGGGGGGGGGGGGGGGGGAGGCAGGGTCGGCTCTATCCTCCAAGTGAATCCAGCGTAAATAATCCCGATTATCCCCCCAATGGCAATTGTTTTATCGAGCGAAGTCTAGGGGAGGAGGGGGGGGGGGTTGAAATGAATGAGAATCTCAGAGCTATGTGTTACTGGGGCTTTTCTTCTTGGACTCCAGTTATTTTCCAGCCTCGAGGAATTTTCGAATTCATACGAATTCTTAATATCATAAATTTCCAAGAATTTTGGAAAATTAAAGTCAATCGAAAAAAAAGGGGTTTTTACATGTTAATTTTATTCTTAAATATACGAAATTATGCAGCCAGCACCGTCTTCACTCTGCTCATTATGCTCAATTCCTCTTGCCCTTGTGGGGAAAAACGTCACTTCTGCAGAGTTGAGAAAGTTATTCAGTTAATGGAACTAAGAACACACCCCAAAGTACTTATTTAACGTGACATTCTCATCAGTGTCTTGAAGAATTTTCAACGAAATATTTTATTACGAATTCGCTTTTTTTTTTTTTTTTTTTTGAAGGCGAAACGAATGAAATTTCTGGTGGCAGTGTGCCCCAAGGTGGTAATACAAGGAATTACCTTTTTGCTTCATGAATTCATTGCTTTTTTCTCTCTCTCTCTCTCACTCTTTCTTTCTCTTTTACGTTTTGAAGAAAAAGGAATAATCGTTAACGTGTAATTTTCGTACCAACGATTATCGAAATTTCGAGGTCTCTTATTTTCAACGTCATTTCCTCAACTGTGACGCGAAAAATACATGTATTTCTTCATTCGCAGTGAGAAATTTTTGAAACGATAAACAAAAAAAAAAATTGCTTATTTATCACTGTTAATATTACGTTTTAACGTCATTAGTGCCATGTAAAGCGTAAAAAAACAGATGGAGAATTACGGGAATCGTCTCTTTTCTCTTACTTTCCACTTCTTTCAAACCTTTTTTTCAATTCTTGATGTCTTTCTTCACTTCTTTCGCCACGATTCATCAATTAAAAAATACATTCCGAATTTTTATGAAATTATTCACTAGGAAAAAGGTAAAATAAAATAAATATCAAGGAAATTAAGCGAGATAGCGTAATTTTATAGGAACATTTTTCATACCCCTAATGATAATAATAATTATAAAAATAAATAATATGGAAATAATGATAATGATAAAGTCATAATAATAATTTTTTCCAATAACAAAACAGGTTTCCCTCAAAAAATTTCCTATTTCCCTTCATTTCTAAGATTTTCACCAATAACTGAGAGACATAAAAATTCGTGAAAAAGTGTGTACACAAAGACGCCTTCTTCTTTTTCCTCTCTTCTCGAGCATAATCGTTTTCCGCAATAATGACACGTTGAGGGGTGGTATAACCAGCCTCCTTACATCCCCGGATAATGAAAATCACGATAAAATCCTGACTAGCAATACTGTTTCTTCAAGAAATAAAAGGGAGAGAGTATTACATTGAAGTCCTCTGATGTTCGTAATATCTGAAATCGAGACAGCATTATCATTTTTACACATGGGATCATCATGATAATCTTGCCGTAAGTGGAGTTGAGTATACCCTCGATATATCATTAAGAGGGAGGACGAAAAAATATTGAACGAGATACGCGAAGACATGAAAATAAAGATTGAGGAGGAAATAGGAATAAAAGAGGAGGAGAAGAAGTTGGGGGAAGAAAAAAAAATTCGAGTGGAGTTTGTTCCTCCTCTTGCATAGGTTATACAGCGTGTTTCACACGTTGAATCTCTCGCCCACGCGCAAACACAAATATAATGCTGCATTAGAATAACAAATAGTTGCTATTTGCGAGTGTCCACACCCTGGGTTTGCACGTGCCCAAATAAAACGAAAATAAAGAAAAAAAGGGGGAGAATTAGGAAAAGTACTAATGTTCCCATTGACGTTTAAATTTTAAATTGAGTATCCCAGCATTTTTTTGATGCCTTATCAAAGATGATATTTTTTTACATTTTACTGAATTTTTCCATAATTTTTATGCAGTTTATGAGATATGAATTATCAACGTTACTAAAAATAGCGGTGATGGGGATGAAATGCCCTAAATCGAACAGATATAACGAAACTACTAAAAAACCACAGGGTTGACCCGTTATTTGAAAACTATTGGCGAAGAGAACAGCATTTTAACTAAATGATAGAAGAAAAAAATATTCAATTCACCGTATAGTTATTGAGAAATTTTAATTAGAAGGTAGTCGTAACTATTTGCCTCTCTCTTTATCTCATGCATGTGATAGGAGATTGATGTAAAAAAAATTCTGTGTGTATTTATATTGATTAATAATGTGCAATATTATTGGTACTCAACATGGAACTGTTTAGGATTATTTTGACTGAAATACTGGAAATGTCAAGAGCCTGAGAAAGCTTGAATAATACGCAAAACGTCGCGAATTGCCAATCACCTAGTATTGTTTTTTTTTAACCTTCCAATATCCTATGAATCTTAAATAATTATTGTAAACATGAAAATGAATCGGCCTATCGAAAAAAATTATATTCACAAGCTGAAGACATGACTTAAGAATAATTTAATCACTTTTTCTGGTAAATTAAAGCACTTTTCCCCAAATTATCACCAATTAATTGGAAACTAACCTACAAAAATCCTCATGTTTTCTGTTCTATCAACCACACTCTTGAATATTACCTTGATGTGAAAAAAATTGTTATCATTAAAAATATTGAATAGATAGATCTTTCAACGTTAAAATAAACGAGTCACGCCCTGGGTAATACAAGTGAATTTTTTGATCCTCCGAAAGGCACGAGAGCAGCCCCCTCTACGAAACTCAAGTGGAGAGAAGTGAAAAGGGTAAACATTAGACGTCACGGTAGCGAAGCATTAGCATCTCGAGTAGTAGAGCCATAATGAGGCGAAGATGTCATGAAAAAACACATATCCCCATCGAAGAATAAAGAGTAAAATAAACAATTACATTACTTTTTTTTTCCACATCTTTTTGAAAAAAGAATCCGTCCGCTCTCATGGGATGCCTCAAGTGGCCCTGACTCAGATTTCTTGGGCTGTGTGGCGCCACTGAATTAGTCAGTTACACTTAACTAACAAGTGTAATATGAGGATGAAAGAGAAAAATATCCTCTCAGAGAGAGACTATGATAATCCTGTGTATGAAAATGAGATGAGAAAAATGATTTGAGTGATCTGATAAACGAATCTCAAGTGGGGAGACACATGAAAACACGTGTTTTTTTTTTCTGGGGGGGTTGGGCACGACAATTCTTGCGGTAAATGAAGGAATCTCATGGGACTCTTGGGTGAATAAGAGTCTCTTTTCACACGAGAGAAAGTGAATGGAGGTGGGGAGAGAAGGATCGTTGGAAAAATGGAGAGAAGAGAATTTTTTTTTTTTTTTCAAATTGAAAGGAAATGGAAAAAGGTAGCATTATGATGAGTCGAGGGAATACAAGAGACGATCAACACCATGAAAATGCGTGAACACACAAGAGAGAAGAGTGGAGGACTCATAAAACCACGTAAACGGATGTGTGCCTAACGATCCAGTGGAGAACTGAAAAAAAAATGGAAAAATAAAAAAAAAAGAAGAATGAAGAGAAAAAAGAAAAGAAATAAGATAGAGGATTACACAGGTAGTGTAGAATCCATGGAGTTTTGAAAACGTAAGAAAAGTGCTGAGCCATCGTGTGTTTTAATATTTATTTATCGATGCTTCAAGTCAAGTTCTCTGAGAACAACTGGAGAGACCACTGGATAGAAGAAAGACACGAAGATTCGACATGAAGAATAAAAAGTCGTTTTTGGCTTGATAATATGCGCCGACATTTTCTGGATCAGCATAACTAAATAAGTGAGAATACACACAGCAACACAACCGCTCCTCATTTTGTGTCACTTTATAATCCAAATGTAGGATAATGTGGATCACTAAATTCTGTCATTTAACAATGTAATTTTCATGAATAAAAATAGTTTAATGGGTGCGATGAATTATCATAATTTATTATTCTGTCATTTTTTGGCGTGAAAAAATTGAGAAGGTTGAATTCATGCAAAAGGCAATGCCAAAGAATTTTCTGTATTGAAAATGGGAGAGAGAAAGAGAGAGATGAGGGTTTAGTTATGTAGGACGATCGTGTCGTATAATATCACTGAGAATCTTACCTGGAAAGAAGACACGATGGACACCCATATACTTGCTGGCATCATGCTGATTATCTACCTGGCTTCGATTCCTTTATTCTCCTCTTTTTTTTTTTATTCATTTTTATTATCTCCTTTAACCCCAACGATCTCCATCCCTGGTATATTAAGCGTTACATGATCCTTATCTGAGTCCACACGTCGTGCAATGACGCGTGCACAAATATTCATAGCACCATTATGTGACTTGCTTTACTAATGGATATTATTTCCATTTGGGAGTTAGTCTTCAGAATTTACTTGACAAATAGTGACTTCTCGTGTCTTGAGGAACAATATGGGGGTAAATTTAGTTGGTAATACTGAAGAAGTCCTTCGGAAGCTTTCAAAATGGTTAAAACAGGAAAAAAATGAGGATTCGTAAGTTAGTTTCCAATTAATTGCTGATAATACGGAAAAATGTGCTTCAATTTAGCGAAAAAGTGATTCAACTATTCGAAAGTCATATCTTCAGCTCGTGAATATAATTTCTTTCTTCTCGAATTTTTTGCAACATCAATCTCCTATCATATGCATGAGATAGAGAGAGAGGCAAATAGTTACGACTACCTTCTAATTAAAATTTCTCAATAACTATAAGGAGAGTTGAATATTTTTTTCTTCTATCATTTAGTTAAAATGTTGTTCTCTTCGGCAATAGTTTTTAAATAATGGGTCAACCCTGTCGTTTTTTAGTAATTTCATTATTTCTGTCCGATTTATGGCGTTTCATCCCCAACACCGCTATTTTCAGTAACTTTGATAATTCATATCTCATAAACTGCACGCACAAAAATTATGAAAAAATTCAGAAAAATTCCAAATAATATCATCTTCCATACACCATCAAAAAAATAAGATGTTAACTGTACTCAAAATCTTTTGAATACTACCTTAACTCACAATCATCATCACTTGTGAATGAGCCGAAAATCGTTATTGAAACTCCTGATAAATGGGTGTGTCGAGTATCACTGATTATTTCTTTCTTCTTAGCTCCCTGACAACATGAAACATCTACATAGAGTAATAATGCAGAGGCGTGTGTGTGTGTGTGTAACACAAGAGCAGAAGGCATTATATACGTGTGTTAAAGTTCGCCACTGATCTGCGTGGGTGGCCACTCTTCGAAACTACCACAAATTCATGCTGTCTCATTCGTGCACAATGTCAGTAGCTTTTTCCTCGATGTGTGTGAGGCCTGAAGAAAAATGAGAAGAAGAAAAAAAACATGAGGATCTCTCTCACCGTGTGTGTCTTTGTTCAGCCTCGAGAGATATCTTGAATCTCATTCTTATACCATATACGCAGAGTCAATTTCTCCTTTTACAAGATGATGTATAACATTGTCCTATGTATCGCCCTGCGTCGCACCTCCGTAACTCCACACCCTATTCTCCCATTGCCTCTATATAATCTTTTCCAGCCCCTCTCATCTCCCCAACACGACCGCCCATATTCATGTTTCACCGTACTTGTCCCCCCTCTCTATCTGACTCTTTTTCCGCTGCACTAACTTGCCGAGAGATACAATAATTTGCATATGGAGTGTTTGCGGCTGTAGCAGTTTCTTCGATGCCCATTAACTACGTTTATGTGTGTAAAAAGATTTATATCTTCTCGATGAGCCTACTGATTTTATAAAAGACAACTATGATCGATTGCTGGTAATTAGAGTTAAATAATAATTCATCTGGTATATAGCATGATGCATTATCAATTTGTCTAAAAAAAAGAAATTAAACAAAATTACTTCTTGAAAAATTCTATCATTGAATTACGTGCACCACATACAAATTTTTGATATAATTTAAAGGTTTATTGGGATATTGGACAATTGAATGAATATTCAAAGTCAATCTTCACATTTATTTCCTAAAATCGCGACGTTTCGCTCCTGCACAGAGAAAAACTTCTTATGTACACCTAACAAAAATCCTATTGTTGAGGTCATTTTCAATCCTATTGTTGAGGTCAATGGCTAATGTCATTACGACTATATTGATGTTGTTAAATGTTGGAATATGGAAGAAAGGCAAGGCAGAAAAATAACTTTAAAACTATTGAGTTGGAAACTGAGCATTTATTTTAAATACTTGTCGATACGAAGTGTCGTCAAAGACTGACTCTTTCAACGAACAAATTTGATTGCCATGGTTCTCTTTTCTCCTATGGTTTACATGACGTCACTCGTAACATAAACAGATATTGGAGCCTGTGCATCGGTCACAAAGGAGACCACACATACAACCCCAATACCTTGAGTCATACATTGAAAAATAATTGATGGGTTTTGGTGAAATAAAACAGCGTTTTTATATAAACGTAGTTAAACACTTTATTAATAAGTACACGTGTCGTGTCGTTGTATTGCGTATTGCGTATCGTAACAGCAAGTGACGCCTGTAGCGTCTCTAGCAACGGAGAGCATAGCCGCGCATGCCCAGTAGGCATCTCTCGGGTGCGCACACGCGAGGGACGTGAACAGTCCCAACATAGATGAAAAGAGAGGGGTGAGCAGAGGCGCTCTATTCCAATAATAATTAAATTAATAACTTTGCTCATTCCAATATTAAATTTTCGCTATTTCAGATATTAGATTCTTCTTTGCAAAAATAACCCAATTCGTTTGTCGTTACTTTCGTGACTCTATGCAGTATCAGAGTTTCTATAATTGACAAATGATCATGCTGATAATTTTCCTATGCCAAAATTGTAATCACTAAATTGTGATCATCTTCTTCTGTTGCAGTAGATTCATATGGTTTGATTCACTACTTGACACGATAAAACTAACTTTTCATGTCTAAAATCAGCATTATCGAATCTAAATGGTTGAGGTCTCCTTCAACTATCATTTTATTGTTACTCAAATTATATATTTCTCTTTGTGTGATTAGAAGCTTCTTCAGGGTCTACAAATAATACAATAAACATGCATTTAATGAATCAACTGCAATATAGAAAAGCTTAAACATTATGTGTTGATATTGAACATCAGCATTTTTGGTGGCCTTTTAGGTCTCTGCAGAGGTTACTTTTAGTTAAAAATTATAAAAGTTATGATGTTGTGGATCAACGTTTCGGTTTCAATGTGAAACCCTCTTACGGATACAATCATTTATTTATCTATAAAAATACAAAATATGAAATCAATAAATAGCAGCTTCTATTACAAATTCTATTTTCATATGTGGTCATCAATTAGTCAAAAATGATAAAGATTTTGTGCCTTCAAAAAATATTGAACATCTCTTAAATACCTTTAGATTAATATAAATTGTCATGATAATATCAAACTTAAAGAATGATTCCGTATTTTAACACTTTCCATCACTATTTCAACTCAATATACAATTTCCTCGAGGCTCAAATTGTCCCGAAAATTTCCAATGACCACCGTGATTTTCCTCTAAACGTACTTTCCAAAAGTGCCCACCTTTCCCCAAAAAGCTCATAAACGTTGAAATTGAGCCGTCGGTTCCGCCCATTACTGTCGAAAACACTAAACATATCCATTTCTATTCCTATTTTCTCCCCTCCCCGCCCCCCTCTCCTACTTGTGTTTTCTCTCATCTATTTGCTTGTGCGGTCACGATAACGTTGTTACCCGTTTTCATCGTTTATTACATCGTATCCTTATTATTATCCTCCAACTGTCCAAAAAAAAAAAAGCCAAAGGCAGAAATAAAAACGAGGGGAGAGGCGAATTTTCGCTGCAGTTGACGGGAGACTAGATAAATTGCCGGTCGCTCCTCACTTCAATTCAACCGAAAAAAAAGGGGGAGGGGGAAGGGGAGTGAGTGTGTATGTCTGTCTGTCTATATAAAATTCCAATTGTTGGTGAAACTCCAAGGCGTGGCAATCACAAGACAATAAACATTATAAAGAGAAGACATTATGCTATATTTTACCTCTTATTTCCACTTCTCTCTGGCTTTCTTTGGACTCCTTAAGCAACACGTTGCACATTGGCAAAAGTTAAGTGAGAAGGGTGAGTTTTATACACTCCTGCGGTTTTTTTTCTCCTCCATGTCTTCCTGGCAATGTCATACCTGGCTTCTGCTACTGTCCTGAACCCAAATAAAAACCAAAAACTTAGGACAACTAACCTCAGTCGTTCATATTTTATAGGCCCCCCCAGAGGGACACGGGCTTTTATCCCTGGGTGCACCCAGCGTGTCGAATTGAATATAACACAGAGGGAAGAAGAGCAAGGAAAGACACTGTGTGTGGGGTGGATAGGACATTTTTCGTTTTGGGCGATAGGATATTTTGACGTTCCTCAAGAAAATTAGTATAATAAAGGGAACTTTCGCTTTAAAAAAAAAAAGACAAAGAGTGAGTATGAGGCTCACTGGGGCACTGAGGTTTAGGGTAAGTGGGTAAAAACACACGATCGTAAATCACATTCACACAAACCCCCCCTCTAGAAGCAAAGGTACTTGAGGACCTCCGTGGGTGCCCACAAGTTTTTGGGCGCGAGAATATACCTCTAAATGCTCTTTCAACCACTGGCGAATAGAGAGAACTATCTCCCCTCTCTTCTGTACTACTTGAAAACCACTGGCACAAAACCGCAGTCTATTTTTCACTTTGCTTTCTCTCTTCGGGTCTTTGTTAATCGATGTGATAGTCTATTTTGAAAAACACACACAAAGTTTGTAACGGTCTCTTTGTCGAGCCCCCTGCCTTTTTCTTGGTCGTTTATCTTCGAGTTGGACGAAAATTTATCGCTCATTATGAGAGGGCATTGGAGGGGAGGAGAGCTCACGAAAATTCGGGATAGTTACAATGTGAGAGTATTTCATCAGAGTAATTCTGGTTGAGGGGTGATGGAAGATTTCATGTATTGAATCTCATGAGTTAAGGGATAACAGAACCCCTTTGTTTATATTAAATTTTTGAACTAATTGTTTGACCATACACAGAGAAAAATGCTTTCTTAATTTAAGTGAGAAAACTCACTTGATTTAAGTGAGTTTTACTTTCTTAAATTAAGTGAGAAAAGTCACTTGATTTAAGTGAGAAAACTCACTTGATTTAAGTGAGTTTTCCTTTCTTAAATTAAGTGAGAAAACTCACTTGATTTAAGTGAGTTTTACTTTCTTAAATTAAGTGAGAAAAAGTCACTTGATTTAAGTGAGAAAACTCACTTGACTTAAGTGAGTTTTACTTTCTTAAATTAAGGAAGAAAAAATCACTTGTTTCAAATGAAAACTCACTTTCCCAGGTAGAAATGTATCTTGCATATGCGAGACTCAACATTGGCGCAAGGTGGATAACGCAATGTTGTGAAATACAAGCTTGGCGCAACCATGGTTCCTCCGTGCGCCGTCAGATTAGCTACGAACGTGTTTGGGGAACCTTGCGACAGGGTTGCGCTAGAGCAGCGCACCCAAGGCTTACTTTTGACTGGCAATTCTAGCTTGGGCCAAGCTAACTCGTGTCAGAAATGATAGTCCAATAAAGAGGAGTTCTACTTTTTCACTCGCATACCAGCTCAATTTTTTTTTAATAAATGGATTTCGATCCATATTTCAACTATCTTTGATTGGAAAATCCTGAAAGGGTGGCAAAGGAGTAAAAAAATCAAAACCACCCCAAAAATGACGTTTTTGCCAATATCTCGGAAATGGCGAATAATATGAAAACAAGTTTCGAACAAACGTTGAAGATATTAAAATTATCCACACAATTGTTAGTATACACTTTTTCCGTTTTTGCAAAATTAACCGAGGTATTGACAGTTTGAAATTTTTTTTATACAGCTTAGCCACGGGAAAAATCCTAAAAGCCTCAAAAAATCGGATAAATATAAAAAAATCAATATTCCTCAATTTTTTTTCCAATATATCTACAAAATACGGAGATGATTCCAAAGGAACCAAGTTTTTGTTCAGCGACTCATTCAAAAGTTGCTAAAGAATTAATTCTTTAAACTTATCATTTTACTATTCAAATTGTCTGTTTTCTGTAAATTCACCAAAAATAATAAATCCAAAATTGAAAAATATTGAAAAATTCGGAAAAATGAGAAAATTGGGTATTTTCCAAAACTACAATAAGTGGAGGTAGTACAATGGATGTCCCTCTTCCTCGTCCAGGTATTCCTGAGTAATAAAACACCACATGTTGTGTCCGGCAGGGTTCGTTCTCTACTCAGAAGGGTTCTCTCTCACACAATTTTTTTTGAATGGTTTGATGAACTTTCTTTCTTTCTCTTCGTCACTTTCCAGCTCTCTGTTGAGATTTTACAGAAAATATTTTCAGTGTCACGTTGACCATCGACTGACGTACTTCATTCTTAGATTCCAAGTGTTATTCAGTGACGATTCAGTTCACGTGGAGCTTACAAATTATTTGTTGTTCTAATATTCAGATATTTGTATGAAAACTCTATTAGTATTACATGTTAGTGATCAGTTCCGTTCGTTAGTGTTTAAAACAATTTAAATTCAAAACAATAATCATTTATCTTGATCATTATGTAGCTTTTTTAGAAATAAAATAAATTGAAATTGAATGTGCAGATGTAATTTTTTCATCCATAATTTTATTTATCAAAAAGAGTAGAAATTCAAAAACCTGGGCTCTTCATTGTAGTGCAGCCTTGCGCCAAGATTGCACGCAAGCTGGCCACGCACGCAGGGGCCCAGCTGGTTACGCGTTACAGAAATGCCGCGCGCCATCTCAGTTCTTGTAACGTTGCGCCCAGTTTGAATCGTGCGAAGCAGCCTCGCGCCAAGCTAACCGCAAGGCACTTTTTCTACCTGGGTTATTCAAGTAATTTTCGTTTTTTTTTATTTTAAAACTAAACTTCCTTAACTTAATACACAAAAGTGACTCCATTCAAATGAAACAAGTGACTTTTTCTTACTCAATTTAAGAAAGTAAAACTCACTTGAATCAAGTGAGTTTTCTCACTTAAATCAAGTGACTTTTCGCACTTAATTTAAGAAAGTAAAACTCACTTAAATCAAGTGAGTTTTCTCACTTAAATTAAGAAAACATTTTTCTCTGTGTATTCGTTAAGATTTTTATCCTAAAAGACTGTAAACGGATGAGAAACGTAATAAAAAATCGATGCTTCTGTTATTTCATGAAAAAATTGATAATTATTGTTAAACGATGAGTTCTAAAATCCCCAATTTACTGGCTTTTGAATATAGTTTTGAATATGATAGTGAATATAATTTTGTTCTTGTCGAATTATTTTTACATTAATCTTCTATCACATGCATAAGATAGATAGTTTTATTTTCAACGAATGTAGGCAAATGCCCATGAAGCCGGAAATAATACATTTTACATTACCTGAAGTAATTGTGTGAATTATTGTATGTTCAGGATTACTAATACCTTTTATAATATTGTAGTTTGATAAAACAAAGAGTGTTGGAATATGGAAGAAAGGCAAGGCAGAAAAATAACTTTAAAACTATTGAGTTGGAAACTGAGCATTTATTTTAAATACTTCTCGATACGAAGTGTCGTCAAAGACTGACTCCTTTTAACGAACAAATTTGATTTCCATGGTTCTCTTTTCTCCTATGGTTTACATGACGTCATTCGTAACATAAACAGATATTGGAGCCTATGCATCGGTCACAAAGAAGACCACACATACAACCCCAATACCTTGAGTCATATGTAAAAAATAATTAAATTAATAATTTTGCTCATTCCAATAAAGAGATTTCGCAAGATTAGTAACAAGTAATTATGAAGAATATTAAGTGCATTAGAAATTATGGCTTTCGACAAAACTGCCTTGTTAAATTATTGATCATAGGTAATCATTGGAATGTAGAGAACGTTTAAAAAAAAATGAAAGTATAGAGTTCTGTAAAGAGTTCGAAATTCAAAGTTGAAAGTTCTGTCACATAGAGAGAGAGAGGCAAATAGTTACGACTACCTTCTAATTGAAATTTTTCAACAACTATACGAAGAATTGAATATTTTTTTCTTCTATCATTTAGTTAAAATGCTGTTTTCTTCGCCAATAGCTTTTAAATAATGGGTCAACCCTGTGATTTTTAAGTAATCTCGTTATTGCTGTCCAATTTAGGGGGTTTCATTCCCACCACCGCTATTCCCAGGAACTTCAATAATTCATATCTCATAAATTCCAGTCAAAAAATTCTGAAAATCTAAAAAAATATCATCTTCAATACAGCATCAAAAAAATAAGGAGTCAACTGTACTCGAGTTCTCTGCAATATTATCTTTAACCCGTGAAAAGCCATCTTCTACATTCAGTCAGTTAGGACTCTGTCTCCTCTTCGCCGAACAATCGATCTCTTTCGCCGCTCTAGAGCGTGCGGATGTTGTCGTACGTGTCGCAGCAGTCCTCCCCCCTCCTCCCTCTCCCTCACACCCCCAGTATCCTCCCTTCAATCCTCTTCCATTCTCCACTCCGTCCTCCACATTCAAGCACTCGTTGAAAACACAAAACAATTGCCCCAAACGTAGGCGTGACAGAGTGATACGTGAAAACCACGCCCATTAGCGTGAAACTTGGATCAACGGTTGGTTGAAAAGTTTTGCTGTCTGTGTGTTCTGTGGTACATTCATCGCACTATCCAGTATAGTACGCCTCGCCCATACAAACCCTCCCAACGAAAGGCACACACACAGGGGAACAAAGTCCCAAAGTAGAGGGGATGAGAGGAAGAAGAACGAGTAAATAACGAAAGCCGATGAGTGTGCGCGCGCACACAAACGTGTGTGCACAAAGACGTTCTCACTTCCAACCTGGAAACTGACTGGTGGCTGAATTGTTGGGGGATATAGCTGCTCACTGCCTAAAAGCAGTAGTAGGGGAAAAGTCAGTGGGTATAAGGTTTATACTACACTCCCCAAATGCTTTACAAAAAGGGAGAAGAAAAAAAAAAGGAAGGAAAACACGAGGCTCTTGGCTCTCTGTGTGTTGAGGGAGGGGGAGGGGGCTCTGTAATCTCAAATGGTGGGGGACTGAGCAAACGTGGGAGGAGGAGTAGGAGGTCAGTGGAGTTCGGGTAGTCGATGAGCGCAGACGCGTTGTGTGTTAGAGGCACTAGTAAGAGTTTCAAGAGAAACACTTTTAAACGCATTTTGACTAGGTTTAACATTTTCGGAGCGTCGTGAGAAACATATCACAAGAGCACTTTCAATCAAAAACAGTAAGAAGGCTAGTAGAAAGAAAAAAAAAAAGAGAGACACACTTGTTTGTGTGTGGGTGTTTCTCAAATTGACTGGACTCGAACGATTTTTTTTCTGTGTGTTTTTTTTTATTTATTTGGATTTATTCACGTGAACTTTGTACGGGTTGACGCGAATTTTTTTGGTTGACAAAGGGTTGAGTGACATTCTGGAGTGAATACCGAGAATCACTGACTTTTTTTCTTTTTTTTTTTTTTACGAATTTTGCAAGTGATTTTTTGCTGCTTTTTTGGAGTAAAATTGATATTTTAGTGAGTTTTTAACGTTTTGCGTGGAAAGAAGGGATGTCTACCAAAGGGGAAAGGGGTAAAGCAACTGACTTCAGTATTGCAGCCATCATGGCGCCCAGGGGTCCATCGTTTGGACATTACCACATGCAGGGAATTGGTAATGCATCAGGCAATACGGTGGAATGCAACAACAAGGGCTTCATGGCATCACCGAGTCTCGATAATCGTGAGTTTCAAATGGTTTTTAAATGCCTTTCCGACGGCTGGTTGACTCTTTGAAAAAATACTTTGCCGATTATTTCAATTCAAGCTATTTTATTAACGTATAATACACAACTGAATAACAATTATTATTCACAGTTACAGCTAGACAAGTATTCCCATAGTTTCAGCCCTTAAGCTTTTGCTTATATTTAAGTGATTTTGTGGTTTTTTGTGAGGCTAGTGTGGGGTGTCAAAGAGTTTTAAAAGAAAAAACCCTATGATAGCCGATTATTTATTTTTGAGACTCACGTTATTTGCATAATGCAGGCAAAAGTCACGCAAAGTATAATATACCAAAAATATGATTAAAATTTGATTTAAATTACTGCATGAAGAGCAATGGTGGGGGTATATATAGTTCGAACAACTTATCAAGGCTTTTTCTTCTTCTTTATTATGGCTCCGACCATTTGGTCATCCTGTTGGACTTATCGAGGCAATTCGAATCGAAATTCGATATAGAACTGGATAAATGAATCGGTAGAGCGCCTGACGTGACATCGGAAGATCCTGGGTTGGACTCCCAATGTAGGACCATTCAATTTTTTCTGGAATTGTTTTGAAATGCATCGGGCAAATAGCCAAAACCTTATTTGAATTCGAAAATCTAACTCAAAGTATCATTAAGAGACCTTTACTCATACTTTGATTGATCGAGTAATGTGCCATGAATTTTGCCGATGTTGGAAGGGGGGGAGGGGGTGAAATTGCCATGATTTTCGGAGCAAGTGGTGACAGGAGACTTGGGTGGTCGAACGTCGGCAATAAAAAAAAGGAATCTGACGCCCCAAGAGCTCTCATATTTCTTGCCTCTTTCACACATTTCATGTGTTAGCCACTACTCACTAGTTTTCCCTCTTTTTTCCCCTCCAATTGTGTCCAACTAATTCCAAGAAATACCCACTAGACACACCCAATTAGTTGAGCATGCTTGAAGTATTTCGTTGGAGAACCTTCAATTCAATTAAAATAAACAGTAGCCAATGATTGCTGCGGGCAATTGGCGAAATTAGTCAACTCCTGAAGAATATAACTTCTGTGTGAGGTTTGACGTTATTTACCCCAGTCATTTCTTTTACGTATGGATGTAATTGAGCACTCTCTATGTATGAAAAGTGTGAGTGTGTTCGTGTAAGAATGAGTGAGCCTTGGACAGGCAGTCCAGCTTTAGCCATTGAGAAGATCAGTCCATCTATATATATATTTAAAATAAATATTAATAATAATTTCGCACACAGTCTTACAAGTATTCCTGATTTGATTCCTGACAATCCTTCAAGCTGCTGCACTCTGGTCAGTGTTGTTGTTTGTTATTCGTGTTGTTTGCGCAGCTGGCCTTCAACAAATCATGCTATACAGCCAATGTTACTAATTTAATGTGACAAACTGTACTCAGAGACTTTTTTCTGTTGTTATGAGCTACAAAACTTTCTATCCAGTCTGGAATCGAACCCGGGTCTACTGCATGTGAATCTACAGTCCAATCAATTGCGTCAGACAACTGGACCTTTGGCCAGTGTGACAGAATAGTAATAATAATGATAAACCTTAGTACAGAGATTGGCCTCTGTATTTGTGTTTGTCACACACAAGTATGTGTGTGTGTAGAGATCCGTCGGTGAAAGTGCCTCCTTCACAAGAATGACCGCAACTTGTTTATTGCACTCAATTACAATCGAGAAGGATAATTGACGACCGGTTGGGCTGACTTAAAGGACTCTAACAACACAAAACCTGAAACACCCAACAGTCATTTAAACCATGACGCACACAGTTAAAAAGTGGCCCGAAATTATCCTGGCTAATATTAACATTTTACACCATCCAATTAGATGCGATAAAAGTCATTCGTAGCTTTGAGCAATAATTTCTCATTATTAATTTATTTTAAACGTTTTCATTGAAGCACAATTATCCTCTGGTCACACAATTCTATTTTCTGATGTCATTATATTGAAAAAAAATAATAATAATAATAATAATAATCACTGATAATTATCAAATTGTTTTGAATCAATCTTAATTGTTTCTCGAAATACAATTGCGTTTTTAGCGTGCAAAAAAAATTTTATCATTCAAATTATTCAATTATTATGTATTATTTCTCTTACTTCTTCATATTCTTCGACCAATTGTGTACAGTTATTTAGTGGATAATTGTTAGATTCACACCACACAGAGGTGAGAATTTCATGTTCTCACTTCTTAAGATCTTTTGCATTTATTTATTCTTCTTTTTTTTACTAAGATATTATTAGTGCCCTTGACGTGTAAACTGCGCGTGAATATGGTGCACGCAAAGTTTTTCACGTATGTAAAAATTTACCATCAAATTTAATCCACACACACACACAAACACACAAAAATCCATAAAAACACGTAGAAAAAAGGCGCATGTGTGTATGAATGTTCATATACACGCGATGGGAAAAATAATGTGCATTAAATATGTATATGTATGCAGAGAATCACCTCAGAAAGAGATAGATGCATCAAAAACGCCCTTGTAAGCATGCCCTTGTGCCAATGAGTATTACCGGTAATACTAAACCTACTGTTCATATATTGACGCCTTCTTTAAACAAAAGACTACCCATAACATAATTCATAATTCATCTTTTCATTGAAATATTTTTCATGCAAAAACGATATTCAATCGTTAACGTGTTTCGTTTTAGCACTTTTTTTTCTTTCATCTTCTTCCACTCTCAACTAAATTATTCGCCTTTATTATTTGTCTCTTCATGGCTAATAATTATCATGAATCGCTGCCGCCTTTTTTAACACTTCACAACCGAATGCCAAAGAGTATCGACACACACTGGGTGCTATCTACAAATGCTTATTATATATTGTGTATTGCACGTAAGAGTAACAGATGCAGCTGCAGTGTTTCTCACGCAATAATTACCAGTCTTCGTGTTACTCAGAGAGAGAGAGAGAGAGAGAGAGGTGAAAAATAAATGCAGAGACATGGAGATAATGGACGAAATAAAAGGATGTAAGATCGAGTTTTGAAACTGAATGAAGAAGAGGTTTTTCTTATATTGAGCCTTGGTGTTTCGTCGGCAAATGATCATTTAAAGTAATTGTAACACTTACCCCGTTGGTAGGTTGGTTCCAGTTACGATGAAAACATCAGTGTCTCTTATTAACGAAAAAAAAAAAAAAAAAAAGAAAGACAAGAAAAAAGTGATAAACTAAAGAGTTGAATAAAATTTAAAAAGACCTGTCGTGAAATCGACGGGGCCTTAATCCGTTGAAGAGAGAAACAAGTTCTCTTCAACTTGGCTGTGTTCACCACAACACCATTTTGCCCCATCAAAATTGCACATAAATACGTATTTATGTGGTATTTATGCGGGCATGCCATCGCCTCATTTTTGCCTCTTTTTTTTATTTCCCCACTACATCTTGTAATCATTTCTTCTTTTTTACTCCATCTCTCTCTCTCTCTCTCTTTTTCTTCTCTCTCTCTCTCTCTGTCTCTTGGTCGATGCGAATGAATTAACTGTCGTTTCCGTGTGAGACGACTATCTCGATAATCTACGGTGTACTGGATTTTCTGTGGTGTTAAATATACATTATCAATGCATGAACCGATGAAAATAAATAAGAAAACAAAATTTTTTGCATGAATATATATATATATATGTATATGATACGTTTACAAATTTCTCACCACTTCAGTTCGACAGATCACCACTTCAGAGTGATCATTTACATGGTAATTAAAGAGCAAATCACTTATACTGGATCTATTTCGTTTTATTTTGAAAAAAAAAAATAATAATAATATGTAGATCGATCAATTTTTCATGAAAACACTGTGAAGTCATTGGATTTAGCCCCGAGGCGACATACAACAGTAACCCCTGTTATAACTGTAACCGATAATAGAGTGATCGATGGCCATGAGTCAGGCATTTTTCAACTTCTTCACTTCAAAAGAAAGAAGGAGGGAAGTTTGAAAAAAAAAAAAAAAAAACTATGTAAGATAAGACAGCTAAGCGACAATTTGCTATGGGAACTAAATATCATCTTAATTAACTTGGTAAAATAGAAACAAAAAAGAAATAGTAAAAAAATTATGAAGATAGCGGCAAAAAATGACAAAACGATAAAACCTTTTTTTTTTCTTTGACACATTATAACGTCGAGAGAAAATGAGGTATAATTTTATTACTCGCACTCTTGATGATCATCGTAATAACAGTAATAATAATGTGCAAGAATAAAAAAAAAAAAGGTAAATCAAAAAAAAGGCAGAAGCTATTTTAGCGAATTTATCTTTTTTTTTATTATTATTATTTTAAATAATACAGAAGTGCGAGGAGAAATGGAATTAATGAAAAAAATGAGGGAGCTCTGAATGGGTGTGGATATTTATTTGCAATGAATGATAATAAATCAGTGATTATTTCTGCGTGGAGAAGTCGAAACGCCGGTGGCCGAATTAATCACGTGCGTAAATCCTCGGCCATAGGCACACACAGGCAACACAGTAAAACCCATACATACACCTGTAACTGTGTATTTGTTGGCTTGTGCGAGATAGGTAAATAGTTTGCATAACTCACGTCAACGTGTGGGGGCAACTATATACACCCTGCCTTTTCCCTCATCGTCCAAAGTTCCCATCTATGACCAACTGAAATGTTGCACATATATATCCACTGGGATCCGTGCTACCGTTAGCGAGAAATATAATAATTGTTTGCGCCATCTATCGTCAAACTTTGGCGCTAGATTAAAGAGATTTATTCATTGAATGAACGAGTGGGAAAGAGAGAGAGAGAAAAGCGTTTTTATGTGTCCAAGGCCTCCTATGGACGAAATTCAAGATACATGCAGATCATACAAATATTTATAAAAAGCCTAACATAATTCATAACTATTGAGATTCAGAATACACCAGTTCACACATTACACATAAAAATAAGAGTAAAAGAAAGTAAAATCAAAGTCATCAGTCACTGAGTGTATCTAATATCAATTCTTCATGACGTGATTCATTTTAATTTAAACTTTAGACTAACCAATTATTTAATATATAAAATACAGTCATTTGTTGATTAACACATCTACCGATGATCCTCGCCTTTTCAATGGTTAGTTACATTTTTTCCTTAATCATTTGTTTATTTATTTTTCATTTTTGAAAGAAAGAGAGAGAGAGGTAAAAACTGAAACTGGAGACCAATAATAGGTGTCGTAATGCATTTAGACAGACCAGGGAGGAGGAGGGGGGAGGGTTGTGGTGGTAAAAGTAGAGGACTCTGGGCATTTGTTCAACGAGGATTATAATAATCGCACGTTCGCGTGAAAGGTTCCTCGGACACGATCGTTTGTTGCGATAAATGATTGTATTTTGTGTTTCGCAAATGTGACCTAATCGGCATTAGTTTCCAATGTAATTTATGTATTTTTTCCTCACACTGAGAGAGAGAGAGACTCTCTCTAAGTTTGACCAATCAGATACAAAAACACCCAATTGGGCTCTTTGCAATGACTCTTTGCGAAATCTATTGCAAATGTAAAATTGAGGGTAAATTGTTTAAGTCAAATTACATTGTTAAATTGTTATTATATCGCTCTAATATTATGCAATGCAGTCGCTGCACTGAGTGTGTTAAAGTAACCATAAACACCATCATTATATTTGTAAAGGTAGAGGAGGATGGTGTAGGTAATTATGGGTAGTGCTATTTGCCCTGGAGGCTCAGGGAGTTTCAATTTATTTTTTTTATTTTTATTTCAGAGTTTAAGAAACTGTATAGTAATGCGATATCTCTCGATATTTATAATAAAGACTAGTTCGTTATGAAGACGGTAGACAGTTGTCGTTGTCAATTAATAATAAAGCGCAAACCTGTTTTCAGAATATGAATGAAGTAGATGAGAAATCAATGTTAACGCAGAGGGGGAGGAGCTGAAAATAGTAATTCTCACTCATTCTCTCTCTCTTTCTCTTTATCTCTCTTTTGGTGAAAACGTAATTATCAGGGAATTATGTGATACTGAGTTGTTTAATTTGATGTAAAACTCGTTGGATTCAAAAAAAAAAATTAAGAGAAAGTCATATTAAATAATTAAACATTTTAATGTAATGTCTTTTTATTTAGTTTATGATTATGATACGTGAAGCATCGATGGGTTCATTAATGGCAACGTTAATTAAACGCTGATGTCAACGGAATGGTCTTTTCGTTAGAGAAAAAGAATATCTTGAAATTATAAAATTCCGAAATGTATAAATTTTCACAATGCACTTTATTAAAAGCATGAAAAATTACTGAACTAATTATGTACTCTTTGTGTTAAATTGTTAATTGGTAGAATTGTGCAGTATTTCCATAGTGCAAAATGATAGAGCAATTTTTCAATGCAAATAAGAAAAAGGGGAAGAGAGGGTTAAAGCTGATATTAATAACGTTTAACAAATAATAAATATGTCGCCAGTTGTGTTTACAGAATATATATGTAATGTTTATTATAGCTGTTGTATATCATGAACATCTATTTTTTTCGTTAATTATTGCTTCAGTAAAGGTGTACACACAGAGAAAACGATTGCATGCAAGCGTTGACAGTATCCTCGAGTTTTAATGGCCATCCCATATATATTTCTTTCTCCTCTCATTTCTTTAATTTAAAAAAAATTTTAATTTCTTTTACTCACTCTTTATTCAACTGTTGGGTATAATCTCTCTCCACTGTATTTAAAAAAAAAAATTAATTAACATTAATTTAATCACACAGCATGATTTCCTTTTTCACCTCCAGGCAAATGCTTTTTTTTTTTTTTTTTTACATAAACCCATTGCACATTTAAGTAACAAAATACCGTTTTATTATATTTTCCAGGTGTTGCAAGATCATCACCAGTTAATATTGTTGCAACCGCAACAGTAGTTACAGATACACTACTTGATGACGATGATGATGATGAAGTTGACGAGGGTGTAGGCGAAGCTGAGAGTATAGATACGGAAAAATCGGGAAATTGTGATGACGAGGAGGTGGACGTTGATGTTGAAGAATGCAGTAGTCTGGATGATGGACCACTTGGCACAAACGATGAACACACTAACCACAAGTACAGGAGTAATAATAATAATAATAATAATAATACAAGTAGAAAAGTACCACAGCACAGAAGAACTACTTGCAATTCAGAGGAGCTTAAGAATGTTGAGTGTCATTTGGAGACCAAAGAGCTGTGGGACAAGTTCAATGAACTTGGTACAGAGATGATAATAACGAAAACTGGCAGGTAAGGGATTTTGTTTTTTTTTTTTTTTTTTGTTTTTTTCATTCAATAAGATTTTCTTGATCATGTGGATGCTGGCCACCATGATATGTGTGCTGCTATTTATAATGCCTCTTTAGGCGTCTAATTGAAATTAAAACTCTGGGGGCAAGGAAAAGGGGAATTATCATTGAAGTTGAAAAATAATTTACATGGTGAAGATCGTAAAGCTCGTCCGGGTTAAAGCGGTGTCCAATTTTATAGGTTATGCTAATAAAGTAAACCCGGGGTTGGGACTTTTGCAGCTGCATGCTTCCTTTCCGCCTGTAGTATTCCACGGGATGCGTGACCATGTCGGAATTATGAGATATTCGTGCTAACCGTGTGTTCTACATGCGTATATATATATATTATATTCTATACGCACTGAAGGACACACGAAGCTCTTACTCGGTAAAAGAATGACCATGCAGTTTTTGCATTTAATAAAAGAAAAAATGGAAATATCATAAAGGAGTTATAAAATAAGAGTTTAAAGAGGTGAAAATAATAATCCTCCCTCCCCCCCCCCTCCCTCCACCCGCCGAAACCTCCTGCTGATCTTGATCATTTCAAAAATAAAGCAGGCACTCGCCTCTGCTGTTAATTTGTTCAGTTGGATGAGGAGAAAAAAAATTCATTACCAATTGCGTGTTGGTTTTGCTGTGTGTGTGTGTGTCGATGAAATTCATTAGTTTAAAAAAAAAAGGAAGGAATGGAAAATAAAGAGGCTTGAGAACATATAAAAATGAAATTTCGTCGCTTCCCATTTCGATTACACTGAGTCATTAGGATGATTAATTATATCCTGACGCGTGTACAAGAAATGGGTGGTGCCTATATGGACGAAAACAACTGGATAACTTGATGTTTCTATAACCATAACCCTAACAGACCCTCATGACTACTAACAATAATATACCCAACTGGACATTATTGTGTAAACTATCCTCAAATACACAATTTCCGTGAAATTTTCAAATTCCCTTCTTTTTTTTTTTCTTCTCTTCATTCATTTTTCTTTTAAAAGTAAATTTTTCATTCTTAAAAAGTCAAACAAACGATGATCAATTCGTTGTGGCTTGTGTTGAAGCATTTTTTTTTTTCCGGAATATTAAAATAGGTTTATTTTACGAAAAATAGTGTCTCGTTAGGTGGATGAAAAATGGGGATTTACACAATTTATTTAACGCCTTTTTAAATGACAATGAGGCCCCAAAAAAAGTTTATACCAATCAGGTGGAATTGTGTGTGTCACAGTAGGGGATACTAGCACTTTGAACGATTCGTTTCCCACGTTGGCCTTCTAGACTCTCTCTCCCTTTTAGCCTCCAGAGATATCGAGCTTGAGCCAAGTCAACGGAGATCAGAACAATGCTCCATGTATTTTGGCGGGTTCAAATTAAATCGTCATTGCCATCAGCAGCTTGAAATACCGCCATATGTCCCTGAATTTCCTTCCAGACTCACTGATGACTTGTTTCATAATCAAAAAAAAAAAAAAAACGATCGCGTCAAAAAACAACAGAACGTAATTTTGAAGCCTCCTCGGGTACTGAAAAAGCATTAGAAGTGAGTAGGTGTGGACGAGCAGGTCAGGAGAGACAGGATGCAGTGGATAGAGCGAACTCGTCACGCGAACCCTTCATCAGTGCTACCAGGCAACCTACATTATATATTATGTGTGTAACACGTATGTATACAAGGTTTTGTTGAACGTACAGTAGCCGAAGAAGTTGACGAGAGTACACACAAAAAAGATAAAAAAATGAAAAAAAAAATGTAGAAGTTCAATTTCAACACAGAAGGCAGTGAGTAAGAAATATGAGTTGAAAAATAAAAGTTTATTGGCCCCCTTTGGTTTGCCTAGTCACTTCTAAACTGGTGTGTGTGTGTGTAATACACACGATATGCTTGTAATTATAAGTAGCAACACCACCTGGTATTGTGGCACTTCTTTTCTGTATTAGTAGTTGAGCAAACATTTAGCTACGATGAGTATTGACTCCCAGAGTATGTGTGTTAAACATTGAACATAGCTACTGGTCTTACTCAATCCAATTCCACCAACAGAACATGACTGCTGTATTCTGGAAATATCTTGGCTACTGGCAATATTTGAGTGTTTCATTGTTTTTATATCAGTGTCTGAGTGAACCATTGGAGGATTAAATTGAGTGAGGCTGTCTGTGTATGTGACATGAACCCAGAGAAAGTTCAATGTAGGTTACCCAGTTAATCTGCAATTCAACTCTCATTAAGTGAGTTGAGTAATTTGTTTGATCGTCCAAACTGTCGGATAGTTTCAGTGATTGAAAGGATTTATTCATCACATATTATATTAATGAATCTACAGAATTTGCAATGGTGTTGTACCCGTCAATTGCCGAAAGACAACTGTGATAATACCGAAGAACTGAATTATCGTAAAAATCCAATTCCAATACCAATCATAGTGCATTGCTATCCAGACAACGATTGAATGTAGAAGAACAAGAATAACCAATGTCAGAGCAAATTTTTTCAATAGTTGCGAGGAGAAACGACCTGGAATACTGCTGACTGTGGCATTGGGTTTTGGCATTGCTGATGTCCTGTTGTGTCTACCCCTTGCTGATTTTCTCAAGGTTTTGGACAACTCGTCAGTCGGTCTTTGGGTCTTTCTCAAGCAATTCACGGCGGGTCGGCTATTTCTCGTGGGACATGGAAAGATTTCCATTCGCCCCAGGGGACAAGATACAACATTGTCACCCTTGTTGATATTTTTGTTGTTGTTTAGTTGAGAATGGCATCGGTTACGTGGATTGCATGGACCAGGGCAAACTATTGCTTTACCTCTGCACGTGCGTCTCCGCGTGGGACGTGGCATCATTGAAAAATGACTCTTAACTTTACTTATAAAAATTTGTGAAAATACTTTAAGTCCTTCGTGTTTTTGTCGAGCAGCATGCCATGTGTCCTTGGTGTACGTGGATTGGAATGAATTAGTGGACTAAAACGGAAAATTTACAACAATTCGTCACGTTTTAAGTTCATGATAATAGGGGGCGTCTATAGATCCGTAAAATAAGCAGCTTACCGGGGAATTTTCATCGCGTTAAGAATTAATGAAGTGTCAAATTTTTCCACAATTGAATTTTGGTTAGAATCCATCAAAACACTCAACTGTCTTTCTTTTCTTTTTTGCAGGCGAATGTTTCCGACTTGTCGGGTCTCCTTCAGTGAATTGAAACCAGAGGGACGTTATGCAGTGCTCATGGATATTGTTCCGGTTGATGACAAGAGGTACAGATATGCATATCACAGAAGCTCCTGGTTGGTAGCTGGTAAAGCTGATCCACCAGCACCAGCACGACTCTATGTTCATCCTGACTCACCATTCACTGGAGAACAATTACGAAAACAGGTTGTTTCATTCGAAAAAGTCAAATTGACCAACAACGAGATGGACAAACACGGCCAGGTGAATATCATTGAAATATAGGGGAACGTGGGGTAAAATGGACACATCTAATTTTTAGGCAAACATTATGGAAAAGTCTTGAAATTAATAAAAATATTGGCGGTAGATTGTTTTTGATGATTCCATTGGAAAGCTGAGGAAATTTTAGGCGGAAAACAAGTGCAGGAATTAATTTTTTTGAATTTTCGGCGATTTGGACTTTTTCGAGCATTTTAGAGGGGTAAAGCCCTTCCTTTTTTGTAAATTTTCAGTTTTTTGAGAATATCTTCGGTTCTATCCGTCGCAGTGTAAAAATTCCGATGGCAGGTGAAAAGTGAAATCATTTGTCGTCGAATCAGAGGATTTTTAATCTAATAATATCGATTTTTAAGGTATTTATGGGCATTTTTAAGAGACAGTGCTGTGAAATAGTTTTTGGCCTATAACAATCACAAAAATTGATATTTTTAAATTCAAACCCCCATAAATCGATGGGAAATGAGCTCACCTTCCATTTGAACTCCGAATTGCTAAGACCAATAGAACCAGAGATATTCGCAAAAAACAGAAAATTGAAGAACGCAAAAAACCAAAGACACCTCAAAAATGCCAAAAAATATTGAATTTTTTAAAAAATCGAAAAAAATACATCTGACACTTGCTTTCCGGCTGAAATTTCCTCAGCTTTTCAATGGAATCATCAAAGAGAAGCCTTCTCTAACCGTTTCATTACAGTGTCCATTTTGCCCCATACTCCCCAATACTTAATTCAATAAATAAGGTTGTGAGCCTCGATTTTCACCCGGGATCGAGTCCGAGCGCCTTCAATTTTTTCCGGAAACTTGTGCACTTTAATTAATCCAATTCATTCAATTCTTCAATTCAATTGATTCATTCAATAATTCAATTTTCATCTTTACGCGATAATATGAGATTTCAACTATTATAATCTGAATAGGTTAAAAGTTTAAATACTCAGGCATCCTGAGCCTTCTCTCCATTCAAGTTCGGATGAATTTCTCATGAATGAACGCCTATATATGACCGAAATTGCCCCAAAAAGTGATGTCACGAAATAATAAAAAAAATCTATAAACTGTCGGTAAAATCAAAAACTCTGTAATATACTTAATTCAAATTTCGGCTATTCTTTTTATTTAATTTTTCTAAATACACGAAAATAGCCTTGTCGAACGGTTGACAAGGCAATCTCTCGTCTCCTCGTTATAATATCGCGCCACCGTGACTACTCCTGACGTGCTAACTGTGCGTGCATTTTACAAACCCGCCAATCGTTCCACGTCAATAAACCGACATTTTCATATACCCATCTCCACATTCTCGCACTGCTAACCGGTTACTTTTCTCCCTTTTTTTTATTATTATTCACCATCTCTTTCATTTCGTTCTTCGGCTCTTTATTATTCGAATGACTCCTTTTTTTTCCTTATCCACCACAAGCTACATCTTTTAACACGGAAAAACGAGGAGGCATATCGTTCACAAAAGAAGAAGAAGAAGAAGAAGTAAAAAAAAAATAACGTTATAGCCATTATTATCAAGAGGAAAAGGTGGGATGAAAACGAAGTGGCATCGTAGGTGGTTAGTTTGTGTGTTTGGCTCACACAACTCTCACACCCTGATGGTACTGCTGCCTATAAGCTAATAAATTCAATGAATGTTTGCCCGAAGCTTTTGTCATGATGATCATGGGTAGCCCACGCCTGTTACACGACTTTGCCACTTCGGGTTTCTTCTTCTTGGCTCCCCTCTTTCTCTCTCTTCTATTCTAAACCACTGCACGCATATCCTCTTTTGTTATCCTCTTCCCCTCTCTTTTACTCTGAAACTACATTGGAAGGCTCGAGTAGTTGTGCCAACCTGACGGGGTTGATCCACACCCACGCTTCGAAAAAATCCAAAATACTCCAAAAAAATGAAAAAAAAAAAGGATTATAATCTGGCATTAGCAGAGGTGAGAATTTCATGCGTATATATCAGTTAAAAGTGGGGGAAAAAATGAGACGGAGATACATTCTGAATTGAAAAAGACCAGTCTCTCTCGGTAATATAGTACAAGAAAAGAGCCAAAGTAACCCAACACACGAATGAACAAACTCTAAAAACTCGATGACTTCAAGTGGTTAGAGGAAACACACATTCCACTGGCAATAGCCACTATTTCATCGTTTTGTATGACGCGATATTATAAGACCCCCGTCTGTGAGCCAACGCTACTTACACGGTGGTCCGAAAAAAGAAACAATTTCATATATTAAATTTACCTTATTCCAACAATTTTCACCCGTTTTCAAGCCAACCAAGTCAACTTTCATTATACTCTCTAGTACTGAATTGAACTCTCATTCACACACACATACACAATGTGAATTGAATAATAATAAATAAGGAGAAAAATAATGCACGCTTCTTCGTGAAAGTTCGATGAACGTGTAAATTAATACAGTGGCTCATTGTTAACGTTTATTTCTAACAATCCATATGCTCAACAGTATCGGTTGGAATTTCATTTCGGCAGCAATTGACTTCGTCATTATTCGGACGTCTTCTCATATTACAAGAAGTTTCTCCTCGGCTTGTTTCTCACGCAGAATACAAATTTCTTCGGTAGGTGTTACATTTCTGAAAGGGACGGGAGAAGCAGCAAAGTAACGAGATTGTATTGAGCTGACTATTATTTTTTTTTCTGCCTTTTTTTTTTAAACTACACACAATTCTCTCATTTCGATCCTTCGGTCTCTCTCTCCCTCTCACTCTTTTCATTCTCATCGATTTACATATACACTGTTAGAAAACCCGTGTTGTAACTTGTAAATGCGATAGGATGACGATATGAACGCGTGTACTGAGCGCGGCCAACCGTGTCGTGACAAGCTTCCTGGCAGGCTGAGGGTAAACGATGTTGGCTTTTTTTTTTCTTCCTTTTTTTTTTCTTCAAATTCTCCTTCGACTTCTTTTATCTTTGTGTGTTAGCTTCTGCAGAAAAAAAACCAGGGAGTAGACAATAAAATGAAATAAAGGTGTGATTTTTCGGTGGTTTTATTTCAAATAGTCCTGGGAGTTCATAAGCTCTTGTCATTTTTTTTCGTACATGTTTTATATATATATATAAAGAGATATATATCTCTGTTGAAAAATATTCTGCAGAACGAACACGAAATGTCGTGACACGGGTCCATAGGATCGTTTTGACACGTATTTTAAATGCAAGCTGTCATTTTCATTCTCTGCTCTATTGCCAGATTCCAGTCACAGTTAATGTGTCACTAAGAAGCTACCAACTGCAATTTTACGTTTCAAAGAAATACCGACAATTTGTTGGAAAATAAATGGGAATTTTTCTCTAATGATAAAGTGACTATGTTTTTTTTTTTTCTTCTTTTTTTTCCATTGAAAATACATGATAATTAATGACTCTGTTTTCACTCGACTCAATTCTCCACTTTTTGCCTCATTCAAATGATAATTGTGATTATCATGATTTTCCACTATTCATTGAATAATTTTACATTAAATAATTTTAATTTCCCGTTTTCTTTCTCAATGAACCTATTAAAAGCAACAAATTACACAGTACATGAGACAGTTATAAATGCGTTGAGATCGTTCAATTAAATCAATGACAGGACAGTATCATGTTAAGTTTGACATTTAATCGTGCTAATTATCCCAACATTATGAGTACGCATTCCATAATTTTTTTTTTTTTTTCTTATTTTGCATCATTTATTTTAAAAATTCAGTTAATCCTTGAAAATATTAATATTCTCCTTTTGATCTCGAAACTCTGGCGCCTAATTATATAACCAGTAGCTGTAAATAATACGATCGATATTCACTCACTTTTCACCGACTGAGTCAAGTCTGAGACTGTGAAACAAAAAGAATTAAATTCCCCCTCTCCCCCCCCCCCCTCCTCCACAACCTTCCCTTCCACTTGGCTGATTAACTCTGATATTCCACGACACTCTCAGCGAAAAAGCTGAGGATTAAGAGAAAGACAGGGAAATAAAAAAAAAAAGAAACACGAGAGGATTATTATCATTATTATACGAGAAAAAGAGGGAATATAAAAACAGAAATGAGTAAAATAGTCCAAGCTAGTTGGGTTATAAATCGCGCGTGTAATGCCGCTATCAACGTGTATTACATGGATGGCGCGTTATTTGATAAATCACCGCATGCAAATTGTGGTCTCGATACTTCTCTCTCCACCATCAGAGCTCTATAGCTCTTGAGACTGTGAACTTCAAGGAAAAAAACAGCAGTTGAAGTAGTTTACATTTTAGATATGAGAGAAACAGTAGCTATTTTTGATCAGTATTATGATATTTCGTGACATGGAAAAGAAGCAAATGATTGGGGACGTTCTTGAGAAAATGGGTTTTCTTGCAATTCTTTTGAAAATTTTTATATATATATATTTATTAGTTCAATCGTTCTTGCTGCACTAATTTTGGTAATACTGGTTACTTAAATTTCTATTTCTAACATACAATCTTTATTCAGATCTGTGTTGAAATGAATATTTTATTATATATAGCGTGTCCCATTTAGAAATATATGGTCCAGCTCTCGGAAATGGAGAGCAGTGGGAAAAACTTCCAAAGAATATTGAAAGGAAGCTACTTCCGATGGTTTCCAATTTTCTTCTGATACCTTGATTTCGCAAAATTCAAAAAAATTGCATTTTTTTTGTATTCCTACACATGCGGACCGGGTGAAACTATCTTTTATTAATAATCGGATTCATTTCCATATAGTAATTAATCAAATAAGTATCATGGGAGATCGTAACTGTATAAATTCAATACTAAAATATTGTCAATTCACGTTTCGCTTATAATTTAAGCTTCTTCAGGTTTTTGACATTCTTAGCATTTCGTCAAATCGAAATTAAAAGAATTCATTTTGAGTCCCAACAACATCGAAAATTATCCCAAAACTCTTCCTTATTGTACTCATAAAAGTTTGCATATGAGAAATCTCCCTGAAATTTGAACACCACCACTCTTCAAAAAGATCCTTACATTACAAATTCTTCCATCAAATAATTATGAGTAGCATGATAAAATGTGTTGGATGTACTAGCGCATTATGATAATTTGTTGTCCATCGAAGGCACACGATGAACATTTTTATATCCGATAAAAGTTCGAAAAAAAAAAAAAAAAATAAAAGTAAAATGATAAATAAAATGATGTGCACCCGGCGTGTCCAAATGGGCGAGTAAGTCATCGAATTAACCGTATCTACGACAGGTTTATCAGATGCCAAAGTAAGAATAATAGCTCCGTCCTCTTCTGATACTCACGAAAAATAAAAAACCAGACAAAATACCAATCCTACCTCGCACCTAAAATTTTTTCTTTCTCTTTTAATAATATATGTAAACGAGATCGTTTTCAAAATCGTTCCAAGTGTCTGATCGTGTATGGCAGTGACGTTTTGAAACGTTTAGTAGTGTGGAATAACCTGGTGAGTGAGAAGGCCCCGAAGCTTCGGGGCCACCTGCGGGCCGTTAAACAGTTTCAACAGTTGCTGGGTCCGCAGCCGCCACCATAATTCATATTAGCGATAATACATGTGACTTGGACTTTTCCTTCCATAATATTTCCTTCTTTTTTTTTTAATTTTTTATTTAATATCATTCGCCTCTCTGGCTAATTGGTTGTGATGGGTTTACGGAGAATTAGTGATTGGAGAGAAAAGAAGTGGATGTTTCGAAAGGAAAATAAATTGTTTAATGTCGGCATTGCGCCGCTGGTAATGGGGCAAAGAGTGCATCATCGTATTTGAGACAGGAAATCGATAGGAAAGTTGACTATCGGATGATCGCGTGTGTTCGCAAAAGCGCGTGCTGTTTTCACATTTGTATCACGCAATACCTAGTGTCTCTATATAAATTTATAAATGTTGAAGAATCATGTGCATGAGGACACACGTCTCCAAGTATCCTTTCATCCAATTTCATACCAACGAGTTTTCAGGGATGCATCTTTCTCGCTAACATTGGCCGACTTGATACAGAGATAAGAATTGATTTCCATCCATCGTCGATATTACAAACGCATACACACACAGGATAGTCTGATATATACATCAAAAGTCGTGCGAGTTTTAATTTATGGATTCCATAAATTAATTACACCGGCAAAACGCGTTTTAATCAACATTTTGTTGTTTAATTAATGCACGCCTCTGGATTCTTTTTTTTCCTTCTTCTTTTTTTTAATGGAACTCTCCTTACTCTTTGCTCTTATTTTAAACACCTTTGGAATAATTTGCCTTTTTTTTTTTCGTGTGTGTTTTTGCAGATTGTGCTGAATTCAATGCATCGATATCAACCAAGAATACATCTGGTTAGATTGCGTGACGATGAAAAGGGACACAAAATTACAGACTTGAATAAAGAAGAACACAAGACTTATATATTTCCTGAAGCTATTTTTACTGCTGTCACTGCATATCAAAATCAATTGGTAATTATTATCATCAATTTATACCATTAAGATTTTGGAAGATTATCTGATTAATTGGGAATTTCTTTTTTTTTTAACAGATAACGAAATTGAAAATAGACAGCAATCCATTCGCAAAAGGCTTCAGAGACTCATCAAGACTGACTGATTTCGATAGGTAAGCATCTTCACAAAAGCCATTATATATCATTTCACTGGAACTCTCAAAATATTACACTGACTCATCACTTCCAGAGATACTTTAAAAAGATTAAAAAAAATAGAAAAAGAAGAAAATAATGATAATTCTCATTCTATTTTCAAGTCTCGTAGTATCTTAAAAGTGTTTCTCGACGAAAACACAAAAACCCGCCCATCAAAAAGTCTGGACCCTCCTCCAACAAATCAACACCTGTCCTTTTATTATCCCAAGGATTCATTTGAAGAAAAATATAAAGAAGTTCCATAGAAAAAGAGAGAAAAAGAAAAAAAAACCTGAGAAAATATTTGAGAAATTCAGTTAAGTAGTTGCCACTAAGGAAAAATTTTTTTTTTATTATTTCCTTGATTTTTCATTGATTATCGTTATTAAATCTAATGACTTAATAATTCCATTAAAAATTCTAAAATCATCATTCAATATCTCCCATTTGATTGAACATATTACTATCATTTGAAGTGTAAAAAGAAACCCGATGACTTCTCAATTTATCGTCTCTCCTCCTGAAATTAAAATTACCTCAAAAATTATAAATTCTCCTCCCAAGAATTTCACAAGAAATGTTCAACGTTGAAAATTGAATACAGTGTTAAAAGTAACCATAAGCGATTTACATCTTGGAAATACGAACGTGTCGCGCAAGTCGAGTAACCGAAAACCAGAGGAAATATTGAGCGTGTTGGGGCGCGGTCCAGCACGTACGAATTATCGGTACAGTGATGATATTCCCCTCTGGAGGAGAAGGAAGATGGTAAAAGAGGTGTTTTGCCTGTAGTGGCTCGTATCACCGGTGCTGCACACACACACACACACCTACACACTGAGAAACAGAGAAACACATGTATCCATTGGAAATATACACCTATCCCAGTATCCCTGGTACATATACACATATATATATACACGAACAGGACGAAAAAAGAAACCTGGCCGCCGATAACACGTAACATCGTAGCGCATGCGCATGCTGCCGCCTTTGCGGCGGCATTTCAAGTTAATAAGAGAGCGGCAATACCGCGCATGCGCCCGCCCACTTCACGCCGGCGCTGATAGATAGATGCCCCTCCGGCCACTCTGGCCTCCCGGCAAAACTCTCGCACCCCTTTTGCTCCTTTTTTTTAAACAAAAAATAAAGAAAGAAGAAACTCTTCCCAATTTTTTGCCCCCCTTCCCCCTCTCTTCTCCTATTTTCAGTTATATACGCCCTCGTCCACGTACGAACGCATTTCACCTTTCGTCTCTTTCTCATTTTCAACTCTCACTCCCCCTCCCCCTCTTCTAAAAGCGCATATACCGAAGGGCAAGGAGGGCAGAGCATTCATCTATATTAGCTCCGAAAGCGGACGGCCTGTCATTACCGCTGCCGCCTCACCAACACATCACACACATATATGCAGACACAAGCCTTTTTACATAGGTGAATGAGAGTAGGTGGATTATCATCTGGGGTGAGAAAAAGGGGATGAGTGAGGATTCGATTGGCGAGTGAAGCTAATAACTGCCGTTTAAAAACAAAAGAGCATCTCTCTTTCTCTGTCTCCTGGTGATACAGGTAAAAAATACCAAGAGAGATGAAAAACGATGGATGGGGAAAAAAAGGGAGAGAGAGGATCGATCTCAACACGCATGATTGCCATGGGGGCTATTGAAGCCCAGAATAATGCCCCGGCAAAGGCGTCAGGGTCATTACCGGATCATTACCTACTATACCCTACCGTGCGACGAGAGATGAACGCTGATGGAGCCCGGAGAACAGACACACCGAGGCCGAGAGACTCTCTCTCTCTGTGTCTTGCATTTTGCGCACGATCCCTAAACGTCCACACGCGCTACATGTATCGTCGAGAGATAAGAACAAGGGGGGGAGGGGAACAAGTAAAAGAATACCAGAGGAAAAAAGGAGTAAAGAATAAATCTTTCTTGGGTAAGAGAAGAGAGAGAGAGGGGACGAAGATGAAGCGAGGTGGCCGGCTGCTGCACTCTTTCTCTCTCTCTCTCGTGAATACTCTCTCACACGCATCGCAAGAGAATATCATGTACATGTTCACGTTTTACCGAGGAGAAGAGAGAAGTATCCAAGGGGGAGAAGAGAACTCTTCTTTCTGAGAGTGGCTATGGCGCGGTTGGCGGCAGCCGGGGTAAATTACAGGCTCGAAAACCGTATTTTGTTGTTTTGTTGTTTTTCAACGCGCCGAAAGGAAATGAGCGAGCAAACGCGTCACGCCACCCCGAACCTGCTAATTTCTATTCATATTTTATGGCTATTAATTTCTTCGCCGTTACCATATTACTGTCTCTCTTGTGCACGTTTTGAGAGGATAAAAAGAGGGAAAGAAGAGGCTCCGATATATATCCACTGCCCACGTATAGATATATAAATGCGCCTTTTTTACCTGTGCTTTTTTGCCTCTCTCACTTTTGCTCAAGAGTTACATACATGTATATATATATATATAATATATCTATATATATATATATATATATTTTTCTCAATTCCTTTCATCAGCATCCCTTTCTTTTTTTCAAGAGAAAGCATCCTGCAGCTCTTTTATTACCTCCCTCACTTCTTTCTTTTTTTTCCCTTTTTTTTTGTCTTCTTCTGTATGTGTGAAGAAAATGTAGAGAAAAAGGGAGAGAGAAGATACGGGGTGTAACCTATTATTATCTACCACTTACCTAATGCCCTGTGTCAGTGCCTCAGGGTGGGAATAATAATGTAGGGGTTGGTTAGAATATAACTCGCCCTTCTCTCACTTCGGTTGTAACAATTCGATGGAATTTCTCAACGTTAATACTTTAAGCGCGCGCACAGTCGCACATGTAGACACCGCATCATGGAATTACATGGGTGAATCCTTGTCTTTGTGTTTCACGGACGAATGGAGAAACGAATATTTAGCCTATAGGGTGTTCCTCGCGTGGAACGTGTCGTCGGGTTTTAAAGGTGGATAAAAGAAGATGATGCCGCCGTGTCTCATCCTCCTTCTTTTCTCTTCATTCCCTTCGTCTTTCGTCCTCTTAAGGTGCCGACGTGGTATCTTTTTTCTTGCACTCTTCAGATTGTAAGTGCACATGTGATATCGAAGACATGAATGTATATATTTTTTTTTTTGACGAGGTTTTTTGCAAGAAGAAGACGACACATCGCGTGATGCGATAAACTCGATGGGAGACCGAAAGACGCAACGTCGTCATCGATCTCTGTCCAATTCGATTTATCCTGAAAAACCTGTCGAACATATCGTATTACTGACACAGTAAATATGTCAGTTACAATATGTCTGTAAAAATCATTTGAAACCACAATCTTCTAGTTGCACTTAGTTTTACTTGATGATTAGGACTGGAGACTTGATTTTCGAGAACGGCCCATTGATCTGAAGTTTGATCTAGTAGGGAGTTTAAGCTGGGAATAAATAGGAATTGAATAATTTGAATGTTCATGACAGATAACGTCAAGACTTCGAATTTATTGGGACGTTAATCTGCGGGGATTGTGACGAACCGAATAGCATAACAGATTTACCTGAATTAAGGAAGAAAGAATGAATTTTGTCACAATCCCCGGAGATTAACCTCTCAATAAATTCAAGGTTGTGTCATCTCCACCCGTCTTATCTGTTCATTTATTTGTAATTGTGTAGTTCATTCGCTAAATTAATTTTTTATTATTATTGTTTAACACAACTCGTGGAAATCCAACGTTTGATGAACTGCTTTTTGCTCCATATTATGGAAAATAATCTTGAATCGACAATACATCAATGGCCGAGTCAAAAAATTAATCGTTCTGAACTTTCATTTAGTTGTTGCAACTGTTCTGAAACTGACAAATATTTTGAATAGGGGTAATAAAATTTTGTATTTCTTAAGGTGTCTTCAATCTGTGATAGAGTAAAAAAAAAGAAAAAAAAGTACAATTAGTACATATTTCATATACTGCTACTGTGTAGACCACTCATACTTCAGCTTCCAGCTCACGCTGACGACAAACCCGCTTCAAGGGAGTATGTGGATTTTTTTGTCATGTCTACTGGGTATCTGTTGGTCTCGAACCCGGGAAAATTTTTATTGCACCCAGTTAGTTCAGTTGCACCTACTAGAATATGATGATGAATGAAGACTCAAAATGTCCTCAATTTTACGATTCTTAATTGATGTACGACCACTTTTACGCCAGAAACTGTTGATAGCCTGAAAAAGCTGCCCTTGTCCAGCGGAACGTCACGATTTGACAATATTTTCATGTTGTTAATGCTTTTTCCAATATCTCTATGAACAATCATTATATCAATTCATAAAATGGAAATGAATCCTATAATTTATAAAGTCAATGTCTTGACGTATTTGTCATAATGATTCGAATTATTCGATACTAGATCAAACTTCAGAATCAATGAGCCGTTTTCGAAAATCAAGTCTCCGACCCCTGCTGATGATAAGTATTTTGTGATCTAATTGTGAAATTAGAGCCTCAAATGTATTTATAAAAGAGTAATTCTATGGTCTCGATGAAATGGGAGGAGCTGCAAATGTCATAACGGTAGTTTAATAGGCACCTAAAGCATGTTTTCCACAAAAGAGGTGGTGCACACACCGTAGGAGAAACACACCGCAGCTTCTAATTAGAACGTGTTTGGTATACCGAGTGAACCATTATACAGAAAATGTTCATAACAGTCGGTGGAATCGATGGGAATCGTGTATTTATTGCCACGTAACAGACTAAATAGGAGGTATTCTCATCTTCTTCCTCCCCTCCTCATCTTTCTGTATAAAATTAAGATAGTTCAAGTTGTCTATACAGGAATAATAATAGTATATGAAAATGGCTTGTGCCCAAGCAGAGATATAGAGAGCCAAGCCAATTCCCTATAGTGAATGGCTGTAATTAGGGATTTTTCTTTATTATACCCAGGAGAAAAAGAGTCTATGAAAACATTAAGGATAATTCAAGGCCACCATTTACAATTGCACATGTGAAGGGATTTGAATGTGAAGGTGGGAGAAGTGGATTTGAGCCTCGTCATTTCCGTTTTGCATTTCTCACAGTTTGGTTCTTGTGTATATTCATAAAGTTCACATGTGAATCAAACGAAGAGAGAGAGAGCCGCGTCACTCTTTTTCACGAACGTGATACAGAGCTTCTGAGATGTAATTTCAGTTAGAATCTTGAAAATTATGCAATTTCCGTTATCAACTCGTCTCTTTTTTCCCTCCCATTGCGCGAATATATATATTTTTTTAATCCAAACAGATCTAACAGGAAACTCTCTCGTTCTCTCCCTCGACGCCTTTACAATTTCTTCAATTTTATTTTAATCACTGAAATTATTACAAGTCGAGCTGAAAAAAGAAAACATTATCGCTGTTAATAAGTTCCATACAGCTGTTGGGCAAGAGAGAGATAAATTAAGATATCACATGTAGAGAAGAATGAAGTACAGATATCAATCGAAAATTTAAAAGAAAAAAAGGAAAGAATCATGTAATAGAGTTTTGGGGTGGACAGACATACACACTTGGGCCATTGGGTTGATATATATTTTTTGAGTACCGTGAAGAGAAATGGCCGGTGGACAAACGGCGGTGTGTGGTCCGGCACGTCCAAGAACGGACGGTGCGATTAGCCCCAGGCTTCTCTTCTTGCCTTTACTCTTACCCTCATTCTTCCGCTAATCCCTTCTTCCTCTCTTCGTTCATTTTTCCCTTTTCCACTTTGCTCGCGTGTTCTTCCAACCCAGCCCCCCCTAAAACCCTCCTTCGTCCATGTATGTGTCCATGTGTCTCAAATGTTCTACCCAGGATTGCACTGAAGTAATGCATACACATATATATATATATACATAAACGTGCATGTGAAGCAAGGGCTATCGAGTTACGTGCTAAGCAGCAAACCGCCCAAGCTGTAAGCGAGACCAGAGCCCCCATTGTTCTCCGGTCTCAATTCCTCACTTCGGTTCACTTTTCAAGGACCATTTGACTATTCGACAAGTAAATTGATGCTTTCACGAGGATCCAAGCAAAAAAAAAGGGGGAGCATTGATATAAGAGGCACTTGTGTGTGATCCTCTTATTATTGAAAGAAAAGAAACGAAATGACAAGGCAAAATGAAGGAAAAAAAGCCTGCACACGCAAAAATCCCATAGACATCCCACGGGAAAGTAGGAAATGACTCGCATGAATGCACATATTTTTCATGCTTTTCATGCACCATTCTCTCAGTCTCCTTTGCGTTAATTACGAAGATAGAGAGTATCTCCCTCTCTCTCTCTCTCTCTGTATGTATTTGTACGTCTAGATACACACAAGCCAGCGATTAAACTCTCCAGGTACGCTAATATAACCCCATGATTTTGTGTATCCCATATATACACGGGGAATAATTCGCCAGTCAGCATACTGTATTCCCAAGCCCTCGATTGTAATCAAGCGTGAAATCGATTCACAATCGCAACGTGATTGTCCCTAATTAAGCGAACTCGCGCACGAGAGGAATCATTCATCACGATTGCAACTAACACACAAACACAAACACACATACATACATAGACTAGTCCTGCAAAACTCTGCGCCCCCGGAAGTTTCGACAATCTCCACCACAACTACACAAGTGCAGTTTATATATCTATCAATGTATTCACTAGCTTGTCTCTAATTTGTAATCTGTCCATAGCAATCTTAATATGTATGGGAAGCATAATTATTGAAATGACTTGATTCACTGGATAATTTCCGCTTTTATTTTTCATAACTCATCTCCAATCTCTTCGATGATTTTCTTTTTTTGCTTGCAGAGATCCAATGGAACTTATGGAACAGCAATTGGTACGTTGTGGTGTACCACCAGTCAGACTGTATGAACATCTAGCCATGACCTCACCAGCTGCAGCTGCTGCACTACAACAGCAACAACAGCAGCAGGGACAAGATAATACACAGCATCCGGCACATCCATTGTCCTCAGCTTGGCTACAACCCTCAGCATTATTGTATGGCAGTAGGGGTGGTACACCATCACCCTATCCAACTCATTCCTTCACTTATCCCGCCCTCTCGTGGTCTTGGCAACCACCAGTTACAATGATCTCACGAAGATCTTCATCCTCGTCTACTGGGGTCAGATACACTCCCTATCCAACGCCAACATCAACTCCTCCACCACTTCGCGCACGCCCAACCACCCCCAATTAGCGATCCCCACTGCAATGTATTTTACTTCGTTTTATTCTGCTTTATATCATACGAACTGACGCCATTTTTACCAGTGCATTTGTCACAGTATCGTTCAAGTATTCAGGGGCCCTATTCTCGAGTGAGGAGAATTTTTATTCCAAGCGAAATGCCAATTGTAAGCGGAATTGTTCATATGGAAAAATTAGCTGTTTACGATTGAAATTTCGGTAATTCCGCAGTATAGCTCTGCCAACTGAGAAATAGTGAAATTAGAGTTTTTGTTCTGGTTTTTTTGACTAGACTTGATCCTTGGGTAGTTTCCTGGGCTCGCATCAAAGTTCGTTTGGTGAAATTCTGTGAATTATAGATATTTGACTGTCCACACCTTATTCCACCTGAATTAAGAGTGTCGTATATTTACAAGTATCATTAGAAGTGAGACTAGGTGAAAAAATCCTCGAAAAATTAATAATATTTGGCAGAGTGAAACTGATGAATTACCGAAATTTCTCACAAGGATTCATTTGGTGAAGAGTGATACTTTTGCCACTGAACGATCTACAGTGCATTTTAATTGATAAAAAAATGACTTCCAAAGACATTATTTCAAGAAAAGGAAAATACAGAAAGGTACAGGATCAAATGAAATGCTCCACTAAATTTCGTTCAAAGCAAAAACAAATTTTGATCAAATTTCCACGCAAAAATTACGACATCATAACCTTCAAACACAGCAATGCAGTGATTCGGGTTATAAACTCTAAAATTTCGACTAAGAATTAATTTGGTAATTGTGTATAATAGAGCCCGGAATAAAATTAATTTAAAATTGCCTAATTTACATTTCATGGGCGCTATTCTGCACATTTACCATTAATTTCACTAGTCATTGCAACTTTCCGTTTACGATTGGGATTTCACGTGGAATAAAAATCCTCTGCAGTCGAGAATAGGGTCCCACGGACACTACGAATATCGTATGAAGGAGAAATACGTCATGCGCTACGCTCACTTGGCGCGAGTCTCTACCGAGACTCTTCAATGAAATTTAAAATGTTTTCAATCGTGACAAAAGAGATGTGTCTTTTTTTTTTAAATCGTTCCATTCAAAGTTTTCTCCAGTGATTTTTACGTTTAGTTATTTAAAATTTTATCCAGGACTTAACCCAGAGAAGAGCCAAAGAATTTAAATGCCCAGCGAGTAATTAAATATTAATTATTATCATAGTTGTATGTATTTTGTAAAAGTGTAAGTAGATTGTACAGAACGATAATTACAATTACAATTGAAAAAACCAGTTAATTATTAAGTAATTGAATTCACGTAATGTAATAGTTGAAAAGTCCTTTTTTTAGTAGAAAAAAAAACTTTTTGAATATTGTTTAGCAAATGATTTTCTGTTAATTCAAATTTTTTTTCCATTTTGTAAATATATCAAAGTTATCAGAGATATGTATATAAATCTACGGGTCATTATGTTAGGTGTATCAGTGTAAGAGATTATTGAGATGAATTATATGATTTTTTTGTTTTTTGTTCAATCAAATCGTTACCCGAAAATTCATTCGATAAATCGAAATCCAGCACAATTTAATCCATATTTTTTTTTTTTTGTGTTTATATGTATTCTTTGACTTCCAATTTTGACAGGCTGTGTAATATACTTACTTGATTTTTTTTTTCATAACATAGTGAACAGTTGACAATATCATCGGCCAAGACGTGTTCCAATGATAAGATAAGCGAGCTTCAACAACGTCCCAGTGACTTCTGTTTTTTCTTCCCAATAGTGGGACTCGATATAGACCAATTAATAATGGATTTTATTGTGCTGGATTAATGTTTTTTTTTTTTCCTTTTTTTTGTGCTCATCCTGAAGAATTTCTCTCAATGGCTGTACCATACCACGATAGTATTAATCCATTGTGTAAATAAATTGAAGAAAAAAAAGAAGAAGAAGAAAAATCGAAGATATCTCATAGTTATTAAATCAAACACAAGTAATTGAAAAAAAAAATGTAGCGAGAGAAAGTGCGAAAGAAAAAAATAAATGGATTTTGAGTAATAATTTCATGATTTTATATTCATTCAACATCCCCTCCCCCCCCCCTTTTTCTTTAATATCTCCGAGTAACCTGAGAAGTATTATTCGGGGAAATTTTCCACTCAAAATTGATGAAAAAAAAAAAAGGAGTAGAAATATTTATAATACGTATTATAACCCACGAGTCGATTGTACCTGCAACTGCCGTATAATTCTCTCTTCTCATACCTATCTGAAATTAAATAAATTCATTTCACGGCCTGTCAGCGCGCAATTATTTTTAGGACGCGCAGGCTGCTGAGGGCACAAGGGATCTCACTTTAAAAAACGTCCTCTTCTTCTTCTTTTACCCGTGACTAACGCCATACACTTTTGTAAAGTCCCCCCTCCCCTTTCTATCCATGGTGGGCTGTACCCCCCCATTTGAAATCCCAGAAGCCCACTACTACTCAATGAATTTTTATACCTCCATGGAATAAATTTTTATCTTTGAATTCCATAGACCTCAAAATGATGAAGCTTTCAAAATTGTCTTTTACCTTTTTTTTTTTCTTTAATTTCATTCACCGATAAAGTGCTACTTTATTTTTTGCATTAAGTTCTTAATAATTTGATGAATTCCTCTCTACAAAAGTGCAACAAAAAAGGGGGAAGGAAGGGGAGGATTGAGAAAAGAACTCCATAATTTTCCCTTTACATTAATTTTGTAAATTGCAGCAAAATTGCATTTTACTGAATTAAAATCCAATTGTTTTTCACAATTTTCGTGAATAAATCTTGTAAAAAAAAAAAAATTCGATAATAATTCCAGAAAAAAATGAGAGAAAAAAAAAGGCGATTGATTCGAAAATAACCCTTTGAAATCCTCATTCCTCTCACATTAGTCCTCCCTCTATTTCTTCCGATATATATATGAGCGTGTGCTATGTTGTGATGGGTGGAGCGAGGTGAGAGAAACAGAGAGGCGGCTCCCTGAGCTTGTAATTATGTTGATACGAATGATCTGCGGCTCGCCACAGACCTTAAGGTGCCTCCAGCAGTGCTCACCGGCTGCTGCTATATATCCCCAGCTTCGAAAAAGCCCCAAGTGCACATACACACAGACACACATTCAAAAAAAAAAGAGCATCATCCTTTTTGAGCTCTCTCTTCTTTCCTCTTCATCATGGCTCATGGACCCTCTTGCGTCCGCGTCTCATGCAGATACTTCGCCTCATATTCTCGCTCTCTCTCTCTCTCTCTCGGCCTGAAGAAAAGGGCTTTAGGACCGTGGCGAAACCAGTTTAAGTGGCTAAGTGTAGATGTAATTGATTTCCATTTTACGAGGCTCTCTTGGAAGATGCGCGTACACCGGCAAAACTGTATCTCTTTCGTATCCCTCTACCTCCAATCACTTCGTTCCTCCGGAGTTTCTTTCTTCATCGCCTATTTCCCCTACTAACTCACATAAGCGTTTGAGGTCCTCTTTTTTTTAATTTTTTTTTCGTTTTCTCCCAGTGTTAATGCACGTTATACCGGTATATTCGTTTATTCGGTTAATGCAAAAAATTTTCATGTATGGGCATATAGGTTACGTTGGGGTAATTCCATTCATCGGCTCTTTATCTCGAGTATTTCGATACTGATGGGATTTCCTGTTTTTTGATGAAAGAAATTTGATGAGTGTGATCTTCGTACTTTTTTATATGACGATTAATGCTGTTGAACTGAAAGTCGTGGGATAAAGCTATCGATACATGATATTCGATAGGTCGAAGTTAATGCGAGATATTGCATCGATTAATCGATAATCGAAAATAATGGGTTGGAAGCTGCTGTTTTTTTGGAGGAAGTTGCGCCAATTTAAAGGGGGAAAATTGAACTATCGAAGGATATACGATATATCGAATTTAATCTGAGATATCGTATCGATTAATCGAATATTTCGAATGTCAGTGATATTTTTTCTTTTTTTTTTCAAACGAGACTAGAAGAAGTGCAACGGAAAAAATCGATTGCTATGCGATATCTCGAAATTGAATTCGAGATATCGAATCGATTAATCGAAATTTTGGAATTGATCGATCAGAGTTTTGTGATCCTTTTTCGTTTCCTTTCACACGTAAAATAGGTGAAAATACCTATCAAATTATGTGCGATATCTCGAATTTAATGGGAGATCGATAATCGATCAATCGATAATTGTAAATGATCAATCAGAAGTTGTTTTTGGGGTTTCTAGTAAGAAATATCGATACCGGCGCTTCTAATTGCTCATAAAAATCTTTTCCCCAATTTTTTTCTCCCCCGATTATTTCCATCAAAAAATCTGAAACATACGAAATAACAAGAACTAAAAAAAAATAGTATAAGTGTGATAAATATATTTGATGGGAGAGAGAAGTTGAGAATATGTAAATTAGAAAGCCCGTGTGAATGCGGAGATTTATGAGTCCCATACACATTTCTGGGCGCAATAAATATCAGTAAGTAGCAGGGCAGTGTGGCGCTGTGCCTCGAGGACTCTGTGTGGAACTGGAGAGATGAAGTGAGAGAAAATGAAAAAAAAAAAAAAAAAGATAGAAAGAGTTAAGATGAAAATGAGACAAAGAATTTTCTCAAATATTTTTTCAACCCAGAAAAATTTTCTTAATTCATTGCCTTTATGAATTATAGAGATTTATAAAAAAAAATCCGGGGAATTCACACCACAACATCTGATATATATTCTTTTTTATACTTCTTTTTTTTTTACTCAGATTAAAACAGCCTGAAGACAAGCTGCTGGATCTTTTCAACGTGGGTGGGTTTATATACCACATATCTCTCTTCTCATTCTCATTTGACTGAGTGTCAGGCCATCCGTATCGCGCATCTCCCCCCCCCCCTTCTTCCCCCCAGTCGTTCTTGCAAAAATGTTGAGGTGTCATGTACGCGAATTTTCAGCTTCAAAACTATTGAATGAGAGGGGAAAAAACGAGTAGAGAGTGCGAGAGTGGCCACTGGAATTTGGAGAGAACGATGGACAAGCATGAAATTCGTCCAATTATGAGACACCTGGGATATGGTAAATGCGTCGTTAAATTCGCGCCCCACAAATACGGATTTTTTTCGGTTCTTTTCTTTTTTTTTGCGAGAATTTTATGCGTGAAACAGAAAAGCGGAGGAATTTCACACACTGAGAAAAACGAAATTTTGTTGCAAGAAAATTTACTTCACCCAAGAAAATTTCAATATATATAGAGGAGAGTGGGGCAAAATGGGCACTGTCATGAAACGGATAAAGACGGATTTTTTTGGATGATTCTATTGAAGAGCTGAGGAAATTTTAGCCGGACAATGATTGTCAAATGTATTTTTTTCGATTTTTTTGAAAATTCGATATTTTTCGGCATTTTTGAGGGGTAAAAGCTTCTGCTCTTTTAAAAATTTTCAGTTTTTTGCGAATATGTCTTGTTCTATTGATCGTAGCAATACGGGGCTGGTCTCAAATGGACGGCGAGCTCACTTCCCATCGATTTATGGGATTTTTAATTAAAAAATATCAATTTTCATGACAATTATAGGCCAAAAACTGTTTCACAAAACTGTTTCACAAAAATGCCCATAAATACACTAAAAAACCATATTTTCAAATTGAAAACTCTATGAATCGATGGCAAATGATCTCACCTTTCATCTCCCATGGGAATTTTTACACTACGGCAAATAGAACCGAAGATATTCTCAAAAAAGTGAAAATTTTCGAAAAAAGAAAAAAGAAGGTTTAGCCCCCTAAAATGCTCGAAAAAGTCAAAATCGACAGAAATTCAAAAAAATTAATTCCAGCACTTGTTTCCCGTCTGAAATTTCTTCAGCTTCCTGAAGGAATTATCATAAACAGTCTCACACCAATATCTTTATTGATTTTAAGAGTTTTCCATAATATTTGCCTAACAATTTATGTGTCCATTTTACCCGATATAGATATTGTGAAGGAAAATTCTGAATGTTCTTGCTACAAGACAATATTTTGCAACAAAATTGTATTTTTCTCAGTGTAGAGACAAAGTGAATGATACACTTCTCTCTATTATACGACATGTGTGGATGAGGAGAAGATGGGTGAGGCGAGAAACCTCTGTGTCGAGATCTAGAGACTGAAGATAGAGAGAAGGGGGGGGGGAGAGGATACGACGTCGTTAACCAAAACCTGAGGCTGTTAATTTGGGTCGATTAATTAGGGGAGAAAGGAGAGTGATTGGAAGAATGGTGGAAATCGATCGCTCGATAATGTCGACGACTTGCGACAAATTCACGCTTAGAAAAGTCTCCTCTTTCTTTTTCTTGAATTTTCTCTTTCCTGAATATTTTTCTTTGAGATACAATATTTTGGAAAGTAAGCGAGATAGCGGGATTTTTGAAGAGACCTTTTTTGTAGGGAAGACTGAGAGCTACAAAAAAGGTCTTTATGAAAATGAAGCTATTTCGTTTACTTTCCGAGATCCTGTTAGTAATACTGAAATGATCCGAAAATTTCGGAAAGAAATTCTAATTTTTCTTAAGAAACAAAATTAGAATTTCATAAAAATAAATATTTTCCTGTAATCTCCAATGATACATTATTTATTTAACCGTAATTTATAACATCAACGACCACCATCGAATAACTCAAATCTTGTGCACACACAGAAGAGAGAGAGAGAGAGATTGTCCAGAAAAGTGTCCAACTTCATGTTACCCAAAATGAATATAATGCGATTAACACGATAGACAGATTTATAGGTGCTTATGGGATTTAAACTCAACAGGTTGGATAGCTGTAAGCCTCCTCCTCATCCAATGCCCTGAGATGAAGAAGAGACGAGGCTCCATCTTCACCTGTGTGTATTGCCTCTAGAAAAATCCCGAAAAAAAAAATCCCCAATAAAGAATAAAGAATTTATAGAGAAAAAAAGGCTATCGAGGAAGAAAAAAGACATGAAAAAAAAAAACTCGCCTCAAACTCGTGTCACTAACCCGTAAAAAATAGTGAAAGAGGTGTTTTTTTTGTCAGGATGAAAAATAATAAAAAAAAAATAAGGCAACAAGAAACTCGTTCAGGCTCTCTCCTCTTCTCTGCGAGATGCCAGTGGCATAGTCACGACGGGATATCATCTCCCGAGAGGTTCACGGGGTAAAAGTACGAGAAAAATAAAAATTAAAAAAAAAAAAAAAAAAGAAGAGTGGCATTATTATTTACAACACAGTCCGTAAGGCGTGTCACAATGGGCATTGCGGGTTTCCTCTTGAAAGTCTAACAATGTAAATCGGGATTTATGACCTAAACTTTCAACAAAACTGTCAATTCTCAAATACACACACACAGACACAGTACCAATTCCTAACTATTCTGCCTTTTGGTGTCTATTCCTATTTTTACTGGATTCAATAGTATTCACATTGGCTAACGATCCACGGGATATCATCTTTTACATCCCTGATCGTTTAAAAAGTAAAAAAAAAAAAGAGGAAATAAAAGAAAAAAAAATGTGATGGGAATGTGCACAAATATTTTCACCATAAATTCTCATATATATTTTTTTTTTTATTTAGAGAGGAGCTTTATTTTATCGTGTGGACATTTAGTGGTTCTGTGAATTTTTTCATTCAATAAATTCATAAAAAAAAAACAGGAATTCTGAATATTTAATTATTTTTTCTGGATGAATTATTTTTTATATCTTGAGGGAATTTTTGAGAAAAAAAAAAAGCAGAGATTTCCGGAAATTCTATGGGGTCAGTAGGTGTGTGGGTGTTTGTGTGTGTGTTGACTGAATCCTGTGGTTACTTGGGGCCTTAAAAAGAGGCATCATTGTACCCCTCGATTCGTTACGCACAGAGGGGGTTGTAGTGCTCGAGGAAACTGCTCTTAAATGCTAGTTTCCCCCGCGCGCGCGCACGATTTCACCGCTCGTTCGTCCATAGGTCCAAATAGTTCTTTTCAAATGAAAATAAAAGAGGGCTTCAAGGTGTTTCTCCAGCCAAATGAACCGTTAACTCAATGCTAAAGTGTAGAGTACACGGAAATAAGTTTGAGGGAATCATTTGGGGGAATTGAAGGAGGTCGTTTCAACTAATGTTTCACTTTTTGACGATTCTTCAGTGGGGAAAGTGGAGGAAAATGGGGTTTCTGATTAAACGGCTGGAGATAGAATTTTTTTCATAGTTCCATTGAAAAGTTGAGGAAATTTGCTGTGGAAAACACGTGTAATTATACTTTTCCTGTAATTTTTGAAAAAATTGGACTTTTTAGGTAATTGGTTGAAATTTTGTGGAAATATTTGAAATAGAATTTTTTCGACGATTCCATTGAAAATCTGAGGTAATTTGAGGCGGAAAACATGTATTATATTGGTTATTTCCGAATTTTTAAAAAATTTGACTTTTTGAGCAAGAATTGATGGTTAAATCCTGTAACTTAAAAAAAAAATCACTTTTTTGAAGATATCTCGGGTTCTACTCATTATATCACAAAAACTCGAATACCAGTGGAAAGATGAGCTCATTTCCCATCGATTCATGTATTTTCGAATCAATTTTTACCGATTTTCGAAAGAGTTATAGATTATTTTGTAAAAATCAGTTTCAACTTCCCAAATAAGCAAAAAATCAAGAAAAATTGATTCAAATTAACACAAATCGATGGCAAATGAGCTCACCTTTCCACTGGTATCCGAGTTTTTCCGCTGCGACAATTAAAACCTGAGATATCCCTAAAAAAGTGTATTTTTTCCAAAATTCAAAGGGTTGGGCCTCAAAAAAGGGACCAAAATAACGAATTTTTGAAAAATAAAATAAAAAAACCTTATGACATATGTTTTTCATCCCAAATTTTCCCAGCTTTTCAATGGAATCATCAAAAATTCTCTATCTCAAATATTTCCCCCGAATTTCACCCAATTATCACACCAATTTCCACAATTCCACATGAAAACATCATTGTAGTCAAAAAAACGATCTTCATTCTGCCAAGTTTACATCTCGAAAAATGGCTTTTTCATGGCCAACTTCATGGCAAGTTAGCGAGGACACAGAACACACCTACTTCATTCACCCTTGAGACTTTCCAGTTTCGTGGATTATCCCTCTCTCCCTCACACAAGTCCTCCTCTTTTTTTTTTTCACCTCAATTCTCACCGTTTTTCACTGAGGATAATACAGAGGAATTGTTAGCCCTACAATGCCACCACGTGGAAGGCGTGTCACAATCTTTTTCCAACAAAAATTTTCACGCGCCATCGTATCGTAAGAAACTACTATTTCTTTCACTGAGGATAAACATCAATTTCAGAGTGAGAAACCCAAACGAAAACATCGGATTATCGTGGTGTCAAGAAGATACTGTGTTTCTTTTCGTGCTACCTGCAGTGAAATTTGTTAAAAATAGGTGGGGCCCAATGATCATTTTCTTTTCATCGTTCATGAGAATAGAAGAAATAGCTTATTATCGTGATTTATTAACGGCTCTTTAAATTCCAAGAACATAATAACAAAAAAAGTCAATTTTTTATTCATTTTTTTTTATTCAAGAGTCTTTTTTTCCGGAAATCTGCACAAAATAAGAGCAAATATCTGCGGAATAAGCACATATATATGCGAAATGAGTGTGAAACGAGCCTCAGAAAAAGGTATCACCAAAAAATTGCTTTTTCTTACTTATTTTCCGAAATAGCTCGCTATTTTTCGACGCCTTTATTTTACACATCTAATGGCGCAGGAAACTGGAGGAAATTAATATTAAGGAGTTTTGGGGAGATAAGTCCAAAATATGGTGGAAAAATGAAAAAAATTGTAGATGAAGATAATAATATATTGAATTTTCTCTCAAAATTTGAGAACCCTCATGTATATAGTTTTTGAGAAAAAAAATTGAGAAAATGTGTGCATTTAACATATGTTTAAATGGCAGCTCTGAGAAACTCCAACATAGCTCCCATATGAGATATGACAGAAGAAAAAAAAATTGTTCCCGATAGAGCAATTATCACTTATCATCACTTATAAATTCGGGGGACTTGGTGTATACCGTTTTCGAGAAACAATTAAAAATGACATTACTCGAAAAGTTCACGCGCGACGTCGCAACACTGCATATGAGACAAGTGGCGCGTAAATTTGAATGTCTGTGGCGCAAAGAATTACCAAGCATGCGATTTATTCGTTTGATTTTTACTTTCTTGAAGAATGAAAATTTATTCTACAGAACGGATGAGTGGTTACAGATTCATTATTATTATCAAGTAAAACTCATTTTTATTATCTCCAGTGACATTATTATTGTCTCTAGTCTTCCAGATGATCACTATTTCATTTTGATTTCTATTTTTATTTCTACTTATTGTTGATTATTATTATACTTCCAATTTTATTGTCAATTCAATAATCAAATGTTTAATGAAATGTAAATAACACTTAATTCGATTAGAAAGAAAGAAATAGGGAAAATCAGGGCAAAATAGACTTACAGTGTCAAATGAATTTCAATTTTTTTAGAGAGTGAAAGCTTTTCCAAAAAAATTTGAGAAAATTCACCAACAATGTCGACATTTCACAGCATCTTCCCAAATTTTTTCAGTTTTTTCTTCAAAGTCCTTCATTACAAAAAAAATCCTGAATACTCTTGTCCCAAAGGTCTACACTGAGAAAAAAAATAGGGGTAAAAACAATCAAATATAGTGGCAAATGGTCCTTAGCAAATATTTTATTGAAATAATTCAAGAAATTGTTGAATTTACTGGATTTAGTTAATTCAAATAAATGAACTAGTTGAATTTATTGAATTCAGTTAATTCAAACAGATTAACTAGTTGAATTGACTAAATTCAGTAAATTCAACGACTGTTTTCAATTAATTCAACAAAATATTTTCTAAGGACCAATTACATCAATATTTGATTGTTTTTACGATTATTTTTTTCTCAGTGTAGTCCCGATTTTCTCTGCCTTGTTAAAAAAACCACTTAAAGAACTCGCACATTTCAACAGTTTTCCTTGAAAATTCAAAAAGAAAAATTGCAGAAAAGAAACACGCAACCCTTTTATTTCAATGAAAAATGCTTCAAACATCCCGAGAGTAATTCTACATTGGTGAATCAAAAGTACCTATTTCACACAGTGTTACTTGAAGGACCCTGAAAGTGTCCCTGAATTGCAATTGAGGTGAGATATTTAAGAGTGTAATGGGTAGGAGGCGTCTTGCGGTGGCGCGAACGCAAGCAAGAAGTGTAGTGATGGTCTGCCAGAGGCCAGGCAGCAGACTATTACCACTGCATGAATATGAATGAGTGAAGTGGAAGAGGTAAAAGGAAAATAATAAATAAAAAAAGAGAGAGAGAGAGAGAAAAGGGCCAAATGCTATGGGCTTACGTATATATATATATATATATATATATATATATATATATATATATATATATATATATATACACAAGAGTTGGAAGCTCCAGAGCTTCGAAGTATATATTAAAACAGGCATTCAATTAGTCTCTTAGTAATTAGCTGGGAAATCTCGGGGGCTTTGTCGGCAAGTTCTACTCTTGACCGATACTCTGGGTTACGCCCAAAGAAGTCCTGTTGAAGGAATTCTTTTTCTTATTATGTTTTCGGGGCGAAATCGTGAACGAGAAGAATTTGTGTGTGTGTTTGTGTGTTGTATTTGTATGTGTGTGTGTGTGTGTGTGTGTGTGTGTGTTTGTGAGGGGCTTTGAGCTCTGCTAATGTACTGCATTACAGGCTCACGCAATTTTTCAATAACTAACGGCGTATGTCCGTTTACGCGGTGGTGAATGCGCGCGAGAGGAGCAGTGATTTAAAAAACAAAAAAGGCGTTTGCATGCGAGAAAATTAGTCGAGGCTGCACCTAGACATTTTACGATCGTAAATTGATTTCTGAGTGGCAGCAGAGAAGGATCTTACAATTTGTGGGGTTTTCTGGAGTCGGTAATAACGTTTATTAATCTGGAAATATTTGTGCGATTTAATTAAAATTGATTTAATTTTTTGGGGGAACGGGATTTTTTTAGGAAGAAACTGGAATTTTTGGGGGGAGATGAAGATTGGATGGATGGGATCTCTGGAAGTTTTGGAGTTAGGAGAAAATGTTAAGAAACCTTTTTTGTAGAGAATTTAATGAGTTATAGAAAACATCTCTTGATCAATTTTCATAAACTCTTTGGTTTCTGAGATATTCGAGAAATTCCGATGAAAATCATCTGATTTATTAAAATTTTAAAAAAATCATTTGATTTATCCATTTTTTAATTTTATATATCACATATAGGGTGTAAGTAAATGAATAGAAATGCTTTTACATGCTTATGGAAGAGATTTTCTTGAATTCAAAGAAGAAATGAAAAAAAATATTATGAAGAAAAATTAAAAATAATTGCAATTAACATTAAGCCAATCAAATGGAGAAATTTCGGCACTTAAAGGTGGGCGTGGCTGATTTGAAAACACTGTCAATGTCATTTCTCTAGTCTCATTTTTAGACGTGACTACGCTGAGAAAGAAATAGTGGTTAAAACTATAAAATACTGATATCATTAGTCCACAACAAATATTTTTCTAAATTAATGAAAAAAGATGTTGAATTTACTTAAATTTATTCATTCAGATAAATCAACTGTTTAAATAAACAGAAATTCAGCAAATTCAACCACTTTTCTGATCATTTCAAACAAACATTTGCTAAGAGCCAATGCAACAAATATTCAATAGATTTTACCACTGAAATGCGCTAAAATCTCCTCACTTGATTGTCAAATGCGAATTATTTTGATTTTTTGTCGATTAATTACTTTACTTCACATTTTCCTCAGATTCAAAAAATTCTCTTCAAAAATTACGCAGAAGCATTTTCATTCATGCACTCACCCCCTCTAAAAACCGTATAAAGACGTTTCTCATTACCCAACTCTGAAATTTACTGATAACGGAAATTGTAATATTTATGAAGACATAAATATCATTAACGCAAACATTTTTTTTCTCCTTCCATATATTACATCTCAATAAAAATAATTGACTAACATGTTAAGGAAAACATAACAGTAGGGGTTGAATAGGCTGAGGGGTGGGGTAGACACCCTCGTGTGTGTCCCTGGGTGGTCTTTGCAATCCGACACAAATGGTTACCACTCGTATACTCATGACACAACACACATCGAAGGAAGAGGAACAGGGGGGGAGGGGGTGGAGAGGGGGTGAAGCGAGTTTGTACGTTCCATTTCTACCCTGTTTCGTGTTACAAGCGATCCGACAAGCAACTACACATAACCTTCCAACCCGGGGAATAGTGCGAGAGAGTGCGGCACTGAATGGACCACCAGTAAATCACTCTTAAGGGCTGCTAAATAGCAATGTGCGAGGAGCAGTAGGTGCCTCTCTAGCGAGGCGTGTCCGCGCCCGTGTGGTCTAACTCAATGAACACAACTCTACCGTCCCTTTTTTTTTCTTTTTTTTTTTCTGGGCTCTTAACAGGCATTCTCAAATACACATTTCCTCTGTCCTTTTTTTCCCTTTGACTTTTGGGTCCAAATCCTGAGGAAATCCGAATGTCTTTTCCGGTTTTTTCCTCCTCGAGCGCAACTAATCCGGACTAATATAAAAAAAAAAAAGGGCAGTTGGATTTTTTTGTTCTCTCTCTTTTTTTCAGATTTTCGGCAGAAGCACATACACACGTTCTCACACTGATCCCACGAGTAAACACACTTGATGTCGCCAATCCCAAAAACCACTAGTGTATCCAAATTATCCGAAACCTAACGATCGTGAAAATTTTCCCCGCAGATGTGTGAGTAATTTCAGATTATTATCCCCACAAGGGGATAAAATATAGGGGTGGAGAGTGGGGTAGTAAAGTGTTTCTATACGTTTCCAATTCCGAGTCTTTCCCATGACTCTGTTAATGTAGCCAAGTTCCCGTGTGCCACCAGAAAGCACAATTTTACGTATTCCAGGGCAATTTTTCCCGATTTGTGTGGAACCTGATATCCATGCGAAGGGGCCCGTAAAATTAAGATATATGACATTATTTTGAGGGTGAATTGCCGGAGTAGTGGATGATCCGTTTTCTGCATTTTCCTCTCCTTCTCTCTCTCTTATTCCACTTTTTTTCTTCCCCTTAAAATTCCACCCCCACTTGTACTAATAAATATAAGGATATACATGTTCCCCTCAGTTGAGTCCTTTTTTTTCCGTCTCTTTTTTTTTCCAAGCCGTGTGTGGTGGCACGTGCGGGACGATCCCCCAGATGACACCGTTTTTATTGGCAGCAATGCCGGTTCTATGCTTAGGGACAATCATGCACGTCTACTGCCGATTGGGCAGAGGGCGGAAGAAATGGAAATAATATGAAATAAAAAGTGTCTCGATATCAGAGAGAGAGAGAGAAACTTGGGACGTGAAGGAATTCGTTGAATCAACAAAATGCTTTTCCATATTCGTGTATAACCTGGAGTGCATATTTCAACGGTAAAGAGGAGGGGGGGGGGATGAGGGCAAATGGATATGCTCTCCAACTCTCTGCCCTTCGTCCCTCTTCTTTTCCACCCCTCACACACAGGCAAATACACATGTGAATACGTGAGAGAGAGTAAAATGGCCAGAGGGCGATTTCCATCCGCTTGGCTGCCCTCAGACTATAATTTCGAAGCTCACGCTGGCGCGTATGTGTAGATCGTACATTTTCTACGCAAATCCCCCTTACCCTCGAATAATCCTCGGGACTTATTTGAGTGTAATGGTCCCTCCTGGATTTTCCGAGGGTTTCTTTTTCAAGGAAGCTGTGACGTCATTTGATGAGAATAAAAGAAGCAATTTAAGGTTGTTGGAATATGGAAGAAAGGCAAGGCAGAAAAATAACTTTAAAACTATTGAGTTGGAAACTGAGCATTTATTTTAAATACTTCTCGATACGAAGTGTCGTCAAAGACTGACTCCTTTTAACGAACAAATTTGATTTCCATGGTTCTCTTTTCTCCTATGGTTTACATGACGTCATTCGTAACATAAACAGATATTGGAGCCTATGCATCGGTCACAAAGAAGACCACACATACAACCCCAATACCTTGAGTCATATGTAAAAAATAATTAAATTAATAATTTTGCTCATTCCAATAAAGGTAGTATAACAGAGAACTCCAGTACAGTTAACTCATTATTTTCATGCTGTATCAAAGATGATGATTTTTTTACATTTTTCTGAATTTTTTCGTAATTTTTGTCCGAGTACTTTATGAGATATGAATTTTCAAGGTTAATGAAAATAACGGTGGTGGGGATGAAACGCCCTTAAACGGACGGAAATAACGAAATTACTAAAAAAAACGACAGGGTTGATCCATTATTTAAAAACTATTGGCGAAGAGAACAGCATTTTAACTAAATGATAGAAGAAAAAAATCTTCAATTCTCCGTACAGTTATTGAGAAGTTTAAATTAGAAGGCAGTCGTAACTATTTGCCTCTCTTTCAATCTCATGCATGTGATAGAAGATTGAAGTGAAAAAAATTCGAGAAGAAAAAAATTACATTTACAAACTGAAAATATGTCTTTCGAATAGTTTAATCACTTTTTCGGATAAATTAAAGCACGTTTCCCCGAATTATCAGCAATTAATTGAAAACAAACCAACAAATCCTCATGTTTTCTGTTTTATCTACTGCACTCTGATATACACCCTCAAGTGAACAAAGCCATACATGACACCATGAATCCGTCAAAATCACAAATCAATAATTCAAAAAACCCAGCAACTTCCATTAGCAGCCGCGAAATAATTGTTTCCCCTAATTTTGCACGTTCAGCATCACACTCTATTATTTGTGACGTTGTGAATCAAGTTATGGTTACACAGAGGTCCACTAGGACCTCCAATCCCAATGGATTTGACCCTATAACACTTGAGAGAGCCACGCGCCCCCCTTTTTTTTTCTCCACTGATTATTTATTTATCTTGAAAAAGTCAAGCCGAGTATTTCGGATGACGTGGAAATAGTGTCATAGCAAGTTACACGTGTTTCTCCAAGTGAAAATAAAGCAAAAAAATCAAATAGACCTCTGAAGCCCTCAAAAACATTGATTTCCGTCATTTTTTAAAGCTGACCCTGACTTTCTCGTGCAAAAAAACCTCTGATCCAGCATCTTTAGTGAATAAAAGAAACCACAGAGAGTGCATAGGCAAAAAAGGGTGCGAGAATAAAGCCCCCTTCAGGTTAATTAGAAGTTCCAAGAGGGGTAAGTAAATGGAAAGGAAGTAGCTCTCGCGCAAAGGCATTTTTGTGGAGCACAAACGAAGAACAAAACCGACAGATGGCTCCCACGCCTCAGCCACTGCGCCACCTTGATTTGTGGTTTAGTATTTTTCAAGCCATTTGCCAGGTCTCCTATAATTTTCGTCGGTTTGAATTGTATATGTATATATATATATATATATGATAAACCTATGCGGTTGCCCTTCACTCTTTACCCGCCTTCTTTTACATCCCCATACATAACAAATTTTTTTTCCTCCAAAATACATTCTCCTGGCCCTTTATTCATTTCTAGAAGAACAGGAAAGAATAAAGGATCTCATTATGACGCTTTCCCACTTTCTAAAGCCTTGTGTTTATACTCTTAACGACTTTTTCGAAATTTGTAATTTACCGTGTTAAAAGGATAATTAAATAATGGATTCTACCTGTGTGTTATTGTTTCCGTATTTCGAAACAAAAATACACATGAAATTTTTCCCACTCTTCGAGAATTCTACTTTTATTTTTTTTTCTATTAAAATTAATCTACATGTGGCGCGTGCCTCCGGCGTCTACTTTATTTCAAAAACTCACAACTTCCTCAGAAAATACTTCGAAAGAAAATAAGAAAAAAAATATATGTAATTCTCTCGAAGAATTCTTTCTTCGCTGCACGACAGTTGTATCTCGCGTGGTTTCACCAAGAAGAATGTGAAAAGAAGTTGAATGATACATGCCACAATGATAAATTACCCTAACAATTGTACACAATGGGCCACTCTTTTTTTTTTTCACGTAAAAAGATCTTGTTTTCTTCTCAAAGATGTGAATGAGAGACTAATCACGGGATTATTGTTATTCGTAAGTAATCGACACGTGTAAAGAAAAGAAAAAAAAAAAAAAAGAAGTGGAATCACATTTCATCGAGAGAGTACAATGCGAGCGTCAAGTGTTGCTCGTTATAACTAAGTGACATTACATTCTACACGATAAATAAAATGAGCAACGAATCATTGGAGAAATCCTCTCTCTTTTTCTTCCCCTTTTTCCGATATAAAATTGACGGTATACACGTGACTATTGTGACGAGGATTAGTTGGAGCCCTGGCGTGGATTAACTCTCACACACACGCAGATGTCAACTTCTAACCTCTCGTTTAATCATGGTCAAGTGCATTTCTATTTATTTTTCGTTAATGTGAATTAACTTTTTCGTAATGTTTCCTTGTTCTCTTCTATGAGAAATTGTGGAAAAATTTGCTATAAATTTTATGGGGACATGTGTCGTGATGGTGCATCCATCTCGTGACACAGCTGTCGGGAATAATTCGCTAGTAAACTTGTTTGAACAACGAACAGGGAAGAGAGAGAGAGAGAGAGGAGGGGATCAATTTCATGTTTGGTTATTGCCAATTGCAGAATGGTGTCAGCTGATATGTTTACGACTATGAGTCAACTGGGCGAATAGTTTATGTCCTTGTTTTTTATTTTTTTCTGTTAATTTTCCACTTCAGAGGAGGAAGGACAGTGGAAGATTCGAATAAAGCGCGGGAATGCGCGCGCATGTGCAGAGGGCGCGCGCGAAAGTGGAGAAAGATGGAAGCTGCGCAGCTGCTGATGAAACTGGAAAAAAATAAGGATTTTTAGGTTAGGGCGAAAGCACAATGATAAAACTGTTTGGTTAAAACCTACAAATGACGGCATATGTAGGAATGAAATGGAAATGAAGTCGATGCTCGCACTCTCTACTTTCCAGCCATTAAAATTTGAATTAGTAAACGATTCCTTACGCATACGAACAATTTTTCACAATTTTCAATCACTTCACAGTATTCAGCTCTATTTTGTGCACAATGTTTCACTTGTATTTCACGGTTAGTAGTCGCCATTAACGCAGTCCATGTTCCTACCGATGACGTCATATGTCTGTGTTCTAAGCGTTCTAATCGAACGGTTCTATCATTGTGCTTTCGCCCTTAATTTCCAATTAATTGCTGATAATTCGGGAAAACGTGCTTTAATTTACCTGAAAAAGTGATTAAACTATTCGAAAGTCATGTCACTTCAGCTTGTGAATATAATTTCTTTCTTCTCTAATTTTTTTTTTTCATCAATCTCCTATCACATGCATGAGATAGAGAGAGAGGCAAATAGTTACGACTACCTTCTAATTAAAATTTCCCAATAACTATATGAAGAATTGATTATTTTTTTCTTCTGTTATTTAGTTGGAATGCTGTTCTCTTCGCCAATAGTTTTTGCATAATGTTCATAAACTGCACGAACAAAAATTATGAAAAAATTCAGAAAAATGTAAAAAAAACATCATCTTTCATACGACATCAAAAAAATAAGGAGTTAACTGTACTCGAGTTCACTGGGATATTACCTCAATCCACCGATTTCCCCCGAAACAAAACGCATCACCGAAGCAAGATAAAAAAAATAAAATGGGGATGACAGTAGTAGTATAACCAAGGGTGACAGGGCGCATCTCTTTTGGACAAATTGTTTGGGGCCGAGTCGGTTAGTCGGCTGGCACAATGGAGTAGTATTGCCCTGACACCCGCCTCCCTCGTTACCATTACATTACATTTATCTCCGAAACGGTGTTATGTCCCCAGCACCTTTCTCCCTTTCTCTCTATCTCTCTCTCTCTCAGCAGTAACAAAACGCATCTACAACAGAGTGTTGGCGCTGGCGCTGTGGAAGACTTGCACGGGCTTATTCGCCTATCTCTATGGCAACCCCGTGACGATCAGCCTGGGGTAAGAGAGATGAGAGCACGTGCCACCCTTTTCCCACACTGCTAGGTGGCACGCGGCATCAAATTCGCAACACCCACACATTATTAGACCTGCTGTGCCCTTCTCCAAATTTCCACATATCGATTCAGTTTCTCTTCATTTTTATTTTTCAGGAGAATTCCTTCTATACAAACTGAAAAAAAAATTCCTTCTACAAACTCTCCCCCCCCCCCGCACAAAAAATCGCTATCTTCCTGAATTCGTGACAATCCAGATAGACCCAAAATTATGAAAAAAAAGGTTGAAAAGAGGAAGGTTAGCAAAAAAAAAACATAGAAATCACAAAAAAAGAAGAAATAAAAAAATTTATAATGTTCTTATGACGCCATTTCGCGTGCACTAATTACAGCAGGTGCAGCCCTGCTTCCCATTTTCTAATGGTTGCAATTATACTTCGCTTAGGATGATTGCAGGGACGTTATAGATACAGACGATAGAGTAAAGGCTAAATTATTCTCACACTAATACATACAAGCACAAAATGTGTGCCAAAATAACCATTTTTTTTTTTTTCATCTTCTTCTTCATCTTTTTTTTTTTTTCTCAAATCGAGTAGGGAGAATACCAATTTAGGAGTCAGAACGATTAACACATTCAAGGTCACACCAACACCTCTCTATTTTTCGAACCGGTAAATTCATTAGGCTCCCGACGACAGATACACTTGTTTTTTCCACCTTCCCTTTTTTTTCTCTCTCTCTCTCTCTCTTTCATTTTATTTCTTCTTCTTCATCGATTTTACGTTTCGAGAATTACCACTGGATTTCTGAACGACTACAAATTGACCGATAGATCGGTTGAAAAGATTAAACGAAACGATTAAATAAATTTTCTCCCCAGATTTTTCAAGATCTGCGATTATTTTTTTCTTGAAAAAAAAAAAAAGAAATACTCTACAATAAATTATTCGTGTAATTTTTATTAAAAAAAGGGGGAATAAGATTGAATTGAAAATTCATTCGTTTCCGTAATTGTTTGTGCGTTTTAATTGAGACGAAAAAAAATCGAAGGAACTCCACAATTTCCGGTGGAAAAAAAATTCAACTCGGCTACTGTGATTTCGTCAAAATACATGGCACTTAAATCTTATACATATATATATATATATATATATATATATATATATATGTATACACATATATATAATGGAGAAAAAAACCCACCTGAAACGCCTAAGAGAAAAACATGCCACAATATATATCCTCGCACCTCTCTCGAAAACGAGATGCCCTTCACTAATGGTGTAATAATAAGCTGGTACACGCGATCTGTCTCGTAGGAAAGCCGCAACCTTTCGTCAAGATTTTCCTTTGATCTAAGCCGACATTGATATCGCCTCATAATAACACCAAAAAGCACATCATCCACGTCTTGCCCCGGTGAAATCAATACATTCGTTCAATAAAAAGATCTCGATTTTTTCTCTCCCCCCCTACCCTCCCCTCCTCCCACCCTCCTTCTTCAATGTAAATTTCCTTCTCAACAATCTTGAATTTATTTTTCATTGAAATCTCAAGGAGTTGAAGGGAAAAAAGGAATTGAACAAAAAAAAAAAAAAGGAACTCAAAGAAAAGGTGGAACGTTAAGAATCCAATGGTTAACATGTCCGTTGTGTTGTATTCCGCTATCTGAAGAATCAACGCGCATCACGCAACGCTAATTTGTCTTCGATTGCCCCGTCTCTCTTCGTGAGCGTGGGAGATCTTTCCTCTTCTTTTTTCTATCTCTCTCATTTACTTGTCCTGACCTCATGTATCGACATCGAAAATACCTGTCCCAATCGCCAATCTCTCTTTCCACTTATTTTTTTTTTTTAATTTTATTTTCTTATCCTAATCGACGAATTGTGTGTCTCTATCTCGATGTGCATTTCTTTCCCAATGAGCGATAAAATAGAAGGGAAAAATAAAGGAATTAATAAAAAAATTAAAAAAAAAAAAAAAAAAGAGTGAAAGAAATATTTTTCGTCGGCACGAGTGTAAGCCCCTTTAACCGCAAAAATATCATCGTTACCTATCGCAAAAATAAACCATCATAATGATACTAAAAGTCCATTTTGCCAATAAATAATTCCATTTGTTATTTTTCTCTCTTCTTTTTTTTTCACTTCAGTACTAATCATTGACGCGGATCAATAATCTAATAAGCATGGAAGATCGTGAAGGGCAATAATATATATTCCTGTGTTTATTTCACTCGATAAATGCGGCAGAGAAAAGGAAGAAGAAGAAGAAAAAAAATCGGCCAGAATGAAGAGGATGAAGCTAAGTGGGAGGGTTTTAGTTCAATGGAGTTGAAAGAAACACAGCATTTGAGAGAGAGAGAGGGAGATTCAAATAAAGAGAAGAAATAAGGACGAAGGGCAAAGGCATTGTTCGGGGCCGCTCGCTCGTGACTCGTGACTCCTTCGACCCGGATGACCCGTAGCCTCAATTACCTCAGACACATCCGCCCCGCCACTTTGGCCAAAGTACTCTTTGGCCGCTTCTTATACTTCGTCCCCAGCTCAGCAAGACTATTCTGTGTGTTACGTATCCCTGCGCAACTACGTAAAAATGAAGGAAGGAAACGATGAAGGAACGATTGAGGTAATAAAATCATGAAAAAAGGGATTTTGAAGCTTCTGAATTTTTTGTGGAGGGAAAAAATGGAGACTAGAGATCTTCTGTAAGTTTTTTGCAGATTGTTTCAGAATTTAATATCAATCTCTATTTTTGTTGTCGTCTATGATGATGAATATTGAATTTTCAGGTTAAGTGGGATGTTGGAGAGATGAATAAGTAGTAGAAGTCAATCTTCACATTTATTTCCACACAATTTTTTACCAATGTTGATGAAATGCGACTAATTCCGATTTGTGGACGACTTTCCACACAGAGAAAAATGCTTTCTTAATTTAAGAAAGTAAAACTCACTTGAATCAAGCGAGTTTTCTCACTTAAATCAAGTGATTTTTTCTCACTTAATTTAAGAAAGTAAAACTCACTTAAATCAAGTGACTTTTTCTCACTTAATTTAAGAAAGTAAAACTCACTTAAATCAAGTGAGTTTCCTCACTTAAATTAAGAAAACATTTTTCTCTGTGCAAATTAAGAAAGAAAAAGTCACTTGATTTAAGTGAGAAAAGTCACTTAATTTAAGTGACCTGCCATTCTTAAATTAAGTGACTGCACATTCTTAAATTAAGAAAAAAATTTTCTCTCTGCAGCTTGCTTATCATCCCCATCATGCAAGTTGGCTGGGAGTTTTTGATGATAAAAAGTGGTTCGTCAACGGAATTCATATTAAGGTCCTATGAACAATTTCTTGTGTTGACTTGTTTTTCCGTTGTTTCAATTGGGATTAATCTCCATTACATCATTAGTGAATATGCACAATCACCCGACTTACTGCTGAAAAGTTGTTAAGGAATCAAATTTCGGGGAGAATATGAAAAGCTTAAGCGTGGTTCGAACTCATAACCTTCAAATTACCTAATGGAAAGGAATAGCATGAAAAAACTTCATTTTTGTTGTTTTCACGTGAATTCTAGCAAAATGTTCATATCAATCAAAAGTTTCTCTCCAATTTTATGAGAGGACAGTTTTTTTGATGAAAATTCATCTGTTGGTCATTTTCAGATGACTTTTTTGGTATTTGACAATTTTTCATCGTTAGCTTCTCTATCTAATTCTGTTCAATATAGTTTTCGTTAATTGAAAAACTTGTCCTTGTCCCTAGAACTATGAATTTATGTATTTTTTTCGGTAATTATTCCTTCATTTATTGTTTTTGCGTAAAAGTATCTAACTAAAGATGAACATTTTTAGGATCACTACATGAATTCATCGAAAAAACACTCTTTGCATGATCAGAAAGTTGAAAAGTCGTTGAAAAATCGGAATTAGTCACATTTTGTCAACATTGGTTCATATTTTTTGAACGACTTGCAAAAAATCAACCAAAAATCGCTTGTCAGCCATTTTTCCTCACATGATTTCACGGAAAAAAGGAAATTTTTCCCATTCAAGAAAGTTTCACGTGTCTCAATAATAAAATCACGGCAATATCTCTCGAGATAAACCTGAAAATGGAAATAACAGATTAAATTGGAAATTTTCCGATAAAATCCATCCCAAAGAAAAGCAAAAAAAAAGAAGAAATAGCCTCAATTTGAAAACGCTTTTTCCTCCTTTTATTGCTTCTCAATTTTCTCATCTGCCTTCCCTCGAGGATAAATAAAACGAAACAAGGGCAAATTCCAAGATAATTGAGTACGAAACTATTAAGACTCTAATCACGTTTTCCCCCACGTTTTCGTTTGGTCTATATAAGAGATACGGTTAGGATGGAAAACGGTTTTCGAGAGAAACGATCAGAGATCCCAGAGACCTCTCACTCTCTTTCTCTCTCTCTCTGAGCACAAAGAGAGAGACATAGAGTGAGACAACTTGAGTTTGTTATAGAAGCGGAAGGAACTGGAGCGTCCTTCCGAGTTAATTACACTTCTGGGGTAACGAACACGCCACCTTGTAGCTTCTCGACGTCTGCTTCTCTTCTCTCTGTTGGCGATTTACGTACCCAATTCTATATGTATTACCATAGACTTTTCCAGGGTCCATGGAGAAGAGAAAGAGAGAGAGAGAGTATCCCGTTGTCTCTTCGAGCGTTCACCCCATTAATTACAATCTCTTTCCGATTAAGTTGCGACGGTACATTCTTGTGTCAGTGACAAATTTTCGTAATTAACGTTTTGTAATCGTTGATTTCACACACACAGTCTCCTCCTCCCCCCCCCCCCCTTTTTTTACCATCAGAATAAAGAAGATTCCAAACGTATCGGTCAAGGTACCAGCTTTTCCATTCCTTAATCTTCAGCAAAGACAATAAAATAATTCCCACAACCTATGTCAAAACCAATATAAATACAACTATTAACTGCACAATATTATATAGTCTTGAGAGCTTCAAAAGCCATGCGACTAAAAAATCACAGCGATACATATTATAATTTTTTTGTTCCAAACATGTTTATTTCAAATAAGAACCCTGTATATACTTGTAAATATTGTAACCTATAAAAAAAATAAACTTTGTTAAAAAAAAAAACATTCCAAACGTATCTGGACCTCATTCTCCTTCTTGTTTGTTATTTGTGCTGCTTGGGCAGCTGGTCTTCAACAAATCGTGTTATACAGCCAATGTTACTAATTTCACGTAACAAACTGTGTTCAGAGACTTTTTTCTGTTGTTATGAGCTACACAACTTTCTATCCACCCTGGGCTCGAACCCTGATCTACCGCATGTGAATCTACAGTCCAATCCATTGCGCCAGACAACTGGACCTTTTGCAAGGATTAATGCAGAGTTGCGTGTGTGCTGACTGATGCAGCGGCGATTTGCCGAAGAAATCGTATATGCAGAGGGCGCGCGTGTGGAAGGGGGCAGACGCTTCAAGAAAATTCGCCTGAGTGCGCGCGCATCACCTAGGACAGGCAAATTGCTGCGTTTCCTTGACGTCGCTCGTGCCTCACCGAGTGTAACGGCCAAAGAGGAATTCACGGAATCCCGTTGTTCACCCCGGTGTGAAACTCAATCGATCCACTCCCTTTAAACTTTTCTCTCTATCTTTCTCTCTCTTCTCATCCAACTTTGGTTCATACCTTCACGTGTCGAAATACGAGAAATTCTTTTTGCACTTGCTTATTCCTCTCTCTTTCATTCTAAATCAGGTATATTTGCAGAGGGATAAACGGTGTTTGTCTTGTATTCGTGATACCGGAAATGGCATCAAGATTCAAATCAGAGATTTTTCTGTTACGTTTGAACGAACGCACGGAAAGAGAAGAGAGAAGAAGAAGAAGAAGTGAAGGAGAAAAAGTATAAAGGGGGCAAAGAAGCGTGGCATGTTTGGATTGACCTGACGTGTATCACGCGTGTTTCCATGGGCAAATGGGCAGTTTCCTCTTTGGATTAATTTCAGGCCAATTTCGTGCATTTAACCTAACCCTGGCTAGTAAAGAATGTAAATAAAAAGAAACTTTTTCCCACTGACTCAAGCTTTTCTCAGTTTAGCAGTCAAATTTATTTGTCTTTCAAGTTATTTTTTTTCCTCTTTTCTTTTTTGTCCTAACCAATACGTGTATGCAAATGCCTCTTCTTCGTTTTTTTTATATTCCTTCCTCTTGTCTCTTTACTCACCTCTCTCGTGGTCGCCTCGTTCGCCTCGCCAAGGCACAATAGGATCAATATCCCGCTGGGGTATATAAACCCAGTAATCCCCGGCATCTGTGGGCCACCTGCAGTCGGGCGTTTCGTCACGGACACCACACAAATTTTCCTCGATGGTCCAAAACAACTCGTACATAAACTCCACCAATGTCCACTGTGTCTTCAGAACATGTTTTTCCGAATGATTTGGGTGAATAGGAATGTTCAGATTCATTTTTTTTTCTTTTTTTTCGGATTGAATTGCCGTCAGAATAATGGACGACTTCTTCGGCGGCGGCCATTATGTGCACCCTCGTTTGCACTGGGCAATCAAATGGCTTCTGCTCACCACTCAATCGGAAATTATTGATCGTTATCAATTATTAACTCGTATTTCCACAACAATAATTCGAAAAATACCTTAAGGGGTGACAGAACCCCATGCATATACACAGAGAAAAATGCTTTCTTAATTTAAGTGAGAAAACTTACTTCATTTAAGTGAGTTTTACTTTCTTAAATTAAGTGAGAAAAAGTCACTTGATTTAAGTGAGAAAAAGTCACTTGATTTAAGTGAGAAAACTCACTTGATTTAAGTGAGTTTTCTCACTTGAATCAAGTGACTCTTTTCACTCAAATCAAGTGACTTTTCTCACTTAATTTAAGAAAGTAAAATTCACTTAAATCAAGTGAGTTTTCTCACTTAAATCAAGTGAGTTTTCTCACTTAAATTAAGAAAACATTTTTCTCTGTGTAATTTAAGAATGTGCAGTTCACTTAAATTAAGCAAAAAAAGTCACTTGATTTAAGTGAGTTTTACTTTTTTAAATTAAGAAAGAAAAAGTCACTTGATTTAAGTGAGAAAAGTCACTTGATTTAAGTGAGAAAAGTCACTTGATTTAAGTGAGAAAAGCCACTTAATTTAAGTGACTTTTACTTTCTTAAATTAAGAAAAAAATAGTTACTTGATTTAAGTTAGAAAAGTCACTTAATTTAAGAATGGCATGTCACTTAAATTAAGTGACTGCGCATTCTTAAATTAAGATAAAATTTTTCTCTGTGTATATTGAATTTTTGAACTAATTGTTTGACGGTATTTATCAATATTTTTAGAATAGAAAAGTGACAACGGCTGGAAAAGGACATTAGGAAGTCAATGTTTCTGATATTTAATGCAAAAAATTATAATTATCACTAAAAAATGAATTTGAAAATTTGAAATTTACTGGGTCTTCTGTTACCCCTTAAGAACGTATTTTGGAAATACTTTGAAATAATGAGAATGAGCTATGAGCTGAGAAAATCGGAAACTCTTTTGCTTGGATTAAATTTCCCATTGGATATAATTAATTTTAAGGTGACCATATGCTAATGATGTCAAGAACCTGAGGAAGCCTCAATAAAAGCAGGCGAAACGTTGTTCATTTGACAAGTATTTAGTATTGTTAAATTAATTTCTTCCAACGTCCTATGATCCCAAAGATAATATTAATTCAACATGGAAATGAGAAAGATAATTGATTGGATTGGAGATTATTCTAAAAAGTTTTCTTAAGCTCCAAGACAAATTTGGGATTCTGTTGCTGGACCCGTTCAGTAGTGAGTTACACAGAGAAAAATGTTTTCTTAATTTAAGAATGTGCAGTCACTTAATTTAAGAATGTGCAGGTCACTTAAATTAAGAAAGAAAAGTCACTTGATTTAAGAAAGTAAAACTTACTTGATTTAAGTGAGTTTTACTTTTTTTAATTAAAAAAGAACAAGTCACTTAATTTAAGTGAGAAATGTCACTTAATTCAAGTGACTTTTGCTTTTTAAATTAAGGAAGAACAAGTTACTTGATTTAAGTGAGAAAAGTCACTTGGTTTAAGTGAGAAAAGTCACTTGACTTAAGTGAGGAAAGTCACTTAATTTAAGTGACCTGCCATTCTTAAATTAAGAAAACATTTTTTTCTCTGTATAGCTAACAGTTTTTATTTATAACAAATGTACACGCCTCAATGAGAAAACGGGCTGTCCAGCTGATTCAAGTAAAGAAAAGATCGAAGAAATCACCTGAAATAAATGCAAATTCGTTAATTAGGTTAATTAAGTATCCAAGAAGCATGTAGGCAGATGATATTCAGTACTCGCCGCATTATTCATGAAGAAATAACCGAAAACAGTAATATTCATGCAATTTTCGCATGCAGAGTGTGACGTACAGTAATAACGTAGCAACATCATTTGGATCATTCGTTTTATTTATTTCTGCTTTAAAAAAATCATTTATTTTCTTACTTTACGTTGAATTTAATATACAGTCGCTTGTCAAAAGTCTTCTACTAATGATTACAAAAATTGAGAATTTCATCGAAAAATCAAGTAAAGGCAAAATGATTCTTATTATTTCAAGAAATTAGTAGGCAAACAGGAGCTCATGACACGAAATTGGTTCATTTATATACTGTATTTCGAAGAATATTCGTTTATTTAAAATTTCACATACTTTTTTTTCAATTATATTCTCCAATTTCATCCTCAAAATGCCGTTTTAAAAAAAATCTCAATTTATATTTTCAATTCCAATGATTAATGCGGGTTTTTCTTGGATTTCTTCCTTCTTCATCTTTCTCCTCTTCATTCATTTCTAAATTTTTTATTTAACTCGTCTTTAAGTGACTGACAGAACAGACCACGAGACACAACCCTCATCTTTTAACCATCGATCATAGCGTCTGTGTGGCAGTGTCACAGGATAACTCTGACAATGCTTTATAATAAAAAAAAATAAAGTAAAAAAAAGTACCGTAGTGAATAGACTCCTGTCGAAAATACAGATCCATTCTACGACATTCTAAAATCTAAATTGACGTAATATCGTTTCACAATTTTCTTCCCCTCTTCTTTATATTTTTCCTTCTTTTACGTCAATCGACTGGAATTCCTCGTGGTTTTTGCACGTCAACTAGTGCTTTTCATTTCTCACCTCCACTTTTTTCTTTTTTTTTGGTCCCTTTCACTTTATTTATTCCGGTTTTTACGATGTCTACGGGTATATTTTTGCCTTTTTTTTTTTGACTTTTTTCCTTTTGAAAAGAGAAGAAATAAGCCAGACAAACCGACTAACTCGCACGACAATGGGAGTTATTCTCCCTGGAATCCAAATATTTTCACAGCCCATGCCACCCAAAACAGACAAACACTGAGAAAAACTATGGGGTTCTTGGGGTATGACTGTGTTTGTGTGTATGTGTGTGTGTGTGTGCTTTTTTGTACCCCTGGAGTTGTCGACGATCCCTGACTTTTTCGGATTACATCCGATTTTACCTGAGAAGCGTGAAATCCTCCCTTGGGAATGAGAAATGTTTTGGGGGATTTTTGCTTTTTTTTTTTTGGAAACTCGAAGTCGTTAGCTGCATGTCAGGAAAATTTTTGGGGCAGTGAAGTGTGATTTACGAGGTTAGTGTCACATTTTAATGAAAATATTTGCTGTTTCTATATTGGGCTGTTTCAAAAAGGTATAATTTGAAATTTTTCGTGAAAAGAGTGGGGTCAAATGGGAATTCTGATGAAACGGTTTGAGATAGATTTTTTTTTATGATTTCATTGAGGAACTGATTGAATTTCCGGTGGAAAACATGAGGTAGAATTAATATTTCAGATTTTTTGGAAAATTTGATTTTTTCAAGTATAAATTTAAGGTCAAATCCTTATAATATTCGGATTTTTGCGATTTTTTTTGTCATATCGACTTGGGGTCGATCTTAAATGAAAGGTGAGATCATTTGCCATTAATTTGAGTAATTAATGAAAAAAATTAACGATTTTTGAGGAATTCATAAACCATTTTATGGCTTATAATCAGTTTTCATCCAATAAATATTTCAAAAATTGATAATTTTGTATTTTGAATCACATAAATTGATGACAAATGATCTCACCTTCCATTCAAAATCAATCCCAGATCGCTACAACCAACAGAACCGAAGATATCGTTAAAAAATATAATTTTATCAAATTATCAAAGAGATTTTCGCCTAAAAAAGTCAAATTTTCAAAAAAATCTTGAAAATAGATCTTAACATGTGTTTCTCAACGGAAAATTTCCTTAGCTTTTTAATGAAATCATCAAAAAAAACCTATCCCAAATATTTCCACGGATCCCAACTAATTTTCATAGCAAACCCCCTAAAAAATAAAATCCCTCCCACCTTCCCCTATTATTATAACCTTTAATTTAACAAAAAAGGACTCGAGAATCATACGATCCTTGATACTAACCCGCACTTCGTTAAAAAGAAATCCGTGTGGGCCCTTGAAAATGGCTCCTTGGGAACTGCCAAAATTCCACTTCACTCCAAGATTGATCGATCGATTCCAGCACCGAGGATTACCACCGACATTGCAGTGTACATTGGTAATCCATAGACACACTGAAGAGAGAGTGCACAGCGGGATGTAGATCGATAGCCCTTATTATAAACTCGGTCCCAAAATTCATCGAAAAAAATCCTCCCTCCCCCCCTTACATCTCGAGGATCTCTTCAAGTCCCTCCAAAACTTCCAACTTTTCTTGCGTCAAAAAAAAAATCACGCATTTCTCGTTCCCCTCTCGTGTTTCACGTTAAAAAAAAAAAATAAACTAGCATATTTTCACTTTAGCAACGAGCCATCGAGACGTTTGAATTCACCCCGAACCCTGGCAAATCGTTTGCAGTCATAACTAACCATAAATCACCTTCATCAATGAATTCTCATGTGACATTTTGCATGTTTTTTTTATTTTTTCAAACCTCAAGAACAGTAGAGTCACTGTTACCTGACAATAAAACGCAAAAATTAAGGGGGAATTGTTAATGTTTGTCTCAAAAGTTCGACGACATTTGAGAGCTACCCGAAAATTATTCGTGTGTGCCCCGTTTTTTTTTTTTTTTGCTGAAAACGATCGCGTTAGTAGAAACATTTCGTGCCACCCAGATTCTATCGCAAAATTCTTTAGCTACACTTGATTATTTCTTTCTTTTTATTTTTTCCTCGTCGATGAAATTTGATCCGGTAGCCTCGAGGGTCTCTACACACAAACACACACATACACGAAAAGGGGCAACTTGGGGATATGTTCATTCATGTACCTCTTTAGTTACGCCAAAAACACGCACACGACCTACCGCGTGCATCTCATCAACTCTCGATGTTGAAAAAAAAAAGTTGGAAACAATTGCGCGAAAGAATAAAAAAAAAAAATCATAAATATTTAATTCGATGAATTCCTTTTTGCCTCCTCGATTTCTCGAAATTAAATGCAAATTTTCGGGGATTCTGTGAATGAAATGTAATTGGATTAAATGAGGCACAAGATAGAATTACCGGATGGCCATTAAAATTTAACCCGAAATAATGCTGATACAATATGAATGAATTAAAAAAAAATGGAAAATTAAACTGGATTGGATAATTGGGAAAACTATATATTTTAAATCTATATATGTTTGTCTGTGTATGTGTTAAAATGCCTGGTAAAATCAATGTACATGCGGACGGTTCAACGCATTTGCAAATTAATTCCATCAATTAATACGTACTCTGGTTATTTTACTCCCTCTCCCTCAATTTCTCCCTTTCCATACGCCAAAAACTCGATTCAATGGAATATCGTATATTAGTAAATGCCGTTGAAGTAAAATGCATCTGTGTTATCCTCATCCTCATTTGCCGGGTACATAAACACGTGCATAACTACACCGAAAATCTCTATATATACATATATATGTATGTATCGTCGGGGTAGATCGATAAACGTCGCCCGCCATTTTCCTGCCATTTAAAAAAATCGTAAAATCTCAAAAAGTAGAAAATTACAAGAATCACTGATTTAAAATAAAAAAAATAGGGAAAACACATTCCTCTTCTCTCTCGTTAATTATCAAATAAAAAATGCATATTTCATTGAGATGATTATGCGTGATTACAGACTATTCTCCAACGTAACACGCGAGGCCATAACTCGGGGGACAATAATTTTTTTTTTTCATCTAAAAAAATCTCGAGAAAAGTTCAATTCTCTACTTTTTTTAACTTTTTTTTTTTTCACATTCTTAATGAAAAGCTGCGTGAGCGTTGGCCATTGAGAGGTGAAATGATGCTAACCCACGCGACTATTCTACAACAATACATAACATTGCCAACTATTTACTTGAATATATGCAACATATGCCACCCACTTGGTTATCTTCCGTTTGATACGTCGACGCGCACAATTCTCGTTGCTAAAGCATCGCGCGAGCTACACAAACGATCTGATCGGATGGCTGCTCTGATAATCGAGTTGTTGGCACCTGTGAACCAGGCATAATTAATGCAACAATGTAGGTGGAAGGCCTCAATTCTAACAATTTCCGTGTTCTATAATATTTTTACATACTCGTCTAATCTCTTATATTCTGTTTTGTTGTAATCGCACGCAATCACTGCATTCACATAATTTTTTTTTTCAACTATTAGTGATAATTAGAGCAGTACTGCTTCTCTGTATTACGAGCGAATAACATGAGTATTTCATTCGCTTGTAATGGGGAAAAGTGTTTTTTGTCCATGTTTTTCATTTTTTCATGCATTGATTTCATTCTGCACTTATTTTCTCCAGGAATATGAACTTTTAAGATCAGTTAGGTTCAATTAGGTTCAGAAGTAGGTTCTAAGGGCTTATCTGCAGAAGTTTCGGTAATTAGCTAGTTCACTCTGCCAAATATAATAATTTTTGTTTCAAAATATTAATAAAATGAAATTCTTCACGAACTAAATTCAATGCGACTCTAGAATTGGCGCTTTGCATGAACTGGACAAAAAATTTTGAAGATAAAATGCTAAAATCACAATTTTTTAGTTGGCCTGGAACTATACTATACAATTATGGAAATGTTCATCTACAGTGAATAGATATTTCTCATTCAGCGTAATTTATTAGAAAAAAGATGAATGTTTATTAAATTGACTAATTAATCTATCTATCATCTAATGCAAATAACAAAGTATAGAAGGAAAAGTGCAATTGCTTTTCGATCAAGAACTAAACTCAAATTGGACTCTCAAACATCAGCAAGTTTCGACAATTTTATAGTAAATTATTAGTGTCACATTGTAATATGATTGAACATGTAGCAATAAGATGCTGAGTCAAACAATATGTGAAGTAAACTAAACTCATTAATGTGTTCGACTTCTTTACTGTAATAATTATGTAACATGAAAATATTAAACGATGCTTTCGGAGTTTAACACAAGTTTTTCGAAATAATTTCTTGGAGCCCAAGTGAGATAGAGCGATTTTGTACCCATTCGCTTTGTTAATTTTTCACAGAGTCGGATTTTTCACAGAAATTCAATGTTTCATCCAACATTTTTCCATTTAAACAGGTTTTACACTTACAAACACCTTCCGTAGAAAATTTCAAGAACTACAAAAGAAGAATTCAGGCAAAATCGTTCTTCCTCAGTCACTTCCTAAGATATTCAAAAAAAAAAAAAAAAAAAACTGATTAAATAAAATCGATTTGTCTGAAACTGTTTAAACCTCAAGAAATACCACCTTGTTGAAGCATTCCTAGACTCCATAAAAATCCAGAAGTGTGCGATGTACACACATGACATCCAGGGAATACTAGAGTGGACGTTATTTAACCGGAAGTGGGCGTGTTACGAAGCGCGGTCCCAAGGCGCAAGAAGCCACGATCACTCTCTTCTGCCTCCACATACACCCCCCCCCGCCCCCGTTTTTTTAGATACTCATTTTTTTATCATTATTATTTTCACTTTAGACTCGTATAAAGCTCCTATATGTGGAAGTGTATATATATATAGGCAGGCGTAGATGTGCCTATGTGTTTTGTGCCTGACGCTCCCTTTCGAGAAGGGTAATTAACGATTTAACAGACACGCTGGATGAGCAACGCTCCTCTCTCTCTCTTTCTCTCACCAAGTAGAGTTGCAGCACATCAGTTAACCAAGTTGTTATTAGTCTTGACGCAGACCCTGCCGAGAGTCGCCACATAAAAAGAGCGGATTGCCTCCTCTTTTTCCTCCCTATTTCATTGTTTTTTCCTTTCAATTTCAACTTTCCCCTTCTCTCCACCCCCCCTCCAAATCCTCCGGTTTTCTCCTCACTCGCTGAATAAAAAGGGGAAAAAAGGCAAAGAAAAAGGGAGTAGAATGAGCGCCAGTTCTGCAAACTCTATTCCGCACCGACGAAGCCGTTAATGTTTTGTGTATTCAAATAAAGGCGAAGACTTGATGCACATTGGCACGCAAGCGCACAGAACCAAGCGCCACTACTAATACACAGACATGGAAAAGAGGTGGAGAAGCACCTTAATGGCTTTATAATGCCTTCATTTCGCATTAAAACGGCCAGCTACTTAATTCCCACGTATCCAAGCAACTCTTCTCCTTTTTTTTTTCTTCTTATTATTATTATTATTTCATCATTCTACTCTCTCTCTCTGTTTTTCTCCCCCTGAGGGGTGTAAAGAAAAAATCAAGAGCTTCTTTCGTGTGAAAAATAATAAAACATCGAGAAATTAATGAAAGAAAGAGAGAAATTATAGAGCACATAGAGAGGGGTAAATGGGCCAGCTGCCAACATCTATATGTCTTCGATATTTACGTCGACACTCAGTCTAATTCAACGTCCAGTAATAGGCTATCTCTTTCTCTTTCACCTATTCCTCTCTTTTCCACTGCAATGAGAAGAAATCCTTGCAATTTTGCAGTTTCAACGTATCCGTAATTTTCCAGATACACAGAGCATACAGTGAAAAACACTGGAATTTTCATCAATCTTCTTCGCATCAAATTTGAAATTTAACCGCAGAATGAAAAATAATGTTTGTTAATGCTTACCCATGAAGTGCTCTTTTTTTCCTTTTTTTTTTAACTGCAATAATCAAACACATGCTGACGGAAGTGGCATCATATAATGGCCGACGAGTTGTTCTGATTTTTTTTTATCTTTTTTGTAATAATCATAGTCACAGAGAGAAAAGATACAAACACAATTTACCTACTGGTTAAATCCCATTATTTCATGATAAATTTATGAACTAGTGTTGTCAAATTGAAGTTAATATTTTATTACTCCCACTTGTGATTCTCTCATCCGGTCTGTGTCAGCCGCAATTAGAATAATAAATAATGAGGATGAATAAAACCGTTGAAATTGAGGAATCGAATGAGAAGTGCTTGCGGATGTGTGTTTGAGCAGAGTCGGAGTTTCCTTCGCCAATATCAGAGTTGAATAAAGTGAATAAAAAAAGAGGAGAGACGTATTCTTGTATTCTTTACGGGGTTCATGAGGCAAGGGGGGAAAAGAGGGGGAAATCGGTAATTCGTTTATTCTACGAAATAGCGCACGGACATTCAGTGGATCGCGTGATATATCCAACGTTATTGGATAGGAAGGGAGTAGCTCCGGTAACGCGAATATCCTGTAACCGGTGCACAGCCAAATTGTTCCGCCAACATTTGCCCAACGATTTGTGCACGTCTATGTGTGTGTTTGTGTGTGAACTGAGGGAAAAAAAAATATTTTCTAGAAATGACAATAATTTTGAGACAAAATTTCTTCCTTATTTGCGATGAAAAATTTAAGAAAAGTGGAGGATTTAATTGAGAAAAACCAATGCCTATTTCTGCTCATTATTGATTGCTTTTAGTTCGAAATTGCACGAGATCCATGATTATTTTTTGTTATTAAATTTTGCTAACTGATGACGATGAATAAACAATTATTTGTCCAAATCTCCTCCTGCATTGATTCAATCTCGATCATAATTGCCATTAATATTTTCATGTGGAATTTTCATCATATAATAATGTATTTGCACGAAATAGGAAATCTGAGTCCGAACATACCACAATTTGGCGCAAACCCGGAATGTTTCTTTCGTCAACTATTCTTTAAAAGGCTTATCTTATTGATTGATATAAATGTATTCAAATTCATCCTAATACATAATATATATAATATTCCTAAAAAATATTTTTTTCTCTTAGTGTGTGTGCAATTGTGTATTATGCACTAGAAATGTGCAGATGCACTCAGAGTCAAATGGGCACAAGTAGTGGATATAAGTATAGTTTTTACGTCGATTTTCACTGGAACATTGTCAGTCAAGCTGCTTTTTTTTTCTACTTTTTTTTTTTGCTGAGATAAGTGCATGAAAATTACGAAACTATTCTTACATTCACTTATTTGCTGTGATAATCGATTAGACTTTTGCGAGGATAGGAACATAGAGGATGAAAAAATAGCTGGACACAAACGAGGAAAACACGAAAGACACCAATTTCCGATGTACACAAGAAATTTTTTCTCATTCTTTTTCTTTTAAATCCTTTTTTCTTTCATTCTTTTTTTCTCTTTTATTTCCTTGGGTCTATTTACAAGGGGAAACACAGCTTGCACAGGCGATTCAATTGTATATAATGCATTTTTCAAAAAAAAAAAAACCACAAGCATTCTTTTTTTTTTAACAATATGTATAATAACGTTTTTTTTATGCTAGTTACTATTTCATCTTATAGCAGTTTTTTTTCTTTATTTTAATGAATAAAATTTCCGAGTAATCTCTCTCCTTTCATTCTACACCATTTTTTTCCTTCAAAAACAATCTCAAATGCTCTAAACTCCACTGAATTTCATAGTTTTTACCAAAAAAAAAAAAAAACAAAATTCACATTATTTATAAATTTAAATAGAAAGAAAAAAACATAAATAACGAATAACAATAAGTACGATATAATCGTCAATAATTAATAGAAAATATACAGCTTATAATACAGAATTAGAATTTTTTTTACGGTTTTTGTGAATTTTTCGTGTTTTTTAGTCACTCATTTTCGTTACCTCGTGAAGTTCCTCAGAGGAATGTGTCTGTGTTTTCATTAATTTTTTAAAATCAATTTTTATAAAAAACATTATCAGTAGCAAAGAGATGAAACATTTTGAGTGACCTCTTCACCACTGATTGGACAATGACAACGACTACGAGGGTGATAAATCATGTGCTTCACGATAAAGACTGTCAGTTGGTGATGGTGTAGCACGTCGTGATACTGATGGTGGTGATGGTACTGATGGAGCCACTGGTTTTCTACCAGCAATAGGATAAGGTGAAAAACGATGATGTGCTAGTGCCAATGCAGGCGGATAAATTGGCCTAGGTGCTGCTGGCCCAGATTGTGGACTCTGCTGTGTACTTGATGCTGCCAATTGCTGTTGATGATGTGCAGCAGCAAATAATGTTGGACCAATTGATGATGCCCACCACAGATGACCCAATTGTTGCTGCTGTTGTTGTTGCTGTTGTTGTTGATGCTGTGCCTGTTGATGGCTCGTTCCAGCAGCTGCAGCTCCTGGATAAACCAGAGCTGGACTAACTAATTGGGCGTATGGACCAACTGCTGCTGCTGCAGCTGCACGTAGAAGTATCTGTGATCTAGCTGCCCAAAGTGCTTTCTCTTCTATACTTAAATTACTTCCACTGCTCTGCAATTGATCCATTTCAAATGGAAATCGATGGGGAAATCTCATTGACTGCTGCTCCGCCAGCATTGACTCCATTGTTTCCCTGAAAGGGTAACTGCTCGATTATGCTTTTTGTTACTTAAAGTATTTCGTTAATTTATTGGTATTTCAAGGAAATACACTGAGAGAATTTTTCGAACTTTGGAACTGAAAATGTAGCAGGAATGATCTTGACTGGAGACGTAAAATTACCAGTAATTCTTGTTGCAGTAAAATTACGGTAAAAATACCGTGTTGTGACGTAATTGGAAGAAACTACTTATTTTGATGTAAAATTACCGTCAAAATTTTTTCATGTAACGATACCGTAATTTACTGTCATTTCCATCTATATAGATGATTCAAAAAAAAATTTCCATACTCAAAGAATTACTTTTCAAGTAGTCAATTATATGAGAATTAGTATTGAATTTTTTTTTTAATTAAATTTTTTTAAATGACAATTATTTAATTTTGTTAATCATTCAATGAGAACAGTTACCCGATTTATTCATTTTTGCCTCCTCAGGATAATCATATTTTCATACATCAATATTTAGAATAATATGTTAGGAACATTAATGATAAAAACAACAATTTTATAATTTTTCATTGGCTGTCACGAACTATGAAAAAAGTAACACAAATGATGATCAGAAAGGCTGCGAATTGATTTAAAAAATTAATTCCGTAATTCATCTATATAGATGAAAATTTACCGTTATGTCTCTAAAAATAATAATTACGGTAATTTACTTTGAAAATCAGTATTTTTACCATTTTTGTTATTTACTGACGTTCGGTAAATTACGGTATTGAAACCGTAAAATTACCGTAAAATTACTGGTATCGTTACCTTTTCACATCTCTAATCTTGACTCTGAATATATTAACAAGCAAACTAATTTTTATCAAGTACAGCTATCAGATAGTAAACATGACTATAATTCAGCTGTTTTAATCATGATTCTAGGTGTAATTATTAATTTGGAATAGTTTGTTTTCAATTTTAAGGAATAATCATGCTAGCAGGAAAAAATCCCCTCAGTGTAGAGTGATTCTCATTATTCAATAGTCTAATTGTTCATAGAAATATTTGAAAAACCATTAACAACATCAAATTATTGTCAAATCGCGAATAATTTGATGTTGTTGATGACTTTTCCAATATATCGTCATCTCAGAAACAAAGGGGCACATGTGCTGTGTATAAGCATAGCACTTATGCCTCTTTGCTTCTAAGCGGACGGTCTCTCTGAACAATTAGATTATTAAATTTAAAAAAAAATGAATTCGATAGTTAATTCTCATTATCATTCCGTAAAATCAATTTTTAAGGGCATTATCGATCATTAAAACGATTTCTTCATGAGATTTTACTTGAATTTAAATGGAAAAAAGGCCGAAAATTTCCTTGAATCTTCAAACTATTAATCTATCCAATTTTCATTGATTGAAATTCATATTCTCTAGTAAATGATGAAAGACCAATGAATTAAATCAATTTAATTGAAGAAATTGGTGAATTGAATTTCTTGAATTAATGAATTATGAAGGCACAAGTTTGAAAAATTTGGAGGAGCTTAGAATCGATTTTTAATGAGTATCAAAGCTCATTTTTCCACTTTTCGAGTGGTTGCTTTATTATTAAGCTACTGAGACACCTTGCACCCCAAAATTTTGAAAACTTGTGTGCATATCGTCACTATTTTCGGCAATTACATTAATTCAGAATTTTAATGTTACCGACCAGATTTATATCATTATTATCATTATTATTGTCATTTCGTGACATCACATTTTGAGGATATTATCGTTCAGAGAAGCAATTGTTCATCAGAGTAATTTTCCTCTGTCTCTAATGGATTTCAAGATGTTTCACGAAGAATCATAAAAAATTCAGAAATTAACAGTAAAATTTTAACATTAATTTGATAATAATAGCGAATATCATGCGATGAAATTCGTTATTCGTTGGAATAATTCGAATAATTGATGAACGAATGCATTAAATTCCATAAATATTTAATTGTATGTTCAAAAGCAGTATTTATGAATATTTCAACGCTACCTCATCTGTATATTTCGAATTGACGTTAACTGAGTAAATCTCTTGAATTCAAAGTCTTCACTATTGAATTATAAATACGGTTTTTAAAATAAATAATAAATGATTTTTCCCATTATCTCTATTGTAATTTTGATAATTAAATTTGCGGTTTATTTTATGAAAATAAATAAATCACGAGACAGGTTAATTTTTGTCCATGAATGACCCCTCTCACCACGAAAATCTCGTAAACTTACTTAAAAGTAATGAGACTAAGACTCACCTTTCAAAATCCGTGAGCCTCGAGGAGTCTCTGAAGCCCTTGGCAAAGGGATTACTGTCGATCTTGAGTTTCGTTATCTGCAAATTGAGCATAATGAAAAATAATTGATTGACATACTCCAATACCCATATAAAATCCCCCCCAAAAAAAAGAACATTAATAAATGGGAATAAATAAATTTAGAGTTAAAAAAAAAATGTAAAGTGAAGAAGAGGGTGATAAAATTGGAACGACGATTGCATCCATGACAATGTTTTATTACCCATGGAATTTCTCTCTTGAATCTCAGTGATAGAGAGACAGAAAAGGGGGAGATGGCTTGAAAATGTGCCTCTATCCTTTACCATGCGATCCTTGTTATCGTTGGGTAGCGCGTCGAATGGCAATTTGCTCCGGGATTGCGTCGCGACAGCGTCAACGATCCGTATCGCTCACAAACTACGACAAAACGCCTCTCGCACACCACCTAGGCCTATTCACCAAAGTAATTTCAGCGAATATGGTCTCTGAAAGCATTTCCAACTCGATTCCTTAATAAGGAAAGAATTTCTTTTTGGAAAGGGACTTGGGTCCATGATTCACGAGATTCACTTGAATTCTCACACCTCCCTCTGTTGTGTTTGTGAAGAGCAGCTCTGGGAATCGATGGAGAGTCAACGGCTCGTAAAATTAGAGAGCTAGGGCGAGAAAACTCACAGGCTACTGATAAAATAGGGGCGATAGGGCGGAATATCAAGATTTTATAATACGCGTTTCAATTACTCATTGAATGACTGGAAAATTCTTTTTTGAATGAAGAAAATAACAGTTTTTATGTTTTGGAAGGAGTCATCAAAAAAAAAATCAATTTTTTCCACTTTTGGATTTTTCTGGAATTTTTCAGGAATTTCCTAGATTTTCCCTACAATTTCACCTAAAATTTTACCGAATTTTCCAATTCCGAAACTCCGAAAACCTTCTTTTACCTACGTGATTTCGTAAAAATCAGTTTTTCTGATTTTGGGACTTTTCAGAACATTCCAGAATTTTCTAGAATCTTCCAGAATTTTGAAAAAAAATCAAGATCGTCTAATACTCATTTCAATTACTCACTGAATGACTGAAAAATTCTCTTTGGAATGCTGAAAATAACAGCATTTATCTCTTGGAACAAGTCATTAAGAAAGAAATCAGTTTTTTTCATTTTGGCATGTTTCCAAATTTTCTCCGAAATTTTCTAGATTTTCCCTAGAATTTTATCAAATTTTCCAGAATTTGAGAATTCCTAAATCCCAGCAAAAATATTTTTTGTCCACATGATTTCTTAAAAATCCATTTTGGGATTTTTTAAAATTTCCCGGAATGTCTTAAAATTTTTTCAGAATTTTCCAGAATTTTGAAAACCATTAAGATTGTCCAATACTCGTTTCAATTACTCACTGAATGACTGAGAAATCCCCTTCCAAATGCAAAAAAACAATCATTCATCTCTTAGTGCAAGTCATCAAAAAAAAATTGGATTTTACCATTTTTAAATTTGCCGAAATTTTCCAGAATCCCAAAACTTTTCTACAATTTTTGAAAAATGAAGATTGCATAAGATCCGTTTCAGTTACTCACTGAATGCCTGAGAAATGTTCTTCCAACTGAGAAAAACACCATCATTTATCTCTTAGTACAAGTCAATTAAGACTTATCAATGATAAATTATTTCTGAAGAACTGATCACTGATATGGATGGAGTTACACATGATCTCAGGAAGCCGAGACCTTGCTGCCGGCTTATGGCCGGTGTCACGGTGGTGTCAAGTTATACGTTCTTCGTTTCAATATCCCGGGGGATAGAGAGAGTGAGAGAATGAGAATAAAGGCGTGTGGGTGAGAGTGCGAGAGATCTAAGCAGCCATATGCGAGTGTATGCATGTGGGTGTTCGCAAACCTACCCTAAGTCTTTTCAGCATACAAAGTTGGTAGCTTACGGGTGTTGTTTTCCCCCCGGGCAGGGCCACCCACTGTGCCTGAACACCAGCAAAGTCCACAGGATGTGTACAGGTGGCCTTGACAAGACCAACTTGCAATTCACGCGCCGCGAGTAAAATAGTCAATGAAATATCGATTAAATCTATTATTTTTCGTGACATTACTTTTTTCATGGCATATCGGCCACAAACGCTTAGTTTCTGATTGGATCTGGAAGAATGCCTCTATTTTCTGAGAGATTTGAAGGATCCTCTGCAAGGATATCGAAGTAGCTCCCATGATAGCTCCATGGTAGCTCCAATAGAGTAGAGTTTGATGTTTTGATTGAGCAAGAAGGGAGGGGCGGGTTGAGAGGTGAGGCATGTTTGAAACAGTCGATTTCTTTCTGACAAAGACAGTTGGTGTGAAAACACAATGATAAACAGAGACCAATGGTCTTATGAAAATGGCAAATTTGGTAATTCAACCAAATGGGCCTTTTCTAGATCAGTATCATTCGGGTTGTCTGCAGTGAAACATCAAAACTGTGTGTTTTGTTTTAAGAGCTAGTTGCCACCACTGCGTCTTGGTTTTTTTTTGGAAAATCCAGTTTTCAGATGAGTATTTTGAAGTTTCATTCAATCCGTATTAAATTTATTGAGGTTTTTTTTTTCGTCTTTTTTCTTTTTTTTTTTCTTTTTTTTTTCATGATCTTTCCTTTCTTTTCAATTTTGGTCACTTTCAACAGAGTAGCATGAAGAGATTTCTTTGAAATTGACTTTACACCATGTTGCCAGACAAATTATATCAAAAATAACATTTGAAAAAAATGAAATTAATATTGGAACTCCATAATCGAGCTACAGTTTCAGTTCCACTGCAACAATTCATGGTCACAGAACTATTTTTTCCGTGTATAACTATATATATTCCTGTTCGTTAGAATCTCTATTAATTTTGCAAATCATAATGAACGCCTGTTACATGAAAACATCGATCTCAGCCATATTGGTATTTAAAATCCGAGGATCCTCCGATCTCAGTCCTAGATGCTGGCACAGCGTCAGTCAAATTCGGAACAATATTGGATATCAATTATGTTTTTCAAAAGAAAAAGTACATAAAGGAAGAGAACCTATTGCTGTGAATGTTTTTTCATTGAACTACGTGAAGAATAGCCAGTATTATTAAGTTATTGATTGAATTTAATTTCTATTTGTAATTTCGAACTTTCAATTTTTGTAATATGGTTTTCAGAACCTGAGGAAGCCTCAATGAAGCAGGCGAAACGTCGTTCATTTGACAATTATTTAGTATTGTTAAATTAATTTCTTCCAACGTCTCATTATCCCAAAATCATAATAATATTGGAAATTTTTAACATTATTTAAGAACAATTTATTATCGTGGACATCGTTTTGATATCAGTTGAATGTTACAGAACCGGAATATTTAAAATATTTATCATAACTTAGATGAAAAAAGAAAAAAAGTGGATCATTTGGACCTGCTATTTGGATTTCCTTAATAACTGCAGAGTCATCAATCAAATCGCCTCATTCAGAGATTCATCAAGAAGCGTATCGTCCCTTCCGGACGTTCATAGCGGCAAATGTTCAGTAGCATTTGACTCTGACAGGCCACTTGAAGATGATGTTCCTCACCCTCTCTCGAAAAAAAAGGACCTACCACGCGCCTATTTCCCCACCCCTGAAATTCTGTTTGAACAGTAAAATGATCTTGCTCTGTTAACTTTACGATGGCTAAAGTCGGCAAGGACCAACAAAAAGACCGAGAAAACCGAAAATGAAGAAAAATCAAGGAAAGAAAAATGAAAATGAAGGAATTAGATGACGACGTCTTCCAACCAAGAGGGAAATAAGACGCGTGAAGTGTGGGTGGTCCAATTACCCAGTGAGTTTTCGCGGCTAGGCAGTCAAAACCAAGCACGTGCAACGCGTCTCAGTAATAAGACTCTTTCCTCTCTCTCCCGAAAAATCCCGGAGTAACAGAGATACAAGAAGGGAAGAAAAGAGAGAATAAGAAAGAGAAAGAGACTAAAGCCCTCCGGGATTTTAGTTACGATTCCGCTGACATCATTAGCCAAACATCTGGCCCACTTCCCTGTGTCTCTACTGACTTTTCTACGTGTGTGTCTATACAGAATGTATTCACATGTGCCCACCCTGAAAATACCAGTTACTCTCTCTCTCTCATGAAGACTTTATGATTATTCCCTTTTGGTTGAGAAGAGGCACGATGAAACGCAAACTTAGCTGTTGAAGATTCCTACCAAAAGCCTTTTTTTTGGCTCGTTTGAGTTTTCTTTGATGAAAAACACACGAGATATTAATGGCCCTGGATATTTCTCAAAATGCCCTGAAACTTTTGGATTTATAGGATTGTGCGAAATGATCGAGTCAAAGCGAAAATCTGCCGGGAAAATAAAGTGGTGGAAAAAAGAAGAAGATGATCATGAGAGTTTACGGCTTCGTTGACACTACCACCAACTGTGTGCTTGGCCCACATCCCGAGGTAAGGTCTACTCAATTTACAGCTTCTTTCTTTATGTACGAGCTTGTGTGTTGTATGTTATGTGTGTTGGCTGAAGTGTTGTGTGAAATCTTTGAATAGACATGTCCATCTTCATCCAAAAGTCATTATCTAATTGCACGGGATAATTATTGAACAGGGAGAGTTGACGTGACAGAAGAATGAGAGAATTTCCGGAGGTGGATTGGAGACTCTGATGATTGTCTTTAGTGACATTAATTGGAAATCACATTTGATTCGACGGATGGAATCATTGAATTTCGATAGAATCCACGAAATTAACTACAAAAATTGGATCATGACACGTGCTTTGTGCGTACAGTTGGCTAATTGTGACTTTGACCTAACCAACAAGGTTGAAGCACCAGTTTTAACCATTTTTGCACCTTTTTTTGGAAACTTTAAATTAAAGCTGCACTGTTAAAAATTTCCGTCTGAATTTTCCGTGCAAAATCGCAGAAATTTTAAACAAGTTATATCTCTACTGAAATTCCAGATAATTACGTCATTGGAAAATGAACAAATCATCGATTTTCAAATAATTTCACGCCTGAATATCAATGAAATTTGTAAATTTCAGTTCAATTGTTTCTTGGAAATTTAGAAAAAATAAGAAAAATTCAAGAAAAAGTTGAAAATTCGAGTCATTTCAATTCTGAATATTCATGTTCAGTTGAAAATTCAAGTGAGTTGTAGATTTTTCGTCTCAATTCTACTTAAAACTCACAGATTCCTTCGTATTTCTTCGGAAACTCGCAGATTTCATAAGCATTTTCCCATTAAAAAACAATCAGTATCACGTTTGTTCAAATTTTCATCGAATTTCCTATGAAATTTCAATTTTTTTCTAACAGTGTGCTTAAAAAAAAAAGATTCTCAAATTTGAATGATATTTTTATAGAATTCTGAAACCTTTATAATTATACGAATCTAAATTATAATGTTATTGTACTTATAAAATGATTCATATTAGAATTTTGATATAAAGTGGTTAAGAAAGGTACTTCTACCCTATTTATGTATCATCATTCTTCAAAACTAAAGAGGAAACTTTTCTTCTCTCAAATCATGAACCGCTGTTTCTATCAATGGGAAGAAACGTAACATATTATGGACGACATTTCAATACAAGAAAACATTCATTTTTTGTTTATCTGCAATTAGGTTAGGTTAAATGTCGAATGTGTCGCCAGAGGGTAACTCTCATTGTCTTTCTATCGTTCAAACAGATATTTTGAAAATCCCACGCAACTAGTGGTTTCGATGAACCAATGAAAATTTAGGTGTTACAGGATTTCGATTGAACATCTCGAAGTTCGATACAATCTCGCAATATATCCTCCAAAAAAAGAGAATAGCTGCAGTTTGTGAGTTTCATCCACTTGATTTCGTGAGTTTTAGATAATAATAGATTTAATGGCAATGCATTCATTGAGTAGCTTTATTCGTCCGTAAATTCAGTGAAACTCGCCGACACTGGTGGTCGACATGCTGAAAGAGGTATCCAAGGAGCGAAAGAGGTATCACATCGTAAAGCTTTCTTTGAAGGAACCAAAAAAAAAAAGCCTAAAGACATCTGCAATGAAAGAATTTTGCAGGATAAATTTAACCTTCGACAATTCTCTGGGCTCTGATGATACCAATTGTCTGTCGAATTAGTTTGGTTTATGGCTTTTTCAGACAGTTAAAAAGAAATGAGAGAGAGAGAGACTCCTTCGTACTGATCAGAAATGGTAGCTCTTCTTGTGTGGCTCTGAAAAACGAGTAACTCTTTCTTCTCATACACACACACACATACGTACACAACTCTCCTGTGTGTCTCATTTGAACGCGATTATTTATGTTTTCTTCCTCGGTCTTTCGAAGCACCGGTGCCGACGCCTGGAGGTTAGTAAAAATCCTCCCTCAGTCTCATGCATCCAAGAAGAGGTTATGGCACAGGAGAGATGAAAATTACGGAACCCTTTGACTCTCGTCTCGAGGGTAAACATGTAATGGTGGGCCTCGACCTGGAAAAGTGTCTTCCACCAGGTTAAAGTGCCTAAATTGAGGTCTAAAGATTCTGAAGGTCTGGCACCAGTCCAAGAATGTTCGCAAGGGGAAGAATCAATTCTGAATGAATGAATCAATCAAAAAAAAAAAGGAGAAATTCATTGGGGATGAAAACTAAATACAATTTAATGTACAAAAAAAAAATTAATTCAAATATCTCATCTTGGTGAATGGCCTCTTGGGTGCAATAAATGTTTTTCCATTAATTTATTGTCTATTCGCTTGTCCTAATGGATTAATTTGGGTTGTGCATCAGGCCAGGTTGGAAGTGAATCTATTTTCGATGGCAATTCAAGATTAACGAGCGCGTTGCACAGTGGCCCCCGAAGAGAATGAGAAATACCCAGAGTCGATTTACCATAACGAATTTCGTGTGTATGGTGCAGACTGAGTGCTTTTTTCGAGAGAGAAGAGAGAGAGAGAGAGAGAGGAGGAGGGATAATGGGGTTAGGTGTGTGTGTTGGGGACGGTGCAAGAAGAAAAGAAGAGAGGTAAAAAGGAAAATGCGACACACATCCGTGAAGGGCGATAAGGAGAGACAGAAATTCATGTGTTGGATACGGAAAAAAAAGAGGAAGAAGAGTGGGGAAAGGGGGGGGGGAGGCGAAGAGTAAAGGGAGATAGAAAAATCACATGGAGAATACGGTGGAGAAGTGAGAGCAGTTAAGTTATGAATTATGACGTGGCGCGAGCGAGAAAGACGAATCGAGATGGTCGCGAGGTCGTTATGACCGGGGGTCGGATATGTGTATGTGTATATATGTGAAATGGCTATGGGACTTGAGGAAGGAAGCAAAAACCGACTGCAACGATACGACGTCTCTTTTCTCTTTCTCTCACTTTTTCGAGTTTCGTTAGTTCGGCGGCTTTTATTTTTTATTTTTTTTTTGAGCTCTTTTCTCCTCTCTTCGTCTTCTCATTTTTAAGCCTCACGGGAAGTGGCAACAAAAAATCCTGTTAAACGACCGGCCACTTCTTCGTGAACCGAAAAGACGAAATGCCGACGTGCAAACTGCCGCCTGTAATGTTTTTAAATCGCTCATTCTGGGTGTTAAAAATTGGGCAAAAAAAGAAAAAAAAAAAAAAGGGACAAATTTAGAAGACTTTTCGTCGTATCAGGATATTATTATTTCCTCTTTTCTCTAATTAAAGGGAATAAAGGAAAATTTTACATAGACATTCTAAAAATAGAGGAACGTAAATTTTGAGGAAGAGAGATATATATCTTGGCACGTGGAGGTGAAAGAAATGGCAGTATCTCTGGAGTTTCACTCAGTTTCACACATATAGCCCGTGGTTTAACGAAAGATAATGACGAGAGAGATGGGAAATGATGCAAGAGCACACGATTAACATGTTGGAGAAAGGAAGAAAAGGCGAACGATGCCAGAGAAATACTTGCGTTTATATCTGTATGTGTGTGTGTGGGTAATTGCCGGGGCATCTCTTCGCACCTCATCATCATCATCAACAGCTAAGACCGTTGTCGTCGTACAGAAGAAGTTTTCGTGGTTGAGACAAGGCGACACACAAGTTGGAAAAGGAAGTTGAATATATATATACAAGCAATTGGACCACCCGTTTCGCTACTCGATTTTCACCTTTCTCTTGAAATATTCTCCTCTCTTTTTCCTCACTTCGACTTGGAAGTATCTCATGATGAAAGACGCATCCGCAGATTGATTGATGGAATTAACGGAATTTCCAAAAGTTCCCTCGCAAACACTACGAACAACTGTTAGGACTGGAATTGGTCCAAGAGTAGGTTCTTAGGGCTTATCTAGAGAGATATCCTTCTACAGTGAATAGATACTTTGACTCGGTGGTTTTTTTTTCAGAAAAAGAATGAATATTGATGATTAATATTTCTCAGTTTCATGGAAAATTGGAAGGTGGTAAATAACCATACTAAATGATTATCAATTTGCGACGTTTCGCTTAATATTTAAGCTTCTTCAGGCTCTTGACGTTTTTAGTATTCAGTCATACACTGAGGGGATTTTTTCCTACTGGCATGACTATTCCTTAAAAGTGAAAACGAACTATTCCAAATCGATAATCACACCTAGAATTAATAACTAAAACAGCTAAATTATAGTTATGTGTACTATCTGCTAGCTGTACTTGATAAAAATTTGTGCGCAGTTAATATATTTCATAGTCAAGGTCTTTCCTGCTATATTTTTAGTTCCACAGTTCGAAAAATTCTCTCAGTATATTAATCCTAAATAAATTCAGGTGTTTTTGAGTAATTGTGTAATGTTATCGGTACTCACCATGAATCTATTTAGAATTAATACGACTAAATACTAAAATCGTCAAGAGCCTGAAAAAGCTTGAATATTAAGCGAAACGTCGCAAATCGACAATCATTTAGTATGGTTATGTACCACCTTCCAATGTCCCATGAAACTGAAAAATCTTCATTTAAGTTTGACTAGTTGATATGCATTATGAATAATGAATTATAAAGGTAGGAGGTACCAGTTTTCAAGGTGACTGGTACAATGACACACTGTTGTGTCTGATTAAGAACTGACCTGTCGAACCTCAGTGAATTCGATTCTTATAGTAAATTATCAGTGTCACATTGCAGCATAATTAAACATATAGCAATAAAAAGCTGAGTCAAATAATATGTGAAGTACACAGAGAAAAATGTTTTCTTAATTTAAGAATGTGCAGTCACTTAATTTAAGAATGTGCAGGTAACTTAAATTGAGAAAGAAAAGGCACTTGATTTAAGTGAGTTTTACTATCTTAAATTAAGAATGAAAAAGTCACTTAATTTAAGTGACTTTTACTTTCTTAAATTAAGAAAAAAAAAGTTACTTAATTTAAGTGAGAAAAGTCACTTGATTTAAGTAAGAAAAGTCACTTAATTTAAGTGGCTTTTACTTTCTTAAATTAAGAAAGAAATAGTTACTTGATTTAAGTGAGAAAAGTCACTCAATTTAAGAATGGCAAGTCACTTAAATTAAGTGACTGCACATTCTTAAATTAAGAAAACATTTTTCTCTGTGTAAGTTAAACTCATTAATGTGTTCAATTTCTTTACTGCAATTATGAAGTAATATAATAATATTCAATAATGCTTATGCAGCATAGCACAACGCTTCATCAGTGTATTTTGCCATTTATTGGAGTGAAGGATTCTTAAAAAATTCACGAAATAAAATGTGTACGAGAGAGTACGTCATGATGAAGTTGAATTGTAAAACAGTGACGTTTCATGGGGCGTCGAGACGCTTTGGGGAATGTCTACGTCGACGTAGCCTATAGGGACCACACAAGATGCTACTGTTTCCAAACGACCATCGTGAAATATGGTAATACGGGAGACCCTGCTGTCTGACACGATCGTTTTCGAGTAGAAAAAGAGAAAGAAAAAGAGGCGGAAAGAAGTAGAAACGTCGGAGGGGAATGGAGAAGAAAAAAAAAGAGGTCGAGGGGGGGGGGGGGGGGAGTGAAAAGAATCGCTCACCAATGTTTGCTACCATTGGGGGATTTCTCGAGGTCTCTCACTCCCTCTGTGCAAACAGGAAGAAAATAAGTGGAAGTTAAGAAAAAATAATGATAATAATAATAATATATAAAACACCTAAAACGACTCCTTCACTCTGTCTGAGTGTGTCTGGATGGGTGAATTAATCGCTTGTACGTTATGGAATCATCGCGAGAATGAGAAGAATTCAATTTACTCGTGTGTCAGAGATTGGAATATGCGTGGAGATGGTTAATAAAAATTCATACCAGTTGCGTTTATAACTCTTTCGTCAAACGTCTTGGAAATATTGTATCTCTTTTATTTATTTATTTTTTTTTATTTAGTTTCACCCCCTCTGGATTTCTGACCGTTGCGAATTAATTCTCTCGTTTCATCCAGCATGGCGCATTGGTTCGAATGAAGAAGAAGAAGAAGAAGGTGAGGAATTGCAAGATGGAGAGGAATTGGGAAAAAATGTATGGATTAAAGTCCTGGAATTGAGAAGAGGAGCAAAAGGCTTTTTCATGTTTATAACAAGAATTAAGGTAGTATACCAGCGGACTCGAGTGGACTTAGCATTCAATTTTTTTTAATGCCACATCAAACATGATATTTTTTTATATTTTTCTGAATTTTTTCATAATTCTTGTCCGTGCAGTTTAAGAGATATGAATTATCGAAGTTACTGAAAATAGCGGTGCTGGGGATGAAATGCTCTAAATTGGACAAAAATAACGAAATTACTGAAAAATCACAGGGTTGACCTATTATTCAAAAAATATTGGCAAAGAGAACAGTATTTTAACTAAATAATAAAAGAAAAAAAAATTACATTCTCCATATATTTATTGAGAAATTTCAATTGGAAGGTGATCGTAACTCTTTGCCTCTCTCTCTATCTCATACATATTATAGAAGATTAATGTGAAAAGAAAATTCGTGAACCAAAAAATCGTATTCACAAGTTGAAGATATGACTTTCCAATAGTTTAATCACTTTTTCGCAGAAATCAAAGCACGTTCCCCCGAATTATCAACAATTAATCAAAAAATAATTTCCAAATCCTCATATTCTTCTGTTTCATCAACTCCACTCTGGTATACTACCTCAAGACAAAATAATAGAGTCGCAAGTTTTTAACGGTAGCTGCAGGCTACAAACTTGCAGAATATCATAGTGGGAGTAAATAAAACTTACAAGCTGATTCTGATAGGCGGTGACGGCGGTGAAAATGGCCTCCGGGAATACGAAGGTCTTGTGTGGCTCACGCTCAAGATCTTCAATCGGATCCTTGGCGCCTGAGTCTGGTCTTTTTACAAGATGTATACGTGGTTGATACTTGTGCATTGAGTTCAATACCAGCTGTAAAATATCAGTTGTATATCATTAAATTTTATGTATTTACTTGGTTTAACAAAAGTGTAATACATTATGACAATGAAAATAATACAATGGAAAAATTTAAAAGGGAATGAGGTATTTTTGACAAAAGCAAAGCTACCCTAATACGTGTGAAACGTTAAAGTAAACAGTAACATTTGAATTTTTTTTTTTTTTTTTCTATATTCTTCCATTGGTAACTCCCTGCATTTGAAGCATTGAATAACTTTGGAAATAATAAAATAAACACGTATTATTTGTACAAGCCAGAAATATACGTCAGACATAGACGTTTATTTATTCAATGTTTTTAATTTTATTGGATTTTATGTTATTGGATTTTTAAATTATTACTGAAGAGAAAAGAATTTTTTTTTCCAAATGTTTTTGTGAATTATTGGGTTAATTATTTGGTATTTGTGGTGGCATTTCCCTAATTTGTGAGTAATAAGAAATCTGGAGCGAATATAATCTTGTTTCATTCACTGAAATTCATCTGATTTTGTTGCTAAAATCAGAATCCCAAATATTTCATTGAAACACTATTATTAATATTTTTTTACATTATTCCATTGTTCTCAATTCACTTGTAATTTTGAAACAAGAATGAAGTCACAGAGATCAGCAATTTAATGGACAACTTGAGTTTTGCCCCGAGAATAAAAGCTCCAAAATAAGAAAATCAATGGTTTCTTACTGAAGAATGAGAATAAACTGGAAAAAAAAAGGGAATGAAGAAGCTAATTACTTGTGTGGTTGAATTGAGAGGGGTCATGGACCTGATAAAAATCGATTATTGTCTGGTTTGAATAGTGTGTAAAAATGATATTTCATGAATATATAAAATTTTAACAGCACAATGATGAAGAAGATTCATTTAATATTCTTGTGAATCTATAATTACATATGAGTAATGAAATATACGGTAGTAATCAATGCAGACCAGTCTGTTAACGTCGTCTGAGGACGTGTCTGGTAAGCGATAGTGATTAAATCTATAGATTTTCTTTTCAAGATTAATCTGCCAGTCGAGACGAACTTTTTGTGGAATAATCACTGCGGATATTGTGAATTTTTTAATTGTAATTATGCTGCTGCAGATATTTTTTTCATTTATTTTTGAACTTCTCGTCTATTGTATGACCTTTTGGCCTTTTACAATTTTTTCAAAAAATACTTCATCCCTTCTAACCCTTCCTTATGTGACTCTATAGCTCGATTTTTTAATGATTGCAGTAAATTCGTCTAGGACCAGGGAAAACCATCGGAAAACTCTGAACAGGACATGCGGTCGATTCTGCAAAGCTCTAGTGTATTTTTCTGTAATACTGACGAGAAATGGACACTAGCTGCCTTGCACGTGTACCTCCCGCTCAGTTTGTTGTTCGAACCCACGAACGAGACAATCACCCATCAAGTGTAGCAGTCAACTTTTGAACTGCTTAACTTGATAGATTCCTGAACCCGCTCGTGGTCAAACAGCCAAACTGTCGGTCAATTGAGAATATCCCTAAAATATTACATTACTTAACAAACGCGGAAGAATATTTTTCCGCACGCCGTGCGGTCAGTGGCACTTTCCACACGTTGTGCATGAAAAAAACAGTACCTAACACGTGCGGTAAAGATTTTTAGACTCGTGTGATTACAAAACTGGCCTTCGGCACATTTGCATCCTCACACTCGTCAGAAAAGTACTTTACCACACTTGTTACGTAATATACTATTTTGAAGAGTGTTGAGGCATTAAAATGAACCGACAGCGAGTTTTGTAATCACACGAGCCTGAAAATCTTTACCGCACATGTACAGTACAGTTTTTTTATGTACAACGTTCGAAAAATGACGATTCGCCACTGACCACACGTGCAGCGAGCGAAAAGTAGCTACTTTCTACACAACGTTCAGAAAATAATGAAAATTGATCTAAAAAAAGTAAAAATACTCACATGACCATGTCTGTCCATCTCATTGTTCGTGAGTTTAACTTTTTCAAATGAGACTATCTGTTTTCTCAATTGTTCGCCGGTGAATGGTGAGTCAGGATGAACATAGAGTCTAGCTGGTGCTGGTGGATCTGCTTTTCCCGCAACAAGCCACGAGCTTCTGTGATAAGCATAGCGATAGCGTTTCTTGTCAACTGGCACAATATCCATTAATACAGAGTAACGACCCTCTGGTCTCAGTCCATTGAATGATACTCGACACGTTGGAAACATTCGTCTGTATGAATAAAAAAAAGAAGCAATTAGAACGATAGCATCAAGAAAAGGGAAGCTCCAAAGACAATGTTAACCTCTTATTCAGTGGCTGAGACAAATCACGGATTGTAAAATGCCACTTTGTTTTTATTAGAGTAACACGTTGGGTGATATCAGAACGAATCGACTACAGCCGAATCCACTCATTCTCCTTCCTTTCTTTTTATTAAAGAACTAAGAAGAAAAAAAGAAAACCCTCCATCACTCCTACGATTTTTGGTATACTTGGGTATAAGGCATATAAGGTGGCTTTTATAGCGTCAATGTTTTGCCTCCGAGGCGAACATTAATACCGTGTCTGCCCCCCTGTTGTGTTGACCACTAAAACGCGGGGACACCCGCCGATCTTATCTACGTCTTCTCCTCGGTCCTTGTCGACTGCGGTATGCATTCATCCCGCCTTAGCTGCACTACTGCGTTCAGACCCGTGTGAGTAATGCATTTATTTATCAAAACCCATTCCCTTTTGTTAATGAATTGAAAGCGACGAGGTACAGGTTTTTTGTGCACAGTTTGAATTTCAAAATATAACCATTTTTCTCTCCTTTTTCATTGGTTCTTTTTTTTTTTTTTTGATTTCCTATCGAAAATTTGCTGTTAATTTGTCATCGATCCACAGTCGTTTGATAAATATGCGGTGGATTTTGTCCACTGGGGGGAATATACAGGATTAAGCTGATCAAGGTGATCAAGACATCTTGCTGAGATTTCTGGAGGTGAATTGGAGGGACTGGGGTGAGACACTGCGAGATCTAATTACTGACGCTCGAGTGAGTGCTCAAACAGGCGAAGGCGTTTTCTCTCTCTCTCTCTTTTGTGTACTGCTTTTCTATTGGGTCCTTGGGGAATTCTGCAGAAGGGTGGATGCGATGGGCAATTAGGTACTCGGGACTCCGCAACTGATTTATCATGATTTTTTTTTGTTCCATAGCTGAAGAAGTTCTCGGGGGCTACATTGAATGTAAACTTGGAGATGAAGTGAATTTTAAGTGGACTTCATTAAGTTTGGAGGTGCAACGTGCTCTTGATCCTTGGGAAAGTGAAATTTTTGGAGGTTAACAACGATTGTGACGTCATCACGACAAACTAGTAGTGCGGTAGACGCCCGGAGCGGCGCTAATGTTATTGCCCCCCAATCAGATGATCAGAACTTCAATCCTTGTCTCATTCAATAATTATTCAAAACACAGAAAATTCGATTTTTTTTCTAGAACTTCACTCTCTATTTTCGCAATTTAAACCCTTTTTTTCTTCTTCATCCCCTCCAGAAAAAAGAATCGATTCCCGTTTTTTTTTGTTCACGAGATCACTGGACCATTTAGCTCTCCTGGGTGTTCTCTCACCCAGTATATACAGCCCTCGATTGAATTTGCAGCGATTCGCACGACTCTCGACCCCTGCGGACTCGTCTGATGGCAAACCAGCAGACCGGTGTGGCCCACGGGCTTAATGAGAAAGAGTAGCAGAGAGAGATAGAGAGAGAGATGGTGAGAGTACATGACATTGACACGTTGAGGTACAGACAGTGATGTAGTGAGGACCTATATACAAACACGAACACTACCCAAAAGCCCTATTACCCCTTTTCCAAAAAATCATGGAAGGATGGGGAAGGGGGTGGAATGAATTTACGGAATGCACTGTAAAACAGGTATCTTAATTCAAGATATGAGTTGGAAATTTTTTTTTAAAAATCAAAAAAAATATCTCAAAAATGTTATTGACTAACAACAATGTCTCCGAAGTGTCTTAAAAGTGTCTACGAAAGTATCTTAATCCTAACCACTTGCTTTTTAAAGTGTACTCAAGAATTGATGAACTCACCTTCCAGTTTTCGTGATGATCATCTCCGTGCCAAGATCATTGAATTTGTCCCACAATTCTTTCGTCTCCAGATGACAAACAACGTGCCTCAATTCCTCGCAATTCGAGTGTTCCTGAAGCAATGGATTTATCGTTGGTGATGGTGCTTTACCGCTTGTACTGCCAGTGTCATCAGTCTCAACATCATCATCAATATCAACTGAGTCCTGTGATGCGGATGGAACACGTGTAACACCCGAGCCACTTGCTTCTCTCTCTGAAACAAAAAAAAAAAATCATTAAAATAAAAACATAAATTCAGAATCATAAAACCCTTTCTTTGGACCTTGAACTTCGTATTTGCCCTCTTTTTTTTTTTTTTTTGACTACAGAATTTAACGAGCAATATTTTCAATGCAACCATGCAAGACTCGGGGCGATAATGAAACAGAGAAATGAGAGAAATGGGATTTTAAAAAAATCTCGAAGTGTCTCGCATCCTCCACCCACATGTCGTCGGGCCAAAGAGAAACTTTATCCCTTTTTTCCCCCTTTTTTTTTTTTATATTCATCTTCTCTTTCGACGGTCTCAGAAATAGTTGAAGTGTATATATACGTGTATATACCCTGAGGTTGGCCCGTGTCGTGTGTCACGCGTCTCAGTGAGTAAACACACACGACTTGGAGATCTCATTCATGCCTCAGTTACATATCAACGGCTCGCTTCTAATTAGCGTCTCATCGGTGGGTAAAATTTTCCGTCCGCCTTTTTCTATAGACTTGAATTATTTCGAGTGTTAAATAAAAGAACGAGAGAAAAGAATAGTAGAAGAAGAAGATGAAGAAGCTGAGAATTATGAAGCAATGAAATGAAAGGAAGGTGAATCGAATCGAAGGCTACCGTTTGAAGGATATTAAAGCCTCGAATTCTACCACTTTGCAATAATTTTTTTTTCACCTCCTTCTTCGTCGTTTTTTTTTTTTGCTAAAACCATACATATATACACTCACACACATAGTGGAAACGCCTCGAACGCAATTAGGCGCGCCGGGACTAATTGCTCGTGAGGAGAGTGCAAAAAAAAGAGAGAGTGAGATAGGTAGAGTAGTGCTATATAGGATAAAAATTGTGCGGTGAGACACAGAAGAGAGAAAAATACAGTTCATCCGTAAAAGATGTAATAACACCTACGCTCTACTCGGTAAGAAAAAAAGGCACTAATTATTCATTTACTCGGAGAGTTGGACTTTATGGTTTTTTATTGTTATTATTTTTTTTTATGCTCTTAAATACATTAGCATGACAAAAATGCCGCTTGAGTGTAATGGATAAACGATGTGCAATTAAAAAAAAAAAAAACCACATCATGCTTCTTTATTCTGCCACTTTTCATCTATTAATTAACTCGAGTTCTCCACATGTGTTTATGAATTATTTTAATACCTCATTATCAAGAATAATAGAAGCTGTGATTTATCTGAAAATTATGTTTTTTTCTTTTCCTTCATAATCACCAGCATTTTCTGCAATTTATGAAATTACAGCTTTTTTTTTCATTATTATCAATTTTACTTAATTTCTCTTTACTTGTTACTATTAAACAATGAATATTCATTATGCAACTGTACGCACGAGATTTGCCGATTCATATTTCAGAGTCACTGACTGAAGTCACTAACATGACGGTTAGTCACCGCAGCCGGAAATTCATTGGATTACATGTGGAGGACCTTCAAAACCCGCCCTCTCGTCCCTTCACATAATCTATGAGAAAGGAAAAAGGAGAAAAAAAAATGTGAAACCGTTACATAATTCGATTTGCGACGCTGCTGGTTAACGATAGGCAGAACGCACGTCGGCTCTGTGAAATAGCCCTTGTGTTGCATTTGAAAAAAAAAAAAAAAAAATCATTTAACGCCTTATTTATTTACTCCAAACGATATTTATTCAGACATGTGACACCTCAAGTGAACGAGAAAAAATCATACACACACACACACACATACACAAGTGCGTAACCAATTGCACATATGTCGTGACTTTCTTCCAGAGATAATTTTAATGATAAGAAAGTATAAATTAAGGGGAATTAAAAAATACTGTACTGCGAGTAAATAAATTACAGTTTTACTGTTTGTTCAGGAATGTGAAGAACAAGAAAATCAAAACTGCAGTGATGAATTGTAAATAAAAAAAAAAAAAGGATGTAATGTATGACACAAAAAAAAAGGTGGAGGCACCAACTTAAATTGGTGCAACCGTCACCCCACAAGTATCTCTTAATTGACGCGAAAAACTCATGTAATTTTATTATATTTCACTTCTTCTCCTCCTATTCATATTTGTGGATAAGAGGGGAATATAAATGCGTGTGGTCTGAGTTATATATCCGATGTATTTTTATTCGACAACGTCAACGCCAGTGTTAAACGACTGACGAAAAGGACAACGACGACGTTTAACGTCGAGTGAATGTGGAAAATATCTTCTGGAATTTACGAGGAATGTTACTAGTGAAAATGTAAGTTTTTCGAATTGAATAACAGTCGAACGTGGATAAATGAGAAGTGGATCAGCGAGGAAACTGTATGAGTGAGAATAATTAACAGGTTCCTTTATTTAAACCCATGGAAACCTCTTTAAATGAGAAATAAAAACCTCTTTATGAGAAAGTCATTTTCCATATTCGAACCTCTATAACTGAGACCATCACTCGCCCTTTGCCTCCATGAGCGAGAGTTAGAGAGAAATGTATTAGTTTCCGTTTGCTTATGACATTTCGTGAATTTCATGGATCAACCGTATTTTTTCATGCTTATTTTCACAATAAAATATTTATTGCCTCTCCGCAAAAATTCCAAGATTCCAAATAAATGATAATTTTTCTGACACTTATAAACTGTTAATTCGAATTTGAAACGGTTAACACGTGTTCGCATTTGCAGACAGCTTCAGCCTAGTCAAAATGATACACCAACGTCTCGGCCCTACTCATAACAATTACTGAGGTAAATTTGTCCACGTTATTGAAATGCCAAAACGCAAAACTGAAGTATTTTCATTAAATGATGAACCAAAAATTGTTACAAACTCCCACTTTCTGTCATTAAGAAATCTATTCACGTTTTGCTTACATATTTACATATTTAGCACTCTAATTTTTTCATACCTCTGTAAGTGAGAAAAATTACTCCTGCACCTCTGCAAGTGAGAAACTCGAATAAGTGACAAATTCTCTGTAAGAGAAAAAAAATTTCCCCGTTCCCTTCGACTCTCGCTTATCCAGGTGTACAGGAGAAATCCAGATGATAGTTAAAACCCAACAATTTTCGAATCGTAATTGAAGATGCAAGGAGGATGTACACAGATAATCGTGTGTTTGCACCGTTAAATGTGCAATACACAGAATGACTGAGAGATAAAACAGTTGTGTGTGTTTGCGTGTTTGAATGAAGAATGCTGGTATATTCTGCAGAAAGGAAGGTTATCGGCTCGAAATTACAGGGACAAGTGAAACAAGGATAATGGCTATTCGATCCACGTGGCAACGTCCACTGGTTAAGATCTATCTATCTTTTCCCCCCTTTAGTTTTCTATAATTTAACCCTCAGCCTATTATCTATCCTCTTTTTTTTTTTTTTTAAGTCTTGAGAAATGCCAATGGCTCTGAGATACCAGAACGCAATTCTCTGCAGTTGCAGAAGAAAATCTGTAAATTTATACTGCAAATTGCCGTGGAAATAAAGAAAAATAAAGAAAGAGAGAGAGAGAGAGAGAAAAACTTTAAGACTATTTCATCTCTTTTTACACAATTGTTTCTCCATTTTCCTTCAACCTCATCTTTATTTTATCGCATTTAAAGAACAGTTTGAGAAACAAGAAGAAGAAAGCCATCGTATAACTTCAGTGGCATTTTCAGTCTCTAACTTTCAACTTAACTGAGTCATTGGCTGTTTATTACACAGTGTCCCAAGACGACACTTTAATGAAACTCACCTAAACTCAACGATAATTCAGTCTTTTAAAATTACACAATTTTTATTTATTTCCTCCTTTATTTCTAAACTACTGTATTGTAAGTGTGAGACCTACTCATTTCTAATAACCTCCACCAGATGGTGTGTCTGTCCACGTGTCACGAGAAGAAGCTTGCTTACATGTGACATTAAATACTATTGACAAGTTGTCATCGTAAAGTATGTATTTTTAACGATCTTTGACACTGATTTTTATTCATTAAAAAAAAAGTCTTACGCTACATTTTCATTGTTTACAAGTGTCTTATAACCGTGAGAAAAATACCTGGCACCTTGAACCTCTTGACTTGGTCCATAAACAATTGTCTCTAATTTACTGAAGAGAACCTATCATTAAACACTCGAAGAAGATGCCTTTTTTTCGACGCTGATCGTGCGAATTGGAACGAGCAAAATTATTGATTTAATTATTTTTCAATGTATGACTCAAGGTATTGGGGATGTAATACTAATTGTGGTCTCCTTTGCGACCGATGCATAGGCTCCGATATCTGTTCATGTTACGAATGACGTCATGTAAACCATAGGAGAAAAGACAACCATGGAAATCAAATTTGTCCGTTAAAAGACCAAGTCTTTGGCGACACTTCGTATCGACAAGTATTTAAAATAAATGCTCAGCATTCAGCTCAACAATTTTTAAGGTATTTATGCCTTGCCTTCCCTAACTATTCCAACACGTGTGGATTGAGTGGAAGGATTTCCGAAGCTTACCATGCTGATGGAGTTTACCGCCGCCGACGGCCTGTTGCTGCGAATGCCTGTGATGATGCTGTTGTGGCGACGACTGCTGTTGCTGTTGTTGTTGTTGTTGCTGTTGCTCACGTTGACGTGTATCCCGCGCCATTATCGCCGCTATACTAAAATCCGTTGCGCACTGCCTATTAGAATTGCAATTGTTGTTATTGTTGTTGTTCAGATTGTTCAATAGACTGTTGTTTGGTGATGGACTCGAACTGTCGTCTCCGTCGTCTCTTCCACAACCGGAAATACCAGTTGATACACCACCTCCAGTTGTTCCTGTTTCTGTATCTACGCATCTCTGCATTTTATCAACACTCATATAGCCACGTGACGTATCCTCGTCGTCCTCCTCACTGCCGGCTCCTCCGCCGCCGACAATACTACCACCACCACCCCCGTATGTAGTCAGGGTCAGTCCGTTTCTCTTCCTTCCGGCAATACTTCGCGACTCCAGCAACATCACCTATACTCACGTTCCTTTAAAATCTTCCACTCTTATTTTTTTTTCAAAAAATTCTCAATATTATCTATAATAATATTTGTTTTTTGACAAAAAAAAACCTATTGCACATGTGTGACTTCTCTTTTTTTTTCTTCTATGTTACAAAAAAAAAAAAATTGATAATCACTCGCATTGAAAAACTATCAAAAATTCCACACGACTTAAATTCACAGGACTTCGCTGATTTTGTTTGAATAATAATGCACGAGTTTTTTTATTTTATTTTTTTGTCATCTAATAAATTAATTTTCTCTAATTTTTCCACTTTTAATAACAACATCCCCCGTTAATTTTTCAACCACAAATTAAAATCATACACTTCGAAGGATTTTTTTTTCTTGCTCCAAATTGCGTTAGAATTAAATTCATCAAAAAATCTCGAGACTTCAACACTCAATTTTCATTGAAAAAAAAAAAAATTACACACATATTAACCAGACGAAAACATAAATGACAAACAGTTCATAATAAATGGAAAAGGTTTTTTTGAAAAAAAAAACGCCGCAAACACACAAAAGCGCGGACAGACGATCGGCAGTTGTATTCGCCACCCGAGTAACAGACCGGTTGCCTGACAGACTGACCTGCGCCGCGACAGGATGGCTCGCGGTCTTCACTATACGCCCCCCAAGTAACTTCACTCCAACCCTCCTCCACCCATAAGACCCTAACAGAGGTTGGGATGCTCCCACCTACCGTCACACGCTTGTGTGTTATCCCACACACCGTGCCGCAATTTTTTCCCCACTCTGTTCTTTATTCCCCCCTCCCCCTTTTTCCCCCCTCTCTCCGCCCCTCTTTCTCTCTCGTTAAATTTTCTCTCACTTCCTCGTTTACTTCTCGTTTCTCTCGTCCCATCAGAATTCGAATGAGAATAAAACGACGAAGACGAGGAGGAGTGAGAGAAAGAGAGGGGGGTGGAGGGAGGGGGGGGGAGTGAAAAAAAGCCCCTAAGAAATGACAACAGGAGAGAGGAGCAGCGCAAAGGCAAAGAGACCTTTGGGTTGGACGTGAACGTATTGCTCGCGCGACTTGCCGGCAAAAGGGGCGTGAACCTTGGGCAATACCCGTTTCTCTTAGGCCACGCCCCCACCATCAGCACTCTGTTTTAAGCCCCACCTACTCAACACACTATCACGATATATGAAGTTTAATACTGATACACACACAAGTAAAATTTCACCCTCTCCTCTTCTCTTCACTGAAAACCCTTCATTTACCCTCTCCCTCTCCACTCCCCCCCTCCACATCGTCAATATCACCACCACTACTGTGGCAATCAAGTGGCGAGGGCCCCCGGGTTTTCGCGCAAAGCACAGCGTGTACGTGCGAACGTTCACGGATGGTGACCCTCGTCTCACTTTTCCACATCGCCGGCTTCTCGTATCATCCATCCCCCCCCCCTCCCCCCTCCTGCCATCTCCTCTTTCTCTCTTACTCTCGCGGTTCTTCTCCATTCATTTTATCTCTCTCCATTCGCTTATTGGGCTTTTCTCAACCTTTATGCGGGGGAACACACTCAGTAGTCTCTCGCAGCATCTCTCTCTCTCTTTTTCTCTCTGCAGCTACACCGTTTATGGTCTCGTACGCGCCATCCCCCTTGAGGTACACACTGCGGCCAGCTGCCATTTTTTTCTCCTCTCTCGCCCTCTCTCCTCCTTCTTTCTGCTCCAGCCATTTTCGAGGGACATCCGCAATTGCTGACAGCGAATACTCTCTCTCTCTCTCTTTCTCTTTCTCTCTCTTGCACTCTCTTTATCTGCGGTTCTGAGTTTTTAAGGGGAGGGGGAAGAGAAGGCCTCTCTGGATGCTGCGGATGAGTAGCAATTTATTGTTTTAGTGTCACACAGAGTTTAAGGCACTTGGAGCACAGTGGGTGACACCCAGTGGGTGGATTTCGAGGGGATTTTTTTCCTTCCCACCGTCTCTATGCCCTTTTTTTTTTTCAATTTCTTTGCAACTGGGGTGGGGACAGCCGCATGGAAAAGGGTGGAAAAGTGCAGGAGATATTGCTCCTGGGTGCCGAGGACCCGCCGCACGATTATGTCGCCATTATTATTCTCGCTACTCTGCATTTCTTCTGGTAAAACTCATTTTTTTTTTTTTTTTGGTTTTTCTGTTATTTAACCTGTCTCTTGTACACTATTTTCCAGCAATTCTTTTATCCTCGTTTTTGTGCAGTTTATGAATTTTATTCAGACTCTTCTCGCTTTTTCTCCAACTTGTATATGCGCTTTTCTGGATATTTATGTGGAATTTTTTTTTTCTTTTATTTTTTTCCAACGAATTTCTTCTTCTGCACCTTTCTCACACTGTGAGAAAAAGAAAAATATGGTTTATTGTACTCGGAGGAATGGTCGAGACATCGAATAATGCATTCATTTGAATTTTTTATATATTTTCTTCGTTTTTGAGGTATTTTTAGTCATCTCTGTTTGTGTATATATAGATATTTATATGTGTGTAAGTGTGTGTATGTGTGTGAAATAATCCGAGGCTTCAACATTCTTTTGAAAAAAAGGGAGAAATTATAGGAAATATTTTTGTGATAATAAAATCTACTGAGAAATTTACAGAAGTAAAAAAAAATTGAAATAAGAGGACTTAGCCTGTAATTAACGAGTGGAAAACGATTTATGTTAGTTCGAAGTCTCGTGGGTTAAGTTGGTGAGTTTTGCGAAAAGGAAAATGCGAAACGATCCGAAACTAATGCGAGTATATAGTTTGTAGAGTTGGCAAATCAGTAGCCACAAAGATACCTGTGGACGCGCTCTCTCTGTTGAGTATCGCTAATCGTTTGTAATTACTCTCTCACTTGGGCGTTATACGAGTAGAATCATGCGGTAAAACTTGAGAATGAAGGTAAAAAAAGAAAGAGAGAAAAAAAAAAGAAAGAAATGATGATAATTCATATGTTATTAATTTTCTTCTACGAATCGTTCCAACACGCCTACTTGCTTCTTTATGTCTCTGTTGATAAAGAGAGGACAAGAAGCCGAGAAAAATTTAAGCAAAAAGGAGAAATATCCTGCGATTTGCACATTTCTCATTCTTTTAAATGCGAATTCTCAACGAAAAGCGCAATTTCAGGATTTTTTTTTTGCATTATCTTGAGAATATCTCTGAAACCATGAAAATTGGGAGAATTTACCAGGAGATCTTTTTTGTAGAGAATTAAATTTTCTACAAAAAAGGTCTCTTGCTTTTTTTTCTTAATCCTAACGGCATCAAAAATAATCGCAAAAGAATTCCAAAATTCCTCCTCTTTTTCATTTTAAATTAAACTTCAAGTAAAAGATCCTGTTTACATTTTCTCATCTCTTTGAAGCGGTTTTCTCTGACAAAAAAATATTGCGCCTCGTCTTGCCAAACAGTTAACGATCCCCATATGAATATTCTCTCGATCATTAATACCTGAACGATCGTTATATATATATAAATACCGCGGTAATAACGTTAATAACCCGTCAGTTCTTTGCTCTTCTGACAAAAAAAAGATAATAAAAAAGTGGAGGATGAAAAGTTTTAATAATAATCGAAGCGATAAAGACAAAGATCCAGATACTCTGACGGAAGTAAACGACCGGAAACTTTATATGTACGTGTATGTGTAACACAAGCGGCATTTCTTTGAGGCAACTCTTCTCTAGAGTTTCCAAATAATAAAAATTCTTTTGCACAATAGCAAAAGTAAGTACAAGTGCAAGTGCATTATAAGAATAATTAACCACTTCAGTGATTATGGATCACATAGTTGACTGTTTTTAATGAACTAACAGTATGGTTCGATAATTTTTAGAGCGAACATCGTAAATGTCTCTTTTAGATAAATTATTGTGTGGGAATAACTAGTGCATGAATATGTAGCGCAAAAACTAGTGAAAAAAATTAAAAAATCTCTATTTTTTCATGATATTGAAAATAGGAGACATTTGACAATTTTCAGATTTTTTTTTTTCAACTGGTGGATTATTTTGAAAAAATAAAAAATATATACTTGTAGAAAATTGAAGAAACTATAACAACAAATTTTTTGAATATTTTTTTCATAATAATGTTATGTATGACCGGATTAGAGTTCTTTTAGTTGATATATATAAAAAGAAAAAAAAGAAATTTCTTTCCTAATATAACGAATACAAGTACATTCTGCATATAGGGCTTATAAAATGCCTTTTTTTCCATATTTTTTGTCGATAATTCGAATGCTTCGCGTGGAACAATACCAACTCAAATTTCATCATGCTGTCAAAAAATATACGAGTGAAAAAAAAAATTCAACAAAAAAAAATCTTTATAAATTCAATACGGATTGATGGAATTTGAAAAATACTCATCTTGAATTGACGATCAGACAGTATTTAGATGGAATGCAATACGTTTTCACAAAATTTTCACTGTCTAGTTGTAACACAGCAGACCACGGGACCGACATGAAAAAAAAAAAATATGTCAAAAATATATGTCAAAATATATTCATGAAATATAACAAATGACAATGATATGTATGCGTTTATAATTATTATATATGTAGCATCTAGGTGTTTATGAAGTGGCATATATGTTGTATATATGCGAGTTGTTACATTATATGGCTCACATATATGCGGAAATATATTTTCGAATATATTTTTTTTCCATGAGGGGAGAAAGCACTGATCAGGGGAAAGTTCAAGTGGTGGTTATGCCAAAATAACTATATATCGTCTTCTACAATGGAAAGACACTATGATTTGAGTTACTTATTTAGAAAATGATGAAGTCTTTCTTTATTAGTTCATTACCTCATTTCAGTGAGATATTTAATTACAAAACTTCTATTCCTCGATATTAACCATTCGCTTCTGGACTATGATTACACAGAGAAAATTTTTCTCTTAATTTAAGAATGTACAGTCACTTAATTTAAGAATGGCAGGTCACTTAAATTAAGTAACTTTTCTCACTTAAATCAAGTGACTTTTTCTTTCTTAATTTAAGAAAGTAAAACTCACTTAAATTAAGTGACTTTTCTCACTTAAATCAAGCAACTACTTCTTTCTTAATTTAAAAAAGTAAAAGTCACTTAAATTAAGTGACTTTTCTCACTTAAATCAAGTGACTTTCCTTCTTAATTTAAGAAAGTAAAACTCACTTAAATCAAGTGACTTTTCTTTCTTAATCTAAGTGACCTGCACATTCTAAAATTAAGTGACTGCACATTCTTAAATTAAGAAAGCATTTTTCTCTGTGTATGAACTGACTCTCGAGGAGTTAATTGAATAATAATTAATCGTCTCATATTACAACACGATGCAATTGTATCATTCCCATTTATTTGTTCTGAAAAAAAAATCGTAAAAATTATCAGATCCACGTTAATTTCATCTTCATAATTTGTTTTACCCTTCTCTATTAACCACAATGTTAAAATCAGAAACTTTCCCAATTTACAGATAAAATATCAAATCATGATAACACGTGTTAACGTAAACGTATGGTAATCGAGTAAAATTGACTTTTTTAAATCGTCATGTTGTACGAGATGGATAAAAATCTGTCGCCCGTGGGGCATCCTCTTTCCTCCTTTGTATTGATCCCAAGGGTAGATATATACCTCAAACACCTAAATACAACCACTATGCACACAATTTTTCTCCTCTTATTTTTTCAAGCACACCAATCTCTAAATACATCTTAGATCGTGGATCGACAATTCGAGGAAGGGATTTAACCATCCACTCTTTCATTGAGCAAGAGTGATTTTATTTTATTTTTATTTTTTGGTCGAGGCCCTGAATTTCTCTTTGTGCCCAACAATGAAAGAAAAAAATGTCACGTGGATTATGAAGTAGTGACTCATTCAAGTGATAGAAGGTGGAATCTCCTCCCCTTGTCGAATATTGTAATATATATTTTAGTGCTACCTCTTGATTTCAGGACGAAAAGAAGAAAAAAAAAGATGTAATAGAAGGACTAAGTCAAAACCTATAATCTCCTCTGGTTTGACGCTGATCCGGACAAATCGCTGCGTGGTTACGCGGCACTTACTGCTGGAACTTTTGGGCTTTCGATACGTGGAAATTTTCAGGGGAATGAAAGAGCAAAATAAAAATATGAAGAATTGAGTGGCTGAGATTTTTTCGATTGATGCGAGTGATAGAGAGGGGATTATGTCGTGAGAAATGTCAGATTGATTTTTAGCGTTTAAGGTAGTGTATACACGGAGAGAAAAGTCCATGAAAATTTATGGTGAAAGTTCCAGAAAAATTACCGGACTGAGCAGTAACCGTGGGACATAGTGGCTTTACTATGAAAAAATGCGAAGCCAGTCCGGTAAAATTTGACACTGATGGGTTCCAGTAAAAATTTCAGTCTCAGTGAATAAGAATTCAGTTCTTCCGAATGAAACGATGAAATTCGCGTATCTTACACCATTTTTATTATATTGATCATCCTAATTATTATTAGTCCTTCATTATTCTTATTCATTTTTTATCCTGAAAATAAATTTATTTTACATCCATTTTTAGCAATAAAGACTCTAGCAGAGATTATTGTCTTATGAGTTACAATGGTCGACAGAAATTCGGAGTCCTTCAAAAAATTCCCAAGAATAGTTATTCAAATCATAAATTTCATAATATCCTGTGTGCTGATCTAGTATAAGAGAATTAAATTTTTTGCAATAACAATTATTTCGCTGTTTGATACATTTAAAAACTTGATTTCATAGAACTGTGGTCCATGGCTATCACGATGACAGATCCAATATGGCGATTCTTCCAAATTTCCCATAAGTCCTTGCGATACGCGATCAAATCCGAAAAGACCCGAACTGAATCGATTGACGGACGAGTGCGATAGAAATTACTACTCAGTCCGGTAAAAAGTGTTCCGAGGACGAGAAAATTAACGTCCTAGTCCGCAATTTATACGTTTTTCACAACAAATTTTGTGGGATACAAGACGAAATTTCATGAATGTAGACACAGTTAGGGAAAAATTACCGACCAGTTCAGTAAAATGCACTCACTCATTTGGTACATATTATGAGACGTTTCTCACTTTTTCATTCCTGTAGGAGGACGTTTTCACTTACGAACCTCTATGTCCCACGATTACCGGACTGGTCCAGTAATTTTTCATGAATTTTTCTCTCCATGTAAGAGTAGAGTCGATAAAACAGGGAAAAAATGAGGATTTGTAGGGTAGTTACCAATTAATTGCTGATAATTCAGGAAAAAGTGCTTCAATTCACTGGAAATAGTGATTAAACTATTTGAAAGTCATATTTTCAACTTTTGAATATAATTTTTTTCTTCTTGAATTTTCTTGCATATTAATTGTTTTGCAAATCAAATTTTGAGGTTATTGAGATGTTGGACAGATGAATAGAGCTCAATCTTCACATTTAATTGATAAAATTGCGACGTTTGGCTTCTGGTTAGAAGCTTCTTCAGGCTCTTTAGATAAATGTAAATTGTCATAATAATATTAAAACAAAAGAACAGTTCTATTGCACTATATCAGTCTTCATTGTTTTTTCTATTGTTTTTACAATGAGAACAAAAATAGGGGTAAAAACAATCAAATATTGCGGCAAATGGTCCTTAGCAAATATTTTTTTGAAACAATTCAAGAAATTATTGAATTCTCTGAATTTAGTTGATTCAAATAGATGAACTACTTGAATTTATTGGATTTAGTTAATTCAAACAGATCAACCAGTTTAATGGACTGAATTCAGTAAATTCAATAGCTGTTTTCAATTAATTCAAAAAAAATTTTTTAAGGACCAATGGCATCAATATTTGATTGTTTTTACTATTTTAATAAATTAATGCACAAATGAACCAACTGAACGAATTGACAGAAATTACAAAAATACAAATTTAGCAGTGAGGTGATTAGTTTTTTTAAAGGTTTCTTCACATTTTCCTCTGAATTCACTTGTTCCAACGATATTTCCAATACAATCAGAACAATACTCCTACTTATCCATTTCCATCGACCCATTGTGTTCTGAATTGCATTCTATTTCTCCAAATGCATCAATCGTTTATCCAATTTTTTAAAGCAAACCATTCAATAGCCACTATTACCCATAATTTTTAATAAACCATAAGTGACTTGCTCATTGTCACGCGATAATCCAATTTTTCACTCGTACCAAAAGAATGGAAAAAGAAGAGATTGGCAAATAGTTAGAGGAGTGTCGTAACGCATTTGGCCATAAAAATTCTCCTGAAAATGATTGACAGCCGTTTTGTGCCAGTAAATGCTAGTCGGCGACTTTTTAAGAAATAACTTTGGCCAACGTTTTTCGTATATTTAGGAGTGATCATAAGTCGCTTCGGGGGCTTTGATTTTTGACGAAAATGGGTAATGAGTCTTAAAAGAATCGACACGCGTGCCAACAGTCTCATTTCGACGCTTTTGATATTTGCCCTTAATGGCTTGAGAGTAAAAAAGAATTTAACTCCAAACAACAATTTAATATTTTTTTTTTTTATCTCTAGTCCACGAGAGAGAAGATGAGAGTTAAACAGGCTCGCGTGACGTTAACGCAGAAGCAAAGCGATGGTGGAGAAGTAAAAAAAAAAAAGCTCTTTGAGCTTTGCCGCTGGCAGAAGGAGAGCGTGGAGTGAAGCAGAAGCCCCCTGAAAGACCAGACGCTGATAAATTTCGGTAGTTTTGTCAAAGGATAAAGACGACAGTTGCCTCATTGGATGATTCGAAATGGTTGGGCACTTTGAGCAGGCCCCCAGATGGCGAGAAAGGTAAAAAGGATCTGATTATGGAGAAATGTGGGGCTAAGAGGACATTTTTAATGTTTTTTCACTATAAAAATGGCTGAGAATCAGTGGAAATGCTGGAGACAGGTTTTTTATGATGATTCCATTGAAAAGCTGAGAAAATTTCTGATGGGAAACATGTATAAAAATTCATTTTTGAGAATTTTTTTGAAAATTCTACTTTTTAGACCCAAATTAGGGCTCTAACCCTTGGTTTATGGGAAAAATTTAGCTTTTTGAAGGATATTTTGAGTTTTCATTGGTTTTAGCGATCTGGGGTCGATTTTAAATGAAAGGTGAGATCATTTGCCATGAATTTGAGTGGTCAAAGACATAAAATTATCGATTTTTGAAGTACTTGCAGGGCAAAAACATTTTTTAACAAAATGGCGGATGAATACTTGAAAAATCGATCATTTTTCATTCAGAACCCCATAAATTGATAGCAAATGATCTAACCTTTCATTTGAGACTAACTCCAAGTGGCTACGACGAATAGAACCGGAGATATCCTCAGAAAAGTGGGAAAAATCGAAGATGGAAAGGGAATTACGGGTTTTGAACCCTACACAGAGAAAAATGTTTTCTTAATTTAAGAATGTGCAGTCACTTAATTTAAGAATGTGCAGGTCACTTAAATTAAGAAAGAAAAGTCACTTGATTTAAGAAAGTAAAACTTATTTGATTTAGATGAGTTTTACTTTCTTAAATTAAGAAAGAAAAAGTCACTTAATTTAAGTGAGATAAGTCACTTAATTTAAGTGACTTTTGCTTTCTTAAATTAAGAAATAAAAAGTTACTTGATTCAACTGAGAAAAGTCACTTAATTTAAGTGAGAGACGTCACTTAATTTAAGTGAGTTTTACTTTCTTAAATTAAGAAAGAAAAAGTCACTTGATTTAAGTGAGAAAAGTCACTTGATTTAAGTGAGAAAAGTCACTTGACTTAAGTGAGGAAAGTCACTCAATTTAAGTGACCTGCCATTCTTAAATTAAGAAAACATTTTTTTCTGTGTAATTCATGCCCAAAAAAGTGAAATTTTCCAAAAATTGCAGAAAAATAATTCTGACACGTGTTTTCCACCTGAAATTTCCTCAGCTTTTCAATAAAATCATCGAAAAAATTCCATCTAAAACCGCTCCAGCAGAATCTCTATTTTCTTCCATTCGCCTTTATTTCTACTTTTGTACTTCACCTTGTTAATACGAATTGAACCCACACATAGTAGAGAAATGCCAGCCTGCTCCCACGTGGCAGACACAAAAGGCAGTGGCGGCTTTTCGGCTCAATTCTAACCACAATTGTGGTCTACTTCAGTAGAATCCCGGGAGTACTCAGACTAATCATACTGAGCAATCATAAGATCCTTTGCAACGTCAAAATGAAATTAAAAATTCAAAATTTATTCTCTGTGGAATTGAAAAATATTATTTCACTCGAATCGAGCAAATTATTTGGGATGAAGGTAAATTTGACAGGATTTCGAAACTCCAATCTTTTCCAAGCGTTTTCACATGGACAGGAACAAAAAAAAAACGAGAAAAATCTCATGCAGGTGTTATTCGGTTCGTTATAAAAACGTATACACATAACTGTAGGTCAACTTACTAAACGAGACCCGTCAAAACTCCGATGATGGATCGATCGTTATACCAAATGCCGTTTTGTTACAAGTGTGAGAGAGGGAAAAAGAGTATATATTTTTTTTTTTTTTTTATTCGAATTCTCTAGCCGTGGCCATTGAGTTGAATGCGTATATAACACACACACGTCATTGAAGTATAGTTTGGAATAAAATTGCAGTAAATTTAAACGTAACGTTTCTGTCTCGTATGTCGCATTTTCTCTCTAAAACCAACGCCAGAGTTAATTTTATGAGCGTCAGACTCTTGCGTTTAATTTTGTTTCTTTTTTTTTTTTTTCCTTTTTTTTTTCTCATATTCTTGTGGATTTGTAATCATAAATAAATTATGTGGTCTGATTAATTTTCTTGTTTTCATTTGAAATTGGAAAAATTGTTTTTAAATGAGAAATTAGGGAATTCATTAAAAAATAGGATTAATCCAGGAAAAAACGTTGAATTCAAGATAGTATCCCAGCAAATTCGAGTACAGTTAATTGCGTATTTTTTGATGCCATATCAAAGATTATATTTTTTTAGATTTTTCCGAATTTTTTCGTAATTTTTCTTCGTTCAGTTCATGAGATATGAATTGTCATCGTGATTTCATTCCATCAGCATCAAAACTACATCAAATCGTTTGAATTTACCGAGTAAAGATACTGAAATTCAGTTCAATGGCAAAATTATTTGCTTGTAGATTAATAATCCATCATTTTTAGTAATAACATCATGTTGGCAAATAATAGTAACATCTGAATAAGAAATTTCGAATTATATTGTTGAAGAAATGAAAATATTCAGTCTAAATTCAGAAACATGCGGAATTCATTAGATCACTGAGAAACAAAAAGTGGTAAAAATGATCGAATATTGATTCCATTGGGCCTTAGCGAAGATTTTATTCGAATTCTTAAAAAAGTTGTTGAATTTACTGAATTTTGTTCATTCGAACAATTAATTTGTTTGAATGATTTCTGAAAGAAGTGGTGGTTGAGATGAAACGCCCTGAATTGTCCAGAAATAACGAAATTACTAGAAAACCACAGGTTTAACCCATTATTTAAAAAATATTGGCGAGGAGAACAGCATTTTAACTGAATAATAGAAGAAAAAAATACTCTACACAGATAAAAATGTTTTCTTAATTTAAGAATGTGCAGTCACTTAATTTAAGAATGTGCAGGTCACTTAAATTAAGAAAAAAAAGTCACTTGATTTAAGTGACTTTTACTTTCTTAAATTGAGAAAGAAAAAGTTACTTGATTTAAGTGAGAAAAGTCACTTGACTTGAGTGAGAAAAATCACTTGATTTAAGTGAGTTTTACTTTCTTAAATTAAGAAAGAAAAAGTCACTTGATTTAAGTGAGAAAAGTCACTTAATTTAAGTGAGTTTTACTTTCTCAAATTAAGAAAGAAAAAGTTACTTGATTTAAGTGAGAAAAGTCACTTAATTTAAATGAGAAAAGTTACTTAATTTAAGTGACCTGCCGTTCTTAAATAAAGTGACTGCACATTCTTAAATTAAGAAAACATTTTTCTCTGTGTATTTTCCGTATAGTTATTGAGAAGTTTTATTCAAAAGGTACTCGTAACTATACAGAGAAAAATGCTTTCTTAATTTAAGAATGTGCAGTCACTTAATTTAAGAATGTGCAGGTCACTTAAATTAAGAAAGAAAAGTCACTTGATTAAAGTGAGTTTTACTTTCTTAAATTAAGAAAGAAAGTCACTTGATTTAAGTGAGAAGAGTCACTTAATTTAAGTGACTTTTACTTTCTCAAATTAAGAAAGAAAAAGTTACTTGATTTAAGTGAGAAAAGTCACTTGACTTAAGTGAGAAAAGTCACTTAATTTAAGTGACTTTTACTTTCTTAAATTAAGAAAGAAAAAGTTACTTGATTTAAGTGAGAAAACTCACTTGATTTAAGTGAAAAAAGTCACTTAATTTAAGTGAGTTTTACTTTCTTAAATTAAGAAAGAAAAAGTCACTTGTTTTAAGTGAGAAAAGTTACTTGACTTAAGTGAAAAAAGTCACTTAATTTAAGTGAGAAAAGTCACTTAATTTAAGTGACTTTTACTTTCTTAAATTAAGAAAGAAAAAGTTACTTGATTTAAGTGAGAAAACTCTCTTGATTTAAGTGAAAAAAGTCACTTAATTTAAGTGACTTTTACTTTCTTAAATTAAGAAAGAAAAAGTTACTTGATTTAAGTGAGAAAAGTCACTTGACTTAAGTGAGAAAAGTCACTTAATTTAATTGAGTTTTACTTTCTTAAATTAAGAAAGAGAAAGTTACTTGATTTAAGTGAGAAAAGTCACTTAATTTAAGTGACCTGCCATTCTTAGATTAAGTGAGTGCACATTCTTAAATTAAGAAAAAAATTTTCTCTGTGTATTCGCCTCTTTCTCTATCTTATGCATGTGATAATAGGTTAATGTAAAAAAAATTCGAGAAGGAAAAAAATTATATTCATAAGCTGAAAATATGACTTTGGAATAGTTCGATCTCTTATTTCGGGTAAATCAAAGCACGTTATTCCGAATTATCAGCAATTAATTGAAAACTAACCTACAAATCCTCATTTTTTTCCCTGTTTTATCGACCATACACTGTAATACTACCTTAACTCTCTTCTCCATTAATTTCACGACAATGCAGACAATTCGAGAAATTACACGTGACAGTGAAACGAGATTGAACAATTCTCCCTTTCTCCCCCAACAGAACAATAAAGCTCATCGTTGCGTATATAAATGTCCACTTCCAAATAAATACGTACGTAACACGTAAAAGATCTCAGTAACTTGATAATAAACCAAAATGTTACTTACATCAAATAAAGATATATCTAATGCCACTTAATTGTACAACCACAGAAGTGCCACATCCATTAACTGGCCGAATAAGGAGGATAATACTCGGGAGAAAGCCAGATTTCAAAATGAGAAAATGTTTCAAAGGGGATAAGCAAGAAATAGAAAGAGAGAAAGAGACAAAAAGGGATCTTTGAGAGAAACAATCACAGTTGGCATTCGAGTCCAAGTGTTTCAATGCCCCGGAAATTTACTCCCCCTTTAAGTTCAACAAGAAAAGCTGGATATATATATATATATATATTGGTCACAGGACACAAAACCCCTTTTCTCGAGGGTAAATGTCCTGTAGAATTAATTGAGAAAACACAAGATAAATGCACAAAATCTTCACTCCTTACCTCATTAAATTAAGACGTTAATACAAAAATTCCAAAATAATTCACGTAAATTTATTTATAAAAAAAAAAAATCGATTGAATTATCCGGAAACACAGATAATTTCCATCAAATATCATGTCAATTAATGTCCGGTGTACCTATCAATTTAATATGATAAAAAAGTAAAATATATATTTAATGAGACATGGGCAGGATCGATGTTAATCCCGGGGGCAAAAACTTTTTGTTAAAAAAAAAAAAAAAGAAGTTACTTGAATCTTCCACGACGAATAATAAAAAATGTAATAAAATTTGAAAAAAAAAAAAATGAAAGACGAGAAGAAAAACGATGAGAAGTTTTGTATATTGTGGAGTAAAGCTTATATGGTATATATCCTGGGGTATAAATATGATGTAAATAAATGATGAGGTGGACTCCCCGCCCCTCCTCCTCCTTCTTTTACCTCTTAAGGGAGGTAGGATGTTAAGGGGGAGGCTTAGAGGTGGGGGTAAGAAGTGTTATGAAACATAATTAGCGGTCGCCGCCACTGACTCGCGATGATTACAGGGCGGTGTGCAAAAGTCATGGCAAAAAAGAGGTGGAGGCAGAGGGAGAGAGGAGGGGGAGAGGGGAGGGAAGGGATAGATTTCCGCGGCACACGAGGCTACCAAGTTTCTCTCTCTCTTTTTTTTCTCTCTCTTTCTCTCTCATGGGCCCTTTCTTTTCTCTTTCCCCCTCTCCGCGTATATGCTCACCCACATGCAATTTCTCTAACACACGACCGAGGGCCTAATAGTCGCCAGCTATAGTAATTGGTGCTGCCAGGTAGGCGGGATCGCTCTGCAATCACTTTTTTCCCCTCTTTCCATTTTTTTTTTCGCCTTTTTTTTTTCATTCTTTGTCTTTCAGTATATTCCTCTAGCGCAATGAAATTCGTTCATTTCTTTTCAATTTTTTTTTTTTAATATACTTTGATTTAGAGGATGATATTGTGTTATTCGAGGTTTTCGAATGAAAATCAATTGGAAAGCATGTGTAACACGTGTTTACAATACATCCATCCGAGTGCCATCCGCAATGGCGCACTTTCCTACCCTCATTTCTTTTAACAGAAGGTACGTGCCTCGTAACTTCATGCAAAATGGCTATTGGCTGGGATTATTGTGGAAGAGTTAGTTGAGAGGGATAAAAGGGGGTAATTGGAGAAATTATTTTTTTGCCAAGAAAGTATGTGAGATCGGTGGTTTTTGATGATTCTATTGGAATATTGAGAAAATTTGGAGAAGAAATCATGTATTCAAAGCTACACAGAAAAAAATGTTTTCTTGATTTAAGAATGTGCAGTCACTTAATTTAAGAATGGCAGGTCACTTAAATTAAGTGACGTTTCTCACTTAAATCAAGTGACTTTTCTCACTTAAATCAAGTGACTTTTTCTTTCTTAATTTAAGAAAGTAAAAGTCACTTAAATTAAGTGACATTTCTCACTTAAGTCAAGTGACTTTTCTCACTTGAATCAAGTAACTTTTTCTTTCTCAATTTAAGAAAGTAAAAGTCACTTAAATTAAGTGACTTTTTCTTTCTTAATTCAAGAAAGTAAAACTCACTTAAATCAAGTGAGTTTTCTCACTTAAATCAAGTGACCTGCACATTCTTGAATTAAGTGACTGCACATTCTTAAATTAAGAAAACATTTTTCTCTGTGTATTTTTCGGAATTTTTGAAAAATTCGAGGTTTCTTGTCATGATTTAAAGGGTAAATTCTTCAAAAATTGACGAATTCCACCTTTTCGAATAAATCTGTGATCCTATTGGTAGTTGTCTTTCATGATTGTGCGAAAATGAAGATTCAATTTATTTTCCATCGATTTTTGAGGTTTTAAATCAATTTTCATCAATTTTCATAGCACTTATAGTTCATTTCTGATGAAAATCAGTTTTTCCCACATAATTCCTTGAAAAATCGATAAAAATGAATTGAAAACTGCAGAAATCGATGACAAATGATCTTAGCTTCCATTTCCACGCAACTCGAATGCTCTGCACCTAATAAAACCCGCAATATCCCCAAAATACATTTTTTTTCCAATAATGTAAAAAAATCTTGCCTCCAAAATTCAAAATTCCAACAAATCCCCAACAATTACATCCAACCCATATTTCCCCTGCAAATTTCCCCACTTTTTCAATAGAATCATCAAAAAAAATCCAACCATTCCACAAAAATCTCCATTTTCCCCCTTATAAATCCAAAATACCTCCCAAATTCCTTTATCTCAAGCCCCACCACCAATATCTCTAAAATAATTCCCAAAACAGCAGCTGAACATCGGTCATTGTGTATCAACTCTTGCAAAACCAATAAAAATGACAAAATAGATCTTACAAATTTCATATAAAATTTCATATGAAAGAAGTCTAAACTACTTGAAATAGGTTCAATCGTTTTGGGCATAGTGCCACTCCTGAAGTAATACATATACCCTTTTTTTTTCTCATACATATATATATGAGAGACACGTGATGCAGTCGAACGGGGCAATAGAAGCCCGTAGATGGGACAGTAGAAACAATCCGAGAGCATCCCCAATTCGGCGACATATGCGTACGTGAGGTGAGACAGAAAGAGCTAATACCAGAAATGTGCGACAAAGAAAGAGAATATTTTCTCTGTGAAGAAGGGAGCCTGAGAGAAAGAGACGGTGAAACACTTTGAGAGAATAATGTGAATGAGTGAGAGGGGAAAATGATGATATTTCTGGTGGTTTAGGACAAACCCAGAGTCCGGCCACAGCTTGCACGGATGCCCTGGGAATGTTAAACGCCCACTATTATGCCTTCAGATGAAGAAGAGAAAGAGAGAGGATAGGGAAAAAGGGGGGGAGGGTGGGGGGAAGAGATAGCAATAATTCTGATAACGCACCATGTTGTCATGTTGTATACCGCATACGAAATTCCCCCACCCCTCAACATTTATCCTCTGAATGAAAAAAAAGGTGAATTTTATCTACCGAAACAATAATTGAGTTTGCTAAAGTTTTTTTTCGTTTTTTTTTTTTTATTTTCTTTCTATATTCAAATGGCTGTTCAAAGTTGTCGTTATTTTTATTATTTTTTTCTCCTCCATTGGATAAAAATTGAGAGTTTAGGGGACACTTTACGCTTAAACACACGGCAAATTTTCTTATGGGGAGGTTTTTTTTTTTTCTTTTTTTTCTTTATTATTAAGGAGTTTATCCACAGTTTTACTTTTCTTTTTCACCGGGGGAGATGATTTACATTGTATGGCTCAACGGATATACTGCCTTACTTGTAATACAGAGACACATTTTGAGGGTGTGGGGAAAGTGGAGAGGATGAGGTGGAATGTAGCGGATGGTGTAACCAAGTAAATTGACAATTCAGAAAAAGTTTGAGGTGCGTCACCTGCGGCCCCCTTTATACTGTATCCATGAAACTACGTGGAGGATCGATATTGTGTCTCTTACTTGTCCCTTTTGCCTCTCACCAACTTGCGGATAAATTAATTCAATTTGGATTCCACTTTCCAATGGATTTTAATCAATTAAAATGGAAAATTCTTTTCTCATTTAAATGCATCTTCATTAAAAAATTTGAAAAAATTCAAGAACAACTTAGACATGTGCAAGCATGTTCTCAAATTTTTTCAGATTTTTTTACGTACTCCTTCACTTTGAAAAAAAAAATTTTGAATTTTTTTTTTTCTCTATTTAATAAAAAATGTGATTCATTTTACGCTATAGATAAGCGTTGACTCGTGATATTAAAAATGATAAATGAATTACGATTATAACGAAACCATGAAGAATCTCTTGTTTTGACAAAACACTGATTTAAAATCTAAACCGTAGGATTAAAGGAGTTTTTACGGTCAAAACTACTGCGAATTACACGCTTCCGCCTTTAATCCCTGATTTACGACCTTGGCGCGCGCGCAAGCCACTCTGTATTTCTGTATTGGAGGGGATGGAGAGGGTGAGAGTACGTTCCAACAATCCCATGCCTTTTCATCCTGATCCCAATCCCCGTGGAGAATTTAACTGTTAGACAAAGTTAAAGTGTGGAGGAGAGCTGGATTTTTCACGTAGAAAAAAATAAAAAATAAAAATAAAAGGGGTCAGCCCGAATTTGACTCGTGGCGCAGTATCCCCACTCGGAATTTCTCATTGCCCCTCTTATTTAACTGCCTAAATATCTCCAGTGACTCGTCTTGATTCACATGTGTGATAGGATCGTTGAGCACAGTGAGCATGACGAAATTATTTAACGGGGATGCGTCTCCGACAACTTCCCACAATAGAAAAATTTCGATCCAGTAAATCTTCTGACACTTTATAATGTGGAGTTCAGGAAAAAAATTCTAATTTATTGGATTATGGAGTATGGATCCTGCAATAGGACGCAGAATAGGAAACTTCCATATTTTTTTAAATTTTTTTTTCTTAATATTTATTGATAGTGAGTAACAGATAAGGCAAGAAAAAAATTTTTTACTCGTTAATTAATTCATAAATTTAAAAAATCATTTTTTTGAACGTCTCCAAAGCGGACATGACGTCAGAATACCAAAATCTTTGTGTGCGCCATCTGTAATCATCTGTCGTTACTCATTGACAGGCGTATGAAGGTTATGCTGATTGCCAAAAAATGCGCATTTCTTTATTTTCCTCTTCTTTACTTCAAACATTGTTCAGAGAATTTCGATTAAAATCAGGTTTCCTTCCAAAGAAATTTGTACACATAACCTCTTTATTAGTATCGCGCATCGAAAATTCAAATATCCTCCGGCCGCGCCATCACTGGCCACAACTTGAAGTACGCATGTGGTATTATGACGTCAGATTCGTATTACAGCAGTATAAAATTTGGAGATTTTTTACTGTAAATTTCTCCATAATTAACAATTTAAAAACAAAAAAAAATTGCCCAATCTCAGACAATACTGTAAAATGCATAGAAATGAAAAAAAAACATTTTTTTTAATATGCAAGTTCCCTATTCAAGAATAGCAGACATTCTTCTGATTATTAGGATGTCTTCATTGATCGAGAGCTATCGAAGAACTGACTATCAGAGTGACAATATGTGTGATTTTTGTTTTGTGATATTCATTTCCACGTTAATAACCTCAAATGTATGGGTATTCAATAATTATCATAAAAACGACCTATCACCAGCTTTATTCAGGCCTCCGCAGGTTCTAAAAAACCATAATACAAAAAATTACAATGCTAGTTACCGTCAATGGCCCAATTAATGCCTCTTTTCATACATTTTCGTGATTATTGAACTTATTCGAATTCTCAACTCTAAGTAATTGATAGCAGTGGGTAGAAAAAAATTCTGAGAACACCGGACAATCAAAATATCCGATATTTCTCTACTAGATATATTTCTAAAATTAATCAGTTAAATGCGACCAGCGTGCTCAGCAAGATAAAGCCCTAAAGCTCTTCATGTGGGGTTAGAGTGCCTCATCAATTCAATGTGTGATATTGAGTAAATTTAAGTATTTAATGAATCGAGAATTGTATTGATTGTTAAAAAAATCATTGGACTTTCATATAAATTGAGGAATAATTTAAAAATAACGATCAGTGATGGAAATTAATTGATGGCAATTATTGGGACCCTCTATGGCAGAAATCGGCCAATGGGCAAAATATTTTCAAAAATATAAATTTATTGGATTATGGGACAGAGGATTCTGAAATAATACAAAGTTTTTTTATATTAATTTCTCTTTATTTATTACTGCACATCGAAGGTATATCTTTACTTCTTGAGATCGCCTCTCGAACTAATTTTTTGTCCCCTAACCGATACGTGTGACACATCCGATTCTGTGCCCTTCTTACGTCATCTTGCTAGCATAAACTTTTAATATAAACATTTTATTATTTAGTTCTTTCTTCTCTGAAATCATAATATGAAGAAGAAAGTGCGAGAATAAACAGAGATTGATTTTTGAATACGGCGCCACATGCGCCTCATATAGTCATAATAATTCAACAAAATTAAATAATTTTTATCATTAATTCAGGAAAATAATTAATGTAGATGATAGTCCAGACCCTATATTCTTTTTTTTTTTTTTTTTTTTTTTTATTTATTCTTCCAAACCACTTAGGTTTATTCAGAAATACATAGATACAATTAGGATTATTTTGATTACTGCATGAGTTCTGTTTTTTCTTCAAACAATTGAGTTACATTTTTTTACGAAACTGTAAATGATTGAGACAGCCTGTATATGAGGGCCCCGTAAAAAGACAGCCAGTGTAAAGGGACCTTGTAAACCGAGTTTCCATAGATTGATGTACATTTCTTCTCTGGGTGCTACGTGTAGCGGACATTGCCATAGAATATGATCTATGTCCTGATCTGGGTATCCGCATTGGCAACTGGGATCGTTAATGTATCCGATGCGTGCAAGAGAGCTGGCAAGATTGTAGTGGTTCGACCGGCATCTATTCACGAAAGTAATGAGATCTCTAGGTAATTTGTGTCCATGAAACCAGGGCTTGCTGTTGTTGGTGTAATAGTTGTTGAAGTACTCGATGCCTTTTGTCTGACCAGCTTTAATGAGGCTCGTGTGCATGTTATTGTGAGCCTCCCTATATTCTTCCCAGGAAAAATCAAACTTGAATTTATGATAAGATGTAATTTTTCTATGAAAGATATGTGACAGAATAGGTCTCTTAGTGGCATTAATTGGGTCATTGACAGTATCATTCACAAAATTTCCATTAATTTTCCAGAGGCTTCTTTTCATTTCGATTCGAAGAAACGTTAAAGCTCTCAAATCGCGATATAATGAAGCACGTATGAAGTCGGGGGAGGCCAGCAGCCAAAGTAAATTGATTCGAATTAGTTCCCAATAGCGTGTAATCGCGACGATACCGAGGATTTCAGGTGTACAGTTCAATATCTATATATATGTGAATATATATATATATTCTGTTTTGAAAAAGACCGGTACCTCAGCGAGATCGCTCCTCCTACTTTGCTGCGGAATACGTCATTATGTAGCTCGCCGCCTAATACTTAGGTCGATAGGTGATATAACGCTGGAAATTATTGCCACAGCCAACTGCGTGACCCAGCACGTACGAGCGAGGACGTGCGTCAATTTTTTTTTACTCCTTTTATTCTAAGAGTAACCTCGTACATACTTCTGCGTGTGCAATTATATTTGACGTTAAATTTTTTTCGTTAAATCCGTGGATTTTTTTCCCGATTTAAAAGGTCTTTTTTTTTAATAAAAATGTAAATATGATGTCTTTGGGTCTTTTAATTATCAGAAGTTCTTCTGCATTGAAATCATCGAATTTCAATGGAGAAATATTAATTAATTAATTATTGTCCAAGTGCCATCAATTACATCCACTTAAATCGATGAACATTCATTGAATAATTATGGAAATTAGGTTTACGTTGACGTGAAAATGTATTTCTGGATATTAAATATCAAAAAAAATATGAGAAATCATCTTACTCTCTCTCTCTCTCTCTCTCTCTGATTTTTTGACCCTTTCCTCCATCAATTTTATTAAACTTTTCAACGATACTAAATTCCAACTCTTCCGGGTATTCTCACTGAAGCGTTAAATGGGAAATACAGGGAGGAAGGAGGAGCAAGAGGGTACAGCTGTTTACTGTCCAGCACACCCATTCCCAGATGAAAAAAAAAATCGAAAAAAAAAGCCTCAGTAAATCCAATAGAGCACGAAACACACACAGTACACACAGGTAGAGAAAAAAAAAACGATAAAAAGAATAAATCAAAAATTCCCATATTAAAAATCCGATCGTGAGAGGCGTTGAGCATAAATTCACGCTGTGGATCGTTAAAAACACGGTGGATATTAATTTCCCTCTCTCCATCCAAAATGGTAAGACCTGCAGTCCATATAGCTCCTGGAAATTATTAATGTATTCAGAGTTTTTGCCTGAGTGAAAAAAAAAAAATGAGGAATAATATTCGAAAAAGGAAGAATTAAGAATTCCAGGTAAGATCAACACCCGTTAGACACAACTCAGCTCTTTTTTTGTCGTGTGTACAAGTGAAAAAAAAAGGGGCAAGATGGTACACACTCTCTTTCTCTCTTTTTGCAACCACTGCGCAAAATTCCTGGCGAGGAGAACCTATTAGGATACGTCAGGCACCAATCAAAAGTGGATATCACGGAGTCACGACCGTATGGTGAATAGAGAAAAAAAAAAAAAATAATAACGCGAGAAAAAAAAAGGAGATGAATAAAAGGCAATGGTCCAGCGCCACTGGTAGCCTCTCGTCCTGGGTTAAACGAGGGTGGGCCCTGACGAGTGGCAGGTTGTACCCGGAATACCCACCGCGGTGCCACTCTCAGTGGGGTCTCTCTCTTTCTCTCTCTTTCTTTTCCTTTTTCTCTTGCCCCTTTTCCCCGTCATTCCACGAGAGAGGAAGACGAAACTCGCGATGTTATCTAAACGCTCCTCTTTTTTTTTTTTTTTTTTCGAGGATAAAAGCCAATGGCCAATGCCAACTGCGATGATACCCAGTACGAGAGTGTCAGGAGAGGCTTATTCATTCTTTATTATTATTATTATTTTTGATATTCCTATTTTTATTATCTTTTATTTGCTTGAGATGGTAAAGAAGGTGGGGGAGGGGGGGATGGAATGCGGTAACCAGCAGGCCCCGAATCACTCTTTCTCTCTCATCTCTTACTCATCCTACTATTTTCCTTCCTCTACTCGAAATTCTCTTCTCTTGGTCGTCCAGGGGACACTGACGTACCCCCTGCAGAGAGCCAGCAGCATGGACCGCGTTTATACCTGCGAGGTATATATTCATGACTCTTTGGGCAATGGTGAATGCCACACGTGCTCATTTAAATCCACGAGATTTTTGCTCTCTCTCTTTTTTTTTGCTTATTTGTTATTTCTCAACGCAATCATCACGTCACTATTTTCTGTGACTTTTTTTTTTTAATTTTATAATGCGCCATTGAATTTATCGGGTTTTTTTCTTCTTTTGGAGTTGAGGCATTTTTTTTTCTGGTGCCTTTCAAGTGAAAAAGCTCATTGTAGGCTCAGGCACTTGGGTCGATCATAAAAATGAACTAAATGGGACGGTTTTTTGCGGCTTTAATGTGGTATATGTGTGTCGAGAGAGAGAGAGAGAGAAAGGAGGGATTCTGTGGATATGGAATATAACGAAGACGATGACAGCAACGATGATTTAACGACGAAGACCGGTTAATGGCTGTGGGCACGGCAACACACTGGTCCAAGGCTATTCTTCAAAAACCATTCACAACATACATACATATATATGTTGAGACTCTCGATGTTGGGCACAAACCCGGTGGGGGCTCGCATCAAACTCAATCTTTTTTTCTTTTTCCTTCATTTTTCACTATGTTTACATGTGTATATGTATATATATGTGTGTGTGTGTGTGTACTTTGCTCTGTGCTTGGGTTAAAAACTCTTTCTTTCTCGCATGGTCTTTTCATTTGCTTGAGGACTGGGTGTTTTACCCCCTGTGGATCACGATACGTCGTATCGTTTCTCACTCCTCCCTCCCCTCCCTCCTCCCCCAATCCCCCCAAAAACACTACTCTATCAAGTTGAAACCGTCGTTTTACGTACCCCCTTGTAACTGGATTTTATGGTAGTATTTACAATTATAATCGTTTTCAAACGCTAACGAAATATTTTTTGAGAAGGTTATTTTTTTTAATGAAACGAAAATTTCGAAATTTATTCATTACTGTTTTTTTTTTTTTTTTTTTTTTTTTGGATGGTGATGGATTTATTGAGGCTGTGAGAAATGAGATAATGGGATAGGATTTTATGAGGTGGATAATGGAAATTATTATCAGATTCAGAGAATTTTTTTGTTTTAAATGAATTTAAAAATAATTGAAATTTTTTTTAATTTTTGGGGAGAGGAAGGTGGCGTGATATGGAGACTGCAATTGAACGGTTTGAGATAGAAATTTTTTGATGATTTCACTGAAAAGATGAGGAAATTTTATGTGGATAACATGTGTCAAAACTTTTTTTTTTCAATTTTTTGAAAATTTACTCTTTTGACCAAGTTTTGAAGGCGTTACTTTTTTGAAAATTGAAAAAATTCACTTATTCGGTGATATCTCTGGTTCTGTTGGTCGTAGCGACCTGGGGTTGATCTCAAATGAAAGGTGAGCTCATTCCTCATCGAATTATGTAACTTAATTTTTTTTTTTAATTAATTTTTCAAATATTTATACACAGAGAAAATTTTTTTCTTAATTTAAGAATGTGCAGTCACTTAATTTAAGAATGGCAGGTCACTTAAATTGAGTGACTTTTTTCACTTAAATCAAGTGATTTTTTCTTTCTTAATTTAAGAAAGTAAAAGCCACTTGAATTAAGTGACTTTTCTCACTTAACTCAAATGACTTTTCTTACTTAAATTAAGTAACTTTTTCTTTCTTAATTTAAGAAAGTAAAAGTCATTTAAATTAAGTGACTTTTCTCACTTAAATCAAGTGATTTTCTTTCTTAATTTGAGAAAGTAAAACTCACTTGAATTAAGTGACTTTTCTCACTTAAATCAAGTAACTTTTTCTTTCTTAATTTAAGAAAGTAAAAGTCACTAAAATTAAGTGGCTTTTCTCACTTAAATCAAGTAACTTTCTTTCTTAATTTAAAAAAGTAAAACTCACTTAAATCAAGTGACTTTTCTTTCTTAAATTTAAGTGACCTGCACATTCTTAAATTAAGTGACTGCACATTCTTAAATTAAGAAAGCATTTTTCTCTGTGTAGTTAATTTGCTGAAAATCAGTTTTTGCCCTAGAAGTGCATGAAAAAATCGATACTTTTCTTTATAAACCCCATAAATCCATGGGAAATGAGCTCAGCCTTCATTTAAGATCAACCCCAGATCACTGCGACCGATAGAATCCGAGATATCCTCGATAACCTGAAATTTTTCGAAAAGAGAAAAGTTTTACCTTCAAATCTTTCAAAGAAAATGGAATGTTTGGAAAATCAAAAGAATAACTTCTGACATATCATTTCTATGGGAAATTTTCTCCTCATTCCAATGGAATCATCATAAAAAATCTATCTCCAATATTTCCATCCATTCCAAGTATTTTTCATAGCATAAAATACCAAAATCAACCCGTTTTACCCCTTCTGTCCATTTTACCCCACCTCCCCCAACTTTTTTCGAATTTTCCTCATTTTTCAATCCATGTATTTGGAAAGAAAAAACTGAATCAATGATAAGAATCAGGAATTTCGAGATATCACCTTGGAAATCCAAATCCTATCCTCCACCTACGCAAAAAAAAATTCGTATATCCTCTCGAGGGGGAAAAAAAAAGAAGAAATCCAAAAGCCAGCTACAAATCAATCGACGAACGACCCACTGGGTGTTATATGACGCGACGATCCAGACACCTTTCTCTGTCTCGCATTTTATTGCCTGGACACACACAACCGGACTCGCAGTAGCTGAGGGGACCGTTTCTCAGTCGAAAAGTGTTAATTAAAATGAAACGAAATAAAAATAATAAAATAATAAATGCGAGAGAGAGGAAAAAAGAGGGGGGGAGGGATAGAAAAGAGAGGGAAATAAAAAATAAGAGAGAAATCATTAAAATCGACTGTGGAATGTTTTTAGGCTTCTGGAATTTGGCTACAAATCTATTTGATATTTCTCACACGGCGGGCCAACCCATCAAAAATTAAATACTGCGTATAAATTAAATGGTTAAGTTGGGGAGAAAAAAAAAACAGAACGAAAGAATAAATTAATGAGTTACTGTATTCTCGTTGGTATTTACACAAGAAAAATGTATTCAAATTCAGCCGTAATGTGCAGCGATATTAATGAATATTAATTAATTGTATAGAATATTAAAAAAAATTCGTTATTATCAATAATTTATTTGATAAACATTGGAAGTACGTTTTGCGTGTAAATAAACGAATTATCGGAATTAATAATATTTTTTGTCTCTTTTACACAGAAAAATTTTTTTCTTATTTTAAGAATGTGCAGTCACTTAATTTAAGAATGGCAGGTCACTTAAATTAAGTGACTTTTCTCACTTAAATGAAGTAACTTTTTCTTTCTTAATTTAAGAAAGTAAAACTCACTTAAATTAAGTGACTTTTCTCACTTAAATCAAGTAACTTTTTCTTTCTTAATTTAAGAAAGGAAAAGTCACTTAAATTAAGTGACTTTTCTCACTTAAATCAAGTGACTTTCTTTTTTAATTTAAGAAAATAAAACTCACTTAAATCAAGTGAGTGTTCTCACTTAAATCAAGTGACTTTTCTTTCTTAATTTAAGTGACCTGCACATTCTTAAATTAAGAAAGCATTTTTCTCTGTGTAAGGTAGTATGGCAGAGTACGGTTGATGAAACAAGCAGAAATGAGGATTTTTAGATTAATTTTTAATCAATTGCTGATAATTGGGGAAAAAATGCTTCAATTTACTCGAAAAAATGATTAAACTATTCGAAAGTCATACCTTCAGCTTGTGAATATACCTTTTTCTTCTCGAATTTCTTTTACATCAATATCCTATCACATGCACGAGATAGAGAGAGAGGCAAATAGTTACGACTACCTTTTATTTAAAATTTCTCAATAACTATACAAAGAATTGAATATATGTTCTTCTATTATTTAGTTAAATTGCTGTTCTCATCGCCAATAGTTTTTAAATAATGGGTCAACACTGTGGATTTTTAGTAATTTCGTTATTTCCGTCCGATTTAGGGCGTTTCATTCCCACCACTGCCATTTTCAGTAACTTTGATAATTCATGTCTCATAAACTGCACGAGCAAAAATTATAAAAAAATTCATAAAAATGTAAAAGAATATCATCTTTGATACGGCATTAAAAAAATAAGGAATCAACTCATTTTCCTAATAAAATAAAAAAAAAAAAAAAAAAAACTCATTTTCCGAAACATCGACTGATATAGGAGAGATTGAAGCGAAATGGACCTTCATGGCAACATGATTCAGAAATTTTTTTTCGGAATGAGACCTCATGAAAAAATCTGGAAAAAATTTGAGGAGATGCTCCAATATGTAGACATTTTTGGTGAATTAAAAAAAAAATTCATAGAGGCCTTCATCATTAAAAAAAAAATCCAAATCAAACAACAGGTCCATTTAGCGCCAGTCTCCTCCATAAATCACACTTTCGTCCCAAAAAAAAAATGAGAATAAAATATTTCGATGTATTTTTTACACAGATAGGTAGAAAACAAGGATGCACAGTCATTTGTCGTATTAATAATTATAAAAAGGTGTGACCCCTCACTCTACCAATGCTACACCTCTCTACAGACATTGATATTTATGCATCTCACGGTGCGGCCTGGGGCGTCGCTGTTGCGCGACATTCAGCCCGTTGTAAGTTCTCGCGCATATCCCCCATAGCCATGGGGGTCCGACGTAAACTAACCGTGGGTTAATTATTGTCCTCATCCAGACCACAGAAGACACCTACAACCCCCGGGGATGTCACCTTGGGACACATGCACTTACACGCTCTCAAGGCATCTTCTTAACTAACTTGAAACCTTCCACGAAATTACTTCGTTTGTGTGTTTGAAATTTTCTTGAGAGACTAAATTTTCCGAATTGAAGTACGCAAAGGGCCAAGTACCGTGACTATTCAATTAACTCTGAAACCCTAGCAGTGAATTTGGATTGTTTAATGTGACGTTAAAGGGTCTGACCCCAAGAATTCAATTAATCCAATTTTTTTTGTCCAAATTTCATTATGACCCCATTAATTCAGCAATATTCGGAAAACTAAGGGAGATAGCAAAATTTTTGAAGAACCCATTTTTCTAGAAAATTTCAAGAGCTACAAAAAAGTTCTCCACAAAAATTTCTCTATCTCCCTCAGTTTTCCCATGCACTTTAAAAAACCAAATCCACAATCCAAAAATTTCAACTAAAATTAATCAAATTATTCCGCGAATTTCAAAATAAAGTCAATTTTTATCCAAAGCTATACTTTAACAATTACTCTCTAATGAATAATAAATCGCACCATATAATTTAATCTCCAAAAAAAAAAAAAAAAAAAATAATATGCTAATATTTACGATTATTCTCGATTATTACACACATCCCCGAAGCCCCATGGATACGCACGTTGAATTAATTAATCGAAATATAAGCAGATGGTGAAGATTGTTTTTTTTTCGTTTTTTTTTTTTCAAAATGATGAAAATGAGAAGAAAAAAAATCGATTAAACTGTGTTATAACGCAGTGCAGGGGATAATTAATGAGTTACCTTGGTTTATAATTTCAAGAATTCATCAAGTCCTCTTTTCTCCTCTCCCCTCCCCCCTTTTTTATCGCGGAAACTACACACTCTAATATTAAATGCCACTAGAAGAGCGCAAGAGAGACACGAAAACATGTCGATTGAATTAATCTGCACGTTAGTGAGCGCGAAAGGGAAGAAGAACTTGAGTTAGATAGTCACCGGTTTTCCGCACACACACACATATATATATATACACACACAGGAAAGGATAATTAATTTTCTCACCTATCGTTACTAATTGAGCGTGCACCTAGATTGACTTGATGTACGAGTTTGGTGCATGTTTTAATATCCATGTGCATCTCGTCTCATTCTCGGCAGATTAAATTTCCTGGCAAAAAAAAAAAGGGGATAATATCATTAATTAATCATATTTAAATTAAATATAACTAAACTTTGAAACTCAAGAATTCGACGTTTTTGATTAATAACTGTTATTTTTTTCATTCAAATACGGCTAGACACATGGCCTCCTGGTCTTTAACTGGATTCTTTTTTTTTTTTTTTCATTTTTTTTCAAGAAGTACGCTTAATGTAAGACGCTCAATCATTAATGATATTCTCTCGTCGATTTGAGCTCCTTTTTCTCCGTAAATAATTGTGAGTGATCGATATGGGCGGTTTATGATGATTTTATGGTCATCCCAGTGGCCATTACGGGCCACCGGAACACGATACTAAATGATACCAGGTGATGCTCATTTTTTTTCCTCTCTCTTTCTCTTTTACTCTCTTTTTCTTTTTTTTTCTCTTTGTGGAGAGAAGATTTTTATCGAAATCGTGAGGAGCAAAAAAATTTTTCGAGTGAAAGCTACTGTCTTCAATTGAGTAACATTTGTAATAATTTGAGGTTATTGGGGGGAATGAATTAATGCGAATGAATTGAATGTATTTTATCTGGATGATTTTTATCAAGTGGGGAGAGAATAATATAAATTCAAAATGGCAGGTACATCCTGTCTCTGGGAAATTAAGTTGAAATACTCTTGTCTTCGCGTGAAATTGAAACGCAAGTTTTTTAACCTTTTTTTTTTTTTACGTGTTTCTCTGCTGCCATCTGTCGATTTTTCTTGGGAGTTCTCTTTTCGGTTTCTGGCAATTTGCCTTGGATGAAATGAAATAAAAATGGGGGAGGGAGAAAGGCGGAATTGAGTTTTACTGGAGGGCGACACGATAAATCGCCTTGAGCAGGCGCAGAAGAGGGTCGTGTCTTCGACAAACGAGTGTGAGACCACAGAGCTGTTTTTAGGGTGAATTGTGTAGATGTGGAGGTAATAGGGAGGGTGAGGGAGAGGTGGGTTATAGGCGAATGATGGTGGGGAAAGACACAAGATTGGATAGAGTCAGCCAAGGGATTCGGGAGTCCTCAATGGGAAAAAAGCCTTCTCGATCTCTTTGAGTTGAGGAAATTTTCTTTCTTTCAACTGGCGAGGAGAGTGGGATAAGAAAAATTCGAGGAAATTGTTTTTTTTTTTTTTGGTGGGGATGCTTTCAGGATGATAATTTGAGTCTGAAGGAATTGATCATGTTCCGTGGCATTGCTTAAAATATCTTCAAAAAAAGAGAAAACTATTTGACTAATTTCACGATCTTGATATTAATGTATAGTAAATATCAATGACTAATTTCACACCATATAGATTAGTGAGTTTGATTATTGTGACGGTTGAAAAAGCAGTTTGTTGATGACAAAGAGAAAGATTCATTTGTGGTTTTAATTGTTTCCATGTTTATTTATTTGTATGTATATCTTTTTATGAAAATAAAATTACTATTGATGACTGAGAAACCATCAATAGTGATGTTTTACTTGATGACATCAAGTCATCAACAATTTCTAAGATAACTGACATAAATTCAACACTCTTTGACATAATATAAGGTTATGAAGGATTATTATGGAGAAGAAAGGCAAAAAACATTCTATGAGTTATTAATTATGAAGTTATTTACTTTGAACGTGTAATATAATTGAAAGCTAATGATATTTTAAGTTAAAATAATATGTGCAATAGATTAATATATATTGAAAAAATTATAAATCTTTATAATAATAAGTTTATAAAATCATTCCAGATAATTCTAAAAAAAGTAAACACCCTGGTGAGGGCCGCACATAGCTGGCCGAAACGTTGGTGTATTTCATACAATTTTTTAAATTTTGTTTTCAAAAAATTTTTTTTATTCATTTGTGCAATGACCGAAACAGCCGAAATTATTTGAGAAAATTAATATAACGGTCGGAGAAAAATTAAAAAAAAAAAAAAAAAAAAAAAGAAAACACTATGAAACATATAATTTTCAATAATTAGGTTTTGTTGCTCTGTATCACATCGTCACCTTAGGAACAAAATGGCGTAAGTGCTATGGTTAATGCACTTACGCCATTTTGTTTCTGACGTTATTCTCCAAGAACATTGCTTAATATTTTCATGTTACATGATTAGTACAGTGAAGAAGTCGAACACATTAATGAGTTCATTGTAGTAACAAGTATCTTAACTTAAAATATCAGTTAGAGAAAAGAATCTTGGAATCTAAAAAATATCTTAAATTTGCAATTCATAAGCAATAACGTTTCCAAAGTGTTTTAAAATTGTCGACAAAAGTATCTTAATTTTAAACACATTTTTTTGCAGTCTTCAACTTACTTCACATATATAATTTGATTCCACATCTTATTCCCACATATTTAATCATGTTGCAATGTGACACTGATAATTTACTATAAGTATCGAACCAACTGATGTTCGAGAGGTCAGTTGGTAAACTAATCTGACACGACAGTCTGTCATGTTACCAATCCCCTCGGAAATTGATACCTATTACTCTTATACTCTATTATTTATAATGGATTCAAATTGATCATTTAAGTAAATGATCATCTATTCCTTTTATAATAATCCATTGAATTGCAGCATCTATTTGCTGTAGATGAACATCTTTACAGATAAACCCATAGAACCTGCTCTTGGACCAATTCCAGTCTTAACACTAACCTCAGAAACAAAATGGCGTAAGTCCTATACTCATGCATATTACTTACGCCCCTTTGTTTCTAAGGCCACGATGTGAAAATCTTCATAAATATTTCATAATCTCGCTTTAACTGTCTATTTCGATTCTCATTCACACATTTTCTTAACAGACCAAGTCAACTGGTTCGAAATGAATTAAATAAAAATAATAATAATAACAGTGATAATTTGGAATAGAGAAAATGTATCTGAAGGCTCCATATGTTTTTTTTTTCATCCGCATTTAACAAATAGTTCATTCTTCAATGGCCCCAAGAGAGAGGTTTAAATGTCGACGGATTGGACTGTAGTAGACTGGGATGAATTTTCAGAGGAAGAAGAAATCAAGAGAGAAGTGGTGGACCGGGAAGATGAGCACTGGAGCGTGTAATTGAGTCCCGTGCGCGCGATCGCTACTTTATCGACCCCCTTTATCCCACCCATTTCGCCCTGTTTTAACCCCAGCATTTACTATATACCCTACGGCCATCCTCGCGCCACTCTAAACCCCATCATCCCCCGATTCCCCCTCCTTCTCCTAGTCTCACCTCGCTCCTACGTCTAGTTTCTACCCTTCTCGAGGAGGAGAGAGAGAACGGGATGGTATAAACCATCCCCTCGACAGCCAAGCTCTCTCTCTCACCCCTACCCCCCCCCCCCCCCCTCTTGCCTCAGTCCAACGTCAACGTTTTGCGCTGCTCTACACACTCCAGAGAATTGCTGAATGCTTTCCACGGAGAGAGAACCACATAACTCGACCGAGTTTGTGTCAGCGTTCTGCGAAAATTTTCTGGGTAAAAAGAAAGAAGAAAGTAAATGGAAAAAATTGTCTGACATCCATTTTTTATACTTTCTCCACTATTTTTCTATTTTCTTTCTTTCATTTGACATTTTACAACGTTGCAAGCACTCTTGGACTAATAGAAAAATTCAATTTGACCTCTGTAATATGAATTTTAATGGAATTTCAAAGAATTTATTTTGTTTTATATGGGAAATGTTAATTTTTGGAGGAATTTAGAATATCTTTGGAATAAGTTGATTTAGGGGAAAATATCGAGATTTGTAGCGACTGCTACAATACGAGTTTCATCAAAAGAAGAGATAGAGGAGAAAACAAATGATTCATATGGCTTTGAGCTGTTTAATAAGTTGAGTCAGGCGATTAAAAATGATCATTCATTGAAACTATTTAAAAGACTTTTGATAGATGATATTGAAAAAAATTTATATAAATTGTCAGTTAAATTAAAATTATTATAATATTGAATCTGACTCGATATTGTATATTCAAATGTAAATTACATTGCACATATAGCTAAAGCTGAATAAATACATTATTATGATCAATGAAAAAATTGAAAAAAAAAAATTATAGTTTTCTATGAAAAAAAGGTTTTTGATAAATTCTACTAAGCCCAATCGTTTCCTGAATACTTGCAGTAAACAAGAAAATTCGTAAAAATTCCTTGATTTATATATATTTCATGAGTAGAACCACTTTTCTCAGTGGATCATTAAGATTCCTGAGGCCATATGAATGCTAAAAAATTATCAATTTGGATCGGTGCATAAATACATCTTCAACTTATTTTCTCCTTCATTTTTTATTTTAAACTTTAATTTCTCGCGCTTTTTTCCACTAATAAACTTATATTGCTTCCCACGCTATTACATGGGCGTATAATATGCACCGTACACATACTGGGGTGCATCGTCATGATAAAAAAAAAAAAAAAAAAAAAAAAAATCGCCTCCTAATATCTCTAATCATACTTCAGTTACGGTACATAACCGTGATACAGTATGTCGGCTCTCTATCGTGTAGAGTACGTTTTTAGTTTTAGAGTGATGGGCTTATAAGGTGCCCCCGTTTTTTTTTAATTTTTTTTTTTAACCGAATACTTTCCATCGTCTATTATGTACGGAGTAGAGAGTAGAGCATTGATAGCTTCTGCACTCACGGCGGATCTTTGAAAACAACTATTAATTGTATCGACAATTACCCCCCCCCCCTCCCCAACTTCGTGCAATATCGTCCTCCCGTAAAAGGACGAGCAATTAAGATACTCTGCACTATGGCTTCGGAAGAATATTATTATCATTATTATTATTATCATTATTATTATTCTCTTCGAATAGAGAGAGACATCAAGAGGAACCGATGAGTGCAATTAAATAATTTCTCTACGGTAAATTACAGAAAATAAATGAAAATTCCTCGGGTTGGATTAGTAGAAAAACGAGAGATAATTCGATTTTCCAGGATTTTTGCAAAATGTTTCAGGAACTGATGGAGATTTTTTTCACCAATAAAACTAATATTGATGAAGATATGAGCTATCAAAACTACACAAAAATGGGCATATGTGCCATTAAAAAAAAAAATGGTCAAAATTTGGTCAAAAAAATTGTTTTTTTTTTGCTTTTGGAAATGATTCTTGATAACCATTTTAAGAATCATTAGAAAATAAATAATATCAGTAAATGGGACCCGAAAAGTGAATAGAATAGCATGAAATGCCTTAGATAAAGAAATTTTTGAGCAAATCTTTTGGAAAATATGAAAAATAATTTTTTTTTCTATTTTCAAAGAATTTTTTTAAAAATAATGAAAGACAAGAAAATTCGAGTACTGAAATCTTATTAAATTCTTGAGGAAAATGATTAAATAATGAATGAAGATTTCATGAGGGCTTTTTTTTTTCTTCCTCGTCGAGTAAGCAAGACTGATAAAAATTCGTGAAAGAATCCGAGAAATAAAGTAGATGGAAGCTGAGATTAAACCCTTCGCTGTGTGTCCCCGGTGAGATCTTTGGCAAATGCCAGAGAATGAAAGAAACAAGGGGATGAAAGGGGGATGAAAAGAAAGAGAGAAACGTAGTTGTGCCTGACGTGCATAACAGAGAAATGATTTGATTAAAATGTAAAAGAAGTCAACTACGCGGGTTGCCTTCTGTTTGCGCATTTCACGGTTCGCCAGTAAAAAGACTACTTTTATTTTTATTTTTTTTTTGTCTTCTGTTTCTTCTATATATACAGCCCCGTGAGCGCGCCCACGTTAGACAGATGGTAGTCGCCGCATTCAATGGCCTGAGAAATTGGATCTCGTTTTAACTCCCTTACGTTTCCAAAGCTCTCAGTGGTATATACACGAAAAAAGGCATAAACTGCTTCAATGTGTACGTTCACTTCGATATTCTCATATTATTTTTATCTCCCTCTTTATTATTTTTTCTTAGGTAAAGTGATTTGAAAATAAGAGGAAAAATAATGTGAGAAACGAGAGAAATTGAGGTATTATCGCTGTGAACTCGAGTAAAGTTAACCTCTTATTTTATTGATGCCGCATCAAAGATGATATTTTTTTACATTTTTCTGAATTTTTTCATGATTTTTGAAAAATTATTGGCACAGAGTACAGCATTTTAACTAAATAATAGAAGAAAAAAATTTTCAATTCACCGTATAGTTATTAAGAAATTTTAATTAAAAGGTAGTCGTAACTATTTGTCTCTCTCTCAAAAAAAATAATAATAATAATAATCATAATAATAATAATGATAATAATAATAATAAACAAATGAATGAATGAACAAATAAATAAATGAACGAATAAAAGAATTAATGAATAAATAAATGAACAATTAAATAAATAAAGAAAAACTGTAACTTACGATCGAAAAGACTAGGATAATCAGTAGACCTATTAATTAACAAATGACTGTATTGTATATATTACATGATTGAATAGTCTGTAACTTGAATTATAATGAATCACTTCATGAATAATTGACATTAGATACACTCAGTGACTGATGATTTTTATTTTATATTATTGTACTCTCATTCCTATGTGTAACGTGTGAACTGGTGTATTCTGAATATCAATAGTTATGAATTATGTTAATGTTTTTATAAATATTTGTATGATTTTGTATGTATCTTGAATTTTGTCCATAGGAGGCCTTGGAGCCTTTGGACATAATAAAAATGCTTTTCTCTCTCTCTCTCTCATGCAAGTGATAGGAGATTGATGTAAAAAAAAATTCGAGAAAAAAAAATTATGTGTGTATTTATATTGATTAATAATGTGCAATATTATTGGTACTCAACGTGGAACTGTTTAGGATCAATTTGACCAAAATACTGGAAATGTCAAGAGCCTGAGGAAGTTCAAATAATACGCGAAACGTCGTGAATTAACAATCATCTAGTATTGTTCTTTTTAACCTTCCAATATCCTATGAATCATAAATAATTATTGTAAACATGGAAATGAATCAGCCTATCGAAAAAAATTGTTTTCACAAGCTGAAGATATGACTTTCGAATAGTTTAATCACTTTTTGGGGTAAATTAAAGCACTTTATCCCGAATTATCAGCAATTAATTGGAAACTACACAGAGAAAAATGTTTTCTTAATTTAAGAATGTGCAGTCACTTAATTTAAGAATGTGCAGGTCACTTAAATTAAGAAAGAAAAAGTCAATTGATTTAAGTGAGAAAAGTCACTTAATTTAAGTGCCTTTTACTTTCTTAAATTAAGAAAGAAATAGTTACTTGATTTAAGTGAGAAAAGTCACTTAATTTAAGTGACTTTTACTTCCTTAAATTAAGAAAGAAAAAGTCACTTGATTCAAGTGAAAAAGTCACTTGATTTAAGTGAGAAAAGTCACTTAATTTAAGTGACTTTTACTTTCTTAAATTAAGAAAGAAATAGTTACTTGATTTAAGTGAGAAAAGTCACTTAATTTAAGTGCCTTTTACTTTCTTAAATTAAGAAAGAAATAGTTACTTGATTTAAGTGAGAAAAGTCACTTAATTTAAGTGACTTTTACTTCCTTAAATTAAGAAAGAAAAAGTCACTTGATTCAAGTGAAAAAGTTACTTGATTTAAGTGAGAAAAGTCACTTAATTTAAGTGACTTTTACTTTCTTAAATTAAGAAAGAAATAGTTACTTGATTTAAGTGAGAAAAGTCACTTGATTTAAGTGAGAAAAGTCACTTAATTTAAGTGACTTTTACTTCCTTAAATTAAGAAAACATTTTTCTCTGTGTAGCCTACAAATCCTCATTTTTCCCTGTTTCATCGATCGTACTCTGCCACACTACCTTAAATTGTTTTCGATGGCAATAATTCATCGAGTCATTATCATTCGCATTATGAAAAATTTCGTAATCCGAGTGAATTCATGGAGGTAATGGATAATGTCAAGGGTGGATCACGCACGCGTGTTTCAATTTAATCGCCCAAGAGAGAGAGAGAGAGAAGTAGAGAGAATTGAAAGTCTAGCTGCACCAATTTACATTATGGCTCTCGTCTATGTCCGAGGTATATCAGCGTAAAGAGTAGAAAGAAAAAAAACAATTTTAATATAATTTACATATGGTGCATTCGTGTGTAGCTCTTGGTCTCTCATAATTTTCCCAGCGGTACAAATTGACCCCGGGTATATAATGCTCACTAACATGAATTTGACCAGGAGAAAATACGGGGTATAATACTGTACCTTCTCTCCCCCTTGATCATTCTCTTTCTCTCTCTATTTTTCTCTTTCCTCCTAAAACTATCACGTGTCCCAGGGGGAATTGCTACTTGATGGCACGGTCTAATAATCACCGATGGCCTTTACTATCCTTTCTTCGGTACTTTAATCAGTTACGTGGCTCAATTTCATTAGGATTAAAACGTTAAAAATTTATTACCGAACGTTTCTTCTAATTTTCAAGATGTTAACCTTCCATCTTTTATTCCTCCAAATCTACGTAAATTTCGATAACTCATGGAGATACGCCTTTTTTGCTCTAATTCCATTTCAAAAGCTTCAAAAAATAAATACCACAAAATCGCTCTATTTCGCTAAATTTCCAAGATATTTCGTTAGAAAAAATATCGAAAAATTAACTTTTTAATCATCAGTTTTTCAATGATATTCCGGTAGCTAAGCGAGATAGAGCGATTTTCTACAGAAAATAATGAAACCAAAATCACCTTGTCTCGCTTAATTTCCAAGATATTGCCAAAAAAAAATCCCAGAAAGATCTAATTCATCTCATCTTCAGTTTTTTAAGAAAATCGCGGAAATTAAGTGAGATGGAGCGATTTAGTGCTGATTCTTTACTGTACCTCTTAAAATCCTCTGTAAAAGAAGGACACATGTAAAAAGAGCGTATCTCCTTTATTTTCCAAGACATAAAAAAAAACCAAAGTCAAAAAATAGACTCATCAAAAAAAAGGACAAAAAGGAATGGTGAGATGAGAAAAAAAGGACCCATTGGTAGATGTTCCAGCAGAATCAAAGGGGGATGAACGTGCGAGATACTGACTGGTTGAACGGATTGGAGATGCCAAGTGTCGGTAGACTCCCCAAGGGTTGTGCTCACCTAAATGTGTGTTCTCTACATACTGAACACATTCACACACACACATACATACCTGCACACATCTAATTCAGCAGAAAGTGAGACAGAAGGATAGACTGAAGGCTCTGGTGGCAATCACAGTGAGTGGGCGACACGCGCGTTCACCGTTGGGTTATCAGGCTGATGAGGCTGGTCTTTCTGGTAGAGTGGTAGGAGAAACACCACTGTACAGCAAAACTGGGAATGACCGTGACGAGGGGCAGAAAATGGGTGAGTTTATCAGCCAAGTGAAGCTTTATGCTCCACTCGTGATTCTCCGGCGCAACACACACACATACACACATGCACACGTGTTTCACAGGAGCCACAGAGTAGTTAAACATGTATAAATTTTCATTGCCCTTTATTGCTGCTATAAATAAATCAAAAAAAAAAGAGAAAAGGGGTGAAGAGCTCTTTTAATTGCGTATCGAGTAGAGAAATACAAATTGATTTCTAAAATTAACGTAATTACGAGTAATAAGGAGAAATAATGACGAAACAATTAACTCGAGGGGATTCTTTGCCATATGACGTTTTATACCTCCACTCGTTGCTGATCGTTGTTCTCGCCCAATTCCCTAGAGCAAAAGAGATATATATATATATATATATGTATATACATATATAGAGAAAACTAGTAATGTTACCAGGGGACTGCGACATGTGGCAGTGTCACTCCTATGTCCTGTAAAAACCTCTCCAAAACAATTTGTATTAAAATGAGCCCTCCATCCAATTCGAATTCGAAAAAAATACCAACAAAAAAAAAAAAAGGGAAAATTGGAATTGAGGAATGAAGAGCCACACGGGGTATATGTGTTTTACCGTGTATGCGGTCAGTCTGCAAAATACTGTAATTGATGTGGTTTTGTATGTTCTTTTTTATTCATTTTTTTTTTTTTTTTCGTTTATTCCGGAGGGTAGAACGCGTCCGATAGACGTGTGTGATAGGACGGATGGACCATCCCTCTGTACACAAACAGTTTGGCAAATCGATTGTTTTAAGCATGCGTGAAAGTCCTTTGTCCTTTGTTTCCCTTAAAAAAAAGAGAACCCTCCTCTTTTTTCCTCCAAACGTGCATGTGTTTACATATATATATATATGATACATATACATATATATATATGCTTGATGCCTCGGGGCCAGAGTCGTTTGACAGGGCCTTTTTTTTGGTAGCAAAGTGGGCGTGCATGAGTGTACATAAAAAAAAACATTGTATATACATGCGAACGCGTTACAACGAGATAAGATCGCTTTTTTTTTTTTGGTTGAGAGATACACAAGTGAAAGAGCGGATGATCGTTAGTTAGAGGAGAATGCCAATGCCAATGGAGAGTTTCTCTCCTTTTATTTAATTCGACTGCTGATGATCTCTCTTCGTGTACAATGAATTGACCGAAGTAATGCGTTTAACAGAGGGGGGGAGGGAGGGGGGACATGAGTAGATTTTGTGAGACACACGCGCGTGTCACTGCAATCGATCATCCATAATCAGAAACATGAAGGAGGACAATGGGGCATGAAAGAGGACTCAAGAGAGAGAGTCTACTGAATTCCTTTGAGGTGATTTTTTTTTTTTTTTAACTGGCGATAGAAGAGAGCTATTACTGCCACCCACGATGAACATTCACGAACAGTCACCTGAATAGGCACTCAAAGCACCTTTTAAAAAATATAATAATAAATCCTCTATTTCAAAGGGTTTTTTTTTTATTTTTCTTTTTTTTTTTTTTTTTTTTTTTTTTCTTCTTAGTTTTTAGGTGATTGACTGTGTGTCGAGGAGGATATCGAATAATTTCATCTTTTATTGGGAGAATTTTGATTTCTAACGGTTTCTGATTTAATCAGAATGGGTATCGGTGGAATATGTGAATTATTAATTGGACTGATTGATTGAATTACATGTTCGATGAGATTGGAGTTAATCAAATTATTTGGTATAAACCTATAATTGAAACATTTGAAATTCTAGTTAATTGAGTATGTGGATAATCTTTAGTGTAACCCAGACGAATGATTGAATTATTTATTGATTGGGATTTTATTCTTGTGAAGGGGAAAAATATGGATTTTAAATTTTTTAAGAGAAAATTGAATTTTTCATTGGAGACAAGTGGATTTTCATTTAATTGAGTTGAGAGAATTTTGATCGATTATTAAGGAGTATTGAAATGTCAACGTATTAATATAGAAATTCTGGAAGAAATCGGTGAATATTGGATTAGGGTTGTTTAATTCAGAAGCGATCTTCGGTTTTTCTCGATTTTTTAAGCGTTTTTTGACAGGCGATGAGTCAGTTGAATTGATTTTTTCGTGGCGAAAAATGCAAATTTTCAGATTTGAAGATTGACACTTGGAACTGTTTATTGGTCAATCTTTCTTCATTATTAATTATTAAAAAGATAGAAAAATCGTTAAAATTCATAATTTATTTCATCATATCATGGATTTTTATACGAAAATTAACATAATTTTTTTCGCAATTTACGAGAACTGAATGAAGATAGAGATTTTTTTTTTGTCTTTGAACGATTTTCTTTATTTCGTTTAATAAATGTATGTGATATGTGTATGTGATAATGACTGGCGAATTTTGATCAGTTAAGTTCTGTAAATACTTTTTTACCAATTGTTTTCGTTTTTATTTGGTTCATTTATTGTATTTTCTTTTGTTTCTTCTGCTCTTTTTTCTACACCTTTCTCTTCTTCAAAAATATACTGCAGAAATTTGTAAAAGATTTGTACTTTGACCCTGTCATTAGCTTCGGCTGTTGGGTCTAATTAAAATAAATTAAAAAAAAAATAAAATAAAATAAAAATGCTAAATAATAGAGATATCAAATTGATTTCTTTAGCATTTTCTCCAGATTTTTTTTGCAAAAAAAGTTCCTCAAGATATTCCTTCATCCTGAGTATTCAAGAAGAAAATATCTCCTTTGAAGAATTTCATAATTATATGATTTATTAAAAAAAAAAATGATAAAATAATTTTCATAATTAAAATAATTTTTTAATTTCAATTTTTTACGATTTAAAAAAAGCTAAAGAATTGAGAAAAGGATCGATTTGAAATGAATCGATTTTTCAGTCATCGATTTACTCCAGAATTGATAAGTGACAGTTCGATTCGATTCATTAAATCGATTCATTTCTTCAAATTTAATGCCCTACAAAAGAGATTTTTCCACAAATTCTCGTAAACATAATATTTTCCAAGATTCTAACGAATTTAATTTTCAAATGAACGAATATTAATAATTAAATGTTGCCATCTCTCCTTCATCTCCTGTAATTCCCCTAAAAAAAAACTCTCGTCTACTCCAGATTACCATCTAAACCCAACGAAGTAAACTCCTGTAAACCTCGTAAATCGTCAAAAAAAAAGGAACAAGTCGGACTAGAAAAAAAGAGAGCGTGATAAGGATGTATATAAATATGTGGAAAATGTACCCGTGGGATTGGACCTGTGTAATGGTTCATGTGGGACTCATATTCAACTTTTGAAAAAAGAATGTAAAACCAGCAAAAGATCAAGAAGCTTCAGAAACGTACTTGACTAGAAAAAAAAAAAAAAAAAAAAAAAAATCTTCAAGAAATCTCCTAAACACTGTGAAAACTTTCTTTGAAGATTCGTGAAGTGAATTTCTGTTATTTCTTATTTCCTCCGAACTTGTGTTATTTCGACGAGTTACAAGCGGTGTCGTGTATCAAAGAGAGAAGCGCCTGGGCCATTAGGTCTTGGTACCTGATTTTTTTTCTTCTCATCCAGAGACGCGTGCCACTTGTGATGATCTAATGTTCCTTATCGACACCGAAAAACAGTGGCTCTGGTTGGTAAAATAAGAAAAAAAAAAAAAAAAGTGCTCCCTGGCGGCACTTCAGCTACCAGAAGGCCATCATCCTCTTTCTTTCTCCTCTCGCTTTTTCCCTGGTTTTAATACTCTTTCTCTCTCTCTCTTTCTTCTGGGTTTATGCAGAGGCTCTTCATGGCATCGTCGTCGGCTTCTAATATCTCTCTTCTACCATGATCTCCACGACTCGTTACACCCCCTTGAAGTGTCTCTGCTTGAGAAAAAAAAGAAAAAAACCCTCTGGGCTCACCCTCCTCATCTCTTCATTATCTTTTCGTCGTTTTGTATACACCAGGAGCAACTCGAGGAGATAAGAAGCCACTTGATGTCGCCTACCGACTAAACGCCGTGAAAATGTCTCATCTTTAATGCTGAAGGGAAAAATACTTGAATTTTTTTCATAAATTGCCGACGAAAACTCGAAATTTCATTTATTAATTGGTAAATTATCGGCCATCATGGTCACTCCCAAGGAATTTACAAATTTTAATTAACTTTTACTCATCAAACGCACCAACGTTTCGCCCACTCTGCGTGAACCTCATCAGGGTGCTTCATATATTTATTCTAGAATTATTAACAATATTATCAATCAATTTACAATCTTTTAAAATAAACGGTAAATTAACTGGATATAAAAATGTCTTCTTACAATTTCTCATTTGATTTTTGAGCTTCTTATCATTAAATTCATCTCAATAAAACTTCATTAGTCTTTTAATCATAATATGTCAAATACTAAATGATTTTTTAGATTATGGCGCTTATAATTATGTACAAATATTTGGCGGTATAAATTTGACTTTTCAAACAACCTTATGTCATTAAAATTATACTCGAAATTTCATTTTTTGGAGGTGGAGATAGAAAAAAATATTTATTTGATTGAAAAAAAAATTATTTGGGGGTTGGTTTTCAATCAATTGCTGATAATTTGGGAAAAAGTGCTTCAATTTATCTGAAAAAGTGATTAAACTATTCGAAAGTCATATCTTCAGCTCGTGAATATAATTTTTTTCTTCTCCAATTTTTTTACGTCAATCTCCTATCGCATGCATGAGATAGAGAGAGAGGCAAATAGTTACAACTGGCTTCTAATTAAAATTTCTCAATAACTATACGGTGAATTGAATATTTTTTTCTTCTATTATTTAGTTAAAATGCTGTTTTCTTCGCCAATACACAGAGAAAAATGTTTTCTTAATTTAAGAATGTGCAGATTACTTAAATTGAGAAAGAAAAGTCACTTGATTTAAGTGAGTATTACTTTCTTAAATTAAGAAAGAAAAAGTCACTTGATTTAAGTGAGAAAAGTCACTTGATTCAAGTGAGAAAAGTTACTTAATTCAAGAATGTGCAGATCACTTAAATTAAGAAAGAAAAAGTCACTTGATTCAAGTGAGAAAAGTCACTTAATTTAAGAATGGCAAGTCACTTAAATTAAGTGACTGCACATTCTTAAATTAAGAAAACATTTTTCTCTGTGTAGTTTTTAAATAATGGGTCAACCCTGTGGTTTTTCAGTAATTTCGTTATTTCTGTCCGATTTAGGGCGTTTCATTGCCATCACCGCTATTTTCAGCATTTGATAATTCATATCTCATAAATTACATGGACGAAAATTCTAAAAAAATTCAGAAAAATGTATAAAAATATTATCTTTGATACAGCATCAAAAAAAATGGAGTTAACTGTACTCGAGTTCGCTGGAATACTACCTCAATTTGAGAAAAAAAAATTATTTAATTAAGAAACCGTCACAAAATGATTAAAAAAATTTTTTCGAAGTGAAGGTTTTCACAAAAAAAAATTGAAAAAAATTGGCAAGATGCTCCCATATTCATCCATTATTGCTCAATTTTTTGAAATTGTTTCGTAGAGACCTTTACTCTAAAAAAAATCCACTCCATTTTGCCCCTTAATTGCAAGCTGCAGATAATTATAAATAACTCGATCGAATAAACCATCATTATTGCAAATACCCAGGAAATAACTATCATGTAAAAACACACTTTCGATTCCAATAAATTTGAAGTGTCACGGAAAAATTATATGGGTATACAAAGAAAGAATTAACTCGTACACGATTATTTATTGTACCAAACCCGTATGCAATTACATTTGACGACACTTCTGATCTCTTCTCATTAGAAGGTAAAAGAATAAATTGAAAAGATGGTTTTTAAAAAAATTCATTGCGTGTGAACTTGAAATAATTCTCAAACAATTCACTTCCATTCAATATTACTTATTGTTGTCATTATTATTATTGTTTCATTTTATTTTATTTCTTTACTTTGAAATTGAGTTTGCATGCAAGTGCTAACGTCATTAAGCCGGCATTATCGTTCTCACGTGATATTGCAATTTGCGAGACAAAAGTTGTATGAAAACAACGGCTTTTATTGTTTCACGAGTGAGTATACAATTATCATTATTGTTAAGGGGAGGAGAAATGTCAAAAGCCACTTGTAGAGATCACAAATTAAATGACGATGAATAATAATTATAGAAAAAGAAAAAAAAAGCCAAATAAATTTTTTTTCTTCAACTCTCAAAAATTTTAGGAGTTTTCACGAATTGAATCGTGAATATCCGTGAATTGAGAGGATTTAGGGAAGAATGTGAGGAGACCTTTTTTGTAGAGAATTTTACGACCTACAAAAAAGGTTTCTTCCTAAATTTTCGTAAACCTGACAGTTTTCAAGATATTTATAGTTCAAAATTTTTTTTTTAGAAAAATAAAAGAAAAAAATATTATTGCGTCGAGAGCATATAAATGCTCTGTCTCAGGAGCAAATGGACATCCTTCCTGTGAAACCAGACAGAGGCAGAAAAAGGAGGGATAATGTAAAATAATCTTGGCCTAGAGTGCCAGACCGCGTGTGGCCAACGCTATTATACGCATCTCTGAAAAGATGAAAAACGAATGAGAAAATTGAATGAATAAAAAAAGGGAAAAAGAGAAGAAGAAGAAGGAGAAAAAAAAGGACATAGATCGCGGAAAATATCCTGGGAGGGCCGGGTATCTATATATATCTGTATATATCCACAGTTCTCCAACCCCTGTGGTGTTACTTTACCCATGTACAATGATGATTCATAACGACACTCTATACTTTGGTTAATAAGTGGTGGTTGACGATGTTAACTTTGAATTTATAAGTTAAAATATATATAATGTGTATAAATTGTGGGGAAAAGTTATTTTAAAAATGATTAATTTAAATTCTCGAGGTAAGAAAAACAAACTTGGGGTAAATGTCTTTTTTTCGGGATAGATATCTCGAAAAATAATGAAGATACGAAGATTTTATAGAAACCTTTTTTGAAGAGCGAAATCTCCTCTAAAAAAAAGGTTTCTTCAAAAATTCCCGTATCTCCCTTATTTTCCAAGATATTTGAAAAAAAAACGTACTAATAGAGAATAAACTAAATTTTCATGAGTGAAAAATGATTTTTTTCTGTTCGAAAAATACAAAGGAATTATTTTCGTCCCAAATAGCATCAAGAGGTCACTTCTGTAATCCTCTAACCATCAAAAACGACAGACCACTGTCTTTTTCCTTTCTTTCCCAAAAAAGAAATAAAAACTGAAAAATCCGTAAACATGAGGGCGTTATAAAGTTCAAATATGCAGTGATGCGTATCTTTTCATTTTCAAAAAAAAAAGAAGCACCCAAACACATTTGTGTGTGTATCCCGCAGTGTCACACACATATCTCGCCATTACTCAGTTTCTACCCCACATATAACAGAATGGAAAAATAAGTGCCACACACAGATATATATATATTTTTGATATTCACGCCAAAAAAGCGCACGCAGTGGTTGGACCCGTAGAAAAACGACTGGCCGCCCATCGTGCGTGGGACAACGCGTAAAAATGAGTTGTGTCAACGTCTATAGTTGTCCCACCCCCCCCCCCCCCCCCCATTGTGAAAGAGGATAGATTATTTGGGAGGGCCTGCACATAAGTGCCCAGTGTCTCCAGGTGCTTCTTCTCTTCTTGTTTCACAATGCAAGCTGCACCATTTCGAGTGTCTCAATTGTTGGAGCCAATGAGAATTGCCTTTTACTCGACTAAATTATGAGATAAATATTAAAATGAAGGTTTATGTGAAGCTGAACGATTTCGTGAAAATTCGAGTCAATTGAATTTTTATCATTCTGAATAATGAGTAAAGAGGTAGGCCGAAAAAATAGCCGAGGAAAAAATAGCCCAGGAAAAAACAGACCGGAAAAAATAGTTCTGGAAAAAATAGCCCATGGAAATCCCCCTTCCCTCACCCAGCCCCCACACCGACCATATTAACCACCCACCCACTGTCCATTCACCCAATTTTTCCCGAGCTATTTTTTCCAGGGACTATTTTTTTCCGTTTGCTATTTTTTCTGGTTTATTTTTTCCGCTCTATTTTTTCTATCGGCTATTTTTTCCGCAACTCGAGTAAAGAAACTATAAAAATATTTTTGCTTTTACCATTTTTTCCGAAGAAACACGAAATTTATTTTCATAATGCCTTTAAACTTTAATTATAAGATTCGAAGAAAATTTTTAAGAATTTTTTGAATTGTTTTTTGACAATTATCGAGATTTTTTGTAAAATTTTAGATATTCCCAAATTTCTCTCCAAATTTCTTCAAAGTCGACGAAAATTCTCTTTTCTCGCATTGAATAAATCCACCAAGAAAATATCGCATTTCCCGATCAAATTACCTCAAAAATCTCATAAAAACCGGAAATCCACAATTCCCCAATAATTCAATTAATCAATCAATAACCAATAATCAAAGCTCCACAATTAAATTACCCGTTCGTAAATTCCGGAAATGACTGTAACCACTGTTCGGCAATTATCTCCTGAAAAATCATCAAAAATCCCGTATTTTCCATAATTTAGGCGTGTAAAACTCCGCGATGGCACGTGCGAACGAAAATGCTCGAGAGATAGAGAAAAAGAAAGGAGATGAGGAGAAAAAAAAACGTAGAAAGACGGGAGGCAGTCATTTGATCATTTTGATGGGATTGCTATGGAATGGAGAAGGAGATACGAAGGCGTCTCTCGGGCATATATATATACGGTCTGGAGTGTGTTGCGCCCTGTGGTTACTTCAATTAGGTGGAATCGTGCTCTATCGACGCACTCCTGACCATCAGATGCTTTTTTTTATTATTTCTTTTTTTTTTCTCTCCCTTCCAGTCTCCTTCTTTCTCCTCCTCAAAGGGGAAAAACTCCTCAGAGGAATCTTTAGTGAGGAAGCGAACGTTGATTTCTTGCGTGTGCATTAGTGAAACACCAAATGGAAATAATGCCAAGTGATACGTGATTTTATTCTGTACTCTAGATTATCCGTTAATCATTGAGAATCGATATGATGAAGCTACAGTGTCTCACAATCGGTAATTCACTGTGATCCAATCATTTGCGTCTTTTTGTTTTTTCTCCTCATTTCATTTATTCCTCTCTATTTTCATTTCCAACCGTGCATAATTTTCGTTTGATTATAAACGTTCATACTGCACGTCTTTCTGTATGTATGTAGTCACAAGCACTTGAAATCCCACTGTGTGAGCACATAGAAAACACATAATTTTATCTTATTAGATACGCAAACGGTTTATTTTAGATTTTTTTTTATTTTTTATTTTTCATTTGCAATCAATAATACAGGATGCACGTACTGATTGGTTTTTACGATGGGGACGCATCTCTTCGAAGCCGCTTCGTTTCAACTTGTTCGGGGCCCAATTGTGTTCTACTTTATTAAATTACTGGCATTTTTTTCTTCATCTTCTTCTTTGCTTCTCTTGATTCGATGCATTCGAAATTACAGTGAAGTCAGGAGAGAGAGAGAGAGAGGCAAAGAGAAAGAGACATTGGTAGAGGTATTTACTGTGGGAAAATGAAGTTAAAGTCTTGCGAGAAGAATTAACTAATGGAATTCATGGGGATTTAATTTGATTTTTCGAGTAACTTCGAAGATAATTTAGTATCACATGCTCTCGTCATATGTGGCACGTGACTTTTTTTTAACCCGATAAACAGAGGTCTAGTGATAAAACTGAAGTTTTTCATGTTTGCCTCTTGAAATGAAGGAAAAAATTGAAATAAGAAGGAAAAAAAAAGGCATAAAGATAGACACCACGTGCCTCTTCTGCTGAAATGACTCAAGATGAGGAACCATTGGTTCGCAATGGGTGTCCGTGTCAGTATCAAAATGTGATCCAGGCATATGGGGATATTGTGTCTTGAGTGGATTTTTTTTTTTCAATGTATAGAGAAGAGACTGAGTGTAAGTTCACTAGTATAATATAACACTGCGGGATAGTATTCGAGAGGCTCATTTCCGAATTCTTGGAATCACATCGGGTGGCATGTGGTGATGGCTCCATGACGATGAGTCAATGAGTCAAATAAATTATTCGTTTCATCATGCATAACTGATGCTGAGAGTTTTAATTTTGAATTCATCAACGTTTCCGTTTGGTGAAGAGAGAAAAATGACCTTTATTTAGATTTTTTTTTTAACGTTGTACCGCCGATACTGCCCTAGTCAGTGGTTATAGTATCTCGTTTGAATCATGCATAGTTTACGCACTAGATAGCGTTCCAAATGAGTAAAAGAGAGACAGAACATATAAATGTACAGTTTTCATAGTTATTCACTAATTCACGAGTGTAGTGGAATAACAGGTTAAGTCGGAAAAAGTGAATTTTTCAGGAAAGCCGAAAAACCGTTGAATGATGATGCGAGCACCATTTTGCGCTACATTTATGATGAAAGTCATTAATCCGCAGTCAGTTAAGATATTCAAGCGCTATTGTTATCAGCAGTCTTTTTTTTCTATAATTTTGACTTAACTTGAAATTTATGGAAAGAAATTTAAGTTATGTCGACTTAACTCCCTTAAAAATTATAAGAGATTCGAGTTATGTCTACTTAACTCCCCCAGAAATTATAAGAAATTTAAGTTATGTTGACTTAACTTTTATATGTATAATTCAGGAGTGTAGTGAAATAACAGGTTAAGTCATATAGGTTTACCATATATACTTAACCTGTTATTCCACTACACTCGTGAATTATTTTTCCAGGTTAAGTCGACATAACTTGAGTTGTTTTTGAAAAATTGCCAAAAGTGAACTTAACCTGTTATGCATGTTCAAAAATGAGGCCTTAAATGGTCATACTCAGCCAAATCCTTTTTGTGAGACATGTGTCCATACATTTTAAGGCAAATTCCGATAAAATCTCATTTACGACAAAAATTGACTTAACCTGTTATTCCACTACACTCGTAAATTACTGGTATCACACGCTCGGAACCTCTATTTTTAAGGTTTCAACATGTTTTAGATATAATTTTCTATCACTGCACTTTTTTTTAAATCAAAATCGGAACGGTCAATTTTGTAAAATATGATAGAATGTGCGATTTCCCATAAGGCTCAATGTTAAAGTCGTGAAATTTCGAGTGTCAATATCTTTTGACTCGTTTTCACTAGCCCTTGAAAAATTTAACTGGATCATTATCTTATCATAATCTGCGATTGTACCAATTTTCAGAGTTTTCGGAACGGTCAATCTGACACCAGCGGTACTATCTTAAATGAGTTTTTTTTGCCCGCGGGGCTGGAAAAATGGGTTTCTAACCTCACTTTGCTTGGCTTAAAACGCATTTTTCCAGCATCCTTGGGCAAAAAGATACTATACGCACCATGGATGGATAAAAGTTAATTTCGACAAAATTTTCCCACCCTCACTTCGCTCGGGAGGAAAATTTTCGTCGAAATTAACTTTTTTCCGCTCTAGGTGCGTAATGTACTATTTTTTTTCATGAGTAAAGGGCTGGGAATTGTTTCTTATTCAGATGTTGGGGACAGTGCTGCCATCTGTATACTCGAGGTCACACCAGACGTAGATCCATCGGTAAAATTGAATGATGGTAAGAATAGTCTTCTTCTTATCCATGGTATGGATACCTTCGTATACACGTATTTTTAGCGACTTATGGCAATTATATCACGAACAATTAATGGATTTGCTTCGATGCCAGTGTACCCAGTCACCCTAACATTCAATTTTCATCATGAGAAGATCAAGAGAAAGAAGAGTCCAAATACGCCGATCAGACCCACATTTGAATTGTGAATGTTGTATTTGTTTCGGTTAAATTTGTAGGGAAAGGTGGGGCAAAATGGATATCAGGGGTAAAATGGACACATCTAAATTTCAGGCAAATTTTATGGAAAAGTCTTGAAATTAATATAAATATTGGCGGTAGGTTGTTTTTGATGATTCCATTAGAAAGCTGAGGACGAAATTTTAGGCGGGAAACAAGTGCAGGAATTAATTCTTATGAATTTTTGGAGAATTTGACTTTTTTGAGTATTTTAGAGGGATAAACCCTTCCTTTTTTGGAAATTTTCAGTTTTTTGAGCATATCTTCGGTTCTATTCACTGTAGCGTAAAAATTCCGACGGGAGGTGAAAGGTGAGAACATTTGCCATCGATTCATAGGGTTTTCAATTTAAAAATATCGATTTTCAAAGTATTTATGGGTATCTTCGTGAAACACTTTTGTGAAACAGTTTTTGACCTATAACTATCTCAAAAATTGATGTTTTCGAATTCAAACCCCCAGAAATCGATGGGAAATGAGCTCACCTTCCATTTGGGACCAACCCCGAATTGCTATGACCAATAGAACCAGAGATATTTGCAAAAAACTGAAAATTTTCAAAAAATAAAAAAAATATATATATTTTTTCTTCATTATATATAATATATATGAGGCATTCCGCACTATTTCACTCGATTTCTGGGTCGTATTTTTTGATTTTGTTCATTTTTGAATATGTTGCTGAGATGGTTATCAGAAGTCATTTCCCGAAAAAAAAACGAAAAAAAAAATTTTTTTGACGAAATTATGACCATTTTTGATTTTGGAAAAATGGCATATGTGCTCATTTCTGTGTAGCTTTGAATACTCATATCTTCTTCAATATTAGTTTTATGGAAAAAAAGAAAGGAGACTTTTCTCTCGAAAAATAGTGATACTTTGCAATAAAATTTAGTCCGAAAGTTGAAAGTTAATATTTCTATTTTTTAACAACAAACTTAATAAACAAATAGCCGAAACACAACTTTGACAAATCTTTAAAAATCTGAAAAAAATATATGTTACGGACTAAATTATTTTTGATTTTTCTGTAAATTATCTTTTTCCGTCTCGGAATGGTTGACGAGATATTGTTTTTTTAATGTTTTCGCGTGGTCCGTGGCCGATGCTCCAGAGCCTTGCGCATGCGCAGAGCGCACTAGCAGCAGGTCACGTGGGAATTGGCGCGTAGGTTGAGCACTTTCCATCGCAGAGGTTCTCACGTGACCTGCTGCTAGTGCGCTCTGCGCATGCGCAAGGCTCTGGAGCATCGGCCACGGACCACGCGAAAACATTAAAAAAACAATATCTCGTCAACCATTCCGAGACGGAAAAAGATAATTTACAGAAAAATCCAAAATAATTCAGTCCGTAACATATGTTTTTTTCAGATTTTTAAAGATTTGACAAAGTTGTGTTTCGGCTATTTGTTTATTAAGTTTGTTGTTAAAAAATAGAAATATTAACTTTCAACTTCCGGACTAAATTTTATTCCAAAGTATCACTATTTTTCGAGAGAAAAGTCTCCTTTCTTTTTTTCCATAAAACTAATATTGAAGAAGATATGAGTATTCAAAGCTACACAGAAATGAGCACATATGCCATTTTTCCAAAATCAAAAATGGTCATACTTTCGTCAAAAAAAATTTTTTTTTTCTTTATTATATATAATCTATATATATATATATATATTCATATGATGAAAATTACCCCTCAAAAATGACGAAAAATATAGAATTTTCAAAAAAATCGAAAACAATACATCTGATACTTGTTTTCCGGCTGAAATTTCCTCAGCTTTTCAATAGAATCATCAAAGAAAAGCCATCTCTAACCGTTTCATTACAGTGTCCATTTTGCCCCACTCTCCCCTATATGTTGACTATACAATTGTTCAACTAAAATTCCTGAACCAATTAGATGGAGTATGCGTTTCAATCGTTCACGAACTTCGATTGTATGTTTTAAATTTTTGTTTGTGTTAAATAGCCATGTACTCGGTCGATAAATTAGATTCTTTGCCGATAAAACAGCTGACTCACTCATTAAATCCGATAGTTCAGCGTCTCTTCAACGAGTCATACGCGCCTAAAGACGCCTCAGTATCATTGACGTCGTTGGTGCACGCTGTTAAAAAAAAAAAAGAATTAAAAAAAATAACTACATCATGTCAAGGCGCAGTCAAGGAGACGATTATCGAAAAGGTTTTGTTAATTGTATTATCGAAAATTTCATTGATTCACTACTAAATAAACTCAGACACATCCCTCGTAGACAGAGACACGAAATTTTTCCAATCCACCCAATTTTCATTTACATTTATTTTTTGTTTACGTGGAATGCCACATTAATTTTAGTCTATATATCTCTCTTCATTCACAAAAATCATAACTCAAATATGAACTTATGAAATCAAAATTTATGATAAACGTAGAAATACACTAGACAAATTCTAGACTACACAATTGCATGAATTTTTTGGATTTTCTCAAATAATCTGAAAATCTTGTTATTATTACATAATATGCGACAAAATGTGTCATCGATGAATTATTGAACGTTTTTTCATCTTTCTGAACAATTGTTAATTATAATTTGTGGAAATGCTTGGTACAGGTTGAACGAATAGAACTGGGAAAAGCCAAGAGTGCAATTAAGGTAGTATCCCATTGAAATCGAGTACAGTTAACCTCCTACTTTTTTTTCATACCACATCAAAGATGATAGTTTCTTACATTTTTCTGAATTTTTTCATAATTTTTGTCCGTGCAGTTTATGAGATATGAATTATCAAAGTCACTGAAAATAGCGGTAGTGGGGATGAAACGCCCTAAATCGGACGGAAATAACGAAATTACTAAAAAACCCCAGGGTTGAGCCATTATTTAAAAACTATTGGCGAAGAGTACAGCATTTTAACTAAATAATAGAAGAAAAAAATATTCAATTCACCGTATAGTTATTGAAAAATTTTAATTAGAAGGTAGTCGTAACTATTGGTCTCTCTCTCTCTCTATCTCAAAAAGACTTTCAAGTGAATTACTGAAAACTTTTCATTATTATTTTTATTTCTTCTTTGTTATTTTAATTATTTTTTCTCTTTAAATCAAAAGTAAAATGTAAATTAAAAATTTGGTTTTTTATTACAATTCAAAGGATATTATCACTATTATTTTTTTTCTGTTCATTCAATTTTGCTTTTTATTCAATTTTCATTAATGTTTCATTATATCTATCTCACAATTCATGTGTAAAATTTTCTTTTTTTTTCAAATTAAATTAAAAAACAAAAAAGTACAGAGGCTTTTAAGCCGTCAATTTTGTATAACTTTGGTCTGATGGTCTCTTAAGCCCAAGACTTAATAAATTCAATCTATCTATTGTCAATGGCCCAATTGATGCCATCGGCCCAATTAATGCCACTTTTCATAAATTTTCGTGATTATTGAACTTATTCGAATTCTCGACTTCAAGTAATTGATAACAGTGGCTAAAAAAAAATTCTGAGGACACTGGACAATCAAAATATCCGATATTTCTCTACTAGATATATTTCTAAAATTAATCCGTTGAATGCGACCAGCGTGTTCAGCAAAATAAAGCCCTGAAGCTCTTCATGTGGAGTTAGAGTGTCTCATCAGTTCAATGTGTGATATTGAGAAAATTTAAGTATTTAATAAATCGAAAATTGTATTGATTGTTAGCAAAATCATTGGGACTTTCATACAAATTGACGAATAATTTACAAATAACGACCAGTGATGGAAATTAATTGATGGCAATTATTGGGACCCTCTATGGCAGAAATCGGGCCATGGTGGCATGAATCGGGCCATGGGCAAAATATTTTCAAAAATATAAATTAAATAATTTTTATCATTAATTGAAGAAAATAATTAATGTAAATAATAGTCCAGACCCTAAATTCTTTCGAGGAAAAATCGAATTAGAATTTACGATAAGATATAATTTTTCTATGAAAGATATGTGGCAGAATAGGTCTCTTGGTGGCATTAATTGGGTCATTGACGGTATCTCATGCATGTAATAGGAGATTGATGTAAAAAAAAATTCGAGAAGAAAAAAATTATGTTTGTATTTATATTGATTAATAATGTGCAATATTATTGGTACTCAACATGGAACTGTTGAGGATTAATTTGACTAAAATACTGGAAATGTCAAGAGCCTGAGGAAGCTCAAATAATAAGCGAAACATCGCGAAGTCACAATCATCTAGTATTGTTCTTTTTAACCTTCCAATATTCTATGAATCTCAAATAATTATTGTAAAAATGGAAATGAATCAACCTATCGAAAAAAATTATATTCACAAGCTGAAGATATGACTATCAAATAGTTTAATCATTTTCTCGGGTAAATTAAAGCGCATTATCCCAAATTATCACCAATTAACTGGAAATCAACCTACAAAATCTCATTTTTTTTCTCTTTTCTTTACTGACGCGAGAAAAAAAAAAATTATATTTTCCGAGTAAATCCAACTTTTTCATCGAAAAGCTACACAGAGAAAAATGCTTTCTTAATTTAAGTGAGAAAACTCACTTGATTTAAGTGAGTTTTCTCACTTAAATCAAGTGACTTTTTCTTTCTTAATTTAAGAAAGTAAAACTCACTTGAATCAAGTGAGTTTTCTCACTTAAATCAAGTGACTTTTTCTCACTTAATTTAAGAAAGTAAAACTTACTTGAATCAAGTGAGTTTTCTCACTTAAATCAAGTGATTTTTTCTCACTTAATTTAAGAAAGTAAAACTCACTTAAATCAAGTGACTTTTTCTCACTTAATTTAAGAAAGTAAAACTCACTTAAATCAAGTGAGTTTTCTCACTTAAATCAAGTGAGTTTTCTCACTTAAATCAAGTGACTTTTTCTCACTTAATTTAAGAAAGTAAAACTCACTTAAATCAAGTGACTTTTTCTCACTTAATTTAAGAAAGTAAAACTCACTTAAATCAAGTGACTTTTTCTCACTTAATTTAAGAAAGTAAAACTCACTTAAATCAAGTGACTTTTTCTCACTTAATTTAAGAAAGTAAAACTCACTTAAATCAAGTGAGTTTTCTCACTTAAATCAAGTGATTTTTTCTCACTTAATTTAAGAAAGTAAAACTCACTTAAATCAAGTGAGTTTTCTCACTTAAATCAAGTGATTTTTTCTCACTTAATTTAAGAAAGTAAAACTCACTTAAATCAAGTGAGTTTTCTCACTAAAATTAAGAAAACATTTCTCTCTGTGTAGCTTTTTTCTCCTTCACCGACTTCCCTTCGGTTTTAGCGTTAAATATACTCTGGGATACTACCTTAATTCAAAAATAAATAGTATTCTTTTTCAATTACTGAAGAGAGAATTAAAAATACTTTAGCATGCTGCTTGAGATTTTCCGGTTACTAAAGTCAGCCTTGTTTAACATGATCTGAACTTTGCCAGTGTTTGACGTTGTCAGGGTCAAGTGCCTACAGAGCTGAGGATAGACGTGAGGAAGACAGAGAGAGAGACAGATCACCATTGAGAACAGAGGAAAGAAGAGATTCATCAAGATATGGACAGTCTGATACGGGAAAACAAAAATTGACGTTTGGATTTGGAAAAAAATCAGCTGCAAGTGACCAGAAGAAGGGAATACAAATCAAGTTGGGGGCATCTTCTGTAAGTTTATTTTTAAAGATATTCCCAATTAGAAATCAAAGTTAATTTGGATAAAAATTACCAATTTTAGCCACTTTTGCACATTTTTTCGTCATTTCACATTCAAGTCAATGAAGAAGAAAAAAAATCCCAAATTAAAGTAATATTTTTATAGAATTTAAAATTTTTATAAATTTATCATCGTCTTAGAATCAAAAGGGCGTAAGTGTTAGCATGGCACTTGTGCCCTTTTGATTCTAAGACACTGATATGTATCTAACTTATGATGTTATTGTACTTATAAAATGATTTATATTCAAATTTGGATATAAAATAGCGAAAAAAAGGTACTTTTACCTTTAAAAACGTGATTTTTATCTCTAATTATCAATTTTAATAATTTTCACATTCTAATGTTATTTTTTTTTTTTCTGACAATTGTGTCCTTTAGAAACCAGTTACTAAAACAGCAGCACCAAAACCAACAGTTGCCTCAGTATTTAACACCGATGAAGACGATGAACCCGAGGAGATGCCAGCTGAAGCCAGAATGAGAATGAGAAATATTGGTCGTGAAACACCAACATCAGCTGGACCAAATTCATTTGGAAAAACTAAACAGGGCTTCTGTGATTCAAAGAAAATATTTGAAAAAACACTGAAAAAAGCAATGGAAGAAGCCAACAAATGATTCTATTGGATAAATTTACTTTTTTTTTTTTTTCCTCTGTTGTTTTATTGAATTATTGTACATTCGTTTACATTAAGTAATGACCACGAGTACTTCACGAATTATTCAAGATTAGAAATAAATTTTTGAGCTGATGCTTTTTCTCAAGTACTTGAAAAATATATATATATATTTCTTTTTTCCTCGAATAATTAGTTGCACAGCTTTTTTGAAAATTGATATTTTTGGAAAGAATAAACATCGATAATTCTCATAATTCCATAAATTAAATAAATGCTACTTTAGAAATCTCAAAAAAAAAGAGAAAAAGCGATAAAAACTCGAAGTTTATCGGTGTTGAGGATTTTTTCATCAGCGATTGTTCAATTATTTAAATGAAATTACTTAGTTTAAGGTGATAACTGAACGAATAATTGAGATAAATAAACAAAATGAATTTTTAGTGAAATTAGCGTTAATTTATTCCTTAAAAAAAAAAAAAAAAATCAAAAGTAACACATTTTCAATTTTTTCAAAGTTTTTTTTATTTTTTGTAATCAAAAATTACACATGAATTACTTCCTGTTCTGTTGGGGTCCCTGGCGCATGTCCTGCAAATAGAAAAAAAAATAGTTCAGACAATATTCATCAACTATAAATGGCCAAAAAGGAGAAAAAAATTGAATAACATTACCCGTACCCTCGGGAAGTTGCGGAGTGGCGGTGTCCTAATACGACGATCTGCCTTCGATCTGTTACGTACTACTTTGGAGTGAATTGCGCATGATACGCAGTAGTGCAACTTTGCATATAGTTTGGGTAGCTGATAAGTGTCATAAACACTGGCATCATTGATGTCTCTTACAGCAGCAGCCTCAACGATATTACGAATGACAAATTTTTTAATTGCCTTATCCTTTGGTACACAACGGGCGCAGTTGGTGCAACGAACTGGATTGACATGGCCACGGCCATGCTTGGCTCGTCCACCATTCCTACGCTTTCCTGTCTAAAAAAAAAAGAAGAAAAAACGTTAATCATTACATATTCTTTGAACTCATGGGAAATTTATTCAATTGAATAACACGTAAAGAGTCACTTGTATTATTTTGTTAATATCTCGGAAACGGTGAGAGTTGGGAGAATTTCTGAAGAGATCTTTTTAGTAGAGAATTTGATTTTCTACAAAAAAAGGTGTCTTGACAAATTCTATCAAACCTCTTCGTTTACGAGATATACGTTAAAATGAACTCATTAATATGATTATTGTTGAAAATTATGGATAGGGGAAGATGGGGTGAAATGGACATCAGGGATGAAATGGATACATCTAGAGTTTTAGGCAAAGATTATGGAAAACTCTGGGAATTGATAGAAATATTGGTGGTATACTGTTTTTGATGATTTTATTGAAAAGCTGAGGAAATTTTGGGTGGGAAATAAGTGCCGGAATTAATTTTTTTGAATTTTGAGCGATTTTGACTTTTTTGAGCACTTTAGAGGAGGAAAACCCTTCCTTTTTTTGATAATTTTCAGTTTTTTGATGATATCTTCGGTTCTATTTGTCGTAGAGTAAAAATTCCGATGGGAGGTGAAAGGTGAGATCATTTTCCATCGATTCATAGGGTTTTCAATTTGAAAATATCGATTTTTAAGGTATTTATGGGCATTTTTGTGAAACACTTTATGAAACAGTTTTTGGCCTATATCTATTCCAAAAATTGATATTTTTGAATTCAAAACCCCATAAATCGACGGGAAATCAGCTCACCTTTCATTTGAGACCAACCCCAAATTGCTACAGCCAATAGAACCAGAGATAATTGCAAAAAACTGAAAATTTTCAAAAAAAAGAAGTTTCACCCCTCAAAAATGCCGAAAAATATTGAATTTCCAAAAAAATCGAAAAAATACATCTGAAACTCGTTTTCCGGCTAAAATTTGCTCAGTTTTTCAATAGAATCATCAAATCGAATCTATCTCTAACCGTTGCATTACAGTGTCCATTTTGCCCCACTTTCCCCTATGTTAATTAACAGTAGAATTCTAAATAAATCAATAATCTGAGCGCAAGACCGAATATCTATTGATTTTATTATTATTATTATTATTATTATTATTATTATTAAATTAAAAAAAAAATTTATGCATCAATTTCAATAAATTCCTGGCGATGCCATCGTCTTTTTGAGGTTAGGTCGTCATTCAGCTTTGATTATGAATATTTCAATGATTTTTTATCAACAATTAATTAATTTAATAGATAAATAATAATAATTCTAATGATTTTAGTCCATAGCACATTTCTTTGATAATAAAAAGACGATTGACAAGTCTCAAGCCACATGGCATCACCAAGAATCACTAGTGTTGTAAATATTTCGCTTGAAATCACGTAATTATCACCAATTAATTTATGCACAAATTGAAATTTAATGAATTACGAAGTAATTGAAGATGTTATGAACTTCTTAAAATCATTTTTCAAAAGTAATTTTATAGTAAAACATGAAAATGTTGATTACCATTGTGTTTCGGTGCCAGTGGCGGCCAAGAAAGAGAAACCGGATGCTCTAGACTCTACCGGATGTGAGTTTCAGTTGATAGTCAAATGAGACACTTGATTGCAGTAAAATGAGCGAAAATTTGAATTATGCCATTAAAAAAATCAGGAATTTTGTTCATTATCATTTTTATTTTGTTATAATAATGAAAATAAACAATAAGAATTATTTATGATACATTTTATTTTTTAGTTAATCATGACTCTTTTTTATTGGCGCGAAATTCAAATTCAAATAAATCTTTTATCTCAACAGTATCGTATATTCTTATGAAAATGAATAATAATAATATTTTTATGTTAATTAATAATTAATTAATCAACCAATTAATTATTAATTCTTACAATAATTTTTTTTGTAATTGCCTATGACTCAGTTTTATTTGGCGCGAAATTCAAATTCAAATAAATCTTTTATTTCAACAGTATTCTATATTCTTATGGAAATGAATTGTAATATTTTTATATTAATCAATAATTAATTAATCAGTCAATTAATTATTAATTCCTACAATACATTCTTTTTTTAATCCCCTATGACTCGTTTTATTTGGCGCGAAATTCAAAATTATAATAAATTGTTTAATATCAATAGTACTTTAGTTTTCGTATGAAAATAGATTGCAATTATATTGCTAGCAGTATTTACATCAGTCTTCGCTACACGAAACATATGTAAAATGCTCCGCTACTTTGTGTTCCTCCATATCGTCTCTACTCGGAAAATTGCTGTCACACATATTGCAGATATAGGCACGATTACTAGGATGTTCAGTACTTCTGTGTTTAGAAAGGGAACCGATGTTTGGGAATTTCTCTTCACATTTCTTGCATTGATATCTCCAGTTTTCTGGAGACAAGTGGATATTCATGTGCACCTGCAGTCCCTTTTTGCGTCTGGAAAGAGATTAATTAAGAAGACATTAATTAAACGAAAAAAAGTCAGTTTTTATTTCAAAAAATTTGAAATTAACTAGAAATCAGGAAATTTGTAGATTTCAAGATTTTGTGAAATGACTGAATTATTTTTATTTAGTTTTATTTAATTATTATTTATTCATTTGGTAAATTCAATATTTTTGCTAAATTTCTCTCGGAATTTTTCTGAAATTAAACTCTGGCAACCTTTCTCAGCCACTTGAAACATCAGAAGTCACTTTTATTTCAAACAATTTGAAATCAACCAGAAATCTGAAAATTTGTAAATTGTTGCAGAAAAAATAATAAACCATAGTTTTATTACGAGTTATCCATGCTCTAAATCATCACATCATCAAAATTATCGAAAATATATGGAGTTCTCAGACAAATCAATAATATTCCATCAATTTTTTGAAGATATCTGGGAAACTAAAAGAGATAAAACGATTTCATCTTGATACATTGTTGAAAAGACTTTCAAGAGACATTTTTCAAGAAAGAATTAGGGCAAAAATGATAACAAAATTTGCACACATCTGACGATTCTTCTGTTTTTCTTACAAATAAATTATTATTAAAAAAAAATAATTAAAAAGTTCGCACATGTAGTTTTTTGATTTTTTTATACGTGCAAATTTTTCATTCCTTAAAATCCTTCATTTGTCAAAGAAAAAAAAATCTTAGAGTTGTTAGATGTCTATTTTTCCAAATGTCGTAGTAAAACCGCTGTATCTCGCGTAGTTTCCAAGATATTCTCAAAAAACTCATGATTTTATGGATTATCAATGAATTACCTGAAGATTTTATTACAAACTGAACAAGAAAATGAGTTCTTCTCTTTCTCAATTGTAGCTCTTCTCATTTTCCCTCTTTCAACATGTAGCTCTTCTCTCTCCTCCTCTGATCCTTCCATTTCATCGCTCGACTCTAATAATTTAATGAAGTTTTTAACTTTTTCCCTGTAATTCTCGTTTTTTTTTCTAAAATCGTAACGTCCTCTCTTCTTTTTTTTTCCATTATCAAATGAATTATCAAAGGAAACATCTCGTTTCGATCGTCCACGACGTTTTTTTGGACTATTCTTCGTTTTCTCCATGAATTTGTCCTCAGGCAGCAAAAATTCTTCATCAATTTTGATGAAAATCGTTTCGAATGCACTATTTTGTATTTTGCCTAATTCGAATGATTCCATTTGATCCATGCTATCTTTATCATTTTCAAAATTCTCTTCTTGCAGAAAAATTTGCTCGAAATCATTGTTATTAAGAGTATCTGGTAGTCTTTCCAATACAATTCTCAAAGATTTCTCGAGAATTGGATGACTCGTGTCATCTTCCTGATTATTTTCAGTCTCTTCCACCTCGCTCTCAATTATTTCGTCATTTTCCTTTAAAAATCTCTTCTCAGTCTCTTCTGTCTCGTTCTCAATTATTTCGTTATTTTTCATGGAAATTTTGTCAGTCTCAATTCTTGATGAACCCTTTTTTGAGATTTTATCAATGGTCTCTGCCAAAATATATAAATTATAGCTTACATTTAATGCCGCAAGGCAACGAGGACAGATGTACTTGGAGAAAATATCATTTTCATTAATCTGAAATGAAAAAATTAAATTTTATCAATTTTTTTTTGTATTTTACAAAGAAAAGAGGAATGATGACATGACCATTGTCACTTACGTTTACCGGTAAACATTTGTTTATTTTATCTGCTATTGTTGAATCTTCACTGAAAATCGGAATTACAGTACCACCTGTTGATCCACATATTCTGCAAGTACTGCCTGATTTATTGGACTTCATCTTGTTTTTTTTAAATTTTAACACTTAAACGTTTAATAATCGTTTGTGTTGTTTACCTTTGAGCACGTTGGTGAATGAGCGAATTTTTTGCAGAGGAGAAAGGGAGGGGAGATAACCAATCACGTCCGTTCCACATGGAACACGTGACACATGGATCCCTTTTTTTGCGCGCGAAATTCAAACTGAGAATGGCTAAAAATCATTGAAAATCTTCAAAATTAATTTTTTTTTCGATTATTTTCAATTAATTAACATAAAATAATCGTTTGTGTATTATTTTCATTCAAGTATGTTGGAGAATGAGCAAATTGTGTAGATTGGGGGTGTCTCACGTTTGTAAAAGAGAACACACGTGACACACATAAAAAATCCTTTTTTAATGCGCGCCAAATTCAAATTGAAAACTGCTTAAAATCAGTGAAATTATTTGAAATTGATTTTTTAAAATTATTTTCGATAGAAATTATGCAAATATTTATTTTCTCTCATCATCTATTATATATAGCAAATCTCAGACGTAACACAGCAATGATGAACATGAACATGATCATGAAAATTAAAAATCTTAATTAATTCGAATTAAGGCCAACGTTTAACATTAAATGTTAAAATTGAGTTTTTTTTTCTTAAAAATTGTTATTTCTGGAGGAATTTAAACCCCCAAACGTGCGGCAATGGGATTCATTTGATTCAAATGTACTGTCCTCAAATGCTTATCGAGATGTCCTTTTTTACCGAATTTAGCACCACACATATCACATAAATAGTGCCTTTCACCAGTGTGCCTTCTCATGTGATTTGCAAGCTGATAACTTTGGGAATAACGTATACTGCATATTTCACAGACGTATTTCCATTCTTCTGGTGGCAGGTGAGTTTGTATGTGGGCTTTTAAATGCCTCTTATATCTGTAAAAAAAAAAAATGAATAATCAAACTCATAAAAATGGGAAATCAATTGAATTGTACTGATTTCTCAAAATTTTCGAATTATTGGAAAAAAGACTCACACAAATTTTCTTTGACAGTAATCACAGAAAAAACCAGTTGACAAATGACTCTGTCGATGATTCCAACGTGCTGCATAAGTCCTACATCAAAAAAAAAAAATGAATAGTTATCATTTTTCATGAATAAAGGCAAAATTAAACTCATAAAAATTAATGATAATGAAAATAGCAGACATGTGACAATTTTATGTTCATCTTTTCAACAAATTAATTGAAAATAATTAAAAAATTTTTAAAAAACTATAGGTTTATTAGAGCAAAATGGACCTATAGTCCAAAATGATACGGATTTTTTTTTTAAAGAGTGAAGGTTTCTGCTAAAAAATCGAAAAAATTCACCAACAATAGAGACATCATGGAGCTTATTCTCTAATTTTTTCAATTATTTTTGCGAAATTTTTCCCCTAAAAAAGAAAAAACAATTTCCGGAATCATTTTGATTAGGCTTCAATTTTTGTCGATACTCTCCAAAAAAGTAATATATTTGTTAAAAAAAATTCAAAAATAATAGATATTTGCTGATCTCATCATCACCATAATTACCTAAATTGCTTCCCACAAATATTACAACTCCTCGGAGTTTCTCCACTGTGTGTATTCATGTGGTCCTCCATAATTTTCCTTCTTGAAAATTGTTTATTACAGTGTGGACAAGTGTGCATTCGTTTGACTTTAATCGGCACATTGTGCTGCCTCTGCAGATGCTGCTGCACTAGATCCACAGTCTCAAATTTCTCATTGCAGTATCTACAGTTTAATTTCACATGAATTTTTTCATGTGTCTGCAGATTTTTCTTGTTATAAAATCGTTTATTACAAGTAACGCATTTGTATTTGAGCGATCGTTCATGAATACTCTCCACGTGACTCTTCATAGAGGAACAGCTGCCAAAATGTCTCGGACAAAATTGACAGTGATATCGAAAAACAAGTTGTCTTCCATGAAGATAAACATGATCATAGAACGATTTTTTATCAACAAACAATTTTTTACATTTTTCACATTCTAGTTTCTCGACATCCTTGTCCTCCATCATTTTATCACGATGCTCCTTGTTCAGATGCAGCCTCAGCAGTGTTTTTACGTTGAATTTGGCATCGCAGTACTTGCACGTATGCCTCAATTTATTGCAATTCTCATGGGCTTTAAGTGCCTTTGAATCAGTCATCATTCTGTTGCAGATTTTGCAGAAATATCTGATGATTCTTTCAGTAAAATAATCATGCGCCTCTCGTTTGTGCTTGATGAGGTCATAAGCACTGGGAAATTTTGTTCTGCATCTAGTGCAAAAAAGCTCAAAAGGCTCGTGTATCTGCTTGTGCTCAGGCATAAAAGCTTCATCAATTGAAACATTGCAAATACTGCAGTCGACACTGACGATTTTCTCCTCAATTTTCTCTTTCTTCTTAGTAACACGTTTCTTCTTCGTTTTCTTTGGATCATGTGGCACATTATCGTTATCAGAGTGCTCAGAAGCTGATATTCTTTCCTCCTTTATGTCGATAATTCCAGCATCATTACAGTCTTGTCCATCAGAACTACCGACATTATCATAGTGCGTCTTGTGTTTATGCTGTAATAAATCATCAGACGTTGGAAAAGAAGTTTGACAGAGATTGCAGACCCATTTTGACTGATGAAACGTCTCCATGTGACTGTCAAATGCACCAGCATCGACAAAATGTATCTCACAGAATCCGCATATACCTGGTTCACTCTTCTCGATTTCAGGGGAATTTTCGGATCTTAGAATACCATTTTGCTGATTATTGTCCCCACGTGACTCCGATAATTGTTGCCGAAGCTTTTCATCAGTCTCGATTACTTTTATCAGGAGTTTGTAGCTTATGTTCAGGGAACGGAGACACAGGGGACATATGTGACCAGGCAATTCGTCGTTTGAAGTGACCTAAAATGCAAAAAAAAAAATGAAATAAGATAATTGAACTGAAAATAGCAGACAGATATCATTGTTTTCAGGATTAGAAAAAGATAAAAATCTTTTTCTAGTGAATTAATTATCTGAAAAAATGAAAAATATGCATAAAGTGAATTGACCACTGGTCGAACGTCCAGTATTTAACGTATTTATCCTGAAAAAAATTGGTGATCCAGGGAAATATCATCTTTCTGATCTTCGAAATGCAATATAATATTCATTGACTCAAATAAGAGCCCATAAAACTGTTTTACTATATCAGTAATTTTAGAATTTCTTCTTCATGTTCGATCACTGGTGTCTGACGAATTTCATGTGTTCGACCACTGGACCACTCACTCACCCTATATAGAAAAATTCAAGAAACTATAAGTGACGAAATTTTGAAATATCCTTTTAACGACAAGGCTATGGGTACAGAAGTGCCTCTAATAAATCCATTGGATTCTGTATACAATGGTGGTGTCTTTAAGTGTCATTTAAGTATACGTAAAGTATAAGTAATTTAACATATACTCAAAGGACATGTTAGGGGAGAGTGGGGCAGAATGGACACTGTAATGAAACGGTTAGAGATGGATTTTTTTTGACGATTCTATTGAAAAGCTGAGAACATTTCAGCAGGAAAACAAGTGTCAGATGTATTTTTTTCGATTTTTTTGAAAATTTTATCTTTTTCGGCATTTTCGAGGGGTAAATGCTTTTTCTTTTTTAAAAAATTTCAGTTTTTCGCAAATATCTCTGGTTCTATTGGTCGTATAAATTTGGAGTTGGTCTCAAATGAAAGGTGAACTCATTTCCCATCAATTTATGGGGTTTTAAATTCAAAAGTATCAATTTTTGGGATAGTTATAGGCCAAAAACTGTTCCACAAAATTGCACCACAAAAATGCCCATAAATACTTCGAAAATCTATATTTTTAGATTGAAAACCCTATGAATCGATGGCAAATGATCTCACCTTTCACCTCCTGTCGGAATTTTTACGCTACGACAAATAGAACCAGAGATATGCTCGAAAAACTGGAAATTTTCAAAAAAAGAAAGGCTTTTACCCCTTTAAAATGCTCAAAAAAGTCAAGATCGCCAAAAGCTCAAAAAAATTAATTCCGGCACTTGTTTTGCGCCTAAAATTTCCTCGGCTCTCCAGTGGAATCATCGAAAACAATATACCGCCAATATTTCTATTAATTTCAAGAGCTTTCCATAATATTTGCCTGAAAATTTAGATGTGTCCATTCTACCCCTGATGTCCATTTTGCCCTACCTTCCCCCAATTTTTTGCTGTAAAAAAAAATTTAAAATTTAGGCAGATTCATTATTATATAGGAAAACTGCATTATAATATAGGAAAGATTAATTTTCACTAATTCTAATATTTCATCATTAACTCAGAAAAATAATAAAGATAAAAATATTCACTGAACTACATTTTTAAAAAATTTTATCTTATTTTTCTATCCAAAAAATGTCTTCAGAAATATTTTTTTATCTAAATTAGTTCTGGCACCTTTTCTAACTCTATTAATTAATTCGAATAAACTCACCAATATCGGTAAACATTTTGATATTTTATCAGCTATCTCATTCTTCTCTTTACCCCTAAAAATAGCCCGAAAATTTGGTCCATTATTGGCACACAATCTGCAGGTTCTCAATGGCTTATCAGCCTCCATTCTTGTTTTTTAAATAGATCATCCAGTGATAAATAATGAAATGATAATAAAGAATGATAATTTACGTCATTTGTTCTATTGTGAGAGGATCACAGGTAATTTCAAGGTTAGAACAGCCTGACATCCAGCCAAAATGAAAACACACACAGATGGAGTGGCGGGAAATTCAAATCTAAATGAAACGAAATAAACAAAGAATTTAAAGTTTTATTTCATATTTTATTTTATTCAAGTAAAGTAATTAATTCGGTGTAATGTCATTAACAATATGACCCTGAAAATAGCCATTATCTGATAATTTTTCGATTATTCAATGTCTCAATGAATAAATTATTCCAATAAAATAAATCAAAAATATGCACATACAGAAAAGAAAAAAAAATACTACAAGTGCAAATATTTCAAAAACCTTGTATTTTATAATAATTTATTTGTTTTCAAAAAAAAAAAAAATCAGAAAAAAAGTGCTAATTTCACTGTCATATTAAACATCATGCTTTCTTTCTATTCATACGCTTTCTATTAACTTCAAATGTCTCCTAACATTATGATCGCACGTTTTTGTGGACAGTTTGACGATGATGATCCAAGTCCATGGCTTTGGAATAGTATACGTTACACTGTTTGCATCTGTATCTTCCTTTGTCCCTGGCACGATGTACTGAAGTGTGCAGCCTGAAGCGTCTTCTATCAGTGTAAACTTTACCGCATCGATTACATTCAAAGATCTTGACCTCCTTGTCCTCCAGCATCCGTTCATGATGCACGTGATGCAGATGAAGCCGCAGCTGTTGCAACCAGTTGAATGTTTCACTGCAGTATTTGCAGTTGTACTGTGCCTTAACGCACTTTTCATGTGCCTTAAGTGTCTCCGAATCCGATATCGATCTGTTGCAATTTCTGCAGTAAAATCTGATGATTGTACCATTAAAAAGAAAATGAGTGTCACGCTTGTGTTTGATGAGGTCATAAGCAGTTGGAAATTTGCAGTGACACTTTGTGCAGAAGAGCTCGAATGGTTCATGGATTTTTTGGTGCTCAGGCATAAAATATTTCTCGACTGGAACATGGCAAATCGTGCAATCAATAATAATCTCTTCCGCCTCTACTTCCTCTTCAATCTGCTTGGAAGTGGAAACTTCTCTTCTAGGTTCCTCCACAGAAATCGATTCTGTATCGGAATGTTCGGATACTAGGATTATCTCTTCTTTTATCTCAATGGGTTTGGAATCATGGCATTCTTCTTCTCCAGCACCATCAATACTGCTGCAATGGACCTCGACTATATGTTGAAGTAACTGTTCAGATGCTGAAAATGACTTCTGACACTGGTCGCAGATCCATTCTGATTGAGGCAGTGTCTTCTTTTCAGAAGACTTTCTTTTGGGTTTTTTTGGAGCAGATGGCAGAGGATCTGAGTGCTCAGGCACTGATATTGTCTCTTCCTTCACCTCAATAGCTACAGAATCGGCGCATTCTTCAACAGCTTCATCGACATTATCATAGTGTTGCTTGTGTTTGTGCTGCAGCAATTCGTCAGACGTTGCGAATGAATTTTGACAGAGATTGCAGACCCATTTTGATTGATGGAGTCGCTCCATGTGACTGTCGAATGTACTAACATCAGCAAAAGTTATTTCGCAGAATCCACATACTGGTTCAGTCTCCTTAATTTCACCAGATGAATCATCAGATCTTAATCCAGAATTTTGTTGATCATCGTCTAGTAATGGTGATGATTGTTCTCGTTGTCCCCCATCAGTTTCTGCATTCTCTGAATGACAAAGCTTGTGTCTCACCAAATTACATTCACGAAGATATGCAGCACCACAGATGTCACATTTGTAAGCATAATCCCTCGAATGTATTGCCATGTGTTTCTTCAAATGATCACGACTCTTGAATTTAAGCTTACACAGATCACATTCGAATATCCAATTTTCACGGGGCAAATGGACATGCATGTGTCTCAATAGACTACGTTTGAAGTTAAATTTTCTGTCGCAAAGTGTGCAAGTATGCAGATGTTTGCGTGTATGTATATTGAGATGCTGTTCTAATCGGTACTTGACTCGAAATCTCTGAGGACAGTATGAGCAGACAAATGTCTTCTCAGGTTTTTTTTTCGGAAATGTTACGCTATGTACTTCCTTCAAATGTGCACTCAATGCATAAAGATTTTTAAAAACTTGATCGCACTTTGTACATGTACGATTTTGATGACGTCTCTCGTGTATTTCCAGAGTTGTAGGACTATAGAATGAGTCAGGGCACACTTTACATTGATATTTTGATGATTTACGATGAACATCAGAATGTGCTTTTAAACTGACTGAAGATGGAAAAAATTGATTACTCTGGGAACATTCGTACTTCTCCTCTTTCCTGACACTAGATTCGTGAGAATGACTCATAAAGAGCTTTTTATCAGTAAATACTTCGTTACATTGAGGACACTGTAATTTATCCAATTCTTTTATTTTGTCACCATGTTCTTTTTTCTGATGCATATCTAACAAGTCCGGCAAATTAAATGCTTTGTCACAGTATTTGCACTTGTTTCGTAATTTACAAAAAATTACATGTGCTTCAAAAGCTTTTATATTTGTCAGACCTCTATTGCAATTTCTGCAGAAAAATCTTATTACAGATTTGGTAAACATATTGTGAGTATCACGTTTGTGTCTTACTAGATCATAAGCTGTTGGAAATTGGGATTGACATGTGTCACAGTAGACTTCAAAGGGTTCATGCATTTTTTTGTGTTCAGGCATAAAGGCTTCCTCAACTGAAGCATGGCAAACGAGACAACCATTGTTAGGCATACTCCTTCTATTTCTATGTACTGTTTTCTCTGAATTTGCGGTTTTTATCGGTTCCTTTCGATCAAGTATTTCAACATGGGAGCCTTGAGATTCTGATATTACCTCTTCTTTGATCTCAATGATTCCGGAATTATCAATATTATTGGTGTGTGTCTTGTCCTTGTGCTGCACTAATTCATCAGAAGTTGCAAATGAATTTGAACAGTGATTACAGTCCCATTTTGATTGATGAGGTGGTTCTATTGGACCGGCAAAGGCACCAGCATCAACGAAACTTATTTCACACAATGGTTCAAGTGTTTCAACGTCAATTGAATTATCAGATGCTGGCTCATAATCTTGTGGATCCTCCTTGACACATGATCTTGACAATTGCTGCCGTTTTCTTCTATTGATCTTTACAATTTCGTGATAATTTCTGTGCTGCAACATGTCACATCTACGTCGATATCTAGCACCGCAGATGTCACAGTCATGAGCATCACCATTTGAATGTAGTCTCATGTGGCTTTTCAGATTGAATTCACGTGAGAACTTACGTGTACATACTGTACACTCGAATTTCCAGGTTTCTCGTGGCATGTGACAACGTATGTGTCTTATTAAGGTGGATTTATATCTGAAGTTTTGCTGGCAATAATCGCAAGTGTGATTAGTGTACTGTGTTGCTATACCATGAGCACGTTGGTGGGACAATCTAGCAGCACTGGTTTTAAATTTTTTGTCACAACTGTTACAAGCATATAAGTCTTGTTCAGGATGGATTATACGCCTTTTACGGAGCTTTCTGGGGCGTAGTATAGGAGCAGTTTCGTTGGAGGTCATATTTATTTTATGTACTTGCTGAACATGTCTGCTAAATGCACGAGAAGTTTCGAATTTTCCATTGCACTCTGGACATCTGTGATTTTCATGCCATTTCCTGTGTAATAGAATACTTGGAAGACTGCATGATGTCTTTGGGCATAGATCACATCTATAAATTGATGACTTTGGATCGATCTCTTCACTGGGTTCATGAGTATGATCCATAAATAGTTTTTTATCAGTAAAAACTACTTTACATTGAGGACATTGTAATTCAACGACTTCCTCATTCTCCAGAATTTTGTCAGGATGCTCTTTCTTCATATGCTGCTTTATTTCGGATTTATTGAAAATTTGGTCGCAGTACTTGCAAGGGGCACGTGGCTCACACACTTTGTGATGCTCTTTGAGTGCCTCTGGAGTCGACAGAGATCTGTTGCAATTTCTGCAGAAAAATCTGATGCATGTGTTCTTAAAACGATGATGGGTCTCACGGTTGTGTTTGATGAAGTCATAGGCGGTGGGAAATTTCATCCGACAAGTGCTGCAGAATACCTTGAATGGTTCATGTATTTTTTTGTGATCAGGCATAAAGGCTTTATCAATTGAAAAGCAGCAGATGTCACAGTTAACACTGCTGATTCCCTCCTCAACCACTTCTTCGGCTTTTTCAGGGACTTTTTCTGATGTCTTTTCCTTTGGAGCAGGTGGTTTGCTTTCAGAGTGTTGAGATTCTAATGTTTCATCATCAAGAGCTACAAAATCTTTGTATTCTTCTCCACCAGCATCATCAATATTATTGTAATGTGTCTTGGATTTGTGCTGCCGTAACTCTTCAGAAGTTGCAAATGAATTTTCGCAAAGATTACAGGCCAATTTTGATTGATCAAATGTTTCAATGGGACTATCGAATGTACTGACATCAACGAAACTTATTTCGGATAGTCCACACATCAGTGATTCACCCTTTTCAGCTTCATCAGATGAATCCTGAGATTTCTGTTCAGAATTTTGTTGATCATCATCGTCATTCGACTGCGACGATTGTTGCTGTTGTTTCCTATTAATCTCTTTATCTCTGTGACAACTTCTGTGCCTCAACATGTCATGCTTACGTCGAAACCTGATACCGCAGACGTCACACTCGTGTATTCGTTTCTCTGTATGTACTTTCATGTGATTTTTCAATTGGCTCACACCTTTGAATGAACATCCACATATTTCACATTTGAATAGTCCATCTGGTGGCCCCAAGTGACCCATTATGTGCCTGACCAAACTGCATCTACGTGTAAATTTTTTCAGGCAATAATCACAAGTGTAGTAATGATGGTGCACTCGGCCATGGATCCTCTGATGACCCGATCTAGCAGCAAGCGTCTTGAATTTTCTGTGACAAGTCTCGCAAATATACTCGCCCACCGAAGACTGTGGAATTAACTGGAAATTTTGGACATTCTGATGATCTTCCACTAGTTTTCTTTTTCGAAGGTTCCGGGAAGGTTGTTGGTCAGCAAGTGAAGCAGGTTCCTCGCAGTCTTCAGACACTGATATCCTCTCTTTCTTCACTTGAAGAGCTCCAGCATCTTCATCCTGAACTAGATGACTTCCTCCAATTTCCCGAGAGGACTGTGGATCAATCAGTGAAGCAGGTTCCTCGCAGTCTTCAGAGATTGATTTCCTCTCTTCCTTCATCTTGATAGCTCCAAAATCTTGACAGTCTTTTCCATCAGCATCATCAATATCATCAGAATGTTTCTCGCGTTTGTGCTGCACTAATGCATCAGATGTTGCGAACGAACTTTGGCAAATAATGCAGACCCACTTGGATTGATGAATCGTCTCCATATGACTGCTGAATGTATCAGCATCGCTGAAATTCGTTCCACATAAGCTGCATACTATTGGCTGACTCTTGGCAATGTCATCAGATGCTTTATCTGATTTCAACTTACGAATTCGTTTATCCTTATCGCTTGACGTCGAGGATTGTTTCTTCTTTTTTTTGTCACTCTCTGCAACTAGATGACGTTTTCTGTGTCTTTGCATGTCACCTTCACGACCATATGCAGCACCACAAATGTCACATTTGTGCGGATTATCCGCTGAATGTACTCTCATGTGTTGCTTCAAGTACGTCGACCTCTTGAACTTGAATTTACATATTTCACATTCAAAGTCCCATTCCTCTGGTGGCAAGTGATTAAGCATGTGTCTTTTTAAAAGCCGCTTGTACTTGTAACTTCGCTGGCAAAGATCACAAATATATTCTCTCTTCTCCTTGTGGCTCTGCTCGTGAATCCAACGAGCAGCATATGTTCTGAATCTTTTAGGACAAGTTACACAACTATACGGCTCTTTACGAGAATGTGTATTCTGATGGTCCTCATAGTGTCTTATTCTCAAGAATTTCCGAGGGCAATATTTGCAAGCGAATTTTCTTTCACCTCGTACTCCAAAAGCCTTTGCATCCGGAAGCGATTTATTGGAAGTTGCACTATCAACACTGACGACGTCATCATCAATTATATCGTCCATTTCCTCTGAAATTGTTTTTCCTGTTGTTTCCTTTGAAGCAGATGACTCGATATTGCTGTCTTGAGACACTAATATCCCCTCATCCTTTATCTCAACAACTGCAGAATCGTGGCAGTCTGCTCCACCAGTATTATCAATATTATCGTGCGTCTTGTGCTTGTGCTGGCGTAATTCAGCAGCATTGTCGAATGAATTGTGGCAAAGATTGCAGACCAATAGAGATTGATGGACTGTTCCCATGTTACTGGCGAATGCACCAGTATCGACAAAATTTATTTCATAAAATCCACAAGTCCCTGGATCATTTTTTTCAGCTTCACCAGTTGCATTGTGGGATGTTGGCTCACAATCTTGTTGATTTTTGTTGATACGAGACTGTAACAATTGCTGCCGCAGTTTTCCATCAGTCTCTATGACCTTCATCAGAAGCTTGTAACTCGTATTCAGAGAGCGTAGGCACATCGGACATATGTGACCGGGCAATTCGTCGTCTGAACTGATCTGGAACAGAAAATTTTTATAATTACTTATTAATTAGGTGGGAGTAAACAAATTTTTTTGGCGAATATCTTGGAATCTATTGGAGCTGGAGATTCTTCCAGGATTTTTCATTTTAATCCTCAATCTCACATGGATCACATGATATGTAAGAATAAAATAGGAAAATATTTTTTAAAGCGATTCTCATAATTTTTATTAGTTATATGTTGATTAATCTGATCAACTTACCAATATCGGCAAACATTTTGATATTTTTTCGCCTATCTCATTTTTTTCATTTTGGCCATTAAAAATAGCACGAAAATTGGGCCCATTAGTTGCGCACAATCGGCAGATTTTCAATTGTTTAGAAGCCTCCATTTTTTTTTTTTTTAATTCTGAATAAATCAGTTTCGTTCAATTATTGATAAATAATTAAACGAAAATTTGTCATTCGCGTCATTCGTCACATTGTGAGAGGATCTTGATGTAATTTTTAGGTTAGGAGAGCTTGACAGAGTGGTCAGAATCAAAACAGGTGGAATGGCGGGAAATTTGGAATTAAAATGCTTGTCATACTGAGAAATTGAAAAAAAAAAAAATGAAAATTTAACAATTTCAATTCGTATTTTTCTTTTTCTCTCAATAACTAATTCAACATTATTTAATAAATATTATCTTGTTCATGCACTTTCATGACGACGCTTTCTATGTCTCAACATAGAATCTTTATGACGATATTGGGCTTTGCAAATGTCACATTCATAAACACGTTGATTCTGTGAATGTGATCTCATGTGGTCCTGCAGATTTGCAGGTCGTTTGAATTTAGCTTGACAAATTTTACATTCGTATCTCCATAATTCTGGTGGCAAATGGAGCTGCATGTGTCTACTTAGATTCTGCTTCGTCCTGCAAAATACATAGAAAGAAAAAAGTTTCATTTGATTAAAAAAAAATTGTCAAAGTTAATTGCGAAAGAATCTACAACCGAGATTATGACGATGAAATTAGCATGATAATGAAATTAGCACAGATTCGCCAATATTTTGCATTCTTTAAAAAAAATGAATTACTAGTAAAAAAAAAATTTTTACTAATTTGCATCTGCAGTTTTTTGGATTGTTTACATGTGCATATTCTCAATTTTTTTCTCATTAATTCTTCAAGAAAGAAAAAAACGAATGAAAATTGTTAGATATCTGCTATTTTCAGTAAAAGTATCTTGAGAATAACATGGATTTGACAATTTTTATGAATTTTTCTAAACATTTAAATTATTATTAAAAAAAAAATTCTTTAAAAAATCCGCACTTGTGCATATTAATTTGTTTAGCACTAAATTTAATCTGATACGTACTGATACGAGTTCTGACAATAATCACAAACGTAGGCGTCTCTTTTATGCCTCTGCTCGTGCAACCATTTCGCTGCATACGTTCTGTAATTTCGAATAACATAGGCACTTGAATAAAAAAAAAAGCTGTTTTTTTTTATAATCAATGAATTGGAAACGGAGGGAAATAAATTACCTAAATGTCTTGTCGCAAGTCTCACAGCGGTATGGTTCCTTCCGGGAATGGATATTCTGATGATCCCGAAGGAGTCGCAATTTTGGAAACCTCTTTGAGCACTGTTCACAAGAAAATTTTCCATTAACAGGTATCCTTATTTCGTGAACTATTTTCAAATGTGCAGTGAATGAACAGAAGTCTGTGAATTCCATCGAACACTTCGGGCAAGTCAGGTCCGCCTGGCGCTTCTGATGTATTATCTGTGTACATTGATTAAAAAACGAACATTTAATGATTAAAAAATGATTTAAATAAATGTAAAGAATATTATTTTAGACACTCACTAGATTATGATGATTACAGAATTTTTTGAAACACGTTTCACATTCATATTTCGTCATGTGGCAGCGCATGTGTCTAATTAAAGCGGATCTATATCTAAAATTTCGCTGGCAGTAATCGCAAGTATGATCAGTGTACTGTGTTGCTATAGCATGAGTCCGTTGGTGCGACAATCTAGCAGCACTGGTTTTAAATTTCATGTCACAACTGTTACAAGTATATGAATCTTGTTCAGGATGGATTATACGCGTTTTGCAAAGTTTCTTGGGTCGTAGTTGAGAAGCAGTTTTTGTGAAGGTCATATTTATTTCATGTACTCGCCGAACATGTCTGCAAAATGCATAAGAAGTTTCGAATTTTCCATTGCACTCTGGACATCTATGATTTTCATGCCATTTCCTGTGTAATGAAATACTTGGAAGACTGCATGATGTCTTTGGGCATAGATCACATCTATAAATTGATGCCTTTGGGTCGATCTCTTCACTGGGTTCATGAGTATGATCCATAAATTGTTTTTTATCCGTGAAAACTACTTTACATTGAGGACATTGTAATTCAACGACTTCCTCATTCTCCAGAATTTTGTCAGGATGCTCTTTCTTCATATGCTGCTGTAATTCGGATTCATTGAATATTCGGTCGCAGTACTTGCATGGGGCACGTGGCTCACACACTTTGTGATGCTCTTGGAGTGACTCTGGAGTCGGCAGAGATTCGTTGCAAATTCTGCAGAAAAATCTGATGCATGTGTTTTTGAAACGATGATGGGCCTCACGGTTGTGTTTAATGAAGTCATAGGCAGTGGGAAATTTCATCTGACAAGTACTGCACAACACGTTGAATGATTCATGTATTTCTTTGTGCTCAGGCATAAAGGCTTTATCAATTGAAAAGCAGCATATATCACAGTTAATACTGCTAATTCCCTTCTCAACCACTTCTTCGTCTTTTTCAGGGACTTTTTCTAATGTGTTTGCCTTTGGAGCAGGTGGTTTGCTTTCAGAGTGTTGAGATTCTAGTGTTTCATCATCAAGAGCTACAAAATCTTTGTATTCTTCTCCACCAGCATCATCAATATTATCGTAATGTGTCTTGGAATTGTGCTGCTGTAACTCTTCAGAAGTTGCAAATGAATTTTCACAAAGATTGCAGGCCCATTTTGATTGATGCAATGTTTCAATGGGACTGTCGAATGTACTGACATCAACGAAACTTATTTCGGATAATCCACACATCAGCGATTCACTCTTTTTAGCTTTATCAGATAAATCCTGGGATTTCTGTTCAGAATTTTGTTGATCATCATCGTCATTTGACTGCGACAATTGTTGCTGTTGTTTTCTATTAATCTCTTTATCTCTGTGACAACTTCTGTGCCTCAGCATGTCATGCTTACGTCGAAATTTAATACCGCAGACGTCACATTCGTGTATTCGCTTTTCTGTATGTACCTTCATGTGAGCTTTCAATGGGCTTAAACCGTTGAATGAAGATCCACACACTTCACATTTAAATAGCCCATTTGGTGGACCCAAGTGAGTCACCATGTGTCTGACTAAACTGTATCTACGTGTGAATTTTTTCAGGCAATAATCGCAAGTGTAGTGATGATAGTGCACTCGGACATGGATCCTCTGGTGACCTGATCTAGCAGCACGTGTTTTGAATTTTTTGTGACAAGTCTCGCAACTAAACGGGCCTTCCGAAGACTGTAGAATCAACTGGAAATTCTGGACATTCTCATGATTTTCCACTAGTTGTTGATCAGCGAGTGAAGGAGATTCCTCGCAGACTGATGTTCTTTCTTCCTTCACTTCAATAGTTCCAAGATCCGAATTCTCCACTGGTTGTATTTCTCCAAATTCCCGAGGAAGTTGTTGATCAGTAAGCAAAGCTGATTCTTCATCGTCTTCAGAGATTGATTTCCTCTCTTCCTTCATCTTGATAGCTCCAAAATCCTGACAGTCTTTTCCACCAGCATCATCAATATCATCAGAGTGTATCTCGCGCTTGTGCTGCATTAATTCATCAGATGTTGCAAACGAACTTTCGCAAATAATGCAGACCCACTTGGATTGATGAATCGTCTCCATATGACTGCTGAATGTATCAGCATCGCTGAAACTCATTCCACATAAGCTGCATACTATTGGCTGACTCTTTACAATGTCACCAGATGCCCTATCCGATTTTAGCTCATGAATTCGTTTACCCTTATAGCCTGATTGCTTCTTCTTTTTTTTGTCAGTCTTCGCAACTAGATGACGTTTTCTGTGCCTCGACATGTCACATCCACGATCATATGCGGCACCACAAATATCGCATTTGTACGGATGATTCTCTGAATGTACTTTCATGTGTTCCTTCAAGCACGTTGATCTTTTAAACTTGAATTTACAGACTTTGCATTCAAAGTCCCAGTCCTCCGGTGGTAAGTGGTTAAGCATGTGTCTCTTCACCAACCGCTTGTGCTTGAAACTTCGCTGGCATATATCACAAATGTATTGTGTCGTTTCCTTATGGCTCTGCTCGTGAATCCAACGAGCAGCATATGTTCTGAATCTTTTTGGACAAGTTGCACAAGTATACGGCTCTTTACGGGAATGTGTATTCTGATGATCCTCATAGTGTCTTATTCTCAAGAATTTCCGAGGACAATATTTGCAAGCGAATTTTCTTTCACCTCGTACTCCAATTGCCTTCGCATCCGGAAGCGATTTATTGGAAGTGGCACTATTGACACTGACAACGTCGTCCTCAATTATATCGTCCATTTTCTCTGAAAAATTTTCTTTAATGAATTCCTCTGGAGCAGGTGACTCGATATTGCTGTCTTGAGACACTAATAACCCCTCATCCTTTATCTCAACAACTGCAGAATCGTGGCAGTCTGCTCCACCAGGATTATCAATATTATCGTGCGTCTTGTGCTTGTGCTGGCGTAATTCAGCAGCATTGCCGAATGAATTGTGGCAAAGATTGCAGACCAATAGAGATTGATGGACTGTCCCCATGTTACTGGCAAATGCACCAGTATCGACGAAATTTATTTTATAAAATCCACAAGTCCCTGGATCATTTTTTTCAGCTTCACCAGTTGCATTGTGGGATGTTGGCTCACAATCTTGTTGATTTTTGTTGATACGAGACTGTAACAATTGCTGTCGCAGTTTTCCATCAGTCTCTATGACCTTCATCAGGAGCTTGTAACTTGTATTCAGAGAGCGTAGGCACATTGGGCATATGTGACCGGGCAATTCGTCGTCCGAACTGATCTGAAGGAGAAAATTTTCATAATTATTTTTCAATTAGGTGGGAGTAAACGAATTTTCTTAGAAACTATCTTGGAATCTATCAGAGATAGAGATTCTCCCAGGTTTTTTCATTTTGATCCTCAATCTCTCTTACATTACATGATATCTAAGAATAAAATAGAACAATATTTTTTCAAGCAATTTTCATAATTTTTTTTAGTTATAGGAGACGGTGGGTCGAAATGGACATCAGGAATAAAATGGACAATCAAAATGTTTAGGTAAATATTATGGAAAACTCTTGAAATCAATAGAAATATTGGTGGCAGATTGTTCATGATGATTCTATTGGAAACATTAGGAAATTTTAGACGGACATCAAGTTCCAGAATTAATTTTTTTGAATTTCTGACGATTTTGACCTTTTTGAGCATTTGGGAGGGGTAAAACTCTTCCTTTTTTGTAAAATTTCAAGTTTTTCGAGCATATCTCCGGTTCTATTCGTCGTAGCGTAAAAATTCTAGAAGGAGGTGAGAGGTGAGATCATTTGCCATCGATTCGTAGGGTTTTCGATTGAAAAATAGCGATTTTCGAGGTTTTTATGGACATTTTTGTGGAACAGCTTCGTAAAACAGTTTTTGGTCTATAACTCTCCCAAAACTTGATATTTTTGAATTCAAAACCCTATAAATCGATGGGAAATGGGCCCACTTTTCATTTGAAACCAGCCCCAAATTGCTGCGATCAATAGAACCAAAGATGTTTGCAAAAAACTGAAAATTTTCAAAAAAGGAAAGACTTTTACCCCTCAAAAAAACTGAAAAATATAGAATTTCAGAAAAAAACGAAAACAATACATCTGACACTTGTTTTCTGACTGGAATTTCCCCAGCTTTTCATTAAAATCATCAGCAAAAATCCACCTCTTACCGTTTCATTACAGTGACCATTTTGCCCCGCTTTCCCCTATGTTAGTTAATCTAATGAACTCACCAATATCGGCAAACATTTTGATATTTTTTCGCCTATCTCATTTATTTCATTTTTGCCATTAAAAATAGCACGAAAATTGGGCCCATGAGTTGCGCACAATCGGCAAATTCTCATTTGTTTAGCAGCCTTCATTTTTTTAGTTTTTAGTAAATCAGTTTCATTCAATTATTGATAAATAATTAAACGAAAATTTGTCATTCCCGTCATTTGTTTCATTGTCGGAGGATTTTTCTGTGATTTTTAGGTTAGGACCGCTTCACAGAGTGGTCAGAAGCAAAACAAGTGGACTGGTGGGACATTTGGAATTAAAATACTTGTCAAATTGAGAAATTGAATAAATGAAAATTAACAATTCCAATCCGTATTTTTTTTTCTCTCAATAATTAATTCAACATTATTTAATGAATATTATCGTATTCATGCACTTTCAGAATGGCGCTTTTTATGTCTTAACATATGATGTTTATGAAGATATTGAGCTCCGCAAATGTCACATTTATGAACATGATTCTGTGTATGTGATCTTATGTGATCCTGCAGACTTGCAGTACGTTTGAATTTAGCTTGACAAATTTTACATTCGTATCTCCATAATTCTGGTGGCAAGTGGAGTTGCATGTGTCTAACCAGATTCTGCTTACTCCTGGAAAATACATGGAAAAGAACGTTTCATTTAATTAGAAATAAATAGTTAATTATGATGATAAAATTAGCATGTCAATAAAATTGGCACACATCTATCAATTTTTTTGCATTCTTTCAAAAAAATTAAATTATTGTAAAATAAATATTTAAAGAATGTGCAGTTTCAGTTTTTTTGATTGCCTGAATTTGCATTTATTTTTTGCTTCTAATTTATTTTGTGGGGAAAAAAAGAGAAACGAAATTATTAGATGCCTGCTAATTCTAGTATCATGAGATTAGCATACATTTGACCATTTTTTGAGATTTTTCTAAACAGATAAATTATTATGAAAAGAAAAATAACTAAAGAAATTCGCACTTGTACATATTTTTCCTTTTTAGGATAATTCATTTTGTAAAGGAAATAATTAAAATATAAGAATTGTTAGATGTCTGCCATTTTCAGTATCATCTTGGACTGGATTCGTTGAGCACTAAATTTATTCTAATACGTACTTGAACGAGTTCTGGCAATAATCACAAACGTAGGCCTCTCTTTTATGGTTCTGCTCGTGCGACCATTTCGCTGCATACGTTCTGTAATTTCAAATAACACAGGCACTTGAATAAAAGAAAAGCTTCTTTTTAAATAATCAATTAATTGGGAATGGAGGGGAAAGAATTACCTAAATCTTTTGTCGCAAGTCTCACAGCGGTATGGTTCCTTCCGGGAATGGATATTCTGATGATCCTGAAGGAGTCGCAATTTTGGAAATCTCTTTGGGCACTGTTTACAAGCAAATTTTCCATCAACAGGGATCCTTATGTCGTGTACTTTTTTCAAATGGGTAGTAAATGAACGAAAGTCTGCGAATTCCTTCGAACACTGCCGACATGTCTGGTCTGAATGGCGCTTCTGGTGTGTTATCTGTTGACATAGATTAAGAAACAAACATTTAATGATTGAAAAATGATTTGATTGAATGTAGAGAATGTTATTTAAGACACTCACTAGGTTACGACGAGTACAGAATCTCTTGAAGCATGTTTCACATTCATATTTCGGTTGTTTCTCATGGACACCTTCACGATGGGCTGCCAAATGCGCAGAACTCGCGAAAAATTTATCGCAAAGATCGCATTTATACTTTTTTTCGTCTTTGACTTTGTGTATCTAAGAAAAATATTTTATTATTTTAAATTGATTGCCAATTAATTGAGATAAAGGAATTTTCATGATTAATTTTACTTAGAGGAAGAGGGGGGAGCTTTATCAATAATACTCACGCGAATATGAAATGTGTAGTAGGATCTATTGACAAAAAGTTTGTCACAAACTGAACATTGCCATTTTTTACAATTACTATCTTTCATCATTTCCTCTCCATGATTTTTCTGCAATAATTAATAGTAGAAATTTATTATCATGATTATTCCAAAAATAATAATTCAGTAGTGAAGTCGTGAACATAGAATTTAAAAAAATAGTTCATTTTCATGGGAAGAACTTTGAAAATCTCTCCACGACTCCAATAATCAATTACTAATAATAATAAATAATTAACTCACTCTTTGATGCCTCACGAATTCAATTTTCTTGCCAAATTCTCTTGAGCAATACTGACATTTTAATTTAACATTTTTACAATTAATGTGTCTTCTAAATACTTTCAAGCATGAACTGAATCTCTCACAATTTTCACAGCAGAATTTCATGTTTACCCCTTTAAAATTTCCATGAACATCCTGTTTGTGTAAAAATAGATCATAAGCTGATGGACATTTAACGTCACATAGCCAACATGTCATAGCTCGTGGTGCATGAAATTTTCGGTGATAAGGCATTTCTGTTATATTATGACATTTAACATTACATATATCACAAACAACAGTTGTTTGAGATGATGAATTTGCTGTGAATGAATTATCTGATGTTGTTAGAGGCTCTTCCTCCTTTATATCAATTGATTTATCATCCTCAATTGATGTATTATCATCTACCGCCAAATTGTCGATGTTGTCATCCACTTCATTGCAATTTTCCATGTTATCATAATGATTTGCATATTTGTGCTGAAGTAAATCGTCGGATGTTTTAAAATTTTCATCACACAAATTGCATGTCCATTTTGATAAATGTGATTTCTCCATATGTTCATCAAATTCTGGGACATTATCAAACGTAATTTCACAAATACCACAAAACATTGGCTCGTTATTATCTTCATTGTGATATTTTTCTGTTTTAATTTTGATTTCAGATAAATGCAATTGTTGTCGCAGCAATTTGTCTGATTCCAATGATTTTTTACGAAGTTTGTCACTGATACTTAGTGCACTCAAACACTCTGGGCATATGTGCGATGGTAATTCATCGTTTTTACTAACCTGTTTAATGGGAAATAAGGTATTATTAGACATATTGAAATATTTTGGCAAGTTATTATTTAATTAAAAAAAGAGAAATAGCTTGAAATCATCATGTTTACTCACTGTTATAGGTAAACATTGGTTTATTTTCTCGTCAATGGCATCTGAATTGGCGTCAAAAATTGATGTATAATTACTTCCATGTGCTGCACACAGCCTGCACACTTGCTCACAGCTAATTGGATCCATTTTCTCGATGATTTATTCATTAATAGACCAATACATAAATTTTAGTTTGAAAATCTATGAGTCCATACTGAAGCTTTCTCGGAGGTTAAGGAATTAATCTGAGTAAATCCGTTCTCTTGCGCAACTCTACGCACATGGATTGAAGCTTCCAAAGAGACGAATTGGTGACACCACTGTATCTGTATTTGAATTATCAATTTAATTCTTTTTTTGGAATCTGAAAACCGATGCTCAACTGGAATAAACTTGAGAGGATATACTAATTCAATTAAATGAAGTGCTAGGAGAGTGGGATTGATACACTTCATGAAGCATACATGAAAACGAATTACACTAACAACTCGAAATATATATGGTCGATTCCACCAATTCTCGAATAGAATTTCGGCTCCAAATTTTGGGGGGCGACTTTTCGATCCTCAGCGATTAAAATCATTAAAATGAAGGAAATCCCAAATTCTAAACCATCTCGCCGCACTATCGAAGCAGAAATCGATGAATTTTGATTTTTGCATCGAAATTTTCTCTTAAAAATGATGTGAGTAGCTAAATGAAAAAAAAAATACAAAATATAGATTTTCATAGCGAATTTTCTGAATTTTCTGAAAAAAATATCCTTTTCTGTCTTTGCCCTTGTTTTCGAGGTGAAAATGCTCTTTGAAAACTTCAAATGCTTGTTTCGAATCGTTCCCCAATTTTTTTTTTATTTTTTTATTTTTTTCTGAAAATTTGGAAAATTTGCTAGGAACTATATGATTTTTGGCCCCTGCTCTTGAAAACCACGGCAACTGTAATTAAAAATTTGAAATTTAATACTTATTAAGTACTCACAATAAATGCAAGTTGAAAAGATGAATGTGGCAAAAGACATATGGAGATTGATCACATTTTATAATCCTAAATAGAAAAGACTTAGACAACTGATGTTTTCCATTTAGAATTATAAAATGTGATCAATATACATATGTCTTTTGCAACATTCATCTTTTCAACTTGCATTTATTGTTAGTACTTAATAAGTATTAAATTTCAAATGTTTAATTGCAGTTGCCGTGGTTTCCAAGAGCAGGGGCCAAAAATCATATAGTTCCTAGCAAATTTTCCAAATTTTCAGAAAAAAATAAAAAAATTGAAAAAAAATTTGGGGAACGATTCGAAACCAGCATTTGAAGTTTTCAAAGAGCATTTTCACCTCGATAACAAGGACAAATACGAAAAAGGATATTTTTTTCAGAAAATTCAGAAAATTTGCGCTGAAAATCCATATTTTGTATTTTTTTTTTCATTCAGCTACTCACGTCATTCTTAAGAGAAAATTTTGATGCAAAAATCAAAATTCATTGATTTCTGCTTCGATAGTGGGGCAAAATGGTTTAGAATTTCGGATTTTCTTCATTTTAATGGTTTCAATCGATGAGGACCGAAGAGTCGCCCCCCAAAGTTTGGAGCCGAAATTCTATTCGAGAATTGGTGGAATCGCCCATATCTATATATAAAGATAACAACAATAAATAATGCGATATCGTGAAACGAATGTGTATGGTATATGTTATGGCAGAAAAAAGTTATGATTTGAAAAAAAAAAATTACCTACTTCAGTCGAGCTTTATCAATGATAATAATCAAAGGATCGTCTTCAATTTGTAAAGTTGTCCCATGCCTTCTTTCTTTCAAAACCGATGCAGAAGTCTTTGTTTTCAGCATAAAAATCCTGCTTTTCTGATAATAATAACAATGATAGCAGGATATGTCTCCAATGCATAGAGAATTTGAAATTTTAATGTTCTTTTGGCTTTCTTATCTTTCCTTTCTCATTTTATTAAAGCTATGCGAGCTTTTCCTTTCTATATTTCCTGCTGCCAGTGCAAGAAATCTCCCCATTGGCACCAGTCGAGCTTCTCGGAATAAATTCAAAAAAAAAGGAGCCTTTCCTGCTGCCAGTGCAAGAAATCACCCCATTGGCACCAGTCGAGGTTCTCCTGGGAATGAATTTAAAAGAAGAAGCCTTTCCTGCTGCCAATGCAAGAAATCTCCCCATTGGCACCAGTCGAGCTTTATCAATGATAATAATCAAAGGATCGTCTTCAATTCGTAAAATTGTCCCATGCCTTCTTTCTTTCAAAATCGATGCAGAAGTCTTTTGTTTTCAGCATAAAAATCCTGTTTTTCTGATAATAATAACAATGATAGCAGGATATGTCTCCAATGCATAGAGAATTTGAAATTTTGATGTTCTTCTGGCTTTCTTATCTTTTCTTTCTCATTTTATTAAAGCTATGCAAGCTTTTCCTTTCTATATTTCCTGCTGCCAGTGCAAGAAATCCCCCCATTGGCATCAGTCGAGGTTCTCCTGGGAATGAATTTAAAAGAAGCAGCCTTTCCTGCTGCCAGTGCAAGAAATCTCCCCATTGGCACCAGTAGTCACAATACACACGCAAGTCTTCTGGTACCATTCTTCCATATCAATAATTGATATTATTATCAATAATAATACTAATAATCCTCAAAAGCTATGTCCTCAATTCATAAAATTATTCCATAACTTCTTTCAATTCTTCATGACAGAATAGTTGGTGAGGGTGGGAGGAGCTTAACAGCACCCACGAAGCTAGAACGTAAAAATTGTACACCTAAGAAAAAAAAAACAATAAGCAGTTTTAGATGAAAGTATTCTTTTCCACGAGCCTCACACACATTCGTTTCACGCATTTATTGTATTTTCCGAAGATACAGCGACACAGCGCACTAAAAGCATTTCAATCACCAGGAAATCGATGAATCACCACATGGTAATTAATCCTAAATTGTAAAATCATGGAGTATTCATCAACATATTTGTTAATGGTATTCAAATGAACAAGATATTCATATTCCAATTGTTTGTCAATGTAGTATGCACAAAATTAGAATTATTGTTACTGAATAACATGGGCGCGTTATTCGGTATATAAATTGCAATCATTGTTGGGTAAAAAATTGCTGAAAACATGTAATAAACAACGGTAATTGGCAATTCGCGCAACTATAAAGGGATGAACACGTTTGAGCTCCATTCGTTTCCCTTCCATTTGCTTTTACAATCTCCGAAGCTCCATCACGGGATGTTTAAAATATATAATCAATCCACTTACTTGATCAGGAGTATTCATCACCTGTTCCATGAATTATCAGAATCGTCCATGACCGGAGTGGTCGAATCAATCACAGATCAGGCGCCACATGGCAACTGCCCGTTACAAGAGCATTGGAAGAGAAGAGCCCAGCTGATTGAAGATCACAGTGATCAGTCGGAGACGTCAATAACAGTTTGAGATGCTGAAAAGAAAAGAAAATGTTAAAAAATTACGAAATATATTGTTTTCCAAAAAATTCACTGAAATCAATGAAAAAGAATATGAGAAAAAGGAACGAATAAATGAATGTGTAATAGTGAGGATTAAGATTTTTCACGTTTTTCTTTTATGAATTAAAACGCAAAAAAAAAACATTCTAATGTAGAAAACAATCGATGTGTAGTTATCAATCAATAAGAAAGTTGAATGTTATTTCATTGACTCAAATTCGACCAACGTTAACTTAACTGACGAATGGAACGGAGTATCAAACCGAGCATCGAATAAAACACTTTATCGTTCCGATTTATTTTTTCATCTTTTATTTTACCGTTTGGAAATTATCACCGTCGTTGAACAAAGTGATGGGAATCGGAGTCAGCTCAATCGCCGGTGCATATCAAGGAGTCACAAAGCCGGTGAAATAGAAATTTTCATGATTTTGTTGATCATCATGCTAGACTTTCATGGGTAACAGAGGGTCTTATGTATGTTAGATTTTTGAACTAATTGTTTGAAGATATTCATTGATATTTTCATCATAGAAAACTCCGAATGACTGGAGAAGGTAATTAAAAAATCGATACATCTATTTTTCCATGAAAAAATTGATAATTATTGATGCACAATGGATTTGAAAATTCAAATTAACGATGGGTTTCATAAACCCAATACTTTCAAGAGTTGAAAACGTTAAAAATGACGAATTTTCTCCTGATTTGCCTTAAGAATTGTTAAAATTCCATTACAGAACAATAAAAATGTGTAATATATGCACTCACTTGATTGTAGTATACATCATTTGCTCCGTAAATCATCGGAGTCTTTAATTGTTCAATAAGTAGTAGAGTCAACCATGGATCAGACGCTGCATGGCCACTGCTCGTTACAATAGTATTGGAAGAGACGATCCCAGCTTATTGGTGGAAATTCTGACCATTCGGAGAGATATCGATGGCAGTTGAGTCACTGGAAAAAAAAGAATACAAAAATTGAAAACTAGAGAAATATATATTTTTTTAACAATAAACTCATTGAAAATAATTTTTTTTTCAATATATATATGAGGAAAAAAACCTGAATAAATTTATGTATATAAACGATGATTGTTGATTTTTATGTTTCAGTTTGTTTTTTTTTATCGTCAGAAAATAAATTAAAACAGCAGAAAAGAAAAGAATTTATATACTGTCAATTAATAAAAAGAAATTGAAGGTTTTTTTTTCGTTCATTTAAATTACGACAACATCACCTCAAATAACTGATAAATGAGAAAAAAAAACTTAGTCAAGTATCAAAGAAGACTTTATGGCATTCCGATTTATTTTTCCATATACATATATTCCACCGTTATTCCATGTTTTTAAATTAATTTTCAAACTTTTCGAGTCATCCTCATCACCCATAAAAATTAATTGCCAATTATTTAATTGCCCTGATTAATAAAATTACGAAATAAATTGATTTAATTGCACTGGAAAATAGCAAAAATGAACCAGTGACAAAAAATGTACAACATAAGACGCAATTATTTTCAACGGCCAAAAGGGAAAGGGGGGAAGGAGGGGAGTGCCACTGAAAGTCACGAAATTGTTGTTTGTTGAGAGAAACGAAAGATGCATTGAAAAATCCGAAACAAAAAATCACTCTAAACTCTCAAATAATTATTTTGTCGAAAAAAATATTATTCTTACTTCTTCATTTTTTTTTAATTCATTTTTTAATTCCAAATTGACGTTCCCAATTCAATATTCTATAAAACTATCAAATGTTATTCAAACTTTTTTTTTTTATTTTTTTTTCATACAAAGAACAGAAGAAACTGGCGGGAAAGCAAGTGGGCGTGGCCTCACTGCGTTTGCGCGTGAAACGCCAATGACAAATGTTTATTTACCTCAACGTATAAAAAAATAAAAATGTAAGAGAGCAGCTGATTGGACGACGTTTCCAGCTTGTCGGAACTTGCACAAGCTTTTGAAATACACAGGAAAAAACCGTTGAAAAATGATTACTATTATTATTATTATTTTTCGTTAAAAAATTAATCGACTATTTTTTTCTAATAAATTGAGGGTACTTAACGAGTTTTTTTTTTTTACATTAATGAAAAAAAAAAAAATAAAGAATAGACCCGAATTTTTAGAGATTTTGTCAGCAAAAAATTAATTAAAATGCAGCGAACAATGCAAAAAAAAGCAAAGTAATGCATTTATTGAAAATGCATGAACGTTGAAGGAAAAAGACAAAAAGAAATTAATTTACTCTCTAATTCGGGGAAAATGTCTTCTCTGGAATAATCCAATGTTGCACCAATTCGCTGAGAACAAAGAAAAATCGAAACAAAGAGGCTTCCCCAATTATTTCGATGTATTTCAATGCTATTTAATGGTTTTTTACCTCTCACAATGACTTTATTATCTCTGAAAGTCCATTATCGATGATGTAGGCTCATTTTCTCATTAAAAAATTATAAAAAATTATTGTTTTGTAGTAAATGGATTTTTACTAAATATTAAATTATAATTATAAATGATTTATTCACAATATTCTCAATTATTCAACTAAGAACAATCGAATAAACTCCATAACTTCTTTTAACAAAGATTAAAATGTATTATCGAAATATAATAAGACCAGCGAGGTCTTTCCGGGTCCAAGCCTCCAAGGGGACTGTCCTCAAATTTCCCTGTTGCTGGGCCAGTCCACCACGATCATAGTCGCTCCTTTGTCCGTGTATATCCCAAATGTTTATCGGGATACATAAACAATCGCAACGCCTGCGACGCAGTTTTCCTGGGAGTCCATGACTAATGTGGCGTAGGCCCTGGCCACTTGATAATCGTCATACCCCAAACGAAAGTATCTCAAAAAAAATACTAACCCCAGAAAATTTCTCCACAGTTTGATAAATCTTTGTTTTAATGCGGGAGAATAGCAAAAATAAACCGGTCACAATCAGAGTCAAAGGACGAATGACGCAGTCGTTTAGAGCAGGCAAGGGGGGGGGGGGGGAAGGGCAGTGCTGCTGAACTTCGTGAAGTGTCGGTTGTTGACGTAAACAAAAATAACAGCACAAAAAAAATGGTAAATTATCGTTGAGAAAAAATGGTAAATTCGTTTTGAGAAAAAATTAAATAAATTTTTTAATTTAATAATATACTAATTTCAATTGAAAATGATTAATTTCAATTGAATTGCAATGATTTATTCTAATTAAAATTGAATTATTAATTTAAAAAAACTGAAAAATTGTCAAACTCTTGGAGATGAGATAATTATTTTCTATAACACTACTTATTTTTTTACCTCCATTTTTTTCAACTCACCTTTCCACTAAAATATTTTCTTTCCGCTTTTTAGAATGTTTAGAATTTAGAACACAGCTGAAGCCTTTGTTTTGGCGTCAAAATCCTTTTTCTCCCAGTCTCAAAACAAAGGATAAATTCAGGAGACAGTGGACGTGGCTTCGGTCCGTTTGGCGCTCAAAATTCTTGTAACGGTCTCTCCAAACCAAGTGGAGGGGGAAGGGTAAGAGTGGACTAGGGAAATTTCGAGCGTTCAAAAAAGCGCGCGAAGCTGATAAAGCAGAAATTTTTGATGAACACGTCGATAATGCAGAATTGTCAAATACGATCACAAAAAAAACGTCAGTTCTCATGATTTGACACAACTTAACCTTTCTTTTTCTACACACACACATCATTTGGAGAGAATACTGATTTTAAAAATCAAAAATCAATAGGGAAAAATGGTAATTATTATTTAGAATTTATGAAAATTATGTCAATTTCATAATTTACATTTTCTGATGATTATTATAATTTTTTTTTCCTTTTTTTTCAAGCATGGTCGAGTCAAAGTACGCACAACAGCTGAGCAAGAGGCACTCAAGAAAATTGAAAGAGCGAAAAAGGTTGAACAGTACAAGGCTGCAATTAATTTAGTTATTCAAAAGGTATGATGTAATTTATTTGAATATTAACATTATTTAATGATTAATTACCAATGATCTTTTTTTATTGCATGAAATTCCAGAGAAAAGAGAAAGTTTACGATGATGAATTGCTGATGATGACTGAGAAAATGGTACTGCAGAATCCTGACATTAACACTGTATGGAATATTCGGAGAGAAGCTTTCGAATACCAACAATGGTGAATTTATTGGATTTAATAGTATAAATGACTGTTTGAGACTTTGATTAATCATCTTTTGAATTTTAGGAGCCAGGAAGAATATGCTGAACGTCTTAAGAAAGAACTGACACTCACTGAAAATTGTTTACGCGAAAATCCAAAGTCTTACTGTGTTTGGCATCAACGTTGCTGGATCATTGATCATTTGCCTGAGCCGGATTGGAAAACGGAATTAGCACTTTGTGCCAAATGCCTGAATTTAGATGAGAGAAATTGTAAGTTTCCATAGCAATGACAATCTGAAGTTTTTAAAGAAATTTATTTCATTTTATCATCAGTTTTTTTTTAATACCTCGGAATCTAAGTGAGATAGAGCGATTTAGTTCCATTTTTTTTGCAGAGAATTTCAATATCTGCAATGAAAGATTGAGGTGAAATCGCTCTATCTCGTTTATTTTCCGAGATATTATCGAATTACTGACGATGATGAAAAATACATACAATTTTGAGAATCAATTACAATGATTTTATTTTTCACAGTTCACTGCTGGGATTACAGAAATTATTTAGTTAAAAAAGCTGGAATATCGGATGCTGAAGAATTCAAATTTTCAACAACAAAGATTCTTGATAATTTTTCGAATTATTCGTCGTGGCATTATCGCAGTAAATTATTGTCAAAAATGTTTCCTAACGAGTCTGGTGAACTGCCAATTGTGGCTGATAAACACAAAGAAGGTGATATATCTCTAAAATAATATAGGAAAAATGAGGACCGAATGCACCTGATTGTCGAAATGATTTGAGATTTTTTTATGAGACTGGAGGCCTCTACAAAAAAAAATCACCAGCAATTTCTTCACATTGCAAGCATCTTCTCAATTTTTTTCACATTCTTTCATAAATTTCTTCACTCCGAAAAAAATTCCTGAATCGTGTTGCCTCAGAGATTCATTTTACCCTGCTCTTTCTCACCAATAATTCTAAAAATTGAAGTTTCTTCCTATTGGACTACTCATTATTCAATTAATGAATCACTTTTTAGCAATTAAAACAGAAAAAAAATTTTCTAACTCATATACAGTCTCAAAACTTGTCCAAACATCAATTGTGAATTTTTCAGAAATCAAAAAATAGGAAACATACCTTGAAATTTTCATTAAATTGTAATAATTAATTGAATGATATTCTTGAAAAAAAATTCAAAATGAGACAATTTGAAAATTGTTTAATGTTAATATCTGAAAATGCTAAAAATCTTTTTTTCTTTCATTTCCAGAGTTGGATCTAGTCATGAATGCAACATTTACCGATCCGAATGATTCAAGTGCCTGGTTTTATCAACGTTGGCTCTTGGATTACAAGAAACCCCAGGCAAATGCTGTGTGGCGCATTAAAGCAACTAAAACTAATGCAACAATTATTTTTCATGGCGATACATCGCTCGAGCCTGATAGTATTCTATTAATCAACGACAAAGACCAAGTCAAAACCACCTGGTGTTCTTACAACAGTGCTAAACATTCAAAAATATGGACCACAACATTCCAAGACCAATTGGATCTTTCCAGCACGAATTTGTCAATTAAATATGACAGCGAAATCTATGAGCTTCACAAATCAGATAAGAACGATTGTTGGTTATATAAATCGCCTAATTCACCCATTGATAAGCACAACAAAGTGCAGTTGAAGGAACAAATGGAGAATTACAAACAATTGAGCCAGATGGAGCCTGATAATAAATGGGCATTACTAACTGGAATTTTTCTCATGAAAAGTTACGATCTTGTGGAGTATCATGATAAGATTTTAGAGGATTTAAGTGCCTTAATTAAAATCGATAATCTAAGAGCCAATTATTATGCAGATATAAGTAATTATTTATTTTTTAATTGCATTTTCAAAGATTTTAAGAAGTGGTGAAGCGAGATCCACACGTTTTTTGGGGAATATTTTGGAATATGAGAGGAATATAAGAATTTTCATAAGAATTCCTCCAATTTAATTTAACTTAATCTCTTTACTTTGAAAAAATGTAAAAAATAATGAAAAATTTCTCAATTTTCAATTAATTTTTTGTTTCTAGGGCTTATTTTATTCCTCATTACATTCTTTACAGAGTCACTGAATCAGATTTGAGGATTTTATCTTGTATAAATTGTTATTAACGATTTTATAGAAAAAATCTAACTTTTTTTCTCGATTGTACTTTCCAATCATCCTGAAGCTCTTCTGTAACTCTTAAGGTTCTTTAAAAAAAAAAGTTTTCACAGGAATTTTTGTATTTCTCACAGATTCTGAAATATTCCACAAAAACTCTAAAGGAATCTCGATCAATTCATCTCGCTTCGTCGTTTCTCTCATAATTTAATCGATTTTTATTATCATTAAAAATGACAAAATATATAATTGTTCCAGGAAGTAAATGCATAATGGACTACAAACTTCACATGCTGTGGAAAAGTGAAAGTAATACTGAGATAAATTCAACAATAGACTTATCAAATCTCAATTTAACAATTTTATACAACGAGCATTATTTCAGTTTATTCGAAGAAATTAATCTTGGTGCTAATCGACTTGACAATTCACTCCATCGTTTGTCTGTTCTTCAGGAGTGTAAAAAATTATCATTATCATGTAATAATATGAAGAGCCTGAAGAAATTTCCTACATTAAAACGTTTAGAAATTTTGTCATTGCGTAACAATGAAATCTCGAGTTTTGATGAAGTTGTTGATTTAATTGAACGTCATAAACTTGTTAAACTTGACTTGAGGGACAATCCAGTTTGGGAAAATGAGGAAATTATTGCTGAGTTGAAGAAAATTAGCCCTAATCTTGAATTAATTATTGATTAATGGATTTTGTGAATAAATGTTGTACATTTTTAATGAAAATTGTGATTTTCAGTCGTTATTCGTCTGGAAAAGAATTCCAAAGGTAAAATGAATGCAAGGGGTAAAACGGGCATGTGCTAGTTTTTATATTTTATACTATGAAAATTACTCGAAATCGATAAAAATATTGGAGATAGGTCTTTTTTGATGATTTCATTGAAAAACAGAGGAAGTTTCCCATGGAAATCATATGTCAGAAGTTATTTTTCGGAATTTTCCCAAAATTCCTTTCTCTACTCAAGATTTGAAGGTGAAACTCTCCTGCTTTCAAATTTTTTCAGTTTTTCGAGGAAATCTCTGATTCTATTGGTCATAGTGACCTGAGGTTGATCTTAGGTGAATTGTGAGCTCATTTCCTATCGAGTTAAGTGGTTTAAAGAATGAAAACATCACTTTTTCAAGTATTTTTAGGGAAAAAACTGATTTTCAGAATAATGAGCTATAAGTATTTGAAAAATTGATTTTAAAAAAATTTGAACCACATAAATTGATGAGAAATGAGCTCTCCTTTCATTTGAGATCAACCCCAGGTCGTTAAGACCAACAGAACCGGAGATATCGTCGAAAAAGTGGTTTTTTCCGATTTTCGAAAAAGAAACCCCTTCAAAACTTGGCCAAGAAAGTCGAAATTTTAAGAAAATCTAGAAAAATTAACTTTCATACATGTTTTTTACCTAAAATTTTCTCAGCTTTCCAATGGAATCATCTAAAAATCTCTATCTCAAACCGTTCAATTGCAATACCCATTCTATCCCATCTTCTCATAATTATTTTCTCTCAATCATTTTGTTGAATCCAGCGAAACAGTCTTCATATCGTAGAATTAATTGCAACAAAATTCTTTAAAAAAACAACATACATAAGCCATGTGTACCTGCGCCCCCTGTTGTTAACTAATTATTTGAATTCAAATGATTGCATTGCACAGTCAATAAGTATTATTTTGCTCACAAATTATTACAACATCGTAATAATGAAATACATTAATGAATAGGAATTAATGTGAATTACTTGAAAATTAATTTCGTGATTTAAAAAAATCGAGTTTGTTACAATCGTGTACTCATATTTTTTAAATTAATAATTTAACATTTGCTTTGATTATTATAACTGATTAAGTGCTTCATTTTTCTCGTCGTCTCGACAGCTTCTATTTTTTTTTTAATGAATAAAAATCAGTCACACGGATTGTTAATTGAAGCAACTTCTCAAGTGCGATCAATGCTCCGAAAATTTTCTCAAATTCAGGCATTTAATTACATTAAAATTTCGTTATCTTAATGATCTCCTGTCCATTCACACGTATATTTATATTTATACACATAAAATACATCAACTCTTCCTTTTTTTCTCATTGTCAGGCAGTAAATAACCCGGCAATTACAAAAAATTCGAAAAATACAATACTTAAGTCAGAAGAATGACGTGAATTAAGTGTGAAAAAAAGAAATAAAATAAATGCACTTTCTTCACATTTCAATCATGATTAAAGTTGCAATGATCAATTTAAACAATAGCGCGCGTTTTTTTTCTTCATTCAACAAGTAGTTACGGAAAAAGAATAACGTGCCACAACTTTCGAACGTCAAAGAAATGCAAGGAGACAATCAAGAAGTTTGTGAAGTTCATTAGTTTGAATTAAGAAATAATGAACTCAGTGGTGAAGCAGATTTCCCTTTTTTCGTCGATATGTCACGAATGAAGTGGGATTGGAGAATTTTCATGGGAACTTTTCTTGTAGGCTTATTTAAGATGTGCAGAAAACGTTTCCATCAAATCTTTCTATCTCGCTTCAAGTCCAAATGTTTCGGGGCAAAATAGATATCAGAGGTAAAATGGACACATCTAAATTTTTAGGCAAATATTATGGAAAACTTTTGAAATTAATAGAAATATTGGCGATAGATTGTCTTTAATGATTTCATTGGAAAGCTAAGGAAATTTTAGGTGGGAAACAAATGCCGGAATTCATTTTTTTTTAATTTTTGGTGATTTTGACTTTTTTGAGCATTTTAGAGGGGTAAAATCCTTCTTTTTCTTGGAAATTTTCAGTTTTTTTGAGAATATCTTCGGTTCTATTTGTCGTAGCGTAAAAATTCCACATGGAGGTGAAAGGTGAGATCATTTTCCATCGATTTATAGGGTTCTTAATTTAAAATATCGATTTTTGAGGTATTTATAGGTATTTTTGTGATCCATTTTTGTGAAATTATTTTTGGCCTATAACTATCCCAAATATTTTTGGATTCAAAACCCCATAAATCGATGGGAAATGAACTCACCTTTCATTTGAGACCAGCTCCGAATTGCTACGACTAATAGAACCAGGGATACTTACAAAAAACTGAAAATTTTCAAATAAGGAAAGATTTTACCCCTCAAAAATGCCAAAAAATATGAAATTTTCAGACAAAATCTGAAAAAATACATCTGACACTCGTTTTTCGGCTAAAATTTCCTCAGCTTTTCAATAGAATCATCAAAAAAAAAAAATCCATCTCTAACCGTTTCATTGCAGTGTCCATTTTGCCCCACTCTCCCCCTACTAATAACTAAATTTTTTAAAAACTAATTAATTTTCTCGAATCATTCAACAGAATACTGAAAATATCAGATATTTGAAGAATTTTGGTCTTTCTTTATCTCAACAAATAAATTATTAAAAAAAAAAAAAAAAAAAAAATAGACACATGTAGAAAATCTGAAAAACTATGAGTGCAAATTTTTCAAATATTATGTTTGCAATAATTTATTTGTTAAAAAAAAGTAAAAGAAAAAATGGGAGATCCATACTAATTTCATTATCATCATTAAACTGCTTTGAATCAACCAATTCTCTCTGAATAAGTTGCATCAATTTAAATAAATGAAAAAAAAACTGTATCAAATTTTGAGTTCAAGGATACGATGTGAATGGTTGTTAAACCATCGAAAAATGAGTCCACACATTCAAATTATTGCAAAATCCTTCAAAAAAAAAAAAAAAAAGCAGAAAAACGTAATATCATCGTAAAAGAAACGAGAGGACAGGTTGCGGAAGCCTAACTCGATGCTGACTGATTTTCAAGAAGGCGAGAAGGTTTTTGTGGTGGTCAATAATCATCAAGTGCATTTACACACTATAAATGACCAAACACGTTGAACACAAAGCATTCCAGGTAGGAATTGAAAAATAATTTAAAAGAAAATAAATTAAATAAAAAAAAAAAAAAGAAAGACTTCGAGAGACTTGGAGGAGCAGGTGGGGTAAAACTCAGAGAGACAGTAAAGTGCCCCCCTCATGAAGATGATGTTGGTCCCAATGGTGGGAGCAATTTAGGTTACTCGTAGCACCAGGGAATGTGGGCCGACTATATACTGGCTCATCACCATCGCCCGACAGTTCATTCCTTCTTTGTAGTTCCAAAACGTAAGGTCTCTTTCTTTCAGTCTTTGAGCCTTCTCAGGACGCCGGTTATCAGCTGCTAATAAACTCCATTATTGTCAGAACATTGCAATTGTTATCGTCTCATATTTCCTCAATTGTGGTGAGTTTAATTCATTAAAGTTTAATTTCTCTTAAGTTTTAGTTTTTTTTACCATTTTTTGACTTTTTTGGGAATATTTCGAAATGTAAGGGAGATAGAGGATTTCTTGAAGAAACCTTTTTTGTGGGGCTGTTTCTGCTCTACAAAAAATGTTTCTATAAAAAAGGCCGTATCTCGTTTAGTTTCTGAGATATTAATAGAAAACCCCGATGATAAGTGGTAAATGGAAACAAGTTGGATAATGAATAGGAAATTGCATTTTTTTCAATTTCTTGTGGATTTTTTTGCGAATATCTTTGGAACGAGTAGGTTTAGATGAAATTACCAAGAGACACTTTTTGTAGAGAATTCCAAGGGCTTCAAAAAAGGTTTCCTGACAAATTCTTCTAATCTCCATATTTTCCAAGATATTCTTCAAATAATCACGTCACCTGGATGGAGCTCCATTTACCCCTTCCCCCAAAGAATTCAATGATTTCTGCATAAATAAGTGTCAAATTTCTTGGAAATACTTGGCTGTGTTTATACAAACGGTCAACGACACAGTAATCACATGAACACAAGCATTGAAGTCTCTTATGAGCTTGAAATTGCATAAGACATTACAAGTGCATTGTTCTCTCGAGTAATTATTTGCATATCTAAAGATACTTTCTCATTAAAAAAAAAACGTAATATTCCCATGTAATTTTCTTCCTGAATTCAGCAGAAAAATTCAGAAATACTGCAAAACTAGAAGTTTTCATGTACTCAAACACATGTTTTAATAAGTATGAGTATGAATTAATTTAAAGTAGGAGCATTGAAATGGAAACAGAGCCAGAATCACTCTGATCCTTTAAATGTACCAGAAATTACCACGAAAGAGTAGTAAAGCCGGCCACGTAACGGTTATCATCCATGGCACATTGCCGGCTCCAGTGTGTCCGCTCAACTTTGCACACACATACAACTTTTCAACACAAAAAACGAGATACTTCTTTCATACATTTTACTCACAAATGGTATATTGTCAATAGGGGCGTTACGAACACCAACTTTTACACTCCGTTAAAAGAGAAAAAGAAAGAAAAAGGAGAAGAAACTGACATACTTCACTGAGATTTTTTTTCCCTTTTTCTTATAATTGATAGAATTCGATGGATTTTTGTTCTTTGATGGATCTTATGGATCTTATGAATCTTATCAAATGAGCAATGATAAAAATTGGAATATTCTCAATTTTTTTTAATGAATGAAATTCTTATACTTTTCACATCAATTCCTGATTATTACATTCATCTATAGATTTATAAACCATTAATTACATGTCGATTGATCGAAATTTAAAATCATAGAACTGCAAATATGCAACTGTCCATCTATTGGGGATCCAAGTTATTTTCCAGTTTTTCCTTGATTTTCTCTAATTATTTCTACATTATTTAAGTTTAATTGATTTTTAGTCAATTCACTGTATATTTTTCTGTACATCATTCTTTTCTGCAACTTGTTAACGTGATTTGCCTGTTTCATATGAATTAATAAAGTCTGATATTCCCTTAATCGTCCATCTATTGGTCATGTTACCCTAAGTCTCTTCTTTTGTCATTAATTATTCTGAAAATACCTTAGAAAATAACCGAGAAAGAGCAATTTTGCCCTAAAACTCTTCTGTAACTCTTGAAATTCTCTACAAAAAACAGATGAGTAATATCACCTTATCTCGCTTAGTTTCCGAAATGTTTCCTTCGAAATGACCTCAAAGATGAGTCTATTTAATGATTACAATGAAAATAATTTCGTTTTATTTCTTCAATTTCAATCAATTTCCGGAGATATTTTAATGGATTGAGAATGCTTTTTGCTTCTCTACTTTACTCGTTTCTCTCAGTGTAACGGGACAAGAAATTCGGGTACATTGATGCCCGAAGGCATCTCTGCACGCAAGAATTGATTTTTTTTCTCTTCATCTTCTTCATTCTCACTTATCGATGATACGAAGCGAATATAAAAACGCAGACTTTCTAATAAGTCATTAAATTGTGATTTCGATTCGATTATGACGGGATTTTGATGACCTTAAATGTACCGTTTTGGGAAGAAATGGATTTGCTGTCATTGGATTGGAGGCTTTCATGGAGCAAGAGTACATTCGATCTTTGGAGTCTATGGGATCATTCATGGAATTGAATGGAATCGATGATTACTGCCGATCATCGACGTCCGGTCTCTTAGATTCTTGAAACGGTTTGTTGTCTCGGTCCAGCATTCCACTCCACGGCCCCGGTTGTTGTGATCGGGTCACTAGGGCCCTCACACGATGACCCATCAACGCGACATACATGCAGTACTTCAGAAAAAAAAAGAAAGGAAGTCCACTTCATTTCAAAAGTGGAAGAAACAGTCAAGGAGAACGAGTCCGGCACTCTAAAGTGAATTCACCTAAAGAGATCTCGGAAACTATGGAGTTTAGGAAGAAATAACAAGAGATCTTTTTTGTAGAGAATTTGATTCTGGAAAAAAAAGGTCTCCTCATATTTTCCTCTAAATTCAATCGTTTTCGAGATATTCGAGGAAGAATACACTCGTTCCGCTCAATTTTCGAGGATTTGTAGGTGAATTTCTAATTAATTGCTGATAATTCGGGAAAAAGTGCTTCAATTAACCCGAAATAGTGATTAAACTATTCGAAAGTCATATCTTCAACTTGTGAATATAATTTTTTTCTTCTCGAATTATTTTTACATCAATCTCCTATCACATGCATGAGATAGAGAGAGAGAGGCAAATAGTTACGACTACCTTCTAATTAAAATTTCTCAATAATTATACGGAGAATTGAATATTTTTTTATTCTATTATTTAGTTAGAATGCTGTTCTCTTCGCCAATAGTTTTCAAATAATGGGTCAACCCTGTGGTTTTTCAGTAATTTCGTTATTTCTGTCCGATTTAAGGCGTTTCATCCCCACCACCGCTATTTCCAGTAACTTTGATAATTCATATTTCATAAACTGGACGGTTAAAAATTATGAAATAATTCAGAGAAACGTAAAAAAATAGAATCTTTGATGCGGCACTAAAAAAATACATCAAAGCACGATTTTGATATGTCTTCACTTAAAAATCGATCGAAACTAATTCCTCTCCATGCACCACTGCCTAACGAATCTCCAGTAATTTGTTCATAATTTTTTCCCAACTATATCCATAATTCGCACGTTACGCAACATTGAGCAGTAACTTTCTCCAATATTAAGTTGCAATGCCGGTAGCCCTGCATCGTATGGTACATACGCACCCATTAAAAGCAGTTAAATTGAAGGAAAAAAGGAAAAATAGTTGAAAAAAAAAAAAAAATGAAGAACGACCAGTAACTATCCCCTCGTGATCAACAGATTGCGTCAATACCCCAATAAAAAGAAAATAGTTCTTCATTCCTCTCTCTTCGAGACTTCAACGAGTGATTTATCGTGACAATTTAGAAGTTCATTGTTGAATTGCATTTAGGAATAAAACTAGTCAGATTCAAACTGGTCACGAGTCGCCTTTTTTTTTTTATTGCATTCAATCTTCGGTGTATAATTTAAAATTCTTCTCCAAAGCAGAAATAAAAAGAAATGTCATCAAATTTCATCAACAAATTATACTTCAGGTTAATGAAATTCGAATGCCATTTACTCTTCGGTGTGAAATTATTTTTGCTGTTTTTATTTTTTCTTGAATTAAAATCAGAATAGAGAGTAAATGAAAGTTTTACCAGTGATAATAGATTTTTTTCAATTAATATTTATAGACTGAATATTTATAAAATGAACATTCTTTTCTTTCGAAATTGCAAAAAAAAAAAAAAAACCGGTATTGACCTTCTGAATATTCTGAAATGTGGTTGCATCATGGAATTTATTGATTGGAGATCAAATTAGTGAAGGGATGAAGCTGGATGAGTCAGATTTGACTCAAATTTTGAGGAATATCGCGAAATTTAGGCGAGACAGTGAGATTTTCTCAAAAAAAATTTTAGTAAACGAGAAAAAATCCATAGAAAAAAAATATTCTCTGAAAAATCTTGTATTTCCTTTCGATTGCGGAATATCCAAAGAAAACGATCTTTAAGAATCGACTCATCTCGTTCTAACGCTTCACTATCGATTCCATTTTCCCATAAATCAACTCTCAACTACTCAAACATTTCGTAATTTTCGTGACATATATATGCCACTAAATCGTAATCTCCTTCATCTAAAAAATAAAAAAGCGATCGTAACTGATGAGAAATGATGAATTCTAAACGATTCAGTAAGATGATCAGGAGACACTATCCTTGGTATAATTTCAGCATTCTCCCGTATTTGGTACACGTAAATTTTTTTTATTTTCATTTTTTTACATCTCCTCTTTACATCCATTACGCAAGAAGTCACGAGTGATACCTGTACCTTTCAAATGGGGTGGAAATAAAAGAGATTACACTCGTGATACATACACAGGTGTATTTTAAAGCGAATTTTTTTCTCTTTTTACCTCCACAAATGTTAATGTATTTAATATTCTCATTTGCCTTTTTATCGATCAAACGACGAAGTTTGCGAAATCACTCCTTTCTGCATTAAAAAAGAAACACTGAAAAAAAAAAAACACTCTAAGATAATTTTTTCCTTTTTTTTTTTTCATTGTCTGCAAATGAATTAAAGATTAAGAAACTTCCTTTCATCGTTTATGGAAATTCTTTTAAAAATCATTTAATTACCCTTAAATTATAAATTTATCTTTAATGAATTACACGAAGGTGCATCAAAGAGTATTCTAATAGGAAAATTAAATGATTCTCCTTTTGCAGCAATTTGTTACACTCTAGTTATTAAATTTATATAACGTATTACTAGTTTACTGCTCCACTTAAAATTCCTATTAAATGGATTACCATAAGGAAAAAAAAAATCCTTAAAAATATAAATGGAGTAAAAAATTGTCTGAGTGATAAAGAGGGCAGGTCAATTGTGGTACGTGAACTGGGCTATATGGTCGAGGTGTCGGGGGCCTCAGAAAACGGCATTGTTTTCATTTCTTAAAGTGAAGAAGAAGGAAAGAAAAAACTCGCACTAAGTTACAATTACCCGTTAGAAGCCCATAAGTTTTGTGCGGATATACACATACACAAGCAACAATACCGTAATCGTACGAGCATCGTTTTTCTTTTTTCTTTTTTTCAGTTTCTTCATCTTTTATGTCTGGATAGACAAAAAAAAATTTGCGTAATGCGACAAATTCAATGGGGAACCCTACACGACAATCTAGAAGTTTCCTTTCATGCTTTGTGGGTATTGATAAAAATGTTGCCTTTTTTTTTTTTTTTTTTTGTTTAAATTGTATTGAAAATGATGAGAAGAAAGGATCGGTAACTTTCACTCGATGGAAACCACGACTAATTTCTCAAAAAAATTCACGTAATTCAATAGTTTTTTGAGGAGTAATGACTTTCTTCACGAATTATCAATGGTGAATGAAGATTTTTTTTAATGGTTTTTTTTTTTTTAGAGAAAGTAAAAGTTCTGTTGCAATTTCTTTGAACTTGAAGAGTTTTGTTCTTTTTATGAATTTTAAAAAGGGAAAATAAGATGAGGAATATCTTAGTTTTGAGAAATTTTCGAAATTGAAGGAAACTAACGAAATTTTTGTAGAATTTCGAAAAAAAAAAAATTCTCAAAAAATTCCCTATTTTTAATAAATTTTTAAATATTTATGAAAAAAATTGTGGAAAAGTTTCGTGAGAATGGCTTTTCTTCCCAGGAAAAAGGTACAATTTTTTTTTAAACATTGATTGATTATCGATGCTGATAGAGTCGCGATCCGATCAGCAAGGTCACCGTACTGACCGAGACTTTCGAATTAATTAAAACGATGCGCTCAGCTTGTCAATGGTCATAGTTACGATAGGTGAATGCAGAATCAATGCTCTACTTTTAATGTTTATTTTATTTTTTCGCCAATTTATCATGGATTTTTTTTAAATGTATTCCAGGTCACTAGAAACTCTTTTACTATGAAGTCCATTCTGTGTCTTCTGTTCTTTGGAATTGTCGCTGTTAATGCACAAAGAAGATTGGCCCTTCCGGACCCAAGAAGCTGTGCAAATCGTGAGTTTCATCACTTTCTAAAAAATTTCAAGAAAAAATGAAGATACGCAAACTTAATTCAGAATTGAACAAAATTTATTCGACAATTCACTCGAAATTAAAAAAAAATCTTTTTGTTTTTTTTGGATTATCTTTAAAAATTTTAAATTAGGAATCGAGAATTTTGGATGAAAATCCTTTTTTAGAGGAAAATTAGAGCAAAAAGAAAAGGCCTCCATCAAAATTTCTTTTCTTTTAATTTAAAATATTTTGAGATAATCCAAAAAAAAAAACTAGGAAGATATGTTTTTTTCTTTTCTGAAAATTTTGCGTAAATTTATTCATAAATTTTGTTGAATTCTAAACAAAAGTTTGCGTGGGAGTTTAATTAGCTTTCTACGATAACATTTACTCGAAAGGCCTCAAAGGTCAAAAGCCTCGAGGGATCAACCATTGCCAATAAATACATTTTCACCAGTTGTACACTGGAGAATACAAGGCTCATTAATTCGAGATGTGAAAGTTAAACGTCTCAGTTTAAAACGTCCAACATTTTTTTTATTATTTTTAATTGGATTTGCTATGGTTAATGCAATTGAGGGAGGATGAGTAAAGCGTATTCTAGTAGCAGACTCATAAAGAAGAAATAATAGGAAAATTATGGACTAGAGCTTTGACAGATTTATCAAGACATCAAATATTAATTGTTAAATTAACGAAAAAAAAAAAAAAATATAAAAAAAAAAATTTCAGGTGTTCGTCATGCTTCCTACAGAGATGCCCGTGGTGTTGCACACTCTTATTTCTTCAGTTGGGAGCATCAGCCAACGAGAAGTCTAGAAGTTGACTGGTTGGATGCACGTAATATCTGTCGTCGTCATTGTATGGATGCAGTTTCCCTCGAAACGCCCCAGGAGAACGAATTTATCAAGCAGAGACTGGCACGTGGTAATAAACTTAGGAATTCTTTCAACAATTATATATAATTCTTTAACTTTCACCCAATGTAATTTGAAATTCGATTTTTCCCTGGAGATAAAAAAAAGTGAGAAAAAGGAACTTTCATTGAAAGCAAACGCAGAAAAACGCGCAATCCCCTTGAAAAAAAAGTATGAACCATAAAAAACCCACTTAAAAACACCTCTTCTCGTACAGTGGCTCGTATAATTGTGTTTTTTTTAAATTAATATGGAGTAAATTAATGATAAGATCATTAAGACTAGAACCATTTCTCTTTGAATTATTGTTTTCACTCGACGCACCTTTTTCTCTTTTCTTTCGATGACATTAAGAGATTGAATGAGAGGATTAGAGACATAGTGTGTCCCCTTTTGCACTGTCGAGTCCTCGGAAATTGTGAGATTGTGATTTTTTTTATTTTTTTAAGCAGTAAACAAAGCAAACGCGTCCCGTGATTATCATAATTGCGCTGGATTCTTTTTTTTTCTTCGAATTTTCTCTGCTTAGTTGCTTAGAAAATTAGTCTCTGCCCCTTTGATGTACAATTATTTTTTTTAAAGTCTTTTAATGGCTCAATGTTGACAAGGTGTATCTTTCGTAATTACTGCTATTAGGTGAATTGAAATGATTCATTGATTCAGGTAATGTGAGGTACATCTGGACGTCTGGACGCAAATGTAATTTTAATGGATGCGACAGACCTGATCTTTTACCGCAAAATGTCAATGGTTGGTTCTGGTCTGGATCTGGAGCTAAAATTGGACCAACAACACAGCGTAATTCAGGTGATTGGAGTAATACTGGTGGATATGGACAGGCACAGCCGGATAATCGTGAAGCTGCACAGGTAAATGGATTAATTAAATTGATTAAATTTATTTTAGGAATTTGTTTTTCTTAGATTATCTTAGAAATTAAGGGGGATGAAGAATTCTTTGTAAAAACCTTTTTTTTAGGATAGGGATGGAAAGCTTTATTGAAGAATCGATTCTTCATTCTAAATTTTGTCTGATTTCGATTTTTTAAATCGATTAATCAACTGTAAGAGTCGATTTTTTCAATTTTAATCGATTCTTAAGGTAAAAATCAATTTTAATTGAGAAAAATTATAATTTTTCAATGAGCAAAGCTTCATAAAACTATTTATTTTAAATATTTTTCCATTATTTTTAATTAAATTAGTGAGAATTGATGAATTTAGTTTCGAAAACGTTAATGAATTTGAAAATATATGAATTTTTTGATGATTCTCATTTTTTTTTAATTCAAAAATATGTTTTTTTAAAAATACAGCAAAATGTCGAATTCTAAGAATTGATTTTTGATCGATTTTGTAAAATATAAATCAATTCTTAATATTCGATTATTTTGACGAAAGAGCCGATTCTCGAGTGGAATTGAAAACGATTTTGCCATCCTTATTCTAATCTAGAAGAAAATAAGAGCTACAAAAAAAGAACTCTACAAAAATTACTCTATCTCCATTATTTTCTGAAATACTCCACAATTACTGATTTCTAATTTTTCCCTTTACGTTTTTTACAACTCATGAATTCTAATTACCATTGTAATTATCATCAGGGTAACGACGAGTCTTGTCTATCAATTCTCAACAACTTCTACAACGATGGAATCAAATGGCACGACGTAGCATGTCATCATCTGAAGCCATTTGTCTGTGAGGACAGCGATGAACTCCTCAATTTCGTTGCATCAAGAAATCCTGGAATTCGTTTATAAGTAAATTAATTTGATTTTTTAATGAAGATAAAAAAGTGGAATAATTCATTGCACAGTTGGAAAATTTCGAGAATAATAGATATGAATCGAGGAGACAGTGTTCTGTAGTTATCTCCATGCATTTTTGTAATCTATTTATATTTTACTAACACAATTTTTTCTACCATTGAGTTTAATTCTGACATATTTTTTTTTTCTAAATTCCGCATTTTGAGTTTTTTTTTTTTTTGGCAATTAATTTTCGCGATAGTCTCATTATTTTTTGTAATGTCATTCGTGTTAGTTTTATATGAAAAAACGTCTTTGGTCTCGCGTTTCTTTGTATTTTTGTAACACACAATTAGTCATACGATAGTTGGTTAATTGTACATGTAGAATTATATTGTATTTTTTCCTACAAACAATAAATACAAATATTTGTATAAGAAATTTGTTTTGATAAATCAATTAACCCGAATATTTGTCCCCATTTCGTTGGAAAATTGCGAGAATTTAATTGAATAATTGCTTCTATCTCCTTTCAAACGAAATCAGTCACGTAATTTCCAATGAATTATTGATTGAAATGAGGAATTGCTGATGGGATTGGCAGTTGATTGGAACTGGAGGCTCATTTTGCATAAATGAATGATTATTATTGTTGTAACATCTTTATTTTTATCCTGATTGTGTCCATTTTTTTTTTTCCTCGCGATCGTTCGAATTATAACACAGTGATAGCTATTCTAGAAATGTTGTCATGAATATCTTTGGAACGAGAGGACTCAGAAGAAATTATCAAAGACCCTTTTTCTAAATAACACTAAAAATAGCCGACCTCTCACAATTTCAATATTTTCTTTCTCTTCTCTCAAAAATAAAGTGTTTTTTTTTTTAATAAAGAAAAAAAATGGCCTTCCACAAATTTTTACAAACTACAAGTGCGAATTTTCCTCAATGTTTTTGTTCATGATACATTTATTTCAAGAAAATCTAAAAAATTGTCAGATGTCTGCTAATTTTATTATATTTTTTTGTAACGACTTTAATTCCTCACAAAGAAGATCTCTCGATAAATTCTCCCAAACCTCTATATAATAAAAAAAATTATAAACCTTTTAATCCCCATGACAAAAAATTTCTGCTTCTTTCATTCAGCGAATAAGTTCAGCAAGAGTTTCTGCTCGCAGCACAATGATATTTCTCCCACAAACTTCAGCATTGTCCCATCTTCTCTCAACAGCTCCAGCTTGCCACTTGGTTTTGAAGTAAACATGACAGCATTGAAACGAATTTTTCTCGTCCAGTTTCATGCTCGATGCTAGCAGCGGTTCGTGCTCCTCGAAAAGGTCCAGGATAAACTGAACATCGCAGTTTAAATCAATGTTCCCAACAATCACCTCCTGGGCAATGACGTGCTCGATTGGCTCCTCCTGCCAGGGTTTCTTAAGTGTCACTGGAGATACTCGCCCTTGAGATAACGAGTAAAAGACGTTATCACTGAAGCTCTTTGGTTTTCGGAGAACGAGCTTCGGTGGTCGTTTTGGGATTTTAATTGACTGGAGAGGACTTTTTTCTGGAAGAGGATCATGAGGTTGAGTCATTCGTTCTTGATCCTCAGAAGTACGTAGCAGCTTCTTCTGATTGTCATCATTGGAATCATTATTTGATGTTACAATTGAAGATTCCTTGGGAATTTCACAAGTTTTTCCGAAATCTTCATTTTTATGGTCATTTCCATTTTTATAATCATTTTCATTTTTATGGTCATTTTCATTTTTATCATCATTCCCATCTTTTTTGGGATGCTCATCTTCATGGTGATTTTCATCCTTATGGTGTTTTTCACCTTTTTGGTCATTTTCCTGAGAAATAGGTGATTCCACTGGTCTACATGACGAAGAAACAACACTTTCCATACTAGAATGCTCTTTCGTTTTCGAATTACTCATTTGTGACTCGACATTTTCATTTCCTGCAGCATCATCACTTCTCCGAATTCCTCTCTTATCATTTCTCGCTGCATCCAGTCTGGCACTGCCCCACGTGGTGTTGCTTTTCACATCATTCTTCTTATCTCCATTCTTGTTCATGTGTTTCCGTTCTTCCTCAAAATTTCTGAGGTGCGAAGGAGTGAATTTTCGCAATGTTATGGGTTTTCGACCTCGAACATCCGAGATGCACTTTACTGCACTCGATTTTTCGGCAAATTTAACGACACAAATACCAGTGGCCGAGCCTGTCTGATGGACCTCCTTGATTTCCCCGTACTTAGAGAAAAGAGCTTCCACTGCATCAGCTGATAGACTCTCTTTGTTCGTGAACATAACTCCATAACTGTCGTTTCTATCGTAGTAACGACAAAAATCACAGGCTGTACCGTCTCCCATTTTTTTGATTAATTATTCACGATCTGGAAATGGAAATTTTTTTGAAATTAGTATATTAGTATAAATTAGGATAAATTATTGTTGATGAATACGAAAAAGTTTAGATGGTACACATGTTTATCATTGGAAAAGACCTTAGCTTTACAATGAAATCATGGATAATGTGATATATCTAATATTTCTTTTCATTTCAGGCGATTTTGCTTTGAAAGTTGAGTAAAATGGACATTCCAAAACTGAGAGAAAAAAAATTTTGTTGTGAGGAAATTCACTTAATTGAAGAAAATTTACTAGACTCCATAAAATTTCAACGTATAGGGGGAGGTGGGGCAAAATGGACATCAGGGGTAAAATGAACACATCAAAATTTTCAGGCAAATATTATGGAAAACTATTGAAATTAATAGAAATATTGGCGGTAGTTTGTTTTTGATGATTTCATTGGAAAGCTGAGGGAATTTTAGGAGGAAAACAAGTGCCGCAATTATTTTTTTGGAATTTTTGGCGATTTCGACTTTTTTGAGCATTTTAGAGCGGTGAAACCCTTTCTTTTTTTGAAAATTTTCAGTTTTTTGAGAATATCTTAGTTTTTTGAGAAAGGTGAGATCATTCGCCATCGATTCATAGGGTTTTCAATTTAAAAATATTGATTTTTAAGGTATTTATGGACATTTTTCTGAAACAGTTTTGTGAAACAGTTTTTGGCCTATAACTATCCAAAAAAATGGATATTTTTGAATTCGGAACCCCATAAATCGATGGGAAAGGAGCTCACCTTCCATTTGAGACCAATCCCGAATCGCTACGACCAATAGAACCAGAGATATTCGCGAAAAACTGAAAATTTTAAAAAAAGTAAAGGCTTCTACACCAAAAATACCGAAAAATATCGGATTTCAAAAAAAATTGAAAAAAATACATTTGACACTCGTTTTCCGCAGCTTTTTGATAGAATTATCAAAGAAAATCCATCTCTAACCGTCTCATTGCAGTGTCCATTTTGCCCCACTCTCCCCTATAGATATAAAAATTGTGAAGAGAAATTTTGTTAAAAGGGAATTTTCTTGGTACAAGAATTTTTTTTTCTCAGTGAATGGAACGACTTCAGATGGAATTTTTTTCAACAATTCCATTGAGAAGTTAAAAAATTTTCTGGTGGATACCACGTGTCAAAATTGATTTTTTGGAATTTTTAGGAACAACGTTATTTTCAACTGAAAAAAAAAAAATAAAAAATGAAAAAAAAAATTCTCAAATATGAATTTTGACATATTTTTTACCAAGAAAAATTTCCTCAGGTTCACACTTCGAGAGCAAAAAAACGAAAAAAATCACAAAATCGCTTTATCTCGTTTACTTTCCGAGATATTTTCAAAAAACTGATGGAATAACAATGATTCTTACATTCAACTCTATTTTTCGTTCATTTTTCTTCATTCGTGAAATTTTTGCCGCCAAAAAATGACAATAAATGTTATTTTTAATGCTTGAATTTTACCCTTTTCCTAAAATATACATAAACATACCTCTTAAAACGTTATAACTCCTTCCCTCCACCGTTTCTGGTGATCAATAATGATAATAATGATGAATAATACAGAAGAATAATGCTTCTGCCTTTTCTCCAGCCAGAATTGAGTCAACTGCCTTTTAATGTGTGACAATAGCACAGCTCGTACGTATGAAGAAGCTATGCAATCTGAATTCTTCGTCTTCTTCTCCTTTAATTACTGCTCTGAGCATTAGGTCATCCGGCCGAAAAATCTGAATTCTCATTGGCCCATTCCTCTTCAGGCGCCACGTGGTGGGGGTAAGCCGGCAAAACAAAGCAAGGCACTACAATTCTTTGTTTTGTTTCTTCTATTCTATAGTCGAGTCAACGAAAGAGTTCTTTTTCGCAACACAGCTGAGACGCCAATTGGTCCTTAACAAAAAACTAACACTTGTGTTGGTGCGACTATATATATATATATATATATATATATTATTACCTCAATGCTCTTCATTTGTTTATGTTTATGTCTCTCTGAGTAATAATTCGGGGAAATTGAGGACTTTGAGGAGAACGAAAGATTAACAATTTACTGATCTTTCTAATATTCGATATTTTTAATACATTTTTGGTAATATATATATATGTGTGTATGTATAGATGAATGAAGAACATCATTGAATAGAAAATAATCACAAGAATTTGTGGAACGTAGAATGAGTTGAAAATTTTGAAAAAAAAAATAGAATGAGCCGATTTTATTGTTAGTTCAGTTTTTTGGAAATATCTCGGAAATGGAGCGAGATACGGATTTTTTGGAGGAGACCTTTTTTGTAGAGCTCGCTGAGCTCTACAAAAAAGGTTCCCGCGAAAAATATCGTATCTCTGATGGTTTTCGAGATATTATGAAAAAACCGAAGTCAATGCTCAAAATTAAATTTTTTTAATTAAAAAAAAATAGAAAAATTCGTTTTTCTTGAATCAATTTTGTTAAATATCTCCTGAACTAATAGAGATACAGAAATTTTTGTGGAGATCTTTTTTGTAGAGCTTGAAAAGCTCTACAAAAAAGGTGTCTACAACAAAATCCGTATCTCCATTACTTCCCATAATATCTCAAAAAAAATGAATCAATAACTCGTCTTTCTTCGATTTATCACTAATTTCCTCAACTAATAATCAAATAATCCTTAAAAAAAATTGAAAATTGAAACGAAAATGATCTTTTCATGTTTTTCTCAATAATCAGAGTCCATTTGGCTCGCCAACGTCTTGGCTCTGATCACGATAAGCTCAGTTCCATTAATTTCACACTTGTCGTAGGCTTTTTCAACGATTTTAGCAGTCTTCTCATCAGGAAAGTAGACGTGGCAGTATCTGATGCAAATCTTGGGTATCACTTCGATCCTCGAGATGTAAAGGGGCTCATACTTGGCGAGGAGAGTCTGCAGCAAGTTGATGCCACAAGCCTCATGTATATTAGCGATTATCACATCTTGAGCTGTGACATGTTGGATTATCGTCTCTTTGGGTGATTGGTAGAACTCTGGAGAAGAGACTGGAGACATATTTGGAGTTCTTACTACAAGATCTGGAAGTCCAGAAGGTTTTGACGATCTCAGAGAATTTGTGGAACCAGGGGAACTTGTTTGCTCCAATATCTTCAAGGATTCTGTGGAATTTTGAAGGTTTTCTTGCAAAATCTCTTCTTTTTTATCACTTTTTGCAATCAAATTTGATCGAATTTGTGATTTTGCAGTTGAAATATCAAATTTTACAGATGAATTCTCCAATATTTTCAAGGATTCTTTGGAATTTTGACGTTTTTCTCCCAAAATCTCGTCTTTTTTATCATTTTTTGCAGTCAAATTTGATCGAATCTCTGAATTTTTACTTAAAATATCCCATTTTGCAGATGAATTCTCCAATAATTTCAAGGATTCTGTGGATTTTTGGAGATTTACTTCCAAAATCTCTTTTTCTCCACTTTTTGGAGGCAAATCCAATGGAAATTCTGATTCTCCAGTTGAAATATCAAATTCTGTAATTGAAGTATTGTCATTTCCACTTTTTTCTGTGAATTCCTCATCTCCCTTCGATTTATCTTCGTCTTCAGAAGCTCTTGTTGAGTTCAATGAGTTGAATGATCCCCTTTTTTCGTATTTGCCTTTGGCACGAGGTCCAGCCTCGTATCCTTTATTCCCTCCACTTTCATTTATTCTCCTTTTATTATTATTATTATTGTTATTGTGCCCTCGGTCCCTCGAATTTCTGCGTGGAGACTTTGGAGCTTCTCCGGAATTAATACTCGCAAATGAAAAACGTTTCAAGTGAATCGGGAACCTGTTGCTTCTCATCTGCAGAATGCAACGTTTCACAGCATCTTCTGTGGTGAAATTGATGAAGCAGAGTGGCTTTCCATCGATTCCATCGAAACGATCGATACTGTCGATTGTCCCGAATTGATTGAAGCTCTTTCTTATCTTCTCGATTGGCAAATTCGCAGGATCGTGAAAGAAAACTGTCCACAGATTTGTCTGGGGATTGAATTGAAAGAAATTCTCGATGGACGATGATTCAGAGATTGTCGACATTTTTAGATGATTTATTAATTATCTGAAAAATGGAGAGAATTTGTTTAATTGAGTTGAGGGAATATTTTGTTGGCATTTAGGAGGAAGCTGGAGTGAACAAGAAATAACATAGGGGAAGGTGGGGCAAAATGGACATTAGGGGTAAAATGGACACATCTAAATTTTTAGGTAAATATTATGGAAAACTCTTGAAATTAATGGAAATATTAGCGGTAGATTGTTTTTGATGATTTCATTGGAAAAATGAGGGAATTTTAGGCGGGAAATAAGTGTCAGAATTAATTTTTTTTAATTTTTGGCGGTTTTGACTTTTTTGAGCATTTTAGAGGCGTTCGTTTTTTTGATAATTTTCAGTTTTTTGAGAATATCTCCGGTTCTATTCGTCGTAGCGTAAAAATTCCGATGGGAGGTGAAAGGTGAGATCATTTGCCAGCGATTCATGGGGTTTTCAAATTAAAAATATTGATTTTTAAGATGGTTACGGGCATTTTCGTGAAACAGTTTTATAAAACAGTTTTTGGCCTATAACTATTCGAAAAATTAATATTTTTGGATTAAAAACCCCATAAATCGATGGGAAATGAGCTCACCTTTTATTTGAGATCAACCACGAATTGCTACGACCAATAGAACCAGAGATATTCGCAAAAAACTGAAAATTTGCAGAAAAGAAAAGGCTTTTCCCCTTAAAAATGCCGAAAAATATCGAATTAAAAAAAAAATCGAAAAAAATACATCGGACACTCGTTTTCTGGCTAGAATTTCCTCAGCTTTTCAATAGAATTATCAAAAAAAAAATCCATCTCTAGCCGTTCCAATAAAAGTGTCCATTTTGCCCCACTCTCCCCTACATGTAAAACATATATCATTTTTTTAGAAATAAAAGGGCGTAAGTGTTATGGATAAGCATAGCACTTGCGCCACTTTGTTTCTAAACTGGGGATATTATGAAAAAAGTTCAAAATTAGAGAAAATATTTGAAATTGATTTTTTCTGGTCATCTCATTGAAAAGCTGTGAAAATTTGTATTGCAAAAAATATCTCAAAATTCATTTTTGAGATTTTTCCCGAAAATTCTACTCTTTTTTTTGATGAAAATCAGGACCTGATCCTTCAATAATTTGAAAAATTTCATTTTTTTAAGGATATCGCAGATTTTATGGGTCGTAGCGATTATGGGTGAATCTTAAATGAAAGTTGATATCATTTGCCATCGATTTATGTGTTTTTGAAAGAACAAAGTATCGATTTTTGCGTTTTTTATTGTGAAAAAACATTTCTTTCAAAATATAATCTATAAATTCCCGGAAATTAATCATTTTTATTTTTTTTCACGAACATGAATCGATGATAAATGATCTTGCCTCTCATTTAAGATCAACCCTAGGTCACAAGAACCAATGGAATCGAAGATATTCCCAAAAAAATGAACTTTTAAAAAAAAATTTATTCTTGCTTTGAAAAACTTTAATTTTCAAAAAATTGGAGAAAAAGCATCAGATCTCCACTTTATTTTTTACAATGAAAAAAAAAATTAAAAATTCTCTTCTTCATGATCTCAATTGATAATTGATAAGAATACTCACCAATTCTTTGTGATTTCAGGATTTCCTTATTTTATCAATGAGAGCTATGTTCGATACGTCTCGATTGCATGAAAGTCACAGTGTAAACTGACAGTTGAATAGCTTTTCACAAGTGTTTACGTAAGATCGAGGCTTCTTGATAGAGACAACGAAATTGGGGAGAAAGAGAGAACAAAAATAAAACACTGTTGATTGGAGGAATAAAAAGAAAACAAAGTGAGGACATAATTGAGGGAAAAGATGATTTTAAAACACTGGATTTGAGAAGAAAAGAAAAAACACGTGGGTTCTTTGTGAAATGAATGAATGCCCATGTGCTGTTAACTTGATGAGAATATTATTGAAACTATGAAAAAAAAAAAAAAACAATTGCTCCTTTTAGATGATGCCATTGGTCCATTCACTGAGAATCGATTGTAATTCTAGCAAAAATTGGAAAAAAATACGGAGTCGTGAATGAAAATTTGAGGATTTACCAGTAGAAATATGAAAAGTCGAACTCTTCCTATTTTTGAAAGAAATTATCGAGAATTCAAGGTAAATTATGTTTTATTTAACACTTTTTTCGTGGATACATAATTAGTTGAAGATTGAATGAGAATAAAAGAAATAAAAAAATGCACTCAGGCTTAAACATTGAGCACTGAGTATTTTTTTAGAAAAAATAACTTAATTATAAAAAAAAAAAGCACGACTAAATCAATTTTATCTAATTCTTAATCAGGATAGTCTTTGAAGAAAAATAAAAAAATGTTGAAAATGTCAACAGTGGAGTGATAAAAAAGATGAGTTATATAATCATATGTCTTTTTGCTCAATAAAAAAAAATCTCTTTATAAATTTTTCTAAATTTAATAATTCTCGTAATATTCGTAAAAAAAGAAATAAAGAATTTTCATACTCATCTCATCCCACAAATTCCACTCGGTTGATGCAGGAAAGACCGGGGCAAAATGGACCACAGCTCTAAAATCATACAGTATTTTTGTAAATGACTTTATTAAAAAAATCCCCAAAAAATTGAGAAGATGCAACATTTCTAGATTTTTTTTGTAATTTTTTTCTATTCCTTTTGTAGAGAATTCACACTTATGAAAAAAAAAAATCCTGGATAATTTCGCCATACAGGTCCACTTGACCCCATGATAATGAATTAAGCACACGTCTAATAATTTCTTTAAATTATGTCGAATGGACCAAAATAGATCTGGAGGCAATATAATAAAAGAAAAAATTTCTTTTAATTTTTTTAAACAAATGAATTATTATAAATAGAATTTTTAGAAAATTTGCACTTATAGTTTTCCAAATTTTTTGCATGTGCATATCTTTAAAGTTTTTCGAAAAGCAATTTATTGATTACAAAAAAAAGAATAGAGGAAGATGGGGTTGAATGGTAACAAGGGGTAACACGGTACATCCGTTGGTTTTGGTATTTTATACTATAAAATGGGAAGCTGAGAAAATTTCACATGGAAAATATATGTTATTTTTTGGAATTTATTTTTTCGAATTTTTCACAAATTCTATTTTTTGGGAAACGATCTGAAGGTGAAACTCTTCTGTTTTTGAAAAAATCTTGAATGAAAGATGAGCTCATTCCCCATTGATTCATGTGGTTGAAAAAAAAATTATCAATTTCAAGTACTTATAGGGCAAAAACTGATTTAGAAGGAAATAGCTTGTAAGTATTTGAAAAATTGAATTTAAAAAAATTTGAACCACATAAATCGATGGGAAATGAGCTCACCTTTCATTTGAGATCAGCTCCAAGTCCCTGCAACCAATAGAATCGGAGATATAGCTGAAAAGGTGAATATTTTCAATTGCCAGAAGGAAAACCCCTTCAAAACTTGGCGAAAAACGTGAAATTTTCCCAAAATTGCATGAAAAAACGTTGAAACATGTTTTCCGCCTGAAATTTCCTCAGCTTTTCAATGGAATCATCAGAAAATTTCCATCTCAAACCGTTCATCCGTATCCATTTCACCCCATCTTCTTCTACCCAAAATTTTCAAATATTTGCTATTCCCAGTATCATTTCACCCAGTCTCGTCTAAAGTAAAAAAGAAATTACTATTATTTTTCATATTAATCAATGCTTATCAACTTCGTCAGATAAAGTAGTAGCACGCAAAACAATGAGTTCCTGATCATCAAGCCTAACACAATCATAATTAGACTCAGCAGCTTGAGCTTGCTGAGGTGTCATGAAGTAAACGTGACAATAACGCAATGAACAACTAGGAATTGACTTCATCTCCGATGCAGCAATGGGCTCGTACTTCTTCAGGAGATCCAGAACGAAATTCTCGCTGTAAGCATCATGAACATTAGCTACAATAACTTCATGTGCTGTTAAAATCTCCACTTGATCTCCAGCACTTTCATTGGTAATACTCTCATTTTTCCAGTTTCCACCAGATGAATCTGCCATTTTCTTGTTAATATCAGTATTTTTTTGTGCAGGAGCTATTTTAGTCCACGAAGATGACGATTCCATTGAAGCCAGGCTGGTTGTGCTCGTGTAAAGATCATTTTTCGAATTTTTGAACCGGTTTTCATGTCTTCTGGAGGACGAAAAGCCACAATCACCTTCAGATTCCTTCGTAAAATCGTTATTTTTCTTCTGTTCCTCGACTTTATGTCTGAATGCTCTTAATTGGATGATGTGGTGATTCTGCATCTCTTTGATGCATGCAACAGCAGATGATTTCGCAAGAAAATTAATGAAACACGTGCCTATTCCATTTCCTGATGGTGTTGACAACCAGAGTCTTTTCATTGGACCAAATTTATCGAATATGTCTCGTATTTCTGATGCCTTTAATTTGGTAGTGTTTAGGAAATTAACGGCCCAAGTGTTGTGCTCCTCGTTGTGGTTGTAAAAAAGCTCTATATCTTCCATTTTTTTTAAGTTTATTCTTGTTCAATAGATTTTTCAAATCGGTTTTAGCGTTAATAATGTAGGAAAAACAGTTTATGCGTTTGTTTTTGATCCAATTGACGATAATTTTGGGGCGATCTACTATCCGGACGGTTGTTCTCAGTGTTACTGAGTGACTCAAACATTCCACCGGTTTTTTTTACATGTGTTTATGTCTTTTGGCGCTTGTAGATGTTGCGAATTGCCGCTAGGAGGCTCTGCAGAGCAATTTGAAATACCGCGCAAAAAGGAACGGGGATCAGATTATATTGATAAAGAAAAATAATCAGGAATTACGTAGAATTTATTTTATTTTTATTGTGAAATTGATAATATTCGTTACAGAACAATATAACAAAGTAAAGATGACATTAATATATAAACGAAAAGTTTTTAACGTCTGGGGAAAGACTTCAACGTTTTTCTGATAAATTTATTTGTCAAAAAGTAAAAAAAGCGTTTATCTGATTTATTCTGAGGAGTTCTGAGTAATTTAACTGATGTAACAAAAAATAATTCATCAATGAGAGATTAATTCTTCGTGATAATCAAAAATACATTAATATCGATAATTGAATAAATTCGAAATAACCGGTTTTTTCAAATATTTTGGAAACTTGAAGAGATAGAGCATTTTTGGGAGGATTTTTTTATAATGAAGCTGAAAATAGTGGAAATATGACAATTTCAAGTATTCTTCTTCCTCTTTTTAACGAACGAATTATTTAAAAAAATTCAAAATATGCACATGAAGAAAATTCAAAATAATATTAGTGCATTTTTAAATATTTTGTTTTTAAATAATTTAGTCGCTCAAAAAAATCCGAACTATCTTTTTTCTATAGATCCTTCCTTCATTAAAAAAAAAAAGTCTATTAAATTTTCAATATCTCTCATAATTTCCAAAATATTACGAAAAAAATCTTTCTCACGTCGAAATCAAGTTATTCCTCTCTTACTCCCCTTTCAATCTTCTTACTAAAGCAATAAAAAAACAGCACTAGCTCCTCCTTCACTTCTGCATCGCCTGAATCGCCAATACATGTGGTCTCATTACAATCAGCTTCTTCCCATTAAGCTCCACATCATCCCAATTAGCCTCAGCAGCTTCTGCATGTGCAGGTGTTTTGAAATAAACGTGGCAGTATCTAAACGAATATTTCCAAACCGTCTTGATACTGGAAACGCAAATGGGCTGATATTTCTCAAGTAAATGAAGAATATAAGCAACTCCATAAGCCTCATCAATATTTCCAACAATGACTTCTTGTGCTGTAATGATTATCTTCTCTTTTTCCTCAGATTTCTCCGCAATTTCCTTTATTTTTCGTTCAGCATCTTCTTGTGGTTTTTCTCTGCTTTCAAAAGTGATCTTCGAGTCCACAGCCTCTTTATCCAGTTCAGAAATCAATGATGAATGATGATCATCGTCAATTTTATCAATTGACTGATCCGAACTCTGCGAACATTGATAGAAACATTTTTTTCCTCCTGAATCCCGAGAACTATCCACATTCCCTTTGAGAAAAGCAGAGTTCTCCATTAAACTCGAACTCAAATTGTTGACATTCCTCATGTTTCCATCAGTGACGTCATCTTTTGATGAAAAAATATTCCCCCAATTTTTTTGGTGATTCGATGCAGCAAACGAAGAGGATGCATTTGCTTGATGATTGAAAGCTTCATTTGGCTTAAAATTGGCGAAGCTATTTTGTTGAAAAAAACCATTGCTATTGCCATTGATATTGTTGAAATTATTTTTCGGAAACGGACGTAGCTGAATGTAATTCTGATTTCTCAGGCCGATAACGCAGCTTCTTGCATCATACTCATTAACAAAATTAACGTACATCATGGAAGATGCACGTGCTTGAATGACCGAATTAACTTTGCCGAAATGTGAGAACCATTGTTTGACATAATGTACTGGAAATCCTTGGATATTCGAGAATTGAACTGCCCATTCATTGTGTGTTGTACGATGATTTATGTAGTCCTCGAGATTCATCTGTGACTGTTGCTGCAACATATTGTTGAACAAAACAAGTGGATTAATTTCGTATCTCACTGATTTTTGCTCGATAATAATTGAATTCATTGAAATTTTCACTTCAACACTTAATTCGACTGTTTTTCAAAGTCTTTCATAGATTTTTTAGAACGTGTTTGTTACTCTTTGGCTTCACTGATACAAATGTGTTTATTATTTCAGTTAAACCGGCTCCGAAAATTCACGATTTTACCAGTAGACCAAGCTGCATTGCGCAGAAACGGTAAAAAAGTGTTTTGCGCACTGTTTTATCGGCGGAGGAAGGGCATTGGTCGCTCGATGGCGCCACCAGTTTGAATGTGTCTGCTTCACTCTTCTGCGACTGCGCATGAAAAACTCCAAAATGCCATATTTTCAGAAGAAAAAACAAAGTAATTTCTTGAAAAAAAAAGGAATCTTTGCATTGCACAAAATAAATGCACGTTTTTGCATTTAAAAAAAATGCAGAAATGAAGAAAGAACAAAAGAAAGCAACATGGTGGGCGGAGCTTGGACAGATATATATTTCTTCTAAGGAAAGAATCGACATCCGAGGCATGCCGAAGCGAAAATTTACGTGGTGGGGCATTGGATCCGAAGAAAGCCGATGTCGATTCATTCGCTAGTACTATAGCGCATCAGCTGTGTGTGTTTGTGTATGTGTGTGTGGCGTTGCTGCCAAATTATATCACGTGAAGGCTCTTTCTTTAATTTATTAATTTTTATTTAAAAAAAAAAACAAACAAACCTGATAATAATAAAATCCAGAAGGAATCATTTGTGTTATCATTGAGCTACAATGCACAATGGCATTTTACTAATAATCGAAGATCATTTTTTTCCAGTGGCATCGAATTATTAAAGTGTAGATGTGTGAAATTGGCGGTGAAACAAGCGTGGATTCAAGTGAGTTGGAGCTATTGTAAGAGTGGGAAAGAGCGAGTGAGAGGCAATCATTGTTATATATATACATATATATATATATATAGTGCGCTTGTGTGTGTCTGTGTGTTTGCTTGTGTGTGTGTCTGCACGTGTGTTCGTTCGTACATTACATGGAAGACAAGCAGAAGGAGAAATAGTTGGATGTGAAGAGAGTGGGGGAAAGCACAGGAAGAGGGATGACGATGGTACAACGCTGATTGGCTGGGGCAGCTATGGCCGCTGACTTGTTCTCTACACACAGACACACACAGATAAACACGCAAACACAAACACAACTGCCTCAGACTTGTTCTCTACACACAGACACACGCAAACACACATACAGATGGGTAAAAAAAATGTGCATATATATATGATACTCATACTAATACATTAACGCATTTTCACGTTTAGGTTGAAAATGTACAGTGACGAGAACACACGCACACACAAATGCATTCAAAACTCAGTTGGTCTTCGTAGCTGCGTTGTTGTTGGTTGGTAATATCGAGGGGGCGAAAAACGAGGAAAAAAAGAAGGAAAAGAGGATAAATATATGTATATGTATATGTGAAAGAGAGAGGGAAATTGAGAGGAGTCAGGAGGCAGAATCGAGGCTTTTGCCAGACAAGGCGGGAGTGCGACAGAAACGTTCGGCGTGTTGCCTTGTGTTTTTGTATAAAAACGGAACACAAGTGGAAGTGAGTGTAAGGAGAGAGTGGCGTTTTATCCCTCTCTAATGAAACATTATAATAAATATAAATAAATAAGTAGAGAAAAAAGTAAATATATATATATTGAAAAATAGAGAAGACAGAGAGAGAGAAAAGAAGCGGTGAGAAGAAAAAATTGTGAGTTTGAGTGTGTTTTGTTGTAAATGTTAAATTGTGTTTATAAAAGACACTTCATAACCTTATTTGAATTTTCCCACTAATTTTCTCAATTTCATCGAATTTTTTCAATAGATTATTTTACTTAAATCATTGGGAGTTAATGTGTTTATAAAAGACACTTCATAACCTTTTTTTTTTGAATTTTCTGTCGAATTTTTTCAATTGATTATTTTAATTAAATCATTAGAAATTATATTATATTGATAAAAGAGTTTATAAATTTTGTGAATTTTTCGTTAATTATTTTTTTGTTTCTTCTGTTCTTCTCAGTTCATGTGGGAGCGCAGATTTGGCGCGTTTGTTTTGTGTCTTTCATGAAAGTGTAAAATTTTTCCTGGAGGAAAAAGGCCGAGGAATAAAAGAGGAGGCTTAAAGCAAGTATATACAGTAGAAAAAGAGGAAAAATAAGAGGCAAAAAGAGAAAAAAGTGCGTGGCAGAAGTCTATGTGGCTGGAAGGGGAACACACGTCGCTCTTGAGCGACCTTGAAATTGCGTATACGTATAAAAAAAAAGAATAATAAATAAAGAAAAAGAGAATTTGCGAGAAGTTGATGAAGAGTTTAATAATTAAATTAAATTGAATAATTAAAAACATACGACAATCCGTCAAAAGTACACGAGGACACCATTTTATACTTGTGGTGTGCATTGGTATACGAGAATTATAATATTTAAAAGAAGAAAATTAAAAAAACGAAAACGAAGAGAGTGAAATAATTAAGAAGAAGAAGAAAAGAGAAGGAGAAATATTAATCTGCTCCATTATCTGTTACCTCACGAGGAAAATCAAAGGATTTTTGTTGTGTGTTTGACAGTATTCGTCAGTTTTTAATTCAAATAATTCATTAATCAGTCTCACACATACACACATATTATATATATATACAGTGGGAGGGACAAAGAAGCTGTGTCGGCATAACCTCCAAACCTGTGTGTGTGTGTTTTTAACAATTGAATCTCATTAATTTATTTCGGAGCTAATTAAAAAAGTAATGAGGATATCTATTTTTTCAAAAGTGCATTGAGAGATAAAATATCGTGTGATAAAATTTAATAAAGAAGAAGGAAAAATCAAATATTTATTATTATAAAGAAGAAGATATAAAGAGGATAAGAAAATAAAATTATTGGCTTCAATAGTTGATGGATGAAAGTGGAAGAATGCTTCAACACGGAGGATCAAATGTTGGTTTGATGGGTGGTAATGGTGGCCAAGGGGCCCAAAATGCTGGTGGATATGGTAGTATGGGCCCTGTTGATGGATCAGCAGCTGGGGGCCCTGAACAAGCTGTTGAAGCACGTAAACAGGACATTGGCGAAATATTACAACAAATTATGAATATAACTGATCAAAGTTTGGACGAGGCACAAGCGAGGTAAATTAAAATTCATTTATTTTCATCATTTAATCATTATTATTTCCTTTATTTTGTAGAAAAAAAAAAAAAGAAGAAAACAATCACCATTCTCGCTAATCTCATAATCAATTCTGATTCTGAATGAAAGTAGAGGAAAAAGAGGAAAAAAAAAACATTTAAAGCACACACACAAAAGTATACGTAATTACACCTCGTTAACTCGATGTGATTATCGATACCAGTGCATCTACGTGATATAGAATTACCTTGGAATAATGCAATTACATTCATACAATGTTTTCTAACAATTTTACACATTAAAATCTCATTAATTAACAAGTTTCAGTTAAAAATTTTATTCACAAGATTTTTTGTTTTCCTTCTTTTTCCTCTCATTCAACCGGTCATTCTCTCATCACTAATAGTTTCTTCTATTCAATGGTTTTTAATTATTTTTTTTCATCATTTCATTTTTTTATTCTTTTCTTCCAACAGAAAACACACCCTGAATTGCCACAGAATGAAGCCAGCATTATTCTCAGTACTTTGTGAAATTAAGGAGAAAACAGGTGAGTTTTATATTTTATTTGAATAATAATTCTGCTCCAAAAAAAAAAAAACTATTACATAAAAAATGAATTCACATCATTTGAAACGTATTTCACGAAATTTCTTATCACCGCAAGTGTTCGAAACACACAACTAAAAAAAACTTGTCATAAAATTCTGTATATCAGAGTTATAAATTTAAACCTAGTCACATAAACCCATTACGTTAATTTTATTACATTTTAAAAATAATCCAGAATCAATTCACTCAGTGACACGAGTCTCGTCTCTGTGTGCTCATGTATATGTGTATGTGTATATATCTATATGTGTGTATGTGTATGCGCCTGTTTGATAACGTTTAGTGTATCCACACGTAAATCTTCCCAATGTCTTAACACGAATTTTTACACCCACTTCATCCCATTTTCCAAACGGCATTTAGGGAATATAGGGAACATGAAAAAAGCAGCAGGAGAGGGAGAATCCTCTCTCTCTCTTTCTCTCTTTTACTCTCTCTCCAGCCATTCGAAACTCGTAAACATAATTTTTATGCTGTGTTTGGATTACTTTACGCGTTGGATCAAGAGACCACGAAACGCGCAATTATTTCGGGGATCTCCCTTAAAATGCTGATGAAGGGCAAGAGAGGGATAGAAGGAGTATTTTCAAGTTGTAGGTGCAAGTGAGATGGAGAATGAGGGAGCGAGAAGATGTAGCGTCGACTGGCAACATTGCCTGGGGCTAATACCATCTCTCCTTGCTCCTTCCCTCCTCTTTCTTGCTCTTTCTCTTTTTCTCAGTCTCTTTCTTTCGTACACCCCCGCTGTTTGAGAACACAAGGGGCAAGGCGGGGAAGGAGCGAGGATCAGATTCGAAGAGAATCGGGGTAGGAGCGTTACAAAGAACCCCTCGTTTCATGCATTCCTCTCTCGTCTTTCACCTCTCTCTCTCTCTTTTACACGCACACATATATATAATACATACATATATATAATGAAATCTCGCCTCTTTCTTGTACTCAAATCTATGCACATATTCACGTCTTTCTCTTCTCAGTTTGAGTCTGTCGGGGCCTCTCTCCACGTTTTCTGTGCGTTCCACGCACATTATATATGTATATGTATATATATTTTCTTTCCAACAATTCAAAAGGGGGGAACGACCGCACGTCGTTGGCTCAGGCCTTCGTCGCGCTCTTTTGCTCTGGGTAAAACCGAGTCGAACGGGTTTTGATTCGTATCGTTTTTTTTTTCTTTCTTCTTTTTCTTTTTTATGTGTCCCATAATCATTTATTTGTCATTTACTATTTTAATATTGCTGGAAAAAAGAGCTTTCCTCTCTTTTTTTCGAAATTACTTCATTTTTTTCAATTTTATTTTTCCTTCATAAATTAAATGAGGGAAAGTTTGATTGTTTAATTGGGAATTATTTGGCTGTAATTTGAGGAAAATGGCATTTACTTCTGTGCGATTAAAATATTTACTAACTTCCAACGTTTCTTTATGCTCCTAGAAGTCCTCGAAATTTAGGAGTCCTCGATCGTAAATTCTCTTGTAGAAAATTTCGTAGTGAATAAAATGAAGGGGAAATAACACTTCTGCAGTAAAGACACAAAACGTGAAAGATAGGGCATAAAGAGAATGTTGTAAAAGGTTCTTTTCCTTTTTTTTTTTTTTTTTTTTTTTTTTTTTTTTTTTTTGGGAGAGGAAATAAGTGAGTTTATATATTGATAGAGTGAAGAAAAAAGTAGAAAGAAAACGAGAGGAAAAGGATGTCTGTGAGATGAAGAGAAGGACCCTTGGGTGCCGGCAGAGAGCACCAGTGAGTTTATGGCCAATGGCTGACGAGGCAGTGAAAAAGTACTAAAACCAAGAAGAGCAGATAAACGCTATGTTAAGCAGACCGTTTTACCAGCCATTTAATATAATCAGAGTACTCGACATTGTAACAATAATTCGAATGAATATTTTCTCCTTTTTTTTTTGACAGATTTGTTTGGAATTAGGAGTCATCAGGGAAGTCATGAAAATCGCGATTTCTTCTTTGAACCTCTTGGAATCGAGTGGAGATACGCCTTTTTTTGTTCACACCCTTATTGGATCTTTAAAATTTTTCTCAAATTATTTGAGATTTAACCAGAAATCTGGGAATTTTTAATTTTACAGTTTTCCCCTGTTTTTTGAGATTTTCGGTAAATTGTGTAGGGGAAAGTGGGGCAAAATGGACATTTAAACGAAACGGTCGAAGTTATATTTTTTTTCAATGATTCCATTGAAAAGCTGAAGGAATTTTAGGCGAAAAACGTATATCGGAATCAATTTTTTCGAATTTTTGAAAAGTTTAGTTGTTTTGCACCAAAATTGAAGGGTTTTTTTTTCGAAAAAATGGTTTTTCGAAGAAATTTCCGGTTCTATTTGCCGGAGCGATTCGCGTGTGGTTTCAAATTGAAGGGGAGCTCATTCCTCACATTTTCGTTAAAGTCCCATCGATTTTTACCAAAAATTGACTAAATCACAGATCAATTTGTGAAAATCAGTTTTTGGGCTGTAACTTCCGTAATTTTCGAAAAAAATTAATGAAACTTTAGCGGAAATGTGAGAGATTAGCTTCTCTTCAATTTGAGACCAACTGCGAATCGCTACGATGAATAGAAAATGAGATTTCTTCAAAAACCCATTTTTTCGAAAAAATCGAAAGGGGGTGAACGTTTAAGATTGAGTGAAAATTTTGTTTTTTTTTTCACAAATGCGAAGAAAAAAAATTTTCACCCATCTTTTCCGCCTAAAATTCCCTCAGCTTTTCCATGAAATCATTGAAAAAATTCAACCTCCATTATTTTTATTAATTCGGAGCGTTTTTCAGAATAAAACCATAAAAATTCAGTTGTGTCCATTTTATCCCTCATGTCCATTTTGCCCCACCTTCCCCTATTTTATATTTTTCTCAAATTATCTAAGATTCAACTAGAAATCTGGAAATTTTGAAATTTACAGTTTTTTTTTAGATTTTTGATAAATTCTATATTTTTTCAAACTTTTCCTAAATTTTTATGTCTTCTTGCGCTTTAGAAAAAAGGACTTTACGAAAATTTTACAATTTTTCTTCATTTCCTAAATATTAATTGGAACAACTGTGCCTTTCATAGCTTCCTTGAATCATTTTGCCAAAAATTTAATGAACAATTACTCCAAAAACAATAATTACTCCAAACTGTAACTATTGGATAAAATATCTGTCTCATTTGAATACAAGAGCCATTAAGAAAGAAAGAGTTTCTTCGAATTGACCTGAAAAACATTTTAGCTTTCTTGTGATTTGAAATCTCAATGGCATTTGAAATGGCCCTTGACAGCGGGTGGGAATGAGAACTGCGGTATCCCAATACACATTGGGACTGTCTCTGGGAGTATTTGGAATGAGACTGGTTTAAAAATATAATACTAGTGTCAACGCACAATTCGAGAATCCAAAATAGTGACTGCAGAAGTTAAAAAAAGAATTTCCCCTTCGGTTTTTCCTTTGTTGAGAAAAGAGAATGATAGAAAGAGATACAGATAGAGTTTTGAGGAGGAGAAAAGAATTCACTGAGACGTCGAAAATTTGTTTGAAAACTCGAGATTTTTATTTCTCTTGAGCTTCTCCTCTTTCCTGTTATCCAATGCTTTTCTCATACTAGAACACGAGCATTCCTCCCTTTTCTTCTCATATATATATATAACACGTGTATAGCATCTAGCAGAGACCGGAACCACGTTTGTATAGTAGTGTGAGCCGGAATTCACGTTCCCAACAGAGTAGTCCCTTCCTCCATTTTCATTCGAGCTTTTCCCCCCTCTGTCTGTTTTCTATTCTTTTATCATGTAGAAATGCATCTATAGAGGAGCAAGAGAAGGCGGTGAGTTCCGGTCGACGAAGCACAACGACGACTCCCTCAATTTACTGGGACTTTTCTCATTTTGCTGTAGCGTCGATGTGTCGATTAAACTTCACTTGTATCTGTAAATTATAGGGAATTTTTTATTGTCGAGGACATTAGAGTCTTTGGAATAATGAGAAAATGAGGATGCAGGTTCAGCTCTTTTTTTAATGAGAATTTTCCGCTCTACGAAAAAGATTTCTCCATGAATTTCGCTCAATTTTACAGGTAAAATGATTTGTGATTTTTTTGAGAGTGAAGGGCTGGTTAGAAAATTTTTTAAAAATTCCCGAATAATGTTCACAAATTGGAGCATTTTTTCAAATTTTTTGAGATTTTTGCACCGAGCCCTTTATTCCGAAAAAAAATCATGAATCGTTCTACCCTGTAGGTTCATTTTGGCCGAATCTGAGGCAAAAAAAAGGGATTTGTAGGATATTTTCCAATATATTGCTGATAATTCGGGAAAACGTACTTCAATTTGACCTAAAAAAGTGATTAAAGCATTCGAAAGTCATATCTTCAGTTTGTGAATATAATTTCTTTCTTCTCAATTTTTTTTACATTAATCTCTTATCACATGCATGAGATAGAGAGAAAGACAAATAGTTACGACTACCTTCTAATTAAAATTACTCAATAACTATACGAAGAATTGAATATTTTATGCTTCTATTATTTAGTTAAAATGCTGTTCTCTTCGCCAATAGTTTTTAAACAATGGGTCAACCCTGTTCTTCTTTAGTAATTTCATTATTTCTGTTCGATTTAGGGTTCCAGTAACTTTGATGATTCATATCTCATAAACTGCACGAACAAAAATTACGAAAAAAATTTCATCTTCGATGCAGCATCAAAAGAATAAGGGTTCATCTCATACTACCTTAATTATTAGACTGAGTGTACGTGGAATGCATGTTTCTTCTCCATTATTCCCCATATTCATCGAGTCATATCTCTCTCCGTAGTGTCTTTCTTCGTCAGCAGAAAAAGGCTCTTGATCGGATTCACATGCAGATGTGTATCCTTAAAGCTACGTTTCTTTCACACACAGAAAAAAAAAGGAGAAAAGAAAAGAGGCATCAGGAGCAAAGCGGGAGCCGAGTCAAGGTGAACCAGCTGTCTCGCTGGCAATCGTTTTCTGTATAAGTGCAGCCAACATTTTAGCCACGCGAGTGTATGTGTGTCTATATGTGTGTATTCTATCCCTTAATTTCGGTTACCTTCTCTTCCCACTGCAAAATTATTTCCCACACCGTGTTATATACACTAACGAATATACACCGAGGTTAATCGCACCAACGTCACGTGATCGACAATAACTAATCGAGTTTATCGTCTTGTTGGTTTGAACCCTTTTGACCCTCTTCAACCAACATCTTACAAGAGTTGCTCCCAAAACCAAAGTTGAATAAGTTTAATGGACAATGAAACTAATGAAATTGTGTGTGGGTGCATTTTCTTTTTCTTTTTACTCTTTTAATCTTTCTTCATCGAGAGAAGAAAGACAGTTTAGTTGAGATAAAGGCGTGTGTTTACTCGACTTATCCAAACTGGTAATCTAGTCCTCTCTTATACTCACCCGATTTACCGACAAAAGATATCTTACGAGTCCAATGCACTTGGTACAAACAGACACACACAAACATACATGCACGTGACTGCGACATTTTGATCGAGTAGATAAATGTATTCTTGACCTCAGGCTCTCTCTCGCTTTTTTTCTTCATACATATATATATATATGTATAAAATAAAATTAATGGCTATCTCTTTACTTTGTACTAGGTGCAACTGCTAATTTATTTGTCTTCAATTATATTTCATTTGGAATTCGGGGAGGAATTACCATGGTGGACCCAGTTACCGGACATGCCCCAGTTTAAATGGACTTCTGCCGCAAAATGATTCAGGAATTTTTTTCGGGGTGAAGGAATTCGTGAAAAAATCGGAAAAAATTTGAAAAGATGGATCAAAATGTCTCAATTGTTGGTGAATTTTTTCCAATTTTTCATAGAAGTTGCCGTTCTTTAAAAAAATCTCGAACCACTTTATTTCACTGGTTCATTTTTTGTCAAATTTCAAATTGTCAAAATGAAAATCGACTGTATTGTTTGATTCACTTCGAGTTTTCTTCCATTTTAATAATTTAATTCTTACTGTCCGGATACTATTCACTAGTGTCATTCCTTTAGCTGTCCGATTACTGGTGCATTCATGGTAATTCAACAGGGACAATATCTTTTTCTTCAAACGCTCTGAAGCGGTTATAATGAAACAGTTCTCGTAAGAATATCTCCCTTTCTATTCAATTGCGACTTGTCTCTCGTCAGACAGTAAAATTTGACGATGAACAATGGTAATCAAAGTGGTCTTACCGTATTCTCTGTATTGTTATAACATCATTTGCTTTGAACATTAACAATTGTTTTGAAACACGCGACAGATAGTCTCTGGAATAGAGTTGAACAGATAAAGAAATGGTATATATGTATATACGGAATATATTTGTTGTCCCTTAATTATCTGGGACGTTAGTCGAACGGAAGTCGTTGGTTACGGGGATCGGGCTCCATGCCAGGACTTCCTTCTCAGTCCTCGTCAAAATCTCCGTACATTTTCACAGGAGAATTTGGTAAATATAAATCATTGCGTGCGAAAGACGGATAACATGTGTCGTCAATCAATTTCTCAATTTTATGGAAAATTCTTTATTTTATTACCAACCGATTATTGTTCAACTTTCTTTTTGTGTTTACATTTTACGTTTTTTTTTTTTTTTTTTTTTCGTCATTCTGAACACCAGTGAGGGTGTGTCAGATGGAGAGCGATTTAACAAACCATACGTTACGTCGCGATAAAATCTCACAGAGCCGTAAACTCTGGTGTACCGGCAGAAGAGAGAGAGAGGTGGGAGTAACGTTATATCATAAAAATCCAGTAAAATAAGCTCGTAAAGCCCGGAGACCGCGTACATAACCGGGCGTTTCAACCTGCGAGTATCATCCACCTCCCACTCTTTAACATTTTCCTTTTTTTTCCATTTTTTTTCAAATTTTTTTTTCTGGGGTTCTCGTCAAAAGCTTCAGTATCTCGATTTCAGGACGTTTTATCTTCAGTTTAATACACGTGTTGCTTCATTCTTGACATTTGCCTCTTTATCCAAGGGGCAGAACGGACCAGGCACATGGAATATTTCGAGATTTTCATCATGACCTCTTTTTTAAAGGAAAATCATCGAAAAAAAACAAATTTATTAGAAAACTTTTTCTACACTGAAAAAAAAAATTCTAGCAAGAAAATTGATTTTTAACAAATTTTTCCTTCACAATTTCTATATCTATATATATTGAATTTTCTGGAGTGAAATAGATTTTCTTCAACCAAGTAAATTTTCATCCAACAAATTATTTTTCTTCTCTCAGTATATCTCAATTATTTGAGAAATCCTAAAATATTCAACAGAAAATTATCGGAAATTGCTTCATCTCGTGTTATACACCTGTATCCCTCATCCAATTTTTCTTGAGAAAAAAAAAATCCGTTGAAATTGACGATTGGAAGAAGACACGACTCGAAGTAGTTATTACTGAAACAACATAAAAATCGTTAAAAAAAAAAAAAAATCGTATTACTTTGGGTAATCATATGGTAATTCTATGGAGATTACACGGGGCGTGGAGTGGCTCGTTTTGCGGATCATTAGGTCCCTTCAAACACTGGACCGACTCGAGAAGAGAGAAATCTCATTGGAATCTCTTCTCTTCCCCCATAATTTCTCAACAATTCTCATCTTCTCTTTTATTTAAAAAAAAAAAAAGGCATATTTAAAAGGCAATATTATTGACTTCATTTGAATGGATGAAATTGTAATAAGAAAACGTGAGTCATTCAGCCTGTCTCCGGAGGGGATTCACCGGAGGAGGGTACGTGATATAGGAGGGTTGGAAAATCAAGTGAACTGACAGGTGAACGGTGTGCACAGAACTCCCCCCCCCCCCCTCATCCCTATCTCTCCTCTTTACTCTGCTCTTCTCCCTTCGGGCAAACGACCTACGGATATTTCGAGTGTCATTTACCTGATATCGAGAGACAGAGAGACGTCATGAATGATAATCAGATTAAATTGTTCATCGATTTGTTCATCAAAATCCAATTAATCTGCGGATAAATATTCGCATTAGCGAGCAAAAAAAAACAAAGCCACGGAAAATTCATGAATGTCTATCCTGGTTAAAGTTAGTCGGAGAGGAGCAAGGGAAGAAAAAATAGGGAAAAAAATAAAAATATAATGATGATGATGAAGAAAGACCGTTGGTGGGAAGGCCACAGGCACTATGCTGGAGTTATGAATAATACCAGCAACTTCTAATTGCGCGAGACAAAACTTTCTGTGTGGTATCATAGTTCAAGGAAAGTGCGAGAGAGAGAGAGATAGATTCAGTTCAGGGTACAGAATACCAAAAAGTTTTTCAACGAATAAAACTTGGAGGAACTCATTGAGGCGTACACTGAAAAACCACCAAGTAGCGCCATCGTGACTTCCGGTTCAAGTTATTTTATATATATGTGTGCGATTTTTGTATTTAAATAAAATGGAAAGTCTCGTCTTTTGCGTAGGTCTGCACTGTTTTTTTTTCTTTTTTTTTTAAAAAAGCACATTGCGAGATTTTATCGAATTGCTATGATTGATATCGAATATATTGAAGTCCTGTAACGCTTAAATTTCATTGGTTGACGAGTTACGCGGAATATTCAAAATACAAAATACAGTGTAACCTTGATATAACGAAACTGAAGGGAAATAGGAATTATTCGTTATATCGAGTTATTCGTAACAGTGAGGTTTGTTATATAAAGGTTAGATTAAACTCGATTCGTTATAACAAGGTAAGAAAATTTCCATTAAAACAACTCATGTGAATACCAACTCATTTGAATCAAAACACAGAATTATTTATTTGAAAACATTCAAATAGAATATAAACATAGAATGTAAGAGAGAAAATTAACAACATGATAAAGGTTAATGCTTAATAAAGGTTAAAATTAATTTCTGCAACACTCAAACAACACCTTTTCCGTTTTCCAGCCATTACAACTTCAAAATTACTAACAATCACAAACAGCAATGTTTACAATGATCAAACAGTAATGTCTATCTTATGAAGATTTAAACGTATCAGCACTCATTGAGACATTAGTTATTGTGGAATTGAGTGGGGATAATTTGTAGGATACGTTATGTAGAGGTTGTAGGCTGGAAAATTCGTTATATGAAGGTCAATAATAGTTTCTATATATATATATTCTGCAATGATTGATTTTTCGTTATAGCGAGGTTGTTTGAAAAATATATTCGTAATGTAAAGGTATATTTTACATAGACTCTTATGGGCAGTTCTGGGGGATTTTGAAAAATTCGTTAAATCGAGGAATTCGTTATATTGAGGTTCGTTATATTAAGGTTACACTGTATCTTTGGTACATTTGAGGTTCAATTACGTAAACCAGATGAACGAAAAATCCTACATTTCTCTCCATTAACGTGTTTCTATCTTTACATTAAAAAAAAAAGTTGGTTTTTGGTATAAAATCGTTAATAACAATTTATACGACATAAAATTCTCAAATTTGATGAAGTGAATCTGTAAAAAATGTAATGAGGAATAAAATAAGTCTACAAAACAAAAAATCAATTGAAAATTGGAGAATTTTCCATGCTTTTCATATTCCTTTATTTTTTCAAGTTTTCAAGAAATTTTTCAAAACCACAGAAAATTTTACAGTTTTCAACCAATTGCTTGTTTCTAGGACTCATTTTATTTCTCATTACATTCTTTCAAGATTCACTCCATCAAATTTGAGTATTTTATCTCGTATAAATTGTTATTAACGATTTTACACGAAAATTCACCTTTTTTTTGACTGTATAAATTCAAAGAAAGTCACGGATTTAAAGAAATCCACTAAAAAAAAGTTTGGACAAAGAAAAAAGTGGTTAGTTTTTTAGGAATACCTCAAAAAACAAGCGAGATAGGGAAATTTTGACCTGAAACTCTTTTGTAACTCTGGGATATTCTTCACTAAAAGAGATAAATAATATCGCCTTATCTCGCTTAGTTTCCGAGATATTTCCTTGAAAAGGATCACAAAAATGAGTCGATTTATCCTGTTTCACCTCTTCACTACTGAATTCATTGGAAATATCAGTATTTTTAGAAAAATGAATGAACAAGTAATGATCCACTTCATTGCTTATATTAGTAATTGTGGATGCTGAAGCGCAAGAAGTGGAGAACATTGTAAGGAGTCCAGACACACTTCTGCATTGTGTGTCAACGAATGGGACAGAGACAACCGCGAGAGTAGACCAATGAGACTGTGCTGAAGACAGAGAAAGAGAGATAAATAGAAGCTAGATAGAGAAAGAGAATACGTTCCAACCCCCGTGCTCAAGGGTGGCTGTAACGTCGCTCGTAAAAACACCGTAAACTCGACAGCAACAGGTCTCGTGTGTGTCTGGCTCTCGTTGGGTACCTATCTTTTTCTCTCTCTCTCTCTCTCTCCCACTTCGAATATGATATTCGAGTGCCTCCGAGGCAAACGCCCAATTGCATCCTGGGGCATCAGTGCTTCATAAATTTTTTTTTTAAATAAATCAATCCTTTTTCGAGGAAAAATCGAATATTTCATAGATTTTTAGTAAAAAAAAATCGAATTCCTGTTAATTCGATGGGAGACCATGCTTTTGTACTAGAGCACTTTATTTGAAGAACACATTTCATTATGAGAGCAACAGTTAAACTGTTTTGGGCACTCGTGAAATATTTAACGGCCTCTTCGCCCTGTAAAAAAAGTGATACTTCTTCTGAAGAACTTTTGGAGGCTCTCCAATTACTCAAGAAAAGAGAGTAGAAAATTGTTGAGAAGTGGAGAAAGTAGAAAGAAAAGGAGAAGAAGAAAAGGTGAATCATTTTGCACAACCCCTATTTTAAACTCAAAGTAGCTGATAAAAAGGGAACATTATTTTCTCGTATTCGTGCAAAAATTTTCGTTACAATGTCGTTACACACATTTTATCCCTCAGTTAATTCAACCCTCAATTTTCCCCCTTTTCTCCTGGAAATAATAAGTAAAAACACGTTTTCTTTTTCACATGTTATATATATATACACGCGATTTCCAACAGATTTCAAATTCTCACCGCATCTTTGCGCCACTTATGCATTATGCATAAACTTGACGTTTTTCCATGCATGCACATTTTTTATTTCCTTTTTTTGCGACGAAAAACATTTCACCTTAAATTCACGAAAAAAAGCCCCCATTGAAATTTTAAATGGAGGATTTTTCTCTAATTCTACAAGTCAAGATGCATTTTCATAAATTCGAATTAAAACCAATCAATTTCTCTTGAATTTTCGTTTCATTTTCTCATTGATTGATTCATTTATTGAATATTTTTTTTTTATTAGGAACGTGAATAAAATGAATAAAACTCATTTCTGAAACTAGAGAAAATGGAAAAAATGAGAGAGAAAATGAGAATTCCGAAGGGGATTTCTCCATTTCCACCCATTGAGCCACCGATAAAGCTCCAACTGAAAGGAAAGAAAAAAGAGAGAAAAAAAAAAGGAAAAAGTAACGCTATTCTTTCCTTCTTGATCCATAAACTCCTTCTCTTGTCCACTTCTATTTTTTTTCTATATTCCCACAAACCCACACACACATCCACAGACATACACACAGAATCCACAGAATTTCCCTCAAAAAAGAAGGCATTTTCATTGAAAAAAAGGAGAAAATGTAAAAAAAAAAAGAGAATATCCTCAGAAATGAGATGAAAAATCCCGTACGTTGCTTCTTTTCCCGAACTTTTTTAAATTCGCCTCTTTGCAAGCTCGAAAAGCAGCAATTTTCACCGAAAAACGTGACTTTTCTCCTCATCGTTTGAGTGATTCGAAGGGAATAAAAAAGGAGCCAAAAAATAGGAGAAAGAGAGAGAGAGGAAACCAAAAAAATGCTTCATTGAGCGGCCCTCGAACGTGCCCCTGGAGACACTACTTCTCATTAGAGATAAAATAAAATGGTGAAAAAAAAAAAAGAAAAAGAGGCGAGAGAAAAAAGTGGGAAAGATCCTGCAGGATGAGGTGCATTTATGACTCCCCATGGGATATCCACGGCATGGACCGAAAAATGAAACGAGGCAACTCCCCTTTGGCAGGCTTTTATATTTTTTTAACTCATGTTTTTCTTTTTATTCTATTTTATATTGAAGAGAGTGGAAAGAGGGAGGAATGGACGTGGCGTCTAGTTTTCGTCGGTTATTACTGGTCCGAATAAACTCTCCTTTTTTTTTTTTAATCCAGTGATCTCTGTGACCTCGACAGTTGATACAAAAAAAAAATCTCAACTCCATTGGATTTAAATGTTTTTTTCCCTCCTCCTCCTCTTCATTCCCAAAACCGAACTCAATTCACCATAAAATTGGATTTCCTTTTATTACCATTGGAAAAAGCGAAGTTAATTCATTCATGATATTTTATCGGCTAAATTAAATACGAAAAATACGCAGTCGATGCATGAAATACTGATGGAATTATTCGTCCGTTATTATCTCCCTGAATCCAGATAAAAATGATGTATATATAGATATATATATAAATACGAGTTTTGCTAAAATGCAAAAAAAAAAGAGAAGAAGAAAGAATTACAGCGTCAATAATTAATTATTTCGATGGGGTGTGCGTGAAAATCCGCGGCATGGAAACGTAAACACGCGAGCAAGTTGGAAAGGGACGAGAGGAGAAGAGAGAGAGAGAGAGACACGAGATGAAAAAAAGAGAGGAACTTGGATATAGGGGAGGCTTTATACAGGGTGAGACAGAAAGAGAGAAACACACACACACACATACATATAGAGAGAATGCCGGCAGCAGCCACTCGATCAATACGCCACGTTGGCGTTCCCACCCCCTCCCCCTTTCCCCTCTTCGCCCTTCCAACGCGTTGGCGCACTCCCTCGCCTCTATCCTATCTGCTCTATCTCCATCCCTCTTTTTCTCTCTGCCTCTCTTTTCACCCTTCTCAAGCCCTCGAAAAAGGGGGATGTGGAGAAAATGCTTTCCAGACGTATCGAATCGACGCGAACGAAGGTAAAGGGCACCGCGCCGACAAAGAGGAAAAAGTGAAAAAAAAAAAAAATTTATTGAAAAAAACATTTGATTTGAAATTTGATATCGATCAAATAACGAAGAAATCGATATTTATCGAATAGAATAGAGGAGAAATCGATTCAATTCGAATTTTTCTCGTCTCCATCGAATTTATTTGGAAACCCGACTTATTTACCACTTTTTTCTGCGTTTTCATAAAACACATCCCTGGAATATTGAGGATTAGTCCTTTTTTCTTATTCTCCTCTCGTTAAATACTTCTGACAGCAACTGACTCTGCACGTCTAGTCCCTGCAATGGTATTTCTACGAAGAGAGAGAGACGGATAGGGGAGACTTCTGTTGAGGCTGTGCTCCCCCCCCCCCCCCCTTTCTGGACCATTCGACACTAGTTGGACAGAGAGAGCATGAGAAATGCAAAAGAGAGATGAAAGAGGGATGGAGAAAGAGAGAGACTGGAAACATTTGGTACACCTGCGCACGTATATTGCGGAAATACCGGACTCTCGCCAGGCAATAAGAATTTTTTTTTTTTTTCTACTCTCTCACACAAGCGGCATAGAACGTTTTATTAATACCTAGCAGCATCCCCACGTTATGTTCCTCTCTTCTCATCCACTGGAGAATCGCCTCAATTCTCTCTCAGTTCCATTGGACTTCATCCCTCATTGCGTCATGGCAAGGCTCTCTCTCCAAAAAAAAAAGGAAAATCGAGAGAAAATTCTGCTTTTTTGCAAGGAGTCCAATAACCTGCAGGATAGAAGCTGGGACTTAATTTTCTGCCAGACTCAACCGAGACACACACTATCCAGGTATATAAGAATTCACATAGAGTCTGGGTACATGGAGAGGAGACTGACTTGATGCAGAAGATGGGTTATATATATATGTATATATATATATATATGTGTTTGAGAGAGTATGAGCTTCTCTCGGCACGCCTGGACCATTTTGCAGCATTCCTGTCATTCTAACATTCGCGTTTCATTAGAAAGATCCCCCCTCCCCTTCTTCATCTCCCTTCGAACGTACTATCCCCGAAGATCCACTCTAATTCCCCTTCTCTCGCTCTCGAATTACAAATTAATTTAACTGTCTTGCACGAATACTGTCAGCCGTTTTTTGATTATGAAATTCCACAGGAAATTGTGTGTGTTTCGATCGAGGCATTAAAAATGATCCTCATCTAATAAACCAAACGATAAGTCTTCATTCCATCAAATATTCGATTGAGGATGGTTACTGAAAATAGCAGACATGAGACAATTGTTTTCTTTTAACAATTAATTTTTTTTTAATGGAAAATATGCAGATGTAGAAAACTCAAAAGACTGAAAATACATTTTTTTAAGATTTTTTTTTAAATAAGAATTTATTTTTATAATGAAATCTTTAGAATTATCAGATTCTCATTTCATGAATCTTATTGATGCGTAGAAAAATGAAGTTTTTCGGGGGCATCATTATTCATTGAATCGGAGAGTTTCATCAGCATATATATAATATAATATATTATATTATTGGTTATAATATAACATTTGGATATATCCGTTTTCCAGGTTTTCATGAAAATTCACAGAATTTTCAAGAAAAAATAGAAAAATTGATTTACGGTAATGGAACTTTGTGAACTGATGAATAATAATGCCACCGAAAAGCCTTATATTCTTCCGCATCAATCCAATCAATGTTTTCCAAAAAAAATCTGAAAAAAAAGATTAAAAATGACTGATAGTCTAGTCCATTCTCAATTGGAAACTAGCCTATAAATCCTCATTTTTTTCTGTTTTATAATGCGTACTCAATAGAAAAAAAGTGCATGAAGCCGGTGGTCATGCCCCGAGCAACAAGCAAAACGCATCTGATAATGTGACGCGATGCTGTGAACCCCCTCCCCCCTCATCTCACCCCCATCTGATGCAAGGGTACTTGAAAGCTCTGTGTGTGTCGTTGTTCCCCCACTCTTCTAGTCATCTCCCGAGTCCCTTTGACATTTACGAGGTGTTTTATACGATCAAAAGTGCGCCGTAACAATTATTCGGTGATTTTCCGACCATAAAATTTCCCTCGACCCTCTCTCTAAACCAAACAGAGAGCTGGGGGGAGGGGGAGGGGGATGTGTTATCACTGATTTCATCTGCTTAACGTTTACTGTCAAACATAATGTGTTTGAAGAAATTTTAATACGTTTTTTACGATTTTCCGGAGGACTCTCTACTTCTTCTGTTCTTATTTGAAGAAATAATGTAGCGCTCTCTCTTCAGCTTTCTTCCAAGTCAAATATTGTGTGCAGACTGTTTGTGGAGGTTGAGGCTCTTGCATATATCTATCCCTGAGAATAAAAAAAAGGGGGGGAAGAGTCACCCTAACAGAGAGGGTTTACGATGTGTTTTACGCGATCAAAAGCGAGCACTAACAATTATTGAGCGATTTTGCGGCAGTAAAATTTTATTCATCGCATCTATATTCTCAGACTTTGACTGTATTTTCTCTCTGTGCTCTGCAGTACTTGTGTATGTTGGGGAAATTTTGTAGATTTTTTTTTTTTTTTTCGAGGGGTCGAGAAACGTGTGTGTCTGTATGTGTGTCTTGGGGCTTTGAAGGAATATAAAGGAGTCAAAAATTTTACCATCCCCTTATTCCTCAATACCTAAAGCTTATACACTTGGGGCTTTATGGTCTATGGCTTCCACGCATGCTTTATTCCAGTCTCAGCACTGTGAATATTTATGCCTCATTCTTCTCTCTTTCTCTCTTTTTACACAATATCCAATCGACGAGAGTGCTCCCACAGGATTAAACTTCTTTTTTTCTTATATTCTTATTCACGTCCATTTTAAATTAACTGAAATTGTTTTATGATAATGTTGGGGGAAGCGAAGATGATCGTGAAAATTTCAATCATGCTATTGTGCATTAAAAAAATTGGCTCATGAATGTATAAATTTTGTGATTTTTATCAAAAAATTGGTACTCGTCATTTTTTTTTTTTGCATCGGAATATAAAAAAATGGCATCAATCCAAAATTCTCGTCCAACTCGATGAAACTCGGAGTTCATGAATATATTTTGAATTAACTCGGGGATTTTTATCGGTAGAAATACATTTATGCAGATAGTGAATCCATTCACATGATCAAAAAAAAATTTGGAATCCATCACACGATTTTCATTCCAACTGGCATACAGAATAAAAGTTGAGTAAAAAAAAAAATGAAGTGGAAAAAAAAGTGGAGAATGAGATAAAAATCCAACTTTGCTATCAGTGAATCAATGGAGTAGAAGCCTATCGGATATTATTATTGCTGGGTGTCAATATTCTGTCTCCCAAAGGAATTGACACGACCCGAAAGAAGAATCCCATACTTTTTCTCTCTTTCTTTCTCTCCCGTAGGATTTATCCGAGAAAAAGAGGCACAAAAAAAATGATGGGTCATTTGTTTTTTTTTTTTTTTTTTTTTTTTTTTTTCGAGGTGCGAAGGCCTTCAAAATTCCTGTTTCATTCCCCAATTTCTCTGGCATTTTTCTTTATCCCATTGGATGCGATTGCATTTCTCCTCGAATCTCTGGAGAAATCTCCGGAAAATTGAATTTCCTGAGAGCAGTTTTCTACAAAACTATTTTTACACGATCAATAGATGATGAGGGAATTTTTTTAAAAAAATTACTCTAATTATATAAGTAGTCAAGTATAAATAACAAAATCTGACGAGCACGGTGTCAAGTATATATGTATACACAAAATAGAGTGATATAGTTGGAAAGATGAGTGATACTAGTGATAAGAATTTACAGAAAACGAAATTTATTCACTTATTAAATTAAAAATATATATATATATATGTATAGAAGTTCTCAAGTACATTTCTACATTAAAAAAAAAAATATGTCGTCTTCTTAGAGTCAAAAGGGCGTAAGTGCAACGCTCATTCGTAGCACTTACGCCAGTATGTTTCTTAGGTGACGATAGTAATTGAGGATAAATTACGTTCTTGGATAAAAAAAAAGAGAATGATATGTTAATTCTTCGAATTTAATATTTTGATTAATCGAATAAAGTTTATGTGCAATAAAAAAATGGAAAGTGCAATAAGAATGAGAGACTCGAAACACAAAAGATTAAGAAACATAAAAATTGAAAAAATCAACATATAAAATTAACATATAATATAAAATTGGATGTAACAATTATTATTTACAATTACATCTAGACAAATATTTACATAGTTTCAGTCCATAGGCTTTTACTTATATTTAAGTGATTTTGTGGTTTTTTTCGGGAAAAGATTGAAAAAGAATAGGGAAAAGTTTAAAAAACGGAAAAACCCTATGATATAAATTTATATGTAAAAAACAAAGAAACTTATATTAAACAATAATTATTTATTTTTTATATTTTCATGATTTTGTGAATTTCTGATGTTTCTAGAACTATTATCATCTTTTTTTCTTATACAGCCTTTTATTTCCATTTATTTTGGGTTTTTCAAAAAAAAAAATGAAGTAATGAGTTTGATCAGTGGAGGAACAGTCTTGAATCTCTTTACAAACCATAAGTAAAATAAAATAAATTTTTTAAAAATAATAACATATTGAAGAGTTCATTTTTGTTAAAATTTGAGTGAAAAAAACAATCGGAATAACATATACTGTTTCTAGAACTAATAAACGCGACCTAAGAAGTCCCGCACTGAGAAAAAAAATTCTTGTAGCAAGAAAATTGCCTTTTAAGAAAATTTTCCTTAACAATTTTTATATATTAAAATTTTCTGGAGTTAAGTAAATTTTCTTCAAATAAGTCGAATTTCGTACAACTTATTTTTCTTTCTCAGACGAACCATTGATGCAAATTTTTTAGGAAATTTGAGTTCTTAAAGTATTTTTAAACCGATCAGAATTGCCGTTTTTCTTAGTTTCCAAATTACAAATAACAAATGATCAATGAAAAAAATCTTGGAATACTCTAATTCACACTGTCATGATCAGCATAAAGTAAACGTTCAAGTACAACCAGAGAAGTAGAGTTCAGAGGAGAAAAGGGAGTCCTGAATAAGGGCGCGTTAGTGAGAAGCCCCGTGACAGACCGTTTCAGTCGTAAAATGTTAACTGCTAGTAAAACTGAGTTTACGCGCTTGTAAGGGCCTTTCCCCCCTCTTCTTCTCTTTCTCCTCTTAGAAAAAAAAGGCGCACAGTGATATATAGATCGGGGTAGAGAAATATTGAGTATAAAGTGATACAGTCCTGCATTAAAACTCCCTCCCCCTTTTTGGTGCTTTTCTTTATCCTCTGCGGTCTGGTTACGCCCTCGTGGCCTAATTGTCGAATTACAGAGCATCTAAGTGATTGCATTCGTTCAATTTTTTCTCACCCCACCAATAAAAAAAATCCCGCAACGTTTTTATTGACATTAATTTTTAATTAAACTTGGAAAAAAAAGTTATTACCGAAGAGAAGAATTCCTCTTCTATTTCTTTCACTTCTTCTTCTTCTTCTTCTTCATTCACAGAGTTTGAAAAGCACCCTTGACTCTTCTCAAGTCCCCCAGAGACACTCTTGGATAATTCTCATTCTTAAACTTTGGAAATCTCTTTTCCCCCTTTTTTTTCCATGCAACCCCTTTTTTTTCATTTAATTGTTACACATCGTATAAATGCATTAGTCGAGTGAATTAGTTTCACGGTCTCTTTACTTTGACACTTATTCTTTTCTCAATTGAAAAAATAAAATAAAAATCATCCTTTTCACGAGGGACTTGAAGCACTTTTTAATGATTAATCAATTCAATTATCTAGAGAAAAGAGGAATAAAAATGGAGCAGGATTTTTTTAAGGATGAAGGCCTTCACCGAAAAATCTGAAAAAATTCACTAATAATGCCAACAATTGAAAGTACCTCCCTGAATTTTTTTCGAATTTTTCATCAAGTCCTTCACCCCGAAAAAAATTCCTGACTCATTCTCAAATCATTTTATCTGAGAGATCCATTTTGCCCCAGTCTCCCCCCCCTATTAATAGGCATTATGTGCGTGACTCGATGAAAAATTATGAAATACTAAAAGTGAATGCTCCGATGAGTTGCAAGAAATTTCAGATAAAACTACTGATAAAGTAATATGAAATTGTAAAGAATAAGGGGACGAAAAAGAGAGTGAAGCACTGTGTTCTCAGTCTGTTTATACCAAAAAAATGTGTAGTGTACATACAACAGAAGAAGCAGCGGGGGTAAGACGTCGAGTAGATTCTGTAGACTCTAGCAGCAGCAGCCACCGAGTTTTTATAGCTCGTCCAGCTCCATCATGCCCCGTAAAAGTACAATAAAACCGCTGTTACCGCACATAGAGAAAACCCACTCACTCTAAACCACTGCGTACAGCAAAACCTTTACGTAGTAGTATAGAGAAAGAAAAAGAGAGAGAGAGAGAGAGAGGAGATGAGTGCTGAGAGGAGAAATAGAGAGCCATAGAATGTCGATTTCGAACAAACGGAGGAGGAGCAGCGAAAAAAAAAAACAATGAGAGAGAGAGAGAGGAAGAATATGGGGATAGGGCACTCTCGATGGATAGTGAAATTGATTCTTTTATGATTCGACAAACGTGCGAGTGGCGGGGGAGCAAAACGACTGTCGATTCTTGATATTTTTCTGGTGAATCCCCCCTATTTTTTTTTTCTCGTTATTTTGTGTGTTTCATTTATCTGAATTTTATACTTTGATTTGTCTCGTTATCTCCACGTGATTTATCGAAGAACTTCTTTATTTTCTCTAACTTTGTGTAAAAAAAAAGGAGAGTTCAGAGGAAATTTTGGAACAACCTTTTTTTTTTGGGGGGAGAATTGAATTTTTAGCAGAAAAAAGGTCCTTTGATGAAATCTCCTTTTACTCCGAAAATTTAAAAAAAAACACAGGCAAAGCAAAAATACTAATTGTTTCTTTTTTTCTCTCCTTTCAGTCCTATCTCTACGAAACACTCAGGAGGAGGAGCCACCAGATCCTCAGCTGATGAGGCTTGACAATATGCTCATTGCCGAGGGTGTTGCTGGACCAGAAAAGGGTGGTGGTGCTGGTGCAGCAGCATCAGCATCAGCTGCTGCTGCTGCTGGACCACCAGGACAACCAGACAATGCCATTGAACACTCGGATTATCGTGCAAAATTAGCTCAAATACGGCAGATTTATCATCAGGAATTAGAAAAATATGAACAGGTAAATGATATATTATTTTTAAAATATTTTCAATTTCAAAATATTGAGAGAAAAAAATTGCAAGTCTGCAATTTTTGGATATAATAGAATATATCGCCTTGGAAACAAAGGGATAAAAGTGCTATGCTTATACACAGAACTTACGCCTCTTTGTTTCTATGTATAAATAACTAATGAACAATTGATCGTTGCATTTATTGTGATTGCTAGTCATTTGTAAAAAATTTTGTAAAAATTGAATTTCAGTAATAGCTTTCATTAATGGTGTTGATTTTATTTAACTAGAAACTACTTGATATTTCTGTGATACCTCAGAGTTTGATTATTTTTATTGTAATGCAAATATCAACTATTAATTAGGGAAAAGTGGGGCAGAATGGGCACTTTAATGCAATGGTTAAAGATAGATTTTTTTGGATGATTCTATTGAAAAACTGAGGAAATTTTAGCCGGAAAACGCGTGTCAGATGTATTTTTTTAGATTTTTTTGAAAATTCGATTTTTTTTGGCATTCTGAGGGGTGATGAGCCTTTTCTTTTTTTCAAATTTCCAGTTTTTTGCAAATATCTTTGGTTCTATTGGTCGTAGCAATCCGGGGTTGGTCCCAGATGGAAGGTGAGCTCATTTCCCATCGATTCATGGGGTTTTGGATTCAAAAATATCAATTTTTGGGATAGTAATAGACTCAAAACTGTTTCACAGAACTGTTCCATAAAAATGCCTCTAAATACCTCAAAAATAGATATTTTTCAATTGGAAACCCTATGAGTCGATAGAAAATAATCTCACCTTTCACCTCCCATTGGAATTTTTACGCTACATTAAATAGAACCGAAGATATTCTCAAAAAACTGAAAATTTTGAAAAAAAGGAAGGGTTTACCCCTCTAAAATGCTCAAAAAAGTCAAAATCGCCAAAATTTCAAAAAAATCATTCCGGCACTCGTTTCCCCCCTAAAAATTTCCTCAGCTTTCCAATGAAATCATCAAAAACAATCTATCGCCAATATTTCTATTAATTTCAAGAGTTTTCCATAATATTTGCCTAAAAATTTAGATGTGTCCATTTTACCCCTAATGTCTATTTTACCCCACCTTCCCTTATTTATATATTTTTCATGAGCAATTTAATGTGATTACTGCTTGTATATTTTCAATGTTATTGGCTCCGATGGGCAGCAGCCTGGGGCCTGTCACATAAATAAACATTAAACATGAGCATATCACTTACGCCCCTTTGTTTCTAAGGTGACGATATATTGCTTATCCCTTCTGAATGAGTGTGTTCCTTGAAATTCTATTAAGAGAAATTTTAGTTACATTCGTCCTGAAATGTTGGGTTCACATAATTTAATTTCAATAATTTGAAAAAAATAATAATAATAATAATAAGCCTCTTCATCTATCTTCATCTATGAGCGATTTTAAATTCGCTAAATCTTGGCTCGGCTTTCATCAATTGTACCTATTTTTTTTGGAATCATTTACAGATTCTGTTCAACACAAAAATACGTATTTGGCATCTTTTTCTTTTTCCAAAATTCATTTTTGTGATTTTTTCCAGCATTACTTGTTATTCATAGACACAAGGTTCATTCTAGCGGTATGAATTTAATTAAATTCATTCCTATTCAGTTAAAAACATTCAGAATGATAAGGGAAACGTAACGTTTCGCCGTTTGATGATTCTTCCTCTTTTTTTTTTTTTTTTTTCTTTTTCTCTTCAGTTTACGAGAAAATAGACAGAATGCAACGGCGATTTGCGTGCTAATGAACCTCGGCCGATTGCGCTTGCCTAAGTAAAATCTTGCGTGTCGTGCCATCGTGGAACTGAAAGATACGAGTATCGCGTGCCGTCTGGCTCTCACTTCGACATTATAATACCATACCCCTTTCGGATATCTTTTCACGTGACAACCAAAACGTGAAGGTTTTCATTTCAAAACGAGATAATTTTTGCAGAAAAACCTCAGTTGATTTGTTTTTTCCTCTTTTTTTCTTTCTATTGCGAGTCATCAGAGATTTAATGAGGAGCAATGAGGTTTATGTATATAGACAATCTTTGTGAGAGAATTATGAGGAAATAAAAATAGACGATTCTTCTCGTGTTTCAGTAATTCGCAAACGGTAATGATGAGATTTAGAGGAAAATGTCAAGAAACCTTTTTTGTGGAGAATTTCATGGGCTAAAAAAAAGGTTTCTTGATATTTTTCTCTAAAATCACTTGCTCCAAAGATATTTATAAGTGAAGCAAATCATTCAGTATTGGAGATTCATTATTTCTTTTTCAATGCAATTGTTAGTCATTTGAGTTAGGAATCATAATTGCTCAACCACTGATAGCATAACCGTGTACTATATTATGTACTTCTCTTTGGCTCTGATGGACATTTGCCTAGAGTCTTATTGCAATAAATTACAAAATTACAAATTACCCTTCGGATCATCGTTACCCACAAAATCTCTAATTTTCCACTTTTTTTTTTTTTATTTAAGGAAAAAAAGCCAACCACTTTCCATTGTAAATCGCTCGATCTCCATGATTTTATCCGCATGTCACTCACAATTTCTGTGCCCTTCCCATCAGATAATTCAATTTTTTCCCCCAGTTTTCATTATTTACTTCCCATTGAGGAAAAAAAATCTACCAACAACTGATTTTGTCAATGGGGTTAAAGTAGTAATACGATACAGATTGTATTTGTAATCCCAGTGATTCTAAAGACGTACCTCTTTGTACCGATCGCGTGACACTTGCGGTTTTTTCTTTTTTTTTCTTCTCTTTTTCATTGTTAGAGAACTGCACTGCAGGTACAAAGGGGCCAAGAGTCACCTAACGGGTGTCCTTTGTTTTGTTAATAAATTTTTATGCACGTCATTAATCAAAATAATTTTCTTTTTTCTTTCCTTCAATCCTTTCGTTTTTTATTATTATTATTATTTTTTCTTTTCCTTTTTGAGCAGACGGGAAAATATTTTTCTGTCCTTTCGTGACGGAAGGTACACACCCCTCTCGTAATTCAACCAAGTGTCAGCAGTATTCATGTTTTTCCCAGTCGTAAACACGCCCACATAAACCCCCTTTGAATATACATGCACTAATGTCTTGCATTGGAAATTTTGCAAAAAAATAAAATTAATACAAACATAAATAATTCAGTGAGTGACGCAACATATTACAACGTTCAATTTTTTTTTCACTCCCTTGAGTAATAGCAAATGGCTTAAAATCCCCCAAAAGAAATTCTTTCTTCAAAACTCTTCTTTTCCGTTGAATAACTCTGAAAATATTGAGTGCACGTGAATTTATCAGGAGACCTTTTTTACAGCTCTTGAAATTCTCCACAAAAAAGGTCTCTTCCTATTTTCCCCTAAACTCACTCGCCTCAAAGATAATACATATTATAGAAAAAATTCTCCACAAAAAAATTTCGAAAAATTATTTTCTCTCATTTCGATAAAAAATGAGAATTTTATTACATATTCCATGTACTTGAAAAGCCAGTTGCGTGCACAACAGCGTGGAAAATTTTGTGATCTACACGAGAATGAAAGTTCATTGCTTCCTACATTTGCTCCCAATGAGAGCAGGAGAAGAGAAGAAGGAAGGAAAAAAAAAAAATGAGGGTTGCTAAAAGTTAAACATGAAAAATCTGCCTCTCGTGTATTTGTGTATGTCTGTATATGTGTGATAAGACCTTAGGTTACATCTAATCTCCACGTCTTCTCACATTGTATTTTCACCCCTCCTGAAAGTATCACCCCAAAGAAAAAGGCGAAAGCTAGAGGAGAAAATTTCCTTTTCATCTATTTTTGGGTTGAAACCAGAGAACTTAAGTCCAAAGGGTCAGATCACATGTTCGATAAATCCCGAGGTGATTTTTTCCCCTTCATTTTTCAAAAAAAAAAAAAAAAAAAAAAAAAAAAAAGGCATTCCAGTTATGTTAGCTCAGTTTTCTCGGTTATCATGATGGAAATTTTGCGTCCCTACGTGAAATTATGTGGAATAATCGTGAGAATATATATTTCTTCCTCAAAACTAATTGCTCAGTGGTATTTCTTAACAAATGCAATAAAACAGTGTGAATTAAAACGTTATTAATGATAATTTACAGTTCAACTTATACGTTCTCATGTTATAATAATATTAGCATAAAATATTCTGTTATGTTGATTTTTTCGTTTTTCATGAAGTTTATGAAAATTTCATCTGATTCACAAATACTGAGGTGAAAGAGAGAAAAATATATATTACGTCAGGGTAAAGCCAACGAGAAATTCCATCCACCCGTGTTTCTACATATATATGTATGTCTATATTTAGATGTGTCTGCATTCCTCAGCCAATCTACATTTTCCTCAGTTTCTCAGCGTCAATTCTCGGAAAAAAAAAAAAGTTAAACTGGAAAATATGAAAATGAAGACTATGATTTCGTTTTTCAGGAGAATAGTTGCATCAGATAGGGAAATTTGGATAAAATGGAGGAAAACTGCTCGAAATCAGTGGAAATATTCGATATACGTTTTTTATGATGATTCCGTCGAAAAGCTGAGGAAATTTGAGTTGAAAGGCATGTGTCAAAATTGATTTCTGGGATTTTTTAAAAAATTCGTTTTTTTTTAACGGAAAATTAGGCCTCCAAGCCTTTGTAAATTCCGAAAATTTCACTTTTTTAGGAATATCTCTGGTTCTATTGGTCGTAGTGATCTGGAGTTCATCTTAAATGAAAGGTGAGATCATTTACCACAATTTTATGTGGTTTTTAATGAAAAATTATCGATTTTCGAGGTATTTATCGTACAAAAAATGATTTTCAAAAAAACAATCTATAAATACCTCATAAATCGATAATTTTTTATTGAAAACCCCATAAATTTGTGGCGAATGATCTCACCTTTCATTTAAGATCAACCCCAAGTCTCTACGACCAATAGAACCAGAGATATTCCCCAAAAAGTGATTTTTCTCAAAAATTGAAGACTTTTCCCCCTCATTCCTGCTCCAAAAAATAGAACTCCCGAAAAAATCTAAAAAATCAACTGTGACATATGTTTTCCACCGGAAATTTCCTCAGCTTTCCAATGGAATTCTCAAAAAAATTCCATCTCCAACCGTTCCATAAAAAATATCCATTTTCCTCCCCTTTCCTCAAACCATCTCCCAGAAAAATCAACAAAAAATTCTTCATCTTCTCTATTTTTCCATCTATTTCCAAAAATAAAAAAAAACAAAAAAAACCCTCTCAAATCCACTCATCTCACTTTTTTTCATCCAGAATTCTTTGGGCATTAAAATAAATTTTCCAGCAAGAAGGAAAAAGCCATTTTTTTCATTTCACGTAACTAAGGAAGATGAAGAAAAGCCAAAAGCGAAAATGGAGCGGTACATTGAGGGATATAGTGAGGGTATTCCATCCAATTCCACCCCTTTTTTTATTTTTTTTTCTTTTCCACGTTTTCACCACCACCCCTGGAGGCCATTCCCGGGGCAGCAGACGGGAGCGATCCTGATCCACCCTCGTCGACGGTCTGGAGGGTAGCAAGAGAGAGAACTGTAGTGTATAGGGGGGAGGAAGAGGGGGAGGGGGGGGGAGGTCTCGTGCTACTACTATCCGGAGGTGAAACCCAACTGGAGGGAGAAGAGGGAAATGGTTTGGGGACGCAAGAGTGGAATCCATTCCGAAATTGCAAGCCATCCGCTTTTCCATCCACCCCTATATATATATATATATATATATGAGTCTGTCTATATATGTGAGTGAGTGTGTGTTCCCACCACTTTTCCCCCTATTCCTGCCTTTCACCCCCCTCCCCCCCATGGTTTCCCTCAGGAAAAGCTACCCAACGTCGTCTCGAATACTGATATCAAGCCAGAGTATCAACCTTCATCGTGCTCCCCCCCCCCCCTTCCCCCTTAAAACCACCCACCCGTTGCGAATAATGCATTTTTCGATGTTTTATATTTCAACGCCGATTTTTTTTCGATTATTTCGTTGTCCGAGGGTAAAAAGGCCGCAATGAGATAGGAAATGGATACAACTTACGTCCTTTTCGCTCTGTGACAATGATTTTATGGAGGAAATTTTTTCGCGAGCTTTTTTTCATCAATACTCATACTGATTAATTTAATTTTTCAGGCGTGCAATGAGTTCACAACTCACGTGATGAATCTACTGAGAGAACAGAGTCGTACAAGGCCAATTACAGCTAAGGAAATCGAGAGAATGGTACAGATTATTCACAAAAAATTTTCAAGTATTCAAATGCAGCTCAAACAGTCTACGTGTGAGGCAGTTATGATTTTGAGGAGTCGATTCCTTGATGCCAGGTTTGTATTCAAGACTTTGATACATTTATGCTAATGGTAGGGAAGGCCGGGGCAAAATGGACCTGCATATCAAAATGATTATGGATTTCTTTTTGAAAGTTAGAAAAGCAAAAAAAAAAATTGAAAAAATTAGTGAGACTGAAAATAACAGATATTTAACAATTCTCATAATTTTCATTTTTTTCAACGAATAAATTATTTGAAAAAATACAAATAAAGAATAGATACATTTACAAGATTTGAAGAATCACAAGTGCAAATCTTTTAAATATTTTTTTTATATTACTTTATTTGTTCAAAAAAAAAAATGCAAAAAATTGTGAAATGTGTGCTCATTTAACTATCATAAAAATTTACTAAAAAAGTTTACATTTCAAAGTATCTTCTCTAATTTCTTCACATTCTTTCATCAAGTTCTTCACTCTGAAAGAAAATCCTAAATCATATTGTTACGCAGGTCCATTTTGCCTCATTCTTCCTCAATATTTCAATGAATTCATAATTTCCTTTTCTTCCAGACGTAAACGGAGAAACTTCAGCAAACAAGCTTCCGAAATTCTGAATGAGTACTTTTATTCACACCTTAGTAATCCTTATCCAAGTGAAGAAGCGAAAGAGGAACTTGCGAGAAAGTGCGGCATCACTGTCAGCCAGGTGAATTAATTTTTCGTAATAAAAAATCTCTTTTCATTTTGATAGAGTAGCATTAATTTGATTTCTATTTGCATCAGTATTATGCAACAACAAAATCAATTAAAATCGTTTTACCTCTTTTTTTTCCTTGAATTAATTCAATAAAAATAAAAGCACAAACATTTCACAGCAATAAACTGTTGCTTTTTTTTTTTTTTACAGGTATCCAATTGGTTTGGTAACAAGAGGATACGTTACAAGAAGAACATCGGAAAAGCACAGGAAGAGGCGAATTTATATGCGGCTAAAAAAGCTGCTGGTAAGTTGTGAAAAATACAATGAAATGAATTGCAAAAAAAAAAACATATATATAGATACGATCTATACATTTAGATAAATTATACCAATAGTAGTATTCTCAGGGGTAGAGAATTTATTTTCTTACAAAATATGAGTCTTTTCGTTTTCTTTATTCTTTTTCTTTTGCTCCTCCTTTTCATTTCCATCTCGTTGAAATCTTTCGTTTGGATCTTTCGAAAAAAAAAAAGAAATTCGAATTGTTCTAGTCCAGTAGTAACATGATTCTCATTATCGTAAATCATTTGGCCAAGTGAGTTACAGGCTAACTCAGTTTACTGGCTCTCTTCTTCGCCAATAAATTCAATGAGTTTTTTCTATTTTTATCTTTCAAGAAAAATCTCTTAGAAACACAACACAATCAATTCGCTGTACTTGCGAGAATAAAGTGAGATAAATTTTTGAGTTTTTGAATCGAATTATTCATAAAAATCTTAAAAATTTAATGAAGAAATTTTTCAAATCAATGCATTATCTTAGAAAAAAAGAGGTGTAAGTGCTATGTATAAACATGTATATAATACTTACGCCCCTTCGTTTCTAAGGAAACGAAATATTCAATATTTAATGACTGAAGTAATCAAATTTCCCCAAATTTTTTTAAATAAATAATTAACAAACGAAAGATTTACGAAGGAAAAGGACGAATTATGGGTTAAATTAACGTAGAAAAAAGAAGAAAAAAAAATAGTTTAGCTACCCCTCGATCTTTGTAAGCACCGCGATGGTTTCTACAGCAGCTTTTGCAGGAGCATCGCCGTACAGTATGGGCGGTGCCAGCCAGGGTACACCAACACCAATGATGTCACCAGCACCACCAGGTGGTCCACAGGACATGGCTGGTTACGGTATGGGTATTAATGGAAGTGATTATGGATCTCAACCATACAACGATGGCTCAATGGGATACGATCCAATGCACCAGGTAAGCACAATACCATTATCATTAACGCATATTAATTGAATTTACCAGCGATTATTTCCATTTCGAAGTATTGGAGATTGAATTAAAAGAAGGAACGTAGCTTCAGCGATTAATTAAATTGATTTTTTTGGAAAAAATTCATTGAAATCTTCTATTTTTTTCTGCGATAGATCGAAGCTACTTTCCTTTTCCCCTTTTTTCTTTCATTATTATTATTATTATTATTATTATTATTATTTTCACTAGTCGCATGTGCATCTAATCTAATTCCCCACTTTTTCCCATCGCAACTCTCCCCCCCCCCCCTACCCCATGTAAAACTCCTCTCGTAGATCCCCAGTGCTACAGAACTTTTGGGATTAAACGTGTGCACTGTGTGCTGTATATATATATCTGTCTTTATTACTCTTTTCTGTACACGTATGAAAGCACAACGTGACAGTATGTGCACGCTGAATAAATACGAAAAAAAAAAGAAGGAAAAATTTCCTAAACTCTCTTCCCCCGGCTGCTCCTCTTGCCAAGCTGTTTGTTGCTACGTAACTGAGGGTAGTATCGTAAAGATGAGCTCAGGAAAAACCTGCAAAGAAATAGGAAAAATTGGGAGATCCTGGAAAAATGTGGGGAGAAATAGAGAGAGAAAGAGAAAGAGGAGGAATCGTGTACTGGAGTCACTTAGTATGCATTGAAGTTGCAAAGTCACTTTTTAGCCAGGTAAAAAGCCACGAGTCTCTTCTCAATTGACGAGAGTATCGATAGATTCCAACTATTTTCTCCTCTCTCTCTCTCTTTCATCTCTTTTCTCGTGTGTTTTACCATTTCACTACAATGAAAAACGCTTGAGCTTTTTTGCCACGTCTTTAATGAGGTTTGGTTTTGGCTAACTTCGATACTTCCGGTTTAATCAACGTACGGAAATACACTGTACCATTGAGCCATTCTCATTTCAAAACGAACTCACGGAAATTAGATGTATTTTTCTGTTCATTTTTCATCTTTTCAATTTAGTTTTGCAGTGGAAAGATGAAACGAGGTGGTTTATTTTCAATTTTTTGTGGAATATCTCAGGAATAAATGAGAGAGATTCTTTGGTGAAGAGCTTTTTTGGAGCCAAAAGAAAAAAAATCAATTATATTTTGCTATTTGAAATTTTTCAGATGTTTCAAAATTATTTCTAGAATTTTCTCGAAATATTTGGAAATTAGTTGATGATTTTTCGTTTTTTTTTTCCAAAATTTGCTCAAATTTTGCTACAACTAAAGGTGCAAAGAAGATTTTCATGAAAATTCTTCTATTTCTCTTATTCTCCGAGCTATTCCATCAACAATGCTCAATTTAAATAAATAAATAAATAAATAATAATTCCTAGAATGAAAAATCTCCAATCGTTTCACCTCTTCTCCCCCAAGTTTCTCCAATAAATCTCTCATAAAATTCTCATTCACTAACAATTTTAATTCACTCGCAATTAACAACAGCTCCAATTAATAATTTGATCGAATAAATATATATTTCCATTCGATCTAACAGCGTACTCATAATAAATAAATAAATAAATAAAAACGCCTCTAACGTTTCATGAACTGTGTTTGTTGCAACGGAGATTATTTCACAAAATTACTCAAACGTTTATTCCTTCTCTTTTATCAGAGTTCATAAAGAGAAGTAAAAAAAAAAAAAAATAGAAAAAAAAACGGGTAAAGAAGTTATTATTTTCTTCTTTTTTTAATTCATTCCAACTTCATTTGACTTCATTTGCATACTCTGACTTTTCACATTCAGCTGCAGCAGCAAAAAAAAAGAAAAACATTAAAGTGAAAAAATTATAATAAAAAAAATTATTCTACATTCTCAGTTGTGTTTTTTTTATTTAAAACAGAGGATAGTCGACGAATTATTATTTCTCTTAGGAAAATTAACGTGGGGTACATTGTCACAAGCACAGTTCGTACAGTCTGGCCTTTAATAATTAGTTTCACCGTAGAGCACTTTTTTTTTTTTTTCACGTAACACAAGATTAAAAAAAAAATGAGTTAAAAGAAAAATTATTAAATCATTAAATAAAGAAAAATATAGGATAAAATTGAATTAAATGAGTAAAGAACTTGTGTGCAAGCTTAACACAGCAAGAATGAGAAGAGAATTAATATACGAACGAATGGAAAATTTGGAAAAAGTTAAAGTCGATTGTTTTTTTTTTTTTTGTTAATTTCATTCTTAAATCGTTTTAGTGTTATTATTTCGGTTATCGTGTTATTTTGCAGTGACGCGAAGAGGCTTAAATGTTCCAATAATAATCATCGGGACACATGAACACACGAAGGTCCGGGGGTGGTTGGAGTTTGTGTCTCTCCTCCGTTGCAACAAGCACACAATCCACTTTAGAGAAAAAATAAAAATTACGTGGGCTATTGTAGAAAAAGAAAAGAACAAGTTTTTTCTTATTTTCTAATTAAATAAATAAAGATCTCAAGTACTGCACTGAGAGGAGGGAGTCTTACGTTGAATTAGAGTGCAATAATTAATTATGATATTAATTAGATTTTTCGGGCTTAAATCCCAGTTTTCATGTTTTTTTTTTTAAATCTAGAATTTTAGAAGTTTAAGTGGAAAAAGTTGATTTTATTTTAATAGAATTTTTTTTATTGAATTTCTTTTTTTTTTTTTCGTAAAAACTTGAAATAAAATTGACTCATTCACACGTTCTCGTAATTATTCTAACTATTATCTCAATAGATAAAGAAAAATTTGTTTTAAAAAAGTGCAATAAGACTTAGATTAACGGAAATTAGATTATTAGATTTAGAAAAGAAAAATTCAACGAAAATTGATGAAAATGTCTGAGAAAAATAAGTTTTTTTTTTTCTTTTAGAATTGAAAATATATTAAATATTAATTTATAGAATTTTCATATTCAAGTTTAATTATTCATAATATGTGCGTAGAGCTTTAGACAATTGTTTAAATTAATCGTCGATTAGATTTCTTTTTTTTTTTTTTTTTCTTTAATTTTGCTCTCCGTTATTTTTTGTAAATAGTTTTAGCTTAATTTCGGCCCAGAGTATGCCATTTTTTTAAAAAAGAAACTATCATCAAGACGTTTTGAGATATTTTTTTTCTGGCTTACTCTGTGCGTATGCAAATCATCCGTTGTTCTTTGGCTTTCGTTACTTAAAATTTTAAACAAAAAAAAAAAAAAAAAAAAGATCATTGTCCTGCGCAAACGTTGCCGATCGCAGAGGAAGCATTTACACAAAGTTTGATTGATAAAAGGATAGAATTCAGGATTAAAAAAAAAAATAATTGAGAATAATTGAGATATACTTTCTTGGCATGAACTGCATGTGAGAACTCAGGCTACAAATATTCGATGAAAAAAAAAAAATATGTGCGTGCATCATCCTCTACGAACGGTTGATAAGGTCATTTTGTTCCATTATTTGGTTGTAAAGTGGGCATTTATTATTAATCAAAAAAAAAAACAAATTTGGAAACTTCTGGTTGTTTTGTCATGCGAATGTTTTATTTATTTTCCAATTTCCACTTTATTTCAGTAGTCAAGTAGTAAAACAAGATTCAGTTTATTAGTGAAGTGATAAATTGAGGATAAGAAAAAGGGGAAAATTGGATTTTTAAACGTGTAAATTCAGGAGAAATTGTCGAGACATTTTTTTTAAAGGAAAGATAGCTTTTGAAGATCTCTTCTGAATTGTTCAGTTTGTCAGATATTTCCAAAATAAATCCCTTAGGGGAAGGTGGGATGAAAATGGAAGAAGGGGTAAAATGGACATGTTTTCGTTTTTATGCTTTTTATTATGGAAATCGCCCGAAATCGATGGAAATAGTAGAGTTAGGTTTTTTCTGATGATTCCATTGGAAAGCTGAGAAAATTTCAGTTGGAAAACATATGTGAGCAGTCATTTTTGAGGATTTTTCATTAATTCGACGTTTTTAGGCGAAATTTAGGGCTCAAACCCTTTGCTAATTCGAAAAATTCACTTTTTTGGGAATAACTCTGGTTTTATTGGTCGTAGTGACCTGGGGTTGATCTTGAATGAAAGGTGAGCTCATTTCCCACCAATTTATGTGGTTTTCAATGAAAATCTATCGATTTTTAATGGACTTTTCGGGCCAGAACACATTTTCACAAACTGGTCCGAAAATAACTCAAAAATCAATATTTTCTCTTTTTAAACCACAGGAATTCATGGGAAATGATCTCACCTTTCATTTAAGATCAACCCCAGTGCACTACGACCAATAGAACCAGAGATATTCCCAGAAAAGTGAATTTTTGCTAAAATTTAAAGGATTTGACCCTCAATTCATGCCCAAAAAAATCGAATGCTCAAAAAAATTAAAAAAATCAATTCTGATGCATGTTTTTTACTTCAAATTTCCTCAGCTTCCCAATGAAATCATCAGAAAAATTCCACCTCCATCCGTTTCATTGAAATGTCGATTTTATCCCACATTCCCCTACAATTCTTCGATTTATCCTATTTTACCACTTCACTACTTTTACCTCCACTTTTCTGCGAATATTTCGAAAACCAATAGATACAGTGAAATTTTCATGATGACAATTCTCTGTAGATCTCACTCAGTTCTATAGAAACAAGTCTCCACGAAAATTTCCCTATTTCTATTATTTTCCAAGATATTCACAGAAAATCCAAAGAAAAAACAATCGTTTTACGTCTCAACTACCGATTTAATTTCGTTTCTTTTGGCAATTTGGGGCAAAATCTTTCATAGCTAGTGAATGAGGTCTAAATTTAACGAAAAAAAAAAATACTTTCGGAATTTCAAAAAAAATCGAGAAAAAAAAAACATTTTGGAAATAATTACACGCAGGGCAAGGCAATGGGGGCTGGATGGATGCAGCAACGTGAGGCCGTACCAGAGTTTCCGCCTCTCCACGATTCAGCGGATTCCGATTCAGACCGGGATGAAAAACGACCACGGGTTTAGAAGGGAAATAATTAAAAACTTAAAAAGAAAAAAATATGAATTTAATAGAAGAAAATGAGAGAATGGGTTTTTATTATATTATTAAAATAGATCAGGAAGAACCAAGTGTGAGGGGAACGAAAGGAAGTGTGAACGCTTGCACGAGAGACAGTGAAAGAATTAATTTTTAAAAATTACGAAAAAAAATAATTTTTTTTTTGAAAATTACGATGAAAGAAATTTTTTTGAAAATAACGAAGAAAGAAATTTTTTTTGAAAATAACGAAGAAAAAAAATTTTTCAAGAATTACGAGAGAAGAAATTTTTTTTTAAAAATGAAGAAAATAGAAGCACCGGAAGTGATGAAATGCACTTGATTGCACATTTTTTAAATAAAAAATGAGAAACAAACACAACATACACAACACACGTCTATTCAGCACACAGAGGAACACAAGCAAGATAGAGAAAGAGATAAAGAGCACGCACACAGGCCCGTGGACTCTTAATTATTTTAAGTTGAAATTTCCACGATCTTCAATATTGTGACGATAAAAATTGCCTCAAAAAAAAAAATAATATTTATAGTATTATAAACCAATTATCTGCGAAGCTGCATTCGTCCTGGATGCTTCCGCGCTTTTCGCGCATATATATAGATATACATCACATGTATAATGCTATAGAATATGGTCGTCATAACGTTCAAAGAGTCCAAGAAGAATGCAATTTATAATTGTTAATAGGAATATTGCAAAATTTGAAATTCATTAACAACGTCAAATTATTATTTCGAAATGGAAAAAAGAAACATCAAATTATTTTAAAATCCACGACATCTGGAAAAGCTCGAATTATTCAGCGAAAAGTCGTGATTTGACAATAACACTGGGAAAACAAAATTTTGTTCTCAAAAAAGTGTATTTTGAGGAAAAAATAATATTTATCGTCACCTTAGAGTTAAAAGGGCGTAAGTCCTGTGTATAAGCATAGGACTTACGCCCCTTTGTTCCTAAGTCGATGATATTAAAAGAGCGTTTAAAAAAATGCATTGATCATGTATATCTATTGAAAGAAATGTAGTATATTTACTTGCACAAAATACATCTCTTTGAAATCAGAATTTTCTTTGAGTGAATTTAATGTATTCAATAACTGTTCCAATATTCCTATGAATAATTATAATATTAAAATGCAGAGAAATGGAAATAAATCCGATAATTAATAATGTTTAATTTTTTTTTTTTTTTAATAAAAAAAATCATATTGAGGCAATTTTTAACGTCACTGCACCTTTTGCCTTAACACACAAAAATTGTACTCTCATTTTTCTTTCAATTTATCCAAATAAGACAATACAGAAAAAAATATAAATATATATTATGAACACACTTTGTATACGATAAAAAAAAAGAAAAAGATTAAGGACACCACGAGTCCCATTAATTAATTATTAATAAAAAAAAGAATCTTGTATCATTGATTATTACCATCATCATCTGTCTGTTGCCATGCGTTTATTCCTCGTTTCTTCCATAAATTCACACTGTGCGTTCAATCATTTATTTTTTCAATTTTAATATTTTATTTTATATTTTTTTTAGTTATTAATTAAAATGCCTAGCTAATGACAATGCTTCCAATCATGGTTCATGTTCAGATATATATATATATATATATTTTCTCCCACTTTTTTTTTCAATATTTAAGTTAAGCTTCTTGTCAAACTAGTTGCGCCGTTTTTTTACACATTGTAATTAATGTTTTTTTTTTTTTCGATTCAATAATGAAGATGATTAGTTTCTTTAAATTCTTTTGGGAATATCTTTGGCGTGAGTGGGTTTAGGGGAAAATGTCAGAAGACCTTTTTTGTGGAGAATTTTGTAAGCTAAAAAAAAGGTCTCATGGAAAATTCTCGTAAACCTCTTTGTTTCGAAGATATTCACAAAATTAGAAGTAAAGTGGTGGAAATTTTTTTTTTAAATCTGGTTTTTTTTTTTTTTTTTTTGGAAATATCATTTAAACGAGTGGATTTGAAAGAAAATATGAAGAAATCTTTTTCATAGACTGCGAAATTTCTCACAAAAAAGGTTTCTTCATGTTTTTCTCTAAAGTCAATTGTTTCGAAGAGTTTCTCAAAATTAAACGAATAATTCCACCATTTGACAATTAAAATTCAATTTTTGGAGAAAAAATTAATGATAAAACGGAAATTTTTTAATTTGCAATGTTTATTATGTTGAAAAATTGTATATGCATGTTGTAATTCACCTTTTCAAACTTCTTTGTGATAAAAAATTCATTTCAAAGCACGTTGGCACATAATTAAATTCATTACACGTCATGTTTTTTCATTTTTCATTTAAATCAACTCATTTTTTTTTTTTTTTTCAATTTTTCATAAAATTCCCAATTACTTTTAAAATGAAAAAATTTCACGTCATGTTTTTTATCGTAAAACTTCACGTAACTTTGTAAATTCAAACAAAAAAAAAAAAAAAAAACTATTTCCATTAACTGTACATGTACTGTGTGTATATAATGACAATTATTCAGAAAAAAATCAGAAGAAATGAGAAAAAAAAAAGAAAATAGTTTTAATGTGAAAAGAGCAAAGAATAAAATTTAGAAAAAAAAAAAATCTAAATTTGAGGAACAAAACGTGAAATATTCGGCGATTTGTATACGCCTGGCGTGCCTACATGTGGCCAATGCTGTCTGCTTTCAGGAGCTGTCGCCTTGAAATCCTTAGAAGATACTGGAAACATTTTAAAAAAATCCTCTGAACAAAAAATTGAAAAAAAAAACACGAAAAAAAAAGAGAAAAAAAAACACAAAAATTAAAATTAAATAATTAAAAAATTCGATCACCATACTATCTGTGATCCAAGGCTCACCCTTCAAATGGCGAGCAATACGAAATAAGATCGATATTAAAATTAATTAATTAATTAAGGCCAATTAATTGTATTGTTTATTCTATTCCAAATGACAAGGAGTGTCATTATCATCAATTTTATCATGAAAAAAAAAAAAAAAAAAAAATATCTCCACATGTTTCAAAGAAAAAGGAAAAAATTTCAAAATTATTGAAAAAAAAATAATAATGAAAAAGAAAAAATATTCAGAATAAAAATATATATTTTTGCGGCACTCCTTGCATCCAATGCCGCCTTTCCCAAAAAAGACACAAGAGAAAATAATTAACAATTGCCGTAAAAAAGCAAAAAAACACATAAATCGAAATATATATATATATTTAAGAAATTAAAGAATTAAATTAAAAAAAAAAAAGGGAAACGAAGCAATGGTCCTGCAACACAACACTGATGTATACGATTTTTCAACATGAAAATATTATATATTGTAGCTATACATATAGAAGTATATTATAAATAATTAATGAAGATAATATTGTGACGAGAATAAATGCCCGTCAATTAAATTAGTTAGTTAAAATGAGAGTACTTCCCTGGCCCTCCCTACTCCTAAATAAAAAGAATGAATGGAGAAATAAATGATACCTGTAATGAATGAATGTGTATATTACGCCCGGAGTGCTAAGAAGAAGAAGTCATCACCCGGAGGACAATGACAGAGAATAGCAACAACTTAGAAAATTCCAAGGCCAGAACAATGCCCAGACGTCCCAAAGAACACCTGTCAGAGTCCAGAGTCAACTTGAATACAAGGAAAATACCGCCAAAAGACTAGAGGACAGCACCAATCGGTCATTGCTCCCGGAATAAGAAGATTCAAGGCTAAAACGACAATTACCATCTGTCGTGACATTGACCCAGTTATCGACTGGATAACTGGGCCTGAGGTATTGATTAGCGCCACCGAGCGCCTCGATCGATACTGGCGACACTTCTAGCCAATGAGCCAAGAACAAAAGGGAATCCTCCGTCAGGATTGGCTGAAGTTAATAATCCCGGAAGAAGCAAGCTGTGGTTGGCTCCCTGACCCTGGACAACGACACTCTGGTCTTGGTCTTCACACGTTTTGGTTCACTTCTTAATTTATATATTTTTATTATCATAAATTAAGATAATTCAACCAAAATAGAGGACCCAAAACTGACCAGAAACTACTGCAGAGGTTAGCAGTCAATCCAAAGCGAATCCGAGCGTAATATCGTGCGTGAGTACACTTTAATTATTGCATAAAGTGACAGGTGTGTGTGCGAATATAAGATAGGCGAAACGTGTATTTTCCCGTAGCGATTACGGGAAAATAGATAGAACAAAAGAGCCCTAAAGTATCATTGTTGCAAAAGCAGGATTGTTGATAGTCGGTTTGTGAATTTACGAGTTTCAAGTGCGCCCATTAAATATAGTAGAATAATTATCACAAGTAAGACGTCCCGGCTTCTCCGGCGACGCCATTTTGGCCACTTGGATATCGCCACGTGGCGGACATTCGGAAAATCCGAATATTTCACTAATTACTGCCCGGACAATTAAGTTATATACACAGAAAAATCGCCTATAATTATCCAAAGTATTGGGACTGAAGTTTCCCCAGCAATAACATTCATTTTGCAAATAAAGACAATATTGTAAAAGAGGGATAGGGGTTTTGTACGAGTGTGAGAGAGATAGAGTGAGTGAGTGGGGATATCGCTGGACGCAGCATATTCCAACGCGTGGTACACTCAATGTACAAAGGTACCGGGTGTGTCAAAAGTTGTGGCGAATAAACAATTTCATTAAATAAATATTGTTAAATCATAGACATCTCAAATCGTCTCAAATATCATCTTATTTTCAACGTATACCCGAACAGTAAATTCCTATGTAAATTTATCCCGAACATTTTCTTTTCCAATTAATAAAACAGTACAGCCCGAACAATCCTATTTCCTTTTGGGGGAAATACTCTCTTATTCTTTTGAAATAATAATTTAGCAGGTGAGATTCGAGTAATCGTTAATGAGTAAAATTGGCCCGAACAGTACAGAAATAAATCAATAAAATTTAAAACAGTGAGTTGGAATTATTCATTTAATTTCAACGTCACAAATGGCGCCCGAACAGCTTTAAAGACGTAACCCTTTTGGTTGCAGTCTACGAGCTTGCTTACCTAGCTCCAGTAGTAAACACCGAACAGATTTGAAGGCGTAATCATTCTGATTGCAGCCTACGCGCTTGCTTATCTAGCTCCAGTCAAGAAAGAACGAGAATGATTTGAGATGGGTAATAAATTCATGAAATAAATATACCAAATTATATGCAAATTAATTCGATAAAATATTTTAAAATTGATTCAAGAATAAAAGAACTCCACGGGTCAAAGTCCTGAGGAATCCGAAGCTATTTGGGAAAATAATTCCAACACTTCAACGGAATTGAAAATTATTGTCAAAATTAATTGAGACATTTAACTAAAAGTTCGAGACTGATAATTTTGAATCGAGTTCCCCGGCATTTGACTTGTGGATTCAGAGGAGTTGGCCAATTAAAGGTCAATAAAACCATACGGCAAAATTTTGTATTATTCGTTTTACCGAACAATGCTCTTGAATCAATTATGAGCGACATCACGAGTCGGGATCCTAAGGTGTCCACTTCTAATTTCCTTCGAATGAACGAATAGATAAAGATCCATTGGACAAACTAGAAATGAAAGAAAAAGAAAATAGTAAAAATTCTCAATAGCGAATATTTTTGGAATTGAGATTGCCCGGAACCCGAATCGTGAAACAAGTTGAATAAGGGCTAGATAGAACCCAAATTTGAAATAAAAATTAGTGAATTAAAATTGCAGCAATACTGCGCAATAATAAAAAGTTCTTATTGTAACAAAATAACGACAAAGACGAAATATTTGACATAGACTCGGCCAAAAAGAATGAGTGTGAATGTGTAGCTAGGGAGCACCTGTCACTAATAATAAAATTAAAATAGTTGATAACTTCTGACGGTACTGGACAATAGTCCCATTAAATCCTGATTGCACATTGCACCCTCCTTCCCCTGTTGGCATTGAGCATTAGCAATAATAATGGAATACAAAAGTAGGTATTCTGGAAAATTTGAAAATTACTGATTGACATAGATCGAATTTGGAATTTGAATAGTAGAGAAAGATTTCTTTTGAAAGCTTTGATATTTCGGGAGTTTGAAGTCCCTCCCACGCGTGGTGTTTATAGTCATTTTACCCGAAATAATTTCTAGTCAGATACAAATAATTAAATTGTATTTGCGATTGCTACGCGTGATCACGGAGTGATACAGATCTTGAAATTACTCAATTAAATTTTACTCAAAATCAGAAGAAATCAATCCGAAGAATCCTAAATTACCGCGAATATTACAGAGCCCGAACTCTACTGGATTATTAGCAGAATAATCGCGGCAGTATTTCTCGAAGAGGTGATAGTTATCCCGGAATATGGAAGTTGAGAAAATAATTTAGTCTCAATAATAAATTCAATTTAAGAAAAGTAAAATCACCATTGCAAGGGTAATGATCAAGTAGCTGTCATTACTGATAGCAAAATAATACTAATTAACTATATTCGGATTGAATCACCTCGAACAGAATTATTGAAGCAAAGAGTAGAGTTACGAGCCTTCTTTAACTGAATCAATCTCGAATATAATTTTTGTGCCTATTCTATCCTGATTTTAACGTAAATATAACATGCCCGTATCATCGAGTTCTGAGGGAGAGAAGAGACACTCATCCTAATATCCCGAAGCAAGATCAACGACGATTGGACAAGATGACTAGTTCAGCAATCCAACGCTTCACCTTCAGCACGAAATTGATCTCTGATGAGGTCCCAGTCCAGTGTTTGAGGGAATCGCTGTGGTATGTGCCATATGGGTTACTGCTGGTACGAATGGACATTGCGGGACTGAGGATTGCCCAACAAGATCAAGAGACAATCCTCAATCGAGCGTTTCGGTATGAATTAATTCGGAGGCGTGGCCATGGTGTTCATTACTGGGACAATATACAAGATTTCTCCCATACGGCTCTCTACACGCTGGGAGGAGTAAGAGCACTAGGTAAACTTGTTTTTGAACCATTGCCTGGCACCCCGATGGAAACCCCGTATTTGTTGGCATTACAGCAGTACGTAAATTACTCCCAGGTTGTCCAATCGAGACAAACACCAAATAACTATCGTCAGACTCCAGTTCCGCTGTCATCTAGCAGCTTTTCATCACGCTCTGTGTTTCAGGCTCCCGAAGTTCTCCGAACGACACCAAGCCAGGCTGTCCAACAGCCCCAAACGGAAAGACAAGAACACATGTTTCCCGAACAAGTAAGAGGATTGAGCACGATCACGGAGACAGCAGCAGGAGCATGTAGACGAAATCCTGGTACAGCGAGTGAACCCAGTAAAACACAAGGGTCAGACGCGATACCAGTGCTCAATCAGTGTTCGTCATCTGTGGAACAAGACAACAACTATTCCCAGTTACAATCCAACGTAGAGCCCGTAAATTCTGTGGGCAACCAAAGTAATAGCCGAGAAGATGACAATTCCGGGGCGGAACACACTGAAGAGCCAGATGCTGCTGGAAAAGTGGTAACAGTCGGACCATCAATACCAACTGCAACAACGCCAGTGTCCCCACCAACACTTGCTACAGTACAACAGCACAATGGGGCTCATTCCCGGAGAACTTCCACCACAAATCCATCAGTAGCATCATTGATCCCGAGAGTTATTCCGGAAAATGAGAAGGATCAGCAAATATTGACATTGTCCGAGAATACGGGTTACGAAATGAAACGGCAGGCTGATGAAGGTGGTGGTTTAACACGTGGAAACCCAAGAATTCAGCTCAGCAGTAATACCCCAGAGGCTCTGCTAAAAACCACCAGTACTGAGGACTCGAGAATCAAGATTTCCTCTGAAACACCATTCTTATCAACTGGACCGCCGCTTGGATACTCGGTTTTATTGGAAAATGGAGATCAAAGATTCCACGTCGAACTACCACTGGTAGAAGTAATAGAAGAAGGTAGTACGGCATCACTCAACTGCCAATCACCTGCAGCGATGCGTACAACAGCTGGCGTCCCGCAAACTCCCGGAAACAGGTATCATGAGCAGGCTAGACCAATGGTTTCATCTGCACCAGACCATCTGGAGCTAGCTCACCCGAGGTGCGAGCCAACAGACAATGCTGTACCACTTCCTAACAATCAGCAACGATCACCTGGTCAGGAGTCCACAAACATGCCCGAAATTCCGGTTAAGTCGTATTGTGAGCACAACCTTCCTGACTCTTTCACTGATCATCAACCAGGTACTAATGATCAGCCATCACCAATGGAGCCAAGTGCTAATCCGGATCGGAAAGGGATACCTGATTCAGATACCTGGTCATTTGCTAGATGTCTTGCCTCTCGGCAATCATCACCAGCTCCTAATCTCTCAAATGGACCAGGAGACATTAAGGATGATGAAAATAAAAATGGCGGGGAAGATCTTTCCCGTAGTAGCAACGGTGCATCACTCAACAACAATGGGAGTTGCATGACAGTCAGTGTGGTATTGACACTGAACCCAATAGCCTCAGTATCTTCGCCAGCGATGGCTACACCATCAAGATCAATCAATGAACATACCCGAAGGAATACCACGGAAGATACACCGACAATTCCAATAATTCCATCAGTGATCATTGAGCAAGTGTCCAAACAACAGCAGCTGCTCTTGCTGCCCGAAAATCAAGGGACTGCAATGATTCAAGATACTGATGAAAACAGGAATGGAGCACTGGGAGACTCAGCCGATTCGAATCAGGAAAACTTGAATGAGACTCTAGCAGGGATTACTCATTCTCCGAATCCAGAAGTTCTTGATCCAACTGATCCACAACTGTCATTAGTCGGGGAACCACTTGGATATTCTCAAATAATTGGACCCGGAGAAGATAGCCCCGAGCCTAGCGACAGTGGATCAAATAGTGACCCTAATAATCACCCGGAACTGTTAGATGATTCCGGAGAGGGCAAACCGCCTCAACATGGCCAGAGCAACACCAATTGCACCCGGAGAACGGGGCAAGGCGGCGATATGCCATCTGGAAATAATTCATTCGTGCGTGGCACCGGAAATACGCTAGGTAAATGTGCCAAAGCAGCTGATGCATCGTGCAGTACAGACATCCAATACGTGGTAATGGAAGAGGAGAACCCCGAAGCGTATTTGACCCAGATGACATTAATCGTCAGAAGAGATTGGAAGCTGAAGCTGAGACAAGAGCTGCATACCCGAAATCAAGAAGAACAAGGGAAGATAATCCCGTATTATGTCGGGATAGACCTGAGATCGAGGGACTCCAGGTACAACGATGAACAACAGGTTAGAGGGGTCATCTCCAAGGTCCACCCAAATGTGAGAAAATACTTAGGACGAGAAAAGTTCACGATGCTGCTGCAATTGTTGGAAATGGAACTTCAGGAAGCGAACGTGGACTATGGACAGACTGATTGTCTGTCACCACCAGCAGTCGTGAATGAACACGGATTGGACTATTACCCAGTAGTTCGAAGAGTTGGAGATGAACCCGCTGGAAGAGTGAATCGGTTTCGAGCCCGAATCAATGAGCTGAGTCCAGAAGAAGTGGATACAGTTTCATATAATTCTCCACCCGAAGCTGCTATCCGGGGCATCTTGATGATACGAGAGCAGTTGAAGCTGCAATTGGGAGAACTATCAAGCCTGCAGCATTTGCAACAAATTGTAGCACAAACCCAAATACTTCGACTTGTGCAAAACAAGCCACACATTTCTATTCGCCCAAAAATAAGTAATGCAGTGCAGAAGATCTGGACAGCTCAGTCAATATCATCACCAGTAGAGCAAACTGAATCTCTAGCCACCCCAAATACATCAAACCCGGATGAGGTCCCGAAGATGATGCCATCTATTCAGTCAAAATCATCCGTAGAGTACACTGAAACATGTTTCAATCATGGACAACTTGGACATGGATGGGAAATGTGCACCAAGCCCGAAGACTATGGAGTCATTGAACAAAAGGAAATGGGATTCGTGGAGCGACCCAAAATGCTCCAGGTAGGAAGTCTACATCTCCGTCAGCCTATTATACGCAATGATTCGGAATTTCTTCGGCCTATAAGTTGGGAAACCATGCTCTTAATGATTGAACAACTGCCCGAAATACCTGTGCAATTGCCACCAAAGAAAATAGCAATGGAATATCCGCCGGAATTAACAATTACTTCGAGGCAACCTGAGAAATGGTACAATGCAGAAGAGGAGGCAAGCGAGTTATCCAGAAGTTCTGAAACGAAACTCCTAAATAAAGAGGCTGAACCACTTCGGTACCCGAAGATCGGGGTAGAACAGTCCAGAGTCTGGGTCAGTCGAATCCAATTAACCGGTTCACACGCAATGGATCTTAACGAAGTTGATAGAGAGCTGCAGAAATGGTTACCCGAAGAGGCCGAAATCATTCTGGTAAATCCGTTGATGACATACAATATTACATGGCTTGAGACGACACACATGAAGAAACCTGTGCGGAATTACTCACCACCAAGAACATCAGGGTCTCTTAGGAAAATCCTCGGTATGATCGGTAGGCACCCGCGATTTTTGGGTGAAGTACCGCAAAAGAAGGGGACTTTATGGAGGCTGCTGAAAGAAAATGCCAGGTGGGGTTGGGAAGCCGAAGAACAAGCTACATGTGAAGAACTGCGAGATACGTTCAATTATTCACCCGTACCAGCGAGACCGAACTCCGGGAAGATGTCTACCATACAGACTGATGCCAGCGACGATGCTATTGGGACTCAAATCACCCAAGAGATACCCGAAGGAGAAACCAGTGATTTTTGTCTCAAGAGTGCAGCTGCCAGTAGTCCGAGATTATGCCATTGGAATCAAAGTTCACCAGAAGAAGAGAGGGTTCTGACATATTTCTCAGACATAGTTCCGAAGATGAAAGACTCAGAAGACAACGAAGAGCGGCAGCTCCGATTCATATTCTCCAAGTTACATCCGGATATGAGAGCGTATCTTCACCAAAAGCCATTCACTACTGTATTGGAACTGGTTGATGTGATAAGAGATTGGGAGGGAGAGTTGAAGAACGGCCAGGCGTATCGACCACCACCACCAGCTGCAGTGAATCGATATGGGGTAAAAGATGACGTAATAACCCGAAATGATGTAACTGACCCAGCTGAACTCACTGATGGCTATGGGACACAGATTCTCGGAAAGGATTCAGATGAGTCTGAACCCGACTCCTAAAACTTCAACCTGAACTCCAAAGAACGCAGCGACTTCTCTCTTCTCCAATGAACCATTGATACGGATTATTTTTCGTTTTGTTTTGCAGTAATGCTAAGTAATTCATTTTTTTTTGTTCTTTTAGTTTCCTCTTTTCTCTTGGAGAGATGAAAGTAGCTGCAAAGGTTCATTAATAAAATCTCTTCTCAAGTTTTTAGAGAAGGATACAAAACTTTTGATTTTCTGTGTTGTTTTGTTTTGATTACGGATATATCGAAATAGTAGTTTATTGGCCTTCGTCTCTTTCAGGCGATCTAAGTACCTGATTGAAAAGTGCAGGTAATGATTCTTCCATATCAATATTGATGAAGAACTCTTTAAAAGTTACTGCTTTTTCTCATTGCCATTGCTCATGTGCCAACAACCACTTGCAAATACCCGCAGATTTGAATCTCCACCAAGAACAAACCTAGCCGAACACCTAATCCACTTGCTTAATCCAAATACCTGTAATCCTATTTCCCGAAATACACTATCACAGTTATGACGAAAACAGATTGGACAGAATCAAGAAGTACTCACAGCACAGTTCATAAACAAAATAGCTCACGTAATAAAGGCAATAACGAATCGAATAACCAAGATCAGGCCGGAGTCGGGTACGGAGGTTGGAGAAGTACGTCTCATTTTGGGCGGGGCTTAATTTCAACGTCACAATATGATTAAAGAAGAAAAAAAAAAACTGGTAAATGAAGAAAATTAGTATCTAGGCAAATTGTAACTGCTAAAGGACATCATTTATTATGAGAAAAGAAAAGAAAAAAGGTGATGAAAAAAAAACGGCGTTGCTATTATTAAAATTTATTAATTATTGCCATTATTCTAAACGTGATTATTACATTTTTACAAAATGTATTATAATTATTATTATAATTATGTCAGTTTTTATTCGAATTTTGCAACGAGCCGATTATTCGGGCCCCTTTTCCCGCGTTTTTTTTTTAATTCAATTACGTCTTTTTCTTATGTTTAATGTAAAATTTTATTCTGAACGAAATTATGAAAATTGTAGTGATTGGACAACTAAATACGATATAGAGTTAATTTTATTGATTAAACAATTGAATAAAAAAATAAAAAAAATTGTGAAAATTACGAGATAACACACAATCTACGCCGATCGATGGAAAACGAAGATATATAACTAGTGTTTAGGTGAATTTTAAAAGAATGAAGAACGAGAGAGAAAAGGAATTAATTCAATTCAGGCGCGAAATTATGAATTAAGTGATTTTTTAAATGAGTTTTTTATTTAATATTCTGGGAAATAAAGGCAGATAGGAAAATTTTGGTGGAAATTTTTTTTTTGAGCAGAATTCGAACTAAAAAAAGAGATTTTCACAAGAATTTCTTTATTTACCCTTTTTTTCCAGATAATTAAATTGAATAGTTGAATTTATTTGAAAAGAAAATGAGATTTTCCATTTTTTCACGACTGAATTTTCCTCGATGTGTTGTATAAAGCGGCGATAATAAACTGGATATAATTGAAAACAAAAAAAAAAAAACGAAAAAATAATGATAATTAAACCAAGAAAAGACGGTTAAAACTGTTGTTAATAAATATGTCGCAAAAGGAGTGTAGCGATTGGCTAAAGGTAGTATTGATTTGTAAAAGATCGTGGGTAGAAGCGACAGTGAGAGAGAAAGAGATAGAAGAGATTGCTGAGAGAAGGAGAGAAAAGACGCGCAGGTCATTGCGACTACAATTGCAGAATTCTGCGTGTATTTATCTCTTTATATATCCATAAAACTACCTTTTGCCAATTTTACACGCAATTGTTTTTTTTTTTAATTAGAAAAAAAAATGAAAAAATGAAAAGGAATTTTCGATTTTTTATTTGAAATTCTTTGCGACCAGTACAAGTGCATTCGGCACAGCTAGTATACGAATAAAATGTAATGCCCAAGAAAATAAAATAAAAATGGAAAAATTGCGCTTAAAGTGTATTTTTTCAATGAAATAAAAACTTGAGGCATAACATCCTAGGTACTATCTAACATTTAAATAAGTGATTGAAAGAGAATTAAAAGAAATTGAGAAAAAAATAAAATTAATAAATTTAAAAAAAAAAATGTGAATTTGATTCTATGGAGAAAATTTAACATTTATGAATTTCGCTGTATAAAATATATTCATATTTTTCATTCCTTCCTAAAAAAAAAAGAAAAAAGTTGAAAATGAGAGGAATTCAGTTATTCTCTAATGCCCCCTCCCCTCCACCCCCTGCATCCTTATCATCATCCCTCAACGTTTTTGTCTCCGTCCCATTCATCTGAAAATAAATTTCCCAAAAATTTTCTATTCTTTTTTTTGTTTCTTTTTCAACACATTTCAAATGTTTTTAAAAATGAGAAGATGAATTTTTAAAAAATGTAAAAAGTCACAGTGCCGTGAATTTCATCTTCAACATTTTGTGTATGTTTTTTAAATACAGTGAATGTAATTGGAACAGTGACTGCAAGAAGAGATGGCAAATTATATAATTTTTTGAAACAAATTTTATTTCCAATGAAATTTTTGGAAAAAGTCTGATGAACACGTGGAAAAAATCAATTGTTGGGGCAAAAATTTGTGGCACTGTGACGTAAAATGAAGATACGAGACAGTATACCACAAGATATCATTGTATCGATTCAAAGCATTATAAACTCAATAAAAGGCTCTAAAATTATTATTATTTGTGTTCTATTGACTAATTTATTTGTTCAAATTGATAAAATTGAAATTGATGAATTGCATGATTTTTCAGGGATTTTAAATTTAAAAAATTGAGAATTTACGGAATTCTTTAGTACCGACTGTTGGATTCATTGCATTTTTTATGATCACAGGCGAATAAAAATGATTACTATCATAAATGATAAATTTGAAAGTTTTTTACCTTTTAAAAATCATATTCCTCCTTTTTTTTTTCATTCTTTAATGATAATTTTTTTAATCTTCTTTGAATATTACCTTTTTTATTTCTGCAGATTTTATATTTTCGATGAAAATCGATATGCGGTAGTATTTTAGGGATTTTTTTAATGAAATAACACAAGACAAAAAATTTCAATATTAAATATTTTAATACATTATTTATTGTTTTTTCCTTAAAAAAAGAATGAACTTGAAATTGTTTTTTTTTTTTGTTCTGGGATTTTTTTTGTTTGGATCTGGCGAGTAATGACTGGGTATTTTTTTTTTAATTTTCCTTTTTTTTCCATTGTTTTTTCTTTTTTTTCCATTTTTTTTTTTTTCGAAGCGACGATACACACTAATTTTGCAAATTGAACTAACTATTTATATATGCATAATATTTTTTTTTTTTTTTTTTTATGTATAAGGTAGGTACTCCGATACTGCGTAAATACATAGTTTTTAATAATGCATGTTTACGTTTCTCTGAAAATTCATCATTTATAATTCTCACATTCTCCAATCATGCTCAATGTCGCGTTTAATTATTTATTAATTTAATTTAAATCATTTTTAATTTTTTTTCTTCCTGTGTGTTGGCTAACAATTAAATTACTTACACTTTCCATCATTCAATTTATTTATTTTTTTTTTTTTTTTCATTCATAAATCTTATTTAAATGTTATTAAACTTTACGGCAGATGCGTCGTTGAAAAATTCTCTTTCTTTTGTAAAAACAAATAATTGAAATGAAAGCTTACGCGCAAGACACAACCGAATTTTGAGATTTTATTCAAAATTAATTTACACAATAAAACTATTAAGTGTGAAAATTAATGGAAAAACGATTTCATTTTTTTTTAATAATAATAATTTTTTTTCTATTAAATTGGAAGTGGCTCACGCGTTACTATACATTATTTATATATATAAAGATACAATCTTTGATTGAGAAAAAAGTTTTTATTCGTATCATTCAATTTTTCACGCAATTTACACCTAAGAATTAATCAAATATTTAAAAAAACAAAGTTTTATTTTGTTTTTTATTTTTTATTTTTCACAAAAAAAAAAAAAAAACTTCTTTCTCATCTTAACGTTATCCTCCTGTCCAATTAAACACTAATTTTACCGTTTTAAAGTTAAGTTTATTCAAAGTTAAAGCTTTCAATTGTTAATCTTTTTTTTAATCATTTTCTTATGTATTTTTATTTAATTTAATTTATTTTTTTTTTTTTCTCATTTTTTCAGTAAATTTTTTTTATAACAACGGGGACTGCCGCATAAATCCGTCGTTTTATTGCGGCACATACATGTACATTTCGTTTTTATTTATTTTTTTTTTTTTTAAACGCAATCATACGCGCATTCTCGCAAGGACACAAGCTAGCCATTAATCTTTTATTCGCGTTATTATTTTTTATTTTTTTTTTTTCATTTCTTTTCACGTGTGTTCATCATTTTTCTTCTTCAATATTGCAATTTCTTCGGTATTTTCTCCTTCATTTAATCTTTAAACTATACTTTTTTTCTTCACTTTTTTGATTTCTCATGATTCGAATGATTAATAATGACAATTTAATTAATGCAGATTGAATCAATAAGTTATGATTGATTTTTTTTTAAACCTTTTTCTTTCTTGCCGACTCGCATAATTTTTCGCTCACAATTTCCATAATTCTTTCTTTTTTTTTTTTATCAACATTAGTTATTAAGGCAACACTTTATTACAATTTAATGATTCATAGGATACAATTTCTCTTTCAATTTTTTTCTATTTTGAAGTTTTTTCTCTCTTCTTTTCTCATCAAATCTTTGACAATTTTAATTTTACGTGGAACAAGGCCAAAAAGATTTATTAATTAATTTTTTTCTTCCACTCTATGCGCCAATTCTTTGATGTAATTTAGAAGTGAAGTGCTCAAGAAGAATAAATCGAAAAATTACATATTTTTAAATAATTTTTTTTTAAATATCTTGAAAACCATTGAGTTTACAAAAAATTACCAAGAGACCTTTATCGTAAAGAATTAAATTCTCCACAAAAAAGATCACCTGCTAATTTCGCCTAAACTCACTGGCTCAGAAGATATCTTTAAAATTCTCTTTCACCCCTTCACAACGAAATCAAAGAATTTATTTCGTTTTAATGCAAAAACCTATTATTTATATTGTTGCATTAGAAGCAAAGAGGCGCAAGTGTTATGCTTATTTATACCACTTACGCCCCTTTCTCTCCAAGATAACAATCTTTCCATATTAACAGAAAACCATTGAATTTTCATAATCCGGAAAAAAAATTGATTCAAAAATTAATAAAATTAATTGATTTAATTAAATAAAATTGATTTTATCAAACGCAATTAAAGTACAACGTAATCGACGCAATCTGCCATCTCCTGATATTAGCCCAAATAGTCCTTAATCAATCGTCAATTTTTTTTTTTTGCAACCCCCTCCAATCACTGACACTTTTAATTAAATATAACTTTAATCAGCGACCGAGCCTTGATTGCCAGGCGCACAAACAGCATCGCAATATTCAAACTCACTAACAATAGTAAACGGGCAAAGGGAGAAAAAAAGGGGGTGGTGGGAGGGGGGAGGGGGGTGGTAGTATAGGTTTTGGGGAAATTAAAGTATTATTCATTTAATAACGACGAAAAAACATAAATAATAGACATGCGATTATTAATAACGTAACGCGCATTTTTTATTTTATTTATTTTTTTCATTTTTTTTTTATTTATTTCTTTATTATTCCGTTATTTAGAGATCGAAGTGTCGATTATTTGCAAAAGTATGAAATTCTACCGAGTCTCCTTATTTTCTCGCATTTTTTTTTCTTTTATTTTTTTCAAGTCTAGTGACAAAGTGTGATATTTATTATCGACAGGGTATTTTCTTTTATTTCTCATTAATTTTAAGTGTTTAATGTTTTTTTTTTCTCTGCTTCTTTTTTTTTTTTTTATAGTCTGTGTTGTTTAATTTCTCTTTTTTTTTACCACTCTCATGTTCATTTATACCATATTTATATATATTTTTTTTTTCATAATAATCATTAATGTGTGTATGTACGTGTATTTATACGTGTATTAAATTTATCTGCATCTTTTAATTATTTATATATTTATATATATTTATATATATATAGATAAGTAGAAAAACCCTTAATATAATTACGTGTCTTTAATTATTTTTTTTTCTCATTATCTCATCGTTTTTATTAAATTTCAAGTAATGAAATACGTATGCTAAAGTTTTTTTTAATCAATTTTATCTTTTTTTTTTATCATTTTGTTTATTTAATCGATTAATTTTAATCGTCTCTCACTATTCGATAGATTAGCTTCACTCTCTGTCGGATTTATTCAATCGTAATTTTCTTTATTCATTAATATATATTTATATTTATATATATATATTTTCAAATGCATTTGCTTCATGAACGATTCGAAAAAAATTGTCTATTTTTTTTTTTTTTTAATTACTTGCGTTTACTTCGAGTCTCGAGTTTGCCCGGTTTTTATTTTAAAAATTGAAATTTTCAAGTGGTTTCGATGAGCCGAGAGCAATTTTTTAAATTTAATTTGTAATTAACTTCATTTTTTTTTCATCGTTATTGAAATACGTTAATATTTATAATGTTCCATGTAATTCGATTCATTTTTCTTTTTATTCTCTTTAATTAAATCTTTTTTTTTTTTTTTTAATTCTTTTTGTTCGATCGTGGCGGTAGCAAAGTGATGAGCGGCTGTGATTAATCGGGTTTAATTAATTTTTTACAATTAATTTTTAATTAAAATTGAACTCATCGTCGTATACACGTGGCTGTTGCATTTACTCCTTTTTTTTTTAATTAATCATTTTTTTTTAGTTTTATTAATTCGATAAGACGTCAAGAAAACTGGCATTCACTCGATCGAATTATCTAAATGGTTTTTTAGATTTTTTAATTAATTCTCTCATTTTATTCTCTTTTATTTTTTTATGGGTCTTTCTCTTTTCCATTAGCAGTATTTTTTTTTTACATTATGAAGACAATAGAACGTAGCGAATTTATCTGAGGGGAGCAATTTATTTTTTTTAATGTAATTTGTTTTATTTATAATATTTATAATTATGTATAATCTCTTTCATTTTTTTTTTTTTTCATTATTTCTGTTAATTTTAATTCGTTTAAGTAATTTACAAAGCAACGGCACTTCTTGCGAGCTTCAGGGATTCTTTAGTTTTTTTTTCGTTATTTGAGTTGTTTTTTTATTTATTATTGGTAATTAATTAATTTTTTAAAATTTATCTTTCATTGTAAAAATCAGAGGATTTTTTACAAACTCTGAAGCACGATGGAAGTCACTGGCGATGAGTGCAAAACGATTTTTTCATTCTTATTTTGTTTTATTGTTTTTTTTTAAGAAAAAACGACGATAATGCTAATCCAAATATTTTTGTTGGAAAATTCTTTCATTTTATTAACTGGGTATAGAAATTTTTTTGAATTTTCTTTATTAATCCACTGGAATCAGCCAATTTTACTGTTTTTTTTTTTGAAATGAGAAAAATTTCATTTTTTAAAATTGTGCAATTCATGGATTTTCGAAATTTCGATTGCTCCATTATCGAAAATGGAGAAATTTGAGGCCAAAAATGATAAAATAACTTCTAAGCCAACAATCTCATTTTCTGCTTCAAATTCGTTATCTCTTCAATGGATTTTAATTTTTTTTCTTCCAAAAAATCCAAGAATTTGTACAATTTGAAAATGAATTTTTTTTTTGAGTTTTTTTTTTTCAAAAATGTTCTCCTAATTTTTTTTTAAATTCATTCACACCCAGTCTTTCTTAATCCATTCGCTCGAAAATAACTATCATACAATTATCTACGAGAGTCTTTTGTTTTCTCATTTTTTTCAATATTTTTTCTTAATTTTTTGTATTTCATACAATGAAAATTTAAAAATGACTGTTTTTTCATTAATTTATTCTCGTTTTGAAATTTTAATTCAAATTCAAATTCGCAATTTTTTTTCACTGCTTAATTATTTCTATACGTTTAAGTATTCTTTTTTTTTTTCATCGTTAAGAACTTGGTCTGCTTCGCGTAATTTTTTTTTTTCAGCTAAGATTTTACAATTTTTCGATTCTATTTACGCAATGGAGGGGAAATGGGGTTTCATTAGTTGTTTTTTCTTATTCGAAATTTCAATGTTTTCACGTTGACTTTTTACTGACTCTAAGTATTTCTCGAATTCACGACTTCTCAAAATTACTTCAATTTTTCATTAAATTCTTCATTTTTTTATGAATTCTTCATTATTTCCAATTTTCCTTCATCATTCACCAATACTCATTATTATTATTATCATTATTATTATAATTGCGATCAATTATTATAAACAGACGTCGGAGGGGGGGGGGGGGGGGGGAATGAGGCTGATGAGAATTATCAAATCGTGAATGATTAACTGTAAAAAATTCACGAATCAATAATTCCCAATGACTTTTTAATTATTTAATTTAATTCATTTTCTTCGTAATTTCTTTCTTTTTTTCACTACGATTTTTGTGTTTGTGTGTTTTTTTTTCTCTAATTTATCACAGAAAAATATTCTTCAGTAATATTTTGACTTTTTAAAAATTTTCTCACACTGAAATTATCGATGATTCTAATGATGCTGAATTTTTATGAATGAAAAGGTGTGGAACAATACTTTACCACACTTGTTAGATAATATACTATTTCCACTTTTCCAATATTAAAAAAAAAAAAAAAAAACATTTTCATTCACATCTTTTTGCTAATTTTCGATTCAATAATTCTCCTACTTGGTGTGTGTGTGTGTTTCCATATCATCGAAAAATTCGTCACATTTACAATGAAATTTATGAAATACGATTGAGTTTTGTAAAGCACTTAAGGGTAGAAACCACGCGATTCTGATTGAACGGTCACGAGATTGGGAAATTGTGTTTAATTAAAAAAAAAAATGAATTTTACAGCAATTTTCATCGATTTTATCAGCCTCACAACTATTTAAGTATCTACTTACTGACTAATTTGACCATAATTTATTTTTTCCGTGATGATTTTTTTTTTTTTTCAATAGGACGAAAATTCTAGTCAATTCACACACATTTGCACCCATTCAAGCACAAAGTATATATATATATATATATATTTTTTAATTTGAAAAAAAACTAGAGAGCAATTGATTTTTTTTCTCAATTCTTCATTAAAATTGCCAAACACATTGATGCGCCTATCTAATGCAAAAATTATGATTTTATTTTTAATTTTTTTTTTTTTCATTAAATTTCAAGTACCTGAAACATTTATTCGCATTTTATTGATCGAATAAATAGACCATGTACCTATGGCAGTATTTAACGTGTATCATTATTTATTTTTCGTTTAATTACAATTTAATGAGAAAATGTGTTTCTTTTTTTTTTTTTTCATTAGTTTTATGCGCCCATGAATTTAAATTCATTACTTTTTTTAAATTTTAGTCGATTTTAGATTAATAAATTGGTAATTAGTGATTTAAGAATGTGGGTAGTTCTTCGGTTTAGTGAGATTAGCCAGTGCACTTTTTTTTCAATTTATTTATTCGTTTATTTTTTATTGATGTGTGGATTAGAATGACGAAAGAGCGCGTTTTTTTTTTTTCTTTAAATGAATCACACGAATTTCGAAATTTTTTTCCAATTGAAAATTGAATTTAATGCTTTTTTTAGTTCGTTATTCTTAGAATTTTCGGGTTTTAACGATTGGCACGACTAGATGAGACACTTTTACGTGAAAAAAATTATTTTACGGTGGATTTGTCCAATTAATTTTCACGTTTTTTTGGCTTCAAGTAATTCAGCAGATTTTTAATGCACCTGATTTTTTAGAATATCTCGAAAATGATGAGGTTCAGGAGAAAATGACATTTTCAGGAGAAAATAAATTATTAAAAAAAATGGAAAATATGCACTTGCAGAAGATTAAAGAAAACTACAAGCGCATATTTTTCAAATATTTTCTTCACAATAATTAATTCGTTTAGAAAAATCGAAAAAATTGAAAGGTGTCTGCTAATTTCATTATTTTTTTTTTCGTTGATCACACAATTTTCTACACTGAGAAAAAAAAAGTGATGAAAACTATCAAATATCGATGATATCGATCCTTAGCAAATATTTCTATGAAATAATTAAAAAAATTGTTGAATCTCCCGAATTTAGTTAATTCAACGAGTTAATGAACTCTAAATTCCTTAAATTGTACATATTTTTTAATTATTCCAGAAAAATATGTGCTAAAGACCAATGGCATCAATATTCAATAGTTTTTACCACTATTTTCGTCTCAATGTACAAAAAAAAAAATTCATGACAAATTCCCTTAAACCTTCTCCTTCGAGATATTCCTAAGAAAACAAACTGATCTCGTTCCCTAATCACCAATTTAATTATCCAAATTTTCATCTATTTTCCAACGCTTCCAGTACAAATGATTCTCTCTTCCTCATTTTTTCCCTAGAGTCAGCACTTTTCTCCTCCGAATTAAATATCCCCCAAAAAACCCTCAATTTTCCTTTCCTCCACAAACAGTAACAGGTTTTCTCAATGCACCTGCACTCCCAAAATTATTCCCCTCCCTCAAAAATTCCCAATACTTTCATGAATTCCTCCAATTATTTAATAATCATCAAACCGGAAAAAACGAAAATAATTAATAAAAAAAAAACCAAAAAGTATCCAAAACTCTTCAACGTCGATTGGCCTCGGTCGCCTCTCCTCCAAAAATTTTCCCAAATACACACACACACACAGTCACATTGAATCATTTTTCAATCGCTTGAATAAACACTAAGGATTGCTAAAAGGATCTTTTATACTTCATTTAATGTACTTTTTATTTTTAATTTATTTTATTTTTTCAATTTTTTTTTTTTTTTTCATTAAAGTGTAGTGAAAACACGAGAGTGATATCTAAACGATGCGAATCGCATAAGTTACATTGTTTTTTTCATTTTTTTTTCATCTTTTTATCGTAAAATCGGGGAAACAGAACGTACGCTTCGCATACACGTTCAGAATCCCCGAAAATGGATCATCGTACATGATTTAAACTCATTTTCAAATTCATGAATTTTTTTTTTTTTTTTTTTCATTGAAATCATTTTACTTGAATTGATTTTTAAATTTAATTTTTTTTTTTTCCGTTCACCGAGGCCGCATTTCCATTTTATTCAGTTCATAATTAACTAAATTAATGTCTCATTGTTTTTTAATTTTTTTTTTAAATCGGTTAATTGGCCCCGGTGAGCCGGCAGTGTGTATCATTTAAACCTAGTGAATTACGCGGGAAAATTTTATTAGAGTCTTTTTTTTTTTTAAATTTATTTATCTTTGTAAGCACTTTATCATTTCTCATTCTTTTCTTTTTTTAATTCTCTTCAATTATTATTTTCAAATAATCACACTTTTTGCCTTCGATAATTCAATTTAATTAATTAATTAAATTTTTTAAATATAATTAATAAATATTTGTCCATGAACGATAATCAGAGACGCGTCACTGACACGATTATCGATTTCTCGATTTTTAAATTCATTTAATTATTAATAATTTTTTTTTTCTTTGTTTTTCTTTTTTATGTAAATTCTTTCTTTTTTTTCGCATGAGAATCCGGCTCACGTGAAATTCACGATTTATTTTATTTAATTATTAAATGTTTTTCCTTCGGAGAAACAAATCTCAAGGTGTATCAGTTAATTTATTAATTGTTTTTTTAAGTAATTATACAAGTGCCTCAGTATCCGAATGAGGTGCATTTATCAATTCAATTATATGTATATATAAAAAAAAAAAAATGTAATTAATTGTAAAATAAATTAATTTAGGATCCAATCCGTCTAAGCCACTAGGATCAATCGATGTGTGAATTTTACTGTATAAAAAGTACCCCCGTTTTTTTTTTTCAAATTTTTCTTTTTAAATACAATCATTTTTTTCTTTATAATATTATATAATTACGAACCCGGGGAAATGTAGGTTGGGGCAAAACGGTTGGACCCAAAGGGCATTTAATTGCCCTGATTAAAATCACTTTTTTTAATAAATTACTGATACACCTCGAATATCTCTCTCAATCTCCAAAAAAAAAAAAAAAAAAAAAAAAAATTAAAAAAAAAAGAAAAAGATACGAAAAGAACATTGAAACACTAATTTAATTTAATTGTTTCATTGGCCTTTCCTCTTGAATCCCACAAAATACGTATACAGATATATATATATACATATCAATCACGTATATACACATGAGGATTATAATTATTATTATTATTTTATCTACAAAGTAGTAGCCCCCCGGGGACACAAAATGCGCGATTGGCATTTTAATAATAATAATAATAATGATAATGATAATAATAATAATAATAATGAAAAAACGGGTATTTTTACAATAAAAACGCCGAAGACCCCTTAATTATAAAATTTAAAGAGAGATAGATGCAGGAATAGAGAGAGATAGAGAGAGAGAGGAAAAAAATATAGATATTGAATATATATATATGTATATATGACCCCTTCCGGTCGCCGTAAACGCCAATGAGAGAAGCGTGTTGTGTATGTGCAGAATGATTGAATTTTATTTTTTTTGTCCATTTCTCTTATAATTTTTTCGTTATTTCCTTCGAAAATTCATCGATTTGATGAATAAAAAAAATGAGAATGAGTCAACGGGTTTATTTGAATTTTTCGAATCTGCGCGCGCTTTTTTTTTATCACGCACAGGCAAAGAGGCCCCTAGAATTAGCGTCCACATCACCGGACCACCGTCCAGGGTCCCACATTGGCTAGCACCAATCATCCTCATCACTGTCTGAATGACGTGATCTTGGTGTTCTTTGTTTTTGTAGTGTCTGTTGTTGTTGTTGTTGTTGTTGTGTTGTTGTACCAGATGGCTGTGGTTTGTAGCCATTTGGTACTGGACTTGGTAGTAAACGTCCACCACGTCCCATAGCAACTGCCTGTTCAAAGCTCAGAGGACAGTGGCTTGCTGATGTTAGACTAGGGAGATGAACGCCTGATGCTGTTGGTCCATGAGCTGGTAGAACTGCTGCCTGCTGCTGAAGATGCTGCTGCTGCTGCTGCTGTTGTTGTTGAGACTGCTGCTGCTGCTGCAGATGTGGACCGTGTGTTGGAGATGCGTTCAGCTTTGGGAAGTTTATGTTGGCCGGTTTTAACTGCAATGTTGATGGCTTGTTTGGTGTAGGTGGCAATCTTCTGCCTTGACCACGACGCTGCACCAGCACTGGGTAACTGTGCTGATGCGGGTGATGGTGATGGTGTGACGGGTGACGATGATGGGTTGATTGACGTCCACCAATTGGACTTGGACTACGGGATCTTTGTTCGAGGCTCGTTGTGCCGTAGTGGTGACCACGGTGATCCATACGGTGCACGGGACTTGGTGAACGCGCTGGACTTGTCGAGGCACTCCAGGGACCTGGGGGGTATTTTTTTATTCCTCGGGTTAGGCTAGTTGGGTGAGTTGAGGGATGAAGAAGAAGAGAGGGGGGGATGTGCTAAGAGATATATATATATATATATGCATGCTTGGTAGACGCGATGAAAGCACTACGGGGGATGCTTTAGACACGAAATGGTTTGAGGGATGAAGATGGGCGGTGGGGTTGGGGGGGGGGGGGGGGGGGGGGAGGGCGAGGAAGAAAGAGGATGGGTCCAGGGGATGCGAGAGAAGAGCCCTTTTTTTAGGGGAGGATTCAATTTTTTCTGCAAAAAAAAGGGCTCTTGGTTTGTGCAGGTTTAAGAGATTTTTTTAAGGGGGGAGGGGGGCGGAGAATGCAGGAGGAGTTTTTGGGGGTGGCTTTTTTTACCAATTTGGTACTGACTTCTTGGAATATCTCGGGAACGATGGGCTTCTTGAGAGATTTTAAGTTTATCTCATTGGGGCAGATGGGAAAAATGGACATGAGGGGGGAAACGGGTACACTAGTTAGTTTTGGTAGTTTGTACCATGAAAATTAGTCGAAATTGATGGGAATATTGGAGATAGGTTTTTCCTGATTATTTCATTGGAAAGCTGAGGAAATTTGCGATGGAAGTCATATGTCAGAAGTTATTTTTTGGAATTTTTCAGAAATTCAATTTTTTGCTGATGATTTGGAGGTGAAAACCCTTCTGTTTTTGAGAAATTTCAGTTTTTCGGGAATATCTCTGGTGCTATTGATTGTAGCGACCTGGGGCTGATCTTAAATGAAAGGTGAGCTCATTTGCCGTGAATTTATGTGGTTGAAAAAGAAAAAATATCAATTTTTCAAGTATTTACAGGGCTAAAACTGATTTTTAGAAAACGGCCTATAAGTGTTTGAAAAATTGATTTAAAAAAAACTTCGACTCCATAAATTTATGGCAAATGATCTCACCTTTCATTTAAGACCAACCCCAGATCGCTACGACCAACAGAATCAGAGATATCCCCGAAAACGTGAATTTTTTCGATTTTCGAAAGAGTTCCACCTTCAAATCCTCGCCGAAAAAATTCGAATTTTCAAAAAATTCCAAAAAAATTATTTTGACACATGTTTTTCACCTAAAATTTTCTCAGCTTCCCAATGGAATCATCGAAAAATTTCTATCTCGAACCGTTCAATGGAAATGTCCATTTTAACCCCATATTCCCCTAATTTTCCATAAAGCCACTTGTATTCCAGAGATATTCGTAAAAAAATCTACCACAATTTTTTAATAATTCATCTCTTTCACTACTTCACCAACAAATTTGTTTTCAAACGACAAACTCTCAGTGTAATTCAGTGATGGAGTGATAAACTCTCCCAAAAAAAAAACGCTCCAATTTTCAAAAATTTCAAAATTCTCCAAATAATCGAAAATAAATTCCATCACTTCATCACTGAATAATTCCAATTATAATTAAATTACTTATAAATAAATCCTTCTAAATACGTTAATTTGTGGATTAAATTCAAAGATATTCACTTTTCTTCAAAAAGAAAAAGCGAATTTCTCTAATATACCACTAAATAAAAAAACGCTGCTACTTAATTAATTAAATGCATGATCCAGCACTACGCAAAAATTCAGGGTGAAATGAATGTGTTTTGATTATTGTATTTAAAGTGATTTATTGATGATCGTAAGCAACATGCTTCTGTCATGTGCAATAAATCAGTGTAACCCACGTGTTTTTATCCCAATTATAAATTAATTAAAATTAATTGCAGTGTTATATTGTTTGCTAAAAACTAAAGTGTAGTATTTCGTGTATTTATGTGTTTTTTTTTGAACATTTTTAAATTTCAACCAAAAAAAAAATAATAATAAAAATTCCCCGGCTGTGTTTATTTAATTGAATTTGAGAAAAAAGTGTCGTGCTGTCTGAGGTTTCAGATATTCAATTAAATATTCATAAATAATACAGCAAAAGCTAAATAATTCGATTAAAAAAAAAAGATCCATAATATTCCAAAGAGAATAATTAATTAATTTTTTTTAGAATAAAAAATCTCAATTTCATCATTTTCTTTGCTTTTTTTTTTTGCTTTTTTTTTTGCTTTTTTTTCGTGAAATAAAAGGAATTACCATCGTCGTAATAGTCGCAGTGGTCGTAATAGTCTGTGTAGAGCGCATAACCCAAAAGAATGAAGAAAAAACGTATTACATCAAGTAAAACACACAGAGAGCATTTTTTTTATTGCTTCTTGCGAAGAAACCATTTATAGCAAACATTCATGTTAATGAATTTCATCAATTCAGCATCGAATCACTTCTTTTTTCGATTATTTTATTCAGGGTGAGTTGTCGAGTGTTCGAAATCGTCCAGTAATCGAACTATAGAACGTGTATTTATCATAGAAATAATTGTCAATCCAGTGAAATATAATAATTTTTATAATTATTAAAAATTATTAAAAAATGAAAATTTTCATAATTTTTAAAAATGATTAAAAAATGAGAATTTTTATAATTTTTAAAAATGATTAAGAACTGAAAATTTTTATAATTATTAAAAATGATTAAGAACTGATAATTTTTATAATTTTTAAAAATTATTAAAAAAATCATCAACAGTGTCAACATATTGGAGCATCTTCTCAAATTTTTTCACATTTTTTTATTGAAAAATTTTTCCTTCGCTCTGAAAAAAAAATTCCTAAATCATGGTGACATGGAGGTCTATTTTGTCCTAATTTCCCCTATCAGTAATTATTGAATTCCTCATGTTCGATTACTGGTGTCTGACGTCTCTCATCCGTTCGACCACTGGACCACTCACTCCCTAACAAGGATTTTTTTCTTGCTTTTCCTTTTTTTTTAAATTTTTTTTTTGATTTTTTAATGTGATTCTCAGCTCGTGTCTTAATTATTTCACGGTGATATGAACTATCCAATTATATTTAATTTATTTAATTAATAATTAATAATTAATAAATTGGGAAATAAATAATTTTACCTCTTATTCTGTGACGATGATTGTACTGTGACGCGTGTGGATGATGTGTATGCCTTTGGATTTCAACGACATTACTAACTGTATCACTAAAGCCAGGTCCTTCGTGATACGGTTGGTGATGATGGTCAAAACGTGCTCTTCTTGAGGGCGATGGTGATCTGTGTATTGGCGAGTGCCTTCTAGAATTTTTTTTTTTTTTCATGATTAATGGAGAAAATAAATTCAATGGGAAAATGGTAGAACGAAATTTCTATTTTTGGAAAATATTCCGAAATCTGAGGGAGATATGAGATTTCTTGTGAATACTTTCATCTTGAGAGCAGAAAAAAGTCTTAAAAAAAAAAGGTTTTCATGTGAATCTGACTATCTTGCTTAGATTTCGAAATATTTAGCAAAAATGGAAATCGAAATGCCATTTTACTACTGATACGTTTTCAACGAAATCATTTTTTTTTTTTTTTCAGTTTTTCTCGAGCAAGGGAAAGTGGGGTAAAATGGGGATTTTGATGAAATGGCTTGAGATCTATTTTTTGAAAATAATTTCATTGCAAAGCTGAGGAAATTTTCGATGAAAAGCATTTTTCGAAATTGATTTCTTTGAAATTCGACTTTTTAGGTACGATTTTCTCTCCATTTTTGGGGAAATTTCGGTTTTTTCAGAATATCTCCGGTTGTATTGGTCGTAGAGACTTGAGGTTTATCTCAAATGAAAGATGACATCATTTTCCATCGATTTATGGGGTTTCGAAAAAAGGAAAAAAAAACGTTTTTCTACTTATTTATAGGTCATTTTAAAAAAATTAGATTTTCCCCTATAAATACCTCAAAAATCAACATTGTTTTTTCAAAAACCATACAAATCGATGACAAATGATCTCACCTCTCACTCAAATTTGACCCCAGACCGGCACAGCCAATAGAACCGAAGATATCCTCAAAAAAGTAAAATTCTCCAAATTTTCAAAAAAATCGACTTTGTCAAAAAATCATTGAAGATAAATAATAAATAATGCTGACATCTGTTTTCCACTTAAAATTTCCTCAGCTTTCCAATGAAATCATCAGAAAGAACCTATCTCAAATATTTCTACTGATTTTGAACTATTTCCACAATATAAAACATCAGAACCGAAATGTGTACATTTCACCCCACTTTACCCCTATTTCGAAAAATAATAGAGATTTCGAAATTTTCTGTGAGAGCCTTTTTCCTAGAGGTCCTTCTTGTTCGCTCAAAAAAAAAGCCTCTCCCCAAAAAATTTGCCATCTCCTTTATCCTCCGAGGTATTCGAAATAAACTGAATCTAGTTTCACTCATTTCGTTTAATTTTTTTAACTTCGTGTCTGTGATTTATCAATTTTAAACTCGAAAAATACCTTAAACTTGGTGAACGTGAATGATGCCTCTGTGGATGATGAGTAGATGGTTGAGGATGATGTCTCTCTGCTTGTGTAAGGCTCTCCAGGCTCCCTGCCCTCGAATCACTAATTATGACATCCTGAAGATCCTTTAAAACGGAGGAAAATAATATTTCATATAAATACAAAAAAAAATTATTTTATCTAATTTTCATTAATTTTCTTTTTTATGGCAAAAATGATTTGACCTGGGATATCGTTGATTCCTTTGCTTAACATATATATCTCGTTATTATTATAAATAAATAAATTTTTCGATAATTTCGCCTTTTTTTTCGAATCAAAGACGCCTTTTGCCTCTATCGTGACTGTCTATTTCGAATTTTCCACAAATTAATCTTTAATTAAATGTATTAAATCATTTTTTAATTATAAAAATAGCTAATTCTCTTTTTTGTAATATTCGAAATAAACTTTTCACGTTTTTTCTTATTTTTTTTTTCATTTTTTAGCGTCGAAGTAGAGAGCTCAATAATTAAATAATTATTTTTTTTGGGAGGAAAACTAAAGGAATGAATTAATTGTTAGAATTTTTCTCAAAAAAAATTCATGCAGATAAATTATTTAAACATGCAACATGCAATTTAAATGTTTGAGTTTTCTATTAATTTTTTTTTTGTTTTTTTTTAATCAATTAATTAATAATAAAATAAAAAGAAAGAAAATGTAGGTGGCTGCCTGTTTAATTGTGTTCTAATCTTTTGGTGAAACATTTAGATACTTTACTTACCATTTAGACGAAACATACACGTAAAAAAGTATTAAAAAACATCGAAATAAAAATTTGGAATTCATCCAAATTTTTGTCATTTACTCTAATCTTGTTTTTTTTTTTTTTATGGGAACGAAAGCAGCTAGGGAAGGGCAGGAATCTATTAACACGTTTTTTTTAATCTAATTTCTGAGAAATATCTTGACTATAAGAGTTTCTTCATGTCCCCATGTACTCGGAAAATTCTATCTAAACTCAATTTTAAAGGCAAAATAATTATTTTTTCATTTTTTTCAAATAATTAATTGATTAACGAAATTTTCATGAATCTAATTTTTATCGAAAATTTCGTTGATTAATTAATGATTACTAATTAATTTGCCAAAAAAATTCTATTTTCCAGGACCATGTGTATTCTATTGTGTAATTAATAAATATAAAATCCAGTGTCAAATGTCTATTTTTCGTATTTTTTAAGTCTAACTAAATTTTCCTTTTATCTACTAAATTAAAAAAAAAAAAAAGGAACTGGCCACTTCTGCATTAATTGATTTTTCATTGTCTAGAAAAATTGTTGTAATTAAAAGGAAATTAAAAAGAATCTAATTTTTTTTAAAATCTAATAAAACATACAATAAAAGGTACCACCAATAAAAAAAAATATATCAAAAATCAAAACAAATAAATTGAGACTTTCTTCTTCATAGCAATATTATCATCGATAAATTAATTAATAACTAATTAAAAAAAAAAATTACGATAAGAAGATCAAAGGGGAAGGTGGTTTTTTCTGGGTGAAGTGAGATAAAATTGAAAAATTAAAAATTTAAAGTAATAATAAAATAATGAAAATGAATACTCGTTTTTTTTCGACTAAAATTCGAGATTTTTCTCTTTCAATTAAATGACTTTTTTTTTTTGCTTAATGTTGGACCGAGCCGACACCTTGAGGTAACGGATTGAGGATCGAGGTGCGTAGGTGTTCTGGTGTTGATAGTACGAGGGTCGGTGGTGATGATGATGGTGGTGATGATAGTATTTATCATAATCAGTATCGTAGTATTGGTGATGATGGTAGTAGTGGTCCTGGGAGGACTCTGCCAGCAATGGCTCTAACTCGGGGCCACGTTCATCTCCATTAACTACGTGTACAACCCCCGACCCACCCCCTCCCTGGCTACTCTCTCCGCTGCTCCCTAGTTTATCGTACTGGTGGGACATCTTCCAGTTCACCTTTTTGTTTCTGTAACAGGAATTTTTCGAAGAAGAAATTTTGATTAAAAAAATCAAGCAAAATTCTGTAAAATAGGTCTTTTTAGTCATTTTCTTGTCATTATCTTTGAGGCGAGTGATTTTAGAGAAAAATCTCATGAGACCTTTTTTATAGAGAATTAAATTCTCTATAAAAAAGATAATTTTCTGATATTTTCCTCATTTTCTTTGGATCCGTTCGCTTCAAAGATAATCGCAAAAAAAACGAGAATCAAGAAAATGAGATAAAAAATCATCTCGATTTCATCGCTTTTTGTGCAGAAGCCTGCACAAATAGATGCAGCATCTTTAAGGGCCTTTTATGTCGTCGCCTTAGAGTGAGAGCGGCGTAAGTGCCAAAAACGCTGAGTTCTGGTGTGAAAGGGACGTATCTCCACTTTTTACTCCAAAATATTTTTTATGGTGTTCTGGACGTTATTTGGATAGGAGAAGGTGGGCCAAAATGGACATTGTAATGAAACGGTTAGAGATGGATTTTTTTTGATGATTCTATTGAAAAGCTGAGGAAATTTTAGCTGGAAAACAAGTGTCGGATGTATTTTTTAAAAATTTTTTTTAGATTTTTCTGAAAATTCGATATTTTTCGAAATTTTTGAAGGATAAAATGCGAATATCTCTGGTTCTATTGATCGTAGCAATTCGGGGTTGGTCTCAAATGAAAGATGAGCTCATTTCCCATCAATTTATGGGGTTTTTAATTGAAAAATATTGATTTTTGGTATAGTTATAGACCAAAAACTGTTTCCTAAAACTGTTTCAGAAAAAGGCCCATAAATAGCTCAAAAATCGATATTTTTAAATTGAAAACCCCATGAATCGATGGCAAATGATCTCACCTTTCAACTCCCGTTGGAATTTTCACGCTACGACAAATAGAACCGAAGATATTCTCAAAAAACTGAAAATTTTCAAAAAAAGAAAGGGTTTTACCCCCTAAAATGTTCAAAAAAAGTCAAAATCGCCAGAAATTCAAAAAAATTAATTCCGGCACTTGTTTTCCGCCTAAAATTTCCTCAGCTTTCTAATGGAATCATCAAAACCAATCTATCGCCAATATTTCTATTAATTTCAAGAGTTTTCCATAATATTTGCCTAACAATTTTGATGTGTCCATTTTACCCCTTATTGCCCCACTTTCCCCTAATTAAATTGAAATAACAAAGTGGCGTAATTGCTAATCTTAAAATGAAAGAGGCGTATCTCAAGCACTTATGCCCTTTTGTTATTAGTATTTTTCCAATGATTACCAAAAATTCAATGAAAAAACTAAAAAAAAGAGGCACAAGTGCTGCAGATACACTCTTTCATTATTCCGAAGAAAAAGCCGTAAAAAATTGCACTTACACCCCTTTTACTCTAAAACAACGATATTCATTCATTATATGCTGATGAAAGAAACTTAACAGACCTGATGCTACGTTGACGTCTTTTCTCGGCAGCAACAAGAACCCCAAGGGCTCCCTCGTCCTCGTCATCTCTTGTCTCCATTTTTTGAGGCTCCAATTTTTCCTCAATTGTTGGCTGTGGCTCAAGACTGTTAATACGGCTACCATGATGATTAACACCAGTGTGATTAACTCCAGCCATGTCCATCAGGCAGGTGAAGAAAGAAGAACGCTGTTCGGATGTGTCAAACCCGTGTCAGACTCGGCACGATTTTTTTTTTTTTTAACGTTTTTCATAATTTTATCAATTGATTTCAATTAATTTACTGCACACGCATCACTTTTGCTATTGTCCACAATTTTTTTCTTTTTCTTGGTATGTACAATGCACATACAGGCTTTTTTCATTTTTTTTTTACCGTGTCCGACACGAAACTTTGGCGTCCGCTTCAGTCTCTTTCTCTCAACTCTGCTCAATCCATTTGCATTTGCATAAATTCCTTCTTCTTCTTTTTTATATGCAATTAACATTGATTATTTTTTTTTTTTTGCTTTCAATGTGAAAATTCTTGTGCAACAAGGTGCATTAGAGAATTATAAACACTTGAATAAATATCGAGAATAAAAATGAGTGGAAAAATTGGTAGAAATTTCGAGCGAGTTTGAGAAAGAGACATTCAACAGTTAATTTTTGTGAAAAAAAAAACGAGAAAATTCGTATTTTTTATGTTTTTTATAATTTTAAAAACGTAATTTGTTTTCTTTTTTCTTTTGCAACTTTACAATTGAACCATGCCACAAATAAGTGTCGTGGTATATTGTGCATCGTGTTAATTTCAGAATATGAAAGTACTTGGAAGATTTAAAGAAAGAGAATGAGACGTTAAATTTATTTTCGAAGTAAAAAAATTAGTTGGTCCATTTGTTTTCGTTGATTATTTCAGAAAGTAAGAGAGATAGCGAAAATTTTGAGGAAACCTTTTTTGTGGGGCTCATTCGGCTCTACAAAAAAGGTCTCTTTAAAATTTTCGCTATCTCCCTTACTTTCCGAAATATAAAAAAAAAACAAAGTCAACTCCATTATATCTTTTTTTTCACTTCATTAATAAATTCACAGAATTCGATTTTAATTAAAATAATTAATGACTCTCCAATTAAAAATTATGAGCATTCACAGAGACGTAGAATCTCGCATTAAATAAATTCGGCATAACTTCGTGCATCTGACAAAAAAAATTTAAACGTCTCCGTGAATTTTTTTTTTAAATTTTCATTTTCGAAAAATTGTGATAAAGCCTGTATATGTTTGTTTTATTGCTAATTTAATTGATCAAAGTGATATTAATTATGTGGACGTTTTATCATGTGATACGTATATAATGAGACGTGATTAACATGTAAGAGTATTAATAATTATTAATAAAAATATTAAATGCAATTATTTTTAAATCATGCAAATTCAAAGAAATATATATATATATGTCTTTGATTATTATTAAAATTAAATTAATGATAATCAGAGATTTATTAATAAATTATTCAAGTTCAGCTGCGCACGCACAAACATTATCAATTATTTCATTATAAATATAGAAAAGAATTAAATTAATTAAATTATATAATCAAGCCGATACTAAGAATTAACAAATAAACAGCCGATCTTTTTTTTTTTAAGGAAAAATACCCTAAATTGTACGCACACAAAGACTTGATAAAAATTTATTTAGAAAATTAGAAAAAAAAAAAAAAACATGCCCAGAGGTGGATACTGTGATTATTATCGTATTTGGCAGAGTAATGATTTCCTGATTAATTAAATTAAATGAATCGAGTGAGTTTCATTGATTATTTTATTTTTTTTTTTTTTCAACGTGAGGTGATGAATTATTTTTTGTGATAATTTCGAAGACACATTCAATACCCAAATTGTTCATTGTGATTAAGTTGTAAAATATTTGCCAAAACGGTGGGATGATTTACTCGGGTTTGTTCAGTGTTTTAGTGTGTTTATTTAGTTAATGCAAGTAGGAAAAAATTTTTAAAGCTCTACTTCATTCAGCAGCGAAGTGGTGAAAGAGAATTGAAGAAAAATTGATTCATTAAATTTTTTTTTTTTTCAATATTTCGATAAATGCAGATCATAATGAAATCAGCAGACATTTGAGAAAATTGTACATTTTTTAGATAAATAAATTATTATGAAAAAAAAATTCAAAAAATTGCACTCAGATTTTCAAATTCTCTACATATGCACATTTTTTTTTTTATTTTTTTTTCTATAATTTATCTGTTAAAAGAAATGGAAAATCGAAAAATTATCAGATATCTGCTATTTTTAGTGTCATTATAGCTATATAATTTAAGAAAATTACTTAAGAAAACCTTTAAATGGAGAATTTGTTGCTCTGAACAAAGGTTTCTCGATGTCGTCATCTTAGAAATAAAGGGGCATAAGTGCTATGCTTATACACAGCACTTACGCCACTTTGTTTCTAAGCTGATATTTTCCTAAATCTCATAGTTTTCGAGATATTCCAGAAATAACCACTTCACTACTCAATTACTTGATTAAAAAAAAAAAACTCGTCTATTCTCATTTCTTCGTTAAAAAGTACAAGATTAAGAGTAATCTAAACTACGTAGGTGATGAAAAATAGTTAATGCTTAATAGTTATTAACGAATTTTTAGTTTAAATAAAAGTAGCAGTTTGAAAATAGTTAAAAAGTTGGAGATAAAAGGAAAAAAAAGATATCTAAGACTGATCTAGTAACATTCTAAGATATATTTAGTTAAACTATGAGGCTTTGGATATTTTTTGTTAATTTTTTATTATTATTTTCTTTTTTTTACTAAATTAAAATTAAGAAGAGTTCAACTAGTGGGAGGGGTTGAGGCAAAAGGCGAACTAGCTTTTGCTGCACTCAGTCTTTTTTTTTTTTTTTTTTAGAATCTACTGAGGCTAAAGGGTTTATTTTTTCCAAAGTCTGCATTTTTTTTTTTTTTTGCAAATTATTTACTTACACCGTTAATTTTTATGGTAAAAATACGTTGATCGCAAAGGATGAACGATTGTACTTGTTGCGAAAAGCGTTGAACTTTTGTCGCACTTTTTTAAGTACATGACGTTTACGATAACCAGGTTGAACACAAATTTCACAATTTCATATATGTCATAAATTAATTACATTTTTTTTAAATTTATTTGAAGAAATTTTTTTTTTTTTTAATTTTTTTTTTTATATGAAATTATGAAATGATTATATATTTTCAATGAAAGACACTATTAAAGGAGACATTAATGTCAATAAAGAGTAAATTGAGCTTCAGTTTTATCGTTGAAAGCTCAAAAATCTTCATTGATGATTTTTCGGTTTTTCTATTCAATTAATCTATTCTAATTTAGGTATTAATAAACTATCTTCAGTGATCTAAAGGGAATTCATTAATTTAATTGGCTTGTGAATTATGTGTAGAGTTTTTTTTCGGTGATGTTCATGTAGTGATGATGACACTAAAGAAAACTTTAATAATTCAAAAAGTGTTCAGAAAAATTCAGGAGTGAAGTGATAAAAATTAAAGAATTTTTCTTCACATTTATTTGAGAATATCGAGAAAATCTCTTTTTTTTTTTTTTTAAGATATTCATCAAAAAAATCTGATTATCAAATTTTTTACAGCTTCACAACTGAATTGAAACGTAAAAAAAAAATCTAAACATATAATTATTAATTAATTACACCCAGAATTATTGAATAATATTTGAAAAATAGTTAAAACATGAATGTGCAAAAATTGTGCTAAACAAAAAAAATTTAAAATAAATTATAAACACCTTTAATAATACTAAAATCCCAATAATTCCCATTTTTCTTTATACAGAAAAAAAAAGTATACGAAAAAAAGTTGTGAAAACATGAAATTGTGTATTTTTGAGAAAAAAAAAAAATGAAAAAACTTTATAGAGTACTACCGCCTGGGCTGTTGGACTTTGCCCAGCACTATCGTTATCGTTATTCTGAAAAGAAAAAAAAATTGAAAAGAGTACTAAAAAAAAATAAGTATGAAAATAAGAATGGCTCGATAGAGTTTTTTTTTTTTTTTTGGTCTGGGATAATCATTTCTCTTCCTCTTATCATGGGTCTCAATGTTTCACGTGGTTTATCCACGTAATTCTTTTTTTCTCCCTTTTTTTCCGTACTCCAAAACTTCAACTATGACCTAGAGTGTCCTATTCTATCTAATACATTAAAAAAATTCATAATTTTTCTTTATTTACTTCAATAATTAGAGTTCCGTTCTGCTAGAAATTTCTCGTGATTTAAAAAAAAAACAAAAAAATTTGAAAAAAATAACGAGCAACACACAACACACATTATTGTCTATATTCATTTTTATATATCAATCACAACTCACATTTTCCTATCTATATTAAACTCGGATGGTCTGACGATATTTTTCCTATTCTACTGAATGAATATAAATGATGGAGATGAATTTGAAGAATTAAAAAAACGTGAAATTAGGATTTTTATTAGGGGAATCGCTGGAAATCAATGGAAATATTTGAGATAAGTTGTTTCTGATAGTTTCCTCGAAAAGCTGAGAAAATTTGCGTTAAAAAACAAATAGTAAAATTTATTTTTGAGATTTTTTTTGAAAATTCTACTCTTTCAGCTGAGAATTGAGGCTCCAGCCCTTTGGAAATTTGAAAAATTTCATTTTTTCGTGAATATCTCTGGTTCTATTGGTCGTAGCGACCTGGGGTCAATCTTAAATGGAAAGTGAGATCATTTGCCATGAACTTATGTGGTTTTTTTTTACCAAAAAATTATGGATTTTTCAAGTATTTATTGGACAAAAAGGAATTTTCATAAAATTCTCCATAAATATCGCAAAAATCGATAATTTTCCTTTCTGGACCACTTGAATTAATGGTAAATGATCTCACCTTTCATTTAAGACCAACCCCAAGTCGCTATGATGGATAGAATCTGAGATATCCCAAAAAAAGTGAAAAAAAATCGAAAATCAAAGAGAGTTCACTTTATTTATGCACCAAAAAAAATTGAATTTTTGAAAAATCCTAAAAAATTAATTCTAACACATGTTTTCCATCGCGAATTTTCTCAGCTTTTCAATGGAATCATTTAAAAAATTCTATCTCGAACCGTTTCATCAGAATCCCCATTTTACCCCACCATTCCCTATATTTTTGTATTATTGAGTAGACAAGAAATTGTTTTTAAAGAAGATAACACATCAAGCCATCACGTAGAAACTAATTTCACGTTTTTTTTTGTCTTCTCGTCAATGATGAAAGAGCGACGAGGCTATAATACACTTGTCACACTCAAATTATTCACACAAAACAGTAAATATGTCGCTCTTCATCATGATTAATGAGTAAATCGACGATTTTTCATTTGAAAAAAATCACTGATTCTTCTTTCTTAATATTATGAATCAATGAAATACAATTGTATCTTTCATTCAAGGGATGGGAATGACATTTAGTTATAAAAATCGATGAAAACATTTTTATTCACTGTTTTGACCTATTGTCGAATGATTTTCAGCACTACGATTAATTAATCTAGGAGAAAAGTGGAGTAAAATAGGCATCAGTTGGAATATTTAATACCCTACATAATGAAAATCGCATAAAGTCAACAAAAGTACCTTGAAAAATAGAATATTTTCAATGTCTGCCCATTTCACTTCATTTTCTTCGATATATGAAATATAATTAGCGTGATGAATGATTAACATTGTGGATGAGGATGATGAATTGCATTAAATTCCAATGGAGTGACAAAAATATCTAGGGGAGAGTGGGGCAGAATGGACACTGTAATTAAACGGTTGGAGATGGTTTTTTTTTGATGATTCTATTGAAAAGCTGAGGAAATTTAAGCTGGAAAACGAGTGTCAGATACATTTTTTTCGAAAATTCGATATTTTTCGACATTTTTGAGGGGTAAAAGCCTTTCCTTTTTTTTGGAAAATTTCCAGTTTTTTGCAAATATCTCTGGTTCTATTGGTCGTAGCAATTCGGGTCTTAAATGGAAGTTGAGCTCATTTCCCATCGATTTATGGGGTTCTGAATCCAAAAATATCAATATTTGGAATAGTTATAGGCCAAAAACTGTTTCACAAAAAAGTCCATAAATACCTTGAAAATCACTATTTTTTAATTGAAAACCCTATGAATCGATGGGAAATGATCTCATCATTCATCTCCATTCGGAATTTTTACGCTACGACAAGTAGAACCGAAGATATTCGCAAAGAACCGAAAATTTTTGGAGAAAAGAAAGGATTTTTCTTGGCCCCTCTGAAATGCTCAAAAAAGTCAAAATTGCCAAAAATTCAAAAAAATTAATTTCGGCACTTGTTTCCCACCTAAAATTTTCTCAGCTTTCCAATGAAATCATCAAAAACAATCTACCACCAATATTCCTATCAATTTCAAGAGTTTTTCATAATATTTGCCTACAAATTTAGATGGGTCCATTTTACCCCTGATGTCCATTTTGCCCCACCCTCCCCTATATTTATTTTTATCACGAATTCACTAGTGAAGTTGCGAATTAATACACTTTTTATCGAATATCTCCCTCAATTTCTAAGATATTTCATAAAAATAAAAATAAAATTAACTTCACTATTGAACTTCAATTGACTGAAAATTAATTAACAATTCAGGTGGACTAAAACACTACTGGATTTATTCATATTGCTATTATCAATGATTGTTCACGTACGAACAATCAATTCCTACCATGAAGAAGCCAACGACAACATTCATTCGATGTACCCACGTCATGTTTCATAAAATTTGTTTTTTATTTTTATTGCAAAAAATAGTTCCATAAAATGAAACATAAAATTTCAAGCAGCTATAAAACATGACGAGGATCACTTAAAATCACAGATGACTCGTTTTAAACATTTTTATAGTAATATTTATAGATATATATGTATATTTTAATTATCCACGTATTTTTTTAAATTATGATTGTTAATCCTATAAAACGTATAAACGATTTTGTTTAACAATTATTCGCATTTTTCGTATTGACTGACTCACCTGAGCACCAGTTGATTCAATTTGGCCGAATTTTGTTGTCCTCCAGTTCTCGAGAATCAGCAGACCAGCGTATATCTTACCAACAGTCAACTTGCCTTTATTTAATTCTGTAAAAGAAAAAAAATGAGAAAAATTAGGAAAATTATTTCATGGAAATTGATGAAAAAGTGCAATTTTTTGACGAAATTTAGCTTTTTACCTTCTTTCTTAGGTATCAAAAGGTCCAACATCTTTTTTGCTTGAAGAGGCCAAATGGCCTTTATAGTTTCACGCAACTCAGCGTCAGCTTGGTCCATTTCGTCGGCTAATTAAACACAATAATTCATTAAAATACCATTCAAATGATTTTTCTTTAAAGGGCGTAATCATTTTTGAATACACAAGGGTACATCCAAATCAGAAGAAATTTTTTTTTATTTTTAGAATTCTTCAGAAAGTTTTCTAAACTTGGAAAAGAAGTCTTGAAATTACTCAGTAACGATAAAAAATTTTCTGAAATCATTGAAATTCGTGAATTCTCTGTAATTTAATTCTTTCAAATAAATAGTTAAAATCTAAATATCCTTGATTAAATCATTTTTATTAAATTTTTTTATGAATCTGTTTTTCCCCATAAAACTTCAAAATTTCTCAACATTCCCCAAAATTCGTTGAGTTCTCATGGAGATCTATAAAATCTTCAAAAATCTATTAAATTTACAAGAAATAGATTTCAAAAAATCTCACAAATCTCATAAAATCTGCTCGAAATTCAGGAATTTCAAAATTTTTATCATTTCAAGTTTAGTGTAAACGAATTTTGAGACTAATTAGCCCCCTCCTAACTTTCTCCATTATTTTCCAATAAATTGAATGAAATTAAACTCACCTGCTCTCATTTTAATACTGAGATTCTCCCTGATCAATGCAAATAGTGTCGTTGTAAATGCGACTTTGCCATCCTCATCAACTGGCATATTCATTCTAATAAGTTTCTTGTAAGCCAGTCTATTAGGACACTTGTTACCAAAACCAAGTGGTGGATCCATGTTCTTCAGCATATCATACATCTCTGTAAAATGTATTCTTCCCGTAGCATTAGGATCATATTCAGCCCATATTCTAACAAACTCATCGAGATGATGGGCTCCCAATATCGATGAGTCACGTGTGAGGTAGTCAAAATTGTCCATAATAACGGCAACGAACAAATTAAGCATCAAGAATGAACAAAAAAATATGAATGAGACGAAATATGCGTATGCTAAATTTGAGCCACATCCTTCTTCCTCTTGTTTTGCCTTTGGATCACAGGTTTTTCCCTTTATACAAGACAGCATTATGCTTGGCCAGGCCTCGCCCGTTGCACATCTGAAAAAGCCATTAAAATCAATTTGAGGCGAAAAAAAAATTGCATTAAAAATACCAAAACTTAACAAATAATTTCGTTTTTTTTCCACATGACTTTAGCGAAGCGCATCACTTTGAGGAATAAGCATGCTTGATTTTTATCTTTTTTTTTGGGTAATTACTCACCGAAATAGTAACATCAGACCTTGTATGAAGCTCTGAAAATTGTTGTGCTCGTAGATCGAAGTTTCTGGGTCCAGTGCGATGTTCCCAAAAACCTATTAAAAGGATCAAAGCAAGGGCCGAGCAATTGTTAGCAATTTACAGACACACAGATATATATATATATTGCGTTAAAGTTTTTTTTTAATTAATTAATATTCTAGCAACACCGCTATTGCAATAGGAGGACTTTAGCATTTGCCGAGCAGCTTACTCTGGCCACGATTAAACACATTTATGCAGTTTTAATTGTAATTTCTTTTTTTTTTTTTAGGTTTTTTCCTTCATTTCTCTTCTTTATAAGCTGCTCGACTTACCGAAATAGTAACATCAGACTTCCAAAGAAGGACTGAAAATTATTATGGCTTTCGATTGATGTTTTTGGATCGTTTGTTATGTTTCCAAATACCTAATTATTAGAATCAAAAGATAAATTTATTCTGTTTCATTATTAAATTTCATTATGAATTTTTTTTTTTTTTTTTAATTATTTTGAATTTTTTTTAGATGAAATTTTGATGATTTTTATGAGTGAATGATGATTTTTTAGGAATTTAAATTACCTGCATGCCGATGATTGCGTATATGAAGAAGAGCATGGCTATGAGTAAGCAGACGTAAGGTAGAGCCTGAAATAATTAGAGAGATTAATTAGTTGTGTTAATCAAAGTGGAAGAATTTCAAGAAGAACGGCAAAATTCCGTTTTTTTGGTCTTATTTGAAAGGGAACTCTTAAATGAGTGGGTTTAGAGAAAAATGTCATGAGAGCTTTTTTGTAGAGAATTAAATTCTCTACAAGAAAGGTCTCCTCATAAAATCCCCTAAACTCAACCCTTTCCGAGATCCCTTTATCCGCAGAGTAAAGTATTTATTTAATTGACTTTAAAAAAATTTGTTTAATCACCTTAAATGATTGTACGAATGTCCAAAGTAAAATTCGTATTGTATAGCCCTGTCTGAGTAATTTGATGAGTCTTGCAGCACGAAATAGCCTCAAACACCCGACATTGATGAAATTTTCCTGTAGGGGACAAAGAAAATTACACTTTTTAAAACAAAAAAATGTGTTTAATCAAATTATTAAAACTAATAATGAGACTTCGTGCGTGCTTCTTAATCAGGTATTAAATCAATTAATTAAAATATAAGAAAAGCTTAATTCAATCAATGATTTCATCTGACTCGATGCAAGAACGAAGCTATTAAAATCATTGAATTTTTTTGGACAATACAAACATTGAGATAATTTGAAAAAAGAAAATAAATATTTTAAAAATAATTTTACTTACCCCGAATTCGACAACGAGAGCGTCCACGATGCTACCGATGACCGTGATGAAGTCGAATGTATTCCACGGGTCTTTGAAGAAATTCTGGCCCATTCCAAACATTAGAATAGATAAGTCCTAGTTCTTGAATTTTTTTTTGATTAATAGCAACACTAAATAATTTAAACAGAAAATTTCTCTCGCGATTCATTTTTTTTTAAATAATTCAGAAATTAATGATAATAAAATTAGTACACATGTAACAACATTTGCAAAAAGCCGAGAAGGCTATCTATGGAAAATGAATAATAATAATAATAGCACACATCTAACAATTTTCTGGATTTTTTTTTAACAAATTAATTATTAAGAAAAAAATTTAAAAATATTACAATTGCAGTTTTTTTAATTTTTTACATGTGCATATTTTCTAATTTTTCTCTTTCATTGAGTAAAGTGGGGCAAAATGGGCGCGATTAAGTTTTCATGTCTATATCACGATGAAAAACACTTGAAATTAATAAAAATATTGGAGATAAGTTTTTTCTCGTGATTCTAGTAAAAAGCTGAGAAAATTTTAGGGGGAAAACAAGTGTGTGAATTAATTTTTCTGTTTTTTTTGCGAATTTGATTTTTTTTTAGCAACTTTTGAAAGGTAAATCTTTCCATTTTTGAAAAATTCAACTTTTTTTGAAATATTTCCAATTTTATTGGTCTTAGCATGAAAATTGTAGATGAAAGTGAAAGGTGGGATCATTTGCCATTGATTTATGGGGATTTTAATAAAAAAAAAAAAATTATTTTCAAGATAGTTATGCAGCAAAAATTTATTTTCACACAAAAGTGCCCATAGATAACTTGAAAATATATATTTTTTATTTAAAAACCCCATAAATTGATGGCAAATGATCTCACCTTTCACCTCCATTTGTAAATTTTGAGCTGTGACCAATAGAACCGAAGATATTCCAAAAAAAAGTCAATTTTTCCAGAAATCAAGAATTTTACTCCTTCAAATGTTGCTCAAAAAATTCAAATTCTTGAAAAATTCAAATAAATTAATTCTGTCGCTAGTTTCCCGCCTAAAATTGCCCCAGCTCTTCACTGAAATAAAAAAAAAATCCATAAAATTCCAAAAAATAATTCGTTTAATTAAAAAAAAATCCAAAAATTATCAAATATCTGCAATTTTCAGTATTATAAAAAATTAATTAATGAAGTTACGCTTTTTTGTGATAGAGAAATTTCCTTCATTATTCAGTGCTGCAGAGAATAATCACACAAAAAACAAACTGATGCACTCTACCTCTAAAACTGCATAATTAAAATAAAATTAGAATTAATTAAATAAATTTAAAAAAAAATAATTCACAAATTGTCGAGACACGGCCGTTTTGTGGCTGATTCGTGTTCGACATTGTGCTTTGTGTGCTTTTATTATATTTTATTGAGAAAAAAATTTTAATTATCAATTTAAATGTGTGCATGTGTGACTTCAGTGTGCTTGCATGGAAAATAATATATATATCTGTTCAAGAGCTTTTTCTTTCAATTCTTCAGTAATTTTTTTTTTCTTTCAATATTAATTAATTAATTAATTACGCGGATAAAATTGTGAATTATGATTATTTCCATTTTAATTTGAACTCTCAGTGCGTTACCTAATGTATTTTTATATATATATATGTGTGTCCTAAATTAACCCGTCAGTCATTTATTATTATCAATTGATTCATTGAAATAACGATAATTTTATCTGTTAATTATTCATCGGCATAATTATCGAATGATTTTATTTTAATTAAAAAAAACACTAGACTGTTGCAAAGTAACAGGATCTGTCTAAAGATCTACAGGAACATGCCGGTGATAGCAAGCAGCTAGTAGAAAGAATTCGCTTATCGGTTTTCTTAAATTAAAAAAAAAATATATGCTATTAATATATATGTATATATATTTTATGTATAGGTCTGAAGAGACATAATAAGTGAGGCAAAGTGACGAAAGTGGATACCATTAATCCGAGGCTCAATTGTCTCGGGTTTTTTTGCTGGATTTTTTTTTTTTTTTTAAATTCAGTAGCAATGAAGTGAAATAAAATGTTTTATTTTTGAGAATTTTATAAAATATCTTTGAAATTTAGGAAGATATGGAATCTTTTTATTTGAGTCATTTCTTGCAGATTCTCTTTTAAAGAAACTCTTTCGAGAAAATGATACTAAAAATAGCAAATATCTGATGTTTTTTCAATTTTTCTTTGTTTCAACAAATAAATTCATAATTTATTATTAATAATAATATTAATTATTATTAATTTATCATTAATAATATTATATAATAAAATATATTATATAATAATAATATTATACATTATATTATTATTACTAATTTATTATTAATAATAATAAATGAATTGTTTGAAAAATGAAGAAAAATTTAAAGATCACTTTGTTTCTAAGGTGACAATATTTTTCAAATAATAATTTATTTCTTTTTAAAAAATCAGAAAAAAATATTGAATATCTGGTAATTTGATTATCATTCGAGAAAGGAAAAAAAAAAATTATTTCTCGATTAATTTCAGAGATATTTGAAAAATTCAAGAAATTAAAGCTTCTCATCTAGAGTTTCACTCAATTACTACTGAATTATTAAAATAATTAGCCAAAATAAGAAATAATTAAAAATTAACGTCTGTTCCCTCTCTTTCAGCCCCGAAACCGTGAAATTTATATATATATGTCCAGAAAATTTCAGTGAATAAAGACCGGATCCAATGGTAACGTTTTCTACAAAATCATTAATTTCTCATTGAGAATTTTACTATAAATTTTATATTTTTTTTTTTCATTTTTCAAGTGTAAATATAAAGTGGAGTAGTGAGTATTTTTCTTTTTTTTCTCTTTTCTCATTTTAAAGAAACGTTACTTCAGTCTTTTTTTTTTGTCTTCGTTTTAATTTAGTTTTGTTGTACCTTGCATCCGAAGGCGATGACTTTAAGGATGCACTCAATGAAGAAAAGTAGGGTGACAACCATGTTCACGAAGGTCAAGCTGTCCAATAGAATCGGCGGCGCCTCGTGATACTACAAAATATAGCCAACACAGCCGTAGGATACTCAAAATTTCTGTAAGGCCTTTTTTTTTTTTTTTTGCATAGATATATCTTTTTTTTTAAAGCCCTGTTTCCCTCTCCGAGCCCGTGAAAAATTGCGAATGATTTATTAAAACCGATCTTTCGTTTACTGATTATAATGCAGGAAAATAAAGGGGGGGATAATTTCTATGTATGATTGATGATTGATAAAGAATAAATTAGAGGCAATTTTTTTTCAAGGAGCCTATCGCATCTAATTATGCAAGTATAACCAATCTTGATTAGATTGAGGATAAAATGATTAATTTCATTGAAAAAGTGAAAAATCTGATGAAATTTTTTGGTTTTTATTTAGGCATTCGGAAACTAAGCGAGATAGAGCAATTTTTGTAGAGACCTTTTTTGTAGAGAAAATTGAAAGCTACAAAAAAGGTCTCTACGAAAATTGCTCTATCTCGCTTAGTTACCGAGTGCACAAACAAAAACTGTTGAAATTCTAGTATTTTTCCATTTTATCAAATGATTTGATCATTTAATGAAAATTGAAAGGCAGAGGAAAATGAAGAATAGTTGAATGATAGATAATCAAAGGGTTTCACTATTTGTAGCCGGATCAGGAGGTTTTTTAAAATCAGAGTGAAAAATAGTATTGAAAAAAATTAGTAATTAAAACAAACCGACACAGATATACAATATTTAATAAATTTTTGATGCTTCATTCACGAATAAATTCCATGTCATTTAATCAATTCCCAATAAATTTTGCCATAATACATGCAGGAGATAATGATGAAAAATCAAAAGGATCCGGTCATTCCATTGACAAATAACATTTTTTTTTTTTTTTTCAATTCAAATTCAATTTAATTCAATGATAAATCGTTAATTGTTAATCAGCTCAGTTATGCAAGTCAGTCTAGTTAATATTAATATCCAATTAATAATGTATATATATATATATATATATAGTCATGCGAGGAGAGTCAAAACTTTATTGTGTGTCATCACGTGCAAGTGAATCGCGTGCAGATGCAATTTAAAAAAAAAAAAAAATTTCCAAAGGCATAACAGCATTCAGGGGGGCGTGGATCTGTTTTATATGGTTCTTATTTTTTTTTTCCTTTATTTTTTTTTCAACTTCTCTTTACGATTCAATCTTCTGTTTATTATTCTTATCATGTTTCTAGCCGGGGTGAACAGACCAGTAACTGAACAAATACAGTTTTACTTTCATATTTGAAGAAAGGGGGAGGGGGGGGGGGGAGAATATGATCAACGTTTAAGCGAACATTTTCTTGCAGAATAATTCAGTGGAAATTACTAGCAGTTCATTCGGAGTTTATTTTTATTTTATTTATTTTCTTTGAAATAGGGGTATACGACCAATAGATAGACACCGACCGACCAAAAGATGAATGGCTTTTTTTTAGTGAGAAATACAGAAATAATTATATGATTTTTAGATTTTTTTTCCCCCAATTTCTGATTATTATACTCATATTATCGCCTCAGAATCAAAGAGGCGTATCTCCAATTATCACTGCAAAATGTTTTTCATGCACTGAGAAAAAAAAATTTTTTGTTGTAAGAAAATGTACTTAGTGGTATAAAATTTACTTCACTCAAGAAAATTTTAATATATATAGATATAAAAAATTGTGAAGCAAAATTTCGTTGAAAGGCAATTTTCTTGATAGAGGAGAGTGGGGCAAAATGAACACTGCAATGAAACGGTTGAAGATGTATTTTTTCTCATAATTCTATTGAAAAGCTGAGGAAATTTTAGCCGAAAAACGAGTGTCCGATGTATTTTTTTCGTTTTTTTTTTTGAGAATTCGATTTTTTTCGGCATTTTTGAGGGGTAAATATAATATAAAATAATTAAATATACATTTAATGTATTAAGTATAAAAAAATATTATTTTTTTGCTTTTTTGAAAATTTTCAGTTTTTTGCAAATATCTCTGGTTCTATTGGTCGTAGGAATTCGGGACCGGTCTCAAATGAAAGTTGAGCTCATTTCCCATCAATTTATGAGGTTTTTAAATGAAAAATATTGATTTTTGGGATAGTTATAGACCAAAAACTGCATCCCAAAACTGTTTCAGAAAAAGGCCCATAAATAGTTTAAAAATCGATATTTTTAAATTGAAAACCCTATGAATCGATAGCAAATGATCTCACCTTCCACCTCCCGTCGGAATTTTTACGCTACGAAAAACAGAACCGAAGATATTCTCAAAAAACTGAAAATTTTCAAAAAAAGAAAGGCTTTCACCCCTCTAAAATGCTTAAAAAAGTCAAAATCATCAAAAATTCAAAAAAATTAATTCCGGCACTTGTTTCCCGCCTTAAATTTCCTCAGTTTTTCAATAAAATCATCGAAAACAATCTACAGCCAATATTTCAATTAATTTCGAGAGTTTTCCCTCTGATGTCCATTTTGCCCTATTTTCCCCTACAAGAATTTTTTTTTCTCAGTGTAGCATTTGCAAAAGGTATTTGGGTAATTGAATTAAAAAAATAACAAAATGGCCCAATGAATAAAAATAAATGAATTTATCAATGTTAAAATGGAAGGGGCGTATCTCCGCGCTCAACACACTTTGCTTTTTGGATATTTATTCCAAAAAAATTGGAGTTTGCCACTTACGTCCTTTTGTGTCTATAATTTTTTCTTCTCATATGAGAATATTACGAGTTGCACCTCTTTTTGTTTTGAAATTCTCTATTTTATCTAATAAACACCAATTTTTCTTTAACCGTCATTCTATTGGTCGTGCTCTCCTATTTTTTTGTCGAAAAATAAGGAGAACAGGTAAATTTTTGTGGAGACATCTTTTTCAGCTCATTTTCACTCTGAAAACCACGTCTCCCCAAAAATTTAGCTATTCCCCTTATTTTCCATTCAAATTATCGTCAAAAAAATTGAAAAGGTTCAGTTACTGGTTTATTCACTCTATTCTATATAAATATATAGATATATATATAATGCGTCTCGTTAATTCTTTAATCTATCGAGTGAAATAAAATTGTAAAATATAGCAACAAAAGTAGGAAAGTTTTTCTGGCAACAGAGAGAAGAGGCATATAGCTTAAAGACAGAAATAGAAATAGAAATAGAAAGAGAGAGAGAGAGATAGAGAGTACAGTGAAAGAGTCAAAATAAAATGAAGTTGCGTTTATCTTCTTTAATAATTCTAAAAAAAAAACGCGTTTATTCTAACTATAATCTCGAGTCATTGATCACTTTTTTACACTGTTTATCTTTGTGTTTTCTGTATTTGTGTGTGTTTGTGTTTTTGTATTTTATGTCAATTTGTCCAGTCTCCTGCAATCGAGTAGACTCTTTTATTCTCTCTTTTTTTTCCTTTTTTTTCCATTGATTTGTAAAATCAGAAATGATTTATGCGACTATTTCATGGCCACTCGATTGCATGTTTGCTCTGTGAATTTATGTTCAGATTAAGTTTCTTTTTTTTTTTAAATTCATTTTTCTTTTCCTTTTCATCAGCATACTGAGGTCCTTGAACTGAGTTCAACTGCATCAGATACCGTTTCATGTTAAAGGATTACTACAATTTCTTTTTCCTTTTTTTTTCCATTCTTGCTCTTTATATTTACAAAATGATTTTTCCACTTTTTTAATACTTTTTTTACATTCAATGCAGCTCGAATTATTTTTTTCTATCATTTCGTGTTTCAATTATCACGGTATCCGTGCGAAATATATATATATATAATAAAAAAATGATTTTAGCAGCGATTATTTGTTCAATAAAGATAAACACTAGGATTTTTTCTAATAAGCGAGACTTACCAGTCTTTTTTTTTTTAAATCATTTCAGAGAGACTTAAATTGCCTTTGCATTTTTAAAAATGTCTCATTCAAGCACTTTGTTAATTAGCAAATTAATTAATTAATTAATCAATTAATTAAAATTAATTAGTAAAAAAAAGGCAAAAAAATTTCAATTAATTAGGAAAAATTGTTTAAGAAGAAATGCAAAGACAATTCATTCACTTTGGAGAAGATTATCCTTTTTTTTCGATATTCTTTAATTCGAATTGCTTTTTTTTTATTTTCGTGGGGGTGGGGGGTGGAGCTTACCCTGACGCCGAAAGCGGCGATCTTCAGAATGCACTCGATGGTGAACATCCCGGTGAAGCCTATGTTCATGTACTTCAATGTGGCTCTGTACAGGTCACTCTGCCGGTGGTACTGCAACGCACACACTGACAAACACACGGCCGACAGCGGACATACATACGGACATACAAGCCTACGTGTCTTTTTGAATTTTTTTTTCTCTTTTTTTATACGATTTTTTGCTTTTTTCTTTTCTTTCTTCTCTCGAAATTTCATGGCTTTTGAAGGTTTTTTTTTTTTGCTTTTTTTGTGATTAATAGAAATTTTTTTGGCTTTTTTTTTAAATACCTAATCAGGTGTTTTACGTGCAGCTATGTATGTGTGTATTTGTGTGTGTATGTATGTGTCGGTAATTTATTTAATTCTATTCTATTGTTCAATTGGAACTGGGAAGATTCAAGTAGAAGCGAAGATGATTGAAAAAAAATCGCGAGAACTTTCGAATTTAAGGAACTTTTAAATTCGAAATTTCAAATTTTTTTTAGAAAATCGGTAATAACAATTTGTACGAGATAAAATCCTAAAATTTGATGAAGGGAATATGTACAGAATTTAATGAGATATAAAATGAGTCTTAGGAACAAGAAATTGGTTGAACACTGTGAAAATTTCTGTGATTTTGAAGAATTTCTTCAAAACTTGAAAAAGTGAAGAAATTTGAAAAGCACAGAAAATTTTCCAATTTTCAATTAATTTTGTGTTTCTAAGACTTGTTTTATTCCTCATTACATTCTTTACAGATTCACTTCATTAAATTTGAGAATTTCATCTCGTATAAATTGTTATTAATGATTTTATGTTAAAATTTAACTTTTTCTTTGACTGTACGGACAGAAAGACTTAAAAAAAAAAAACGTAATTTTTCTCTTTACTTTGGAATTTAACTGCAATCACTTGAATCTTCTCAATTATTTCAATCAATTATCAATAATCTAAATTGTGAAGTATTTTTTGCTGGTAATTGTTTGAAATAAAACATTTTTCAATGTTTCAAGTCAGTGAAGAAAGAAGATTTTTAGAGAAGAATTTGGCGAAATATTGAATTTACCAAAAAATCTCGAGAAATTTCGAAAAATCTCGAATTATTTCAATCAATTACCAATTATTCCCTAAATTGTGAAGTATTTTTTGTGTAATTGGTTAAAATAAAACTCATTTTAATGTTCAAAATCGGCAAAGAAAGAAAGATTTTTCGCGAAAAATTTGGTAAAATATTGGATTCACCAAAAAATCTCGAAAAATTTCGAATTATTCCAATCAATTATCAATTATTTCCTAATTTGTGGAGTGTTTTTTTCGTGTAATTGTGTTATTTTCTCTTCATTATCATCTGTGAACTCTTCTATCATTGATTATTGGTGCTGTTTTGATTTTAATTAATGTCAGTATTTTTTTTTTATTAATCTAAACTAAAATTTGATTGAGTAAAAAAATGCTTTTGTATTTCAGAGATTTTTCTCTGATCGCCTCGTTGCTAATCAACGATGCGTACAATTTAATCAACTAATTAAATCAATTTTTTCATCTCTTCAAAAGAAAAACTAAATTATACTGACCACACAAAATTTCTAATTGGCGAAAAAAATACTAAATACCAATTTAAATAATCAAATTGTCTCTTTTCTTTCAAATTTAAAGAAAAATTGTTAAAAAAAAAAAGGCTTTTTCTCGTCACTATTATGATTATTTTCTCCTTATTCTGTGTTTTTTGTTCATAAATTCAAACTAATCAATGGAATTCCTTAATAATCACACTGTCGATAATAATTGAGGGATAAAAGTTTTTTTTTTTCAGGATTAAGGAGGATATAAGTAAATACAATAGAGAGTCATTTGTTTCTCATTTTCAAAAGAATAATTCAAAGAGGAAAAGAGGAAAAATGTGGTGGGATTTAACATTTCCAATTATTTTTCCTCTTAAATTAAAATTAATTAAATTCATTTTTTTTTTCGAAAAAGTAATTGGAATTTCGTGACAAGGAAAGTCGTCATTATTATTATTTAATTGTTTTTCTTTTTTTTTAAACGTATTTTTCGTGCGAACGCCCCGTGCAAAACAATAGAAATTGTATCAACATTCAATGGAAGTAATTATTTTTTTTTTTTCGTGTTAAATTTGTTTTTTTCTTCGATATTTTTCTATAATTAAAAAGAAATCAAAAGAATTTTCGATTTTTCAATTCGTTATCTGTAGCAGCCAGCATGCAACACGCATGTGTTACGTTTTTTTTAACTTTTTTTTTGTCTTTTCGACATTAGAAAAATATCATTTTTATAGAAAATTCTAATTTGTTAAAAAAAAAAAAACAACGGGACGGTCAACTGCAGAGTTGCAACATGCTGGAATATTCGTTCACAAGCGTTTTGTGTTCAATTTTTCCATCGAATTTTTGAACTAAAATCGAAACGCGATTGTGTTCAGTGTTTTGTGTTAGTGTATTATTTTATTTTTTTATTGATGAATAAATGTAAATAATGTAAATATGTAAGCGAGCATTGCCAGAAGCTTAATGGCTATTCGTAATATTAAATTAAATAAAATACCCTAAATTAAATAAAATTACCGTCTCGTTGTTTCATTTAATTTCACAATAAAAATGATATTTTTCGATTTCGTGCGCAATTCCATGAATTTTTTTTTTTCCTTTTTTTTTTAAACTTTTCCAATTGATAGAAAAATATTTGTGCGAATTTTTTAAAAATTATTTTAATTTTTTTTTTTGGGGCAGTGGGGGCAGTGCGTGTGTGCATGTGTGCTCTCACAGAACAAAGATATAATTCACTGAATCAAGCAAATAAAATATAAATCGATCATAATTAACGGCCAAAACAGATTACAGAATTTTTTATTTCATGAATTTTTGCAAATTTTTTTTTTTTTTTTTTAGATTTTAAAAATTTAAATAAATGAAATAAAAAAATTGACCAGGAGCTTTTTTTTTGTAATTTTGTTCAATTCTCTCTTTTGCCGAAATTGGTAAATTAAAATGTGCAGATGCTCCCGCCCAGTTAAATAATGGGTTTCGTCATTTTTTTTAAACTTTTTTTTTTTTGTGCATATCTACAGTTTTTTTCTCCTTTTTTTTTTGGATAATTAATTTCTTTTGTGTGAAACACATGGAAACACGATGCGAGCCATGCATTCGGATGAGATATAGAGTATCTAGGAGTGATGGAAGGGCGAATAATTTTTTTTTTTCAAATAATTACTGGAAAAATTGAATTAAATGGAAAAATTTGGAAAAACAGTGGTAAAATGTTGAAAAAAACTGAATCGAAAAATTTCATATTCATTATCTTACGAATATCTTAGAGGCCGTGAGGTTTAGGAGAATTTATCAAGAAACCTTTTTTAAAGCTCACAAAATTCTCTACAAAAAAGCTCTCTTAACTTTTTTCTTTAAATTCACTCATTTCAGAGATACCTTTAAATAAAGTTCAATGAAATTTTTCAAATTATTTTCTTTTACTATTAACACTGATTTCTACGATGAAATTAAACGAAAAAATTTGAATAAAGAATGAAAAATAGTCAGCGAGAAGCTTCGCATATTGTTCGCACATTACTACCATCAGTATAATGGTCGTTATGATGATATATATACCGTATTTTATGATGAGAGGAGATTAATTGAGTTTCAATGAGGTTCTCATCAACGAGAATTGACTTTTTTCGATTAAATTTTTTCTTTTCCTCTTTTTTTTTCTCAATTATTCAAACGACAGAGGGGATAACATCAGGATGATGAAAGAGGAGAGGGGGGAAAATTTCTTTTGTGGTTGGTTAATGAGAGGAATAATTAGGGATAATCACAGCTGTTCGTGTGTGTATCGACAGAGACAGTAAATCAGGGACGACAATAATACAGACAAACAAGTGAATTATGCAGGCAAATACAATCACTTTTTGTTTTTCGTACAAATTAACAAAGGATATTGTCAATTCTTATGTTTTTTTGATTTAAATGGAGGAATAAAAAAATTAATAATTAAATTATTCATATTAAATTGATCTCAATTACAAGAGGAATCCTGTTTTGTGATGATCAGGAATTTGTGAAACTACTGTTGATTGGTTTATAATTGCCATGAAAAAAAATAATTAAATTAGGAATTTTTATGTGATTAACTGTGATGTTGAGAGAAAGTAAACGGGCCCGGGCAGACAAATGATGGTTGATAAAGTAAATTTACTGAGTGGATGATATCAAGTCAGTGGAGAAGGAGTAAAAAACAATTTTGAAATGAAAATTTACAAAAAATCGAGAAAAAATGGACGTGTTAGACGAATAAATTCGGAATTTTTTTTTTTAAAGTGAAGACTTCTACGAAAAAATTCTAAAAAAAATTCAACAACAATGTAGACATGTTGGAACATTTTCTCAAATTTTTTCAAATTTTTTTGCACATGCTTTTCTCCAAAAAAAAATCCTGAATCATTTCGGTTGAGAAGTTCATCTTGCCCCGGTCTTTTCTATTATTTCAAAGATATCTCGAAAGCTGTGAGGTTTAGGGGAATTGATCAGGAGAGCTTTTTTGTGGAGAATTAAATTCTCTACAAAAAAGCTCTCTTGACATTTTCCCATAAATCCACTCGCCTCGAAGATATCTTCAAATTAAGACATTACTGATTTTACAAATTATCTAATTTACCACTTCTCCACTGAATTGAAACATTAGACACGAGAAAGAAAGAACTTTCAATGACTCTCTTAACTAACTCATGTTTTGTCTTTTCTTTTTATCACAGTCTGGGCCGAGAGAAACACATTATCATCTGTTTTATCTAAATATTCCAGGGCTCAATTAAAATTAATTCAATTATATTTTGAGATTTAATGAAATTCATTTTTTTTTTAGTTAATGCTTACCTTCATCATGAGTAATAGGGTATTTAAAACGATGAGTATCATGATGAAGTACTCGAATGGCGTTGATACAACTATCCTCCATATTTTGTACTTCACACTGTTTCTTTTATTTGGCATGTACCTCTCCAGAGGCCTGGCACCTATCGTAAAGTCTATACAGGATTTCTGCATTAAAAAAAAAAGAATAGAATTAATCAAAATGTTTTTCAGATAATGTTAACGTGTTTCTGTCTCTCTAATTAAAAAAAAAAGTTGAATTTTTGTATAAAATCGTTAATAACAATCTATACAAGATACAATTTTCAAATTTGATGTAGTGAGAGATAAAATGAGTCTTAGAAGAAGAAATTAATTGAAAACTGGAAAATTTTTACATTTCTTCATTTTTCCGAAGTTTCGAAGAAATTTTTTTCAAAACCACAGAAAAATTTTACAGTTTTCAACCAATTTCTTGTTTCTTGGACTTTTTTTTTTTATTTCTCATTACATTCTTTACAGATTTACTTCATCGAATTTGAGGATTTCATCTAGTATAAATTGTTATTAATGATTTTATAAAAAAATTTAACATTTTTTCTTTACTATACAGACAGAAACTCATCTTAATGGATAAATACTTAATTATCTTTGAATTACCTGATTTTTATCAATTTCACCGTCCTGCAATTCTGCCTCTCCTTGCTCTTGAAATGTTATAATAATCAAGGCAACGAATATATTAACAAAGAAGAATGGAAATACAATGAAGTATACGATGTAAAATATAGACATTTCAATTCGAAAATTGTGAATGGGACCCTCGTCCTCGTGTGTTGCTGCCATTGAGTGTTGTAAAATTTGTGGCCAACCCTCGCCAGTTTGTACAGCAAATAGTGTCAGCATGGCAGCCATAACGTTGTCATAATGAAAGCTCTGTGGCTGCCATTTGCGTTTCATTGACGTTGGCAGTAGTGAGTCTTCCTCGAAGACGAAATACTCACCCCTTTGGAAAAAAATTGAAAAAAAAAAAAAAAACAATTAAATTGAAGTCATAGAGAAAAAGATAGATACCTCAGAAAGAAAGGGGCATAGATACTCTATTCAAGCATAGCACTTACGCCCCTTTAATTCAAAGGTGACGATTTATGTCTTTCATTTTGAGAATATCTCGAAAAAGGGGAGATTTTCATCGAGAGAAATAATGATGAAATTCACACACATCTTACAATTTTTTTTAAACAAATAAATTATTATTAAAATAAATATTTAAAAAATTCGTACTTATAATTCTTTAAATTTTCTACATGTACGTATTTTTTTTTTTTTTTAATAATTTATTTTTTAAGAGAAAAAAAAATCTAAAAATTCTGAGATGTCTGTTATTTTCAGTATTATCAAGAAATCTTATTTTTAGAGTGAAAAAAGACCTAAAAAGAAAGGTTTCTACAAAAAATCTCGTATCTCCTCTATTTTCTGAGATATTCACAGAAGAATAACTTAATTCGTCATGCAAAAAAAATTAAAGAAATAATAATTAATCACTTCTTTTCACATGAAAAAAAAAAATAAAAAACACTCACTGACACTCCTCTTTAGTTCTTTTGCTTGCATCATTGCAATAGAAAAATTTACCATTGAACAATTGTACCGCTATAACAGCGAAAATAAATTGGAACAATATATATACAATGAGAATATTGATGACATTCTTTAAACTGTTAACGACACAATCGAACACGGCCTTTAATTTAGGCACACGTTTTATAGTTTTCAATGGTCTTAATACACGTAATACACGCAATGATTTAATTGTTGATAAATTTTGTCCAGCTGAACTGCCAGTGGCATCGAAACCCATCGATACAGCAGCACATATCACAACAACAGCATCCATTATATTCCAAAACTCGCGTAAATACGAGCCAGGATGAAGAATAATTCCAAGATCAATGACCTTTAGAATCATTTCTATCGTAAATACACCAGTGAATGCATAATCAAAGTAATTTAATATTTTATTTCTCTTTGAATTTTCATCAACTGGATCCTCAGTTGCTAGGGCAATACTTGACAGTGATATTACGACCATTATGAAAAAGTCGAAATAACGTAAATTTACAACCCAGTGGGCACCTCTTCTTACACTGAAACAAAAAGGAAAAATAAAAGGAATTATTATTTGTATTTTAAGATAATTAAAAGGATACTAAAAATAAAAGATATCTGACAATTTCTTGAAGTTTCTCCAAGCAAGTAAATTATTTTTTTTCTAAATATTTCGAAAATTTGCAATTATAGTTCTCCAAATTTTCATTTTTATGTGCATCTTTTTTGTTTAAAAAAAAAAAAAATTATTTGTTAAGAATAAAATAGACTAAGAATTGTTAGATGTCTGCTATTTTCAGTATCAAATTGAATTAATACTGAAGATAGCAGAAATCTAATAATTTTTTGGATTTTTCTGAGCAAATAAATTATTTTTTAAAAAATATTTGAAAAATTTGCACTTATAGTTTTTCGAATTTTTTGTACATTTTTCATATATAATAACTACATGTGCACATTTTTTCTAGAATAATTTATGTGCTAAGAAAAAAGCTAAGAATTGTCAGATGTTTGCCATTTTCAATATCATCGATTGAATTAGCACACACATGATAATTTTTTTTATTTTTACAAACCAATAAATTATTATAAAAAAAAAATACTGAAAAAATTTGCACTTATAATTTTTTAAATTTTCTAAATCTGCATATTTAAAATTTTTTTTTAATGTTTAATTTGTAAAAAAAAGGGAAAAATTGTTGAAATGATTATTTAAATGATAATTATTGTCTTACGGATTTGTCGGAGATAATATAAACATGGAGGAGTATGGCAGCATTGGTTTTGGTCCCGGGTCGTCGTCTTCCTCCTGTTTTTTCTCTTCGGACGCCTGTTTTCCCCCTTTACCACCTCTGCTGCAAATAAAAAACATCGTATATTTTTCTTCCAAAAAAAAAAAAAAAGAAATGAAATACACATATTCATTGAATAATAAACTCACAAATTTTGCGAAGGACTTGGCGGTGATATTTCAACTTTTGGTGCAGTACCATCACCAGGCATGTGTAGTGCCTCCATTTCTTTTTCGAGTTCCTGCAATTGTTTCTCCTTGTCTTCCTCCTCTTGACCCTCTTCGGCTGCTGTCAATTCTTGTGCATTCGCCAAATTATCAACGGCGATAGCCAAGAATACATTTAGCAGTGTATAGTTGCCGAATAATACGAGAACAATGAAGTACAATGAGTATATCATTGCTCCTTTTTTGTGGCCACCTTGTGATTCTATACCCTGATACATTACTTCATTCCAATCCTCACCAGTTAGAATCTGTTGAATTAAAAAGATTTTTTTTTTATTGAATTTATTAGAGAAAAATCAGATGAACTAGAAAAATCGTTCGAAATCAGGGGAAATATTTGAGATAAGTTTTTTTCGATGATTCCATTGAAAAAGTGAGAAAATTTCCGTTGAAAATCATAGGTAAAAATTATTTTTTAACAATTTTCTAAAAAAACTTCGATTTTTCGAATCGAAAAACAGAGCTAACTCGAAAAATCTCACTTTTTCGGGAATATCTCCGGTCCTATTGGCGGCAGCGACTTGGGGTTGATCTTAAATGAAAGGTAAGATCATTTTCCATAAATTCAAGAGGTTTCGAAGAGAAAAAGATCGATTTTTAAAATATTTATTGGGCCAAAACTGATTTTCTTCGGAATAGTCTAAAAATACATGAAAAAAGAATGATTTTTTTTTCGAAACCACATAAATTAATGGCAAATGATCTCATTTTCCATTTAAGATTATTCGCAAATCGCTACGACCAATAGAAACAGAGATATTTCCAAAAAAGTTGATTTTTTCAAGAATGAAAAGGATTTTCACTCCAAATTCGTTTTTAAAAAAATTAAATTTTCCAAAAAATTAAAAAAAAAAAATTCTCACACATGTTTTTCATGGGAAATTTCCTCAGCTTTTCAATGAAATCATTAAAAAATAAATTACTCATTCTTTTTCTATATTAATTAATAGATTTAAATCATACTTTTGAGCAATAGAAAAGAGAGGCAATACAAAGTGTCTTTATCTCGTTTAAATTTAAATTGAAAATAAATATAAAGTGATAAAACTTTTTTTTACTCACTTGAAAAACAGTTAGCAGAGCTATGGGAAATGTATTGAAGTTCGTTGGTGGTGTACCAGTGGGAAAATTGAATTGTCCACCAAATAATTGCATACCAAGTAGTGCGAATATGAGTATGAAGAGAAATAGAAGAAACAGAAGTGAAATGATGCTGCGCATTGAGTTTAACAATGATATTACAAGATTTCTCAGGCTCGCCCAGTACTTAGTTACTTTGAATATTCTTAGTAAACGTAGGGCACGCAGGACGGAGAGACCAAATGAGCCGGATTTAACTGCCGACCATATTACCTCAAATATTGAGCCCAAAATAACCACACAATCGAATCTATTGAAACTTGATTCGAAATATATACGTGGTCCAAGCGCATACATTTTAATAAACATTTCGCACATGAAGAGCCCCAGAAATATAAATTCCGTGTGAACTGAAACAGAAAAAGAAAAAAAAGTGAATCAATTTCATTTTCCCTGGAAATTTCGATTTTTTTCAATCAATCAGTCTATTTTATTCACAATATAGATCCATATATAGAGATAGTGCTTATGCCACTTTGTTTCTAAGGCGATAATATAAATTGCGAATAAAACAGCATGATTCATCCAAAAATTACTATAGGGGAAGGTGGGGCAAAATGGACATCAGGGGTAAAACGGACACATCTAAATTTTTATGCAAATATTATGGAAAACTCTTGAAATTAATAGAAATATTGGCGGTAGATTGTTTTTGATGATTCCATTGAAAAGCTGAGGAAATTTTAGGCGAGAAACAAGTGCCCGAATTAATTTTTTTGAATTTTTCGCGATTTTGACTGTTTTGAGCATTTTAGAGGGGTAAACTCTTCCTTTTTTAGAAAAATTTCAGTTTTTTGAGAATATCTCCGGTTCTATTCGTCGTAGCGTAAAAATTCCGACGGGAGGTGAAAGGTGAGATCATTTGCCATCGATTCATAGGGTTTTCAATTTAAAAATATAGATTTTTAAAGTATTTATGGGTATTTTTGTGGAACAGTTTTGAGAAACAGTTTTTGGCCCATAACTATCCAAACAATTGATATTTTTGAATTTAACGACCCATAAATCGATGGGAAATGAGCTCACCTTTCATTTGAGATCAATCATGGTTTGTTACGATCAATAGAACCAGAGATATTTGCAAAAAACTGAAATTTTTTTAAAAAAGGAAAGCTTTTTTACCCCTCAAAAATGCCGAAAAATATAGAATTTGAAAAAAAAAAAACAAAAAAAATTCATCTGACACTCGTTTTTCGACTAAAATTTCCTCAGCTTTTCAATAGAATCATCAGAAAAAATCTATCTCTAACCGTTTCATTATAGTGTCCATTTTGCCCCACTCTCCCCTATCATTCAATTTCTAAGAAATTTAATAGAAAATTACTCACAGAGAAAATCACTAAGCCACTGTGGTTGATTGTAGTGTTCAACAGCAACGCATACAGTATTGAAGAACACAAGAACGATGACAAACCAGTAAAACGACTGGGTTTTAACAGTGTGTCGTATCCAAAATCTAAATCTCTTCTCAGCACGCCAAAACTGCAAACAGGCGCCCTGGTTTCTAACTCTCGACCTTAGGTACGAAGCTCTTGAGAATCCTGTGAATAAAAAAAGTACAAATTGATCAATTTTTCTCTCATATATCGGATGTGCTTTTAATTTCAATAAATTTAAGTGATTTTATTCAATCATTGATTTTTAGAAATTCAATTTTTTCATTGATTTTTAAAAATTTCCTTTTTCCATGATTTTTAAATAATTGCATTTTTTCATAAATTTTCAAAAATTGCATTTTTTCACTGATTTTTGAAAGTTGTATTTTTCTATTGATTTTTAAAAATTGTATTTTTTAACTGATTTTTAAAAATTGCATTTTTTTCACTGATTTTTGAAAGTTGCATTTTTTCCTAGACTTTTTTTTGATTTTTTTTTTTTTTCATTCTATTAATATTCTTTTGATTGAATAGCTAATTAAGCTCAGTTAATTTTCCATGAGAATAATCGAGTTCTACTTTCTGCACTATGGGCTCTCTGTCCATTGCGGTTTAATGAAGTTAATAGTCATGTAAACCTTTTGACTAAGGACCGTAAAGTCACTCAGAAAGCTTTACAGATCTTCATTGAAGATTATTATGGAGAAATGAAATGTGGTACTATCAACAAGTCGCTCTTATTAGGGTTCTAGATAAATTTTGAATATTTAGTAATCTCATTTGGGAATTAGTAATTATCATTTTGTCATTAATTCTTATTTTATTGATATAATTCAGCGATGGAGGGACAAAACGACATGAGAATATTCTTATTTAATTAGTTTTTTTGAGAAATATCTTCGGGAATAAGGAGTATCCGAAATTTTTTAAATAATATAGAAGATAATCTTTTCTAAGAGACTTCAAAAAAATTATTGTAAAAAAATTCAAAAAATATGCACATATAGAAGAAAATTAAAAAAAAAAATGTGGGGGAAAATGGACACATCTAAATTTTAATAGAAATATTGGTGGTAGATTGTTTTCGAAGATTTCATTGGAAAGCTGAGAAAATTTGAGACGGAAAACAAGTGCCGGAATAGATTTTTTTTTAACTTTTGACGATTTTGACTTTTTTGAGCATTTTAGAGGGATAAAAGCCTTCCTTTTTTTTTAAATTTTTCAGTTTTTTCAGAATATTTTCGGTTCTATTTGTCGTAGCGTAAAAATTCCAAATGGAGGTGAAAGGTGAGCTCATTTGCCGTCGATTCATAGCGTTTTCAATTGAAAAATATCTATTTCCAAGTTATTTATGAGCATTTGAGTCTAACTGTTTTGTGAAACAGTTTTTGGCCCATAACTATCATAAAAATTGATATTTTTGAATTCAAAACCCCATAAATCGATGGCAAATGAGCTCAGCTTTCATTTGAGACCAGCCCCGAATTGCTACGACCAATAGAACCAGAGATATTTGTAAAAAACTGAAAATTTTCAAAAAAGCAAAGTCTTCCTCCCCTCAAAAATGCCGAAAAAAAAGAATTCTCAAAAAAATCGAAAAAAATACATCCGACACTCGTTTTTCGGCTAAAATTTCCTCAGCTTTTCAATAGAATCATCAAAAAAAATCCATCTCTAATCGTTTCATAAGTGTCCATTTTGCCCCACTTTCCCCTAAGTGCAAATTATTCCAATATTTATTTTATAATAATTTTTTTGTGGAGACCTTTTTTAGTTTTCTTTCTCCTTTTCAAAAGAGGTTTCTACAAAAATTTCTCTATTTTCTCAATTTCCGAGATATTTTTCAAAAAAATCTGCAGAATCTCCACAATTTGTTTTATTCATCCACTGCACAATTAATTAATTAACTATCTACTTGGAGAGATTCTCCTCTTTATTATTTCATATTTATGTTTCTATCACTTCAACTAGTCTATTACTCTACAGGGTGACGTTTCCACTATTGTTACAAAATGAGTGGAAACGTAGAATAAAAAATCCTGAACACGTTGTCGCAAAAATTAATTTTTTCTGATAATTAACTTTCAAATTATCAATGAAAGAATTTTGCTATTCTTCGGCCAATAAAAGCGAATAGAATGGCCGCCATAAAGATGAAAGATCCGTGACATTAACAATTGTCTATAACGCCGGCGTTCAGAGAGAATGAGTGACATTTCTACGTTCGGAATATAGCTTCTCAACCTCTCTGCTGTCATTCAAGATTTTCGATGTTTGATCAATTCAAAGATCAATAGAAAAATAGAAGTTATATGATAAAATGATTAAAATGAATAGCAAATGACCATTGGTGACCTCCTCTCCAATCCTTAATTAAGAATTATTAATTTTTTTTTGCATAATCATTTCCCATAGAAAATAATTTTTTAATGTAAAAGATTCATATAATGAATGCGACAATGTTTGCAATAATTAGTGCAACAATAAATGCGACAGTAAATGCAACAATTAATGCAACGATCGCATTCATTGTTGCACCGACTGTCGCATAAATTGTTGCATTGATTGTCGCATTTATTGTTGCAAACATTGTCGCATTCATTGTATGAATCTTTTACATTGAAAAATTATTTTCTATGGGAAATAATAATGCAAAAAAAAATTAATCATTCTCAATTAAAGATTGGAGAGGGGGTCATCAATGGTCATTTGCTGTTCATTTTAATCATTTGGTCATATGACTTCTATTTTTCTATTGATCTTTGAATTGATCAAACATCAAAAATCTTGAATGACAGCAGAGAGGTTGAGAAGCTGTATTCCGAACGTAGAAATGTCACTCATTCACTCTGAACGCCGGCATTATAGACATTTGTTAATATCACGGATTTTTCATCTTTATGGCGGCCATTCTATTCGCTTTTATTGGCCGAAAAATATCAAAATTCTTTCATTAATAATTTAAAAGTTAATTATCAGAAAAAATTAATTTTTGCGACAACATGTTCAGGATTTTTTACTCTACGTTTTCACTCATTTTGTAACATTAGTGGAAACGTCACCCTGTATACTCTCATCAATCTACTAAGCAGAAACAATGAAAAAAAAAAAAAAATACTCATAAAATAATTTTAATTAACTAATCAAATATTAACTAATTCGCGGCTTGGCATAGAGTTTTATCATCAAAGTGAATAACTAATGGGATTATAAAATGATGAATAATTACAATAATTGGCCTTCTACATTTTCAAATTCTTTCGAAAATAATTACTAATTCACTACATCAAAAAAAAAAATATTGAATAATCATCAATCTAGCATTGCGCTACCTAATCACAATTTCCTATTGTTTATTTGTTTCCAATTATTCAATAAAATTCCAGCTAAAAATATTAGTCAGCTCTGCTTATAAAATATTCTCGATCATAGTACCTAAACCATAAAATTTTACACTTGTATACATAAATAACAAAAAAATCATGGCACAAATATGAAAATTCCAATATTTTACTCGATTTTTCAATTTTTTAAAATGTTAAAGTCATTTTTTTTTAAATGCAAAGTGCCACGATTTTTCTCCACATAAATTAATACTCTTTATTTTACCAGCAAAACAGAAGCAATACCTATTTATTCAAAGAAAATAAGAGAATACTCCTCTTTCATTATCATATTTTTAAATTTAATAATTTTTTTTTTAACGAAGATGCAATAAATACCATTTTCCTTCTATTCCTACGATATTCCTCTTCATTAGCTATTTATCATTTGATATTAATAATTGCACCAATGTCATACGCTTTACATAATTTAAATAGCATCAAGTAATAATAAATAATGACTTAATTAATATTAATATATTAAATTTTACTTTTTTAATTAAAAAAAAAAAAAAATATATTAACCAAATATATTATGTTTACATTAACGTTTATACAGTCAACGAAAATAATTTAATTTATATATTCAAAAATTAGTTAAAAAATTGTAGCCATATTACTTTTTTACGTTTGTTTAAAAAAAAGAAAAAAAAATTGTAAAAAAAATATTACTGGCATTCCTGATTGTTTGTAGTTACCTTTCAGTTTTTTCTTAGGCTCTGAAACAAGAGGAGCATCTGATAGCGTTTGTTTAGAATGTTCATTCATAAAAATTAGAGGGGTGCAATTCCTCTTTTATTTTATTTTTAAAAATTAATTCTATTGCTTAAAATAATAATGGAAGACAATAATCGGGGTAATCCTCGATATTTCCGATATATCGATTAAAAAAAGAAGCTTTTTGCAGCAATAAATAATTCCTCGATGCAATTGCATCCCGTTAATTCATTTTTTTTTTTTTTTTTTGTTTTTTTCCCTAATAAATATGGCAAAGAGGATCAAAAGTTTTTACACCCTGACGATACGATAATACGGATATTCCGATAAGTGTGCATGATCTCGTTTGATTTTTAATTCAGTAGAGAAGTGGTGAGAGACATGATACCTCGTAAAATTCGTAGATTCTCTTGCGAATATCTTTGAAACGAGTGAGTTTAGAGAAAAGTGTCTAGGGAGCTTTTTTAAAGAGAATTTCATGAGCTACAAGAAGGGTCTCTTTGGCTTTTTTCTTCCTTCCCAGTAGTTTCTGAGAAAATGTCTTACTGCTTTACACCACTTCTCTACTGAGTTATTCTTCTCCAGTTTGTTTTTTTTTTAAAGAAATACGAGGGAAAAATACAACTCACCATCGCCCTGATCGTCTTCACCGTCCTCCTCTTCGGTATCAGTGCTTTTACTCTTTCCGAGATTTTTTAATTTCTTCTTCTGCGCCTTGACGGCTCTTCTTCTCGCTGAAAAAAAAAAAACAAATAAAATTATCAATTAAATATAGGGGAAGATGGAATAAAAGGGAAACTTATTATTTTCGATGTTATATTGTGAAAATGAGGTGAAATTGATGGAAAGATTGGAGATACGGTTTTCCTGATGATTTCATTGAGAAGCTGAGAAAATTTACGATGGAAATCATGTATGAGAATTGATTTTTTTGAATCTTTAAAAAATTCGATTTTTCGGTCAAAATTTGAAGGTAAAATCCTTTTAGTTTTCGAAAAATTTCACTTTTTGGGGGATATCTTCGGTTCTGTTGGTCGTAGCGACCTGGGGTTGATCTGAAATGAAAGGTGAGCTCATTTTCCATCAATTCATATAGTTCTAAAAGAAAAATGATCGATTTTTCAATTTGTAATAGAACACACTGATTTCCAGAAAATCAACTATAAGTAATTGAAAAATCGTTTATAAATCAATTTAAAAAAATGACAACTATAGAGATCAATGGGAAATGAGCTCACCTTTCATTTAAAACCAACCCCAGGTCGCTACGACCAATAGAACCAGAGATATCCTCAAAAAAGTGTAAGTTTTCAAAAACGAAAAAAACTTTCACCTTCAAATTGCGGCGAAAAAAGACAAATTTTCAAAAAATTAAAAAAAAAATAGTTTTGACACATGTTTTCTACCTGAAATTTCCTCAGTTTTTCAATGGAATCATCAGAAAATTTCTATCTCAAACCGTTTAATTGAAATGCCCATTTTACCCCACCTTTCCTTAATTAAATAGATTCTTATAAAAATTTTTAATAGAAACCATATTGCCCCATGTCCTTCAATTACCTTCAATTATGTGCATTTTTTCCTCTTCTGTCGTTCTTTCCTCTGCAAGTATAACTTCCTCTGTAAAAAAAATGAATAAATGATCATTAAAGTCATATTTACGAACCTAATAAATGAAATTATAGTACACTAGCTTTTGATAAGAGCCTAAGCACTTGTATCCGTTGATAATACTCAACAATAAGGGATCACTGTATTAATCAATTTTAATTACTGGTTAATTACTAATCTTACCTGCTTTGCATATCCACTCGACGTAACCATTGAGTTCTCTTTCGAGTTGCTGATGTCTACGCATCTTCAGAAATGACTGTCGATTTTCCACTTTTTCTCTCTCCTTTGCAAACTCTCTACAAGCGTTACAAATGTCATACGTGGGCAATAAAAAAGGATGATTAATTACATGTCTAATTATAATAAATTCGTGTTATTATCAGAAAAGCTTGATCTGGCGTTTTACACGATATTAAAGGGATGGGAATTTTTCAATTAAATCCACGCAAAATTACAATAGCAACAACTGAGAATAAACTGCCTCAAATGAGAGAATAATCACTTGTGAAATCTAGTGTACATTCAAATCAGAAATTTTACGAAAATTTCAGAATTCTTCCAAAAATTCCTGGAATTTTAGAATTTTTGAGATCTTAAAATATGAGAATAAGTTTTTTCACACGTTGTATATGGAAAAAACTATATGTTACACGTGTGGTAAAGATTTTTAGACTCTTATGATTACAAAAATAGCATTTGCCTCATTTTGCAGCCTCAGACTCGTCCGAAAAGTACTTTACTGCACTTGTTGGGTAATATACAATAACATAACATAATATAATAAAATATAATATAATATAATATAATATAATATAATATACTACTATAACATAATAGGGGAAAGTGGGACAAAATGGACCTGTTTGTTAAAATCATTTGAGATTTTTTAGAGAATAGGCAGCTTTATGGAAAAATTTGAAAAAATTATACAACAATGAAGACATATTGGAGCATCTTCTCAAATTTTTTCAGATTTTTCAATCGAGTCCTTAACTCCGAAAAAAATCTTGTATTATGTTATTGCAGAGCTCCATTTTGCCCCATTCTCCCTTATAATATATTAATTTTTGAATCTAACGCTCAATTTTGGACAACCAATGAGGAATGAGGAATTGACGTTGCAGTTTCATTAACATTACATTCTAGATGCATAAACTTTTTAGAATAAGAAAGAAAATCCTCGTTTTTTCCATGAAATCTTGAAAATTCTCAGTATTTCCTAAAATTTCTTGAATTCTTATAAAATTCATTGAAATTTCAAGAAATCTGTTCAATTTTCACAGATCAAAACTAATTTCATTCATTTTTTCATGAATTCTGCTAAAAATTCGAGAACTCTTAAATTTTGGCAAATTCCAAGTTTCCTGTACACAGATTTCAATACTGATTACCTCTTTAGCCCCAAACTAAGTAAAAAATCATCTCAGTCGAGAAATAATAGAAAAAAAGACCTGCTTGTGTGATCCATTTAAGATACGCATTAAACGCAGTTGTAAATAGTTGCTTTGTCTTTGCCTTTCTGAATGCAGCACGTCTTTCGACTCTTGTTCTTTCATTAGAGAACTCCCTGATGGCATAAAATAAAAGAAAGACAGAAAGAAAAAAAAAGAAAAAACAAAAAATGAAGAAATGATTGTGTATATGTTGACTGCTGCTGCTCTTAACATACACACAGTATGTTAAAAAATATGAAATTTCATGTGAAAATCAAAGTAAACTTCGTTTGCCAAAGTATGAAGTGGCTCCATACTAGAACATCTCAGTGAAGAACTCTCGTTTGAGTTCTTCTCTTCATTCTTGGAGACGAAGAAGATAAAAAAGTTGAAGTATGGGGAAATGATGACGAAAGAAATGCAAACGTTTAGAAGAATGAGAGAAAGACAGTTGAAATAAAGTAAATGAGAAGAGAATTGCTGAGGATAAGAGTGGCCACTCACCCACTGAGAACACCGAGCACTAGATTCAGCATGAAGAAGGACCCAAGGACGATCAATGGTATAAAGTATATCCAGTTGAAGTAGCTGCCAAGAGCATCGTTCGTCTGTGAAGAATTTTAAAAAATCATAAATAGAGTCAAGTGTGATTAAAACATTTAGCCTTGGCACACACCATTGATTTACATTGATGATAAACACAATAAAATATTTATAATGAAGAAAATAACAAAGTTTATGAATTATTTTCTTTTCTCTTTTGTTCCTCTTTTTTTTTAAATTTTTCATTTTTTAATTTGTGTCACGTGATTTATGCGAGCACTGGGGTAATCACGAAGAGTAGTCTTCTCGTGACTACACGAGGCTGCGAAAAAATTCACGTGACGTTTCCTATTTTATTTTATTCAAGTCGAGTAATACAAGTTTTTAAGATTTATGGGATGTAATTAATTGTGCTTTGAGAACTTTTTTTAGGATAATCACTGAAAATAGTAGGTATCTGATAATTTTCAGCTTTTTCTTTCTTTTAACAAATGAATTATTTGAAAAAAAGTACATAGGGGAAGGTGGGGCAAAATGGACACATGTAAAATGGACATGTAAATCTTAAGCAAATATTGTGGAAAAGTCTTGAAATTAATAGAAATATTGGCTGTAGATTGTTTTCGATGATTTCATTGGAAAGCTGAGGGAATTTTAGGCGGGAAACAAGTGCTGGAATTAATTTTTTTGAACTTTTGACGATTTTGACTTTTTCGAGCATTTTAGAGGGGTATACTATAATATTATATATACTATAATATTAATATATGCGCATTACATATTTTTTCCGGAATTTGATTCTCTTAAAAAATTTATTAATAAAAATTAATTTATTAATAAATTTATTTGTTTAATGCATTCCTTTTCTTGAAAATTTTCAGTTTTTTGATAATATCTTCGGTTCTATTTGTCGTAGCGTAAAAATTCCGAATGGAGGAGAAAGGTGAGATCATTAGCCATCGATTTATAGGGTTCTTAATTCGAAATATCGATTTTTGAGGTATTTATAAGTATTTTTGTGATCCATTTTTGTGGAATTGTTTCTGGCCTATAAATATCCCAAAAATTGATATTTTTAACTTCAAAACTCCATATATCAATGGGAAATTGCTAAGACCAATAGAACCCGAGATATTTGCAAAAAAACTGAAAATTTTCAAAAAAGCAAAGGCCCCTCAAAAATGCCGAAAAAAAATCGAATTTTCAGAAAAATCGAAAAAAATACATCTGACACTTGTTTTGCGGCTAAAATTTCCTCAGTTTTTCAATAGAATCATAAAAAAAAACCATCTTTAATCGTTTCATTACAGTGTCCATTTTGCCCCACTCTCCCCTATACAAAATTCAAAAAACTACTCGAACAAAATTTGTAATTTTTTTTTTTTCAATATTAATCCATTATTTTAAAAAAATTTCAAAAATTGGCAGATATTTGCCAATTCCATTATCACATTCATTAATTGGAAAGGAGAGGGGGGGGGGGGGGAGTGAGGGTTTATTTGCTTGTATTACTCGGAGGCATAGCTGTGTGTGCATTAAGGCATTCAATTTCAGACACATTTAATGATTTTTTAGAAACATTGAGGGTTGAAACTGACAGTGTCATACTGAGCAAAGTCAATATATACATCAGTGTTATTTATCTTTTTTTTAAAAAAAAAGGATTTTCAGACTCTTCTCATCGTTCATCGATGTAACGAGTCGGGCAGGGTGAATTTCACACGAAAAAAACATCAATTTGAATGAAAAAAGATAGAGACAATTGGATAGTGGAGTGCAAAAAATCACACGGTACATCATCATATAGAAATAATAAAGCAAATTGAAGATATAAGTCAATATAAAACACTTAGATTTAGTTATAGCCAATTAGGGAGAGAGACAAACAATTAAAACATCAAAAACAATGAAAATAAAGGTAAAGAACTCGGAGGAGAGCTGCAGAGAAGACATCTCCCCACTTTTGTGCAGCCTCGTCGTTTCGAAATTTGAATAATGCAAATTTCATGTTTTTTCAGTAAAACATAACTCGACGAGGATAGGATTTTAACACTGAGGAACATATCTCTTATCCTGTTACCCAGTACAATATGGCAGTCCAGCCCTCCATTGTGATACACTGGAAGACAGTGAGCATGGCGAAGCCGATGTTGTCGAAGCTGGTTATGCCCTCGTTTGGTCCCACCCACTGTTCTATGCAGACCGATTTGTTGGGATTGCATACGTGGGCACCCATTGGTGCAGCTGGTTTGTAGTCTGTGTTGCACGGACTTGGCAGATCGCCCTCTTTTACTATTTGAGCTGGGGAAAAAAAAATTGATTGATTAATGGTTGATACATTTAAATTAGGATATTTTTGAGAATAGAGTGGATAGAGAAATTTTTTGTAGAAATTTTTTAGTTGTGATTTTTTGCTATAAAAGAAGGTTTCTTGCTGGTTTTCGCTAGATCCACAAGCTCCAAAGATATTTGCACTTGAAGGTAGTATCCCAGAGTACGGTAAAACAGAAAAGATGAGGATTTGCAGGTTTTTTCCAATTAATTGCTGATAATTCGGGAAAAAGTGCTTCAATTTATCCGAAAAAGTGATTAAACTATTCGAAAGCCATATCTTCAGCTTGTGAATATAATTTTTTTCTTGTCAAATTTTTTTTACATCAATCTCCTATCACATGCATGAGATAGAGAGAGAGAGGCAAATAGTTACGACTACGTTCTAATTAAAATTTCTCAATAACTATACGGTGAATTGAATTTTTTTTTCTTGTATTATTTAGTTAAAATGCTGTTCTCTTCGCCAATTGTTTTTAAATAATGGGTCAACCCTGTGGTTTTTTAGTAATTTCGTTATTTCTTCCCGATTTAGGGCGTTTCATCTCCAACACCGGTATTTTCAGTAATTTTGATAATTCATATCTCATAAGCTGCATGGACATAAATCATGAAAAAATTCAGAAAAATGCAAAAAAATATAATCTTTCCTACAGCATCAAAAAAAAAAAAAAAAATGGAACAGCTGTACTCAAGTTTGTTGGGATAGTACCTTAAACTCTAAAAAAATGATGAAAAATACTAACTGATATCTTCTATACTGTAGCACGTTTTGTGCAGTGTTCCCGAATAAAACTCGAGTCCAATAATAGCGAATATCACGATAGCAAAGAGCACCAACAATCCGATCTGTAGCAAAGGTGCCATAGCCTTGATGATAGACTTGAGCACCACCTGAAGACCTGTTAACAAAAAATTCCAAAAATTTCATTATTCTCATCATAAAAAGGTGGAAAAGAACTTATAAAAAAAAATTTTTTTTAATAATAAAATACTCCAGAATTCAACTGCAGTTAATTGCAATTCGTGCATAATATTCAGAAAGTTTTACGTTTAATAAATTTGCCCTTGTACCACATTTTTGAATGCAATAATTTACCCACAAAAAAAAAAAAATTTAATTAATTTAATGAGACTTTCAAGTAATCAAACTCCAGAAGTTTATTATCTTTTGTGATATTACTCTTGACTGATTGTGTTTGAAGATATTTGCACGTTCAATAATTGAAACACTACTTACTCGGTATGCCGGAGACTAGTTTGAGCGGTCGCAACACGCGTATTGCACGCAAAGTGCGCAGATCCATCTCCATGTTACTCAACTCCGGGAACACCGTGATGAACCTGCCCCAAACACACACCACCCCACCACACTTTACTACCTACTACTCTATTACACTAATGTTAAATTTATTAATTAATCTACTTAATTAATTCAACTACTCTAGTACTAACATCTAGTGTTAGTCTAATGTTAAGAACTATGTTTGATGATTAGATATAGAGAATAATGGGAAATTTGTTGGATTTTTTCAGGGATGATCTTCAAGAATGATTGGGATGACTATGTTTGACGATTAGATATAAAAATTAGTGGGACATTTGTTGGATTTTTTCAGAGATGATCTTCAAAAATAATTCTGATAACTATGTTTGACGATTACATATAAAGATTAATGGGGAATTTGTTGGATTTTTTAAAGATGATCTTCATAGTTCATTAGAATGACTGTTTGGCGATTAGACATAGAAATTAATGGGAAATTTGTTTGATTTTTTTCAGGGATGATCATCATAAATGATTGGGATGACTATGTTTGACGATTAGATATGGAAATTAATGGGGAATTTAGTGGATTTTTTAAAGATTATCTTCATAATTCATTAGAATGATTGTTTGACGATTAGACATAGAAATTAATAGGAAATTTGTTTGACTTTTTTCAGGGATGATCATCATAAATGATTGGGATGACTATGTTTGACGATTAGATATGGAAATTAATGGGGAATTTAGTGGATTTTTTAAAGATTATCTTCATAATTCATTAGAATGACTGTTTGACGACTAGACATAGAAATTAATGGGAAATTTGTTTGATTTTTTAAAGATGATCTTCAAAAATGATTGGGATGACTATGTTTGGCTATTAGATATAAAGATTAATGGGGAATTTAGTGGGTTTTTTAAAGATGATCTTCATAGTTCATTAGAATGACTGTTTGACGATTAGACATAGAAATTAATGGGAAATTTGTTTGATTTTTTTCAGGGATGATCGTCATAAATGATTGGGATGACTATGTTTGACGATTAGATATGGAAATTAATGGGGAATTTAGTGAATTTTTTAAAGATGATCTTCATAATTCATTAGAATGACTGTTTGACGATTAGATATGAAAATTAGTGGGACATTTGTTGGATTTTTTCAGAGATGATCTTCAAAAAAAATTCTGATAACTATGTTTGACGATTACATATAAAGATTAATGGGGAATTTCTTGGATTTTTTAAAGATGATCTTCAAAAATGATTGGGATTACTATTTTTGACGATTACATATGAAGATTAATGGGGAATCTGTTGGATTTTTTAAAGATGATCTTCAAAAATGATTGGGATGACTATGTTTGACGATTAGATATAAAAATTAATGAGAAATTGGTTGAATTTTTTTAGAGATGATCTTTAAAATGATTGGGATGACATGATGAAGAGTTGAGAATGTTGATAATTGATGGAGTTCCATCGATTTCTTTGGGTTTTTTTTATATGGAAACTATTGAATATTTACGAACTATCAAGAGGTAGGACACTATCTAATCAACTAGATTCTGAATGGCAATTTACATCTTTTCCACACGCACTTTACGATTCTGTATCAAAATTCGGAGGCTTCGGTTCAGTCGGCGTCCAATGGAGCTGAAGAAATTCATTAATTTCCTAGGGTCTTTTTTTGATAAACTAAGAAATTCAATGATTCTATCGAATCTTAATCATCAAAGTTCAAGAAGAAACCGAATAACGAAAGGGTAATAACTCCTAAAATCGGTGGACACTAAACTTTAAATTATAACAATTCAACTATTATTCGAAATCTCAGCGGATTTCATAGAAATTCGAGAGATTTCTTGAAATCTTCGATTTTTTAATGATTATATCCTTTTAGAGTTTCTTGAAATCTATGAAAATGAAACAAATTTCTGAAGATTTCATGGATTTCTATGAGAATTCATGAAATTTCAGAGAATGCCAAAGGATTTTTCGATTTTATGGCAGAAACAGAGATGTATCTATAAATTTAGCTTAACTTATTTTGAAATTTAATTTAATTTCTAAATCAAATACGAAAAATTTAATTGAAATTTATACATTATCATGATTTTTTTCAAACGAAATGACAAAAGCTTCCCCAATTTCAAAGATTTCGTGATTAATTTTATAGAAATTCTTTACTTTGCAAGTGATTTCAAGACTTTCATCTAAATTTCATAGGATTTTTTCATTTCAGAAATTCTAAAATCAACTGATTTAGAAATCTTCGATAGAATTCTGAAATTTCCGTACAATTTTTGATTTTAATATACACCAGATTCTACAAGTGATTACCTCTCTCACCGAATAATCATAATTTTTCATACAAATTCTATATAAAAGTAGAAATATTGTACCTCAAAGACAAACACCGAGTTTACGAAGTATACGTTACAGCTCTAGAACACGTATTTACCAAAAGTATAAGTCGTATTAATTATTCAGGTATTGCTTCGAGCCAAATATAGTAAAATCTAAATATAGTATTTTCATATGTATATGTATATATGTATATGTGTCTATAACAAGTACACATGTACCTATTTTTCGTGTCCTCATCGTGTGTGTCTCAACTTTTTTTTTTCTACTTTAATGTCTTTTTTACTTTATTATATTGCATTTGATAAATACATGACCACAAATACTTGAAAATTCATGATTTCTCCTATTTCCAATGAGAAATCGTCTAACTATGCGTAGAATTGAAATAATAATAATTAATTGGGAGCCCTGTATGGTCCCGAATAAGTTTCTACCTCCACCAAATTATCCTCAAAATGTGTAGCAATAAATTTCTGATACTAAATGAACAATAAAACGAAAATTGACTAATTCATTAATTAATTCATTAATTAAGTTAATCTAAACACAAAAAAATGTTAAGAATTACATTAATTTGATTCAGTATATTTATAAAACTGGTATTTTTCTATATTTACAACACCGATTCTATTATCTTCCACCTAAATTCACTGATTAGTACAATGAATAATTAATTAATTCATCTAATGACTCATTTTAATTCTGATTTTTTTGGTTTTTTAAGGTAAAAAATTCAACTAAACTAGACTTTTCAATTCCTATTTTTTTCTTTAAAAACCTCAAATATCGATAATCGAAATACTCTCACGTATGGTTTTTTTTGGCTCTTTTTCTTTTGCTCTTTTCAGTGATTGGACTCACTTGGAATTTTTGATACCAGCTTTAGCGGTCTGAGGACCCTGAAGGAACGGAGCATACGCAGGTCGACGTCCACATTTGTTTCGGCGAACACAGTCATCGACCTAATCCAAGGATTACTCTAGTATTTTCCTTTCAAGTGATAATTTTTAAGATTTTTTCGTAATTTTTTTTTAATAATAATTCTTAAGGTTTTTTGTGATTTTTTTTTTTACGATAATTTTTAAGGTTTTTTTGTGATTTTTTTTTTTTGATGATAATTTTTAAGGTTTCTTTGTGATTTTTTTTTTTTAATGAAAGTGATTATTATTTTTGCAATATCTCTTTTTAGGGAAATGGGCGAGATAGGAGGAACTTTGTAGAAATCTTTTTTGAAGAAAAAAATGAGCTCTTTAAAAAACGTTTCTATTAAATTGTCCTAGAGTAACATGACCAATAGATGAACGGTTAAAGAAATATTTGACTTTATTAATTCATATGAAATAGGCAAAACAAGTTAAAAAGTTGCAGAAAAGAATGATGTACATGAAAATATACAGTGAATCGACTAAAAATGAATTGAACTTGAAAAATGTAGAAATAATTACAGAAAATCAGGGAAAAACTGGAAAATAACTCAAACCCCGAATGGATATTTGCATATTTGCAGTAGTATGATTTTTAATTTCGATCAATCAGTATGTAATAAATATTTTATAAATCTATATGAATGGAATAATCAGGAATTGACGTGAAAATTATAAGAATTATTGATTTATTTATGAAAATCCTTGATAATAGAAACCGTCCATCTTTTGATCGTGTGACCCTATCTCGCTTATTTTCCGAAATATTGTAAGAAAATAAACGACAGAGAATTGATTTTTTTCTTCTCACTTTATTTTTGAATGTGAAGAGAAATTGTGAAATACGATGTGGAATATTGAGGGAATATAAGTGGAGTCCGAGGGCAATGCTTTCGTTTTAGTATAGAAGACACAGTGTATCGATCGTAAATGCTCTGTGTCTGGATAATTATTCTCCGTTCTATTCACGTACCCATGACATATCCAAAAATATAAATGTAGCTCAATTTTACTTTTTATTTCAAGTTATTCAGTTGATTTGGAGACTTTTTGCCTTTTGACAGAACATTTTCGATGTTGATGGGGAAAAAAGAAAAATATTAACGTTTTTTTTTGGTGTAACCAGTTTTTTCTATGGCATTATCATAATCAATAATATTTGGAGGGGAGGATTCACTTCGTGGGCATGTGTGTGTGTTGAATCATCGACTTGTAAGATTGGGGGATATTTTGAAATATGTATTGGGGCCAATTTTTTTTTTTTTTTTTTTTCAAAGGACAGGGGTCGTTTATCACGGGTTATAAAATTACTAACAGCTTCTTCATGGAGGATAAATTTTCTTTCTCATGAAAAGATCAAGAAAAATTATTTAAATTAGAAATTTGATACTCGAGGGAATGATTTTCTATAAATATAAGTGAAAAAGTGAAGTAGTGTTTGTTTTATCAGGATATCTTTGAGGCGAGTGGATTTAGGAAAAAATGTCAAGATACTTTTTTTTTAGATTAGCAAATTCTCTACAAAAAAGGTCTCCTGAAGAATTCTCCTAAATCCCATCGTTTTCGAGATCCCTTTAATTTAATTCTATCAGTTGGAAATTATTACGAATTTTCATTATATTTTTGTCACTTGATAAAGCTCACCCAGTCACCACGACGAAGAAATCCATGATGTTCCAGATGTTACGAAGATATGAGCCACGATGTAATACAAATCCAAGCGCCAGGATCTTTAGGCTCGCTTCTACGCAAAAAATTCCAAGAAAATAAATCTCCGTTGATTCGAGTTTCTGGGCTAATACGGTTTTATCATATTTTGGTAGATGCTCCTCGAGGGCGAGTACCACACAATTAGCTATGATGGTTAGAAGGACGGCGTACTCAAAGGGCGGCCATTCGATTATAAAACGTGTGTGTTTCCTTATACAATTATCCTCGGAGAGGATAAACAGTGATGTGGGACCTTTTGCCCCAACACCGGCCGCCCCTCCTCCCTGATCCCGGCCTGGCGCCATGACCACCAGACCAGGTCCCTGAAAAATGAAAAAAAAAATTATTAGAATTATTATTATTATGAATTATTAAAATTATTATTATTGAAAAAAAATATTTTTTATTGCAGATATTATTAAAATTATTATTATTATTATTATTATTAATTATTGAAATTATCATCATCATTAATTGATGATAAAATTTATTTTTATGATTAGAGGAAGGTGGGGTAAAATGGGTGAAAGGGGTAAAATGGACATGTGTTAATTTTGGAATTTTATAATATGAAAATGAATCGAAGTCGATGGAAATGTTGGAGATAGGTTTTTTGCTGATGATTCCATTGGAAAGCTGAGAAAATTTCACATGAAAATCATATATCATAAGTTATTTTTTTGGATTTTTCAAAAAGTTCATCTTTTGCTCAAGATTTGAGGGTGAAAACCTTCTGTTTTCGGGAAATTTTAGGTTTCCGGAAATATCTCTGGTTCTATTAGTCGCATCTATTTGAAAGGTCGATTAAAAAAAATTTGAACCACATAAATCGATGGGAAATGATCTCACTTTTCATTTGAGATCAATCCCAGGTCGCTACGACCTACAGAACCGGAGATATTGGCGAAAAAGTGACTTTTTTCGATTTTCAAAAAGGAAACCTCTTCAAAACTTGCCCCAAAAAAGTGAAATTTCACAAAAATTGAAAAAAAAAAGAGTTTTTTCTCATGTTTTTCGCCTAAAATCTTCTCAGCTTTCTAATAAAATCATTAAAAAATCTCTATTTCGAGTCGTTCAATTGAAATGTCCATTTTACCCCATCTTTCCCTATAGTAATTCAGAATATCATGAAAAATTGAAAAATTAAAAAACAATACTAAATAATTGCCAATTAGAAAATTTTCATGGTTCAAACTATTATTAATAAACCTTCTTAACAGTATTCTACACTTTTTCCCAGTGACACTAACTTCCTTAATCAATAATTTCCATCGTTTACAATGATATTTCACGAAATTATTATTTCACGACTGACGTCACGTAAATTTGTTGAACTTTAGCAGTAGCACATTTCTAACTTTGATTTATCAATTTTTAATTGAGAACTTTTGTGATAATTCTTCCTGAATAATTTCATTTTTCCCCAGAATTAAAAAAAAAAAATCTAAAACATATTTGAATTGGATTATCTCGAAAACCATTGAAAATACAGAATTTTTTCAGGAAACCTTTTTTTTAGATCTTAAAATTCTCTACAAAAAAGATCTCTATAAAAATTTCTCTATCTACCCTCAATTCCGAGATCCTTTTCAAGAAATGCCTTTTCAACTGCATGATACAAATTTCTCTCGAGAATTGAAGATTTTCACAATTAAATTCATTGATTTATTTGAAATTGCAGGTAAAATTAACCCTCAATCATTCGTCAATGGTACTTTGACAAAAGTTATAACATTATCGAGTTGATTGTATTCAATGAAAATTTTCTCAACAGACTTGTGAGCCAAAACTTGAAGTGGAAATTGTTGACAATAGATTTAACGTATTAAATGGTACTACTAGTTTGAAACGTTAGTTGAGGGCTTGAAAGAAGGGGGGTGGGTGGTGGGGGAATGCAAAGGATGGCTGTAACTAGATCACATTTACCAAACTGCCGTCAAGTAGTTTCAATGTAAGTCTTATGGTCTCATTTTCTCGCTTTTCAGTGGCCAAAGTGATTTTGCGCATTAAATGCTGAAGTAAACTTCTGTTTGTACGAAGAGACAGGGGAAAATATTCAGAGTTGAGGGAGAGAAAATTGTTGGTGGGTAGTTTTTCGGGGAAAAGTCAATAGTTCTCTGCATTAAAAAGTAATGTCATTTCTTTTTATAAAGCTTTAATTATCAAGAGTGCCAATAAAATTTTCGTGAGAATTTAATGAAGAAATTCATTAAATTATCACGTAATTTATATTAAAAATTCATGGAAAGAGGAAAATAAAAAAAATACTGAAAAAACAGAAATTTGCCAATTTTTCAGATATTTTTTCTTAAAAAAAAGTAATTATTAAAAAAAAAAAAAGAAAAATATTATTTAACAAATAGAAAAATTGAAAAACTCTAAATGTTATTTTTCTTTAATTATATTTTTTTTTTATCATAATTCATTTTTTTGAAATTAATCCAAAAAAATTTTTTAGAATGTGTCTTAATTTCATTATTTTATCAAGTATCCAATTAAATTTTTTCAAATTACATTTTGCGATTAACTTCGTCAAATGAAAACACGAATAATCAAACTTTGAAGATGAAGATATTTTCCGTTAATTTGCGAGGCAAATTAATCCGTGAATTTGAATTTACCCAGAGAGTTCAGTGTTATATATATAGATATATACGTAAACTCATGGAATGAAGAGGATTCTCTCTCTCTCCCTAAACTCCCAAATAATTTTCGTCTTAATCAAAATCCTTCTGGGCCACTTTCCGTTAGGACGAAGAAATTCCGGATGTTGAGTTTCCGGTAGTCCAAGTCACAGCCACTTTGAGAGTACGTTCGATGGCCTTTCACCCTTGCTTTCCTCGTGACTCAATTTCAAACATTTCAACTATTTCACTTGGGTTAATTCCTTTAAAAAATAGGTTCAATCGAATTTTCAATTTGTGAAAATCTCATAAAATAAGAAATATACGAAATTTTTAGCAAGAGAACCTTTTTTGTAGCCCCCCCCCCCCCCCCCCTCCGTGGAAAAAAAAATCTCCACAAAATTTAGGGGCAAAATGGTCCCTCACAAAAAAATTGAATCTAGGATTTTTTTTTAAGTAGAAAGAAATTCATTTAAAAAATTGAAAAAATGCTGTAAAATATTCACATTTTAGCTGAATTTTTTCATTTTTTTTGCAGTGTCCTTCCCTTTTAAAAAAGGGTCTCCACAAAAATTGTGCATATTGGTTATTCATAGAGAAAAAATTGAGGCGAAATGGATCTCTGAGTCAAAATGATCTAGGATTTTTTCTTCAAAGTGCAGGAATTTATTTGAGAAATTGGAAAAAAATTTGAGATGCTCTAAAATATTTACATTATTGCTGATTTTTTTTTGCAAAATTCTTCACATAAAAAAAAAATACTGCATTATTTTGCGAAAAAATCACGAGATAAATCTCATCAACCCCTTCAAAACCGAATAGTGTCCACGAGAAATGGGAAGAGCCCCAGTATCGAGCCGGATGTCAATATGAATCAAGCCTCAGATTGCATTGAAACATGTGCCAGTAGAGATGATACGTCAATGGACAGACATGACGTAAATATATAATACGTAAAGTCAGACATTTGACCCTTTTTTTAAAATGCTTTTTTCTCCTTTTTCATCATTTTTCCTATGAAATTTCAGTAGAGACTCTATCTCTGTTTGATCTTCAATTGAATTGATGAGTCAAAGAAAATTCTTGATATTTATGATCATTTCATCTTTGATTTGCGATCTTGAATTACAATCACAAAGTTCGAAACATCAATTTTATTTATTGGGGGGTTTTTACAATTGCGGGAAAATGCAGCAAAATGAATCTGTGTATTTATTATTCATTATTTAATAGTATATGGGCGATTCCACCAATTCTCGAATAGAATTTCGGCTCTAAATTTTGGGGGGCGACTTTTCGGTTCTCATCGATTAAAACCATTAAAATGAAGAAAATCCTAAATTCTAAACCATTTTGCCCCACTATCGAAGCAGAAATCAATGAATTTTCATTTTTGCATCAAAATTCTCTCTTAAGAATGACGTGAGTAGATAAATGAAAGGAAAAAATCCAAAATATAGATTTTCATCGCAAATTTTCTGAATTTTCTGAAGAAAATATCCTTTTTCGTCTTTGTCCTTGTTTTCGAGGTGAAAATGCTCTTTGAAAACTTCAAATACTTGTTTCAAATCGTTTCCCAATTTTTTTTTTTCAATTTTTTTATTTTTTTCAGAAAATTAAGAAAATTTGCGATGAAAATCTATCCTTTGTATATTTTTCTTCATTTAGCTACTCACGTCATTCTTAAAAGAAAATTTTGATGCAATAATCAAAATTCATTGAGTTTTGCTTCGATAGTGGGGCAAAATGGTTTAGAATTTAGGATTTTCTTCATCTTGATGGTTTTAATCGATAAGGACCGAAAAGTCGCCCCCAAAATTTGGAGCTGAAATTCTATTCGAGAATTGGTGGAATTGACCATATATATACTTGTTTATATATAAAAAATAATTGTGTATTTACCTCCCCGCCAAAGCTAGCCCAGTCACCGAGACCACTCAGTCCGGCCGACCTCTGCCTTCTCCTGTACTGACTCGCGTATCCAGGGTCCCTTTGTGCCGCCTCTTGCGCTGCTGCCAACCTGAAAAAACAGACACATAGACACGTGGTTAAAAACAGAGAGAGAGAGAAAAAAAATTGCAATGATCTTCATTGTTCTATTTTTTTCTTATTTTTTTTAATTTTTATTTTTTTCATTATAGGATAGATTTCGTTGAAGACTTGAGTCATCGAGAAGAGGGGGGGGGGGAGGGAATCGAAGATGAAGGGAGGGGAAATACACGTGGTTTTAAAAAAGAGAAAAAAAAATCCAAACATCTTTATCGTTCTATTTTTTATTCCTTTTTTTTCTTACTTTTTAATTTTTTTTTCTATTTTTCACCAAGAGGGGGAGGGGGGGGGGGGTGGAAAAATCGAAGATGAAGAGAGGGAAAAGACACGTGGTTTGAAGAGAAAGAAAAAAAAATTCCAATGATCTTCATCGTTCTATTTTTTTTCTCTTTTTATTTTTTTTTTGTTTTTCATTTTTCTATTTTTTTATTATAGGATAGGACTCGTTGAAGACTTGAGTCGCGAGGGTGGAGAGAGAGAGAGGGGGGGAGGATGTAGAAAAATCGAAGATGAAGAGAGGGGAAAAAATGAGGACATGGATACATTGTTGCCGTGGATTGCGGTGTCGCTGCGCGGCCTAGAAGTGGTGAAAGAACGATGAAAAAAAAAAAAAAGAAGAGAAAAAAGAGAAGAGAAAAGAAGAAGAAAGAAAGAGCCAGAGCACGATCGAGCATCTCTTGTAGACCAAGTACCAATAGTTATAGGCACTACTGGCTATCGATTTTATTTGTAAATGAAATATAAGGGAACTTTGGAGAGAGAGAGAGAGAGAGAGAGGAAGAAGATTTGCCGGAATTTTCTTTATGATGTCCACAAATGAGTTTACGTGTTCATGTAAATATCTGGGGGAGGGGAAGGGGGAATAGTAATTTTAAGGGAAAATGTGAAAATGACAGTTTTATTGTGGAAAATTTAATTTTTGACAAAAAAAGGATTTTTCACATTTTTTTGCTCAATTCTGTAATTTTGGAGATTTTTTTTTTAAATTCATATTTCGTAATTTTTGTTATTTTCAGTGAATTGGAGTGTCTCTCCCTGTCTTTGTATCAACTGGGATTGAGGCAGTGGTTTTAAAGGCAGGGAGAGAAAGGGGGGAAAAAGGGTCGTCAGTGGCTGGTTCTTTGTTAAATAAATTGGTTGTACAGCCTCGACAATTACGAAGACGGGCTCATGGGAACGTTTAATATTCCAAGTGGTTTTCAACTGTATTCTCAGTCATTTAAGGATAAATTTCATGAAATTTTAGGTTTCTTCATTTTATTTGCCAGTATATCTGCAGATTTAATCCCTAATTTTTTTTGATGCTGTACCAAAAATCATATTTTTTTACATTTTTCTGAATTTTTTCATTAATTTTTGTCCGTGCAGTTTATGAGATATGAATTATCAAAATTACTGAAAATACCGGTGTTGGAGATGGAACGCGCTAAATCGGACAGAAATAACGAAATTACTAAAAAAACCACAGGGTTGAGCCATTATTTAAAAATTATTGGCGAAGAGAACAGCATTTTAACTAAATAATAGAAGAAAAAAATATTCAATTCACCGTATAGTTATTGATAAATTTTAATTAGAAGGTAGTCGTAACTATTTGCCTCTCTCTCTATCTCATGCATGTGATAGGAGATTGATGTAAAAAAAATTCGAGAAGAAAAAAATTATATTCACAAGCTGAAGATATGGCTTTTGAATAGTTTAATGGCTTTTTCGGGTAAATTGAAGCACTTTTTCCCGAATTATCAGCAATTAATTGGAAACAAACCTAGAAATCCTCATCTTTTCTGTTTTATCAGCCCTACTCTTGGATACTACCTTAATTCTATAATAAAAAAATCTCTGGCAACTCAACCCTTCACCCAATAACACTTAGAAGTAGCATTAAAATAGAATTTAAAAGACTCAAAATCAATTGGAAAATATCCAGAAAGAAAAATCTTCGTCAAGTCGTAATAATATAAATGAAGAAAAAAAATATTGAGGTCATAAATGTGATTGATGAAAAATAATTTGAAGACACGACCTTACTTCTCAAATCATACGTGGAATTTTTCAAATTTACGTACTTGAAATCACGCAAGAGCACTTTAAGAGAACACTCACACACTCACATACACACACACAGAGCCAATGGAATTTGCATCACCCTGGAGGTTATGTGACGACATTTGAGTAGCTTGAAAAGAGGATGAGCAAAGGAGATGGGAGTCAAATGGAAAGAGAAGTGGAGAGGTGGAGAAAAGTTATCGACAAGAGAATGAAGCACCTTAATGGCTCCTCCATGGACACATAACGCTCTCTCACTAATTGACTTCATTAGCTCAAATTTTTTTCTTCTTCTTCTTTTTTAGTGCTTTTTTCGTACATTCATCTGTGTGTGTGTAATCAGTAGTCCCTGAATATATGTATATATACGTATATACAAGTATGACTGTGTGTGTGGTTTTGTGTGTGCAGAGTCCCGAAGAAAGTCTATTTGTCTCCCTGTTGTTTTACTTGTACTACTTACTCTCGGTTTTCATTCGTGCACTCGGAAAATAAGTGAGATAGCGAAATTTGTGAGGAGACCTTTTTTGTAGCCCTTAAAATTCACTACAAAAAAAGACTCTTCAAAAATTACGCTATCTCGCTTAGTTTCCGAGTGCACAAACGAAAACTCCAGTATAAACGTTAATTACACTTTTTTCGAGTTTAAAGAGAAAATAAAAGGGCTATTGCTCTTGCAGATCCAGTTATCTCGTAATTGACAATGTTTTCTCGTAGCTCGTGGCACTTTGCGATAGACACCACATGTGTGCCACATTTGCGTATAGTTTACAAAACAAAATTAAAAAAAAAAAAAAAAAAAAAATTAAAGCACACGTGCAAGAGGAAAACTCGAAGCTTTTACCGGTAAATTAAATCAAAGTGAAACTTAATCAGATAATGAAAATACAATTCGAATTTTTTCAACCAAAAATTTTGTGTATCACAGCACTGTGGCTTTGTTGTGAATGAAAAAACTTTTGTAAACTTTTAGCCTCTCATCTAAAATGAAAGATGAATATGTATATGCGTGTATATATGTGTGTTTCTATTATTCTTGTTTGTACAGAATCCAGGGGACACAAACGTGTAACTGGTATGACAATAGGTAAACCTCGGGATGTATTGTTCAGTGTGTTACAAGAGTGCCAACGATAGGACAAAGACATTCACTCTCAATAGGTTGTGTGTATGCTTTACGCTTTGGATGAATCTTTCAAAGGAGCAAGAAGGGGAAAAAAACAACACTGGAAATTTCATTTTAAATCGAAGATTTTTGATTAATTCGGGTTTTTTTTTTGGCCTTTGACCTGGGACAGAGGCGAAGAGTCGGGATATTATTTTTTAGTGAGAAAAAAAAATTTGTGTTTTAGAAAATTCCAAAAAATGGGATTATTTTGTAGATATCTTCGGAGGGAATGGGTTTTGAAGGAAATGTTGAGTGATGTTTTTCGTACAAGAATTTGGAGGCCTATGAAAAGGGTTTCATGATAAATCCTTGAAATTCTTGTAAATTCGATAGTTTTTGAGATATTTTACATTTACGTAAAGGATGAAACCGATAAATTTTAGTTTTGATGTTTTATTCCATGAAAATCGTTAAAAATAAGTAGGAATATTTGAGATAGGTATTTTCTGAGTGTTCTAGTGGAGAACTGAGAAAATGTGCGTTGAAAAACACATCGAAATTCATTTTTTTCGGATTTTTAAAAAAATTCGACTTTTTCAGGGGAAAATTAGGGCTCTAATGCTTTGCTAATTTGAAAAATTTCACTTTTTCGAGGATATCTCCGGATCTATTGGTCTTAGCGACTTGGGGTTGATCTTAAATAAAAGGTGAGTTCATTTCCCATTTTTTTGTGTGGTTTTGAAAAGAAAAATATCAATTTTTAACGTACTTATTGAGCAAATACTGATTTTCAGAAAATGAACTGAAAATAGCTCAAAAATCAATATTTTTTCTTTGAAAACTACTCAAATTTGTGGCGAATGATCTCACCTTTCATTTAAGATCAACTCCAAATTGCTACGACCAATAGAACCAGACATATTCTCAAAAAAGTGAATTTTCCCCAAGAATCAAGGGATTTGACTTTCCATTCGTGCCTAAAAAATTCGAATTTTCAAAAAAATCTAAAAAATTAATTCTGACCCATATTTTCCATCTCAAATTTCCTCAGCTTTTCAATGAAATCATCAAAAAAATTCCATCTCCAGCCATTTCTTCACAATCCCCATTCAGCCACACTTTCCCTTAATAAAAGTAAGATTCAACAATAAATAAAATACAATTGAATAATAATAATAATTGTTGAAAACCACTTTACATGCTTTTCTCCACACGAATAAATCTCAGTCCCATTAAAATTGAAAAAGATTTAAGGAGATTGTGGGATAAGTCGGAAATCCTGTGGTTTTCACCGCAACTCCCCTAATATATTCCAGCATACTCAACTATCTCCATTGACGTACAACTTATTTAAGCTTTTAATTTTTCATTTTTTCCTCAACGTTTTCCCAAATTTCATATATAATTCCAGTATTTTCACCACTGACCTCTCTTCCCAAATTTTCATATGTATTTTTGCCAGTGACGTCTCTTTTATTTTTACATTGCAAAAAAATTTAGCATACACTGGAAAAAAATGGGGAAACGGGGGGGGGGGGGGGAACCTCTGAAAAAAATTATTTTCTTTCAATTGATAATATAACTAAGATTTATTATTTTTTTTTCCAATTAATAAAAGGGTATTATGAATGTTAAATATCCAAAATATTGATTCGAGATGAAAAATATTAATGATTAACTATTTTTTTATGTTAAAATTAATTGTTAAAAAAGCAAGAAGTTTTCAAATGTGCCCTTTCCTAATGATAAAATCAATAAAACATTGATATCATCGGTACTTAGGAAATTTGTTTTTTAAGGTAATATTGAAAATCTTGAATTTACTGAATTCAATGAATTCATCAACAATTTTTTTTAATTATTTAGAAAAAAATATTTTCTAAGGACCATTTTATTGTTTCACAATATTTTATTGTTTTCACCACTATTTTTTTTCTCAGTGTAGTATTTAAAAGTGTTTACGATGGCTGGAAAAATTCAGAGACAAATGACTCGTAAATTTAATCTATTATTTTTTACTCAATTTACGATTCTCGTGGTTGAGAGAACGTGGGCGAGATTGACCCCGGCCTACGCGTCTCCGGCAATGGTTTCAACAGCGTCTGGAATTCTTCGAAGTGATATAATCCATTGTCCATGTATTCCCTGAATTCTCAGTTAAGGAATCTCATTGCATGTCGCCTATTTTTTTCGACGATTTCCAATGATTTCCCGGAAATTTTCCCCTTTTCTTTTGATGCAGTGGAGGATTCTCCTATAAGTATCTGCGAAACTAAGGAGTTTAGGAGAAAACATCAGAAGACCTTTTTTGTAGAGAATTCAATTTTCCATAAAAAAGCTCTCTTAACATTTTTCCCTCAACTCAATGGCTTCAAAGATATTAACGAAATAATCCTTAATTACGTATATTTTCATATAAGAATAAAAAATTGACTCTCACTCCATTGATCCGAAAAGGTTCAATTTTTCCCGACAATTTCCCTCCCCCCCCCCCCCCCTCCATCATTACTCACGATTCACTTGACTCTGACATAATTTCCCCTCATCTGCTTCTTTTTTTTCTCAATAAAACTCTAATTTTCGTAATGGATAAGAAGAAATATGAAAATAATACATGAATATTCTACATAAAAAAAATGATGCATGATGAATGATATAAGAGAAAAAAATAATAATTATGAAAGTAAATAGTAATAATAATAATGATAAAAGAACACATTCCATCAAAAATGATTGAACTTCCATTTTATTGTCATTATTTCCCTAAATTTAATAAATAACACAAATTTAAAAAAAAATGAACAAGAGAGCATCTGGATGAATTTACATCATTATGAATGGGGATAAATTTTTTTTTTTTGAATGAGGATAATTGCGGAAATAATCATTTAATACGCAATTTTTGGCAATTAATTCTTTCATTTTGCTATAAAAAACGCCAGGCGAGTGTTTACTGTTCGAAGATGATACTCAGACGTTACGAGGGCTTATAAATCACTCGAGTAAGATTTTCCAGCCTATCTGAATTGCTGTTGCAAATGGTGAAAATAGAAAAAATAGCCCTAATAGAAAAGTTAACCATATATGGGATATATTTTTCTTGTTTATTTTTTTTTAGTCTATTTTTTCCATTGCTTATTTTTTCCTTTTCTATTTTTTTAGTCTATTTTTTAATTGGCTATTTTTTTCTTATATGATTCGTTGATACAGATCCTTTGTCTTGCGGTTGGACTTTAACTCTTGCAGCAAAAAGGAGAGACACACACACGAGCGAAGTGGATTTGGCACGTCATGAGTCAGACGACAAGTGTACGAAGGGGAATGGGAACGTGACAGTCAAGTGAGGAGTATTCGAATACGCGTTTGCGTAATTAATTGCCAGAGAATTTCTATCTCGCTCACTCCTCTTTGGAGTGTAATTAATTCATCGTTGGCATCGGTCAAGGTCCAACGGTCCGGAATCGAGCTACCGCACAAGCTCTACTGTAAAATACAGAGTTTAACTGTCACATAGTCAATTTCAATGCGTTTATTCACGTACCATTAAATTTAAAACGATTTATTTGTATTTTTTTTTTATTAAAAAAAGGAGTTTTCTGCGAGTTTGGTCAGACGAGTTTAAACAACTCTATAGTTTTTTGTGAATAACTCAAAGGCGGAGGGAGATAGGGGATTTTTTGAAGACACCTTTTTTATGGAGAATTTCAAGGGCTACAAAAAATGCCTCCACAAAAAATTCGCTATCTCTCTTAATTTCCGAGATAATGTAATAAAAGTGTTGAAATTTTTTTTTTTTGCAATCACTGCTTGTTTATCACGATTTATTATTAGAGAATTCTAGGCCAAAGATGTTTTTCATTGGATGAAAATAAAAAATATGACGAGTATTCAAGCTGCCAAATGCCCGTGTCACGACCCAAACACTCTGGCTCAATCTCCCATTGGTTTTGCATACCGAGTGATTTTTTTTTTTTTCATTCTCGCTTGTTTTTCTCGTGATTCCAATAGAATTTTATTTTCATATCACGATGAAAAAGGAGAAAAAAAATAGGGAAAAAATGCCTATTTTCTTCAGTCAATATTTGTGTTTTTAAATTGGATTATTTGATTTGAGAAAAAATATTTGATACGAAAAGACTATTTTTTTCAGGCCTCGTCAATGTATTTATCTGCCCTCAAAAATTCAATTCCTTCTCTCATTTCGCACATTTCATTCCCTAGAGAGAGAGAGAGAGAGAGAAACTTGGAGTTGGATGACTCCAATCCCCGCAATGCAACCCAATACGTTACCTCGAGTTTCGTAAATACGTCTCATTAATCCCGATAAAAGAGAAGCACAGCTTCTATATAAATTAAAAAAAAAATAAAAAAAAAAGTTGTATTTCACTATTTGAGATTTTCCAGAATTTTCTAAATTGTTTCGAATTTTTTCTCAAAATTTTTCCCTAAATTCTCGTCAATTTAACTACAGCAACTTTTTTCTTCGCCTATATGCATTCTTAAAAATCCCTTATATCCCTCAAGAATCACTCATAATGAAAAATTTAATTATTTAAAATTTTTCAAAATTTTGAAAAAATTTTTGCAATTATTTTCAAAGTATTTTGAAAATTTTTCCAATTTTTTCTTCGAAATTTCCTCAAATCTAACTATGACAATTTTAGAATTCTTTAAAAAAAAAAGGGGAGAGGGGGGGGAGGGGTTGAGGGGTGGAATCATAGATAATAAAAAACCATTGTAACTCCAGAAATAAAAATAAAGATAAAATAAAAAGGTAGTGATTATTGGCATCACCTTGATCGTTGAGTTGACTCATCGTCATCCTTTTGGTCGTCACGCGCACACTACTGTACAACCAGTTGGTCTGGGGAAGGGGGGGGGGGGGGAGGGGAGGTTATAGGGCGTTTATACTTTACCCGTTATGACGTCATTCAGCAAAATGGCGGCGAATTAAATGACGTCAGCTACAGAGGAAAACGCGACGCAAGAAAGAGAGATACAGCATTATACATGCATATATATACATATATATATGTGTGTGTGTGGGGACAGTAGGAAAACGCTCGACGCCAACTAGCGACAACGACAACGAGCCAAATGTTAAATATATAGAGCAACCGGTATCACCTTGGACACACAAACCAAGTGCGCACGTGTGTACGTACTCAAGTACTCGTTGAGCTTGCGCGTGTGTATTACTCCTATTCCTAGTATTTTTTTTAAATTTTTTTTTTAAAGCCACATCTATCCCAACTATTTCCCTTTTAATTAATTAACTCGATAGAATACCGAGGAATAATTATGAAAATTCCGAGAATTCTGCTTTTTTAATTCAATGAAGAATTTATTTTCATCTAAAATCATTGAATTTTCATTTTATCATCATTATTTTCTAAAACTTAATAAATAATCCAATTAAAAAAAAATCAAGCCACATCTATCCCAACTATTTCTCTTTTAATTAATTAACTTGATAAAATAACGAGAAATAACTATGAAAATTCCAAGAATTCTATTTTTTTTTTAATTCAATGAGGAATTATGATAAAAGAATACATTTCATCAAAAATCATTGAACTTCCATTTTATCATCATTATTTCCCAAAGCTTAATAAATAATCCAATAAAAAAAAAATCAAGCCACATCTATCCCAACTATTTCTCTTTTAATTAATTAACTCGATAGAATAGAGAGGAATAATTATGAATATTCCAAGAATTCTGCTTTTTTAATTCAATGAAGAATTTATTTTCATCTAAAATCATTGAAGTTTCATTTTATCATCATTATTTCCCGGAACTCAATAAATAACCCAATTGAAAAAAAAAATCAAGCCACATCTATCCCAACTATTTCTCTTTTAATTAATTAACTCGATAGAATAGCGAGAAATAACTATGAAAGTTCCAAGAATTCTGTTTTTTTTTAATTCAATGAGGAATTTAGATAAAAGGACACAAGCATCAAAAATCATTGAACTTCCATTTTATCATCATTATTTCCCGAAACTTAATAAATAACCCAATAAAAAAAAACCCACATCTATCCCAATTATTTCCCTTTTAATTAATTAACTTGATAGAATAGAGAGGAATAATTATGAAAATTCCAAGAATTCTGCTTTTTTAATTCAATGAAGAATTCATTTTCATCTAAAATCATTGAATTTTCATTTTATCATCATTATTTCCCAAAACTTAATAAATAACCCAATAAAAAAAAAACCAACATCTATCCCAATTATTCCCTTTTTAATTAATTAACTTGATAAAATAGAGAGGAATAATTATGAAAATTCCAGGAATTCTGCTTTTTTTAATTCAGTGAGGAATTTGCTTTTTTTTACTTCATCAATGTAATGCTCCATTAAAAATCCATTTGGGCGAACGGAATGAACAAATTGTGGAGGAAATGCTGTGGATGAGTTAGGCGTTGAGTCAACTGTGATGGGATTATTCGATGATTCATTGATACACCCACTCACTTTTGTAATTTTTTTTTTTTTTTCATTTATTTATTTTGCATCCTTTCGCTTCTTTGATGCAATGCACGCGGAATAACTCGTAAAATGTTTTTTTTTGTGTATATATAGGTTTTTTTTAGTGTTTATAGGGGTGTAGGTGGATGGTATATGAAGTTTACGCCTTCGGGAGTGACGCGGATATTTTCATTGTTATGTGGGGGAGGATAAGAGGAAAATGGGAATTTTTTTGAGAAATAAGGTTGAATCACAAGGGTTTTTTATGGTTATGATGAGGAGAAAAGTGGAATTGAGTACAGTATACTAGAGTGGGGTTGATAAAACAGGAAAAATGAGGATTTGTAGGTTTGTTTTCAATTAATTCCTGATAATTCGGGAAAATGAGCTTCAATTTACCCGAAAAAGTGATTAAACCATTCGAAAGCCATATTTTCAGCTTGTGAATATAATTTTTTTTCTCTCGATTTTTTTTACATTAATCTACTATTACATGCATGAGATAGAGAGAGAGGCAAATAGTTACGACTACCTTCTAATTAAAATTTCTCAATAACTATACGTTGAATTGAATATTTTTTTCTTCTGTTATTTCGTTAAAATGCTGTTCTCTTCGCCAATTGTTTTTAAATAATGGGTCAAACCTGTGGTTTTTTTTAGTAATTTCGTTATTTCTGGCCGATTTAGGGCGTTTCATCTTCAGCATTGCTATTTTCAGTGACTTTGATAATTCATATCTCAGAAGCTGCATGGACAAAAATTATGAAAAAATTCAGAAAAATGTAAAAAAGTATCATCTGTACAGCATCAAAAAAAATTAGGGGTTAGATTTTAAATACATCAAATAGATTTCTCGCTCCCAGATGCACTTTTTTAAAAATATCTCCGAAACCATGAGCTCCATAAGAAAAAATCAAGAAACTTTTTTTGTAGTGAATTAAATTCTCCGTAAAAAAGGTCTCTTCCCATTTTCCCCTAAATCCACTTGCGTCAAAGATACTTCCAAAAGAATCTGAAAAAACCTGAAATATCGTTTCTTCCATCGCTTTCTATTAAATCCAGTTATCGATTATTTTAATCATTAATATCCCGTGAACTTTGCCACCGAAAATTATCGGAATTTCAAGAATGAGGAAAAGTCACAATTTGAATAAATAATAAACTGATTGCCACTTTTTTCCCCCCGAAAATAATAAAAGGTTGAGCTAAAAAAAAACATTTGATTCTTTATAATTTTTCTCCTTTAAATAATAAATATATAAAATCATAGCAGAGAATACGTGATACTTGGGAATGGATACTCATGGATTCTCAAGGTCGATTTAATAGAGTACCAGTGAAATACAAAAGAGCTCTGCGCTAGAATATCCACTCAGGTCAGCCCTTCTATTATTATCCAGAATCTGCACGCGTCCGATAAGACTCTCTCTCTCTCTCACTCTCTCCCCTTTCTCTCTTTTTCCCTCTCTCTCTCTCTCTCTCTCCCTTAGTTTCACTGGTAAACTAAATTAATAATTGGCTGTCTCTCGAGATGTGTTATATCGATGTTTCAAACTACAACGTTTCACGTTGATTAGAATGAGGAAGATATCAGAGAAATTGAGAAGGGCCAAGTCCTAACCTTGTTGTTATCAATGAATGCATTGGCCTGCCGATTGATTGGACATTCATTATCAGATGAGAGCCAACACAGTCTGCATAGTCCAGTGCAACTCAATTGTCTTATGTTCAGTTCTCAGTGACGAGAGACCCATTGTGTTTCCCCATTGAATTGTTGGAAATTTGAGTGATTCTCGAGGTGGAATAATACGAATCAAGTGATCTTCCATCGAATCGAGTGAAGTTTGAATAAAAATGTTTAAATGCCTTTTTTTTAAGACAATTTCATGTTTTTATCGACAAAATAAAGGTTTTATCAAAATTAATTCACTTTTTTCACATTCAGAATTTTTTTTTGGAAGGAAGGACTTCACGAAAAATTCTGAAAAAATTTGAGAAGATGCTGTAACATGTCTACATTGTTGGTGAATTTTTTCAGATTTTTTAAAAGAGACGCCTTTCTTCTAGAAAAAAAAATCCGATTCATTTTGCATAAAAAATCCGGAAATTTCAACGAATTGATAGTTTTAATTAATTATGATGATGATTATTTATAATTACTCGTTTCATATTGGGTAAATCGGGGCATTGTTAACGCTTCTATTGTCCCTCATTTATCACCCCCCCTCCTCTTTCTCCTCCTCCTCACGAATTTATTGAATCAAATCGATACTTCCAGATGGAATTTCAATTCCTTGGGAAAACGTGGATTCTTCGATTTATTTTTAGAAGAAAAAATATTATATTCCCCTGAATTTTCAACGGTCTGACCAGCAATGCACCCTAACTACTGCCAGTAAAGCCAACTCAACCTATATTTGAGATTTTTCCCCACTACAATTACGACAACAGTTTTTTTCCCTCACGAGTTTTCAACCGAAAATTGCAGAACGAAACTCATTCCATTACATTCTACTCTGAACCATTTTTCCACCATTTTGTTTCATATTTTTTTTTTCAAATGTCACCTCAATAATTTTGTGAACGTTAAGAAAACAAAGAGAAAATAAGGAAAATTGGCTGTTCAATGTTTCGTGGAAATGGACGAAGGTTTTTTTTTAAAATAATAGGTTTTTCTAACGATTAATTCCGATCGAATTGATTCGAGTGAAAATATATGTGTCTCGTATATTTCCTCGAGTTGATTACTCATCAATAATTTCAACTAACTGGGTATAAATAGAGGGGACATGATTATATCATTCTCTGATGCACAAATAATTTTTTTTTAAAATAAAATTGAGAGAAATTCATTAAATTAATTAATTAAACGAAAATTCACAAAAATTTTCAGTTTTTTTGATAAATATCTCCGGAATGAGTGAATTTAGAGGAAAAACTCAAGAAACTTTTTTTGTAGAGAATTAAATTTTCTTCAAAAATGGTTTCTTGATAAAATTCCCTAAACTCCACCATTTCCGAGATCTCTTCAGTCCCGTTTTTTAAAAATAATTCAACACTGAATTAGCATTTTTTTGCTGACAAAAATGTCGTTCGGAAATATCTCCAAAATGAGTGGCTCTAGGGAAAAAACTTAAGAAATCTTTTTTGTAGAGAATTGAATTCTCCTCGAAAAAGATCTCTTGATAAAATCCTCTAGAACTCACAGTTTTCGAGATCCTTCTTGTCCTATCTTCCTTATCGTGACTTCGTCACTTTTGCCACTGAGCTGCAATATTCATTCGATATTAAATGGAAAAAAAAAGTGGAAAAATCGATCATCGTCTTCTAGTTCTATCCAAGACACTCAACAAAGTGGGAAATACCCAGTGCGAATGAGAACGCCCGTGGGATAACGGTTATACACGATATGTCGCCTTACAACGGTGGTAAAAATACTTTGACGGCTTATCGATCTCACTTGGCCCTTTTTTTTTTCTTCTCTCCAACACAATTTTTTTTATATTTTTATTTACTTTATTATCATTCCAGCCCGACACAATCTTCTTCCATACACAGCTGACACACAATTCACCGAGTGAATAAATCTCTATTATCTCAATTGGGTCTCTCAAGAATCAAAAACGCAGAATTGGGCGTTTTTTTTTGTTTTTTTTTTTTCGCCGAATGGAAGCTATGTAATCTTCAACAGAATTGTGAAATTAAGATGTTTCTTGATGAATATTAGTGAATATGCATATAATACGATATATCGCATAGAGAAAATCAAGATTTCTCAAGAATTTAAAAATTTGAGATTAAAGAGTCATTTTTTATTTCATCATCAGAATTTTCGATTCCAATTTTTTTTTAATAGACGATACTTGAAATGATCTGGATAGAGAGAAAATTATATTTTTAGTGCATATCTGTTTGTGTGTATATGTCTGTGTGTGCATAAAAGTCTCAATTACAGCAAAACGGTATTATAGAAAAATTTAATATTTTTTTGGAAAACTTCCTCTCGACGAACTCTATTTTTCGGAGCTTCATTTAAAGAGAATTCCATCGATACCTTTTGAGATATGTTCATTTTTCGAGAATCAGTTTTTAATAAAATTTTCTGGAAACTATTTAACTGATGTTATTTTATACTCAAAGGTGGGGCAAAATGGACATCAGAGGTAAAATGGACGCATCTAAATTTTTAGGCAAATATTATGGAAAACTCTTGAAATTAATAGGAATATTGGTGGTAGATAATTTTTGATGATTTCATTGGAGAGCTAAGGAAATTTTAGGTGGGAAACAAGTGTCGGAATTAATTTTTTTGATTTTTGGCGATTTTGATTTTTTTGAGCATTTTAGAGGAGTAAAACCTTTCCTTTCTCTGAAAATTTTCAGTTTTTTGAGAATATCTTCGGTTCTATTTGTCGGAGCGTGAAAATTCCGATGGGAGGTGAAAGGTGAGATCATTTTCCATCGATTCATGGGGTTTTCAATTGAAAAATATTGATTTTTAAGATATTTATGGGCTTTTTTGTGAAACATTTTTTGGAAACAGTTTTTCGCTTATAACTATCCCAAAAATTGATATTTTTTAATTAAAAACACCATAAATCGATGGGAAATGAGCTCACCTTTAATTTGAAATCAGCCCCAAATCGCTACGACCAATAGAACCAGAGATATTTGCAAAAAACTAAGACCCTTCAAAAAAGGAACTTTTCACCCCTCAAAAATACCGAAAAGTATCGAATTTTCAAAAAAATCTAAAAAAATACATCTGACAGTCGTTTTCCGGCTGAAATTTCCTCAGCTTTTCAATAGAATAATCAAAAAAAATCTATCTCTAACCGTTTCATTACAGTGTCCATTTCGCCCCACTCTACCCTATTATCTCAAGAGTTGTAACAGTTAGATACCTGTGAATTTTGAGCTCATTTGCATAATTAGTTCTCCGAATTATTTTCGTTTTGATGAATTTTTCAAAATTTGATATTTCGATGATGGTTTCAAAAGAATTGTATCATCTCCATTCGAAAGCATATTTCTAAAGTATCAGCAGAAAAAGCTATATCAGTTGGAAAGCATTACTATCATCCACTTCTTTCTTTTATTAAATAAAATTCATTTCCATAAAAAATGAATCAATCTTCTGTGTATCATTGGCCATTTTGCCCCAAAAAATGGGGGGAATGAGGGGAAGAGCAATAAAAAATATTAAACTTTCTTGGAGCAAGCAGTATAGAGAAATCAAATTCTTTTGCTTCAGCCAAAAATCCGCTTTCGTCATATATTTTTTTTGTCTTATTTTTCTTGGTTTTTTGTACTGAATTCTAGTTATTTGGGATGGATTCACTGCGATTCTCCAAGCAGCCGGAACAGTAGCCAAAGAGCGGACGTGTTCTTGAGAAGGGGCAGACGAGAGAAATGAGAAAAGCAAAGAAGAGAGAGAAGGAGAGAAATAGGGAAAAGGGGTGAAATAGGAATTTCTTCTGTTTTTCTTCTTAATTTGTTCGTTTTTCTGTTCAAAGAAGGGCACGTCTGACCGCACGCACGCTTTTATCCCTCACGCAACTCCAAAGTAATGCGTAAATCTTGGACAACTATTCGTTTTCCTCTATCTATTGATTATCATCAATATTAATTTCAATAATTTTGGTAAAATTTTTGTTATTTTATTGTATTTTTCTACTATTTTTACTTTTTTTATCATCAGTTCTTCTTGCAAAAATTAATTATTTTGTAGATAGGATATACGAACTTAAATATTCAATATATTAAATTAGATGGTGGCCATGTAGGTCTCTGCTTTATGGGAAATTGATTTTACAAAAATTTGTGATTTTACAGTCCGATTGTTTTGTTTAATTTATTAAATTCAGTTAATTTCAAATGAAATTTTCAAAAAATCGACATAACAAATAAATGTGCAATACTGTTGATTTTTAACAAATTAATTGAAATGAGAACAGTGTTAAGGAGAAAGAAGAAAAAAATCTTTTTTATTAATCAAAGATCATGTAAATTGTCATCTAACATGACCAAGAAGTTGTTTTTGAATATATATTAAACATCATAAACTTAATTAAGAAATAATTTAAAGAGGAATAAAATGAGTATCCTGAAGAGGGCCTCACAGAGAGGCCGAAACGTAGATCCATCAAAATAAAATCAAATTTTGTAAAATCAATTTCCCATAAAGCAGAGACCTACAAAGCCCCCATCTAATTTAATATATTAATTATTTTGTATTTTTTTTCGCTTTTTAATTTTCTTTCAATTTGGGATTCGAAAATTTAATTTTTTATTATGTAAAAACCATGTAAGGTCACTACTTAACATCTCCACACAATCTTCCTTACATTATCTTGGTCTGATGAACTCGTAAGTCCAAAACTGAATAAATTTATCTATCTACTCCCATGGAAATCAAATATAAATAAAATATATATTGGGATGTAACAAATATATTCTCAATATATCTCAGAATATATAAAAACCATATTAAAAAAGGCAATATGTAAATATAAAAATTTTTTTTTTATATATTCTCAGATATATTTTTAGCATATTTTATGTCAAGTCTAAATATATAAAATATATACGAAAATCGGCCAAAAGCTGCATATTGAGAATATATATTTTTTTATACATTTGATATATAATTATACACTTTCTCTATATTTTTTATATCCAAATATATATTTTATTTATATTGTCTACCCATGGGGGAATCTATCTATCTATTTCTTTCTTTCTCTCTCTCTCTTTGCCTTGTTCTCTTTTTTTCTCTTTCTTTTGCTCCTTTTTCTCTTCTCTTGTGGCCGTGAACGGGCGCCGAGACTCTGTGACTGGTCGCATACGCGTTAAGACGCCCATTGGCTCCCAAAATGTGTGTCACGCGGTCGAGCAGCGAAAAAAGAACAAAAAAAAATGCAGAATCCACCTTTTTTTTCAAATTGGAAAAATTGGCCTAAAATAAACACTGTTAGAAAAAAATGGACATTTCATAGACAATTTTCATAGACAAATAAATAATTACGAACAGGATCGACAGTTCGGCTGTTCGGTCTGTGTACGGCTTGGTGGATCTACCGGGTTAAGCAGCATTGCGTCTGGTTACTACTTGGATGGGTGACCACTTGCCGTACAAAGTGCTTTGGATTTTTCGTTAAATTGTTTTTACCAAAGAGATAAAAAGTCATGATATTGAATAACCTGTTTCTTCAAAGATGTCTAAACAAAAATGTTAAGGATTGATAATAAAATAAAAATAAAAATAGAGTAGACTATTGAGACTGCCAGGCGCAGCACATATAGTATACACAGAGAAAAATGTTTTCTTAATTTAAGAATGTGCAGTCACTTAATTTAAGTGACCTGCCATTCTTAAATTAAGTGACTTTCCTCACTTAAATTAAGTGAATTTTCTCACTTAAATTAAGTGACTTTTCTCACTTAAATTAAGTAACTATCTCTTTCTTAATTTAAGAAAGTAAAAGTCACTTAAATTAAGTGACTTTTCTCACTTAAATCTAGTGACTTTTTCTTTCTTAATTTAAGAAAGTAAAACTCACTTAAATCAAGTGAGTTTTCTCACTTGAATCAAGTGACTTTTCTTTCTTAATTTAAGTGACTTGCACATTCTTAAATTAAGTGACTGCACATTCTTAAATTAAGAAAACATTTTCCTCTGTGTAATCTTTAAGGTTTTGTAGTTTGTAAGTCAGTTTCTCTACAAGTGTAACTGTAATTATATAGAATGTTGATAATAAACTTGCTTTTTGAAATAAAAAAAACCGCTTGCCGTAGACAGATTTGAACAACAAACTGAACTACACGGTGAGGTGTGACTATAGAAAATTATTGTGCCTTTCTCGTCAGTGTGACAAAGAGGCATATTAAGGCTCTGTAAGAATCTCGACTGCACTGATCAGGGTTTTCCATGGTTTCCCCTGGTCCACGGCAAATGCAGGCAGTAATAGAAAGTCGATCCATGGCTCTCGCAAATAGGGAAGGAAGGCGGCAAAAAGGCAGATGATAGGGGAGGGTATAAAACCGATATGGTAATACCAAGGAAATAAATATAAATTAAAAATAAATAATTACGAACAAATTTTTAACAGTGGACCTGTCGTATCAACATGATCGCAGATTTTTTATGGAGTGAAGGATTTAATGAGAAAATCTGAAAAAAATTGAGAAGATGCCACAATATGTGAACATTGCTGGTGAATTTGTTCAATTTTTTTTGTGAACTCCTTCAGGTTCGACAAAAATTCCGAAATTATTTAGAACTTCAAGTCCATTTTGCCCCAGTTTCCCCTATTTTTATATTTTTTGTGGTGTTTGGTTTTTTTTTGCCCGAGCTTTCTCTAAATTCAATTAAAAACTGGAGGAATTAATGAAATCGTGGAGAATTGGGAGATATTTGCAAATTGGACTCTCCATTTTGCATTTTTTAATTAGAAAAATAATGGTAGAGCATGATTCTTCTTTTTTCATAGAAAATTCAATTTTTCCAATTTATTTTTGAAGAGGATCTCGAAAACTGATCGAGATATCGAAATTTTCGAAGAGACCTTTTTTGTAGAAAATTTTATGAACTCGAAAAAAGGTCTCTTGATGCATTCCCCTAGATCTCATCATTTACGAGATATTTTTAAAATAAGCATGATTCCCCTCATTTTTTATGTTTTTTTTCTCCAATGAATTAAAAAAAAATGATTTCTAATAAAACCATCACTGTCATCGCAAAATTTATTAATGTGTCATAGAAGACCTACAAATCCATGCAAGAATCCAATTATGATCTCCGTATAAAATATAAAATGTCATAAAAACATCTGGGAAATAAGAAGAAAAAGCCTATAAACATGATTAGAATTACGTAAAATCTTTTTTTTTTTTTTTTTTTTTTTTTTTTTTTTTTTTTTTTTTTTTTTAATTACGTAAAATCCTTTTTTTTTTTTATTATAAAATGTCCTACAAGAAATTTTCCATCGATCAATGAAATTTAATGGATTAACAAATAATTTAATAATTTAATGACCCATAAAATTATTGAAAAATTCATAATAATACGTGAGCTTAAATCAACAGAGGATCCATCCGAGTTTTGTGTGTGTAATTGTGACTATATATCTATTGATCGTTCATTCATGCCGCCCTTTCGTTCTCCCTTCGTCTCTCTCTCTCTCTCTCTCTTTCTCTCCCTCATCGGAAAACCAGTGGAGAATTGTCCCGTTATATTCGACGAACCTCCGCCCTCGCTTTTTTACCCTCTACACACACACACACAAAGGCAGTCCTAACCTACAGCCGGGTTTCAGCAGGCTTGCCAACAAAATTCAACTTTGCTGAGAGATAGAGAGAGAGTCACACGTGGCGCTCAGCGAATCACACGTACCAACTTAAATTATTTTGGTGATAATAGAAATTCTCGTATTTTCATTGATATGAAATTGAGAAAATTTATTGAGATAATTGAGAATTTTTTTTTCCGTTTTATTTTTTTAAATAATCATGTTATTTATATTTTGTGTACATTTTAATGAACAATATATTTTAAATGTATTAAATAAAATAAAAAAAATTGATAAAAAAATAATCAAATCAATTCGATTAGCGGAAAAGTGAAATAAGTCAGTTCCTCTTTCATTTTTCATCGATTTTTTTATTAGTCATGAAAAGAAAGCCTATAAACATGATCAGAATTACGTAAAATGTGCTTATAATAATCCTTTATTATAGTGGGCTTTGATTATAATAGGGGAGAGGGAGGGGGGGGGGGGGGTTTAAAGGGAGAGAAGGGGTAAAATGGACACATCTTAGTTTTGATGCTTTATTATCATGAAAATCACTCGAAATTCATGGAAATCTTGAAGATAAGTTTCTTTTTGATGATTCCATTGGAAAGCTGAGAAAATTTGCAATGAAAATGATATAGCAGAATTTATTTTTTTGAATTTTGGAAAAATTTGATTTTTTGGTCAAGTTTTGAAGGTGAAAGGCTTCTTTTTTTCGGAAAATTTCAATTTTTAGGGGATATGTCTGGTTCTAGTGGTCGTAACGAGCTGGGGTTGATTTCAAATGAAAGGTGAACTCATTTCCCATCGATCTATATAGCCATGAATAGAAATTAACGATTTTTCAAATAAATATAGGAGATACACTGATTTCTAGAGAAATCACTGTAAGTAAATGAATAATTGATAATTAAAATTTTTAAAAACCATAAATTCATGGGAAATGAGCTCATCTTTCATTTGAGATCAGCCCCAGATCGCTACGACTAATAGAACCAAAAATATTGCCAAAAAAGTGAATTTTTCCAGAATTTTCACAAAAAAGTAGAATTTTCAACAAAAAAAAAAAAAAATTATTATTAGACATATTTTCCACCTAAAATTTCCACACTTTTCCAATGAAATCATTAGAAAATCTCTATCTCAAACCAATCAATCGGAATGCCCATTTTACCCCACTTCCCTTGATCTCAAAATTAAATGATTGAAGAATTTTTTTTTTTCGGAATGAAGCGTTTCATAAAAAAAAATCTGAAAAAAATTGAGAAGATGCTCCAACATGTCTACATTGTTAGTGAATTTTTTCAAAATTTTCCGTCGAGGCGCTCATTTGTAAAAAAAAAATTCAGATCATTCTGCACCAGTTTTCCTTATTTATAATCAATTTCTACGATATATTCTTCAAGAATATATATATACATATATATTCATCAACGTAAATCAACTCCTGACGCTCCAATAGACCTATTCATAGTCAATTGATTATTTAATAGGGAGTTACCTAAGTCTCACTCTGAATTTCATCCCAACAGTATCTCTCCCCCTCTTTTCCTCTCTCTCTCTCTCCTTCTACCAATGAAAATCTAGTGGATACATTGTCAAGGGAAGATAGCCAATCTAGCGAATGGAAAGCAGACTTGACAATGGTGTACACGACTGTGACAATATGTCAGTGGAATATGAAATTATTGACACAGCACAGTGCTCCTTTTTTTTTTTTTATTTATTCAATGAATAATGAAGAGAAGGGCGAAAAAAAAAGAGAAGAGGATAATAGAGAAGAGAAAATAAAAATTCATTTATTTTGTGTGTGTGTGTTAACTATTAAATTGCGAATGAAATGAAGTCGTTTTGAATTTTATCAAATGATAAATAAAAATTTAATTGAGTGATTGATAAAAATATTTAATTTAAATTGATTAAATTAATTCAAAATATTTCACTTCATTATCACTGTCATCCGTTGGAATTTAAGGAGAAAATTATAAATTTTGTCTGGATGAAAATAAATGTATCGTTTATACCTCGTGGTAATTAAAACTACGCAATATTTTTAGAAGAATGCTGAAAAAAAAAATGAAAAAAAAAATGCGGAGTGAAAAATTGGAGTGGAAATAGTTTAACGATAATCTACAACCCGTCATCTCCACTTTTTTCCCCCCTTTTTTTTCCCCTCTCCCCAGCGAAAAATGAACTTCCGCCCTTTGGTTATATAGTCGCAATGCTAATTACCTTCGCTGTTATTAATTAACGATAAAGCTCGCTGTGTAAAGGCCCGCAGGATAATACACGCCAGTATGTGTGACCGATATTCATCGCCTTTTTTTTTTTTTTTTTTCTTTTATTTTCTGTCATTATTCCATGACCTTTCGACGTTCTCGTGTCAAATAAAGGGATGAAACAATGGAATGCCCTCAAATACGACTGAATAAACACAATTGTGGGAAGGTTATTAATTGTTTTGGATAGTTGCTCTTTTGAATAGTCAATTATTTCATTTGATTGTGATAAAAAACAGTTTTATTCTAATATTTGAGATTCTTCTGAATTTTCGAAATTTTTATGAAATTTTCATGATACTTTTATAATGAAATAACAATTTAAAAAAATATATCAAATTTTGAATATTATTTTCGATTTTTTTTTTGGAATTCTCTCAAATTAAACTCAGGAAAATTTCGTTTGCCTATCTAATTCCTCGAGAAATTGCTATATTTCCTTATTTGAGATTTTTCAGATTTTTTGAAAATTATTTTGGAATCTTCACGAATTTTTGAGAATTTTTTTCAAAGTTTTTTGAATTTTTGGAAATTATTGGGAAATTTTTCTGAATTTTTCGAATTTATTTTGACATTTTTCCCAATTTTAGGAAATTATTTTCCAAACTAAATGATATACGAAAATTTTTGCGAGTTTTGGTGAAAAAAAAATCTTTGTGGATTGAAAAAAGACCTCCAAAAAGAATTGGAATGAAAAGATCGTATCTCCAACGATTACCGATATATTGAAAAAAAGAAAGGTTTAATGATTTCCAATAAAAAAAAAAAAATTGACGAGTACTGATTGCCTCTGCTTTTTTTTTCAATAAATAATAGATAAAAAAAAAAGGCAAAACACGCGTGGCTTCAAAACGTGCATTATACGTGGACGAATTCTCTGACTCGCCGTGTCTTTCTCTTTCTCTCTCTCTCTCTCTCGACCTGAGTAAACTAGTCGATGCGCAAATCGGAGTAATGGCCGATTAATGTCGTAGCTAACCTCCTTTTTCTTCACTCTATTTAACCTGTGCCTACATTTTTAAAATAAATAGAAGTGCATCAATAAATTAACCCGATAGATCCAACCATTCTTTCTTTATTTCTATCAAGTATCAAAAACTTTTTTCTACACTTAAAAAAAAAAAAAAATGGTTTATTTCATGAATAAATTTTGAAAAATTAACTTTTTTCCGCCCTAGGTGCGTAATGTACTAATACGATTTTTCTTAAATTTTAAATGTCCCGCGTTAAAAAACAGCGCATCAGTGTAACCTGGGAGAAAATCTGCGTCGTTCCATTTCCACGATGGCTATTTTCGGTATAGCATGGATTTTGCAAGGGGCGCCTGCTCTTTCTCAACATCAAGACTCTGTATTATTGGAAAATATATTGCACGAGAACGTGTCTTCGAGGTTAGAAAACGTTTCAAATTCACTCGAAATTCTCCAAACGAATGAAATCAATGAAAAAAAAAATGTAAATAAAAGGAAGAAGAAAACACACACTTTCTGATTAAACGTGAGGCAATGTCCGAGGCTTTGACATCACTTTTTCTCTTTGCCCTCCTGGATCCCACTTTTTTCCCATGATTTTTCCCACGTACAGAGTCAGTAGATGCTTTTCTCGCCACCACACTCGTGTATTTTCCATTTTCATAAACACTATTAGCTACAACCTCTGACATTTCCTCCAACGAAAAAAAAAACTGATGAAAAAACGAAAAAAAAACTCTAAAAAAATTCGAAAAAAAAATGATAAGACCTCAGAAACTTGTATTAGAAAAAAAAGGCCTAAAAGTAGTTGTAAAACACGAGTATTCTCACGTCAACTGAGGATAAAAAAGCGAAAAATTCTCTACATATTCATGTTTTTTTCCTTCTTTTTTTTTTCCTATTCTTATTTTCTTCCATCCCCTCCCACCAAATAATGGGAATACCGCTAATTTTCATCCGATCACTGTAATCCAATTTTTTCCGAACGACGAGTTTGCAGACATGTCAGACTGGTCAGTAGACAGATAGTTGGAATGTTGAACAGTTGTGTGTGTTTTTTTTTTATTATTTCGCAATTGATTTGGGCATTAAAAAAACCAAAAAAGGAAAAACCTACAAAAAAAACAATAATTTCACCTATCATGACATAATTTGGGTGGATGGATAAATTCAGTTGAGGTGAGTGTGTGTGTGTGTTAATGGCAATGTAATGATTGAAGCCCAAATATAATTAAAATCCATTGGTTAATCCAGACGGTTACACACTCAGGTGGCACTCACCTCTAGAGGGAGGCAGGGGCTGGATGCGGCCATGTTCCTACATGCGTTCCGAGCCTATGCCTTGCTGGCGATTTCCGTGGTATCCACCCTCGTACACTTTATTTTTACCAAAAAAACAAAAAAAAAAAAAGAAAACACGTATTTTTCGTGTAAACACCTTGTTAAACACCACTTTATAACAATAACAGGTTAAACCTGATTTATTTATTATTAACAGATAAATAAATGAATTAATGAACTTGATAACACTGTAACCGTCTGCCTCTTCTTCTTCCTCCTCCTCTTCTTCCTCTTCTTCCTCGTATTTATCAGACACACAAGCAATCACTAGCACCTCGTTAATAAAAACAATCTCCTTATTTCTACTCTCCTTTTCTTTATCACACACACCTCTCGACACTTCAACCACCACTGTACCACCGGCGCATAACATCCGATTCCTTGGTATCAATGCCGTCACCACAACAGGCCTTCTTCCACCCGTTTTGCCCCTAAACGCCGCCACAGTTTACCTTATTAAAATTTTTTTTTCAAATTAATTTCGGTTATTTTTTTTTCTCTCTCTTTCTCGTTTTCTTGTTAATTGAGCCCAGGAAAATTTCATCCCCAATGGCACATCAATTCACGCACTTTCATCATTCAATCATTTTCCCTTTTTTTTTTGTGTGTTTTATGTGTTTATGTATGTTTTTATGTGCATGTTTGTGTGTATGTGTGTATTTTCTTTTAATCCATCAGCTTTCGTCGTCTCCACCGCACTTTTCCCCGCCACATTGACGTACTACTTTTGCCACCCCAACACAGACTATGCGTTACTCTATCTATATATATATATATATATATCTTTTGCAAATTCTCACACTTGTTTCTTTGAGTGGCGAATTTTCCTGTAAAATAATTTTAGTTCATGAAAATATCATTGTATTATCGCACTTCTCTTCGTTTTTTCTTGGCAATTTTTCCAAAACTTTTTTTTTTTTTTTAATAAATTCAGCCACTTCACCTTTTTCCAAAATCACTGTTAAAAACCAAAAACCTGTACCCAAAGTTTCATTACTATCCAATTCTTTTAGCACAATAATTCAGTCACCGAAAAAACTTAAGAAAAAAATTAATGAAAAAAAAATGAAAAACCATTCACATTCAATCCCCGTGGTTAAGGAGCCCCGTTTTGTCCGCTCGCAAGAAAATTCACTCACTACCTACGCGAGCATCGAGCTCGTGGCCACAGCGAGACGATCGCTCGACTACGATTCTCTCTCGTTCAATCCCCCACCATCATCCCCCCAAAAGCCAAAAGCTCTATGTCTCTCTCTTTCTATATATTCCTCTCTTGCATCCCCCCTACTCCCGAATTGCTGCTGTACACACACCCACACACATACAGAGGCCTATAACTCTATCTCTCTCTCTTTCTCTCTCGTTTTACTCTATCTTCTCTTCACTAGAGAGTAGAGGATTCAACGATTCATTCTCTCTCTCTTCAACTTTAACACAGTGTGCTTTCATCCCTCCTCATCGCACCCCGGGCGACCTCTCGCTCTGTCTCTCTCTTACACACACATACACACAAACAACGAACAAGTGTAGATTCAGGGGCGGGTAAAGAGTATAAGCATTTTCGGTCTCTCGCTAGTGTTTTATTTTAAATTATCTTTAATCAAATTTTTACTGCAAAAAAATATTATTTCTCCATAATTTTTACGATTTGGCGATTTTTTGTACAGAAATGATAGAAAAAAAAACGGAATTCATTTGATTTTTTCCTAAATTTTTTGATTCTGCATTTAAGAGCAATAAATGATGTCAATTGATAAAGTTCGAAAAAAAAAATGGAATAATTCTCGTTCTTTATCGGTTTTTTTTTTTCAGGTGAAATGATCATTCAGAAATTTTTTTCAATATTTGAAAAAAAAACCCGCCAATTTGATGGAATTCTGGAAAAAGAATTCATCCCCGAATGTTACTACTGTAACAGATCCACCAGATGCCACCAGGGGGCAACTGTCAAAGTTGTGTTAGTAATGTATAAAGTAGTATTGTCATTGATACTCAATACACATGAAGAAAACATTTTTTTATGGAACAGACAGACACACACACAAACATAAACAGTGTTAGTGATTTGTGCATTAGTGTGAGTGTTTGTGTGTGTAAACGAGACACTGCAGGGGGGTTGTGTCTAGGCATGCGCTGAACCTTAGGGTAAAAACACACCAGAGTCCAGCCAACGAAACACATAGGGACGTTGTTGGATTTCCAAGAGCCCTGTAGCATCGAGAAATACATCCCTTATCATAGGGAAAAGATGCAGAGCATATCATCACGAGGAAAAAGGGGCAGAAAAGACGAGAAGAAGGGAATCAGCACATTATAATTGCCATTGAGTGTTTTTTCCATTTATCTACCCCTGCATTTATCTCTCATCCCTCCACCCTTCTTTTCCCCCCGAAAAAAATGGAAGAAAGAGACAGAGAAATATGCATTGAAAGTGCCAAAATCACGTGAAAATCACAATCACCCCCCATTATTTCATCAATTCAATTCAATTTAATTTTAATTTTATTTTATTTATCCATACATTTTCCATTATTTTCTACTATTTCAATTTCTGTTTTTTTCCCCCCCCCCCCCCCCACAGCCTCAGGCAAAACCAGAGAAATATGAAAAGTTCAAGGGGTTGGTGGTGATATTCAATCGCTGATGGAAGAGAGTATGGTGGTGTGCTTTTTTTTATTCTCTTTTCTTTTTTTCCTTTCTCTTCAACGAAAAAATAACGAACAGTACAAGCAAGAGGAGGAACGAAGAACACAGGGACAAAAAGAAGAGGGTTGAAATATGAAAAAAAAAAAAGCGATGGTCTTTGAAGAATCGAGACAAGGGGAGAAAAGAGAGGGTGAAGAGGGGGGGGGGGGGAGTAGGGCAGGGGTGCTCTCTGGGTTTCTGGGGTTCGGTGGCGAAGCGAACTTCGGAAAGGCTGGAACGGGCGAATGTAGAACAGTAGGTCAGCGCACTCCGTGACCTCAGCGGCCTACCCTCTCCCCCCCCCCCTCCCCCTTCTTTTCCACCCCCTACCACTATCGAATTCAGCTCTTCCATTACACTCCCTCTCTCCATTCCCTCATTTTCTCGCTCTATCTCTCTCGTTTGCACTCGAATTGCACTTGTCCTCCTTGCTTCAACCCCCCCCCCCCTTCCCCTCTTCTAGTCTTCTCTCTCTCTCTATTATTTCCGGATTTTTTTTTCTCTCTTCTTTTGTGTGAAAGCGTAGGATACATCATACATGTCCCTAACTGATTGTGTTATACGTTACACACTATACGCTACGATACGATTTCGAGAGTATAATGAGATTTTTATCAAGAATTTTATCGTGGATTTATGCCAAAAAAAAAAAAAAAAACTGGAGAGGAATTGCAGGCTGTTTCATCTGTCTCATTGAATATTTTGAGGGATTTGGGAGTTTTGAGTGTTTTTGACAGCTAAATGGGTGGAGAAATTGCTAGATAGTAGGAGAAATTGGGGCAAAATGGACCTTGAAGACTGAAAATGATTTAAGAATTTTTTTTCGGAGTGAAGGAGTTCATGAAAAAATTCAAGAAAATTTGAGTAGATGCCTCAATATGTCATCATTATTGAGGAATTTTTTCAAATTTTTATCGTAAATGCCTTTACTCTTAAAAAAAATCCCAGATCACTTTGACTTACTGGTCCATTTTCTCCATTTCTGCGAATTTTAGGCATTTTTAAAGAATATCTCGCTAACGGTTAAGTTTAGGTGAATTTACCAAGAAACCTTTTTTAAAGAGAATTGAATTTCCCACAAAAAAGATCGCTTCAAGTTTTCACCCCAATCCTACCATTCCAAAGATATCTATGCAAGAATCCACCATTTATTTCTCAATTCATTAAAATCCTATAATTCCGTTTTATCTCAACGGAAAATAATGTTTGCTTTTTTTTTTCGCAACTTAATGAAATGGCACACTTTGTAAATAATGACCAGTAATGAGTTTCATCGTCTAATGTGTCTCTGTTAATGAGTAATTAGTGATAATGCATAATATTATTACGAGAAATCCTCTTTACGCATATTCCAGTGCCATATCGTTCGTAATTACAAGAATAGAAGGAGGAGAAAGAGAGAAAGAGGGGGGGAGGGGGGGTTTGTTGTTCACCCTCGTTGCGCGTCGTTTACCTGCTGTTGTTGCATGAACCTGTGTACGTTAATCGATTATCGAATCTAAACTAGTTTGGCTTTTAACTGGGCTCGAGTGGAGATTTGTGAGAAGAAAGAATTTTCGAAATAGAATCACTTTGTTTTTCCCTTGGAATTGTTAAAAAAAAAACTGTTTTTTTTTTCTGCTTCACTTTACTCTCTCTCTCTCGTGTCTTTGGAAACCCACTTGAATCTCTTCTGCACGTGAAATAAATCGATTCCTGACAATTCAACTGTCTCTGGTGAGAAATAAAAGGGGGGGGGGGGTGAGGACACAGAACAGGAAAAGGGAAAATCGACTTTTGGTGACCGTTTTTTTTTTCGCTCTCTTTGGAATTTAAAGTAAAAGTTTTGTCATTGGTGAAGAAATAAAATAATAAAAAAAAAAAGAAAAAAGTATATCAGGGACTATACGGCATGCAAAGCGGCCCTAGACTCGCTTCAGGGTGTAGACACGCTAATGATTCAGATGTTCTGAAGTTTTGAGGAGAAAAGAAAAAAATGAAATTTAAAAAAAAATTCTATTTTACTACTTTTACAGTTTTTATTTTTTCTAGTTTTATTTGGAGGAGAAAGAATTATTTGAAGTGAAACGTCTTGATTTTAGGAAATAAATGTGAAGATTAACTTCATTCTTGATGGATTTCTCAGTTATTTATTCATCTGTAAAATATTCCAATTATGTTGCTGAAGCTAGCCGTAAAAATATCCATAGAATTTTCGCACATTTTGGGCCTCATGTCAATGATAAGATTAACAGCATTTACTCATTTTCACTGATTTCAGGGTATTTTTTGCAATGGAAACCGTTCATCTCCGTTTTCATTCAAAGAGATCTTATAAAATAGGAAAAACAGGATTGACTGACAAGGAAATCCATGTTTTCATGTATATTAGGTCAACGTACTGGAGAGACTGTGAAGGATTAATTTTATAAGTTCGGTCCTATGGCAAATTGAGAGGTGATTTTTTGAAGAATGAAAGGCAAAGGTGCTTGGAAGCCCTCAGAATCGGAAATTTGAGGGACGTCATATTTGGAGGAAAGATGGAATTTTTTTAAGTTCAAAATTTCTAATTTTTGGCCTATTTGTTTTTTTAATAAGTCCAGCCCTATGCCTCATTCTGATAGGAATTTGTTTTAGAGTGAAAGGCAAAGGTGCTTGGAAACCCGCGGAATCGGAGTTTTGAGAGATGTCATATTTGGAGGGAAAGTGGAATTTTTTTAAGTTCAAAATTTCTCATTTTTTGCATTTTTTTTCTTATAAATTCAGCCCCATGGCGAATTGAGAGACGATTTTTTGCCTGAAAATTCATCCTATCATCGTACTTCAGTAAATTAAAGTTCAGATCCCTTCCAAATGTTTTTTTCTTTCAAACCAATAAATTGTATTCCCCGGTTCATCGATGATGAACGGAAATCTGTATGTAATTCACACATTTGTGTTAAAATATTCCCTGATGATGTAGAAAAGGCGTAAAGTTTTCCATTCATCTTGTATATCTGTATATATACCCTCGAGGCGCGTTAACCCCCAAAAAATTAAATATTTATCAATGCGTTGAAGTGCATTTTGTGTTCTACATTTTAAATAATAATGAAGTTTTGGAGAAAGTACAAAAGTGAAGTAGTCGAGGTCCTCGTCCGGTCAGGCACGAAATCAGAGTCTCGATGTTACGGTCCGCAGGTGCAGAAAACTTGACCGAGTTCTGGATCTGGGCGCAGGTTGGCCTACATTTTGGGGCTGCAACCACCCCCCCCCCTTCCCCCTGTCATTGTGTGTGTGTGTATGTACACTGGTGTAGTGAATTACAGCAATTGACACACAGGTAAAGAGCGGCAGGGGAATGAAAAAAAAAATAAATAAAAAAAGAGAAAGAGTGGGAAAAAAATACTGGCGCACCCACATAGATGAAGTTAATCCCCATGGCACGAACTTCCACCAAGTAAACAATTGAGAGAGTGAGTAACTCTACCGCAGCAGCGAAACCTACGTAAACTCCCTCTTTTTTTTTTATTCAGAAACACAAAAAAAAAAAAACAAGAAACACTATTTCTCCACACTCTTGTAACACGCAACTCGTGTCTAGAAAATTTCGATCGAAATCGAAAAAAGCTGTCCTTCCGTTTCACGAACATAATTTAAATTCTATTTGCGCATTTTTACATTTATCATAATGTGTCTTTTCGTTTTATATATTCTATCATGAAGTTTGGTAAATTAATTCAGCAGTGAAGCATTGGATATTTCGGTATCAATCGATTCAGCAGTGAAGTTGGTTGAAAAAAAAGGATGAATTGAGAAGTTTTTATTTATCTTTGTTTATCTTCCGATATCTTTGAGGCAAGTAGAGTTACGAGAAAATGTCAGGAGACCTTTTTTGTAGAGAATTTTCCGCTCTACAAAAAAGGTCTCCTGACAAATTTACCTAAACCTCATATTTTCGGAAATCCCTTTTAAAAAACAAAATTCAGAGTTAATTAATGTGAAATAAATGTTGAATTTTTTTGGGAATTAAGTGAAAATATTTGACAAATTTTTTTCTCTATTTGTGATGAAATTGTGTTGCAGTAAATTTGATCTGAAAAAACTTCATTTCCCAGTGGAAATTCAGTGGGAGAATATTTATTCCACCAGTTGTCCAAATATTCAGCAATTCTCCTTCGAAATTTCTGTATTATTCGATAATTTTTCCCTTCAAATAAAATTACTTGTATCAAAACCAATTGCAAATGAACAGACTAACTGAAATAACAAGACTTAACACGTGTGTACAAGTGGTGCAATGACAAATTTTGTTGGAGAGCGTTAGTCTGGGATAATTGGATCAAGTATCGAAATCGTGGGTTTGCAAACTAGCCAACAGAGTATAAACGTGTAACATGACGGGGCAATAGGGATGGTTTCAGGCATGAGGGGAAAAGGGAGAGTGAGAGAGGGGAATGAAGGAATCTGTTTTGGACGCAAGAGTGGAGACGGAAGGGGCTGAACGAGAATATCCGTCCAATGGAATACTATTTCCGAGGGAAATTACGAAACGGAGCTGTTCCGTTCGCGTGAGGTCCCAACGCCCGTTCTGATAATCGGATCCCCCACTCTGTACTCTATCAAAAACGGAAGAGTGGCAAAAGTGAGAGAGTCAGTGAAGCTGAAGAGGTTCAACGAAAAAGACAATTAATAAAGATTTTTTTATTGGGATTGTTTCCTGAGAATCTTGAAAATTAAGTGAGATACGCGTTTTTTTGTGGGGATTTTCTTCCTAAAGACTTTTTAATGATTCTGTTGAAAAGCTGAGGAAATTTTAAGGGGAAAATAAGTGGAAAAATTAATTTTTGTCAATTCTTTGAAAATTTTACTGTTCAGACTTTTCTTGAAAGTCTGGAGATTTGATCATGAGACGAGTCGATGGACATCGGGTCAACTCGGACAATCTCGACTGGGCCACAGGCTCAAGCCGGTAGTGCTACGGATAAGCACTTGGCAGTCTATCTTACGGAAATCAAGATGTAATCGCGTGTGAATCAACGGCCTTTTATCTATGGTCTCGATTCGGTCTATTATCAATCGGTTACTTTATCCATAAATTAACGGCACGGTTCATATCAATATCAATTATTATATGTATTTTATCCAACGAACAACAGTGCAAATTATATCTATTTTTATATAAATCCGGCTTCTTTATTCTATCGATACCTGTCCCAATTTCAGACCAGCGTCGGTGCTATTTTGGGGGCATTTTATCTATTAAAAAATACAGTCCACTTAAAACATCAATTTTCGGCTACAACATCGAAGGTAAATCATCAAAACCCAAACATTTCCTTTTTTGGACGAGTTTTGAAGGTGGAACTCTTTTGAAAATCGAAAAAATTCACTTTTTCAACGATATCTCCGGTTCTGTTGGTCCTAGCGATACGGAGTTGATTTCAAATGAAAGATGAGCTCATTTCTCATCGATTTGTGTGGTTCAAATTTTTTTAAAACAATTTTTCAAAAAATTAAACGCCATTTTCTGAAAAGCGGTTTTTGCCCTATAAGTACTTGAAAAATTGATAATTTCTTTTTTTAACTACAAAAATCTGTGGGAAATGAGCTCACCTTTCATTTGAAATCAACTTCAGATCACTACGACCAATAGAACCAGAGATATTCTCGAAAAACTGGAATTTCTCAAAAACAGGAGGATTCTACCTTCAAATTTTGAGGAAAAAATAAAAATTCCAAAAAATTCACAAAAATTACTTCTCACATATGATTTCCATGCGTAATTTCCCCAGTTTTCCAATGAAATCCTCAAAAAAAAACCTATCTCCAATATTTCCATCGATTTCGAGTAATTTTCATAGTAGAAAATACTAAAATTAACACGTGTCCATTTCACCCCCCTCCCCCCCTTCTCTAAATGCTCTACAAAAAAGTCTCTTGATAAATGTTCCTAAACCCAACATTTCTCGAGATATCCTCAAGATAAATTCCATGTGATTTTCAGAAATGAATAGCAAATTTTTTAAAACTTATTGCACATATCTCTTCCTTAAATACTTCAATTAATTGTAAAAAAAAAAAAAAATGATGCCAAAGTCCATTTAGCGAAATATCGCCCCGTGTTCTCTACATCAGTGGCCTGGATGTGACGTTGTCACGTCATCGGTGAGAGTGCCTCGTTGCATCGAGTGAGGATGAGTAAAATAAGAGGGGGGGAGTGGTTAGAGAGAGAAAAAAATGAGAGAGAAAGAGAGAGAGAGAGAGTAGGGTGTAGGGCTAATTAGAGCGGAAGCCCATAAAAATAAAATTCGTGCTTCGCGGAAATTATCTGTCTTTCTGTTCGTAAAAGAAGAGGTAAAAAGAAAAAAAGAAGCACGACTAGACCAGGAAAGAATGTACGTGTATCCTTGGTTTCATCGCATCCATCTCGTAATGAAAAAAATATATATATATATATTTTTTACTGGAGATATATACATATATATATCCATTAAAAAAAAAAGAAGAGCATGAAACAATTCAAATAAAATTGTGTGCTGGAAAAATGGTCAAATCGTCGTTTTATTTACGAGAGTGGTTCATGAAGCCATTCGTTAAAAAAAAAAAAGTGGCAAAAAAAGAGAAGAGCGGTACGTTTGGTACGAGAGACAAGCCCAAATGGCCTGACTATTATTAGAGACTTTGCGTGCTCTCCCTTTCTGCGACAAAAAAAATTATTACACTAATTATCTCAATCATTACCCCCACTATTTGCTTTATTTTCACATTCGGAGTATTATTTCGCTGCCTTAGAAGCGAAGGGGCGTAAGTCCTATGTATAAGAATAGCACTTACGCTCCTTTGTTTCGACACTGTTAGAAAAAAATGAAAATTTCATAGAGAATTTGATGAAAATATTCATAAATATGATATTGAATTTTTTTTCAATGGGAAGATTTTGAAGAAGGTTATGAAATCTGTGAGTTACAGAGGAAATTCAAAGGAATCTATGAGTCTTAAGTAGAATTAAGACGGAAATTCTACAGCTTGCTTGAATCTCCAACTGAACATGAATATTCAGAATCAAAATGACTTGAATTTTTCAATTTTTTTTTTTTAATTTCTCCTATTTTTACTAAATTTTCAAGAAACAATTGAATTGAAATTTCAAAATTTCATTGATATTCAGGCGTAAAATTATTTAAAAATCGATGATGTGTTCATTTTTCAATGACGTAATTATCTGAAATTTTAGTAGATATGTGACTCTGAAACTTTCGGTATTTTGCAAGAAAAAATTCTGACGAAAATCTTCAACAGTGCAAGGTAGCATACACTGATAAGAAAAATAGTGGTAAAAACAATCAAATATCAAGGCAAATTGTCCTTAGAGAATATTTTTTTTTAATAATTGAAAAAATTGTTGAATTTACTGAATTCAATTAATTCAGACAGATTAACTAGTTGAATTGACTAAATTCAATAAGTTCAACAGCTTTTTTCATTATTTCAAAAAAATATTTGTTAAGAACCATTTACTCCAATATTTGATTATTTCTACCATTATTTTTTTCTCAGTGTAAATCCTATGTATAAGTAATAGCACTTACGCCCTTTTGTTTCTGAGGTGACGATTTCATTGCATTCGATTGAGGCCACTCTTCAGTGCTTTAATTGAGAGAGGAAATTTATTTGTTCACCGAAACCCTGTGATAGTAGGTTTCGAAGAGACAATGAGTGCGATGAGGTGCAATGATAGCAAATGGTGAAAAGAATAGAGAAGGCAAACTCACTCCCTGATGGAATAGCATTGCCTCGATGCTTTTGCTAGGGGCCCTAGAATGTGGGACATGGAACTGCCTATGGAAAAGAGTCTCTCTTTCTTTTTTTTCTTCCACATTTTCCACTTTTATTTTTCATCAACGGCTGTAAAATACACCATTTGTTTGCCGGTTATTGCCAACGAGGAAGCGTTATTCCTATCAGCGTTACACATATGGAGGCGAAGAATATTCTCGTTTTTTTTCTTTTTTTTTTCTTGGCCTGCAGAGAATCTTTGTTTTGATCACGTTGCCAGTGGCAATGGGCGAGGGATGAAGATGGATAAATAAATAATAGTGTAATACACCTGGTAACAAGTTACTCAGGTGGTAGATCTTTCTTTTTGGCAAATGGCATGATAAATATTTCTTTCATGCTGCGAATTGACGATGGAGATGAATGGATGAGTTATGGAGGATAAATGATGTAAATATCTTGTTTAGTTGCGTCTGGGGTGAATTTGAATTGTGGAGAATCAATTGTTATCAATAAATTATGAGGTTTTAGGGGCGAATCGTTTTTTTGGGTGAAGTGAACGTTTTTTTGGGAGTTTGGGGGGTTTTTGTTTTTTTTCATGAATGTAGAATCGCGAGAACTGGGGAAAAAATTTCAATTTTTCTTTTGTGTGTATTTTACAACTGGTCTTTCCTTCAGAGTTTCAATCATCTGCCGTGCAATAAAACTTATCCTTCCCGAAGAATTTTTGTTTAGCCCGTAATAAAACAATAAAAGTAGTCCTGGGTATTTCCCTTCCTGCCTGGTGGAAAAACCCCATACCTGAGTGACTCACGCACGTAGCCCGGTCCCGAAACTCCAAAGTTTCCCCACTCCCTGTTAACGAACCAATCACAGCCCTACTGTCACTCGGGACCGTAACGAAAATTCTAGATAAATTAAGGTGAACAATTTTTAAGAGTCAGTTAATTTTATATCTTCAAACGTAGAAGAACATTAAATACATTTTTGCTATTTTAATAAAAGGTCTTCAGTAATTTCTGAAATACCCATCATACCCATCCTTTGGAAAGATCGTACATGAATATCATCAAAATTATGGGAATTATAATTTTAGAAAATAAATACCAAAAAAATTTCGACAATTCTGAAAAAATCTCAAATAATGAAATTTTATAACAGATTCCTTTTTAGACTTTTGGGAAAAATTTTAGGCAATTTTCTTTATAGAGCGAAAAATTTTCTCCAAAATAGGTTTCTTGACATTTTCGCCTAATAGGTTTCTAAGATTTTGATAAAATAAATTCATGTGCTCTCAATTTAATCATAAAAACTCCCATTGAATCCACAATTTCTCCTCAATTCAATATTACACTATCAAAAACTGGCTGAATTAATAAAATATTCTATTTGAATTCTCAAACTCCCATAAAATCCAGCATTTCATCTGGAACTTTGCATAGTACTTCTTAAATTTCGTTGTCAAGTTCCATAAATTTCGATTTATCGTGAGTATTATCGAAATAAATTCGCGAAAAGACTTCCCCCCCTCCTCTCCCCCTCTCTGAAACCGCTTTTACCCCAAAAAAACAAATCAAGAGAAACAAACAACAAATTCCAGCATGAATTTCAAAATCCAATAAAAAAAAAATCCTAAATAACAAAATTTTCAATTGAATTTAATGATTCAGTAGATAGGAAATACCTCTAAATTTCGATCATACGACAAGAACGTTGTCCATTGGTTGTGTATGTGTGTGTGTGTGTGTTTTGGCCCCCCTGCCGGTGTACTACGTTTTACTGTTATATATAAATTATCGGCGCGACGTTGAATCTATTTCTGAAGGCATGGTGAACGAATAATTCTCACATTCGTGATTTTAATCGGATCATTCAACTGATCGATCAAAGACTAAAACCGAATGACGTCATTGTCACACACGTCTCTCTCTCTCTGTGTTTATAAATAAAATGAGGCAATAGGGTCCACGCCCTTAACACACAATTTTCCGTTGATTGTCAATGCTTCTTGAATTACCTGAATTAACCGTAATAAATTGCCCCTAATGTTCGAGTAAATAATCAACAGTTTGGAGGGAGGTGAAGTGGTGGGACGCAAGAAAATTGCTCTCATCAAGATGGAAAATAATCTCAATGACTGAGTAAAAAAAAATCTTTCACTCCTCGTGAAATAGGATTTTCCTCTATTTTTCTCTTTTTCCTATTCTTAAAATAATTTCTCTCTTTTCACTCGTTATGTACAATTGATATTCCCAAGATCATATCCTCGTCTTAGAATTAAAGGGGCATAAGTGCCATTTTTTTCTGTTCTTTCGTTCAAAATAACAAAGTTATCTCCAACATTTTGCTTCAACAGACTTTCCTAAGTCTTTTACGAAAAATTAGTGAAAAGAAAAAAGAAATCATACAATGAGGGAATTTTTTTCTACTAGCATGACTATTCCTTAAAAGTGAAAACTAACTATTTCAACTGAATAATCGCACCTAGAATTATAACTAAAACAACTGAATTATAGTCATGTGTACTATATGATATCTGTACTTGATAAAAATTCGCTTGCTGTTAATATATTTCATAGTCAAGGTCTTTTCTGCTATATTTTCAGTTCCACAGTTCGGAAAATTCTCTCAGTGTAATATATAGGCGTGAGTACCACTCACTAATAACAAAGAGGCATAAGTGCTGGTGATACGTCTCTTCCACATTAACATTAGCAATTACTTAGAATTGAAGAAGGAAAAAAAAACAAAGGGGCATACCCGGGTAGGAAAAATTCATTGGGCCAATATTGGTCCAGCGCCGGAAGCCAATATGCCAATGCTGGCGCCCAATCCTCAGCCAAGGCTGGCCCAATATTGGTTGAGCATTGGATGATAACATTGTACCAATGCTGATTGCCGAAGCATGGCCAAGCCTCTATAACGAGCATTGGGTACTATACTGGTCCCAATGTTCAGCCAATGTTCATTTTATTGTAGATTTTCTGTTAAATACGTAAATTAACAGTAATTAAGTCATCTGAAGCGCGTAAGAATGATCAAGATCCAATGTTATTTGAATTTAAAAAAAAAAAAAAATAAGCCGCCACTTGGGATCGATCCCTGGACCTTCGCATTGCCAATCTGTTACCTTACCGTACTGGCCATTAGGACATTTCATACATTGGTAACTAAATTCGATCCTGATAAATTTATCGCCGTCTACCTTGTTCGGAGAAATGAAATTCGATCGTGATTGTTCAGAAGTTTTCTGATAATGTGAGATAATCTAATTATGTCAAAAGATAAAAAAAAATGGAAGCTTTGGCAGTACATTATTGGCCCGACGAGTGGCGAATGCTCAGAAGCCCTAGGAGTTCAAGTTTCAAACAACGCCTGGCCAGTTCTGGCAGGCCAAACTACGGCGCATCGTTGCTCAGCCAATTCTGAAGGCCCGAATAACGGTGTACCCATACTTGGCGAAGGTTTCGCTGAGCCATGGCTACCAGGCTTTGGCATGCGAATTCTTGGCCAATGTTCGGCCAAGAGTTGAGCATTGGGCGATTCCTACCCGGGTAAGTGCGCAGGTACTCCCCTTTCATTTTAATTGATTGATAGTTAGGCTACTTGGTTCTTTTAATTTTCAATTGCCCAAATAATGTCCAGGACACCACGAAAAACATTTTGGAATAATATGTGTTGATATGCCCCTTTCACATCAAAATTTAGTGTTTTTTGTACTTACGCCTCTATTAGTCTGAGGCAACGATATGCATATTCATGAAAGTCTTGCGGGCTGGGACAATATTTCCACAATCAATATGTGTACACTGCTCAATTGTTAAAGAATATTGTTTCCATGTAATATGTTCATTTTTGACTGATAACAAAAAAAAAAATTTTAAGTTGAAGTTAAGTAAAAAAAATATATATATATATTAATAATATTTGATATATAATGATATTTAACTAGATAGGAGCATTCAAAGCTGGAGTGGAATAGGCATTTTTTCACTGTTTTTTCGAAATATCAAATGGTCATAAATTAAATTTTTGAAATTGAAATTTTTTTTTTGATTTTTTTCGACCATTGAAAATTGCTTCTATTAGCTATTTCAACACCATATCAAAAAATGAACAAAATCAAAAATCTTCATTCCAAAATCGAGTGAAATAGCGTGGAATGCCTCATATATAAAGAGACACATAAAAGACGAGAATTTGAGAGCATCGGACTGACGTACATGCCCCCCCCCCCCTCAACGCAATCTAATTACGTAACGGATAGAAGGCAAGGGATAATCGATTTACCCTCTCGATTCTGTAGCACGTCGACGTGTGATCAATTCACTGGAACATAAAGCAACATACACACATATAGAGTGCAAATCACTTTCCACTCTAATCAACTATTACTTTTGGATTTTATATAATTCCACGTGGAAAAAGGGTCTCTGCTTTGAGATTCAACCATCTCTTCTCTTTTCCCTTTTGCTTCTGCAGAAACGAGGAGAGATTAGAGACAAATGAGAGGAGAAAGATGACGCAAAAGGTTACACACGTGTTTCGCAGAAAAACGAAAAGAAAAAAGGAAAGAGAGAGAGAGAGAAGAACCCTTCTTTTTATTTTATCCTCATTTTCTCTTCCACTTCAAGCTGAATGAAGCCGACTACGATAATCCATCAATTAAAGATAATTCCAATGGTTTTTTTTTTTTTTTTTTTTGATATCAACGTGTGTGTCGTTTTATGTGCAATTGCCTGGCTCTCTTTCCACCTGGATTTATGTCTGCTTATCGTAGAATGATGCAGAGTAAGGTTTCCGACCTATCTAACACGTGTGTGTGTCTCTCGTTCGATATTCTCTTTCATTTTTTTCTTTTTTTTTTCATTCTTTCCTTTTATTCATTTGCATTATCAAAATAAAGTGTCTCTTTTAATGAAACTATTACCAAGTGAAATAAAATTCTATTCTGTGTGTAGATATACGTAAAAAGCTCTAATTCTCCTTATCTCAAAAGACATAAAAGCGGATTTTTCCCGGTTTTTTCTGTCTTTTTTTTTTTTTTCTATCCTTTACACCAAAATTCTGGTGGAACTGTTATATCCTTGCCACTCTCTTTCTCTCTCTTATTCTCTCATTTCTGCAAAATGTTTTCCATGCTCATCACTTTCTCTCCCTGTGTGTCTCTACATTACGAGACGAGGAGAGGCCCATGACGGAACGGGGACGGAAGACACGTCGAACTGACGCCGTTTTGCTGTGTATGTTCGGGGGGAAAAAAGAAGAGAGAGAACGTCAATTCAGAAACAAAGGGGCGCAAGTGCTATGATTATACATAGTACTTGCGCCCCTTTGGTTTTAAGACAATGAGAATGTGTGTGCGGTGGATAGAACTACTGCGGAGGAGGAGAAGGAGGAGGGGGGGGGGGTAGGGTGGAGAACTGTACGGTCGACGCTCATGGAGAGAGAAGCACAGGCAATATATATAGATAGAGGGTGAGAGTGGGAGAATGGAGAACAGTGAGGGAGAAAGAGAGAGGTGGCACGCGCAATGCGGGTATTGATTCACGTCGTTGGTGGCGGCAGCAGTAGCAAGCAGGCGCCCCCGAGTCGAGTTGAGTCCGTCGACTCGTCTCCTCGACGGAATTGCCCAAAAACCAACACAATATTTTTTGCTTCTTACTTTTTTCATTCCTTGCTCCATGTCTTTTCTCTGTCTTCTTCATTTGTATTGAACATCTTATCAGGGATGAATGCATTTTGATAAAGCAGATTACCCCTTCCCCTTTAAGTGGAGAAGTAGAGGGGGGGGGGGGGGTTGAAGTTTATTTTACGGGCAAAATTGATGATTGAAGACTTTTCTCGAAGAAAAAACGGAATTTTTGCGTTTTTAAGGACTGAAGATGAATGGCTAATTCGGAGGAAATTTTTTTTCACTTTTCAGAGTGGACTTTGTGCAATTGGGGAGGAGATCTTGTGAATTTGAATCGATTCTGCGTGGTGTGACGCTCTTCTTGGATGGCGCAATGGAGTAATCTCCCTTTCTTCGTCCCTCACACACCCTCTACCCATTTCAACATTTTCAGCCGGTGTGGACCGTCCGGGGTTGAATTCTCGCGGAAGATAGATAGAAAAAAAAAAAAAAAAGAGAGGGGGAGGGGGAAGTGTAGTAGTGGAAGTTGAGAGTAACGGCTGGGACTCACTAGTAGTGGGTGAAGATGAATGATCAGACCTACACTAAACTTTTCACATACACACATACACACACACACACACACACATAGAAGCGTCTGAGAGAGAGACAGAAGAGGAGAGAAATGAGATAAAGAATGAAGAAATGAGTTTTTCCAAAGCTATGACTTTCTGAGAAGTGCAAAATATTATTTGTCTTGTGGAGAAAATTTAAAACGGGATATAAGCTCTCTTCCCTCTTCTATCCTGATGGAATCATCGCTTTAGAAGCAAAGAGGTGCAAGTTACACACTTATACATAGCACTTACGCCCCTTTGTTTCTAAGACAACGCAATAAATTAATTCGCCTTTATCCGCATTTTTTAATTACTTGCGCAAGTAAATAGAGCTGTTTTTTTTTTTTGATAATAAGTAAATAGAGTAATGCGGAATATCATTAGCGAATGAAGTAAATGGCTTTAGTGGTTAAAAAAAAATATTTAAAGATTATTTATGAGCTCTCTTTCTGTCTTCTATGGCTGTAAGAGCGATCACGAATTTACTTTAGCTGGGATAGGTTAGCCCGTGTGTGGTTGGACGGCACATTGAAGATCAAAGGTCAGAAGAAGATACATCTTCTCTGGTTGCTGTTCACGATGCTACGATAGACGTAACTCATGATCACAAGGAATACCCAGGGGCAGTTTGCGACATGTACCACTGATATTGCAGTAAATTAAATAAAAAACTTTCTTGTTATATATAAATTGAATAAAATTTTGAAGAAGATTGATATTTATTTTCATTTATGATAATTTCAGGTGGATTTAGTGCTGTAATCAAACATCATTATTTTCGTATTTTGTAATCTCTGGAGAGAATTAAGGAGATACGGCTCGTCGAGGGAGAAATTTCAATTAGGCTTTTGGGTATCGGGCAACGACAGGAATGAGCTTCTTCTCGTTTTTTTTTGTGCCTAAAAATAAGAGGGTAATGGCTAAACAATCGAAGAGTAATCGATAGAGGGTGAGAGCTGCCGAGTGTTCGTAATAGGAGAAACACACGCGTTATCTATTTTGCTTGGGGAGGATTCGAGGGAGTTTCTGTATCGGTTGATGACTTCTGTTGATGAAGGATATGGGCTCAAGGTAAAGACACTCGCCGATAACACAGGCTTGAGCTTGTGCCGATAAAGAAGAGATGAAGGGAGCTTGCAGTGAGAGCTTGTGTCGATAACTGCAGATTGTTATCGACTGCTATTTTTTTAATTGAATATCAGCTCTAGAAATCGTCAGTTGACGATTTATTGGCCACTGGTACAAAGTTTCATTTTACACAGATTTTCATGATATATATATATACTATCGACTGTTGTTGATTATAATATTGGCATGACCATCAGCACGGACTATAGGGCTTCTTTCGGTAAGCATGCTTATCAGCAATGCTTTTTTTATCGACTGAGAGAATTCAAATAAAAGCGCGCCAATTCTGAAAGCATGCGCTTGCAAGGATGTTCCAGAATGGATCAAATGACTTCATTTCGTTGATTTAATGAATTAAAGTTTGATAGAATAAAAGTGCAATAGACACTCGTCAAGTGTCTTATGGATAAGTGTCTGTTTTCTTGGAATGTTCATAGTTCACGCTATTTTTTCGGAAAGCTTTTCGTATTATCTTGTTATGCTTCGCCCATGGAGTTAGCTTGTTTTCCAGAAGGGACAAATGCTGCTTGCTGAACAGCAGACACTTATCGAGAGTCCACTGTAAAGGGATTGAATTCGTAATGAGAACGATACTCGAGAACCGCTCTTAAACTCACTGTCTTAAATCCAAATTGTCTAATTAATCATCGAACTTTGCGCGTCCAGAAGATGCGAAAGAATATGAGTCACCTTCTGTTTAGAAGTGCCGCTTAAAGTCAAGGCTCCAACACCTCATTTTCGCATTTTAAAGATTATTTTATATGAATTTCTACTGATCCAAGAAGGATCTTCTGAAATATTCGAATCTTGTGCTTTAACATGTGAATTTCAGCATCGGTTCGATTTCGGAAGATCCTTTTTTGGCTAATTCAACAGTACTTACATGATATCACCAAGCTTGAGACGGGTCTGTATGAGGGCACAGCTCTTGTGATCGCTGGTGGTAACGGCCCTGCGTCTTCTCGTGTATCTCGGTGCATCAGATGGCAGAAGGGATCCATCACCAGGAGTCCCATGTGGATTGAGGCCCACACCTCCACGCACCAGCGGGCTACTGCCACGCCGACGCGTAGACACGTGACGGCCTCCCACGCCTCCCAGCATCCTAAAAAGAAAAGAAAATATAATATTTAATTGCTGCTTATCAAATTTAATCATGCGGATTTACTCAGCTAATATTTGTCCATTATCCATTTTATTTATTGGATAATTGTAATCATTAAAATTATGGATAAATTGATAAAGATCATTATATCGCCGAGTCATGACCCCAAAGGGTATGAAAATTCAGTGGAAACGGTCGTACGGTTAATTAGGTTAGGTTGACTGGCCTAATCTTTGAGAATCGAGAGTACATAAAGTCACGCAAGCACCCTACGTTTCGTGCACAGGTTACTTTTGCCATTCGCACACAGGCCAACTTTATTTTCCATGAAAACGAGTTGAGGAAAGAGAGAGAGAGAGAGAGAAAACGAACCATCATCCTGGGCAGTTAATCGCTTTTAACCGATAATTCCTCTGGTAACTAAACCTCTTCCACTTCTCCCTCTCTTTCGCTCTCTTTTTTTCTCTATTTCTCTCTTTCGCTTTCTCTCTCACACCATTTGAAAATGGCCAGAGGGATTGAAATGAGAATAAACTTGCATGGAGCAAAATTTTCTTGAAAACTTTTGTAAGAAATTTTCTCTCAAATTTCATTGGCATTTAAATTGCTAGTTTAATTGGAATTTTTACTCAATACGTTAACGCAAAATATTCATTATTAATTATGTGATTCAGTGAATTAATAATAAATTCATAGATTTTATTAATTCATGCAACTATTGAGTTTTAATGAGATTTTATTTTATTCTCATTCTCGTGAATATTCTAATATTGTATCAACGTATTTTCATAGCTCTTCATTATCATCATGGGAATGAGAAATCAAGGAAGACCTGCAGCATTTATTTTTCACTGTACAAACTCATGAATAAACTGTTGAAGAGTACTCTGAATAGTTTTGGAGAAATTCGATGAATTACTAGACATAATTGTATTCGGTAAAGATTTTGAAAACGAAGAAATACAATTTAATTTTCAGCAACTTCTTCAACTGTCATTTAACTTTTCGAAGTGTTTGCCAAAGAAACAATGATTTATTCGCGATAGTCCCAAGTTTTTAGTGTAAACAGTAACAAAACTCTGTAATTATAATTTACAGCGAAATAACAACAGCCTCATAACTTTCAATAAAAGCATTATTCATATAGAATTAAAACCGCTGAACTTTATATCACTTTAACGTTTATTAATTTCACTTTTAGAAAAATTATCTCGGTTAAATTTACTACCTCCGCACCTGAGGCAACTCGGTGCTCTTCTCGGTGTTTACCATAAATCCATCTGCTGCATCTTCATCGTGCAAAATTCTTTATCCATGCTCATCCAACCGTCTTATCCTTATTACAGAGTGCATTGGGTTCGATAAGCTCAACAAACTACTTGCTGAGTACATATTTCCTCGAGGAAAATTGGAAAATATGGAAATCCATTAAATCGAGAAGAAAAATATTGAAGAATAATTGAATTGTTAAAATGAAAATTCACGATTTAATTTGCGCATTATGCTGTGGAATTTTTTTATTAATGAAGGTCTTCTTAAATAAATTTGAAAAAATTCACAAACAATGGAGACAAGCTCGACCTGCTCCTCAAATTTTTTCAGATTTTTCCGCAAAGTCCTTCACATTGAAAAAAATTCCTGAATTATTTTGCCCCACAGGTCTATTTTACCAGAATTCTCCTTAGAATTGAGCTCCTACTTCGGAAAATCGAGGAAAACTGAGGGCTTTTATCCTCGTTTGACGATGTATAACTGAAGCTATATACAAAGCCACCAAAGCTCATGAAACATGCGTAGTCTAAAAGTTATCAGAGTGACAAGTTTGGCTTCTTAGAAGTGACATTCAAGTTTCTGTGCAGAAATCACTCTACATAATTATATACTCTCTCTCGAATATAGTGAATTACAGGTCTCCATATTGTACATAATTGAGGAAACACATGAGAAACTTCGAAATTTTCCGAATTAGCCTGAAGCAACGTTGAATTACACGTGCGTTACAATTTCAGATGAAGCATATATATATATGCGCGACTTTAATGAGCTCTTTGATCAATCGAAGCTATATTTACGTCCGTGACTCCGAAGTGATTTGGCGTCGATCGGAAATTACAATCCGTCTAATGAAAGTGTTAAGCTTTTGATTTAATACTGAAGTACTCTATTCACCATATTTTCCATTCAATGTTATTTCGAATAGAAAAAGGCAGAATCACAACAGTTTGTGAACATACAAATACGTCGACATATTCAGAATGAGGTATGCGGTTGGTATGAGGGCACGTGGCTTATTAAATTTTCCGAAAACTCTTGTTGCTGCATCGTTGAAACTACGATAATTTAATTTCAGAACAGTTGGCTTCATGTGTGTGTACACACGTGAAATGAGAAATAGCCTCAGATAGTTTGAAATTCAATAATTAAACTTTTCCACATTTTAATGAACATTAGAAGGTTATTTTTTTCAAATAATCCCTGTAACTATATAATATTTGCAACGTTGACGTAGAAATTGCAGAGATTAATGGAACATTTTGAAATATGGAATAAATGAGAGAAAAAAGCATGATCCTTGGAAATTGCTGTGTTAATTGTGCTTTTAAATTCGCTCCAAACGAAAAATAATTCGAAGCATTTCCAGCCGAGTGAGAATAAATTCACTGATTATTATGTATGAGTTTTTGAAATTAATCGTTATTTGCATTTTCATCAAGTGAATAAATGAAATATTATGAATGAAGTATTATTCAATATCAAAAATAATAATATTAATGATTGTTGAGTTATATTGCAATTGATTAATCAAAAGCTTTTGATGAATGAATTATTTTTGCAGATTAACACAGCAAACACAATATTGAATATTCATCGAAGCAATTTCCTCAGATCCACGATGTTGTACCATTTGAATGGTGCCGTTAGTGTTTAGTGCTTCGTACATGTTGATTAAACGCGTTGAATCATAATTCAGTTCGTATTTAATGAATCTGTGCATTTGCCTAGGTCCACAGAAATTCTGTAACAAATGCTAACCAACAAGCTTAAAACGAGCAAATTCAACTGACGTTTCATGTGGAAAATTTTTTTGTACCCGAAAAACCCCGAAAATGAAGAGAATGATTTTCTGCCAACAGAGCACATACACACAGAGACTAATTGGCTGTACAGCGAGATATTAATTGATCAAAGAGCTCTGAACGAGCCGACCCAACATAATAGTAGAATGGCAGTTTGTATCATCAAAGCAACAAGACTAGAAAATATACGAGAGACAAAAGGATACACTGCACAAAAGCTTACACTATTCAGATAAGTTCTATTTCGTAATTTACATTGAATTCTTTGATGAATAATGAAATATAATTTCTAACAATTTACAGGTAAATTTTATACAGTTACAATGAATTAAACCTGGAGATAAGCCAAAAGGTCACTAACACGAGGTAAACCTCATCGAAATTTTCAGATATCAACCTGTTGCTAGGCACCCTACGAGTGCCTCTTATCCCACTGGTCTCCCAGCAACCATCTACCACCACCTACTGTATCTAAAACTCCCTTCTCTCCATGAAACTGACTGAACCAATCTGTCTCTCCAATATAATTACTATTTCCCAACTTTTATTTTTCTCTACTTTTTATTCTTCCATCAGCATCAACTGTATGAGCAATATTCTGGACTTTCGATAACCTGTCATCACGTGTGCAAGAGTATTTTCAAATAGTGTCGATAAACAGGATGTAGCAAATATGATTTTTCATTTTACATTTATTCTCTTGTTGATGGGGTGAATGGATCGATACAATTCATGTGGAAATTCACTTATGACCGTAGACAGAGTGCAACAGTGTTCATAAAACTAGGAAAAAACCTAGAGAAACGAATTCAGAACACGTATCTTAATAGCATCAGGGCTATGTACGTGCTGCAAATACAATCGAATTAAACACATTCGTCTTCATAACTCTCCACTAACTGATTCTTCTCATTTAAATCCAACTGATCCAATTAAAACTAATATAAGCAAATCATCTTGCTTCCACTCCCGATCTACTAAAATTTAATTATCTACGGAAGAAATGAAAGCACTAGTATCAAGTACCAATGAAAATCAATAGAAAAAGAAGAAGAGATCCAATCTCCAAGATAAAATGAAGGAGAAAAGGCAGTAAACATCGGATGAAACAGAAAAAAATGAACAGTCAAGGAGAATTGACGGCCTGAGGCAATCGGACTTTGATTCTCCTGTGGCTTCCTTCGAGGGACAGAAGAAATGGGAGAAAAAAAAACGGGAAAAAGAGAAAAAAATCCACGATACTTGCACTTGCGATTATTGAGGAAGTCTATGAGTATCGATAAGTATCACTTGAGATAGAAGGCACATGAGTGCTTCTACCATGTCAACTGTTTCATTTTGTGTCAAGAAGGATGAAAGCTTCTCGATGCACAGTGGTCCATTCATCCAGAAATTGCTGAAGTACACTGAACTCTAATCTCCAACTATGTGAAATTGCCTCTTCCTAAATTGTGTTTCGAGTACTTCACTTCATGGCGTATCTACGTCGACGTTAATTGAAAGTGACTGGATATTGTAATTGGACAGTAGAAAAAAAAAACATATGACAGAGTCAATTAATCCCATAGCTCTCATTGTGGCTGACCCAATGAGAATAAAAGAAGACCGGTGAGATAGAGGTGAATGATAAAATCGATGAAGGCCAACTGTCGGATTTTAACATTGAGAGTTAGAGTTTACGTATACGCGCCTGAGTGAAATGGGAATGACAGGGCCACTCAAATGGTCTTCTGCTTCACGTGAAATTAAGTATCTAACGGATTGAAGCTTGCTGGATGAATTTTCGTGTGAAACGAATGAAAATCGATTGCTCTGGTTCCAGTTATTTCCTTTTTTTATCAAAAAGATAAAAAAAACCTAGTTCTTTCATTTTCTTGCTAGGTTATTTTTTTTTTGCTCAGAGAATAGGGAAAATAATATTCTCAACACGTTTTCCCCTGAATATTCTAATTAGCACAAAAAGCTGTTGAATTCACTAGGGACAAACACTCCCTGATATTTGTAGTGTCTGTAAGAGAAAGAAACAATCTGTTGGAGTGATTGAAATGGAGGAGAAAAAACAAATTTATGGTAGAGCAGATGAAATTGCTTTCTGCTTGTGGATGAGTTGATTGATTATGGGGAATATGAAGATTTCTGATTAAAATCGATGATTGAAGAGAGACATGATGGAAGTACAATTAGTCTGGTCTTGGGTTGCTTTGTAGCAATATTGGGAGATTCGTGCGGGGACTTGGCAAACTCTGATAATCCACTGGAGAAATCAAGTTATTTATTCTTCGAGCGATAATCTTCGTCAGGTTCCTGATGTTTCTGACAGTTGGGAATTCTTGACCGGATAGAAGATGGATTCTTCGTTTACACAGAACATTCAAAATGATTGATCACGCAATAATTCATCAAAATTTGGATTCATCTTTCATTCTGCAGCTTCATATTATAACGAAACTTCAAATATCAGAGCAGCTCATTGAAATGCCTCATTCAATTTCTTGGAACTCAACCACAGGGCAAAGTCTTTCACATAATATTGATATCAGAGAGAGAGAGAGAGATTCTCCGACTAGTTTCTACTTCTTTTGATGAAAAATTCTACTTCAAGAAGAAACAAACATTGCATCACTGAATCAAGAAAATAGTAAACATCCCGCATATCTCATCTTTTGAGGAAATAACTTTTCTATTCTATGATTTGCTTTTTGATGCTTCAGAGTTATGAATTCTCATGGAATATATCTTTGTTTCGAATTACTGGAGATTGTAGATGTCCTTCGAGCATCGCAATACCAAGGATTACTGGGACATAGGGGTTTTTTCTATAGCTTTTATATGGATTTTTTCTCTTTTTTTTTGTCGGTGCCTTTCAATTCATAGCTGGATGAAATATTTCATTTTTATTTGTTGCGGTTGAGTGCACGGAGGTTTGCAGAGATTTGAAATAGTGCTAGCCCAGAAATAACACAATCAAGCTTATACGTGAAATTTGAAATAGTTAAATGTGAAAAATGTGCTTGCAGTGAGTTTTAATGTTTTATTTTCATTGAAATTGATGGGAAGAAGTTGATATATTTGTGGGAGGCTTTTTCTGATGGTTGCAATGAAAAACTGAGAGAATTTTCGATAGAATACATATGCCAAAATTAGTTTTTGACAATTTTCTAGAAATTCGAATTATTCAGGCAAAAATTAGGACTCTAACACTTAGGTAATTCTCGAAATTTCACTTTTTTGGTGATATCTTCGGTTCTATTAATCGTAGTGACCTGAGGTTGATCTTAAATGAATGATGAGATCATTTGCCATTAATTTGTGTCATTTTGACAGAAAAATCTCGATTTTTTTCCATTTTTGACATATTTATTGAGTCGAACCTGATTTTTATAAAATATTCGATAAATATTTCAAAACTTGATAATTTACTCTTCAAAACGAGGTAAATTGATAGCAAATGATCTCACCTTTCATTTAAGATCAGCTCCAGGTCGCTACGATGAACAGAACTAGAGATATTCTGAAGAAAAGTGAATTTTCTCAAAAATGAAGAGAGTTTGACTCCTAATTTGTACCCAAAAAAATTGAATTTTCGAAAAATTAAAGAAAAAAATTCTGCCACATGTTTTTCCTCGGAAATTTTCTCAGCTTCCCAGTGAAATCATCAGAAAAATTCTATCTCACGCGGTTCCATCATTCTTCATTGATAGTTCTCCAAAAGGCCGACCAAACTCTCATAAAACCCCTCAAATATCCTCTTAAGCATATGTTCTCCATTATTTTAATTCATCTAATGAAAAAACCTGCGATAACACTCAGAAACTCTGCTATTTCCGACGTGAATTAACTCGGTAAACTCGGAGATGGAAATGAAGAAGACTAAACTCAATCTAGGAAGAAGTATAATTGAGCCGCCTGTGGCGGGAATGAAATGCTGTAACAAAGTTATCACGTTGGACTCTAAAAGCCCCCGTACGAAACAGCCCCCCTGCTGTTCTCTTGCTGCAGTTAATCTTCTCACTCAGTTCGTCACGTTTCTCAGTTGAATAACATCAACAACGGTAAAAACGTATAATATTCATGATGACAGGGTATGAAGAAAAAAAGAAGAAAAATTGCGAATAAATTTTTATCAAGAAATCTGATGTTTCCAGACGAATGAATTTGATTATTCTGTTTCTCTCGATGAAAAATGTTGTGTAATGCGCTGAATAAATAGAGTGACAGTGCAGATTCTGCAGACGCTGGTGGATGATTCAATGCGGAAAAATTATACGTAAGAAGACGCGTAGAATTCATGTAGAAGAGCTCTCAGACTTGAAGAATCCTCCCATTTTTAGAAGTTTATCATGCTTTATGTTCTACTTCTTCACATTCAAAATACGAGTATAAAACGAAATCTTACTTCTCTCTAAATTTGCATGGGAAAGTATCCAGAAATGGCCGAAATATCACCAGGAATTGTGACTATTTCCTTCCGCATTCGTTTGGTCGAAGACATTCTGCAATTTTCACCTTTCCTTTTTCTCCTATTTAATGAGACAATGAATAATTCAAGTATCAACAATTTGCCCGGTTTTTTTTTTTAATAAAGAAGAAAATGTCTTAATGGCTTGTATAAATTTCTGCAAATTTGCCTTCAATTGGCGAATCTCCAGGGTTCATTCCCCGGAAAATATAAATAAAACTTCAAGTGATTTGGTACAGAATTCTCGATATTCATTCCTAACGAAGCATCGATTTGCGGAGAACGAGCAGCTTTTGAATTACGGAAAAATCGAGTAAATGAAAATTGTGAATGAATGAAATGGTAATGCTCTTAGTAAATATTTTTTCAACCGTTCAATGCTCCAGTCACATACCATTAGTAGAAGGTACAGAGGCATGTACCCCTCCACTCGTTATCTGACACTTCAGTTTTTCCATTTGCGCGCATACGTCAACGGGGACAATCGAGATAAGATGATGACGCATTCATCGATTTTAGCATTTTTTTTTTCCTCACTATTTTTTTTTTAATACACACGCCATAACGTATCATTGTCATGTCCAACGGGATTTATGGTCTCATTATAATGTGCAAGTGGAATTGCTACTGCACAGAGGAATGGGCTTTTGGTTCTCTATGGGCTGTTATACTCAGGTCGTATACTTGGTTTGATATCTCGTCACTTCCGCCAGTCAAGTTCCGTTGGCATCACCATACTTAGGTAGTTTCAGGTTATCAAGATGAGGTAGCCATCACTGGTATTACGGTAAATATATGAGAGGTGGGGGTAAAGCGGATATTTGATGCTCTACATAATGGAAATCGTTTGAAATTAGTGGAAGTACGGGAGATAGGGTATTTGAGGTAATTCTGGTGAAGAACGGAGGAAATCTCAGGTGAAAGACGTCTTTTAGAATTGACGTTTTTGAATTTTTTTGGAAATTCGTTCTTTTGGACACATGTTTTGGTGTCGAATCCTTCCTATTCTTGCGAGAATTCACTTTTTTGGAAATATTTCTGATTCTATAAGTCATAGCGTCCTGGAGGTAGTCTTAAATGGAAGGTGAGACAATTTGCCATCAATTTATGTAGTTTCGAAAAATATAGACCGTCTTAGAGAAATCAATTCGGGCTTGATAAATATGTAAAGAATCAATTATTTATTCTTCAAACAGTCAAATTACTGTGAAATAATCTAATCCTTCATTTAAGATCAACTTCAGATCGCTACGACCTATAAAACCGGAGATATTCCTAAAAAAGTCAATTTTTTCAAATCAGCAAAGTATAGACGTTCAATTTTCTACTGAAAAGTCGAATTTTCCAAAAATTCACAGAAATCATTTCTGATATAGTTTTCCATGGCAAATTTTCTCAGCTTTCCAATGGAATCGTTACAAAAATTCTATCTTGAACAGAGCCCCTTACAATCACCATTTTCCCCCACTTTTCCCCAACTCATAACAAAATCAACATTTCTGCCCACTTATTTGTCAGAAATGTCTCGTCAACCAAGCAAGATAACACAATTGCCATAATAACCTTTCTTCCAACTCTAATTGCTCTCTCTAAAAAAGAGATCTCAATGAAAAATGCCCTATCTCGCTTAGTTTCCGAGATATTTACCTCCACATATCCGTAATCAGCCGTAAAATTGAAATGGAAATTCGGTTGATCTGCCCCTCAATCACCCGAGCTGTGTTTCCACGAATACACACAAGACTACACGTCAATTTGGAGCTTACATTAAAATGCAATCAAGCGACCATCGAAGTTTCACTCGATTAGATCGTCTATGCAGTACACAATCCGCACTCAAGTGAGAATCAACTACGACACAACGAGAAATTCAACGAATCGAGTGAAAAAAGGGATCATTGGTCCAAAGTTTCGATGGATTCGTGAATAATACACAGAGAACAATGTTTTCTTAATTTAAGAATGTGCAGTCACTTAATTTAAGAATGTGCAGGTCACTTAAATTAAGAAAGAAAAGTGACTTAATTTAAGTGAGAAAACTCACTTGATTTAAGTGAGTTTTACTTTCTTAAATTAAGAAAGAAAAAGTCACTTGATTCAAGTGAGAAAAGTCACTTAATTTAAGTGAGTTTTACCTTCTTAAACTAAGAAAGAAAATGTTACTTGATTTAAGTGAGAATAGTCACTTGATTTAAGTGAGAAAAGTCACTTGATTTAAGTGAGAAAAGTCACTTAATTTAAGTGAGTCTTACTTTCTTAAATTAAGAAAGAAAAAGTCACTTGATTTAAGTGACAAAAGTCACTTAACTCAAGTGACCTGTCATTCTTAAATTAAATGACTGCACATTCTTAAATTAAGAAAACATTTTTCTCTGTGTAAATTCTTAATGATATCGAATACGTAATGCCCTCTATGCAAATGAGAAGCAATCCTCTCTATATCAAAAATGATTTAATCAATCTCCCAATAATGAATTCATCTCTAGGCTTCACTTAATCAAAATAAAAACAAGCTTAATACAACTATTGTTGAAGCATGTATGAAGAAGCAGAATAAATGTATGAAAAGAAAGAATATATTCAACGACGAGAATATTAAATTTTCATGATGCCTAGACTACAAGAGTAAGGGATGAAAACCACAGGTGGAACGTGTAGAGGACAGAGTTAGGAAACTCTCATGAAATGGATGGTAGAAGCGATTTATGAGCACCCTGTTGCATTGTACCCAAGTTTTCCATTGAATGAAACAGGACATTCTACTTGTATATAAAATTCAAATATTCCACGTGTAATCCACACATTGTGTGATTTATGTGATACATATGAAATATTGAAATGGAGTTATCTGAAAAATATTCACGGGTGAATTGACATAAATTCGAGTTCTATAGAAACAGAATTGATGAAAAAAAAAAAAAATTCCAGAGATTGAAGTTATGAATAGACGCGATATTTACGGGTTTATTTGAGTGCAAGATGAGATAATCAAGAAGGAAATAATCTAATAGTGAATTTTCCATAATTCAATTTGAAAATTCAAAATTTCCAATAAAGTACAAAATTGAGTAACGAGTTGTTGCACTACAGTTGAATTCACATCATGTCATCCTATACATCTGCTACATTCGATTATGTGACAACGATATTGCGCTTGTATGTCACATTCGATTAATCGTTTTGTAGTGAACATGAAATGAGATTATCCATTTACATGGTTGACTGGATTTTTTAAAATTTATTATTCCCCTCGCAGAGAAAAAAGTTTCACGCTTCTGCTTTTTTTTTTTTGCTCTATCGAAAAGAAGGAATATTCTGACGAAGTTCGATCCAATCGAAAACTTTGAAATATGCTAATGAGAAAAAAAAAATGGTACGTTCCCTATTATAAAACTTAATCCGTCACTTTTCGACACTTTTTCTTTTGTTCTCAACTTTTTATATCAAACACAAATCGGCCTTTGTCTTCACTCGAGTAATTGCTATTTTTATAATCGCTTAGACTTGCCTTGTCAACGAGTGGCCTTGGTTACGCGCAGAGGGAAAGAAAATAATCCACCGAATAACAACAACACGTGAAAAAAAAAAAGAAAGGAAGACTTGTGATATTATTAAACTATCTGATGTTATGTACAGAGGTGGATAACTTGATATCCTTGCCAGGTTTAATCAGCTTACTGTGGCAAATAAGAGTTAAGTGCATGCACAAGATGGAATAGTGAAAGACGTGCAAGTTGAATATTTACTTAATATGTCAGACGCTGGTTTCACGAGCAAAATTTAATTATATCTTGTAAATATAATTCAATCAAATTCTACGTATACAATTTGAAAACCTTGGAAATGCCGCAAAATGAATGCTTACAAATTTTCAAAAGTATCACAACAATTTCTTGTTGATTGAAATACTATTGATTCTGTAACGCGCACTTTCATGGATTTGGGAAAATATTGGTGAATCATCAATCTGCAGTTACATCGTGTGGAAAGTCAGATATAAATGGAATTTTTTTTTCTTCCGCAATACCGGAAGCCATGAAAGCTGACAGAAATAACGGACGCTAGGATTGGAGATGATTGGTAGGTCAATTTCGTCGAGCATGAATTAGAAAACAAATTAATTACGAAATTTATTTTTATTCCATGAATTAATATATTAGTTGGTTATAGGGATATTGGGAAAAACATTAGCAACAACAAAATATTGTCAAATCGCCATGTTTCGCTGGACAATGTCAGCTTCTTCAGGCTCTGAAACCAAACGTGAAAGCTATTTATTGTTTTTGATTGCACTCATCCTTGTATAAAACCAGAAAAATCATATTATAACATTATATCGAGTAACCTTAAATGAGAAATCATTTCTGATATCACAATTATCTCAATTCTCGTTTATATTGTTTCATATTTTATATTCGTTTCTATGGACAAAGTTGAATTCAATTTCAATATTATTCATAAAATTTATATTTAATCAGAATTAGAGGAAACGCAGAAGAAAACTCTAAACTTCTCCATTGACTAACAAAAATATTCAATTGTATTATTATTTCTTTTCTCTAAATCTTTTTCATCTGTCGTATTTCCTATTCATTTACCTATCATAGATTTTTTTTTTAAGTTTATCAGAAATTTCAATATAAAATTCATCAATCTTATTACATATTCATGACAGAATACAAATTCACAAATTCTCCTCCAAAATGTCATGTGAAACGTCGTATTACTTCTAACCTCAACTAAAATTTAGTTTTTTACCTTAAAATTATTAATGTATTGTCGATTTAAGATCAGGATGAGTGTAATCAACAATAGTGAATAGCTTTCACGTTTGGTTTCAGAGCCTGAAGAAGCTGACATTTATTAATGTTTTTCCCAATATTCCTATGAACAACCAATATATTAAAAAACCAAATTCAAAAATTCGAATTGTAGAATTGAGAGTTTAACTACCACTGAAAATGAATGAATTAAACAAGCTCCATTAGCAACGATTGCAAATGAACAGTTTTCGCTCCGGATAATTCGACTATTGTTTCGCTGCTAAGCGTCGACAGACGAATGGAGCAACAAGTTCATCACGTATCGATTTTCCGAGATGACTCTACTGCTAGGTCAAAGAAAGACATATACCACACCTCGAAGCGTGAAAAGACTGAAAAAATTCTTGGATTCTGCATGACAAGATGAAAATATTTTGTTTCCCCCTTGGGTATATATCCTGAACCCAAAAAAAAGAAGAATGAGAAATTGTACGAGAAAACATTTAGGGGAAAAGCTGGAATAACGCAATTTCTCATCCACCTTGAATCCTAATACTCCGGGGGGGATTATGGTATTATCCCTGTTTCTAGATGCAATACAGCTGTAGCTATTACTCATGACCCCTCAAAATGAGCCATCAACCCTGTCCAAAGTCTACGATACTCTTCTCCCATCCAACCCACCTAAAATGCCACAATGAATTAACATTGGGGAATATGGCATGCTGGTCAGTGGCCATTAGCTCACTCCGCTTGGCTCTAATTACTTGTATCACGTCATATTTATAGCGTCAGCATGTTTTTCCTTTATCATTTTATGAAACTGCTGCGAAATTTATCAAAATTAAAATGAGACAAATGTTGGAAGTTAATGTGTTTTCGTGTTATTGCAGGAGTTATTTGTTTTTTTTTTTTAAATTAATTAGTAATGAAGCAGTTATCGGGATGTGATGAGGTAATTTCATATTTAGTGTTGAATATGATATTTTTTGAGAAGTTATAGGGTTTTGTTTCCCCTAAATCTTTCTTCTATCTCGAACCCTAGTGCTCCAGTACCCTACACTAGCCTCATAAAATTCCTTAAAGCAGCGCTCAAATATACGTAAAAGGAAAAAATGTATATCGTCACCTTAGAAACAAAGTGGCGTAAGTACTGAGCTTATACATAGAACTTAAGCCCCTTTGTTCCCAAGGCAAGGATACGATTTTGTTAATTAATCACCTGTTATCATCACGTTATCTTAGAGTCACAAGGACGTGAGTACTATATTTATGTACAGCACTTACGCCCCTTATTTTCTAGAACAACGATATATATATCAATAAGAATTGTTTGAATTTAAATGGGTATTTGTCGTATTTTACTCCACTTTCCCCTAAACATTATCTTAAATTTGCTATTTTCCCTTGAAACACAATACTCCCAGAACCCTCGGCTATTATTCGTCCCTATCCGATAGAGAATTCGATGGGGCTGAGAAAATCAACCGTAACAAAAAGCCTAAGAGGTATATATTTAGATTAGGAAGAGCGATGGCGAGAGATCAATTCGACAGTCAACGTTGATTTTGTCCCCCGAGAATCGAACTTTCCCCAAACAGCAGAAGCTGATCAGAAATAAACGATGCGTAGTCAGCCTTTAACAGACGAAGCTATTCTGCTAAGATACGCAGGTAAAACGTAATGATTAGATGAGCATTAGTGAAAAAGCACCATTCATTACTGTCATGACATTTGAAAATTGCTGGGATTACATCTCCCCCTCCCAAATGTTTTATTTCTCCACCACTGACTGAGCAATTACTTAGTGTCTTCGGTTTTTCAAAGTGCTATGAAAAATATCCTGCAAGAGAAAATGCATTTTTTCTAAAAGCACTAGTACCAATTGAGCTTGATCCGGTAGAAAAAAAAAAAAAGAAGCCAACACTTTCCCGGAAACGATTAATATTTTTTCCCTCCGGTTTCTCAATTTCATCTGAGCAAGAAGCAGCTTGACAGAAATAAAAAGCCATGGAATAGAAGAAAATTAAAGAAAATAGAAGAAGCGAAGAAAATTAAAAGTCTCTCACAAGGACTTCACCTCAATTCAATTTGATTCACTGTTAGACGAGAGTGGTTGAATACAAATTATTTTTTGTTGGAATTGGAATTGTCAAGGAGAGAGAAAAGAATTAAATAGACATTAAAATAAAATGAAATAAGAAATAAAAAACGGCAGAAAGATTAAAATACAAATAATGACAATTTTAATAATTCTCAGTTTCAATTGAGCAAGAAATTCAAGCATACACCCTTATTTTCATTGAGTGGAAGCAATCAATAAAATCGAATAGACCGACTGTCTCTCTGCGTGAGAGAATGCCATTGACTCGTTGGTTTACCAATTGTTCTAATTATCCTCCCCCAAATTGTTATTTAACCCTAATGTCACACTCAACCATAATGGTGTTCGATGTAATTACAATTAGCCCATAAATTCAATCGAAAGAGTGAGAAAATGATGCAACAAAAACCACTAACACGTGCCTCATGTTCTCAAATAACAGAGTCAAGAGACTTCGTTTCAAGCTTCAATCCCTCGTGCGACCTTGGGGTCAGAGTTCACGGTACAATGACTGCTCTTGTCAGCGTAAAAGAAAAAATGTCAATACGTTAACATAGCGCTATGATACGGCATCAATTGCAGGATTGTTTCCCCGATGTTACGACTTAATGCGCGAGGTAAACAGAACTTTGGAAGAAGCATCTCCGGAGGAATAATGGACTTTACAGCTATCAAGAAGAAAGGAGAATACAGCATCGTTGATACTCATGTTCTGACGATTTTTCCCCATTTTATTATGACCCACTCCTCTTTGTCTGATACTTTCGCTTGATCGTAAAACACCGGGTTTATTGCTGATGCTCGTGCATTACCTATTGAAGATTTTTATCTGTCCTGTTGCAATAAAAGTATAACGTTTGAATCGAGAACAGAAAATATGAAGCTGATAGTTTTCCATAAAAGTTGGGATTTCCGGAAATTTTATGGATCTTGGAAACATCCGAGAGAACACATAATCACTGGCAGCCTCGGAGAAATTAAACAGGAGGTATATATATATATATATGTCTATATATCAGTAGCCAAGTGGTCAATCGGTTTAAGTCGATTTTTTTCGAAAATTGTTTTTTCACTTAAATGGACTCTAGAGGGTCTGACGCATCTGCTGCCAAAAACTTATGACAGAGAAATGAAATTTGATGTCATTTTTTCAACAAAATGAAACGGGTTAAGTCGCATTTTTAAAGCCCAAGAATTATCCATAGAGCTATGTCGACTTAACTTGAATAATTTCAAGTAAGAAAAAAGGCTAAGTCGACTTAGCTTTTTGGTCACGGAATCAAAAAATTATTCCTCATATTTCTTCACATTTACATATCGTGATCACGCAAATTGACTTTTCGGTATATGCAATTTTCCGTAAGCGATCTATCAGCTGATATTACGTCCAGTTTTGGAGAGATGACAATATCTCAGGGTACGTTTATAGGGTTACACGACCAATAGATGAACACTGACCAGAAGATGGACGGTTTCTATTATCGACAATTTTCATAAATAAAGAAATGATTCTTATCGTTTTTATGTCAATTCCTAATTATTGCATCGTCGCCTTAGAGTGAAAGGGGCGTAAGTGCCATCTTTCCCGATTTTTTTTCTTCAAAATAACAAAAAAGCGTATCTCCACCATTATTGCTCCAATAAGCTTTGCAAGGCCTTCTACGCAATATTAGTGAAATAAAAAAAAATAATAACATAAAGGCGTAAGTACCACCGACTAATGACAAAGGGGCGTAAGTGCCGGAGATACGCCTCTTTGTTTTTACTGTTTTCATTGAATTTTTTCGAATCATCGGAAAAAATTAATAAAAAAGGGGCGTAAGCGCCAAAATTGAAATAAAAAAATCCTACACGGAGAGAAATAGAATAGTAACCATTACTATGTTGAACATAGCAATGATTACTATGTTTAACATAGCAATAATTACTATGTTAACATAGTAATGATCATTATGTTCACCATAGCAATCATTACTATGCAAACATAGTAATCATTACTATGTGAACCGGATCAGGAGGAAGTTTCTCCAGTTTTTTGCCAATATCTCGGTAAATAAGCGAGATAGAGCGAAATGGGCGTTAATTTGGGATCACCAGGGAATTTTCCTGGTTTTTACCGATTATAGAGGAAAATAAGCGGGATAGAGCGAAATGGACATTAATATGGGATCAGGAGCGAGTTTCTCCAGCTTATCACGATTATTTTGGTGAATAAGCGAGATAAAGCGAAATGGACGTTAATTCTGGAGAAGGAGGGGGTTTTTCCAGATTTTCGCGATTATCTTGGCGAATAAGCGAGATAGAGCGGAATGGACATTAATATGGGAGCAGGAGGGAGTTCTTCCAGCTTATTACGATTATCTTGGTGAATAAGCGAGATAGAGCGAAATGAACGTTAATTCTGGAGAAGGAGGGGGTTTTTTCAGTTTTTCGTGATTACCTTGGCGAATAAGCGAGATAGAGCGAAATGGACGTTAATATGGGATCAGGAGGTAGTCTCCTCAACTTTTACAATCATTTCTGTAATTAAGCGAGAGAAGGTGAAATGGACGTTAATTTAGTATCAGGAGAGAGTTTTTTCAGTTTTCCGCCAGTATCGGTGAATAAACGAGATAGAGCGAAGCACACATATGGAATTATGAGGAAGTTTTCAGATGAAATAATATCCTTGACCCCAAATAGAAAGTCCATTTCGCTCTATTTCACTTCTTTGCCGCTATAGTCGCAAAAAAATCAAATCAACTCCCCCCTGATCTCAAATTAACGGCCACTCCGCTCTATCTCGATTATTCGCCAAGATACTTACGAAAAACTAGAAAAACTTCCCGATGATCCCATATTAACGTCCATTTCGCTCTATCTCGCTTATTTACCGAGATGATAGCGAAAAACTGAAAAAACTTCCGAATGATCCCACATTAACGTCCATTCCGCTCTATCTCGCTTATTCGCCAAGATAATAACGAAAAACTGGAAAAACCTCCTTCTTCTCCAGAATTAACGTCCATCTCGCTCTATCTTGCTTATTCACCAAGATAATAGTGATAAGCTGGAGAAGCTCTCTCCTGATCCGGTTAACATAGTAATGATTACTACGTTCACATAGTCATGACTGCTATGGTGAAAATAGTAATCATTACTATGTTAACATAGTAATTATTGCTGTGTTAACATAGTAATGATTACTATGTTAACATAGGAATGATTGCTATGGTGAATATAGTAATCATTGCTATGTTCAGCATAGTAATGGTTACTATTCTATTTCTCTCCGTGTAAAAACAAACAGACGTAAGTGCCAAAATTGAAATAAAAAATCCTAAAAACAAAAGAGCGTAACTCCAAAAATTCTCCTGAGATAAAAAAATTTATAAAAACAAAGAGGCGTAAGTGCGGAGATACGTCCTATTCACTTTAACTTCAACAATTATATAGTGATTAAGAAGGAAAGAACAAAGAGGCGTAAGTGTGGAGATACGTCCCTTTCATTTTAAAATTGGTAGTTACGCCACTTTGTTATTTTAATTTTCATTTATCCAAATAATATTCCAGAGGCCATAAAAAACTGAATTAAGTCGACATAGCTTGACCATTTCTGTACGACTGAAAAGATAAGTCGACTTAGCTCGTTGAATGTGAAATACATTTCGAGCTAAGTCGACGAATTTAGAAAAATACTTACAGGTGGACAATGTAACTATGCAGACGAAAAAAGTACTGCACATGCAACTCAATCCATTGATTAGTGCACATAAATTTCAATTTATGTAGTTACAATACGTTTTTCGTCTCTCCTGAAAAATTTGGTTTTTTCGACTTAAACCGATTGACCACTTGGCTACTGATATATACATCTGTTTTTTTCGCGAACGATCAAGAATTTTCCAGCCGAAAGTCGAACACAAAAGGGTCGACACAGACCTTTCTTTTTCACCATGAGAATTGAAGGGAGATGAAGGAAAAAGAATGGTAGGATAAGGAAAAGCTCCTCACACACACACACACAATAGGGTAGAAAAGGACTCTCGGTTGAACTTTTCCTCCCCTTTTTCTTTTTCCTCCCTTGTGTAAGCCCATTCAAATGGAGAAAAGTAAAGGAAGCTCTGAATCCCTACAACCGGAGGAGACCACCTGGGCCTTCATCGATTATTCATTATACTCCTGACTTTTACTTCGGCAATGCTCCATTTGAAATTTTCGCGAGTCCTAAGTATCCGGAATTTCATAACAAAATAAAAAAAAAAAAGAAAAAACTTGTTATTATGTTATTCCACGCGATCAACGTGTATTCATTTGGATTCAATTAATTCAGACAGATTTCCGAACGAATTGATTGAATCCATCAAAAAGCTGGCTGCATATTTAACGCAAATTGACACTGTAAGCGTTCAAACAATAAAAGTCCGATTCGATAAAATTATATCTCTTTATCTTTTGTTTCCCACAAAATTATGACATGCGTTTCTCAATAATGAGTTTATCTCGTAATAATGTCTTCATTTAATGCAGTAAGCAGAAAACTTATGATGAAATCATAATTTTTAATGATTAAAGTAATATATCGTAACCTTAAGACCATTTCTAAGGAAATGATATCTGAATTATGTAATACTGACAAATAATTACGCAATACTTTTCAATAAAATTCTCATTTATAATGTAAAAATAATCGTTTTTAATTGAATAAAAATAGTATCCTGGAAAGGATTTTAGAAAGAAGTCTAAACGTCGGTACAAGAGTAAAATTAGTATAATTTAAATCATTTAATAGAAAGCTAAAAGGCCAACTCCTTCAAACGAGGTCGAATATCCAAAATTAAGGAAACTTAACGATTCTTTTCAGCAATTAAGGGAATGGGTTTCTTTCTGATTATTTAAGTGATAAAAGAAGGACTTGTTCAAGTTTCTTTGATATAACAATATTATATTTAAAATGAATGATAATAAGATATTAAGAATCATATATTTATCATTCGCTACATATTCTATTTATAATAGCATTATATTTAAAAAATTTGAACTAATGATCCTATTATCACTTTGATAATTAAAAACGAACACTTATTCCCGTAAAAAAAAAAGAACACTTATTCCCCCAAATTGTAAAAAATACCTAAATTTCCTACTTACCGAGTTTTTAATTAAACTAAGGAATATATAGACATTACTTCAAGATGAATTCATTCCTGAAAATGTTCATTTCATCGTTTTGTGGAAACTAAGAGATAAATATAAAAAAAACACTCATAAAACCATGAGGTTCAATGGGTTTTCATCAGTTTACCAGAGAAAAATAAATTGTGTATGATACCAAGTATGACCAAGTAATTGACAATTTTACATTCAACAACTGTCCATGAAGCTATGTTTTTACATATAGAACATACTTTACAAGCCTCACGGGAGAAACTTCTATTTTCCCGGGATCTCTCTCTCTCTCTCTATCGCAACAGGTGGGAACGTGAATCGGCTAGAGACCATATAACGCTTCGTACTCTTCATCCATTACATAAACGTGCATGTGCAGTATTATTCTTGTTACATGGAAGAGACGAGCCATCTATGTCTACACATGTAACTCAATAATAAAAGATCGATAGTAATTATCTAGTATTGGCAACTCCCTGTACAATTGGGAATAAATGTTTCCAGTTACTGTGACAAGTCTCCGAGATATAGAAGAGTGAATTTCATCTATTGAAAGTCCCTCGTTGGCATTTTCTCTCTATTTCCTCTTTCTTTTTTTTTTTTCATTCGACAAATTGATTTTTTTGCCATTTGCTTTTTCCCTTTGATGGCTTTTAGTCAGAGGCTTTGGATGAATGAGAGAATATTCGAAATTCTAATAACTAATAAATCAGGATTAAGAGGCTTTGAGTTTTACTTTTGACGTAATGGAGAGCACAAATAAAAGGCAGCTCATGGGAATAAAACAAAATTATTTGGAAAAGTCGAAGCATAATTCACTTGGCTCAGAGGGTGACTGTTAATACGAGAAATAAGCCAGACTATCTCAGTGTAACTTTGTTCCATCAGTTTTTCAGATTCTTGGGGGAAAGTCCTGGTTCTTTCTATTGTCAATGTATGGACTCGGACATCTCTAATTCCTTGAAAAATATAGGCACAGACTGAATTAATTCCGTATAATGCCCTTGTCTTGATGGAACTTTGGGCAGTTCTGGTTGTCTGCTCTGGCGATTTTTGTAGAATCAAGGGGAATAGAATAGAGGGACAAGGCTACTTCTTCAGGAACTCCAGGCGACCTTTCACCACCACAGGAAACTCTAGTCCTCAAGCATTGACTCATGGGAAAACGAGGGGATCAAAGTAGATTAAGATATACTCGAGGGAGACAAGGGGACGTCAAAAATTTCTGGACTAACAACACTGGCTCCAAATGTGTTTAATCCTGGATGGAAAACTGATTTTTGGACAGGGATTGAAAGTAAACATGAGGAATTCACAGATTATTCAAATTTTTTTCATATATTTTTTGATGAATTTGTTATGAGAAAAGATGGAAATAATAGGAATTTCGAATAGTGTAGGGGAGAGTCAAGGAAAATGGACAATTTGATCGAACAGTTTGAGATAGAGATTTCCTGATAATTCCATTGAAAAGCTGAGGAAATTTCGGAGGAAATGGACAAGAAACATGTGTCAAAATCAACTACGTTGATATTTCGTGAATTCCACTTTTTTTCTCAAAAATTAGAGAAATACACTTTTTTGGGAATATTGCTGGTGATATTGGTCGTAGCGTTCTGGATTTTACCTTAAATGATGAGTGAGTTCATTTCCCATCGATTTATGCAGATTAATTTTTTTTAAATCGATTTTACAATTCAATTTTCATATTTTTCCAAAATAACAAAGTTTCTACCTTCAAATATTGACCAAAATTAGAATTTTTGATAAAATAAAGAAAAATAAGTTCTGGAATATGATTTCCTTGGAAAATTTCCTCAGCTTTTCAATGAAATCATCAGAAGAAACCTATCTCCAATATTTCAATTGATTTCGAGTATAAAACACTAAAATCCCTAATCATTCCGAACGAATCAACGAACTTATTTAATATCCACCTTCTCGAAAACATTAAAATCAATTAATCCTCACTGGAACAATGAGCAGAAAGTTTTATACCAATTAGTACTATACTGTTGCCAAAACTTTTTGACAATGACATCGCCCTTTGTCTGGATGATTAAATAGCTTTTCACTCCTGAATTCCAACGTTGTCCATCCTCCACTTACCAACATTTCCAGAAGTTTTCCACACATGAGTAGAGAGAACAGTGGAAAAAGAGAGAGAGACAGAGAATATCCCCGGATAAACTTTATTGTTAAAGATCCTCCATTAAATTCTTATTTTTTCCCTCAAAGGTAAGAACGTGACAGTATGACAAAAGTATGGAGTATAAAGAGAAGATAGAGAGCACAAAAAAAAAGAAAAAAAATGGAAAAACATCCGCAGTTGATGATCAAAAGCTCTGTTTGCATCTATCGTCTGTGAATGCTATCGTATCATGTGACATTGTTTTTTTTATTCAATACACGATCAAAAAAATCCAATGCAAGCATTATACATTCCCAATAAAAATCGCGGATTTCACGCGAATTTTTTCTTCTTCTCGCAATTAAAAAAAAAGAAGCAAGAAAATGAGAACTTCAGACTTTAATAAAAGTTAAAGAAGATGTACTGGACTTCAATACACTTCAGCAAATCCGGATGAACAATGGGTATATATAGTATATTCCGTAATATGTAAAGTAGATGGGAAGTATTTGAAAGAGTGTGAGACACGAAGAGCCTCCGGTAGTTTTACCAGACGACATCGTCTCGCTCTTTTCATTTTCATCCTTTTTTAATTCGTCTTTTTTTTATCTCTCTCCCTCTTCGCCCCCTGTTCAATGAATGACTGAGGTTACTGCTGCAGTTGTACACATAAGAAGACTCATAAATAAGTACATGGGAAAAATCTCCGGTGCTTTTTCCTCTTTTTTTTCCAAGCCTCCCACACAATCTGCCGCTTACATTCGCGATGAAAACAAAGATCAAGAGCTTTTTCATGTCACCATTGCCCATCTGGTCTGCGAGCCACTGGCAAAATCCAAGAGTAGGAGGAGGGGGGGGGGGATGCGATTTATCCGCTCCTCAAAGAGGACACAATAAAACTTTATATTTTTTCCCCCTTTTTTTTTTAATTCAATAGTTGAGTAAAATCTATGACTACAATCTCGTCTCATACAAACAGACACACATAAAAAAATGTTTTCTAAAAATTCACAAATACTTATTTGCAATTAATCATTGAGCAGGAGACAATGAGTTAAAAGGGCCCCCCTAGTGCCGATCGAAAGACATAAAGAAAGATATAGCAGTTGTATAAAGTCATGCAGCCGTGAGAATGAACACTTGAATTTGTGAAGCAAAAAAAAGGGGAAAAACTCCTGAGCTAGCACACGACTTCAACTACTAATACAAGTACTTTTTTCTCCACCCCGCCCCCCTCTCTGTAATCCCTGCAATTGACTACTGCCACATTTAACAGTAGCAAGAGTGAGTGAGTGCAAAAAAAGCTTGCAAGTTTTCTTCGTTTATCCGTTATTCCCCACTTTGCTTTCAAAGAAAAGGGAAAAAGTTCTTGAGTTTAGGGGGGGGGGGCTCAATTGCTTGTAAATCCACGTGTCGAGTGAAGTGAAAAAATAAAAAAAAAAATGAAGCCTGGAGATGAGCCGAATGTTGCTAATGCAACTTTTCAATAAAGACGGATGCATTCAATTTTTCTTTTCTCATTCTAAAAATCGTCCCCGAAAAATTGCAAAATCCTTCAACACGTGAAATGATGAATTCTTCTTTGAATATATGGTGAAACCTTTTTTCGAATAAATTTTATACATTTCCATCCCCTTCTGCCATTTACACCCCACATCGCCCCTTCCCACTCCCACCCTAAACCCCCCCTCAATGCCAAAACACTGGGTATCCCCCCGCAGGAGCCGTTGAAAAAGAATGAAGAGAGAAAGGAAGAGTAAAATCCGGACCTCACTCTCCCAGGCAGAGCCAGGGGGTCCGTGTCGATCGATGCCCGGGACGGCCGACTCTATATATAGCAAAAAGCCCTGATGCCTCACCGTTTCGTGTCGATCTCTCTCTCAGGGCACAACATTTCTCTTTCCCCCTGCGCCCATAAACACACATACACACATAGACACCATACACCTCAAAACCAAGGTTTTACCAACCTCCAACCCCTAGATCCATTCTACCGTTTCTCTTTGCTTCTTTCCCTTTCCCTTTTCTCTTGCCTCTTCCCCTTTTCTCTCCTCTCTTGCCTCTTTCCCTTTTCTTTCCTCTCACGTCTGAGGCATATTCATGCCCCCACGTTCGCACACAAGTAAACCGACGAATTTAACTTTTGTGTTCTATCATTATTTTTATTTTACCCCGTTATTTTTATAACGAATGTGTAATTAATGAATGTTATAACAGCCAGGACTATGCGCGTTGAAAAAAAAAGATGATGAATTGAAGTGGTCTATGATTTTTTTTTGGCTCCAATAAAGTGACGAAGCTGGAGGGTTTTTTTTTCGTTTGAGGGAGAAAGAGAATTGTTAAATCAGTAACGGGAAACTATTTCGAGGGCTAATGTTATTTTTAGAGTTAATGAGCATTTTTTTTTTTTGGGCTTGTTAATGCCGGAGTTTATTTGTTTTTGGAGCTCGTCATTTTGCCAATTCATTGATTGAACACTCCTCTCTGTGTGAACTGTTTTTTTTGCGTTGGAGAGAGACAGAGAAATGGTGGAAATAGAGGATTGATGCTATCTTGCTGGATGAAGTTAATCCATTAGGGAAAATTGAAACATTTGATGAATTCGCGATGTTTCTTGGAATAGTTATCTCCATCATTAGTTCACAATTTATTGCGCTTTTCAAGAGGCAAATACTTGGCTCATGTGTGATGGATGATTTTTAAATTTTTTAACATAGTGATAGGAAATTCTTTTGGCCTCTTTGAATTCACCATCACGATGAAAATGCGGGATCAAAGGCACTATAGAGTCTCCCTCGTCTTTTTAACATTCTATACAAGTGGAATCTTTGTAATTGTGTTATAATAAAGCGTGAACGACAGGGAAAAGCTGGCTTTATTAGAATATGATGGGGTAATAAATCTACTGGGCTCTCAAGTATCTGAGATTAAAGTTTTTTCGCTTTTTTAGCCTTAAAGAAAAAAAAAAAATTTCGAAAAATCACGAAAGATTAAATTCAACATTTTTTTAATTCAAGATTTCTACAACTTTTGAGATGAAATCCTGGAAAATAACGTGCTGCCCATTTTACCCCCCCCCCTCCCCGGACTCTCCCTCTCGCTTCTTAAAACTTGGAAAAAAAAAAATTTTCTTCAAGAATTACGGGAAATTAATTCTGTCTTGTTTTATCTAAAATTTCCACAACTTTTCAGATGGAATCATCAAAAATATACCATTGCCCATCTTACCCCTTACTGCCCCCCTCTCTTTCCTTTCGCTCCTTCAACCTTACAAAAAAGTAATTATTGGAAAAATTATTAAAAATTAATTGGTGCATTTTTTTTAGCTAAAATTTTCACAAATTTTCCGATGAAATCATCTAAAATATCCTCTTACCTAATTCATAATACCCCCCTAATACCCCCCCCCCCCTCCAGAGCCAGAAAATAAAGTTTTGCTCTCTCTCTACTCTCTCCTTTTTTTTTGGTATATTCTCCCTTTAAAGGAACGAAAAGATAAAAAATGTTTATCACTTTTTTTTTCTCTGTGGGAAGAGAGGACAACGTCAACTAATTTCGTATGCCACGAGCGTCTGTGCATCAAAGACTTGATTACAATGTCGAGGCTGCAGCATTATATATATACAACACAACAAGCATGTACCAAACGCTTTATCGAACCGGATGTACTAGGCGCCACTCCTATTCTCAAACCATCTGATTATATGGATACAGGGAGGGGCGTTGTGAGGGATGGGTTTAGATCCTTACAGACCGAAAAAAGCGCAAAAGAAAAAAGGGAAAAGATATTACGGAGCAGAATGAACGGATTTTACGAACGATAGATTGCAGAATTTTATTCCACGTCTTTTTATTGATAGAATTGGAAATTATTTTTGTTTCACTGAAGAATTGTATTGGAGACGAGAAAACCTGTGATATTGCCTCGTGTATCACATGCTCACAATTTTCCTTTATTTCTCTCTTCATAATATGAAACTTTGAGAATCGTTGAGGCAATGGACATATTTTTATCGTATATCGAGACTATTACATTTCTAATATTGAGAGAAAATACACAAAATTGTCATTGTAAATTTTTCATATTTATAAAAATATAACAGAGTATTTGTGATTCATTGTGCACACTGAAAAAACGGAGTATTTCATACAATATGATTTGGTCTTTGACATACAATATGCTCTAATTATGCACGTTTCATGCACTCGACTTTTGCATAAAATATGTATTATTGTCCATAAAATATGTACTAATATGTTTAACTCGAATATATTTTATATTATTTATCATTTCATATTCTATGCATTTAAAGAAAACATGAAATATGCGCTTCATCACCATATTTTATGTGATAAGAATTTAACATAAAATATGCTCAATTGGTGCATATTTTATGTACTAATAGTGCATGTTTCATACAAAAAACAGTAGTACTTGTTTTTATGTACTACACAGTGCATATAATATGAACAGAAAGTTCATATTCAATGCTCAGCTTCTTGCTGTGTGTGCAAAATGAATTTGAAAAATCGAAATATCAAAAATTCATATTGCAATCCTGTTAGAGTATACATAGAGCACTTGTACAATTGCAAAAGACCGGGGATCATTAAAAGCAAGTGGTTGAGAGAGAGAGAGAGAGAAATATAAAGGAAAGATTTTCGCTGAAACGCGTCGAGTGGAAAGAGTCGAGAATGGTCAGACTTGAGTGTGTAAGGTAAAAATGCGGACGCACAGATTCATGGGAGTATTTTCCCCGGAGTTTACACTGGGCATTTCCCATTTCTTGAGTTCATAAAACGCTTATGCACAGGTTTAGGCCAACCTGCGCCAATACATCTATAATAGGAGAGACTGGGGCAAAATGGCCCTCTAGAGTAATATGACTCATGATTTTTTTCGGAGTGAAGGACTCTGTAGAAAAATCTGAAAAAATTTGAAAAGATGCTCTAATATGTGAACATTTTTACTGAATTTTTTCAAATTTTTTGGAAGAGCCCTTCACTCTCAAAAAAAATCCCGAATCATTTTGACGCACGTAGATCCATTTTGCCCCGGTCTTCCCCATCATTTCGAGTGGCATTCAGCACGTCTGGAGCGTAATTGCTATTCGAAATCTACATCGTTGTGATGATGATACTAATTCAGGTCAAATTCCACATAATCGCTTCAATTGATCCTTCGAAATCCTCATTGTAAAGGAGATAGAGGTAAAATAATTCAAGATTTTTTTTTCTAGAATAAAGGCGGTGGCAAAAAAAAATTGGAAAAAATTCACCAACAATAAAGACATGTTGTAGCATATTCTCAAATTTTTTCAGATTTTTTCGTGAACTCCTTCACTCCGAATAAAATTCTTGAATTATTCTATCACTGTCTCCCCCTTTTTTTCACCAGTAAAGAAATTCACGAGTGAAGAAAGATTTTTTTATTTTCTCATAGTATTAAAGTCCTCTGGGAGTTGTGTGAGCTACGACGAGGCATGAAAATACGGCTGGAACCCCCTGCGGGGGGTAAGAGGGAGTTGTCTTGGTTACATTGGATATGAAGCAACGTCAGAGGGTTGTCACACAGCCTCGACAGATAACGGATACACACGCAACTATGATCACACGTGGAGGCATGTAGTGGCGTAGTGCATAAACTTGACACGTCTGGGAGTTCCTGTGACACCATTTACAATGAAGTCCTCTTCTCTTGTTGCGTCTAGTACACGTATTTGCGGTGTGGATTGGCATTTTGGGGATAGCAAATTGAAGACATGGTAATGAAATTTTATAAAAGTTTATATGAGACAAAAAAGATGATAAAAATTATTAAATAATCATTTCACTGGTGCTTATCACATTTTTTTTAAATTATTCAAAATTGTCTTGAATTTACTGAATTTTGTACATTCAAACAATTAATCTGTTTGAATTAACAAAATTTTCGAAGGAAAAAATTTCATTTATTTAATGCATTTGGAACTACAGAGTTCATACTGCTAGAAAAAGTACATATATATAGGGGAGAGTGGGGCAAAATGGACAGTGTAATGAAACGGTTAGAGATGGATTCTTTTTGATGATTCTATTGAAAAGCCGAGGAAATTTTAGCTGGAAAACGAGTGTCAGATGTATTTTTTTCGATTTTTTTGAAAATTTGATATTTTTCGGAATTTTTGAGGGGTGAGCCTTTGCTTTTGTAAAATTTTCAGTTTTTTGCAAGTATCTCTGGTTCTATTGGTCGTAGCAATTTAGTGTTGGTCTCGAATGAAAGTTGAGCTCATTTCCCATCGATTTATGGGGTTTTGAATTCAAAAATATCAATTTTGGGGATAGTTATGAGCCAAAAACTATTTCACATAACTGTTCCACAAAAATGCCCATAAATACCTTAAAAATAGATATTTTTTAATTGAAAACCCTATGAATCGATGGCAAATGATCTCACCTTTCACCTCCCATCGAAATTTTTACGCTACGACAAATAGAACCGAAGATATTCCCAAAAAACTGAAAATTTTCAAGAAAAGGAAGGAAAATGCTCAAAAAAGTTAAAATTGCCAAAAATCCAAAAAAATTAATCTCAGCACTTGTTTCCCGCCTAAAATTTCCTCAGATTTCCAATGAAATCATCAAAAACAATCTACCGCCAATATTTCTATTAATTTCCAAAGTTTTCCCTAATATTTGTCTAAAAATTTAGATGTCTCCATTTTACCCCTGATTTCCATTTTACCCCACCTTCCCCTATGAAAGAAGTTACATATTCTTATACGAGGAGAGATAGATAAAAAAAATTGCAATTTAATCTCAAATTTTGAAATTCTAAGGGAATATTGATTTTTTTCCATTCAAGAAAAAAATTCCAATAAATTCGCCAGTTTTTTTAAATCATTCTAAAAAAATATTTTCTAAAAACCAATTAAATCAACATTTCATAGTTTTTATCACTTTTTTTTTATCAGTGTAGAATACTCGATAATTAGTTCGTTCTATCCGTTCTATTCTCATTGATACACAATGCCATTGAATTCAATTACGCACATTGAGCACGTGAATAGGTGAATACGTGAATAATCCATAAAAATGTTCATCAAGTCTTTTGAATATTCTTTCTCAATCCACTTCACCGAAGCTTTTGGAATTAATTACTTATTCTCATCAGAAATGCCATATTTTCCGTAATTAGATGAATAAAAAAGAGAAGGGTAAAGAGAGAAAAAGAACGAAGAAAAAGTCAAATCATTTAAATGCTCAAGACACTTCATAGTAGTTAATATTCTCGAATTTCTCCAAGATTCATGAACCATTCTGCGAGAAATGCATTAACTCGGAAAATGAATGAATAAAAAAAAGAAAAAAAATAGAGATATTCTCGAACATTGAAAAGAAATTTAATTCGAGCGATTCCCTTCCACTTTTGCATGACTTGATGAATAATAAAAGAATTCTGTATTAATAAAAAAAAAATAGATTCCGAGAAAATCGTTTCGTGAGATTTTCCCCTAAATCCAATAATTTTCGAGATATTGACTCATTTATGAGCTGTATTTCATTTTATTATGTTTTTTATGCTCATAGAGAATTTTTGATTATTTGCTCTCTTCGTGCTCATTAATTTTTATGGAGAAATGATTATTATATCCTTACTCTAACGATAAATGTATAATTTATAGCTGTAAAAAGGTTCCAGTGAGTTCTTGAACATGAAATTTATATTTTGATGAAAAAAAAGAGAAAAAAAGATATTGTAGTCAAAACAATTACTAATCCTAAAATTGATTATAAATTATAGGGAAGACGAAATGAAAGGGAGAGGGGGAAGAAATAGACTTGTTCGTTAAAATGATTGGGATTTTTTTTCCAGATGGAGCCTTTTACAAAAAAATTCCAAAAAATTCACCAATAATGTCCACATATTGGAGCATCTTCTCAATTTTTTCCAGATTTTTTCATAAACTCCTTCATCCCAAAAAAAATCCTGAATCATGTTACTATTATGGTCCATTTTGCCCCACTTTCCCCTGATTATTACGAAATGATGTGGTTAAATATTACCATCAAGATTCAACGTCAATTTAATATTGATTATCATTTTCAAAACGTAGATTACAATCACTCCACCTGCCTCCAATTTTTTAATAGCAACGCACCCAAAGCACAGAGAAATAAACAACCCCTTTTATATTTTAGAAGAGGGCATTTCGAGATGTTATCATTTCGAGTGAGCCACTAATTCCTGAAATTACAACGTCCCACACGCCTTTATTTACAGCCCATAATGATTTTTTTATTGCCTCTCTACTGTGAGCCATCTGGCAGGTGCTGGTTTTGGTAATAACAATAGATGCGTGCCCAATCACGCACTAAACATTTCTACTGTAATGGACATTGCGTGATGATACGTGGAAACTCTATGAAACTCGGTGCAATACCCCCTAGTGTTAGTGTCTGTGCGTTAACCTCAATGAAATTCTAGGTTTCACGTGTGTGTACAATCATGGAGATAACTGCAGTTGTTAAATTGTCGATCAAATCAGACAATTTCAAATGCAAATAAGCCTCGATCATGTAATTAATTAAATCCTACAGTGAGAAAAGAAAATTTCATGCAGCGAGAAAATTGCCTTTTAACAAAATTCTCATTCACAATTTTTATATCTATATGTATTGGAATTATCTGGAGTGAAATAAATTTTACTTAACTAAGTCATCGTTCTAGAAACAAAAGTGTGTAAGCGCCAAAAAAAAAACACTTCAAAAAAGAAAGGAATTCAAAATTTGAGTAACAAAGGGGCCTATTTGCCAACACTGTTAAAAATTTCTGTCTGAATTTTCCGTGCAAAATCACTGAAATTTTAAACAAGTTATATCTCTACTGAAATTTCACATAATTACGTCATTGAAAAATGGACAAATCATCGATTTTCAAATAATTTCACACCTAAATATCAATGAAATTTGTAAATTTCAGTTCAATTGTTTCTTGGAAATTTAGAAAAAATAGGAAAAATTCAAGAAAAAATGGAAAATTCAAGTCATTTTAATTCTGAATATTCATGTTTAGTTGAAAATTCAAGTGAGTTGTAGAATTTTCATCTCAATTCTACATAAAACTCATAGATTCCTCTGAATTTTTTCGGAAGCTCATAGATTTCTCAAGCATTATTCCATTAAAAAACATTCAGTATCACGTTTATTAAAATTTTCAGCGAATTTCCTATGAAATTTCAAGTTTTTTCTAACAGTGAATGCTAGCAAGAATAGGTCGTATGTGCAATACATACGCCTTTTTATTATTATAATTTTTTTTTAAATACCAAATCGATTTTCAATCGATTTTTCAATTTTTGGTAGCAGTTAAAAGTCAAAAATGTGATTTTTCCTTGAAAAAATTAACTAATTCACTATCGTAAAATAACGAATAATTATAAAAAAAAGGAAAAACTCGACGATATTACCTCGAGAAACATCTAACATAATCAACGCACTTGAATTTTTCCATTTCTGTTGATCCAGCGAAAAGTTCTAGTGTACACCGTTTTTTTTGGGATGACTGCAGGATATTTACCAGCAAAGACTCATTCATTAATATTTAGCAATGAAAATTTCGAAAAATATAGTTCACACGTTGTATTATTATATAGAAGGTAATTAAAGAAGCCGAAATTGTCTGAATCGTTTCAAAAAATTCTTGAAAATATGCCCTTCTGTTATTAGTGATTTTTCCCATTGTCCTATATATGTTCCAGCAATAGATAACAATTAATGAGCATATCATCGGCACTTACGACCTTTTGTTTCTAGAGCGACGAAGTAAATTTTTTTACAACAAATTGGTTTTTTTCTCAGTGTAAGAAAATAAATTCATGATAATGGATCATTTCGTGTCAACTAATTAGTGAAACGTTTAATTGTAAAGAAAAATTCTGAGTCGGGACACAAAGCCAATCTTTCTCTTTTATTAAACGTATTCTCCGTTCTCCTTTGAGTGTAATGGAGCAAAAAAAGTACTTTGAACGGAACTAGTCTGCTAGTCAATACAGCAGGTGAAGAGTAATGTACTCTCATTTTTATCCTCTTTTTTTTATCCTCTGGATCACTCATCCCGCACAACCAGGAACAAAAGATCTCATTATCACGTGGCGCCTCTTTTAATCGGACACTCTTTACCCGCTTCGGGGGACAGGACTTTAACAGGGGGGGGGGGGGGGGGGGGGGGGGAGAAGAAGAGAAAAAATGAATTTTTACACACAGCTCAATCGAAACACTCAAGCACACACACAGAAAAAGCTGAGCAGAGAATATGCACTGAGCATTTCATAAAATATGATTTGACTTTTCGCAGAAAATATGCTCTGATTATCCATGTTTTATGCACACGACCTTAGCATAAAATATGTACTACTGTACATATAATATGTACTACTGTACATATGATATGTACTACTGTACATATAACATGTACTATTGTACATATAATATGTACTACTGTACATATAATATGAACTACTGTACATATAATATGTACTACTGTACATATAATATGTACTACTGTACATATCGTCGCCTTAGAGTGAAAGGGGCGTATGTCCACGCATCACTCCAAAATGTTTTTTATGGCCTCTGGAACATTATTTGGATAAATGAAAATTAAAATAACAAAGTGGCGTAACTACCAATTTTAAAATGAAAGGGACGTATCTCCACACTTACGCCCCTTTGTTATTTCCTTTTTAATCGCTATATAATTGTTAAAGTTAAAGTGAAAAGGACGTATCTCCGCACTTACGCCTCTTTGTTTTTATAGATTTTTTTCTCTCAGGAGAATTTTTGGAGTTACGCCCTTTTGTTTTTAGGATTTTTTATTTCAATTTTGGCACTTACGCCTTTTTGTTTTTACACGGAGAGAAATAGAATAGTAACCATTACTATGTTGAACATAGCAATGATTACTATGTTCACCATAGCAATCATTCCTATGTTAACATAGTAATCATTACTATGTTAACACAGCAATAATTACTATGTTAACATAGTAATGATTACTATGTCCATCATAGCAGTCATGACTATGTGAACATTGTAATCATTACTATGTTAACCGGATCAGGAGGGAGTTTCTCCAGCTTATCACGATTATCTTGGTGAATAAGCAAGATAGAGCGACATGGACGTTAATTCTAGAGAAGGAGGAGGTTTTTCCAGTTTTTCGTGATTATCTTGGCGAATAAGCGAGATAGAGCGGAGTGGACGTTAATGTGAGATCATTGAGGAGTTTTTTCAGTTTTTCGCTATCATCTCGGTAAATAAGCGAGATAGAGCGAAATGGACGTTAATATGGGATCATCGGCAAGTTTTTCTAGTTTTTCGTAAGTATCTTGGCGAATAATCGAGATAGCGCGGAGTGGACGTTAATTTGAGATCAGGGGGGAGTTGATTTGATTTTTTACGACTATAGCGACAAAGAAGTGAAATAGAGCGAAATGGACTTTCTAGTTGGGGTCAAGGATATTATTTCATCTGGAAACTTCCTCATAATTCTATATGTGTGCTTCGCTCTATTTCGTTTATTCCACCGATACTGGCGAAAAGCTGGAAAAACTCTCTCCTGATACTAAATTAACGTCCATTTCATTTCGGCAGATAAACCTTAAAGGTTTCAGTGCCTTAAATAAATTTAAAAAAAAACGTCCATTTCACCTTCTCTCGCTTAATTACAGAGATGATTGTAAAAGTTGAGGAGACTACCTCCTGATCCCATATTAACGTCCATTTCGCTCCATCTCGCTTATTCACCGAGATAGTTACGAAAAACTGGAAAAACTCCCTCCTGCTCCCATATTAATGTCATTTCCGCTCTATCTCACTTATTCGCCGAGATAATCACGAAAATCTGGAAAAACCCCCTCCTTCTGCAGGATTAACGTCCATTTCGCTTATTCACCAAGATAATCGAAATAGGCTGGAAGAACTCCCTCCTGCTCCCATATTAATGTCCATTCCGCTCTATCTCACTTATTTGCCAAGATAATCACGAAAATCTGGAAAAACCCCCTCCTTCTGCAGGATTAACGTCCATTTCGCTCTATCTCGCTTATTCACCAAGATAATCGTGATAAGCTGGAGAAACTCCCTCCTGATCCCGAATTACCCTCCATTTCGCTCTATCTTGCTTATTTACCGAGATGATAGCGAAAAATTGAAAAAAAAACTCTCTCCCGATTCAATTTTGTTATTTATTTCGCTCTATCTCGCTTATTCACCGAGATAATCGCGATAAGCTGGAGAAACTCCCTCCTGATCCCGAATTACCCTCCATTTCGCTCTATCTTGCTTATTTACCGAGATGATAGCGAAAAATTGAAAAAAACTCTCTCCCGATTCAATATTGATATCTATTTCGCTCTATCTCGCTTATTCACCGAGATATTCACGAAAAGCTGGGAAACAGAACAATTAAATCATTTATCGTATAATGATTCTTTTTTCATCATATTTTATGTTTATTTAGAACATATTTTATGTTTATTTAGAACATATTTTATGTTCACTTTGAACATATTCTATGTTATTTATAAGTTCGTATTCTATGCATTCCCAGAACGCATGAAATATGCGCATCATGAGCATATTTTATGCGGAAAAAATTTAACATAAAATATGCTCAAATAGTGCATATTTTATGTACTAATAGCGCATGTTCTATGCAAGAAACGATAGTTCATATTATATGTACTGCATAGTGCATATAATATGAACAGAAAAAACATATTCTCTGCTCAGCTTTTTCTGTGTGCATGATTCAAATGGTGATTAAATGAGAATTCCTTTTGAATGTAAATGTTTAATTGAGAGTGTGTCGAATATTTCGAAATTGTGATTAAATATTTGTTTTTTGGTGCTCAAAGAGAAACTTCAATTATCAACATTTTCGTTTCAACTTTGAATAATAAAGATGTTTCATTGGAAAATGAAGACGTTTCTCGATGAATATGAGAAACTATGCACAATAATACGATATATCGCACAGAAAAAATCCAATTTTGCATAAGAATTTCAAAATTTGGTATTGAATTTTCTTTTTTTTTTTTTCATTATTTAAGAAATAAAATAGAGTAAAAAAAACAGACGTTTGAGATGATAGAAGAACAAATTTATATTTTCCGAGAGGGTTTTGACTCCTCGATGTTCACAGTATAACAACACAATACTCCCTCGAGAATCGAGAGGAGTGACGTGTGATCGCGACGAGGGGAGGATACACACACACACACAACAAAAGAAAAGGCGAGAAAAGAAGTGAAAAGAAGAAAAAAAAAGAGGGAAAGACGAGTTTAGTAGTTTCGCTCGTTTGTGGCCTCTCACCTCTGTGGCGTTTTTGCAGGAGAACGAAAATTTACACAACCACCCACTACCCCCTTTTTTTTTTAACCCACCTCAATTCAACTTGGATCGATATGGAAAAGGTATACGGTCGCGTGGCTCTAATCGCGTTGCGAGAGAAACGCGCGCGATTCGCCTGATAACGAAGTGATAAATATTGAGCTGTAAAATGATGACACAACCTCCTGTATTAATAATGATCAGCTCGTAACTATTTGTCAAAAAAGAAAAAAAAAAAAAAAAAGAAAAAAACTCCCCTTTTTTATGGCTTAGCTGCAAAAATGTTTGTGAATTGTGTTTTTTTTCACCTTTTTTTTTTTTTAAATAAAAACCGAAGGCAAAAGTCCATGAAATAAATCCAATTTATCATGACAGCTCTGAATGAAAGGGAGGCAGTCCAATTTTTTCACTGTTTTTTCTGCACTCAACGAAGGGTTATTCTGTTTGAAGTGAAACGAAAATACGAAGTACATATGTAGAAATGGATTATTGGCTGTTGTAAGCACTAGAAGTATATATACACGAAAAAAAAAAAAAACCATTAAAAATTACTGTGCCTTCTCAGCAGTCCAGGGATCAAATAGAGGAACGCAAAAAAATTAAATAAAAATTACCGTGCAATACCTATGAAAATTCATGAAAATCACTTGAAAAAGTGAGGGGATCTCATCAATTTTTACAAAGTGGCTATATACTAATTTTTGCATTCCTCTATTTGGTCCCTACACAGAGAAAAATGTTTTCTTAATTTAAGAATGTGCAGTCACTTAATTTAAGAATGTGCAGGTCACTCAAATTAAGAAAGAAAAGTCACTTGATTTAAGTGAGAAAACTCACTTGACTTAAGTGAGTATTACTTTCTTCAATTAAGAAAGAAAAAGTCACTTCATTTAAGTGAAAAAAGTCACTTAATTTAAGTGACTTTTACTTTCTTAAATTGAGAAAGAAATAGTTACTTGATTTAAGTGAGAAAAATCACTTGATTTAAGTGAGAAAAGTCACTTGATTTAAGTGAGAAAAGTCACTTAATTTAAGAATGGCAGGTCACTTAAATTAAGTGATTGTACATTCTTAAATTAAGAAAACATTTTTCTCTGTGTAGACTGCTGGAAGGGCACAGTAATTTTCAATGTTTTTTTTCCGCTATACGTACAGTTTGCACGTGTAGTTTTAAGGAGAAAGGGGAGGGGGGAGGGATTCGTTATACTTTCGGCAAAGCCAAGCATTTTCAGGCCGACGATTTTCGATTCAAATCGAACGGCCAACTTTCCATCACAGTGGAGTTCAAAACCGTAATTGCACCTTTTGCCTCATTTTCTGTGTACTCTCCACCATCTCTCTCTTTCTTTCTCTTTCGCCTCTGTTTCTTGCAAACATCAAACTTTCCTTGGTTATAATTTTCAAGTGGTGCTGCACAGGTCACAGGCACAACTGGGGATGCTTACCCTCATTTTGCAACCAGTTATGCGATATTGCAAGTTGATATCCACTTCAATTACCATTGGCTGACACCGGTGATTTCTCAATTTTTTACGGTGTATTTTCACGTTTTTCACACCTTTTGCTTATAAATGTAATCATCAGAATTTTCAATTCTAATTATTTTTAAAAGAAGATACACAGAGAAAAATGTTTTCTTAATTTAAGAATGTGCAGTCACTTAATTTAAGTGACCTGCCATTCTTAAATTAAGTGACTTTTCTCACTTAAATTAAGTAACTATTTCTTTCTTAATTTGAGAAAGTAAAAGTCACTTAAATTAAGTGACTTTTCTCACTTAAATCAAGTGACTTTTTCTTTCTTAATTTAAAAAACTAAAACTCACTTAAATTAAGTGACTTTTCTCACTTAAATCAAGTAACTATTTCTTTCTTAATTTAAGAAAGTAAAAATCACTTAAATTAAGTGACTTCTCTCACTTAAATCAAGTAACTATTTCTTTCTTAATTTAAGAAAGTAAAAGTCACTTAAATTAAGTGACTTTTCTCACTTAAATCAAGTGACTTTTTCTTTCTTAATTTAAAAAACTAAAACTCACTTAAATTAAGTGACTTTTCTCACTTAAATCAAGTAACTATTTCTTTCTTAATTTAAGAAAGTAAAAATCACTTAAATTAAGTGACTTCTCTCACTTAAATCAAGTGACTTTTCTCACTTAAATCAAGTAACTATTTCTTTCTTAATTTAAAAAAGTAAAAGTCACTTAAAATAAGTGACTTTTCTCACTTAAATCAAGTGACTTTTTCTTTCTTAATTTAAGAAAGTAAAACTCACTTAAATGAAGTGAGTTTTCTCACTTAAATCGAGTGACTTTTCTTTCTTAATTTAAGTGACCTGCACATTCTTAAATTAAGTGACTGTACATTCTTAAATTAAGGAAACATTTTTCTCTGTGTACTTGAAATGATTTGAATAGAGAGAAAATTATATTTTCAGAGCATGTCTGTATGTACATATAAATCTCAATTACAGCAAAACGGTTTTATGGAAAAATTTCATATTTTGTGGAAAACTTCCTCTCGACGAACTCTATTTTTTAAGCTTCATTTGAAGAGAATCCGATCGCTACTCTTTGAGATATGTCCATTTTTTGAAAATCAGGTTTGAATGAAATTTCTGGAAACTATTCAACTGATGTTATATATACAGATATATTATCTCGAGATTTATATCAGTCAGATGCCTGTGAATTTTTAGCTTATGTGCCTGATTAGTTCTTCGAGTTATTGGAGTTTTAATGAATTTTTCAAAAATTGAGATTTTGATGATGGTTTGAAAAAAGTTGTATCACTTACATTCGGAAGCATATTGCTAACGTATCAGCAGAAAAAGGTATATCAGTTGGAAAACGATACTATTATCCACTTGTTTTGCTTCATTATTTTTCGAAATAAAACAGTTTTTTCCTCTATTTTTGTTTTTTTGGCTTTTTTTTTTTTCATGGAAAATTGGTGGATGCATTACTTCCTATTTTTTTTTCTTTTTTTTTTGGTTTATTCATGATGTAACTGAACGACTGGACTATTCGAAATTACAATTAATGAACTCATCGCATCAAAAGCATTGAAAATTCATGTAAAAAAATTATGAACGTTTTATTTAGCTGTAAAAAGTTCACCATGTTTTTCAATTAAAACATGAAAGGAATTGAGGTAGATGGAAAAAAATAAAATAAATGTGGAAATTTATTTACAAGAGGATTTTACTCTGTATAGTTTTTGTTTTCGAGAGATATATATTTTACGCTTTCAAAAGCGCTCGTAATTACAAACTGATGTACAAATACTGCCTTTTTTTTTTTGCAAACTGCGGAATTTTTTTTTTTGATTTTTTACTCCGTAAAATATTCTCATTTCAGTTTAGTAAATAACCATTAATAGGATTCAGCAATAATTTTTGCGAGAACCTGCTCAACTTGTTAGAAAAAAAAAGAGGCAAAGTCTCAGGCTTATGGAAACTTTGTAATAACGATCGTTGATGAACATAATGAAACTTGTGTACACTTAGAAAACTCACAGAAAGTGAATTACGACAAAAAAAAATTAACCGCATCATACAATATTAACATACTGACAATTAATATAACTTTAACTGAGTTTCTCATCTCGATGTTCGATAGAAAAGTGAATTAAAGTGTTCGATGCGATCTTCGCTGCAATTCATTTCCCATTTCATTAAAACTTTGAATATTACAAGAATAATAAAAAAAAAAAAAAATTTTTTTTAAATAAAATTTTTTAATAATTTTAAAAAATTATTAAAAAAAAATAATCTTGAAAAATTATTAAAAAAAAATAATTTAAAAAAATTAATTTTTAAAAATAATTTTTTTTAACGAATAATGAAAAAATGACTTGAAAAAATGCTATTTTCGTGCACAATTCTCCTCTAATTATTTTCCCGACTCCCCACTGTTTTCGTTATTAGAGATAACAATAAGAAAAATATAAAGGGGAGATAGAAAAAAAAAATGAAAGAATTCGAGAGTAAATGAGCTTGGAGCCTGCTGAGACCAATGGAAAAAGGAGCTGCGTACAAAAGCTATATACACCTGTAAGTCCCTCCTGTACATGCACATAGCTTTTTTCCTACTAAAAAAAAACTTTTTTTTTTTTCATTCAACAGTTCATTCACCCCTTTCAATGAGACAGCGAAGAGAATAAAACAGGGGGTGGGAGGGGAGGAAAAGATGCAAAATCCGATGGGTGAAGGAGGAGAAAGCGAGAAGATTTCAATCGACTACGTTCCAATGTTTCTCAGAGCTCAGCAAATTTTACAGGCACAATGAAAATCACTTGACAACAACTTTAGTTCGAGTAAAAGTGTAAATATAAATATTATTGTCTAGAGCCAAAAAGGCATTCAAGTCCTCGGAATTATCCTCTGGCCGGGTTGACTCTAGACACAATGATAACATTTAATTGTATCAAAGTGGAATTTAGACGAAAACATTTCATTTGTGATACTAAAAATATCAGAAATGTGACAATTTTTTTTTTTTTTCATTTTTTAACAAATAAATTATTTAAAAAAAAAACAAAAAATCTGTACTTGGAGAAAGTTTCAAAAAATATAAGTGCGATTTTCAAAGAATTTTAAATCAATTCAATTTATTACAATATTTAATTTAAAATATTGTTTTTATAATAATTTTTCTCTTTTTAATCCTGAAAATCATCAAATGTTTATGATTTTCACATTTTTTTCCTAAAAAATAAATTATTTAACTAAAAATAAAAAACATGCACATGCAGAAAAATCAAAAAACTATAAGTGTGAATTTTTGAATTATTTAGTTAATAATAATTTATTTGTTAGAAAAAAAATATAAAAAAAATGTCAGCTGACTGCTAATTTTCGCATCATAAATTTTTTTGAAGTTTTTTAAAAATATCTCGATTTCCGAAAGAGATAGGAAAATTTTGAATGAGACCTTTTTTGTAGAGCAAAAGAAGAGCTACAAAAAAGGTCTCTTTAAAAAATCTCGTATCTTTATTATTTCCAAAGATACTCCAAAAAACCCGAATCGGAGCAAAATTTATCAAATCTTGTTCTTTTTTTCCTTTATTTTTTTTTATTGCATTAAAAACCCAAGAATGGGTTTATTAACACGTCCACATAGTGGATCTCTTATAAAAATAGTAGAATTATTATTCTGAACTTTTATAAATCAATTTTTATGTCTATTTTTTTTTCCCCCTTTATTAATTGATTAAAAAGTCTCACCTTCCACTGTTTTTCTGCTCTTTTTCCTCGCCGTCTTGACACACTACTTCCACGTTATGATTCAATAATGCATCCGTCAGCTGGTCATCCTGTATTATTTCTTGGAGAATGGATTATCCACGTTGAATTACACTATTCAAATAAACAAAACAAAAAAAAACACACAAAAAAAAGAAAAAAAAAAATTAAACTTCACAAACACATGATTTATTCCTCACCGCCCTCAGCACAATTCGCCATTATGTAAAAACATTAAATTATAATTGATATATATATATATCAATCACAAATGTGTGAATGATTCCTCGATGAATAAGAAAAGCACAAAAAATCGAGCGATAAATCGCACACAGTACACTGAATTTAATTTTACTTTATTTTTATCAATGATTTTTTATTTATCAATCACTCTTATAAATTCTCTTTTATTTTATTTCATTTATTTTATTAATCAATTATTTTCAATAAATATTACACTCTTCAAAACACTAAAATAAAATATAACTACTGATCTACGAACAGCGCTTGTGTGCGCTCCACGATCGCTACACTAACTGTCTCCAGTCTCAGCTTTTTCAATTCAACAATTTTCAAACATACCTCTCTCCCATCAACACACACTGCCAGTCCAGAAGTGGTGGCAGCACTGTCCACACACTACTGTCGTACTAACGAAAGAATCGACACACGAGACGTGCCGAAGCGAAAATTTCCTTGGTGGGGGGTGGGGGAGCCGAAGAAAGCCGATGTCTGTCCTTTCACTAGTTCTACTATATATAGTAGGGCCACTGTAGTGTTGCTCTTCATTTCGTTGACCTTGGAGACAAAGGGAGGTGACTGCCATGTCTTATATATAGCACTTAGGCCACTTTGTTTGTGGGGTAAAGCTTTGTTTCTTCAACTTTTTCTTATTTTTTATTTATTATTATTATTATTATTCATTATTTACTTGAAGATGAATATGAGTCATGAGGGAGATTGAATTTTAAGGGAATTAATTTGATTAGTAGGCTAATTATGGGTCATTTCCATGGGGTTGGGTGCTTTTGGGGATTTTGAGGCGAATTATTGGGGGATGGCTACAGGTGGCATTACCGACTGCGCAACAACTGTGCAAAAAAATACGAGGTGAGTAGAATTTAGGGAGAAATAGAGGTAAAAGGAGCGGAAGAAGGGCAGTTTGATCTTGATCCGAGTGTTTTGGGGATTTCTCGGAAAATGAATGATAATTTTTTTTTTTTTTTTGATAAACAGAGAAATGATGATTTCCACTTCAGGGGAGGAACTTTGGAATTAAAAAGAGGCAAATTGGATGATTTTTCTCGAAAAAAGAACAGATCATAATGAGAGGAAATGCTCAATATCTGATATAGGGGAAGGTGGGGCAAAATGGACAGATTTGAATTCTCATGGTTTTATTCTGAAAAACGCTCCAAATTAATAAAAATAATGGAGGTAGAATTTTTTCAATGATTTCATTGAAAAGCTGAGGGAATTTTAGACGGAAAATATGGATGGAAATTTTTTTTTTGTTTTTTCGAAAAAAAAATAATTTTTTGCTCATTATTGAAGGGTACTTTTTCATTTTTTTTGACAAAATAGGTTTTTGAAGATATCTCTGGTTCTATTCGTCGCAGCGATTCGGGGTTGGTCTCAAATTAAAGAGGAGCTAATTTCTCACATTTTCGTTAAAGTTTCATTGATTTTTATCGAAAATTACGAAAGTTACAGCCCAAAAACTGATTTTCACAAATTGCCCTGTAATTTTGTCAATTTTTGATAAAAATCGATGGGAGTTTTACGAAAATGTGAGGAATAAGCTCCTCTTCAATTTGAGATCACCCGCGAATCGCTACGACCAATAGAACCAGAGTTATTCTCGAAAACGTGGAATTTTTCAAAAGTAGAATAGTTTTGCCTTCAAATCTTGCGCAAAAAATAAATTTTTTGAAAAATTCCAAAAAATAACTTCTGACATCTCATTTTCATGGTAAATTTCCTCAGTTTTCCAATGGAATTATCAGAAAATACCTATCTCCGATATCTCCATCAATTTCGAGCAATTTTCATTGTATAAAATACCGAAATCAACCCGGGTCCGTTTTACCTCAAAAATATGTTCATGCAGAAAATTGAAAAATCTATAATGTGCATTTTTAAAATATTGTTTTTTTTTCTAATGCACAAAATTGTCGGATTTCTACTAATTCATGATAATAAAATTAGCACACATCTTCAAATTTTTCGCATTTTTTTAACAAATAAATTATTATTCAATTCTTGAAATATCCTCGAAAAACAGGATTTCAATCAAAATTAATGCACCTTGTATTCCTTCACCGCTAAATTTATCGAGGGCAATTGTTTTGATCTTCCTCTCCAATTAGAAACAAGAACAAGTCAAAGGACTTCACTATGATCCCTGAACAGCAACAACGAAGCTCCAACTCCACTCGAAGACTTCGGAAGTGGATGGTTGATGCTCCGAATTACAAAAGTTAGTAAAGTTCTTCTACTTACATCGAAGCAAAATTTCGTCGGAGCTCCTTGAAAATTAGCGTATTTCCTTGGAAAATTTTGTAGTAAAATTAGAATAACAGGTAAGTCCTTTTCATTTCACTCTTTTAATTTCATTCCTAATTTTTACAATTTTTTTTTTTTGTTATCTACGTATTTTACAAAAGTTTGTATTTGTACAAAATTATGTACTTAAATTTATCACACACTCGTGATTTAACAAAAAAAAAATCGAAAATTAATCGTAAGAATGAGCAGACTTTGATCTTAGGACACATTAAACATCACACATCATCATTCGTAAAGTAAAAAAAAAAAAATTATTATGCATCGATTTTATTTAGTGGCGAAGAAGCGAAATTTTTTAGGTAATATTCTGACATTATTCCATAAAAATAAACATTACAATACTCTCTTCGCTTTGATATCTTAGAATAAAACATTTTTGACCACAAAAAAAACTACAAAATCAATCAAAATTGGCAACAATACTCGGCAAAACAAATAATAATGAAATTAGCATACATTTCACAATTTTTTTGAATTTTTTAGACAAATAAATTATTTTTTAAAAAATATTTAAAAATTTGCACTCATAATTTTTTGAATTTTCTACAAATACATATTTTTTATACTTTTTAAATAATTTATTTACAATAAAAAAAAAATACTTGAAATTGTCAGATGTCTGCCATCTTCAGTATCATCAAAACAAAGTACCTTAAGATACTAAATAAAAAATAAGATCTTGAGCTACATTCCAGTTAAAGGAACTGATTCATTAAAATACAATTCCGACAGTTTTTTTGTACTCATTAGGCATAATTTGTTCCTTTGATTTTTCCTCTCATTGAAAATTTAAAATTAAATACCCTTTCTTTTTCGGCTCAATCAAACAAAATGAGATCAATAAAAAATAGTATTCAAGAGAAATTGTTATTTTTCACAAATTAATTAAACAATTTGTCCAGCAAGTATTTCCTCTTGCTGTATTTTTTTTCTGTAATTATCAAGAGTAACTTGAATTGTTTTCTCTGAATAACGGCAGTTAATTGCTCCACAGGTACACGTGAATGATTTGCATTTGATGATCCAAAATTTTTCACCATAATCAAATCTGTAATTTATTGAAAGAAAAATAAAAAAAGTTATACATTTGTTTCATAACAATGTTATAATTCATACAATGCTCTTTAATTCTGTATACATTAGCTATTCATTGAAAGATAAGGGGTTTTTAAAAAAACAAAAAAAAACATTAATTCATGCTGTTGAAGTTATAATGTAATTACCCAAGTTCTTCATCAGCGGCAATGTCTCGATTAGCAAAAAATGCTATTCTTGGGAAATGTAGATCCTGGTGCTCCACAAATACACGAACAGGAAGTAAATTTGGGGCACAGGAATGATTTATGAAACGTGCTAGGTTTCCATAACGTCGAGCATCGATACAGTAGGTTTCTCCATCCTAAATAATGAAAAATGCAGTCCATAAGTGAGAATTTACTGCAAGAAAGCATCCAACATTTGAAAAAGGAGAAAAAGTTCACTTACTCTGTTGTCTAAATCGAAAAGATAGGAATCATCTTCACGATGATCGGCTTCGGAGTCGGAAATGATTTCACCAACATATTCACAAACATATGAACCTTGTGGAATAGCTCTGAGGGATCTTAAGCCCCAGCCTTTTCCCTCGGTTCTGAATAATTGAAATCTCTGGGTTAATCCGTGCTGAACTACTCGATTATTGCAGGTAATGCGATTGCACGCACAGGCCTGGTTGCATTCGAATAACATCGGTGGATCTAAAAGCATAAAAAGCAAATTTTTATTTTACCAGAGATTAAGATTGTTTAAAAGTAAATTCAGTGCAGAATAATGTCAAAAAAATTCTCATTCCCATGAAATTTCCTTTTTAACAACCTTAAGGGGTAACGAAATGCCTCATATTTATTAAATTTTTAAACCAATTGTCTGACGATATTTATCGATATTGTTATCATAGAAAAGTGGCAATGACTAAAGAAGACGATTAGGAAATCGATGCTTCTGATATCTAATGCAAAAAATCATAGTCATTAGAAAACTATGAAAATTATAGAAAACAATTTGAGAATTTGAAATTTACTACGTCAGCCCTTGAAGGACATGCAGAGAGAAAAAGACACTTTTCCCTATAATTTACCTGCATAATTGAACTCTGGAATAAGTTTACCCTCCTCATCGTACCAGCAACGCAGACTAATATTACCACACAGGCATTTCTCAGAACTGCAGTTATCCTCGCAATGGCAAGATTGAAGTGACGTTATTGTTCTATCAACATTAATATTACTAGTAAAACAGTTATCAGTAACATAAAGAAAATCAGTTGGTTTATCTTCATTGTCGTAACCATTGACACATTGAATTGGATTAGTCTCTTTCCCTCGTGATATATCATTGGTCAATATTCTTAACGTTCTCTCTGGAGCTTCTTCCGACAATTCGTTGACACGTGCATTGAGTTTCAATGCTGCCATCGTGTCACCGTCAGCTGAACAGCAATTGAGTGGTGTTTCACCAGCTGCATTAACTTCTCCAATTTTTGCACCACGTGCCAGTAATAAAACGCTGACGGCATACTGATCCTGTCTAGCTGCTATGTGAAGTGGTGTATCACCATGGACATTAACAGCATTAACATCACAGCCATCGTTGAGTAGCATCTCAGTTGTTTCTGAACTGCCACTGTATGCGCTCCAATGAAGTGCGATATTCTGCTCTGCATCACGTATCAGCGGATCACACTTTTTCTCCAGCAGGAAACGAGCAACGTCAGTGTGACAGAACTCGCAGGCCCAGATAAGACTAGTCCAGCCACCATCGTCAACAGAATCTTGAGGAAAAAATAGAATAAAAGCTTGAAATTAAGATTTAAGGACCATGGGACGTTGGAAATATAGAATTTAACAATACTGATAATTGTCAAATGAACTTCTTAAAGTGCTGGATGAAAGCAAATATTTTTGGGGAGAGAAATTTCTTCTCTTTTCTTTATTTTCTGTTCTTTCACTGGGGTCAAACTCACCTACTAGTGTTTTTGGCACTTTACACTCTGCAAGAATGATTCTACAAGCCTCCAGATGCCCTGATTTCGCTGCCCTGTGAAGTGCAGTCATCCCGTCTTCCCCTTTCAACATAACATTAGCACCAACTCTCACCAGGTATCTAACGACTTCGGTTTTTCCCTCAGTAGCAGCTACCATCAGCGGTGTTAATTGATTCTTGTCCATAACGTCGAGCTGGGCACCAGCCTGTACTAAAGCATGGACACAACCCAAGTGTCCACGTTCAGCTGCCACGTGCAGGCCCGTACGTTGGGAATACTCACGGTACGTGTGATTGGCATTGTAACCACATGCTGAAATTAGTAAAAATTACATTATCTGCACTAAATGCCTCTATATCCTTAAAAAATCAAATCCTTGCCTCCCAACGAAGGAGCGTACGTGCTATAGATGCGAAAATAACAAACAAAACAGAAATAAAATTCCAGAAGTGATTCATTCACATATTGGAATTTCTTAAAATGATTTTTTGATAATAGGTGAATTGGGATTTTGTTGAAATTGATTTGTGTTGAATAAGAATGTGTTGAAATGACGTTGTGCAGGTCAGACATGTAGCCCTTTTATTACTAAGGTGACTTAAGAAATATTGAGTATCTTACCCAGAACATTCACCAATTTTTCTAAATCTCCATTTTTAGCAGACGTGTAAAGACTCATAATGGTGTAGCGTTCTGGTCTATCAGCGTTAATTGATGGTTCTGGTATTCTAATGTCCTCTGGTTTGACCAATGGACTAGGTGGTCGTTCAGCAAGTTTCGTATTGTCGCCTTTTCCTGGTAAACTCATCTTAGCCGATGGTAATTTTGAAAATTTCTTTCTTGACGGTATGTAGACTGGTTTTCTAGTGCCAGTCATTGATATTTGGACATTGTAATTTAGGCTATCATTGCCACAGTGTGGACAGACTGGTTTCTTATTGATAAATACTTCGCAATCAGCGTGATACTGATGGCCATTATTGCACTGTATGAATTTACCCTGGGTACAAAATAAACCGCAGGATGGACAGCAATTGTGACGTAAGAGACGTTCTTTGTGGGAACGACACAGAATAATAAAGGGTACTCGGGTACTTGGTCTTCTCATTGCAACGTCATTGCTATCTACTTCGTTGCAGCAGCCGATCAATCGACTGTCAATTGAATCAATTGCTGTACAGTACAATGGAGCACCAGAACCAGTTATTGTCACGTACAATTGTGATCTAACTTGACAAAGACACAGCATTGTTTGCTCGTAACTTTCACTGTAAATTGCTGTTGACTCGGGCTTTGATGCTTGTCCCTCAGCTGGACTTGGACTTGGTGCCATACTTCTTCTTGTTCTTTTTGTTGGAACGTTGGATTCTGAAAGGTTTAAACGAGATGATTAATCATGCATGTCTTTAGATATTCTTGCAATATTTGAAAAAAAAAAAGATTTAAGAAAATTTATCTAAAAACCTTTTTCGAAAGGAATTAAGTTCTCCAAAAAAAGGTCTATTGATAAAAATTATAATGAAATTAGCACAATTTTGATCCAATACTTCAGTTTTTCTTCTAAACAAATAAATAATTATCTTAAAATATGATTAAAAAATTAGCACTCATAATTTTCTGAATGTTCTACTTCTGCATATTTTCAATTTGTTGAAATAATGTTTTTTCTAAAAGAAAAAAAATCTAAAAAATTTCAGATATCTGCTATTTTCAGTGTGATTGTTAAAAATCAATTACCTTCAGGATAATCATTATTTTTTCCAGCCTCAGCAGCATTTGACCCATCCTCAAAAGAATCAATTTTCCCAAGTTTCCTGCCCCCAGCAGCCTTCCCCTTTCCCCGATCCCTCCTATTTTTCCCAGCAGGTTTCAAAAACGGTCTCTCCTCCAAACTATCATTCCCCAAATCGCCCCCCTTTCCACCCTCTTTGACCATTGGCGACAACTTTGGCATTTCATCATAATCATTAACCGCACAAGGTGCCTCCTCAACAACCCCACTAGTATCACCTGAAATATCCACAACATTACAATCATTAAAATGATTAATTTCACTACCCAAACTACCATCACACCTATCATTTAATTTAACTTTTTCCTTAGCTAAACTCATACGTTTTGGCCTTCCAGGTTTTGTATTTCTCCTCATTTTATTGTCTCCAGTACAATTTGATCTTTCTTTTCTTGCCATAGCACTCTCAAGTACACTGAATTGTTCTTTACAAGATCGTCTTGCTGATCGTTTTGGACATGGTGAATCCAGACTAGGTGCTCGAATTCTGTTCTTTCGTTTCCTCGTAACTGGTGGCTCCGGCTCCATCTGCTCTACCTTGACCTCCTCCTCCTTCTTCCCTCCCTCCTCTTCGTCCTTCATCTCCACATCCTCGTGATCATCTCCCAGATCGCCAATTTCCTCACTCGTCTCGAGACGAATCTCCTCATCAGCTTCCCTCAAATCTCCTTTTTTCTCGCTTTCCTGCTGCACTGGCGAGAGAACCTTAACCTTAACCTCTTCATCATTCTTGTCCTCCTCATCAGACTTGTCCACAGCATCCAAATTATCATCAGAATTCTCAATTTTGACCGAGACACCACTGATTCGATCGCAATGGCCCAGTTCATCAGGAACAATACTCAAATTTGTTCCACAGCTTGATATTTTTGTCTTCATTCCATCATTCGTGCTCTCGTCAATTGTCCTGAACATCAGGATTATCCTAGGGATGTTGTTATCCTTCTTGGGCGCCTCTTTCTCACTGTCCTTTGGAGTCTGCTGAGCCAAGGGCAGACTCTCAGCCTCAGGAATCTCTTCAGAAACGTCTTTATCCTTCTCCTCATCAGCTTCCTGTGAACTCTGGACCTCCAGACTCTCATCCATGCCTACCTCAGCCTCTCCAGCATCACTGCCGATCTTCTCCGACTCCTTATCCTCATCATCGACCCTCGGCTGATTAACAGTTCTATTAAATTCATTCGTCATACCCTCGAGAATCTGCTCTATACTCAATTTGTCTGGAATTCCACCAATTGCCTCGTCTTCAGCAACTTCTTCATCACCTTCCTCCATTCCTTCACTCGACTCCTTCATCTTATCAGACATAATTCTAAGAATTTTCGTCGAAAAACTGCACTTTTTCTAGGAAGAAAAAGAAAATTATCGTTTAAACATGCTGATGATGTGATTATTTTAGTACTATATCGAGATGACTCAATGGAGAGAAAAAATGATTGAACAAAAATCGGCTATATGTTTGTGTGTGTGTCTCTCTCTCTCTTTTCTCTCGTTCCAATGGTGTACAAATGCAAGATCTTCGGCCCCGAATACCAACCAATAAAAGCGTCTTGCGCACACAGCAATGTTTTTAATAATTTTATGAATTAGTTGCTTCTCAGGTAATCGATACTTTGATTTTTTCAAATTATTCAAATGTTTTTGGAGACATTTTTGTAATTTTAGGAAATTTAAATGTCCTATTTAATCAATTTAATGAACGAATAAAACCTCACTTTAGCTTGCTTCAGCTTAGTGCCCCGCTAACGGAGGCCATATTGATTGTGTTCAGGGACGGGCCGATCCAAGCACAATGAATATTTATTTTTATATCAAAATTATCATTTACACTGTATCCCCGCGCTTCATCATGAATTAATTAAAAATGAATTTAATTATTGAGAGAATTTTTAGATTTTTTAAAAAATTGATTCCTTCTTTAGCGCCAATTTTTCCTCTTTCTCTCACTATCTATTTTTTCTACGATTCCCTGTCTTTTTTTTTTTGCAATTCTTTTTTATGGATCGCTGATGAGTTTTCCTGCGCACAAAATGATAATGAACTCCTTTTGGTTTAACTGTGCTTCTACGTTTATGTTGGCTTAGTCAAGACACACCAAAACCCTCTTTTTTTTTTTTTTTTTGGGTAAATTAGTCGATTTTAGGGATGACGTGGCAATGATGGAGAGAAGAATGCATTATTTTCTTTTCTTTGGATCCGAGTCGAAAGATTCGACCCTTATCTACAGAATTCTATTTTAAAAGATTAGGCGGCAATGTTGAAAGGGGGGGGGGGGTGAGGGAATAAATAGATTTTTTTCGAATTTTTTTCATTCGTATAAATATAAGTTTATTTACAATACAAGACAGATTCTTCTGTCAATTAAGCAACGATGATTGTTTTGGGATTTTTTCCTTCATTTTTTTCATTCTTTTTTCGTGTAACTAGGTCATGCGCGTGTTTTGTGGTTTTTTCTTATTTTTTTTTGGGTAAATGATTGTTTTTTTAAATGAAGTAGTTCAATTAAAATTAATAATTACAAAGATCTCCGAGTAGTTCAATTGAAATAATGTACAATCGACAATTTTTTTTAACATTTTTACTCAATTCACGTGAATTTTTATCGATTAATGCATCATCTGTAGTTTCAGGGCGATTTAATTTCGCTCGTCGTACGAAAAAAAAAAAAAAAACAATTTATCGTCTAAATATATGTTTAATATATTGCAATAAAACCCTCCGATTTTATAAATTATTATTAATTGTAATAATAAACGCAGAGTATTTAGAAAAAAATTTCTTCGCTTTTTTTTACAATTTTTTTTTACGGTTTTTTTTTCAGCTCGAGATAATTAATTAATGTTTCATGAGGCTTTTTTTTCATTTCAATGCCATAGAAAAGTAGTAATCAAGTTAACAAGATTCTTATGCAGAAAGATGTGCGATTGTAGGAACATACAGCTTCATTCAGAAATGAAGTGGTAAAGGAGAACAATTTGATAAATCTCTTCAATTATCCAAAATTATCTTCAAAATGGGTAGATTCATGCGAATTTTTCAAGAGATCCTTTCTGAGGGAAATTTAATGATTTATGAAAGAGGTCTCTTGATAAATTCTCGTAAATCCAATTTTTTTTTAGAGATTTTATCCTTCTAAACCACATCACTGCTCCATTAATTACAAATGTTTGACGTATTTTCGTTTTTACTCACAAAAAATTGCACACAGACTTCTCTCAAAACTTGATAATAATTCTTTTTTTCAATTAACTTTTTATCGATTATTATTTCTCTTCACAAGCGATATAAAAAGTTGAGCATTGTATTGCATTCCATTTTTTTTTTCATACAAATACGCAATAATACAAGAGATTTATCGTTTAAAAAAATCCTTTCATCAGATTTAAACTTCGCAAAAAGGCCTATAAGTTATTTATAATTACATCATTCTCTTTATAATTTACATTCTTCGTTTCTTTTTCTTCTCTTCTGTTACATTTAGCATTTTCAATTATTTTATTTACTTCATTCGTTTCATATTTTCTATGCGTGCAAAAAATTTCTACTATCACGGTTGGATCTCCATGAGAACCATTGCTCGTTTGTGCTACGTTTTTTTGGTTTAGCACTGCAAAATAGTGCGCCACAAGTGAAGCTCGTCTTTGGATCATTATCGTAATCTGTGAAATCATCAATAATTTCATCATCAATTTTTGTTCTAACATATGGTACCAATGCTGATCTTGGTGATGTTATTATAACGGTGGGTTATGGAGGCGGAGGCCTTCTTTGTGGTTCTGGTGTGTAACGCAATCTTGTACGCAGATATTGTGGACTACCTGGTACCGAATTACTCTCTGATAGTCTTCTTGGTGGTGGCTGTGGTGGTGATGGAGACACGTATCTGAAAAATTATTTTTATTAGCTTTAGTTCTTTAAAAAAAATGCAAACTCATTTTTTAAAATTAATGATGCTAAAAATAGCAGACATCTGACATTTTTTAGATTTTTTTCTTTAACAAAAAAAAAAAAAAAAATATGCACATATAGAAGATTTAAAAAGCTATAAGTGCAAATTTTTTGAATATCGCCACCTATGCTTATACAGAGCACTTAGAAATAAAGGGGCATAAGTGCTATACAGAGCACTTATGTCCCTTTGTTTCTAAGGCAACAATATTTTTTCAATAATAATTTACAAGAATTATTTCAAAAAAATGGAAAGAAATTATCAGATTTGTGATAATTTCATTATTATAATATTACCTCCGTGGAAATGAGGGTGATGCCTGCTCTGGCACATTCCTCCTAACAGCAAGTGGTGATTCTCCACGACTGAGTCTTGGTGGTGGCTCTGGTGATGCTGAACGATCACCACCTAGTCTCAATCTCACGTACGATGCAAAACGTTTTTTAGCTGATTCCTTTGAACTTGGTGGTGTTTGTGATGCTACTGTTGTATTTTCTGGTTTAGTTTGACTCGTGAAACGTGAAATGAATAGCTGAGGACTCGTAGACCTGTGGGACCCAGGCGGTGGTGGCTCAGAGGGAAATCTTTGGAAATAAAATCATTGTAAATTTCAATTTAGAGTTTCAAGAAGAGAAAATGAGTATATCTGTCTCTTTCTCTGTTGTGGGTGATTGATTTACTACAGAGGATGAAGATCACATTAGGAGTTTATGGCAAAAAAGCAATTTCTCTACAGTTTCTTTGAATATCTCAAAAATTTATGAAGATGTTGATTTCTTTTTTCATGTCTTCTTCTCTTTGCAGAAAAGCTCTCTATGAAAATTCCACCAATTCTGAGATATTCTATGATAACGAAATCAGCACACATCTCATAGCTTTTTTCAATTTTTCAAAAAAACAAAAACAATTATTATTAAAAAAATATTTCAAAAAATTTGCACTTGTTTCTCGATTTTTCTACATGTACATATTTTTTATTAATTTTTTGAATAATTAATCTTCAAATAAAAAATATAAGAATTATCAAATGTCTGCTATTTTCATTATCACAATATTCTCAAAAGAACCAAAAGAAATCAATCCAAAAAAAAAAAAATAAGATTCATTTACCTCTTACGATTAATCATTGGACTAGCATAAATTTCATGCGATGGTTGTGTCTGTTGATACTGTCCTAATCTTTTTTGTACAAATGGTGAATACCTGCCAGTATCTAATGGCTGAATAACCCCAGGTGGATCAACATTTTCCCTTCTCCAAGGTGAATAATCCCTTGTAAATGGGCTTAATGAGCGTGGTGCACTTTGCCAACGATCGATGCTGCTATCACGCTCTTCATAACGTCCACAATAAGGTGAATAAGGCCTTGATTCAACTGAATTACTCTGTCCATTGGTGCAACGATTTTGCTCGATATATTGTCGATAGGATGAATAATTTTTATTATCTTGTAATTCACAATTGTCCTTGTTAATTGGCGGTGAAAAAGGCCTCGTTATCATTTCCTTACGTCTAATAGCATAAGGACTGTATGGTAAATATGTTTGATAAGTACCATTTTCATTGGTACCACGTTGATTGTACGTTATTGTTGAATTTTGCTGTTCTTTTGGTAATTTATTCTTCAATTGAACAGTTGTTTTCAATGACACGTGTCCTGTTGTACGTTGCTGCTCTTGTTGATGATCACTCTCTGTTAATCTGAAAAAGATATTAATTCAATTTAATTCATTATCTGCATCAATTAATTGTCCATCAAGACAATCAGGATAGATCCATTGATAAACGCTGATGTGGAAGAATCCTGCGAGACATCCTGTGCTTTTAGAGGGGGTTAATGGAAGTTAGAGCGTTAATAACACTTAAATTTTGCATTTGCAAATGCATTTTCATTTTTTTTTTTTTTTTTCGTACGACTTTTTTTTTCTTGCATGCAAAGGAGAGAAAGAGGCGCAGGACGCATACGATATGGCAAGACGAATTTGATAAGCACAAATAATATAACGTAACGGCAAAATAATAAATTACTTTTTTGTTTTTTTAAATAAATAAAAAAAATCAATGCTTACCATAAGTGGGGGTTCGTAGGGTGGGATGTGTAACAGGCACGTGCACAAACCAAACAACTCGAAATGAAAATCGGGTAGACTTTGGATTGTATTGTGTTTAAATAATCTTGTTTTTTTTTTTTTTAGTTTTTTTGACTTTTATTTTATCTTTTTTTTGTGTGGATTTTTTGTTTTTGAGTTTTTTTTTTAAATATTTGTAATTAAGAGGAATTTCTTGGTGGGTAATTTTGTGTGGTCAGGGGCGAGGGAGTGTGGGATTGCTACGCTGCGCTGCCTCCCTCAAGCTCAACGCTGCAACACAATTCAATACGCACGCAAAACGTTTAATCTCATGGATTTACAAATTAAACAAATTCATCTTGCAGAATCATTGAGAATAATTTGGTAATGGGGAGGTGAAACGAGATGAATTGAATGATACTTCAGAATATACGGGAAATACAGAAATTTTCACAGACCCTTTTTTTAGATCTTTTTCTCCTCTATAAAAAAGGTTTCTGCAAAAATTTCTCTATCTCAATTATTTTCTGAGATATTCCATGAAAATTGATTGAAAAACTGATTCGTTCCATTTTACCTCCTCACTGATAAATTAAAAAAATCAAAAATAATATTATTAATAATAATTATAATTTCGTGTGATAATTCTTGTCCTATCTAATCAAAAACACCAATTAATGAACTCTCAACAGACACAAATTCTACTCATGACTCCTACAAACTGTAAATAATGAAAAATGATCGGAATAAAAGAAATAATGATTAATTCATGATTAAAAATAAATTGGGTTTTCCTGAGGATCACCCGGTTATTTAAACCAAACCAATTTTAAAAAAAAAACTGTTTTCTTTTTAAAATAATTACATTATTAGTAATCAGGGAATGTCATGCTGAATTAAAAAATATGATAATAATTTATCAAATATAAAATAGTTAAATTAAATAAAAATTCTTGAAAAGGATAAAAATCACATAACTACACGGATCGAAAGTAATTAATCGTAAATAAATAAACAGACATTCTCCAATAATCTTCAGAATCAGAAGTCTCTCAAGTGAATAGTAAAAAAAAATCGATAAATCGTTTGAATAATTAATTAAACTCACCTTGGCTCGAGCTGTCGCATGACACTACCAAACCATTGGCAGCTTGACGTATGTAATGAACCATTGACATTATCTCCTGAATGAGTATCATTTTTTTTAATAAACGGATGCTCCATTAACTTTGGATATTTAGGCCGATGTTTGTAATTTTTTGTTAAACAGCAGCTTACAAATGCCCTAAATTCTTTTGAGAATGAGCCATCGTGAGGTAGAGCAGGTGGATCGTCTTGTACTACCCTGCTCAAAACCTGTCGAACGTAAAATATTAAGAAAATTCATTAATTACATATGTATTGATCAAAGTAATCTTTAATTATTCACCTCAAAATCAGTCTTGCAGTCTCGATAAGGAAAAACTCCAGTAGCCAATTCCACTAGAGTTATACCCAAGCTCCACACGTCTGCTCTTATGTCATAATCTGGTTTCGTTGGATCTGGTGGATCTATTCTTTCCGGCTAAAAATAAAGAAAATGCAACATCATTCAATTAATTCGATTCCACTAAGTGGATTGTATCGTCAAAACTATTGATTTCTAAATTATTTTCAAATTAAGGAAGAGACCAGTGGAATTATTCATCTCTTTCCAGTAATTGAAATCATCAGATGCTTATAAAACAAAAAAAATGACTTTGGAAATAACAGAAATCTGACAATTTTGAGATTTTCTCTTCTTTTAGCAAATAAATTAGTTTAAAAAAAAAACATATGCATCTACAAAAAATTGAAAAACTGCAAATGCAAATTTTTAAAAATATCTTTTAAACAACAATGTATTTCATAAGTTCATCAAATCAGCCATTATTACAGTCACTGTTCTCGTTATTTAATTAATTAGAAGAGAATTACAAATACAATGGTATAAAGAGAGCAGTGACTATAATATTGGCTGATTTGATGAGTTTATGGAATTTATGAATTAAGCAATGAGCAGCCGAATGAGAAAAAACTTCAATAATCAGATATTCAAACGTCAGATAATGGTTTGAAATATCATGGGAAATTGGAAGGTTTCTTTTGAAAAACAATACTAAAGCATTGTCAATTCAGGACGTTTCGCTGATAATCTAAGCTTCATCAGGTTCTGTAAACCAAAAAATTATAAATTATCACTTCACCAAAATGACGTTTACAGAGCCTGATGAGGCTTAAATTATAAGCAAAGCGTGGCGAATTGACAATGCTTTAGTATTGTTTTTTAAAAGGAACCTTTCAATTTCCCATGATATTTTAGACCAATTATTATTAACATGGAAATGAATCCGATCATTAATTGTCAGATATCTGCTAATTTAATGATCACAAAAAAAGAGATACTTACTGCCATGTATGCTGCACAACCAGCACTTCTCGTTTTTGCTTTACTATCAACAAGCCTTCCCGATATTCCAAAATCACACAATTTAACACCGCCCATTTCATCAAGCAGTATATTACTAGGCTTAACATCTCTATGTATAACACCATGTTTTTCTTTCAGGTACGATAATGCCTTGACAGTAGCAACAGTAACTTTGCCTAAAAAATCCTCTGGTATTGCTTGTCTCAGCTTTTTCAATAATTTATCCAAACAAGTTGCCATTAATTCCATACATATCCATACATCAGATTCAGTTATAAAACAACCCAGGCACTGTACAATATATGGACAATCGTGTGACTTTAATACAACATCAAGATCCATGATAATACGTTTATTCTCTTCTGCATTGCCAGATCGTCTCATCTGCTTGACAGCAATTACAACACCACTTGGTTTGTGACGCATTTTGACAACATGACCACAAGTACCATTACCAAGTTCACCCAAATGCTCCAAATCCTTCATTTCAGTTTGATATTTTTTTCCATCGATCGTTAGTATTCCATTCATTTTCATGATTTCCTGTAATTTTGATTCTACCTCGCTGTCGTGTGATTTAGGTGGCAGCATCTGGGTCACTGGAAGATCCAGCTGTCTTCTTGGTCTTGTTGGTGTGCCCATGTCACCAACTGGTACCGATAAAGAAGGAAAAAAAAGTAACGATTAACCATTGATTTTTCTCAGTTTTAGGAATAAAGAAAAAACGATAAGGCTGGAGGTACAAAAGTGCTTTTTGCGTGTATTTAACATGCCTATAGTGGAAGATGGGGCAAAATGGACATCAGGGGTAAAATGGACACATTTAAATTTTTCAGCAAAAATTATGGAAAACTTTTGAAATTAATGGAAATATCGGTGGTACATTGTTTTTGATGATTTCATTGGAAAGCTGAGGAAATTTTAGGCGGGAAACAAATGCTGAAATTAATTTTTCTGAATTTTTGGCGATTTTGAATTTTTTGAGCATTTTAGAAGGGGTAAAATCCTTCCTTTCTTTTGAAAATTTTCAGTTTTTTGTGAATATTTTCGGTTCTATTTGTCGTAGCGTAAAAATTCCGATGGGAGGTGAAAGGTGAGATCATTTTCCATCGATTCAAAGGGTTTTCAATTTGAAAATATGGATTTTTAAGGTATTTATGGGCATTTTTGTGGAACAGTTTTGGGAAACAGTCTTTGGCCTATAACTATCCCAAAAATTGATATTTTTGAATTCAAAACCCCATAAATCGATGGGAAATGAGCTCACCTTTCATTTGAAACCAAACCTGAATTGCTGCGACCAATAGAATCAGAGATATTCGCAAAAAACTGAAAATTTTTAAAAAGGGAAAGGCTTACCCCTTAAAAATGCCGAAAAATATCGAATTTTCAGAAAAATCGAAAGAAAATAAATCTGACACTCGTTTTCCGGGTAAAATTTCCTCAGCTTTCCAATAGAATCATCAAAAAAAATCCATCTCTAACCGTTTCATTGCAGGGTCCATTTTGTCCCACTCTCCCCTATGTTAAATTACTTACACTTGACGTACACTCAAATTACATTTAAAGACACTAACATTATATACATAATTCAATGCATTTATTGAAGGAACTTCTGTACCTCTATCCTTGTCGAAGAAAAAAAGTCGAGTTTTCTGTTGGGATGAACTTGTGGGTTCAATATCTCGGTATTCAAGCGAGATAGAGCGATTTTCATAGAGACCTTTTTTGTAGTGCTCATTCAGCTCTTCAAAAAAGGTCTCCTTGAAAATCGCTCTATCTCCCTTAGTTTCCGAGATCCCTTTAAAAAACCGAAGGTATTCACAATAGATTCATTTTTTTTTCTTTTAATTAATTAAAGAAATAATATTGACACATTTTTTTAATGTTTATCAACACAATCAGCCGATTGTTGAGTGGAAATTTGAGTCGAGGGGTGGATAAAAAGGAGGCAAATCAACATAACCTTTCAAAAATAATTCAAGCTCCAATTTTTCATCAACAAAATTTAAAATTTTAGAGAATTATGGAAATTGTGACTTTTTTTTTTTTTGGTATTTGAATTTTTCGTGAAATTTTTAGTCAACATATACTTACGTCTCTGTGGCCTACGTACAACTGGACTCGAAATTGGCACTGAGGACGACGAAGAAGGCTGTACTTGATTCATATTACTCAATGGTATATCATTAATTTGCCTATCCCTTTCCCTGGATTCTTTTTCAGCCCTCAGACGCTCTTGCAAATTCAGTATTTTGTTTTCCAGTGTACTCGACATTATTATAATTATTATTTTTTTTTAAGTCACACTCTCACGTTTCACCCAACATAAAAAAAAACTTAAAAAAAAAAAAAAATAATAATAATTCCCTACTTTATTTTCATTTGATTTTTTGAAAGAAAAAAAGAGCAATAATGAGTTAAACAAATAATAGCAATAGCAACGAACCAATGAAACAATGAAAAAACACAAAAAAAATTTATAAATTAATTACTTTTTTTTTTGTTGGGCTCTTTTTTTTTTCTTTCTACTTGAACACAAAATTATTTGAAATAAATTTTCACATCACTCCTGTTTGTCTCTGGTGTCCCCCAGTCTGTGCCCTTTTTGGCAGCAGTATAACACACACATACACATATATATATATACACACACACACGCATTTACACACGTATAAATAATACACAAACACATACTAATAGTCTGCCAACTACAAGAAGTCAAGTGGTAGAAAGAGAGGAAAAAAAAATTGTGGGCAACAGCAGCGCCAAATGTGTGTTTTGCAGTGGAAGTAGGGGAGGACGAGAGAGGAGGGGAAATTTTCTGTCACGTTAAAAGGGTGGGGGATGGCTTGACACAAAATGGCGGCATTCCTCTTCATTGCACTTCATTGTCATCGGTTTTTCGCTGTTTTTAACAACAAATTCCTCGGTTTTTGGGAAATAATTGACAATTAAATGTTGAAAATTCGAGAGAAATGCAGAGAATGCAGACAATAATTCAATAATAATCAATCAAAGATTTGAGTGATGGGATAAATCATTGAGCAATGTAACTAATTTTTATCTTTATAGACAGCTTTTTGGGCGGGGAAGAGGGCGAGAGGGGAAAGTTAACCCTCCTAATCCATTGCGCCCATTTTTTGCGCATGTTATATATATATATATATAATTGCTTTAGAAACAAAGAGGCATAAGAGCTATGATTATACCTAGGACTTACGCCTCTTTGACTCTAAGGGAACGATATATAGGGGAAAACAGGGTAAAATGAACCTCTGCAATAACATAATTCAGGATTTTTTTTCGATGTTAAGGAGTCGAAGAAAAAATCTAAAAAAATTTGACAAGATGCTCCAATATGTTTTCATTTTTGTATAATTTTTTCAAATTTTTTCATAGAGTTGCCTATTCTCTGAAAAAAAATCTCAAATCATTCTAACAAACAGGTCCTTTTTGCCTCACTTTCCTCTATTATTGTCTTAGAATCAAAGAGGCGTATGTCCTGTGCATGAGCATAACACTTACGCCCCTTTGTTTATAAGGTGACAATATATGTATTATATATATACAGACATACAGACACAGGCATACATTGTTCCTCTCTCTCTCACTCTTTCCTTTGCTCTCTTTTTTCTTCTTTTTTTCGAGCACATATAGGTGCAACTGACACTGTACTAAAGATTGACAAAATGATTTTTCTAGGAAAAATGAGAGATACGTAAAAATTGCTTTTGAAATCAAGCAAATGCCCCGAGGTCGAGAAAAGAGGTGTTGGGAGATACACATGGTTTGTCAATGTAGTTTCACCTGGATAAAAGCCAGATCCCAATATGGATGCAACATTACGTGGTAATTTTGTAACTGTTTATTTTTTTTTTTTCTGAGAATTTTTGCTTATTTGTTGAGGTGAATGATAAAATTTTGATTGTCAGAGGAGAGTGTATGGATTGAATTTTAATGGTAATGGGGAAAGAACGATGTACTGGGTAATTGAGATTATCTCTTTGTGAGTGTGAGGTTTAAGAAACAATGTACTTAAAAGAGACCTCTTTTCTAAATCGTGAAATTCTCTTCAGAAAAAAAAAACACTTGATATTTTCCCCTAAACTTCATGATCATAAAATCAGCAGAAATTATAAATTCTTTGTTTTCTTTTAGCAAATGAATTATTTTTTTTTAAATTAACGAAAAATTCACACTTGTAGCTTTTTAAATTCACTATATGTTAAAAGAGAAAAAAAAATCCTAAAATTGCCAAATATCTGCTATTTTTAATGTCATCTAAACTCACTCGTTCCAGAAATATTTTTCAATAGAATATACAATGAATTTAATTTTTCTCCAATGAAAACAGACAATATTTTCCGAATATAAACTGATTTAATAAGCGATTTATATATAATTAAACACCAGTGATTCAACAATTAAATGCATCCCCGAAAACACTTAAACATCACTGATTATAATACAAAAATTCCATTTTGCGTCAATTCCATCGATTTTATTTATTTTATTTTTTCGTTAAATTCTCATAATTCAATTTGAAGAAACTAGAAAATCTCAGTTGGTCATTGGAGAACAGCTGCATTAGCAGCTATACTTGGATTATTAATAACTTCACCAAGGCTCTCAAGCAGTTCTTTCCTGTAATCATCGAAGTCACCATCGATTTCATTGATAACTTGATTCTCGATAACATATAAACAGCATGAGGTCTCTCTAATGAGTCTCTCGTCGTGAGAAACAATAATAACACCGCCCTTGTAGTCATTTATAGCATCAGCCAATGCATCGATTGATTCGATATCTAGATTATTCGTAGGTTCATCGAGGATAACAACGTCTGGTGCATTGAGGCACAATTCAGCTAGGGCAACACGTGCCTTCTGTCCACCTGACAGATCTTTCATTTTAATTGTGTGTGCATGGGAGCTAAGACCAAATGTTCCAAGTTGCTTTCTTGCTTTCTCATAGGGCAAATCAAAGAGGCGCATCAAGTATTCGGAAGGTGTCTCTTCGGCAGTTAAATGCTCACCTGAGTGCTGATCAAATCTGCCAATTCTCTGAAGAAATAAAAATAATTATTCAATTAATTCATTAATTCATGATTGAATTAATTAGAAGATGGTAGATGTTTTATTACTGTACAGAATTTGTAATAAATACGAAAGATAGAGAAAAATGGATAAAATGAGAAAGTTACGTACAATTCTAAAAAGAAAAAATTGCACTGAACTAAAATATTGTGTGCAGTATATTGTACAGAGAAAGTATACTAACCAGAATTCGGGAGAATATAGTGTGGATAATGCAAAATTGCAAGTGCATTGAGAAAAAAAAATTCTGGTGTCAAAGAAATGTATTTTGTGCAAGTAAATATGAAAAGTTCGTCTCAAAAAAGCATTGATCATCTTTATTTATATCTATAGAAATTTTGTATATTGATTTGTACAGAATATATCTTTTTGAGACCAGAAATTTTCTCTCTCAGTGTAGTAAAATAAATGGAGTATATATATAGGCATCACTCAAAACGTAACTGCATTCACACACTATATGGCGTCTAATTATGAATGATAATGAGATGCAGATAATTAGCAGAAATTAAAAGAGTTGATAAAGAAGTGAAGGGGAAAAAGGTAGTCCATGAAAACGTATTCCACCATGTATTTTCCCCTCACTTCACTGTTTCTGCAGTGAAATTATTTTGTCACCTTAGAAAAAAAGGGGCGCAAGTGTTGTGTATAAGCATAGCACTTGCGCCTCTTTTTTTCTAAGGTGATGATCCATTTCTACGTACCAAACGATGATTCTTAATTTGGTCACCCTTTAAAGGAGTTAGGTCACCCATAAGTAGCTTTAAAAACGTTGATTTTCCTACTCCATTTGGTCCAACAATTGCGATACGTGAGCTCAGGTCAATACCGAAATCAACGTCAATAAAAAGTGGTTTCTGGCCCTCGTAAGCGAATGTTACATCTGAAATATCATTGAAAAATTCAAAATTATTCTGTGAAACTCTCGAAAGAAGATGAAATTTGTTAAAATATTCCAAAAATCAATTCAATCTTAATAAAATTAATTGAGTGCTCACTATGAAGACCGAGAATAGGTGGTTGCAGTGGTGGTGGATCAGGAAAGCTGAATTTGACAATATATTCCCTAGGTTTCTGGAGTAATTCCGTTGGTCCAGTGTCCTCCTCCTGTTTCTGCATTTTCGTGCGATTCTTCTCCTGTTTACGTGTGAGTGCCTCTTTCTGCTTCTTCTCAGCCGCTTTTTTGCTCTGTCCAGAAGCTTTCAAGTCTTTAATCCGCTTCTCCTGTTTCTCGTAGGCTTTGATCATCTCTTTCCTCTTCTGCACGTACATTTTCTTGAACATGCTGTAGTTTCCCTTATAATAATGAAGTTTCTGTTGATCCAGGTGGATGATATCTGTGCAAACATTGTCCAAGAAACTCTGGTCGTGAGAAACAATGAGCAGCGTCTTTTTCCAGCCTTGGAGATAATTATCCAACCAGATGACAGCGTTCAGGTCCAAGTGATTAGTCGGTTCATCGAGCAGAAGCAGAGTCGGCTCCAAGAACAAGGCTCTCGCCAAAGAAACTCGCATTCTCCAGCCTCCGGAGAAGTTCTTCGTTGCACGATCCTGCATAGCTCTGCTAAATCCCAAACCAGCCAGGATTCTTCTCGCTCTAGGCTCAGCTGAATCTGCACCTATTGCCTTCAACTCCTCGTAGACTTCCTGCAGCTGTGCCTGAATCTCATCGTCACTCGATTTCTCAGCCTCCTCTTCCAGCTTTTTGCACTTCTCTTGAAGTGCTATGCACTTTACGTCAGCTTTTAGCACTACTTCGACAGCTGGCGTGTCTTCGGCGACAACTTCTTGCTCGCAGTAGAGAATATCGATGCTCGGGGGAATACTAAAGGCTCTTTTCTCTATATGTCGAAGCAGCGTCGTCTTCCCATGCCTAAAAAGGAAGATTTGTTCTTAAGTTGAAGGAACATTCACAAGAAATTTTTTTACAATTGTTAAATGAATTGTTACTCACCCATTTGGTCCAACCAGACCATATCTTCTTCCTTGTGCAATTAGCAAGCTTGCATTTGTAAATAGCTCATTGCCCTTAGCAGCTATACTAAAATTTTCTACCTTAATATCAACAGCATTGTCCAATGTATGTGTTCCACGAGTCTGATTTTGACTCTGTGAAACAGTAAAATTTGATTCCAATTCACTGTGACCCTGTCCACCAGCTTTCGTCAACATTTCCATTGTTTTTTCATATTCCTGTTGTTTTTTCAATTTTTTCTTCTCTTTGTGGGTCATTTTCTTACCAGATTCCTCGAGATCCATCTCGGAGATCTTATTAGCTATGTCGTTATCGTTTTTTGACATTTTTGAATGATGGTTTTGGAGCACGAGCTGCAAGCTGGTGGTGCAGGTTAACACACTTAGCCTTATTCACTTGCACACATTATGTGCAAAGCATGGTGAATGGCAGGAGAACATCAGGGAGGCGTCATCTTGTGGTGGTTATCGATCGCAGATGGCGCAAAGTGTCTGAAACTGATTTTTTTAAATAGTTCAAAAGATTTAAATGGTTGAAAAGAGGTTTGACACATTTAATTCGAGGATTTTCTGGAGGAAAAATGCTCGGGACAGTGGATGCAATCAAAAGACCACTTAAAATTCCATCTCGATTCATTCCTTACATGGAAAAACATAGAATCTATGAATTATTCTATGTAGGTTTTTAATTAAGGGGATTTAATTTTATTTTAACTAGCGAATCGGTGAGGCAAAATAAGTTGACTTTAATTTGTCATCAGTTTTTATGAAAAATCTCTGTAAATGAGTGATTCAGATAGGAGAATTTTGTAATTACCTTTTTTGCAGAAAAGATTTAGAGCTACTAGCAAAAAATATTATGAAAATCCTAATATTTCTTATAGATCTCGAGATATTTTTGAAAAAAACCTATTGAAAAATAGCTGCATTAAACAGAATAATTTACAATTTTTTCGTTTTTACTCATTAAAACTAGAGAATGTGATTTGTAATTGATTAAATTCATATATTCAATGTTTCTCAGGAGATTGCAACTCAGCTTGTGATCAAAAAGCCACAGGATCACATTCTTTACATGAAACAATGTATTCAGCATGCAGCTAGAAGCAGAGATGCACCGAGAATTATTCTCCTATCTCCACTGAACTTCGGTGAGTCAAGTAATCATTATTTCCCGCAATTTTTCACTACATATTTGCGTTTTCCTACTCAGACAGAAAAATATTAGCTGAATATTTGGATTTGAACTTGGGAATTAAAGCGATAAGTCTTCAGGACTTGGAATCGTCTGATTCCATCGATGATTTGAAGAGGAGTGTCAGGAAAATTCTCAAAAAAATGTACTTTGAAGAGTCTGGATGGTTGTTCATTGGTAATTAGAATGATTTAGGGTGAATGAGGATTTTTTAATATTCAAGGGAATTTCAATTTTCAATGCAGATTTTCCAAGGAACAAAGCGGAGGCTCGAGCTCTTCAGTCGATAGGAATTCTACCAACTCATGTTATCGAAATAATTTGGACTGATCCTCCAACTCACTCTGCATCCTCCCAGTCTCTTGATGATAATAATTCATCCTTGAAAAGGTGAAGAATAATGATACTGAAAATAGCAGATATTTGACAATTCTCACTTTTGTTTAGAGGAAAATAGGGTAAAATGGAAACTTCAATCAAACGATTCGAGATAGAAATTTCCCAATGATTCCATTGCAAAGCTGAGGGAATTTTAGGCGGAAAACATGTGTCAAATAATTTTTTTTTTCCAATTTTTGAAAAAATTTCCTTTTTTGGCCAAGTTTTGGAAGTTTCTCCTTTGAAAGTCGGAAAAATTCACTTTTTCGGCAATATCTCCAATTCTATTGGGCTTAGCGATCTGGGGCTAATCTCAAATGAAAGATGAGCTCATTTTCCATGAAATTATGTGGTTCAAATTTTTTTTAAATCAATTTTTCAAATATTTTTATGTAATTTCTTGAATATCCGTTTTTGCCCCATAAGTACTTGCCAAAATTGATATTTTTCTATTTCAACCCCTTAAATCGGTGGGAAATGAGCTCACCTTCCATTTAAGATCAGCCCCAGATCACTGCGACCAATAGAACCAGAGATATTCTCAAAATCCTGAAATTTTTCAGAAACAGAACAATTTAGCCTTCAAATTTTGCTCAACAAATGATATTTTTTAAATATAATTTTCATGAAGAATTTTCTCATCTTTCCAATAGAATCATCAGAAAAAATCTATCTCCAACATTCCCATTCATTTCGAGTAATTTTCATAGTATAAAATACCAAAACCAATCCGTTTTACCCCTTGTGTCCATTTTACCCAATGTTCCCCTATTTTCTTAAAAAATAAATTATTCAAAAAACTGAAAAATCTGCACATGTAGAAATTGAAAAGAAAGCTCTGAGTGCAAATTTAAAGAAAAAGAAAATTATAATAATTTATTTGCTTCAGAAAATCCGAAAAAAATTCCTAAATATTTGCTAATTTTACTATCATAAAAAATGCCTCATCTCGGTTAAATTCCAAAATAGGGAATAACTTGAAGAAAATCCTGAATAATGCTATTCCGCTTTAAATTCCAGTTCCCATGATAAAGTAAATCCTGAAAAATCCATTGACTTACATAATTACCGTGGCCTGCGTGAAGTCTACACGAATCATTTAATTGTAATGATTAAATTGCTAATAAGTATATCTCCATAGCATGAAAAAATTTTTGCACCACGAATGAAATTAAATTGATTCATTAATATGAAATGTTAAAAGCAAGTAGAAACTGCTGGGAGAACGTACGAGGAAATCGGAAGAGCATGCATTACGTTGGCCAAGAGAAGAAAGCATTCAGTGCCTTGTTATAATTTCCGGGTTGTTCTCATTGGACCACGTGGCTCAGGGCGTAGATCAATATCAAAGTATCTGGCAAATAGATACAATCTTGTTTGCATTGATTTTGATTATTTAATTGCACAAATGAGCCTCCAGAAGAATTCAATTGGCGAATCGTTGAGATGCTTGGATCGTTGGGGAATTCGCGTTAAATCAGACATTAAAATTAAAGTTATTGAGGTAAAGAGGCAAATTTAAATTTTAATTCTAATTTCATGTTTCTTCTCTTTATTTCAATTTTTCATTTGATTTTAATTTTTTTTTTTTTTTTAGAGAAAATTGATGAGCAACGAGTGTTTGAAGAGAGGATGGGTATTGTTCGGTTATCCCATTACGGTTGAGGATTTTCAACTACTTGATAGACTACCAACTCCTCCCAACAGGTTTCTTTTTTCCTTTCATCTTTCTCCAGTGAAAACTATATTTTACATTTAATAATTACGTGAGAATTGTGGGGAATTACCTTTTTTTCCTTTTCCTTTTTTTTTTTTTTATTATTTTCATGTTTAACTCAGGATTATTTTTATTGATGTCGACGAAGAGACATGCAGAAACCGTTTGGTTTCACGAAGATTTAATGTTGTTACGGGAAGTGAGCATGAAATTCGTTTGGATGGGGATTTACGGGATTTTTGTACGAATTTTCAAATGGAAATTCGTGAAAATGATTTGGAGAGCAGAATTAATTCAAATGTGAGTTGTTTAATCTCGAAATATCTCGGGAATTATTAGATCCAGAGAAATTTAGAAAAAAGTCCCTTTTTTTAACAAAATTTTGTGGACCTCAAGAGAAATTATCACAAATTTTTTCTGATATCTCTAATAATTTTCGAGATATTTTGAGAAAAATAATGATAAAATCTGGTTTTGCCTCTGTTTTGAAAGAAATGAATTCAGAACCATCTTTTTGCGTTCACTCCTCTTTAAATTAGATTTTTTTCACTTTTAAAAGCTCGAAGAATATTTTACCAATGTTGGTCCACTGCTGAACTATGCAGGAGACTCAGCGATGATTGTCGATGGCAGAATTAACGAGAAAAATGTGAGAGAAAAGGTGGAATCGTGTTTAGCCCAGGCTCCATCTGCTCCTCCACGTATTCGTAAATTGAAGAGAGAAATTAAGCAAGAGGAGATAGAATACGATCCAGATGATCCTCCAGATTCGAAGATTTTCGAAGGAATTCGCAGACACGAATCGATCCTCTCTTTAGTTTAATGATACCAAGAAAAAAAAATTAAAGATGACAATTATGTGAGGATTATTTTATGAAGGTTTCTAAAAAGAGAATTCATTCATTTCCATTTATTCTTTGAATATTCTGATGTCCTCCATCCAATTATTCAACTCTATTTTCAAATTTTCCGTACTCAAATCCAATTTAAAGCGTAATTCTTCATAAATTTCATAATTTCCCACAATTTTCTCATTATAAATCTGTAGTGATGAAAAATAACAAGAATATTAATAACCTGTGAATAATTTATCCTCCATAAGAATTTTTTTACATCAATTTCCTCATCCGTTGGAATTTGCAGTTTATCAGGCGGCACATGAGCAATAATTTTCAATTTTTTATTGAATTTTTTGAATAATTTTATGACTGATGCCGTACGATTCTTCTCATTCTTGCATAATTCAGTAAAAAAATCGTCGATCAATGCATTTTCTTGCTTCAATAGACAAGTAAATATATCAATAATTCTTTCACATTCTGCTGGATTGAATCGACTTATCTAATGTATGAATGAAGAGATATTAATTTTTTTTTATTGTACTATATATGGAGAATGTGATTCATGGATCTTACGTTATTGCTGAAGTTGTCCTGAATATCACTGATTTCTTCACGAATTTTTTCAATTCCTGACTTCAATCTGCTCGAAATTATTTCAAATACATCGATGCAATTTTCTTGGATTGCACGAAGCTCATTCTGCATTTGTTTGATGGTGATTTCATGTAATGCACGTTTTTTTTCCAATAATTCTTCTACAATTCTCGATGGCACAGAGACACTTTCTTTTAAATTGAATTAATGGGATAAATAGTGGAGTAAAAAGGAGATTTCAATGAAATGACTGGAAATGGATTTTTTTCAATGATTCTATCGAGAAGCTGAGGGAATTTTCGGTGGAAAACAGATGTCAGAATTAATTTTTCTGGATTTTTTGAAAATTCAACTTTTTTTTGGGCACAAATGGGGATCAAATCCTTTCCATTGTTGGGAGAATTCACTTTTTTAACAATATCTTCGGTTCTATTGGTCGTAGTGACCTGAGATTGATCTTAAATGAAAGGTGAGATCATTTGCTATCGATTTATGCAATCGAAAAACTAAAAAATATTCATTTTTGAGGTATTTATGAGAAATTTCATGAAAATCAGTTTTGGCTCAATAACTATGTGAAAAATTAATCATTATTTTTTCCGACTCACATAAATTAATTCCAAATAATCTCACCCTTCATTTAAGATTCACTCTGAGTTGCTACGACCAATACAACTGGAGATATCCTCAGAAAAGTGAAATTTATGAAATTAACAAAGTGGTAAAACCTGATTTTCAGCTAAAAAAATAGAATTTTCAAAAAATTCTAAAAAAATGAGTTTCGACATATGTTTTGTGACGGGAATTTCCTCAGCTTTTCAATGAAATAATCGAAAGAAACCTATATCTAGTTTTTTCCTTGTTTTTCGCACGATTCGTGCGATTTTCCTGTGATTGACGGAAACTTATCGAAGATATCCGCAATGCAACCTACGAATATTCACCAAAATGAGTTGGAACCGTTTTCACATCCCAAATATCCACCTCCTGAAGATTTCGACACGTCCTCCCACTTCCCCCATCGCATTTTCCATCATCAGAAGCCTCAGGATCAAGCTCAACAGGGGACAAAGAAACTCTGCGACTCATCATTCCCCCATAATTTTTATTGCTCAACCCAAAAAAATAACCCAACTATTGACAAAATCATAAACAAAAGAACGTTATCTTCTGAAATTAAATCCTTTTCTTCTGCTCTTCGTATCAACGAGCAATTGTGCCTGTCTTTTGAGTACACTACGAGTGGGCACTTCCTCCTCGTCCTCAGATGGAATAGGCTGAGCTGCTGGGGTCGGTGCACCAGGGAATCGTGGAAAAAGTGGTCGTGCCTCAGCCTCAACTACTTTACCATTCTCTGATGCTGATTCAATTGATAATGCATCAAATTTATCAGCACTGCACTCTTGTATCCACTGATTGTAATCATCCATTCCTCCAATAATGTCAATTAGTGCTTTCATTTTTTCATCAAGAAGCTCAAGATAAAAGTGTGGATTATCAAAATTGTCTGGAACGAGGGAGATTTGCGTGTCGTTGACATCCTGAAAAATAAGAGAAAAAAAGTGAATATTTTACAAACAGCCAGAATTTTTTTGAGTAGTGCCACTCTATCTTCATTTCTTCGTTCAACATCCTCAAGTTCTTCACCAATTTTTTTTTTTCTTTTTCATTTCAGGTATTTACTCTGTGAGACAACTGATAAGAAGTCAATAGAGTCGAGGCAAAAAGACGCAAGTTAATATTTACACTCAATGAACAAAGGCAGAAGGTGCTAAAACGCCCGAAGAGAGTATTTCCAATAGGTGAGAATTACAGTTAGGGGCTATCTTTGGTTATCCATCCAAGGGTGACTATAAAATCTATACTTCGAAAACTTCACCTTTAGTATATATTTTTATTATTCCATGTATTATACTACCGTAATGTTCATGAATGTATGTGTGTGTGTCTGTATCTTCTGACACATGCACTCTCACCCTGCCTTGGGCAACTCAACTGACTCAATTAGCGGTATTACATGCCGCTGGTAATTAAGGTGGACATTTAAAATTCGAGGTATTTTGTCTACACATTTATTGGTGGAATAGAATTTTTAGGAGGCTGTAAAATCGTGTGGAATTATGTTGTAGGACAGGATTTCTTATTTTCTTGATGGCAGTACTTTGAATACTGTTGAGGAATTGATTTAATAGGAGATAATGATTTTGAAGTGATAATTGATAATCTTACCCTGAGGCGATCGCAGTACTTCCAGAGGATCTTGGAAACGTCACTGAGCATTCCCTGAACACGTGCCTGAGCCTCTTCTGCCAATTTCTGACGATGCTTTTCTTCCTCGATTCTTTCATTCAACTTGGCAAGTTCCTCGACATTTCTATTATGAATGTAACAAATGATCAAATTGTTGCCTCAGAAACAAAGTGGTGTAAGCGCTATATATAGGGGAAGGTGGGGTAAAATAGACACTCCAATTGAGCAGTTCCAGATAGAATTTTTTTAATGATTCCATTGAAAAGCTGAGGAAATTTTAGGCAGAAAACATGTGTCAAAAATTTATTTTCTCAATTATTGGAAAAATTTACTTTTTTGTTCAAGTTTTGAAGGGTTTTCCCTTTTGAAAATCGAAAAAATTCACTTTTTTGGTGATATCTCCGGTTCTCTTAGTCGTAGCGACTTGGGATTGATCTTAAGTGAAAAGTGAGCTCATTTGTCATGGATATATGCGGTTCAAAATTTTTTTTTAATCAATTTTTCAATTACTCATAGACTATTTGCTAAAAATCAGGTTTTGCCCTATAAGTACTTGAAGAATTGATAATTTTTCATTTTCAACCATATAAATCGATGGGAAATGAGCTCACCTTTCATTTAAAATCAACCCCAGGTTGCTACGACCAATAGAACCCGAGATATTCTCGAAAACCTGAAATTAGAAAAAAAAAACAGAAGGTTTTCACCTTCAAATCCTGACAAAAAAATGGAATTTTTGGAAAATTCAAAAAAATAACTTCTGACAAATGATTTCCATACGAAATTTCCTCAGCTTTCCAATGGATTCATCAAAATAAATCTATCTCCAATGCTTCCATTCATTTCGAGTAAATTTCATAGTATAAAATACCAAAACCAGCCCGTGTCCATTTTACCCCTTGTGACCACCTTCCCTTATATAGCTTTTATACATAGCACTAACGCCCCTTTGAATCGGAGCACTTATGCTCCTTTGAATTGAAGATAATGACATTATTATTGTCTCAGAGTCAAAGGGGCGTAAGTGCTATGCTCATATATATAGCACTTACGCCACTTCGTTTCTAAAGCGACGATATCTCCAATTTTTAAGGGACAAAAGACAATATTCTTCAACATTCACTTACTGATCAGCATCTTTAGTCTCCGAAAATTTCTGCATTTCGATTTCTGCCATAAATTTCTGCCTCTGCTTCTCCAGAATCATCTTATCGTCCTCCGTAACAGTTCGCATTCTCTGAAGATTCTCTTTAGTTGCTTTCTGCGCCAAAAAGCGATCCAGCACATCCTCGTTTCTCGTAACTCCAGTAGCACTACGTAATTTAGTAAATGAATCCTCCAAAAAGGACATTTCATCCTTCGGCACTTCCTTGCCTCTATCAGCCTCGGATTCTGGTTTCTCATTACCCTCAAAATCATCCTCTCTCGGTGGTAATCTAATAGCTGGAAATATCATTCTCTCCAATCTCTCAAGTTCCAATCTTCTATCTTCAACTCTTTGTCTGTAATCAAGTATAACATTTTCACGCTCTTTGCTTGTGTGCATAGCTTCAATCTCTTGTTTCATCAGTGTCTCCTTTGTAATGTCCCTCAAGTCAACGGCCTCCCCTTTAACCCCCTATTTCGGTAAATTTAAAATCAATTAATTGAGGCAATTCCAAGATTTTATTACTTCTTTTTTTTTTTTTTGGAAGGGGACTCTAAAGGATATTTGTTAATTTACCTGGAGTTGTTTTATCTCGATATCTTGATCCTTTATACTCTCCTCAAGATTTCTCAATTGAGACACGTAGAATGCTGCGTCTGATTTTAAACTTGCTCTAACTGATCTGTATTTCTTTCTCACAGTGTCAGCCTCCATTTGCATGACACTAATTCGATGCAAATGATTTTCTAAACTGATTATTTTCTGTGAAAAAAAAGAAAAAATAAAGTTGCATGAAGTTTAAGAGAATTTATCAAGAAACTTTTTTTTGTAGAGTATTTCATGGACCACATTGTTAGAAAAAAATTGAAATTTCATAAGCAATTTGATGGGAATTTTCATAAACATGATATTGAATTATTTTTTAATGGGAAGATAGTTATGAAATCTGTGAGTTTCAGAGGAAATTCCAAGGAATCTATGAGTTTTAAGTAGAATTGAGACGGAAATTCTATAAATTTCTTGAATTTTCAACTGAACATGAATATTCAGAATCAAAATGATTTGAATTTTCAATTTTCTTTTGAATTTTTCCTATTTGAACTAAATTTTCAAGAAACAATTAAACTGAAATTTACAAATTTCATTGATATCCTTTAAAAAATTGAAGTAATATTAAAACGAAAATCTGTGGAAAATGAGAAATTAGTAAAAAATTATCTTACTATGATATTAAACCTTTTTCAATGGCTCATCCAATTTTTTCTCAACGAATTTCTGTACTTTTCCATTAACATATTGCTCATACTCACTCAGCAATTTTGTTAGTCTATCTTGTTGCTAAAATCAATGATAAAAACATGAAAAAATTAATTGACAATTAAAAGTAATAAAAAATTTTTGATTGATTTATGATCATTACCTTATCACTCTCGTACTTGACTAGATCAAGTTTTTTTCGTAATCGGATATTGTCTTCATTTACTCTTGTAATAGCCTCCTCCAAGCCGCGTTTTCTCACACAAGCTGAGGATTCACGACTTGCCAGTGCCACCTTTTCCGCAGCCTCTTCATTCTGTTGAATAAAATAAAAAAAAAAAAAAAAATTGGTGAAAAAATCCCATAAAACTGCGTTATAAAATTCTACAATAAATCGATAAAAAAAAGTGACATGTTTTATAGCTCACATTTTTCGCTTTCGTGTATTTAATTTGTAGTTGTTTAATGTCTTTCTTGAGGCTATTTAGTCTATCCGAGCTCTCACGTTTTTTTGCGTCACATTCTTCAAAATTTGCTTTACGCTGTCCCTCTGTAAATAATTCAATCAATTCAATTAAATTTATAATGAAAAAAATAAAAATAAAAAATCAATTGAATTCAAGATTTATTTTATCTTTTTCAAATAGGAGGGAAAAACAGGAGAATTCATAGATTCGTGGAATCGTAAAAAAATTTGACCCCCCTTGGTGAGGTCCAGTTGGTTCGTTGAATTATCAAGACTGTCCATTCACCAAGTGAAGCATTTCGTGTGTGCAAACGATGGCAGTACAACTGATGAAGCAAAATTTGTTGGCCTCTATGAACATCACACGACACATTGACAATGAGATAGAGGGGGATTAAAATTGAGAATGTGTAACATACAAAATACACACAAAGTGAAATCATCAGTTGGCTTGATGAGAACAATTGACTTGGTTGCTTCGCGTCAGTCAACTTTTTAGTGCTACAAATTAAGAGGCAAGTGTATTTTTAGAACTCACCAGATAGTTGAATTTTCTTTTTTATCTCGATTATCTTGCGATTTAGGGTTGTTAATTTGCTGTCCTGAATTGAGGATGCTAGTTCTGCCATTTTTTTTGGGAGGTATTGAGGATTGTGATAGCTAGTATCGATATAACGTGCTTGTCTCCTTGACAACAAACGGATCCTTCAGCAAGGATATTTAATATTTTTTGAAACATCTTCAAGCATTTCAAAAACTTTATCTTCAATGTGTCCGATGAATATCGCATTTGACTTCACTTGATGATAATTGGAAGGAACAATCGGAAAAAAGTTAACTTTTTCTATAAAATCATTCATAACAATTTATACAAGAGGAAATTCTCAAATCTGATTCAGTGAATCTGTCAATAATGTAATTAGGAATAAAATAAGCCTCAGAAACAGAAAATTAATTGAAACTTGAAAATTTTTCATTATTTTTCACATTACTTCAAATTTTTCAAGATTCCAAAAAGTGTAAGAAATAATGAAAAATTTTCAATTTTTTAAATATTTTTCGTGCTTATTTTATTCCTGATTGTATCCTTGACAGATTCACTGAATTAGATTTGAGGATTTCATATTGTATAAATTGTTATTAACGATTTTATACAAAAATTTAACTTTTTTCCCGATTGTATCTTCCAATTCTCCTTAAGGGGTAATGAAAGACCCAGTAAATTTCAAATTTTCAAATCCATTTTTTAGTAATAATGATAAACATCGTCAAAAGATTATTTTGCAAATTCAATAAATATGAGGTGTTCCGTTGCCCATTAAAGTAGGATTCTCCTTTGAAAATTCGAAAGAAGGCTATTTTTGGGAATATTTTATGAGAATATTGATAAAAGTATTGATGTCGGGTTCATGAGGCCCAATGAATACACAATACACTCTTGAGATACATTTTGAAAAAAATTTCCATGTATTATACGCTTTTTTTATACCCAAAAATTTTTTTTTACTCCAATATTTCGATTCAAAAACGAAAAATCTGAAAAAAAAATTCAAGTTCATTGTAACTCCAACAATCGCTCTACATCATAATACCTTCATTAATATTCTCATAAAAAAATCAAAAAAATACTCTTTTTTTCAAAGTTTCAAAGTAGAATCCTGCTTCAATAATCAGCTTTGAAAAACCAAATGCTCATCACTAAAAAATCAATGAACGTTACATATTCCAATCGTGACTTGAGAAGTGATTCAGAAGAATTCCTCAACAAACACAAACACACAAGAGCCCATAGCAAAATAACTACAGTTTGAAATAAAAGAAACACTTATTTCAATCGTGTCAATTTATTCAGTTGATGTACGACGCGGCATTAATTAGCAAAAGAGCGAACCCTCGTGTGTAACATCTCATGCGTTGAATGTTTGTTGTTACGTATGGTTAAGGTTAACGGCTTCATTAATAAGAACTAATGACTCAGTGGTCCCTATCTTGGCTGACCATTGGTTCTCGTCGCAGATCATTCGGTGAATTCCAAACCGGGAAGGGGTTTTATAATACGCTCGTGTGCATGTGTGTAAAAAAGATACGTTGAAAGAAGAAGAAAAAAAAAAAAAACATATTAATGTCTCCAATGAACGTCTCTTTCTCCACTTTCAATCTTCCTTTTATTTTCTTCACTGCAGTTAAATTGTAATACTGCATTTGTATTCGTTAGTCTGAAAGAGGCGAAAATTGTAAGTTAGCCAGTGGCTATTAATTTTTTTTTTAAGTACCAACGCAATGAAGATAATGTTTATCAAGTAATTATTAATGCCAACTGAATTATACCATTCGATTTGCAAAGTGTTAATTCGCGGCAATTCACCGTATAAATTATTCAAGCTAATAATCCCCAATTTTTCAAAGAAACCTTTCTTTTTAAAAAGAAAAAAAAAAAAAAAATCAAAAAGATGATTGAATAGGTTTGAAAAAAAGGGGGGGCTTTTAAGATCCCTTATTCTATTGGATCGTGTGCGGGGGACACGGTCGTTTCTCATTATTTTTCATTCCAAAAGCGAACATCTGTTGTCTGTCTCTCAAACCTCCAGTGCACCCCTAAAAATTTTCAAATTCCCCCTTCAAGTAAATACCCTAGCAAGAGCCGCATTGCACCGAAATTTCTCCTGTAAACTTCGCGGCATTTCCATCATCCCGAGTCTCTCATTGGTTGAACTGTTCAGCCATGTTGATTGGCGCATTGATACACCACTCATTGGGCAGGTGCGCGCGCAACTTTTGGAACTACTTTCAGCGCGTTAAGGGGACAATAGATGTCCAGAGACGTGTTTCGTGAGCGGTCGTGCTCGTAAATGGCTTTTACCTCGTGTAGTTGTTTATTTTCATTATTATTTTTATTCCAGTGAATTATTATGGAATTATATGATACATGAGTGTGAATTATGTGTGCTTGAATCAATGTAAAACACTGTTTGTGATATTAATTAAAGCATAAAGGAAGAAAGAATTGTGTGAGGATTTAGAACCCAAAGTGAACAGTGAATGAAAATTTTTGGAGCATTTGTGTGTTTTAGTGTGTGAATTCTTTTTTTTAAATTGTTAGATCCTTTGTTTTGGATACTACTGGCCATTCTGGATAAATAGTTACTGATCAAATGAAGAATAGTGAGGGAATTAAACGCTGCCACGGTGTACCCGGGGCTTAATATGTGTCCTGTGTATTAAAAGAAAAAATTTGCCAATTATCAATTGTGTTTTATCCATTTTATTTTGGATAAATACTCTACACGAGAATGCAACGACGTTATTTGGATTACGCACTTGGTGCGAGCGTCGTCATCCTCATCATTCTATCGGTCCAGCAAACAGCATCCGGTGAGTTTAATGTTTCCAATGTAATTGAATCGAAAGCTGCATTATCTTTTATATTTCATTTGCACTGGGGAAAAACGTCTTAAGACGCTGCTGCTAGGCAACAGGTCATGCAATGACGCTCTACGCCGGCGCATTTATTCCATTTTTATTTATTCTTCAAAGACGCCTGCGCCTCGTTTTCCCTCGTATTCTCGATTCATATTCAAATTCAGTTGAAACTGAGGTTCTTTCGAAGTTCCGGGGTTTCAGGATATTTTGAGGTTTGAGGGATCATTTTTCGATGTTTCTGTGTGTGTGTGGATGTGTGTTAGTGTGTGTGTGTGTGTGTTTACGAGCTCTACTCGGCATTAGTATTCCCCTGTCGCGTCCGACATTGTTGTTAAGGCCCATTCGAAAAACATCAGGCCCCTGAGACCGGCTGCTACTTCTGCTGCTGTCTCGATGCCACTCGTAACGTGGAGGCACCAATTACCGGACGGTTAAGCCATTGGGTACCAGTTGCCGGACGAGCTGGAATTAGATTATTGAAATGATGAAAAATTTCAATTGAATGAGTCGAAAAATTTACTTGATTGTTATCTTAAAATTTTGCGAGTATTGGGAAACTGAATTTTTTCAATTGAATATTGATTGTTAGGGTATTTTGCTACTGCATCCGGAGAGTAGGACCCATCCGGTAACCGGGACTATCCTTGGTATTACACTCGTGAAAACTGGCTCTCTTGCATACCTCGAATGCTGAAAAACATCGAACACGTGATTTCATCATCGATTGGAAGAGAATCCCTCTTTTTTCTGAGAATACTTCGAAACATCGAGAAAACTCCGAAATTGGAGTCTCGGAAAATCGGAAAATCTTTGCCATTCATTTTTTTTTTCTTCTTTTTTGGTTGCTAATGATTGATATGAATGAAATATTGGGGTAATGATTAGTGACATCATTCAATTCACCAAGACACGTGACAGAAAGATAATTTTCTATCGTGAGCTGGATCATAACATCTACAACGTATTTGTGTTTAGTCTCATCAGTCTCGTATTATCATCATTGTATGTTTCATTTGAGTTCATCAATGTATTATCATGTTAGGATCATGCGAAGTTGGAAGAATTTAATTTAACAATGCTAAATAATTATCAAACGACGTTTCGCCTGCTTTATTGAGGTTTCTTTAGGTTCTGGAAATCATAATACAAAAATTGTGAGTTAATTCAAAATTTCGAGTAAAAATTTGTTTTTTTATACATCAAATGTTGTATCGTTAAAATAATGATGAGAAGTGTTAAAATACGAAAGCATTCTTCAAGTTTAATATTATCATGACAATTTACAATTGAAAATTTAATCTAAAGAGCCTGAAGAAGCTCCTCATCAGGAGCTAAACATCGCAATTTTAGAAAATAAATGTGAAGATTGACTTCGAATATTCATTTAATTGTTCAATATTCTAATGAACCTCTGAATTAATTGCCTATCATCATGGACGACAATAACAGCAATAATTTTCTGTATGTATATCTGATCCAGTGTCTCTCATATTGGAGCAAATGGGCTTTTCACCATCATTATTTCATAAAAATGGTTGACGCTCACTGAGGGACAGGTGTCCAACCCCTCTTTCCAGGAAGCCAGTCTTTCCCCATATACAACGCGTGTTGTAAATGCAGAGAGAAATTTCACGTGTATGTGTGTGTGTGTGTATGTGTGTTGTTTATATACGTGTATATGTGAGGGCCTCGTGGTCATTCTTTTGCGAGAGACCGGATGCCGAAAATATTTTCATTATCTCTCACCTTCTCTCTTTATTTTGTTTTCACGTGTACATATACTTATGGCTTTTATCTATGCTCAAAAAGAGTAATGAAAAAACATTGAGATGAAGTATATATTTGATATTTACACTATCGAATTTATTTAGTTTCTGTTATCTATTTCCTTGAAAATGTCTACAATCTCGTCTCGTTCCTTTTTTTTTCCTTTTCTCTCGAATTTATTTGTGTGTGTGCTCTCTTTGGTTAAATTCACGAATAGAACGGATATGAAAGAGGACTCCAGGGCTTTTAAGAGTGTCGATGACGTAATAAGTGCACCTGGAGTGCTTTGGTATTGATGAAAAGCATCAAAAAATGAAGGAAAAAAGTGCAAGAGAGGAAGATTTATAGAAGAACAAAAAGGAATGATGAATGTTGAGGAAAAAAATTGAATGAATAATCTTGAAATAACAATTTCACGTTTATGCATTTAGCTTTTACAAAAACAGATGGTTTAATTGCAATTCGTGCGAACATAAAATGTACATGCAAGATACATGAGGCCCACATATATATATATACACAACATAGAGATGTAGAGACAGACAGAAAATGCATCTATGATGCCTTTCAGCATGAATAGCTTTTGCGAATAAGGATGACTATGAAGAAAAAAAAAAGAGAGAGATAGAGAGGATGAAGAAAAGGAGTCATGGGTTACGTGGTGTGGTAGCCGCTCCCGAGGTTGAGGAAAAAGAATCTAAAAAAAAAAAAAGAGTTACTCTCTTGTGGAAGGTCTGCATCAACTCCTTAGACACACAAGCAAAACTCCACAAGCGTGCACTCTGGATATAAGGAATTGGTATCTCTTGGTTGGCTGTTTGGCCTCTCTTCGTCAGTTATGTTCTCAGGCTTTCTCTTCAACTCCTTAGAAACCGATCCTCGCCCCGGTGTATCAGACGTGCTTTCACACGAGACGAAATACTGAACGACGCGTGTACACACAGACACTGTCGTTATCCCGATTTCAATTAAGAATCATTTTCATTCACTTCTTCTTTTTTTTTTTTTTTTTTCTACATTTTCTCCTCTAAAATTCGATTCAATTTCATTTTTCGTGGGCTGACTTAGATTCTTAGATATTTTTTTTAAATTAGTCGAGGCTAATTGCATGGGAAACTTTATTTTAATGTGGATTATCGATTTTTCCGAGATAATGAATTCAGGCTCGAGCAGAGCGCGAATATTCAAATGAGATGTAGATATATATCTATATTTTTTTAAAAAAGAGTTTCATTTCTCCTCAACTGCGTAACGAGGAATAATACAACGGAAATGGGCGGGATTGCTGGTCATATCGTTATTTATCTTGTGAAGGTGTCATAAAGGTGACTCCACAATAAATGCACTTTTTCTGCCGATATTCTTAAGGTGATCTTAGTGGCAGATTCAAGTGATCGATTTTCATTTCTTTTTCCTTTTTGTTATTATAATTACTATAACTATTTCGATTGTCCAACATTGTACCAATACTAGAACGATGTCCAAGATGATAAATTGTTATTAGATAATGTTATGAATATTCAATATTGTTCTGCATTTGACTCACGCTGTCCCAGTTTCTAGGACTGGCATTGGAGGATCCTCGGATTCTAAATACAAATATGGTCGCAATTGATTTTTTCATGTAATTGATTGCATTAATTGTCGTTATATGTCCGGTAACATGCATTTTTCATGATTTCAAAAATTAATAGACATTCTGACGAACAAATAACATATCAGGTTACATAAGGAAAAAATAGGTCTGTGATCATGAATTTCCGTAGTGAAACTGAAACTGAACCTCGCTTATAGAGTTTCCATGTTAATTTAATTATTTTCAAAAATAAATTTTGGCCTTATATGTCCGGTAACATGGGGTAAACTAAATTTTTAAAAAATCTTATGCTATTCTATCGGAAGTGACCAAAATGGAAAAGGGAAAATAGATTGCCCGAACCACTAGGATTACCTTAATGCAATTCTCCTTTTTTTTTTTTTACAAATTCTGAATATCGATGCGGCATCAGCTACTAACTAAAAGGAATCACATTTTCTGAAGTCCTGCCACAATTCCTCATCTCCCTGTATTCCAGAAACCTTCAGCCTAACTCATTTACATTACCGTCCATCTTCCTACTTCTTCAGGAATCGATAGACGGTGATTGCAGAGACAAGGACATTTTCCCTCTTCTTTATCCAATGCATCTTCGTCCACAATATTTTTTTTTTTTTACCAATTCTTTTTTTCATTTCCGAAACGTTTGAAGAAGCATACGATCTTTGGATCTCGATGACTCTCTAGCTTTCTTATAGATGCGCGTAAAACGTGCATAATTAAGGGCCCTCACATGCCGGCAGCTAAGACGATACAGGCACACGTCGATCCTCAATGTATCTTGTTTTTATTTTATTTTATATATATATATATATATTTAAACAAAAGCCATTGGCGATTGAAAACGTGTTCCTTTACTGTGGCTGGGCCCCTGTCCACAACAGCTAAGTTCGAATGGCTCAAACGAAGATAGCCAGTTGGAGTATCGGTGGAAAGGATCAAGGATTGTGCCGTCAGTCAGCCAGGGGACAGGTCGGGGCGCCCCCTTATAAAGCAAAGACCACATCTAGAAAACATGCCTGATTCTCCGAAGATCTTCCACTTGGTTGTTGCATTGAGGGACGTTTAATTTTTTTTTTTTTAATTCTATCTCTTTCTTTCTTTATTCTCTCTCCATTTCTTTAATCCAAAACGTTAAAGCCCCCGAAGCATCTGCAAACGATTTCAAGTTAAATTCAAAGCCTCAAGTCCATTATATACTAGGGTCAATGATGCGATGCATTTTATCAATCAATTCCCTGTTACTTGTGTACAAACGTTTTCTTTATCTTTGAAATGCAGCGTTTTCTCACAGTTAAAGAAAACGAGATTTCTAGTGAATTCATTGCGATCTAGGGAGAATGAGAGAGAGGTTTGATTAAAAATACGTCATGTGAGATGGATTTTGATCATCAGACTGGCAATTTAAAGTGCCTGCATTAACATATTCCTTCCAAAAATAGCATATTCTGATCGATGGTTTTAAACATCGATTAATCGAAGCGATATCAAATTCGAGATATCGCATATCATTCGATGGTTCCATTCCACCAATTCCACTTTGGAGGGATCAACTTTCAATCGATCAGTTCCAGAATTTCGATTAATCGATGTTGGCATCAAAGCTCTATTGATCGAAGCTCGGATCGATTGATCATTCAATTTCATTTCGCTTGTTTTGGTTGAAGGAGGAAAAAACAATATGTCATCAACTTGTGATCGATCGTTTTTAACAATCGATTAATCGATACGATATCTCGCATAAAATGAGATAGCTATTTCATCAGTTTTAGTTCAAGAGGAAATGTCAACTTTAAACGCACGCACAATATTCATTTCACCTCATATTTTTTTTTTTAGCGAAAAGTACAATGACTCTCCACTATAACGCAGTTTACTCCAAAGCTCTTTCATTCTTTTCTTCGGCGTTAATTAATTTTTCACGCGCACAACTCAACAGTGCATTGAAACAGCCACGATACGGCCCGTTGGTTCATATTACACGCTCGCACGACGAAACGTGTGTGTAAACTCATGCCATCACGTCTCATCGTTTCACGCGAAACTGAACAATGTAACGAAATTCCGTAATAAGAGAAAAGTTATTTCTTTTAAAAGCCTTGATTTCCGAGAATTGCCTCAAATTCATATTTTCATTGAGTTTGAAGTGTTGAAAAAAAAAAAAAAAATAAAGAGATGCTCGAATTTCTACAGATAATTTTTTTCCTTCACAAAATCACTATGATGATAGAAATAATGTAACGGTCTTCCGGAAATTGTGCAACCAACTTCCCATGATCTTCTTTACTCATAACACCATCAGATATATATCTATATATATTTACCAAGTGGGCTTCACTACGGAATGTGTTGCAATTTCTAAGTGAGAAACTCACTATTCACTGAATCTCATAGTTTTCTAGCGCCAATCTTTCATTCTTTATCATGAAAAAAAAAAACGAATGGTAATAAACTGTAATAATCAAGCAAATTAATTGATTTAACATGTTAAACTTGTTTCCTTCATTTTCCTTTTAATCTAATGCAAAACATAGTCAATGAGTATTATTTTATTTATTTTTCATTCATATTAATCGTTAGATCAAAATCGATGACTCATCTATTGAACATTGTGAGCTTTAAGGAGATCCGTTTGATTTATGAATAACGATTTGCACAGGATAATAATCTACAGTACTGTAGAATCATTCTATCTCTATCGAATTCAATTTATAATATCATTAAATATTCAATCACTTTTACACTCAAATGACTGTTACGAGATAATGCATATTTCACATTTTCATGGCATTGAGAATTTAAATTTTATCGATAAATCATCACTAACATCTTTGAATACATTAGTGTACAACTCATTGTCGAATCGAATCGACACATTACAACCTCAAACGCCCACGTTAACAATTACTAGGGACTGAAGAAGAGAGAGAAAGAGAGATAGAGAATATCGGAGAATTTGTTCATGACGTTGGCTTCGAAGCGTTTTCCTTTTAACAAAGAAGTGAAAAAAAAAATCCTCTGGGATTCATTGTCTAATCGATTGTGCAATCCATTCGAAATGGTACCAAAGTGCCGCACGATCTCTGTGTATCGATCGGTATACATTAGCATTACTATGTTAAGTATTCTTCGAATAATAAAAAAAACGTGGATTTTTCATTTCCGGATTGGTCTCTTGGGGCATGTGAAATATATTACGATTGGGTGGAATTAACGTTGCTTCGACCAACCAGAGAGTTTTGGGCTGTTTGTACTTTTTTTTAGGATCATTTCATTGATTATCGACGTTGAGGAGAAATGTGTGAAAATAAACAGTTCTTTTTATTCAAGAAGAGGTGTGATTGGTTCAGAGCGAGGACCAATGAGCGTTGGAGGAGATTAAGAAAAATGAAGAAAGATCTCAGTGATTTTTGTCTTCATTCCGATACTTTTTTGGGGAATTTCTGCCAGAGTTAGCAGACGTACTATAATTATCGTAGATGTACTATAATCTAATGATTTGTACAATTCGCAATCCAAAGTGTCTAATAGGAAGAAAAAATACAATAATTCTCAACGTTAGCTATTTTATGAACAAAATGATCTCATGAAAATTGTTTCAAGTAGCATGTATCTTTCTGCCATATATCGGTAGTAAATATTCCTTATCATTATGACTAAAAAACAGCATTCCAGTAATTTTATCTTGACAATATCAACCAATGATAACTATAATTTCCGATATAAGTTGATATGATTGTTAATTTTCAAGTTAACAATGTTTGTCAAGGATCTTAACTGCCTAGGTCGAAACTTTGTAGCTGATCAATAACAGATGCATCAGTTTTTTATCTAACTTGATGCTAAATTTTAGAGTCAGGATTGAAAGACAGCTATTTTATCTAGTTTAAAATGTACAAGAGTTGAATTTCACAATAATGCTACCAAAAGTACAATAATTCTATGGACAAGTCAGCTAACAATGCCACGGCATTTCTGCAGATATTCTCTTGTAGATCAGAACAAGAGCTAGAAAAAAAGCTTCCCATGAATTTTTTCATATCTCCATTATTTTCTAAGATATTTCCCAACGAAATAAACGCAAAACCACACTCGCCTCATCCTCTTTTTTCTCCGCTCCGTTACCGATTTGAAATAACGTTTTGTTTCTCGCTGAATAACGGAGCCCTAACGACTTTTGTCACTCGACAATATCAAAAAGAGACATTAGCCTACACTCTCTCCGACCATATTGCAATGAAGAAATTAATGAACCAAAAAAATTGTCCCCAAGTAAAAACATTTCATAAATGCACTCTCTGTATGACACAGGAAATTTCAATTTCCTCTTATTTATTGTCATTTTTCTTTGCAATTTTGCAAGAGAAATAAGATGTTTCTTCTGTGTGACATCTTCTCATAATACAAAATGGTATCAAAGAATTATTTGACGTTTTCGTGTCGTATTCTATGTAAAAAGCACTCATTCTCAGCACAAAAGATGACTTTTGTTTACCATTTTTTTTTCACGGGAGAGATATCGTTCACGTCTCTCACAGCAGCTTTTGTATCTTCAAATACAGGGAAACACAGATGCGAGCGACATGATGAGCAGGACATTCTCGCAACTCTGTCCACATCCGCCTTGTACCTTTTTTTTTTCATAACATATGCAAATACTTCCAATGCTAAGTGACGATGAAGTGAATCTAACGGAACTGCGACGAAATGAGAGGAGAAAAAAGGGCGATTCTAAAACCGTCCAGTGACTCCGTCAAATGCACCCGTTTCTCAAACAGCCATCATTGTGCTCTGTAGTATCGATTGCCAGGTGTTTCGATAGAAGAAAACTCTCGAGGGGGGGAAGTGACTGAAAGGGTCGAGATTTTTGGACCGGTTAGTAGCACAAATTCCCGGGGACTGGTTTGCAAAAAAAAAAAAAGAATGTATAAAAAGGGATAAAAGCCCCTCTTTCTCCTTCCTGATGGCGCCTAAAACTCTGCGAAATCTCCTTTCCAAGGACGAATGCCATTTTGGACGAGTAATTCTTTCTTCTATATTCAAAAAGAATTGCAAATTACGAGCAAGAGAATACTTCTTATGGATCATTATGAGAGCTTTTCTTTTTGTCCCTCTGATATTTTCTTTTTAATTTGAATTTAAAAAGTGCAGGCTTGAGAATAGAATCATGGTAACACACACGATCGCCATTACCATGTACCTAATTATTCTTCTCCAGGCCTGGATAGTTAGCTGCCGTAATTACATCGGGATGTATCCTGCTGCTGCATAGGATGTATACGATAAAAATGAGAATAAAAAAAAGGGGGGAGGGGACAATGGAGGACATAATTCATGAGGCTGAGAGGTCGAACCCTGGAGACAAAAAAATCTACGATTTAACAATATTTCCGTTTCTTTTTATTTTTTTGTTCTGTTCATCTCGAGATTCATTCCGGAGCAAGGATAGATGATGAGGAGAATTGAAAAATAATTGCTGGAATTATTTAGTTGAAAAATCAGGCACTATCATTAGCACTAGCTTCTAAGAACCAAAATTCTCTCACCCGCAATGCTAAGTTCGGATAATTGTCATCACTTAAGTTGGAAGCAATGTAAAAAAAAAAGTTGTTAAGAAAAAAAAAAAGGGAGAGATATAGAAATAGAGAATGGATAGAAAATTGGGAACCTATCATTTTGGCTTTTGTGTAATGGCCCCTAAAAGTAGTCTCTTGGAATGACTCTTTTGTCGGTTATTTCTCAGCAATATTTCTTATTCTCTCTTCTCTCACTTTATTTCTTCAGGATTTATGAAACATTGTGTGCGCGATAATTCTTGACGTTTGTGTCTCCCAGTGTACACACAAGTTGAGTGCTCAAACTGGTAATTGCAATGAAACGTGGAAATGGGTAAAAAGAAGATGGTAAAAAGAAAAATCATTCGCACAAGTACGCGCAAGGATGATGATATTCTAGGTCTAGTATAATTATCTGTTCGTACGTTGATGGTTGCCAAGGCAACCGATTCGTTCTAGAGTTATAATAGCTACAAGTTTTTCAGTGTCTGTAAAACTCCCTTTGGGTTATAGGTTTTACCTTCCAACAGATGATATTGAGTGACTTTACGAGTATTTTGTGGATGTATATATATGAATGCATTATGCGAGCGAGGAGGTTAACTTTTTTACTCATCTGCATTCTCAACTGAAATACGAGAATTTTCGGCATAAATTATTCCAATTGCTTTCTTAGAATTTTCACGTTACACTTCTTTACATCAGCAATGTTTTTGTCATTTATGGTCTAATTTTGATGCACTTTTTGTGTCATCGTTCTCTCGTGACGAGAGCTGCTTGTGGATTTCTTGGAAATTTGAAAAATGCTGAATATTTAGTTGGTTGTTTGTACATTCGTTTTTCTTTTTAATACTAGATTATGATGCTCACCTTGAGAATTGCGATTTTAACCTAACCAATATTTATGTATGTTGTCATATGCCATTATTTTTCAAAACTAGGAAGGAAACTAGTATTGTTTCCGTGTCAATTCGTTCAGTTTGTCGATTTATGTATTAATCCATTAGAATAGGGTTTATTTAAATCGTAGATGAGAACAATAGGAAAAACAATGAAGACTGATATAGTACAAAAGGAACTGTTCTTCAATTCTAATTTTATTATGACAATTTACATTTATCTAAAGAGCCTGAAGAAGCTTCTAATCAGAAGCGAAACGTCGTGATTTTAGGAAATAAATTTGAAGATTGACTTCTATATTCATCTGTCCAACATCCCAATAACCTCAAAATTCAATGAGATGGAAACATTTCTTCTTCTAAATCTTACTTAAATGGCTGCTTCTATTCATGAGGAGTAATGTAACATATTATGCACGATATTTTCATTCGAAACATTCACTTTTTGTTTATCTATGTTTAAGTAATCAAACCTCAAATATGCCGCAAGGAGGTAACTCTGATTGTTCTCCCTAACAAATATTACGTATTTTGAATATTCCGTGCAATTTGTCAACCAATCAAATGTAGGCTTTACAGGATTTCGATATATACTCGATATTCATTCTCACAGTTCGATAAAATCTCGCAATGTGTTTTTTAAAGAAAAGATCTGAAAATCCAAAAGCTTTCTATGATCTACAAAGGTCTTTATGAACATTTCATCATTTTTATTAGATTTTCAGATAATCACTAAATTCTGCGGTATGTCTATTCTTCCCTGTGAATACAGAAGATTAGAAAATGTTCAGTGGGAATATGGAATAGGACTCTGGAGAGGGATTCGATTGAATTTGTAGGGAAAAAGTGGAAGGATAGTGCGTTGTAGAATAGGGGGAAAAAGACGTTTGTCCGGTCAATGGCAGGTGTGAGACACACGACGCTGACGTTTTCCTCAGTAATACTATCCTATCCCTGCTATGACATATTCCTTTGATAAAAAGTACATGACCTCCGTTGAACATTAAATTAATAATGACAAGATGAATTACAATTAATCAACATTCGTATTAGGAACCTTAACGCTGCAAGGGACACATATCCTTTCTAATTTTCTGATCCTGCAGAGAAAACCTTTTCGCCTCAGCGTTAATTATGCAATACCAACAGTGGTAGACTGACCTTTAACGGTGTAACTCCTACTTTGCGACGATTCGCACGGTTAAATGTGCATTCCTCTTTTACAAGAAAAAAAAAAGCACAAACTTCAAATGAAGCTTGATGAAATTTATCAAAAAAAAATTATCTCGAATAAAAAATAATTTGATGCTTAATTTTTTTTTTTCATAAATCCATCTCCGGAAAACGATTTCTTTTCTTATCATATTATTAAAATCATTTTGTTTTTCATCTTATTTCACTGAAAGGGGTATAAAAATAATTTAGTTGGGAGGAGAAGATTGAATATGAAAGCAATATAATTTTCGTCTCGTTCCGGTCTTCTCTGTAAAAACCTCAGATCGTGCGGAATCGCGTACCGAACTAATTAACTTCGCGGTTTGAAGAGTGTCCTTTTGCATAATTGCAACTCTTACCACGATTCTTTCCCCCCCCTTCCACGAGAGAGGACCCCAACGATGGACTTCCACTCTATTGTTCTTCGTGGTTGGGGCGTATATACGACTTTTACATCTGTCTCTTTCTCTGCGCTCTTGCTTGCTTGCTTGAGTACGCCCCAAACGACTCTGCATTTACTGGAACTTGTTGCTGATTTTTTTATTCGACTTTTTTCTGCCTCGATCATTTTTTTTTGCTCCCCGAAAAAAAAAAAAAAAAACATTACCGGGAAAAAGGGAGGAAGAAATGAATGGAAGAAACATGAAACGTTGTTTGGTGGACCATCTTTGTTTGAGAACCACTGCACTTTACTGTGTGTCGGTGCTCGAGTGGAAGGGAGCGGGCTAGGGGCTGTGCAGACCCCCCTAGTTTCCGGTGTCAGTGATGGGATCCTCATGCCCCTGTGTGTAACGATTCTCCCTCTACTTCAACACATGCACACACATATAGATATATATAGATGCACAAACGTTTTATGTTGTGCACGCATGTTAAGCGTTAAAACGTTTGGGTAAACCGGGTGTTGATGGACTTTCAGTGGTCGTGCGCCTCTGTTTACCTTTTACCATCTCTGAGAAATCTGAAAAATCGTTTTTTTTTTTTTGAGAGAGAGAATAGGGAAAAAAGGATAATCGAGCACAAATATTTGAAAAGAGCATTTTCATAACTTTGTTTGAATTTAAATTATTAATTTTCGAAAATTTCTGTTGTAATGTTGGGGTTATATTTTTAATTGATATGAACAGATGATCAATTATGAAATGGATAACTTTTATTAATTGAAGAGGAAAAAACATCGGTGAAACGGAAGCTTAGAAAAGCGAATAATAATCATAATATAGGTGGAAAAAAATTGAGAAGGCGCCTTTTTTTCGCTCGACCATTCGAAAAAATATAACATAAAAATACATATTGTAAACCATTTCTTTCATCAATTTGGTAATTCATGAGTTTTACTCTGCCAAATATTGAAAAAAAATTTAATAATTTTTCTCAAATTTTTTGAATTAAATTGATGTGTTTTGATGTAGCAGAGGTCGGTAGCAACATTTCAAGGCAATCAGACAAAATCCTGATTGAATTTTCACCAAAAAACAACGAACTATTGTTGAAAGTTCCTAACCAATTCAACCAAAAGAAAAAACCAATAAATAAAATTGAGATTATCACCACGTTTAAAAAATTTTAAAACCAAAATTTTCCAAAATCGAAGTCAATGCGAGCCTACAATAGGCGCACTGAGCATGGGGGCCACGAAAATAGAAAGAAAACCCTAAAAACACTAATTTTCAGTCGGCAGATCTAAACTGCGGAATTACCAACAATTTCATTACTAAAATCCTCCAAAATTTCATTATTCAACCAACTTATTTTCATCTCTCCACATATATTTTCGTGGAAAGAATTATAGCAGCAAAAAGGGTTCTTTTACTTTTCTGCAGAAGCGTGAGAGGACAAAGGCGAGTCCTTTTCGCCTTTCGAAAGATCCGGGAATATGGAAAGAACGAGAGTATATAAACGAGAGAATCCTTCCTTGCGGTAGCGCGATCTCAAACGAGATAAAAAACATGCCAAGATGAAACTCGATAACTCAAGCCCTAACTCACCCTTCGGCAGAATTTATTTTTAAACATACTTGAATTTTTTTTTTCTCTTCTCTCTGTACTTTTTCCCTTTTCTGCTCCTTTTTGAGAGGGAGAGGGGAGAAAAAAGTGTAGTTGAAGAAAATTCTGAAGATTAAATGATTAGATTCCCGTGTTTTGAAGGGTAACGTACTGCTCTCGGAAGCGCGTCGTTACCATTTTCTCTTGGGGCAAATTGAGCTCTCTCTCTCTCTCTTTTTCTCTCCCATTTTTATGTACTGCCGCGAGAATTAAAATTAATTACGAATTATAGGTTGTGGGTAATTACACGTGGTATACGCATTAGAACACGTGGGAGAGTTCTTTAATCACGAAACACAGTGGAATGAGTCGGCAACCTTTGTTTCCACGCGTATTCTCCATTTTTTTTTTCTTTGCTATTGGTAAATGCGCAATTTTTTTTTCCTCCATTCACAATATGAAAAGAGCCTCAATTTGTCGATGAAGACGAAATAAATCGATCAATATCAGACGTTCAATAACCAATAGCTAATTACAATTCATCTCTCAATGACACCGATCTATCATTTTTGCCTGACCTAAATCTCAATTTTCTACTGCAAAAAAAAATGTAGAAAAAAAAAAATTGCTAAAATAAATACGTCTGTGTCGCGTAAATTCCACGGGGAATTTTCTGGAAACAGTTAAGGAGACGGTCCGAATCTTTGAGAGAGTAAGTGAGAGAGAAACCTCATCACAACACCGACAGAAATCAATCGTTCGAACCCAAACTCGTTAACTCGAAGGATTTATGATCGTATACGTCGATCTCGTTAGCCCACTTCGACACACACACAACTTGTTTTTTTTTTTTCTCATTTTTATTCCATCTCTGGCCATTTATTTCTTCACCTTTCTTCGGGTGTTCGTCGTCTCTTTTCGAAGGGATGCAATAAAATCTGCCGAAAGCGGTTGCGTTAGAAGTTATTAAAGCGTGAAACTACATCCATTGCCTTAGAGTCAAAGGGGCGTAAGTCCCTGTGTAGGAGCATATCACTTATGTCCCTCTAATGCTAAGGCGACGACATGATTCTGTATTTCGTAAAATACCAAGTCAACGTGTTCTCTTTTTACCCAGGGTGCTGAAAAAATGGGTTTCTAACCTCACTTTGCTCAGTTTAAATAGTACATTACGCACGTAGGGTGGGAAAACTTTGTCGAAATTAACTTTTATCCACCCATGGTGCGTATAATATTTTTTTGCCCAAGGGTGCTGGAAAAATGCGTTTCAAACCAAGCAAAGTGAGGTTAGAAAACCCATTTTTCCAGTCCCTACGGTAAAAAAACGCTTTTTTCCAGCATCCTTGGTCAAAAAAATACTATTTTTACCCATGGGGCTGAAAAAATGGGTTTCTAACCTCACTTTGCTCAGTTTAAATAGTACATTACGCACGTAGGGTGAAAAAACTTTGTCGAAATTAACTTTTATTCACCCATGATGCGTATAATATTTTTTTTGCCCAAGGGTGCTGGAAAAATGCGTTTCAAACCAAGCAAAGTGAGGTTAGAAAACCCATTTTTCCAGTCCCTAGGGTAAAAAAACGCTTTTTTCCAGCATCCTTGGTCAAAAAAATACTATTTTTACCCATGGGGCTGGAAAAATGGGTTTGTAACCTCACTTTGTTTGATTCGAAACGCATTTTCCAGCACCCTTGGGCAAAAGAATACTATACGCACCATTAGCATAATTCATGCCCAACTGTTCATAAAATTCGACTTTGGTATGTCCTGAATTATGCACGAAAAATGTTACATGATTGATAAGTAATTAGTTCATATTTCCGTTACTAATAGGGCACGTTTTTTTATGCTCGAGGAACTCATGCACTAATAGTGCATGATTTATGTACAAGAAGTTCATAACTCATGGCCAGCTTTTTCTGTGTGCCAGGAGAAAAATCTGGTCGAAATTAATTTTTTTCCGTCCTTGGTGAGTGATGTACGATTTTTTACTATTTTGTGCTCCATTCACACGGAGAGCGCGATCGATGGATCAAGGACGAAATGAAAGGGGGAAATTTTTTCGGAGTGAAGCATCGAAGTCATCGGTGATTCGAATGCCGGCATGCACAGATGAGTGCAGTTTGGATCAGGATTATGCATACACAAGCAAGTTCGACTGATGTTTTTAGAATGAACAGTAAACGGCACGCGAGAGTGAGAAAGAGAGAGAGAGAATACACAACGTCACGAATGTAATGTGGTGCAAGGTGGTGGTGTTTAGAGCGAGACAGAGACCAACAGAGGGGTTATATAGGAGGCTGGGGCGGAGAGGAAGGGAAAAAGAATCGTCGAACCGTACCGCGCGTCGACCCAGCGTGGCAGATGTTCCATTCGTCCTGCCTCAGCCGCCCGCACGGCCCCAGGGCTGTACAAAGCCAACGGTCACAAGAGAGTAGTCCTGTGTGTTGGGACAGGTACAGGCTGAATTTTTAAATACAAACGTTGTTACCATGTAAAAATATTATGTAACTCGTCTGTGTGTGTGGATGTCTACAGATATGTATGCAGTATGAGATATAAATTATTCGTGGAGTCTCGATTTAAATGCCTCAATTTTTTTTTCGCACGTGGGAAGAGCGCGAGAGGAGGAGAAATGCGGAAATTTTGAGGGAGATCATTTTTTGTAGGTTTTAATCTCTTCTCATGAAAGAAGAAAGCTTTTTTAAAAAATGGGAATGAAAGTAGCACATGTCTGACAATTTTTCTGATTTTTTTAGACAGGTCAATTATTATAAAAAAAAATACTCAAAAAATTTGCTCCGAAAGTTTTTTGAATTTCCTACATATTTATATTTTTCTCATTTTTAAAAATATAATTTATTTTTTCGAAAAAAATGCATGAAAATTGTCAAGTGTCTGTTATTTTCAGCATCATTGAAAAAAAAAAAAACATCTTTATTTTTATTTCAAAAAATTTTGCAATAGAGAGCAGAGATTTCGCTTGAAATTCATGCTTCGTCCACTCTGAATCTCTGGTTAATGCCCATTACAATACAATAGAGACTCCGAAAATTTCTCTCCTCCGTTTGTTCTTTATGTCCTCGAAGGTATCGGCAGGAGTTAGTGAAAAAACAATGGCTACCCTTTTTGGGGTTTCTGCAACGAAAGAACGGGACCTGCCTTTTCTCTCTCCACCTCTTAAAATATACAGAAGGTGCAAAACAAAAGGACAAATCCACGTATTTTGACTTGTTGCCTTTTTTATATCACACACAAAACTGCATCTCGGTGTGTTTGAATTTTTTTCCCTTTTTTTTTTGGCTTGAAAAAAAATGTGGGCATGCAGAGGGTGTCGATACATAAATTCATTGATTGTAGAGAATCGTGTGATGGACGGTGGAAACGTTCAGAGGAGGAGAAGAAACGTATAAAGTATACTGGGCGGTTTACTACTGCCTTGACGTTGCACCTAATGAACCGATAGACGATAGAATTGCATGCACAAAGATCATAAATTGCAATCAGCTTTGAATTTTTAGATAATTGCATTAAATTCCATCTGATTTTAATACCATTCATATTTATGCAACTGAATAATTCTTCTATTATCCGTATAAATTTCATGGAAAAATTTCATTAATTCTCTCTGATATTCACACTTTCAAAATTGTCATCTCTGTGTAGCCTTCGCCAATATTACAGGTGAAGCAGATAATTTCTTGTCATTTTTTTTTTCTTTTCATTGCAATCTCAAGATACTTGTGTGTGTCATGGAGAAAACAAGCTTCAACCATATAACACGAGAGAAAAATTTGTGCAGAAAAATAAATAAAGGTGATTTACTTTCTTGAAAACGAGGTAGACTCACAAGGTAGTTTAAAAATCGTAAAAACACTGTAACACTGTTTGTTGGAAGGTTGGAGTTACGTATAATCCACATGATTTTCACGTAGAAAACGAATTTCATACGTTCGTGAACAAAGTCAAAAAAAAATGAAAATGGGCAAATGCGTTTGTACTGGAAGTTTTACGACTTTTTGCGAGATGCTTCAAACACATTGTGTTTGTGAAAATTGCGAGGGAGTTTTTGAGGCCATGCTTATTTTTTTCAAAAATAAAAAAAAATAAAAAAACAAACAATGTAAATAAAAAAATCGAGGAATTTTGTTGGACGATTATTGTCGTCGAATCACCGGTTATTCCGGTCGAAAAACATCTTTGATTTTTGCAGAAAAAAAAGAGAGTGCGAATAAAAAACCGCATAAAAATACCGTAAAGTGGTAGAAAATTAGTCGATACAGGTTATCCATTCGATGATGAGGTTGAAAAAAAATCAATAAAAATAAGGTGAAATAATTTATCTCATTGCGCAATTGTCTCCTTATTTAGCGAGTTACTATTTCAACAGTTTCTTTACTAATTCAACTGAATTCTCGATGACTACACAAGGTAAATTGCCCGTGCGTTCAAAAGGAGAGAAAATGATGGAAAGTAGCATCATCCAGTTTTTCCATTCAGTCTGATCGGTTTCCTGTGTTTCCACTTATCCCCCCTGTTTTTTTTCAATTATCATCAAAATTATTTTTACCTGAAACATTGTAACTGTATCTGTTTGAGACACAAAAATAGCATTGAATCGACATTCTGAACCCATCACCCGAGTAACCAGTGAATTATGACTACCGTTTTCTTTCGTCCCGACCCCTGCGACCGGTTCTGTGTCGAGAAAAGGACTCTGTACCCTGCGGGGGTCAGGCAGTTGCTATATACTTGTATAGGGGAAGGAGGATCAATACGGACATAAGGGGTAAAATGGACACATTTGGGTTTTTAGGTATATATTATGAAAAAATCTTTAAATGAATGAAAATATGGGAGATGGATTTTTTTTGATGATTCCATCGGAAAGCTGAGGAAATTTCAGTCGAGAAACAAGTGTCAGAATTAATTTTTCTCAATTTTTCGAGAATTTAATGTTTTCTGGCATTTTTGAGGGGTAAAAGCCCTTCGATTTTTGAGCAGTTTCAGTTTTTTGGGAATATCTCTGATTCTGTTGGTCGCAGCGACCTGGAACCGATTTTAAATGAAAGGTGAGATTATTCTCCGTTGATTTATGGGGGTTTGAATTCAAAAATATAGATTTTTTACATAGTTATAGGACAAAAACCGATGATCATAATTTTTCACAAAAGTTCCCATAACTATTTGAAAAATCGATATTTTTAAATTCAAACCCCCACAAATAGATGGGAAATGATCTCACCTTTCATTTAAAATTGGTCCTAGGTCGCTACGACCAATAGAACCAGAGATATTTCTAAAAATCTGAATTTGCTCAAAAATCTTACTCATCCAAAATGCCAGAGAAAATCGAATTTTCAAAAAATTGAAAAAAATTCATTCTGAAACATGTTTCTCGACTGAAATTTCCTCAGCTTTCCGATGGAATCATTGAAAAAAAACTATCTCCCACTGTTTCATTACAATGTCCATTTTGCGCCACCTTCCTCTATAGGCACTTCATGTATATTCAAGATAAAATGATTCGAGATTTTTTTTTAAAGCGGCGGCTTCCAAAAAAAATCTGAAAAAATTCACCAGCAATGGATACATATCGGAGCATCTTGTCAAATATTTTCAGATTTTTTCACGAAGTCCTTCACTCCGGAAAAATTCCTTAATCATTCTGTTGAAGTGGTCCATTTTGCTCCGGTCTCCCCTATATGTGTACATATACATATCAACCTGGTGAATTGTGTTCGATAATGAATTTGCAGAATTTTCAACTTGCTCCTTGCCGCACTTATTCAATTTTTCCCTCGAACTTCCCACATTTTTTTTTTTTTATAAATACAATATATAAATTCTCGTAATTCATAAGTCTTTCCTCGATTTAATACGTACACATACAGATGAAAAGGGCGTGTAATCGTGACTTTAATGAGCGAATTGGCGAATCGAAAAGTGCACATTATGCAGACGTGGGCGAGATAGCGATCGTGAGTTGAAACAAAATGAAGTAAACGAGAGAATGAAAGAGGAAAAAGGAGTTTATTTTATGAAAAAAAAAAAAAAAAATCAACACACACTGCCGTCTTATTTTATTCATCCTTATCCACTTGGGTCTTCATATATATATATATAGATCTATATATATACACTTCGCCCACGCTGATTGAGAGTACATATCTCTACCCCCCCTTCTTCTTCACCTCCTCCTCCCACCTCTTCTTCTTCTTCTTCTTTATACACTGGAAGAGTTCACTCTCCAGCGATGAATCTTCCACTCAACGTGACACGTGATTTGTAATTAAACTTCTCAGTGTGATTTGATTTCACCGAGATATTAATTCGTGGAATATGAATTTAATCGTTTTTAAAGTGAAAATTGTTTCATTTTTCTCACTCTTTTTCTCTCTTTTTTTTTTAACTCATTGAGAAATAGACACAGAGTGTATTTCAGGCATTGTAACAAAACGTGAATAAATTTAAACTCAGTGGCAGGAAGGAAGCCACAATTTTCATGAGGCAATTTACTCAACGAATTAAAGCAATTAGCGCATTTGTACATATTTTTATTTTTCCATGCTATTAAACAATGTGTAAATACATTTTCGTTTGCACTTCCTTGTTTTCATTCTCTAATGCATCATGTAAAAAAAAAAAAAATTAAGAATAGAAGAGAATGAAGAAACAGACATTTCATTCACACAAATTCATTAATTGTAATGATCGAATTATTATTTTTTTCTCTATTGATTAAAATTATACGGTTATTAATTACGTTTCATTATATTTTGAATTGTAATTACCATGATTAAGCTGTGAATTATAACTCAACGGATATCAATTAAATATTTAAATTATTCTTCATACTAATGTACTCATTAAATTTCTTCTTTTTCTTTGATTTATATCCGAGAGAAACGACAATTTGTTCTTTCTTGTGTGTCAATCAACACAAATAGAAATCATAATCGTTGCGTTAAACAAAGCTGTGAGAATTGAAAAAAAAAGTGTTGGAGATTAGTAATAAATAAATAAAAAAGTACAATGTCTGTCACGCACTTGCACTTACGTCTCCACTCAAGAGGTACAGAGGAAGAGAAAGAGAGAGAGAAAAAAAAAGAGGGAAAAGAGCCAGGCGAGAGAGGAAGCGGAGGATTTGTCACGAAGGCAGTTTGGTTTAACTGATCTCATCCGTCTTGCAAGTTGGACATTTGCGAGAGATGCTGCGTCGTACTTGTCGCACTCACGTATTCTCATTCACTGACTTCATTCTATGGTTTTAAGAGAGGAAATTTTGCAGATAGGGTAACATGACTAATAGATAGGTGATTGAGAAAATATTAGACTTTATTAATCCATATGAAATAGGCAAATTGAGTCAAAAAAATTGCAAAAAAGAATGATGTGAAGAAAAATATACAGTGAATCGACTAAAAATCGACAATTAAACTTGAATAATGAAGGAATAATTAGAGAAAATGATGGAAAAACTGGAAAATCACTTGAACCCCCAATAAATGGACATTTGCATATTTACAGTGGTATGATTTTGAATTTCGATCAATCGGTATGTAATGAAGGGTTTATGAATCTATATGAATGTAATAATCAGGAATTGACGTGAAAAGTATAAGAATCATTCATTTATTTATGAAAATCCTCGATAATAGAAACCGTCCAACTTTTGGTCGTGTGACCCTATCCCAAAAAATAAAAGGGAAAAAGCGAATAAACACACACACACACACATACACACGTTCCACTTATTCATTCGGGATTAATATATTTTTTTTTCTCTCTTTAATTCCGCACGTTTCTCTTCTGCAACACGAAAGTTCACTTTGTGTCTCGTTGTCCTGGTAAAGGCCTGTTCTACAAATCTTCGATGGGCAGAGATGCTAATTGCTCGAGAAATTCGATAAACCATTGCCTCCAGTTTCAAATGAATGCACTTTTTTTTTTTGCTCGCTCGCAAGAAAATTTAAGGCGCACATGTGTGTGCGTATTATATTGCAAATAGGAGAATTAAACTCAATATTCGCATAAACAAGCCTGCAATAAATTTTCCCATCTTTTAATTAATCAATTCCTTTTTTTTATTTCTGTTACAGCTTTTGAATCTTGTTCACCGAGCCCCTGCAAAAACGGCGGCGTCTGTGTAACAACGCCACGTGGTGAATTATACTGCAAGTAAGTAGCAAATAAAGAGTACACGAGCAAAATTATTAAATTAGGTGGGAAAAGATTCCCACAATGTTCCAAAAATCGCTAAAAAATCGGTTGAAAAAAAAGAGGAGGTGTACACCGTTTAAAATAAGAAAAAAAAATGATTAAATCCATTCCGCAATGATAATTCAAACGAAACGGTAATAATACCTCGGCACTTGGTTGTATCCACGCATTTGCATTCAAGTAACTCACTGCATTCCGTCATTTTCTTTTCTAAAGTGCGAAATAAATCCCCGAGGAGATGAGAGAATTGTGTGTGCGTGCCTCAAAGCTATCATAAATTTTTCTTTTTTTTTTTTTTTTTACCATCGTGCAGAGTATTATTTCGAACGATCAAGAGCACATTATTATATGGATGGCATCGACCTCCAAATAGCCATTACAAATTGATATAACGTTCTCCAGCATTTTCTCTATTTATCTGTACATTTTTTTTACTATTTATTTGCTCGAATTCTCATTTATCACAAATTGTCGCATTATCGAGAGAAAGAGAAAGAGATACCTTGGTACACGTTTTTTCGTGGCACACTGTAGCGTGGGACGTGGTAGAAAACTTCAACATGGATAACTTGAAGAGAGGGAGAATATAAAGAAAAACACGGTGAATCCGGTAATACTGGTAATGTTTCTACGGCAGAGGTTCGTGATCAAACGACGCATCTAAATTGCGTCTATCACGTTATCCTCTTTGTATAAGAGACTTTTCCACTTTTTTTTCTTTTTCCCCTCGATAGTTTAGTCTTTATTCTGGTATTAAATTTCTCAACGTTATCATTTGAGAAACAAGGTGTTGGAAGTGGAACGAATAAATTTAGGAGAGACTTGTTTTTTTTTTTTTAGTAGAAATTCTATTTTTATCTATTTGTATCTATTTTTGGGAAATATCTCGGAACGTTTTAGCTTAACGGAAATTTATCAATGAAAATTTCCCTCTTAACTCATTTATTTCAGTAGTAATCTCAATAAGTCATGAAAAATTAATTTTTTTTCACGTCTTCTTACACAATTTTAAATATTACCCCCTTATTATCCCAGTCGATAAGCCAGATCTCATCGAAATAGTCGATAAACCAGACTTCTTTTCTTAAAAAAATTAATTATTTTTGTACTCCACTTGGAAATCACCATTTTTTTTATCCATCACGTGCATAATAAAATCCCTCTTTCTCTCTCTCTCTCTCTCTTCTCACAAGTGTTGCATCAACAGTTTTTAATAACTGTCTTGAAAAATAAGCGGTACGAATCTATTACGAGTGACTTGATGATCCCGTACGGCGTCGCCACTTGTATCCTTTATTATCCCAGCATCTTTCACTGATACTTCTATCTCACTCGTCTTTTAACATCTTTAAAAATCTCATGTAGAGCCCAGATAGTCCATTAACACCGGGATAATTCACCACTGTTGTACGTGCGGATTGCCAAACCCGGTGCGAAAACCGCTAAAGTAATTTACGTGAAATAACCGAAATATTCACTCTCCTTCCTTCTCCTCCCCCTCTTTTTTATTGCCCCTTTTTTTTCCCCGAACTCCAATGATTTTCCAATGAAATTTAATGCATTTGAGGCAATTTAAAAATAATTATTTTAATCGTCCTATTCATTTCATTCTTCTTTTAATTTAATTCATGAAAAAAAAATTTTGTCGAGTGATCGTTTGCGGAGATTCTATCTAATGGGGTTTTTCAAGAGAGAAGAGGGCGGTTTTGTAACAAGCAGTGAATAATGAAGGGGGGAGTTTAGAGGAGCACACGTTTAACGCGCCCGTAATCCAATATAATAACAAATTTGTGTGTGCGATCGCCACTTGGCGATTCAGCGAGTTAATGCACACAACCCCTCCCCCCCCCCCTCCTGCCCCTGATGAAAACTGGACGTTACATAGCTTTCAACCCTCATTGCCTTTGCAATAAGTGGGGGGATGAGCAAAGGATCACAATCACAATGGAACGGAAACTCATTCGTTGTCTCTCTTTTTTGCTTCTCTTTATCCTTTTTCTCCTCCCCCTCCCCCCCTCCACACATACACACACGTTTTTGTGCGCGCCACGGTTCGCACGCGCAACGCCACGTGACCACGCTATGTGTACGCACTTTTAATGCTCAATCTCTCTCAGTTTCGCTCGGTATATATACGTTGACAGTGATGTTTCCCCTCCCCCCCCCCCCTCTTTTATTTCAGAGTGTATGCCACTTCGTGGCGAAAAAAGGATTGGGGGTGAAAATATATATCTCTCTCTCTTTGTACTTTCGGGCTGCCAAAAAATTCCGGAAACCCGGGGATTTTTCTACCCCTTTTATTTTCTATCCTTGACATCTCCACAGGATAAACAAGAATGTGTACTTAGTGTTATTGGAATTTATTGTATCGTGTTACATGAGGGAAATGGATGATTCACATTTCCCTTTTTCTCGCTATCTTTTTTTCGGCTTTTTTTTTTAAGAAACTTTCTTTTTATTGTATTTTCTTTTTTTCAACTATTGAGTTTGAGAAAATTTATCGAGATATTTTTTTTGTGGAGAATTAAATCCTCTGCAGAAAAGGTTTCTTGACATTTTTTCCTAAATCCACTCGTTTCAGAGAAATCTTCATGAATTGATGGGAATATTGGAGATAGGCTCTTTCTGATGATTTCGTTGGAAAGCTGAGGAAATTCTCCATGAAAATCAAATGTTATAAGTTTTTTTTCTTCAATTTTTCAGAAATTCAATTTTTTGCTCAAGATTTCCAAGTTAAACCCTTCTGTTTTGGAAAAATTTCATTTTTTCTGGAATATCTCTGGTTCTATTGGTCATAACGATCTGGGGTTGACTTGAAATGAAATATTAGCTCATTTTCCATTGATCCATGTGGTCAAAAAAGAAAATGATCAATTTTCCAAGTATTTATAGGGCAAAAACTGATTGTCAGAGAACAGCCCATAAGTTATTGAGAATTGATTAAAAAAAAAATTTAACCACATAAATCGATGGGAAATGAGCTCACCTTTCATTTGAGATCAACCCCAGGTCGCTACGACCGATAGAACCGGAGATATTGCCGAAAAATTGCATTTTTTCGATTTTCAAAAAGGAAACCTCTTCAAAACTTGGCCCAAAATGTGAAATTTTCCAAAAATTGAAAAAAAAAAATTTCAACACATGCTTTTCACCTAAAACTTTCTCAACTTTCCAATGAAATCATCAGAAAATCTCTATCTCGAATCATTCGATTGAAATATCCATTTTATTCCGCCTTCCCCTATCAATTCCCATTTTTTCATTGCTCGTTTCCTTTTTTCTCTCTTTTTATTTTTTTTTTGCAAGTTGAATGAAACCTGCGAATACACCACTCAAAATTGCAGATGTAAAGAAGAGTAACATATGCGTGATGACGAATGGTGATAGACTTTCCTACCCTCGGGAGAGGCCTTGAGCACATATCTCTCATTGTGCTCTCGTACCCATTTCAATTGAATGCAAATAAAAGAAAGAGAATTATAAGAGCACCATAAGTACCACAATCTCATGAATATTCCACTTTTATTTATGATAAACCAGGAATGAATCGAAGAGTATTTTCGTAATACGCAGGATACACATTTTTTTTTTCTTTATTTCTTCTTCTATTCTCGTTATTTATTGACGTCGTGAAAAAATTGATGGCTGATTCTAGTTTTTTCGATGGTTTTGTGTCGATGCGGGTAAAGGGATTTTATACGATTTTCTGTATCTTCTGAAATGCTGTGATGGATGTCTGCAGTTTTTTTTTTTTCCTTTTCCATACAACAAACGCGAGGAGAACCGTCTGTCTATTTCATGTGACAGGGTAATGGGCTCCAAGGACTTGGAGAGTCTGTTCAATTGATGCTTGACATTAGCGGGACAAAATTGTCTACGGTCCATGGTGATACTAACATTTTATCCTGTATTCTGAGAAAGAATGTTTCGAGTTGTTATTTGTTCTTTTTTTTCGTCGATTGAGAGAAAGAAATTGAAAAAAAATAGAAAATACTTTCTAGAAAATTTCTTTTTTTACGTGAAAATCGATCGAAATTTGGTGAAAATACGTGAGATAAAGTTTTCTTGATGATTCCATTGAAAAGATTAGAAAATTCACAATCGAAGCTCATTTTTGAATTTTTTTTCTAATTTTTTTGCTTAAAAATTAAAGTTTACTCTCACTAAAAAGTACATCACTCGCAATTTCTGAACTTGAATATTTTTTTTATTTTATTTATTACATACTTGTTGAGACCGTGCGGTCTAATACAAGGAGGTCACTCTGTGACACAGTAGTTATTTAGTTAGCTTAAGTTGCTATAATAATATTATTGCTTGGCTTATATATATATATATATCTGATATTTCAACACTTATCATTGCGAAAGGACGAAGGAACGTAATTGAAGACTAGCTTTAATAAAGTAAAACAAATTTTTCACTGCTTTGATGTCCAGTGGCTTCAAGATCTCCGGGAATTGCGGACTGGGGATATATTGGTCTCTCAATTGCTGGTATAGTGAGCATTCAGTGAGAATGTGAATCAGTGTCTCTTTGGCTTCCACGTTGGCTGATAGGCACCAGGCACAGTAGGCATCTGGGTTGATTTCGTATTTGATATCTTTAATTTTGACCCCAAGCCTCTTGTCACCCGATAGCCTCAGTTGTGCAACAGTTCTGGTGTATGCCAGTGGTATGTTTAACCCTAAATACTTTTCACGTGCGGTTTGCCCACTTGCGTCGGGATCCACATCTTTGATCTCTTTATATATTGGGTGGTATGAGGAGTTCAGACACCTGCGGCGATCTTCCTCAGCGGCTCTACTAACTACCTTCTGCAGAATTCTTTGCATGTCGTCAGAGTGAAAAGTATCACTGGAAGGATCGATGGCAGCATAGTCCTCGTTATGCTTCATGAGCACTGCCTTTAATGCTGACAGCCAGTTGCGGGAGGGGTCGTTGAATTTCGTGGCTTCCAGTGCTTCCAATTGTCTTAAGCAGATCTTGGGGTATCGATGCTCTTCCATCTTCTCAATTTTTGCCCAAAGAGCTAGCATTCTCTTCACAACAAAGGACTCAAGTGGTGCTGTACCAGTCTCCAGTCTCAGTGAGTAACCTGGAGTGCCTTTCGGCAGCGTCAGGAGGCCCTTTATGAAGGATCGCTGTACTTTATCCAGCTCGTCCATATGTCTGAGACCCCAGATGCCTGAACAATATAAGAGAGATGGCGTGACCACTGCACTGAACAATATCATGCGCTGGTTCCAGTTGGTCATCTTGGCCGTAGTCATCGTTCTCCACACTGAGCTTAGAGCCGTTCTCGCTCTGGTAACGAAGTGCTCGAGGGCCACTCCAAAGTAACCCGTGGATGCGAAGGGCACTCCTAGATATACAAATTTTTTCACGCTCTCAATCGGCTTACCGTCGTATTTCAGGGTGCGCAGCTTGGGCAACCTGCCTCCTCTGTGGAAATGCATTGCTTTCGTTTTGTCGGTATTCACGGTTAACTTATTGACTGCATCAAACTTGGCGAGAGTGTCTAAAAGATGTTGAGCTTCGATTACATCGTCACCTACAAGAACTCCGTCATCAGCAAATATGAGCAGCTTCATTTTTTCTTTTAGGTCAGAATGACCATCCGCAACGAAGAAGTCTGCCATGTCGTGTAGAAGAAGAATAAATAATACTGGGCTCAGGGGGTCTCCCTGCAAGACTCCTTCTGTGACATTTATATCTGTTGTCAAGTGCCCATCATTGAGCCTCACCTTGATTTTGGCTTTTTCATAGAAGTTTTGAAGTACCTTGATTAGCTGCGTGCTCACGCCAGCTTTATACAATTTTTGCCATAGTATTATATGGTTGACCGAATCAAATGCCCTTTTATAATCTATGAATACTGCACATAGTTTTCCTCTTGGCTTGCTTAATTTCAAAGCTACTTTGGCGTTAAGTACGAAGATGTTGTCCTCGCAGCCTCTCTCCCCTCTGAATCCTGCTTGCCCCTCGGGTAACACGTTATTCTCTTCACTCCACTTGCTCAAGCGAGTTGCCAGTACCTTGCTAAAGATTTTGGGCAGAGCGTTTGCCAAAGCGATGGCCCTATAATTTGCTGGGTCAAGTCTGTCCCCTTTCTTGTATATTGGGATTACTTCTGAAGTTGTCCAGTCCTCCGGGATCTCACCAGTGGACAGCACTTTGTTGAAAAGCCGTAGCACATGGAACACCCAGTTCTTGGGCAGCCCTTTATAAAATTCATTGGGGATCCCATCTGGACCTGGGCTCTTTCCACCTTTTGATGATGATATGGCCTTGCATAATTCTTCATACGAGATCTCTCCATCTAGTTGTTGCTGGTATCTAGTGTGCAGTGATAGATCAACTGCAACCACCGGGGGGTACATCGAGGCGTAGAAATTCTCCCAACTCTCTGCTGCGACAGTGCAAGGAATGAAGGGGCTCTTCCGGTATTTCTTGATGGTTTTCCAAAAGCTTTTCATGTCCTTGGCCTCGGTCAATTCACTCTGCAGAAATTTTATGTAATCTTCCTTACTTCTCTTGATACACTTCGCATATTCTCTTCGTTTGAGAGTGTATGCTTGTTTTCTGCTTGCCTCTCTGCTTTTGTACAGGGCGCGATGCATCTGATTGAGTTTTCTTCTTTGTTGTCTGCAACTCCCGCTAAACCACGGCTTATCCTTTGGGCTCCGGCGGGAGGTGCGTGGAATGATGGTCATTCCCAGGTTAGAAGCTGCGTTTCTAATGTTGGTAGCTAATGCTGTGCACATGTTATCTGGCGAAGCCTGATTTGAGGGGGGACAGGTACATCTTCTTATTTTTTCCTTATATTGTCCGGCCTCATCCGTGTTCCATTTATACTTAGCAGCTCCATTGAGCGTGCTGGTTGCTGGAGGCTTCGTCAGTACCATTCTGGAATCTAGGCACACTTGAATCGGCAGATGATCTGAGGGGCCCACATGGGTGACTTCAAAGTCATCGACGAGTTCGAGGCCATCCTGGTTCACCCAAACATAATCTATGGTACTCGTACCTGTTGGACCGAAATACGTGAGTTTCCCCTGAGAATCTGAATGTGAGCGACCATTCAGAACCACGAAACCGAGTGCCTCCATCATATCCAAGATGGATCTTCCGTTATGGTCTGCTTTGTCATCTGCGGCTGCTCGCATCGCTGCTAGCTGCGTCCCCTCCATGAGCTCTTCGTCTAGCTGGTTGAGTGAGCCAATTCTGCCATTGAAATCACCACCTACAAATATGGGACAGCTTTTGTGCTTTTCAAGCAAGTCCTGCAGCAGGTCGTGGAGCATTGCGAGACGTTCATCATAATATCTCCGGTCCATGTACACGTTGACGATAATGATATCAGTACCATTAATCTTGCCTATGATAGCTTGCCACATATCACAGGCAGTTAATATTTTGACCTGTTTCAGGGCGTTGGGGTTGTATAATAGACACATGCCGCCAGCACCTCTGCCTCTTGATTTATCTCTCTTTGCAAGTGCTTCGATGCACTTCAGTTCCCTCAAGGGGTATGGAAGACTCTTTATGTTCCTTAAATGCCAAGTTTCCGAAATACCCAGAAGCGTGCAGTTCTTGAAGTAGTGGCTCTCGTCTTTGGTTAAATTGTATATATTTCTTATACCATATACGTTCCAGAATATGAAATTTATCTTAAACTCTATGTTTCGTCCCGGGGGAAGACCGGGGATGGGATGAGAGGCTATTGGCACAGACCCGGCTGAGCTTGTCTGTGTCTCCGGCATCTCCTCAGCCACTCTCCCATCTTGTGTCGTCAGTGGCATATTAGCGAGCAGGGGACTTGCCCCCTCGATTACGAAAGGGATATTTCCGGCTGTTATTACCTTTAGAACCATTGCTCTCAGGAGAACTTAGCTGTGTACTATCACGTCTCAGCTGGGAGCCAGTGTTGTCATCATCGCTCCTGGAGTGGCTTGGAGATCGAGACTGGGTGCGATGAGGAGGGGTTCTTCTTGACCAGAAGCCCTGGTTACGAGTTGGCTCGATGAGGCCTTTCTCGTCATGCCACACCAGTGTTTTGCCATCAACAATCAACTTCCTGTAGTTTACCGTGACACGATGCCCCTTCTCTTCCTCCTCTTTGGCTATAGCATGAATCTTCCTCTGGATCTCCCTTTCTTTCAGGGTGCGATCATGATTAATGGAGATTGGCTGGCCTCTTAACTTCGCCTTATTCTCCATCACTTTTGACTTCTCTTCCAGCGAGGGCATACCAAGTATTACCATGCTCCTCGGGCCTCTGGCGTTTATTGGCGTTATTGTATCAACGTGTACCTGGACCCCCAAGCTTTCATTCAGCCAATTCTCCATCTCTTCTTTGGACGGTTTCGCATTGGGGAGACCTCTGATGACTAAATTCTTACTTCTCTCCCTTTTCTCTTTGCGTTCCTCGGCTGCTTCCAGTTTGTCGATTCTTTCTTTCAGAATTCTGTTTTCTGCTGTGCATAGAGTGGTTTTGGTATTGAGAGCGGTCACGTCCTCCCGGAGGGACTGTAACTCTGCAATAGCCGCCCTCGTCTCGGTAGCCTCCTTTCTCAATTCTTCAATCCCCCTTGTTACGCTCTTCAGCATCTCAATGATCGCTTTAGCATCTTGTCCTGAGACTCCTGGCTCGGCACTGGTAGCACTATCTCTTGAGTCATTGTTGTTGTCGTCTGGGTGTTGCTGCAGCTCGTTAGATTTTCTTCTTTGCGGCGGGGGGACATGTGAACGTGTGACCTGGCTTAGAATGTTGCCTTTTTTTGGTATATCAGTGCGTTGGGTCGGGATACCAGTTTTCCCGCCTCTGACTCCACTGCCTGGGCCACCCATGGTGTGAGCTGGGCTGGTGATGTTTTGGAGAGAGAGAGGGAGAGAGAGAGAGAGTGTAACTAACCTCTTTTGGGCCACTTCGCAATTTGTTTCCACACCGCTTCCTAGACCAGCCAAGAAGATACACCAATTATTTTATTATGTCCAGCAAGGACCAAGGAGGAACAATTCGCCTCAGTTAGCTGTTAGCTGTAAATTGTCGATTTAATCACTATTATCAATTAATTTTTCGACCAAGCTACCCAAACACGTCCAGTCTCATATGCGCCACCTATCTTTCCTGAACTTGAATAATTGAAATAAATCTAAAGGAATAATAAAAAGTCTTCCGTTTTCAAATAATTCGATAATTAGTGTCTTATAAATTCTTTATATCCATGAATAAATGTACAGTTAAAAGGCGAAATTCAGAAAACATTCGACAAAGAAATAATGATAAAAAATAAGCATTGATTCATTTAATTCTTTAAAAAAATGCCTAAAAAAGGGATGTTGTTCAAGAAGTGACTCTTATCATCGAACTTTTATCATCAATTGAGCTATTGCGAGTTCCACTATTTCCCTTCGAATTTTTGATTCCGATATATCATTCTATTTTCTCCACCTTCCTTCTGAGGCAATTTTCAATTAATTTTAAATTACTTATTTACCCATTTTTTTTTAATTTTCTAAATTTTTTCTATCGTTTTCCTCAAAAATTGAAGTTTACCCTAACTAAAAACTCCATCATTCGCAATTTCTGAATTCAATTTATCGAAAGCTTTATCAAAATCAATGAGTAATTGAAATAAAGCTGAATGATTAATAAAAAGTCTCCTGTTTTCAAATAATTCTATAATAAGTGTCTTATAAATTCTTCATATTATCGAATAAATGTACAGTTTCAAGGTGAAATTTAGAAAACATTCCACAAAAAATAATGGATAAAAAATAAGCATTTATCCATTTAATTCTTTAAAAAAAAAAACCGCCGAAAAAAAATAATGTTATTCAAGAAGTGACTTTTATCATCGAAAAACTAAGCGGGGCGCCGCGCTGAGAATCGTCGAATAGTTTTTGGAATAGTTTGTGAAAGGAGTAAGGGGGAGAGTTAGAGCGCCCGGTGAGTCTCTTGTCAACGGGGGGTCGAGGACATGACGAGGTCCCAGTGCGCGTTCCATCGAAATAAACGTATTTCTTTTTTTATCCATTTTTTTCACCGAAAAATAAAATAAAGAAGAAGGAAAAAAATCATGCGACACAGTCCAGATCGAAGAGAAAATGTCCTATGCTATATATAATAATCCCTGAGGAGTCCGAAATTGTATATATAATACAGGTATTCTGAGATGGATGCTGAGGAGAAGAGGAAAAAGGGGTATATCTATATCTATATATATATACACTCCTCGCTGAAGGCCGCACCTCTTGAGAGATTATAAGCCCGTAAATGACGAAGGTTATGTTGGCCTGGCCAGTCTACCACTGTCAAAATATACTTCTTTTATTAAATGATGATGTCCCGCTGTGATCTCGACGCCGTATGTCGTCGCTTTTTTAACTCGCGATTGTCTCCGAGGGCGTCTGAAAATGCCCACACGTATCGTTATGAGGAATTAATGAAAAAAAAAAGAAGGAACTATTAAACGTATCATATTTTTTAGGACAATTGAATGATTATTGACGATCCCTTTATTATGCGGGCTTTTATCATTCCAGATGATAATTGAAACGCATAGCACTTTTAAGCGCACACGTTTACTCAGTGTTCGCCACGTGTTTGCCTTCTATTTTACGTTATATACAGTTTGTGTCAATTAATGTGATAGCGAAGAAGTTTTTATTGGCTCGTGATGGAACAACGCAATTGGGCGGCGTGAGGGGATGCAAAATGAGGGTATAAATATATGCACAGCTCGAGAGACCACAATTGGCCAGGTTTCAGCCTCTTTTCTCTCGTGCAAATCTCTTGTGTATCTATGTGTATATATGTGTGTGTGTCAATTTAACATCCGGTGAATCCCTAGCACAGATGGCAGCGTTCCCTCGCACGTGCACGATTCAATTTTCGCTCTTCAGGGGTTGGCACTTGGCTCCTCTCTGCATCCAGCCAAGTTTCTCCAAAAAAAAAATCAGTGAAAAAACTCCCGAAAAAAGCGTTTTGTTTTTCCTTAATTCAATAGTTTCAGAAAAAAATTTACATCTCTCTCAATTTTTTTTCAGGGTTTTTATTGCTTTATTTGGAAAATATTTGCTCAAATATTGTCTTTTGGAGCCATTTGGCTTGAAAAGGGGGATGAAGGGTCGTTGAGAACCACTGTTCAAATCTGCCCCCTCCCCTCCCTTCCTTTCAGTGCCTCGATTCGCTCAGATTCGGCAGAACTCGGGCATTATCGGGTCTGCGAGAGCGCATGTTCGCCAGAGATTGTGTGTCCTGGGCGCGCGACGTTCCCACGCATAAGGCGCATGCGCCGTAGATCCCCACCCTCAGGGGACAGGCTGCTGCCCCCTCTCTTCAAGCGTCTCCCCCAATATTCTCGAATGACTCTGTCTCTCTCTAACCACTGGCCACATTATCGTCTCACTCAGTTCCCCGGGGTAAAAACATAGCTTCGATATTTCTGTTTGAATGTATACTTTTTTTCTCTCTTCTTTCTTTCTTTCTCAAAACTCATTTCTCTCTAGGAATTTCATTTGTTTGGATCATTTTGTTGGGGGTCAGAGTTTCCGCAAGCCATTGGATCATTCAGGTGTGGCTTTTTTTTTAATCGGAAAGAAAAAAGGAGGAATGAGAGAGGGAAAGAGGCTAAATGAAGCACAATTTTCCGCTCATTGTGCGTGGGTCATGCTCCATTGATTCGCTCATTCGTACATCAGGAAGAAAGTAATCAGTGGATTTCGATTAAAATTATGGAGAAAAGTGGAAAAAGAGTGAGACTATTATAGTCAATCGCAAATGCCATTGACATTGTATTATTTATCCTCTGATAAATAATTTTTCACCAAAAATCTCGAGAAATGCGAAAAAAACTCTTGAAATCTGCAAAATTTTCAGATTTTTGGTTATTTTCAAATTGTTTGAGATAAAATTGATTCTAATATTTCAAATGAGCGAAGAAGGATTGCCGCAAGTAGATTTCAGAGAAATGTTGAGAAAAATTTGGAAAAATATTGAATTTACCGAAATCTCGAAATTTTCAGATTTCTGGTTAATTTCGAATTGTTTGAAATACACTGTTGGAAAAAAATGAAAATTCCATAGACAATTTAATGGAATTCTTCATGAACGTGATATTAAATTTTTTTTTTATGGGAAGATGGTTATTAAATCTGTGAGTTTCAGAAGAAATTCAAAGGAATCTATGTTTCTCAAGTAGAATTGAGACAAAAATTCTACAAGTTGGTTGATTTTTCAACTGAATATGAATATTCAGAATCATAATGATTTGAATTTTAAATTTTTTTTTTTTTGAATTTTTCTGTTTTTTCTAAATTTTCAAGAAATTAACCCGAAATTTACAAATTTCATTGATATCCAGCCGTGAAATTATTTGAAAATCAATGATGTGTTCATTTTTCAATGACGTGATTATCTGAAATTTCACTAAAAATCTGACTTTTTTGAAATTTTTGGGATTCTGCACGGGAAATTGAGACGATAATTTTTAACAGTGTAAAACTAATTTTTTTTTTATTATCAAGACAAATTCAAGAGAAGAAATCGTTGAGAAAATACACCGAAACGGAGCATGCAAATTGCAAACGGTAAGACCCCACTTGCACCTACTGTATTGCCGCCGTTATTTACTTGCGAACGAGTACTCTCTGGCTACTCATAGGCGGTAGCATCGTCGTTTCTCCATTTGCGCATCTCCCTCCTTGTAAAAAAAAAAATTCCTCCATCTACCTGGATCCCTCCGCAAAAAAAGGAGGAGAGAACAACGGCCATGAAAAGGACAAGAGAAACGAGACACTGGTCCTTTTTTACCCCCCCCCCCCCTCCCTTTCCCCTTTCTCTCTCTCGAAATACTCTCCTCAAACTTTTGCGCAAATACCAATGACACTCCTGTCCACTCGCATGAATGTGCTTATTGGCAATGCGAATACAGTCTCTCTGTCCTTTCTGAGTAAAAGCTTTATCCCAAAAAAAGAACATGGACAAAAAAAAAATTACTATTTAGCATTGTGTTAATGAATTAACACTTTGCACTTTGTTTGTGCATTTTCATACGCGGAAATGTGTGTCTGAATTCATTGAATCTTGAATTATTAAGGAAAAATGCATTTTGCAATATTTTTATTGTTGCAATTTCAATTAAAATCATTTATCAAATCTCTCAAGCTGCCCTCTCCCCCTCCCCCTTCTTTTGCGATAATTATCCCGGCAATAATTCATCATACCAACACATAGACACACAGAATCCAAGTGAAATAATCCCCGCATTAGTTCTCTGCAATTGAGTGTAAAAATAAAATAATCCGAATATACATGTAACTCTAGTTTGTGGTGCTGGCAAAAGAATGTTGCCAATGATTCGTATTCATGCATGTATATATCGATATGCACAAAGATTTTTTCTATTTATCTTTGTTGTAACATATTCATATGCGAGTAGTATAGACCAATGGAAAACCGCATTTGCTTTTATATGTGCGAGAGCCTTTTATTTACGTGGGGGTAATAACTTGGCGCCGTACATAGAATCCATGTGTATGCACATGGAGATTCAAAAGAAGTGCCCAAGAGAAAAAGAGGAGGAAAGGGGGAGGGAATGAGGGGAAACACACACAAGGCGAGTTCGATGCTCAGAGAGCCGTAATCGAGGCGATTCTTATATATATAGAATTTTTCTTGTTGCATACCGATTTCAATAAAATAAGAGCAAATTGGAATTTCAGGAAATAACACGATATATTGTCGCTCGCATAAATTAAAAATTCACCAATTATTGACATTTAATGGGAATTATGGACAACAATTAATGTGTAGAACTTTTTATTTTTTTGCCAACGTTTCGTCAGTGGTTGCTGACTTCTTCAGAGCTCTACAATGAATAAAACCAATAAAAAAATTAAACACATTTATTTTTTAATTTATATTCATAGATAAACCATAAACGATTGAATTACAGTTACCAAAATATCGCGTTTTAAAAATAAGTCGAATACAAAATTGATATTGAAATATTAAGAACAGGTAAATAACTATTACAACGAACCATCCTTGATAAAATCCTTTTTTATAAATTTAAAACACTTCAATTAAAGTTAAAAATTAATCCACTTTAGAAAAAAATTTACCGTTTGAATTAAATGGAAATTTCGTATTTTCGTCGGTTTAAAGGCTTTTTTTTTCATTTATTTTTCCTTTCATCAAAGAAAGGATAAATTATAAATCCAAAGAATTGTCCTAATGTTTATTCACTAGGATCTGAGTTATTTTTGAAACATTCAACTTTACCTAGCAGTTACGTGCAATGAATGTGGAGCACGAGGTATCTTTCTCTCTCTCTCTCTCTCTCTCTCTCTCTCTCTCTCTCTCTCTCTCTCTATAACGATCCGAATAGATCTTTTGCACGGATTTGCGTTTAAGGAAAACCGTTGCATACGTATTAGAAGGCCGATGAAAGATTTATTGGTGCGCATTTCCTCTCTTTATTCTTGCCAATGAACTAAAGCAATAAACCAAGTTAAACCTCGAAAATGTTATATAAAATATCTCCTTTCATTATAATTATTTTTATTATTTATCTCGTAAAAATCATTGAAATGATTGTTATAATACCTTTAAATACGGTAAGAGACAGAGTGGACTTTTCAGGAGGTAATTGAAATAAACATAAGGTTTTGGTTGAGGACGGTTTCCTTTCAAATGTTAATTCCGCTTTCCTTCGACTTCTCTCATATCTCCTTTCCCTCCCACGCCAATACGAGAGAACTCTCTTCTTATAAATATATATGTATACATACATATATATATATACAGTTCTCGCTTTATCTTTTTTCACTTATCGAACAGAAACAAGGAAAAAAAAAATAAGAATCTCTCTTCTCTACCGATCTCGAAACACACATATATACATACAAGAGACCGATCAAACTGCCCAGGTGAGTTTAACCGGCGAAAAATCATGCAGTAAACACGATATTTTATTTAGACTACCGTGCAACAGTGATATCCAATGGGTAAATCTGACAGGCAAACAGAGATCATCCGAGTCAACGGTGCAAATTAAAGTAAAAGAATTCGTTTTCCTCCCTCCCCTCTCTTTTTTTTTACATCTCCAACAGTTGATAATTAACGATAATTAAAAATTGGGTGATTGAGGGCTACGGTAAAATCGAAAATTCGTGAATAAACGGGGAGAGAAAAAAAAAAGGAGGAAAAAAGCACCAGGTGGTGCTGTCCAGCCACTGGACAAGGAGTTACCACAGCATCTCTCGACTTTACAGTCACTTTGAATCTTCAGCTAATCACTGAGTGATGCTCCAGTTAGGTAGCCTTTGGGCAAAACGACAAGCACACACACCTGTCCTCTCTTGGAAGGAGCAAGTGGAAGAAAGCAAAAAAAAAAAAAAGGGGGAATTTTACTTGTGATAATTGCTCTTTCTCTCTCTTCCACTCTTACTAAGTGCATTCTGCCAATTTCCATCTACTCTCAACTTTATGATTATCTCTGATTTTGCTTCTCATTGAGTCTCGCTTGATTATTGCAATTGGTCCGACTCCAATTGTAGTGACTGAATCAGCAAAAAATAAGGGAAGATGAAGAGAGATGAAAAATTCTTTATTTCTATCGTGAAATACAGATTGGCTTGGTCCATTGACGAGTGGAACGTGGTGATTACACATGGACCAAGTGCCCTGAGGCGTCCCGCATGCTAAAATCTCTTTCTCTCTCTCTCTCAGGGCCCCAATACTCAACTGTGATTAGGTGAAACCTTCAGTCTCCTTCTGTTCCATCCAGCTTCCATCCCCCTCTGCTCCTGTTTCTTTCTCTTTTCTGATGTATTTCTCAGTCACTCGTGAAATATTTATTACAGTAGAACGAATGGAGAATCTGATAATTTCAGGTCTGAATTCACTGCCCCTTTCGAATTCGGGGCGAATTAAATACACGCTGTCCAATCGCACATACGATTGGAATATTCGGTTTTTCCTTTCCTCTTTTTTTCTCTGCACTCCCTCATTCTTCTACCTTGATTCATTTAATTTTACTGGTGTCCAGATTCCGTCTGGGAATAAGCACCTCGACCAAAGCTGTATCGCGTGCCAGTCTCTCATCCTCTCTCTTTGCCCCCACGGATAATTCACAACTACCGGCTACCAAATAATGCCCCACGGACACACTCAGCCGAAAAAACTCAAATTCCAAACTGAGATTCATTCAAGTGTGTGACCTCGAAGAGCATCTAGGGGAAGGTTGGGTTTTTTTGTGAGGAATTTCGTGTTCTAGATTGTGGAAATCGGTTGGAATTGGGGGTAGGAGTTGAGATAGGATGTTTTTGATGGTTTCATTGGAAAGCTGAGGAAATTTTGGGTGGAAAACATGGGTTTGCACTTTTTTAAAACAAATTTTATGGATTTTCAATTTTTTTTCTGGGTAGAAATGGGGGTCAGACCCTTTCAATTTTTGAGAATTCTCACTTTTTCTAGGATATCTCCGGTTCTTCTTGTCGGAACGACTTGAGATGGATACTAAAAGGAAGGTGAGCTCATTTGCCACTGATTTATGGCGTTCTACAATTTTTTTTAACGATTTTTCAATTAGTTCTGGGGTATAAACTGATTTCCAGCAAATGAGCTGTAACTTACTGAAAAATTCATTTAAAAAAATATTCGAACCATCTAAGTCGATGAAAAGTGATCTCACATTTCATTTCAGATGGGTTTCAAGTCATTACGACTAATAAAACACAAGAAATCCTCAAAAATATGCAATTTTTCAAATTAGCAAAGGATTAGAGTGCTAATTTTCTGCTGAAAAATGGCAATATTCAAAAAATCCCTAAAAATCAGTAATGACACATGTCTTCTATCCAAAATTTCCTCAGCTTCCCAATGGAATCGTCAAAAAAAATTTATTTGCAACCATTTCATCAGAATTTTCATTTTCCCCTACACACTGCAGCATTCTTTTTAAAGAAACAAATAAAAAAAATTAAGTTGCCCTTTTTTATTTTCCTACACGCGATGGAATCCCTTCACCTGTTCTCCTCATTCGGAAGATGCCCTATTGGAGTGGCTGGTAAAAACGAACTCGTCCTTGTCCTTCGTGGAAGCTTGAAAGGAACTTCTTGCTCCATCACAGTTGGTAGTTCCAAAAGCGGGTCTTATGCCCATCTCTAAGCATCGAAAACTTGTACCCTCCAGGGCATATATACCACATACCCAAGAGAAAAAGAGAAAGAGCCCCCCTTAACACGTTATTATAGAGTGCCCTCAAGGCACCTCTCAAAACTTCTTCTCTTCTTCCATTTCTTTTATTTTTTCATCGCTTTTCTTTTACCCTCTCAAAAAAACAAGTTTGCTCCATGCACGTTTCTCTCCAATGCGTCAACTCCACGATATCATAAAAATAGCAGTTGTGAGTTTTCCACTTGGTCCATTAGCGATGATTGATTTGAATTGCCTCGGACATTTTATATTTTTGCTTCTCTCCAACTCCGTGACACAAAACCTCTTCCATTACGATTGATAATATTTTTCTACCGATTTTTTTTTTTTTTGCTTTTTATTTTACCCTTTCTTCCTTCAACTTCACTTGTGTATATGTGCATGTGTCTATATATATATGTGTGTGTTGTCTCTCCTTTTATATATTCCTCAGTGTGTCTCAGCCCCGATGATACTTTCCGATTCTGCGGTCACGAGCCGATTCCTTGGCCATTATCGCGATTAGGCCCCCGGTGAAGTCCATGCGCCATCTCCCATATGCCGTGTGCCCCAAACGATTATGGTAATGATACCTTACCAACAGGCCAAAAGGGATATATCGAAAAACTCCCGAGTATTTCACTGTCCGTGTGTGTATTCTTTTCATTCGTCAAGAGATACCTATATATACCCTTTATATATGTGTGCTGGAAAAAAAAAAAAAATACCGATACAAATACACGAGAAACATAGGCACGTTTCGTTTTTATTCATCGAGTGCCTGAATTAGGCCTCAGCCCTCTACGTGATTCATTGCCGATCCTGGTGACCTCGATAATCTCTCCCCCCTCACCCCCCCTTTTTTCCCCTTATCTCAACAGAATTATTTAAAATGGATAAAGGCCATTTTCCTCTTATCACTCGGTAAAATCACCGGGTCACGCCCAAGAAATTGGCACGACTGCTAATCACTGGAGAAAACACAGTGACTATATATATATATATATATGTATATATATGCACCGTGTCACTTCGCGCTTGGCTGCCCAGGCAAAATCCAGCTCTCGATAGTTCTCAATTACTTCTTTTTTTTTTCTTCATTTATTTCAATTTTTTTATTTGTCCATACTTTTCGTTTTCTCTAAAAGTTACTCACGTGCATGTGCGAGTGAGGACCGTTATCGCGTTTTGTACATGAGCAAAATGGTGGAGGGGAAATGTAAGTGAAGGAATAGGTGAGACGGGTGAGGTCGAAAGGGGCGAGGCTCTCTTGAGCCTCGGTGTAGTCTTACTCATGAGTCTGGGTGAAAGCTTGAGAAAATCCCGTAAAAGATATACATATATATATTTTTAAAAAAAAACAACTGTCGGTAAGATAGTAACGGGGTGGACGAGATGTTGTGTATATGTATGCGTTCATTTCCGGATGCAATATATTAAGAGCGTAAGGTGTTGGATTGAGATTATCTTTCACTTGTGATTTTAAACTCTAATACATTGTACAAAAGATAATATTTATTTACCTTTCACAACTACTTATGATCAATTTAGTAGTAACGTAACATTGTGTGTATTTTAGACTTATAAAATCACCTGGAATTCATTAGAAATCGCTTCAAATCTGTGAGAACTTAAAATTAGATACTCCCGTAATTTTATATTCATTGCGTCTTTTATTTAAAAAAAAAAAAAATTGTTGGCTAAAAATTTTATTCACCATTTAATTCGAAAGTTTCGCCACTTCAGGAGCTCTTCTTAGCACCATTACTCTATGTATATGTATATGTATCTGTTGTTTATAAATGCACTATCAGAGGATTAATTGAGGCCGAATGTACAGAGAGTGCATGAGCCTAACGGGGCGCCCATGGACCGATGGGATGCTGACCGACTATTAATTGGACTCACATGCTCTGACCCCAAACAAACGACTCTAACAAACATCTCCTCGCCCTCACCTCTTCTCTCATCAAATACAATTTCTCATTGACTTTTTTATCCCCCTCCTCTCCTTCTCTTCATTCCTTTTGCCTCTCGCCACTCGTTAATCCTCCATATAAACCAAAAAAAAAAAAAACAGAAAAAAAGGGCTAAGGGTCAGTGATCTGTTTTTCCAGGAGATTCGCCTGGATTATTCATGAATCCACGCGCAAATGCAGTTTCATACTGTCCTGTTAATAAGAAAAGTTTAACGTTTGCAATAGTAATTCCCCACCACTGTGTTTCCCACGCGTGTCTCGACTACTTTAACAGTGTTTTTCCGCGGATAATACGAAGCGTCCTGCCGTCTAGGAGTCTTCAATCCGGTTTTCCTCGGGCACAAATTGTTTCTGTTCAAGTTTTTTTTTTTTATCTATAGAAAAGAAGATTTTCGTGGTTTAATGAGAAATTGCGAGAAATTGTTTGAAAAATCAATGCTATAAAAAATTCGGTGAAAATTATAGAGTAGTGAAACGAAGCGTGAAATGACGGGAAACGATAAACTGGAACACACATCCCCGATTGGACGGGATGTGATTGAACTTGAGTATTTCTATCTCATTCTGCAGCAAATACGTTAGAACGAGATAGATGCTTTCTTCTCTTTTGCACTGGCGTGCGTATTTCTGCGGGGCTCAATAATGCCACGGGATATGGGTATCGATGGCTCGTGAACTGAAAAAAAAAGTGGAATTCAACGCTGGATGCAAGTCCGGTCTTCTTCTCTTTTGCTACGTTTGTAAAGAACTCTCCTTATGGAGGTTTGATGTGGGGGTTATACAGTTCTACCAGGAAAAGCTGGACAAGAAGTGGAGACGATGGGTTCGTGCCGGCACTTGGTGTTCAACGAGACAACTTGGTGCACTGAGAAAAAAAAAAGATTTTTATTGTAAGAAAATTTACTTGGTTGAAGAAAGTCTACTTCACTCGAGAAAATTTCAATATAGGGGAAGGTGGGGCAACATGGACATCAGGGGTAAAATGGAGACATCTAAATTTTAGGCAAATATTATGGAAAACTCTTGGAATTGATAGAAATATTGGCGGTACATTGTTTCTGATGATTTCATTGGAAAGCTGAGGGAATTTTAGCCGGAAAACAAGTGCCGGAATTAATTTTTTTGAGTTTTTGGCAATTTTGAATTTTTGAGCATTAGAAAAGGGTAAAATTCTTCCTTTTTTTGAAAATTTTCAGTTTTTTGAGAATATCTTCGGTTCTATTTGTCGTAACGTAGAAATTCCGAATGGAGGTGAAAGGTGAGATCATTTGCCATCGATTCATAGGGTTTTCAATTTGAAAATATCGATTTTCAAGGTATTTATGGGCATTTTTGTGAAACAATTTTGTGAAACAGATTTTGGCCTATAACTATCCCAAAAAATGATATTTTTGGATTCAAAACCCCATAAATCGATGGGAAATAAGCTCACCTTTCATTTGAGACTAACCCGGAATTGCTACGACTAATAGAACCAGAGATATTTGCAAAAAACTGAAAATTTTCAAAAAAAGGAAAATGCCGAAAAATAATGAATTTTTAAGAAAATCGAAAAAAATACATCTGACACTCGTTTTCCGGCTAAAATTTCCTCAGCTTTTCAATAGAATCATCAAAAAAAATCCATCTCTAACCATTTCATTATAGTGTCATACAGAAATTGTGAAGGAAAATTTCGAATTTTCTTGCTACAAAATTTTTTTTTCTCAGTGTCATTCATCACTCCATGCACATAGTGTGTGTGTGTAAAAAAAAAGACAAGAGAGGAAGAGGCAGGACTTCAAAGAATCTCCGAAGAAACTTCACCTCTCGAACTCGAAAAATCGAAGTACTTGATATTTTTTCTTTCTCTTTTTGCCGCGAAAATTCATCTGCAAGATAAGAGCACGGAAGTTCAATTAGTCTTGTGTCGATTTGATGGTTACGAGTAGCCAAATGATTTTATGCCACGATCACGCGGCAGTAGTTGAAGAAAAACCTGAGAAATGAGAGGAGGAGGAGAGGAGGGAGGTAGGGGAAATATATTCCTAGGTACAAGAGTGGTATCGCCCCTGAGGCGCACAGTCGAAGGCCGCTGAGGTCCTTCGTGTACGTGATTGAACGTAGGTATACGATTTACATCGCAATCGTCCCGGGTAATCACCCGAAGAGGGAGGGGGAGGGGAACGAGGAGATAGAGCGAGAGAAGTACGTGTACACTCTGTGTGTATGGAGAAGAGGAACCCGAATGACCGGATGTATTGCCTATGCCAATGACTACATACATAATACGTATGGTGGATGGATTGTGTACGAGATCGTTAGTCCTATATATATGTGTATGTGTGTTGGGCTTAAAAGTATCCTCACTATCGTCAATTTAACACCTTCGATTTCCTTCCGTGCTTGTACATCTGATTTTTAATCAATTCAGGAGGTTGGATACTGTCATTCATCTGTCAAATTCGTTATCAGTAAATTTCTTTCATTTTTATTGGATGGAAAATAATTGACGTGCTCATTAATTTTTTTTCCTTTTTTTTTTGTGCGTGGGACGCAACAAATACTTGATTATTCAGTTTATCTTTTTTTTTCAAATCATTTTTACTCTCTATTTTTTTTTTAATGAAAAGTTGTGAATAGGCTTGGCCAAGGTGCGGGCCCATAGATTCGCATTTAATGCCATCGTAATGGCTCGTAATCTACCGGTATGTATGTATATCTATGGTTCCAACAAGAACCGTTCCCCATTAAAACGAATAACCCCCTACCGCATGCCCTGAATTCCGGTTACAAGGAATTTCTTCAGGAAGAGAGAGAAAAGGGGGGGAGGGTCCAGAGAAGTCCTTTGGAAGTGCAAGTGGTCATTAACCTCGATACTAAATTTATTGATGATGAATTTTATTAGGATTTATTGACTGAGTTAATTCATTAATAGAAGAGGAAAAAAAAGAAACGGAAAAAATTGAATCATTAATATTACTAAATTTAATCTCAAAATTCATCGGAATTCTGAAAGTAGTTGTCATCAATCATTGCTTAATCGTGTATGCTCAATGGCTTTCTATCGAGAATTGAATTAAAAAAAAAAAAAAGTATCATTCTTCATTTTTACTGATTAATAAAATTATCTAAATTGTCATTAATTATTAATTTACTCGTGCCTGAATTTTTTTCATTTTTTTTCAAGACTATTTAATCCCTTTTTTTTTTATTATCAATTTTCTTGGAACGATTATTTAAGATCTAAAATCGACGGTGGAATATAAACGATTTACTCATTTAGAGTTAATACTATATACAGGTATATAAGATTCATATAGACGTGGTACCACACGCGTGTAATTGAACGTCCGTTGGTGCAGGGAATAATGACCCTATCGTCGCGTTAAATTGCACCACTAGGGGATAATGAATATAACGTATAACCATGTGTGTGCAATGACTCGTGTCCTCATTCTTATAAAGGTATTTTTTTTAAATCATTTTTTTCTTTTACTTGCAATTTTTTACATTTCGACTATTTCAACATTTTCGTATTTATAAATTATTATCATTTATTTCCCACTGTTGAATAAATTTATACGTTACTTTTTCAATTTATACGGACGATTATTCTTCATTCTTTAATTGAAGATTTAAAAAAAAAATGTCATTATTAATAATAATATTACGTACGAAGTGAGGTCTCCTCCAAAAAAAAAAAGAACGAGTTTCTGAATTTTGAAGAAAATCGAGTTTGGTGAGTCTTTCTCTCTGGAGATGAGGACACAAGACGGTGGTAAAAGAGTAGGGGAACAAATTGGGCGAGAGAGGAGAAGACGAAGAAAAGAGGAGAGTACAAAAAACCACGACTGGGTAATTGCCCCAAGGACTCTTGTCGGCCACAAAAGAAGAGACTGCGAAAAAGAAGTTCAAGAGTTTTGTTGAGAGAAAGAGAGTAGAAGAGAGAAAATTTTTGTGCTGTGTTGGAAAAGAAGAAGAAGAAGATGAAAAGAATGAGGCACACGAAACCACAGAAAGATGGGTGGAGACGAAGAAAGATTAGCCAGTGGCATCTCACTGGTCTCACTGTCGTGCTTTGCATCCTCTTCAAACAGCAAAAAAGAAAAGAGCATAAATGAAGAAATGAAAGAAAAGAGAAAAAACAAAATCTTCTGAGTCGCTAATAGAATTCACGGGCTTTTATTTGCACGTCCCTCATCTCGGCTCTGTTTACCGTCCGACAATTTCACTCCTTTCATTCAAGCAACAATTCCCTGGATAAAAGGACGAAAGAAAGAAATTTTTTGAAAAAAATATGTATTTCATGGAAAAACAATGAGAAATTTATTGCAAATGACAATCGTGCGGTTGAGTCGATTTCTTTTGATTTTTTTCATTTTTTATTAACATTGAAATAATGTTTTTTCGTCTGTACCAATGGCGAGAGTTAAGGCTCGTTGACACGGGGCTCGTGAGGTCAGACTCGCATTCGATTCCCATCGTATGTGTCTATATACCACAGCATCAAGTCGATTCTCTTTTTCAAACCACCTACGTGCTTGTATCCGTAAGAGTTGAGGCGAAAAAAAAAAGGCGCCGATAATCAGTCTTTTTTCTGAGAAGTGTCAGGCTCATTGAAATCACCAAATTGATCTTTTTCTCGGTCAATTGTGTCGCCAATTGTGAAAGAAGAAGTCAATATCCGCAGATACTCACTTTAAAAATGCCCTAAAAATCGGAAAATTTCAACGAAATATTCGAACAATTCGAGAAACGTGGTGAATGTCTAAATACGACCTGTTGCCTTCAGTAGACACCAGTTTCCATGCGCATACTCGACAATCCAGATGGGGGAGAGACTCCAAAAGTCTCATAATAACTATCCAAGACCTGTTGCATTGCCAAAGCCCAGGCACTTTGTCACCCACGAAGGCTCAACGGAAGCGTTGGACTGTTACTCGTTTTTTTTTTTTTTTTTTTCAGACTCGAAAAAACTTCCAAAAAAAGAAGAACGTGAAGAGCAAAAAAAAAGCTGAACGTTAATTCCGGGAGAGAAGACACATTCGGAGAATGGGGAAACGGAAAAAAATGTTAATGACAACACATGGTAGCATTAGGGGGACGCTTTAGTGTCTCAGTAGCATAAACAAAGTCCATGATACTGCATCTTTTTGTAAAAATAAACAGTCCTCATCGGCAAGTGATTGTGAAAGATATTTTTTTAATGTCTTCGTTTTAGAATAAAAAGGGCGTAATAAATTAGGAAACGTGCACGTTTTACGCCCTTTTCAGTCTAGGATGACGATGTAATTTCTAAACAGACGAAAATGTTTCAATTCACTCGGTTTAAATTCCAAATGTAAAAATTTAACTTTTTTTTTTTTCATCCAACCCTTTTTGGGCCAAATTGCAAAGGTCCCAATTGCTTCAGTTATCGATGAGCCGTAAGTGTAAAGAAAGAAAATTGCTGGATGGAATGAAGCCAGTGGTAAATACGAGCCGGCGACTTCTTACCATCAAAAATACCCACACGTGGCCAACAGACGCGCGAACAACCGCAAGAGATCTCTCGCGAGATCCTTGGGTCCAATCTCTCTTTGGCCTAATTGGCCTCTCTCTCTCTCTCTCTCTCTATCTTTTTCTCTTTATATCTCTCTCTTGAGTATTCCAGCATCCACGCTGAATCTTTCCCCGATGAATTTTCGATAATTAACCCCACCCCTTTTCAGTATCATCACAGGATCGATTCAACCTCCGCAAGAGTGCACTCGAAATCGATTTCACTCAGCGTCCCATCACGTTCAATACGACTCTTCAATTTCTTCGTTTCACATTTCTTTTTTTTTTTTTTTTTTTTCTTTTTTTTCTTGTCGAAAGAAGGGGAGGGGGATAAAAAAGAATTGAAAAATGCTTCCGCCTGAAAAACGTTTAACCGTTCGCCCATTTCGCCTTTCGAGAGATCAAGAATTTTAATGATTAATTAAACCCCCTTTGCAATGTAAAATATTTATGGGAAAATTTTTTTGACGAATCGTTATTTATAGAAGAAACAGATCAATTCTCCATCCGTGGGATACCTTCTTCCAAAGAAAATAAATCCTCGAAAATTAGGCTAAGTTCTCAAGACACTAAAATACATCATACACCATACGCATTAACGTTACGTTATCGTAGTAATACCAACCCCTCGAGAAAGTGCGTAGGAGAAGGAAAATAAACGTTGAGAGAGAGAGAGAGAGCAGTATGTATATGTCGTGAGAACCCTTTTGCCCCAACTTTCAGTACCCTTTTGCCTCTTTTTTTTTCTTCCCCTCTTTCTCTCTTTTCTCCATATGTGTGCGAGAGTACACGAGATGCAAACGTAATCGTCGAGTGGCTCTAAGTGGGCCCCCGCCCGAGAAAAGACAGGCAGTTCTTTAAAAAAAAAGAGTGAAAGAAAAAAAATTATAAAAAGAATGGAGTCTCTTGTACATTGAAAATGCTTTCACCAGACATATACAAATACACAGAGTGGTTGCATGTGCAGCTATTAGACACGAAAAATATTACCAGAGCACATTCAGAAAATGAAGTGGCCGAAACATACATACATACACAAAAATTTTCGTGGGAATGAGAAAAATTGGTAATTCATGACTTTTACTCTGCCAAATATTATAAAAATTTCAATGATTTTTCCTGAATTTTCTGAATTAACTTGATGTGTTTCGATGTAGTAGAGGTCGGTAGCAAGATTTCGAGGCAGATAAAATCCTAATTAAATTTTTACCAAAAAACAACGAACTTTTGTTGGAAGTCAATAACCAATTGATTTAAAAAAAACAACAATTAAATGATATTGAGATTAATTTTTAGTTGGCAAAGCTGAACTGTGAAATTACCGAACAATTCTTAAACGAACTTTTTTTTTTTTTTTTTTTTTTTAATTAAACGAACTTTTCGTATTTATATTTTTCACAAAAAATTGAGAAGCATCTTGAAAAACTCATCAGTAAATGACACCCAGGTGTCATCTAATCACTGCCTCATAATGAGGGTTCGACGACCCATACATTTTCGTAGATCTAAGTATAGGGGTAACCGGATAGTCTCGTCTACACCACAGGCGTTTTTCCATCGTCCTTCTCCCACCCCCTCCTCTCTATATTCTCCCATTCCATTCACTCCTGTATTTTTCACTCGCTCATTCCTGGACCACAACACAAAACTCTCCTCCAGTACACACACACACACAGCATCCCTCCTCTCTTCATTCCCTTATGGACCCGCAGTCACACAATCCACGTGGGAAGAGCCCTCTCCAGTCTCTCAATCTCTTCTTTACTCTTTCAGACACAAATACACACTCTCATAGCTACCAGATACGATTTCCTTCTGTGTTTTTTCATCCACTTGTTCTTTTTTTTTTTTTTTCATCCTTCATTCATCTGACTACATTTATTATCTCAGTTTTGCATTATTATTCGCCTATTTCACCGTTTTCTATTAATTATCTTCAATATCACGATGAGTTTTAGTTTTAATTTCGGTTGTATTTTCTATTTCTGACAATCATCAATTTAATAGCTTTTTAATTGATGATTTGATAGATTATATTCTTTGTTAGCCATCATGATTTACTTCTCATATGCCAAACATTATATTCCGTCTTCTAATTACTAGATACAATCCATTTGAAGCTCAATTTAATTACAAATCTTCTTGACAGAGCAAAAGGAACATAATGATAATAATAATGAAAAAAAAAAACACGAAAAAAAAAAAAAGATGGGGAAATCAATTTGAAGGGCACAGAATGCAGAGATTGACAATTTCTCTAAATTCACTTCGCTTTATCCTTCATCATTATTATTATTACTATTGTTATTATTATTACTTATTCTTTGCTACCTCAGAAAGCGTCACAAGGAACATCCAAGTCCATTAACATTCGGCCCGGCAAATTACAAGCTGAGGGAGGCTAATGGGCCCTACCGAGTGAAAAAAAGGAAAGAAATAAAAAAAAGTGGATAAGAGAAGAAGGAAAAAAAACAGAAACTGGAAAAATAAAATGGTAGAGAAGTGGGTGGTGATTGTGTTTGTGTGTATATGTGTTTGTGAGTCTTGATAGGATCATTTGGAAATGACATTTTTAGATAGACACCAAAGTGACCAATAAGATAATGATATTTTATTGGAGTTTCTTGTTTTTTCTTTCCTTTTTTTTTTTTTTGCTTTGAAGGAACCTATTGTCGATTGTTATTGGAGAGATTGAAATTCCAGATTGTTTGAAACGAATTATTTGACACGTCACGTATGTGTGTTGGGGTTTGGTTATATATATATTAACACACGAATGATGCAGAAAAAGTGCCGGCAATACCAGAAGGGTAGAAAGACACAGAGGCAAGTCGTTAATACAAGAGAGCAAAGAGAAGTGTGGTAAGCACCTAACATCAGTGAGCCAATAACAGCTGTCTTTACCTCCTTCCACCTTTAAGTTATAGTTTTAAAATGTTTTTTTAACTCTGTTTTGCTCTCTTTAATTCTCAGTTACTTGGCTAATTCACCTTGTTCCTTTTGTCTTCTCTCGTTTCGCATCACCTCTGGATCCACGTAATTCGAGCTCGTGCCAAAAGAAACCATTGGAATTCGTCTCGGGATGAGTTCCTAAATGAGAGAGAGAGAGAGAGAGAGGAAGAACGATTGATAGCTTAAAAGTGGAGGAATCTTTCTCTCTTCGTTCCGCTGTGAAATTTTGATGGGGACCGAACCGATGATTGCCCGTGATCTTCCTCCATCTTGGACCATCACTCGACATGAAATTTCGCATGTGAAAGAGGAGAGAAAGAGAGAGCAATTCCAAAGTGAAATATGAACGATCGCAATTCTCTCAAATTTTTTATTCAATTTTATATTATTTAATTTTTTTATCGCTTCATTCTGCCCATTCTGGGACGTCTCGATTTCTTGTCCTCAGAGGTATAAAGATTTTTTTTTATACCATCATATCCCTCCCTTTCTCCCCCCCCCCTCCTTTTAAATTGCTCTCGAGATCTTCGATTGATTCGATCCATCGTCCTTGAAATTTCTTCTCCATTTCTTATTACTTTTTTCCCCAATTTTTTTTCTTTCTTTATTGAGAAATCCATGTATGGTAGAACTGTCGCCACTGGCCATGTTACCACTGTGTGTACTCGAGTGTACGCACGAGACAAGTCAACGTCATTTTAAAACTTTTGTTGCTTCATTTTTTCCTCCTTTCTTGAAGATTATTACCATCTGAGTGGTGATAAATTTTTATTTTCCATCAAAATTCCGTGAATTTGATGGAATCTCTCGTTGATTCTCTAATTTTTTCATTGATTTCCAAATTTTTCGTAATACACTCTTTTCATCCCTTCATTTTTCCAGTTTTAAAAAACAAAAGAAAAAAGTGCGGAGGAGGCACATCGAATTCTCTCTCGCAATTTAAGATGCTCGTTTAGATAACGCAACGAATCTCCTGGCATTCGTCATGGCCAAGGGTCGTGTATATTCCCTAGAGATCCTTTCGATGTCTTTTCTTTAATTTTTTTTCTTTTCCCTTTAAATTCTTTTTATTTTGCTCCTTTCTCCATTTAAGCACACCGGTGTGTATACGCCGATGCGGCTGGTTGAATTTACGAGGCAATTTCACCGGTCGATCACGTTAATTTCCGGGACGAGGGTAGAAAGAAAGAGAGAGAAGAGAGACTTTTACCCGAAAATCGAGAGAAAATAATCAGCACCGATTCTTATCCACTTCTTTTTTTTTTCCTTGCGTTACTTAATTAAAATCTTTGGATCATCACTTGCGGTACTTGTGCGCCCACGTGTCTATATATAATGTGCATTCTTCAAGATGTGCCCATCAAGGAAAGATGCTGAGTGAATTTATTTAGCATAAAAAATACATAATTATGCTCATTGTATTCAGGAATTTTCTCACTCGACAATTGACACTCTGTATGTGCTTGCACATGTTTATTTGACTTGATGCTAAAGCCCTGGAGTTATACAAAGTACGTTGGAGGTCTCCTTCTGCTAGCAAGAGCACGCCCGCAGCGACAACAGAGTGTGTGTCCCGTCATAAACATTTATTATATGTCGGTAGTGTATGTATGTATGTATGTGTGCAATGAAATATTTTACAGCTGACTAACTCATCCGCCCTTGCATTATCGGCTTCTGTACGCTTTTGAGGCGGCACGACTCTTTCCATCAAATCAATTCTCATGTTTCCAACATTGTCCAATGCTGTTTGTATCCATTAAATCCAATTTTCATTCAGTTTCTTAATAATAATAATTATAATTTTTCCATTACGTCAATTTATTCACAGGGGTGAGATAATTCAGGCTGATGAAGCTGCTGATGGGGTCGATAAACTGGAAAATCTCGAATCTCCATTGTCCGCCATATTGCGGCGTTCTTTGATAATTATAGAGACATTTTTTCTTCATCTTCAATGAATCCAAAGATTTTCCGTTCTAGTCATCCTCTCGAAATCTAACCAGCATATGAAAGTCTTTCTGCTAATTAAAAGCAGCATTGGCTTCCGTGTTGTCAGCAGTCAGAGAGAATAGCTATAAATAATGCCAAAGGTATCCCTTATCTATTCAAGCAAACAGATAGTGACACCCGAGTTATTTCCATTGAGTACTCCCTCAACTAGCCTCCCACATTGCCATACATTTCTGTCCATGGCCATTGTCTCTACTGGTCAAAGTAATGTCCAAAGACTTCAAAAGACAATTGCGTTAACGCCTGATGCATGAGCTTCATTTTTTTCATTCAAAGAAAAGGATTCTGATCATTATTATGAAAATTCCATTGCTTTCATCAGATATTCTTTGTGTTTTAGAATAAAAAGCATCGATTCTATATTCATTCAATTGTATCACAATTACTGGCGCTCATGGGATTATTGAAAGTGGCTTTGTTGGATTACAATATGCATGATTCTCGAGTCAATATTAGTCGGAAGTAATTTGCATTGTAATGCAATAGCGATGAGGCGAGATACTCCTTTGTTCCCATGCCAACACATTAGCAATTAAAAAAAGAAAAAAGAAGAAGAAAATTCAAGAGATAAATTAGCTGCGAAGTATTTTATGACGATAAAATTAATTTTGCCCTTGATTCATTCACCCAATTATACAGGGAAAACTCGTGTTTCTTCTCCTCGCACTTTATGCGGAAACATGAAAATAATTTATAATCGATGGAAAAACATGAGGAAAATCAGACGATTAGGTGTTATCCATATATAGGGAAAATAAAGAAGCCTATTTGTGGATGGGCCGCTTCTTTCTTTATTCTCTTAGTTGGTTGCGTCTGGTTTACTGCTACATACATATGGCTTAGGCTTCTCTTCGTGCATAATGGAAGCTTTCAATGGTTTTTTGCGTAGCCGCCTGTGGAACTTTATTGCCAGTTGAATCGTGATTGATACGTGGCCGCCACATATAACCCATGGGATACACCATACGCATATACGCCTTCTCCACCACCTGAGGAACATATTCTATTTTCTTCCTGGTTTGGACACTATGTGTTATGCACAGTTGCCTGACATGGCGATACCTCTCGTTATTCCTATTTTTTTTTTGCAGTCAAACAAGAAAATATGAAGCATATTTTCTTGAACATAAAGATGTTTCAATTATTTTTATTGGATTATGGGTAAATGTCGTGAAATAAAACGCAGAGTTTAAGCAGAGCAATTATTTTAATCGAAGAACTAACTGCAGAATGACGAAATAAAAGTGACGATTTCTTACAGGACAATTGTATATTTCACGTTTTGTATATGTTTATAAGAACGTTTCGAGAAAGACTTCAATTCTCTTTCTTCGGTCTATACACAGAAATAATAACATTCTATTGAAAATAAATCATTAAATTTCTAGATTATTTTTGCTCACATTCCAACAATTTCTATAACTAATCCTTTCAATATTTAATTTTTATGTTACAGCTGTACATCAAAATACGTTGGAGAATACTGTCAGCATCTGAATCCATGCCACAAAGGACCACGCTGCCAGAATGGTGGCTCCTGTCGAGTAAAAGAAGATCCAAATGGTGGTACACCATCATTTACTTGTGTCTGTCCAGTTGGTTTTAGTGCCTCACTGTGTGAAATACCAATTGACAATGCCTGCGACTCATCGCCATGTCAAAATGGTGCAAACTGTCTGTTAAAATCACTCTACGAATACACCTGTACTTGCGCAACTGGCTTTACCGGTAAGAATAACAACAATCAGATCAATGACCACATTCTAAATGAGGCATTTATTATTCTTACGGTAGAAAGAAAAAAAAAAAACGAGATCTTGTGGGCTGACTCATGCCAATGAATTGTAGATGAGAGAGACCTTGTTACTCGTGATCTCAATGAAGTTGATGAATATGTGGAATAATATATGAGTAGCAATAAAAGTTTGAGATATTGTAATAATCAACGTTCTATTCATTCCTGATTATTTGCGTAGGCAAATAATCAAGGCTAAAATTTATTCGAAATAGATTACGCATTCGGTTAATAAAAATACCGTTACATTACAAATGCTCTTTGAGTATTGCTATAATTATCAAATCCAATATGAATTCCATGATACACAGTCAACGAGGTGTGACCGTATCCTGATTAGAAAAATTATTTCTAACTCATTTAATTGCCAGTCCCATTGCGTGAGAACTTGTGAGCCCAGTTTTTTTTAGTATTTTTCCTGTTTCTTTATTCTCTTAGTTTTTTTTTTTTTTTTTTAATGTCAAAGTAATTTTAATAACTACGTTTTTGAAGGTTCTCTGTGCACAAGTAGCACGTGTGTTTGCCTTGACGAATAAATCTAGGTACAAACTTGTGTTTGAATTCCTTGTGTTGTTGGATAATTGCTCGGAAATGCGGCGGATCCTTTGGCAAAGTCGAAGAGCTACTGTTGGGAATGCTGGGGCTTTTTTTTATAATTAGTTGCACTAATCAGGATCGTGGCATTCTCTCATTGAAGAAGTGGGCTTGAAGAAATTGACGAGAGACGAGGAAATAAAAAAAATGAGATAACAATTAGATGAGAATTTGTGTTCTATTTTTCAGGGGAACACTGCGAGAGACAGGATCACTGTGCTTCATCACCCTGCAGAAATGGCGCGGAATGTCAATCACTCGATGATACATACAGATGCACGTGTGCATCTGGATTCAGTGGTCCAAATTGTGCTGATGATATTAACGAGTGCGATCGTGATCCATGCGTTCATGGAAGCTGCCAAAATACTCATGGATCATACAAGTAAGTCGATCAAATTGATCAAACTCACCTAAATCTCTCAGTTTTTAAGATATTTTGAGATAAAACTATTAATTTTCCTGTTTTTTCCTGATTTCCTAATTGAGATGAAGTCAAGTGAATTCAATAATCGTCATCATTTGAAAGTCATTGGATTTATAGCTTATCCATTAAGTTTCAAGAGCCGTTAAATAAGATATTGCTTAGGGACATTGCCTTCCGCATGCCCCGGAACACTTCGGTCCTTGTGACCGAATATGGCTTAGATTAGATTTACAACCCATAGTTACTTTTTCTCTCTCCATCTCACTCCAAAGTTTTTGCCATTTTCTCCTCCTTTTTTAGCTATTCCCTTACCTTTTTTTTTGTTGCCTTCTTCATCATCAGTGATTACCTAAACCGTTCGTTCCGGGGGCATGTGCGCGTCTTCACGATCGCCACAGATGATAGACTCAGTGAACAGTAATGGTCCTGTGTCTTGTACAGAGGCCATCCTCTCCAATAGGGTAAAAGACGTACAAGTAAGAATGAAAAGATAGTCCACTCTCAAGTTGAATAAGCCTGTGTATTGGAAAAAAAAAAAAAAAGAAATTGAAAAAAGTAGCTGGAGAAAGGCGGTTTCTTCTTTTCGATATTACCTCTCTGTGCGGGAGTGTCGTCTTGATTTTATCCAGCCAATTACCAATTGATCACGGGCTGAAAGGCAAATGGACGTTATAAGAAGGACATTAAATGACAAAATCCAATTGGATTTGAGAGATGAAATACATCACATGGTTCATTATAAATTTAGTTTAATTCGATGTTCTGGAGCAGTAGATAGACAGAAGTAGAAAATTTCACGTTGATTGAAATCAAAGTGTTCAGTTTTTTTTTTTTTTAAATTAATTAATTGATATGAATTATGAGAAAATTCTCGGTGAAATTTAATGAGGAAGAATTCACATGATTGCACCAATTTTAATTATTTTTTTTTTTTTAATGAATGCAATGAAGAGGTGGTGATTAAGAAAAAGGCGTGTTCTTGCTTCTTTCAAAAGTGATTTTCAAAACAAGTTGGCAATGAGAAATCATAAAATATCGAGAAGGGCCTGCTAATTGAGAAGCATTCACATATATTATTATCGGAATGAGCTAATGGATGACATTAGTTGGCTTATAATGTATATCACTGGTCTCAAACACGATAATTTCATCCGCAGTTTCTTCAATTCCATCTTCCGGCATCGATATCACCATTCCACTATCATCAATTCCTGAATATACTCGTTTCACCAGGTAACTCCTGATCCATTCGAACTTAATGGAGACTTTGATGCGCCACCATCCAGTTGGTGTCTATTTCCAGGTGGACTCGATTGGCCAGTTATCTATGTTATTAAATAGTTATGGGTTGAGATCAACTAGCGACCTTTGAATAGCTTTGAAAATACATCGGGGCATCTGACACAACTGTTTAAGCTGATAGGTTACACGGTTTGGCTAATGCTTTGGCCTAACCAATTGCACTCACGTGGGCTGCCAATGAGAATTTGCGCCCGGGAAGCCATACTCAATGGTGCTCCCACGAATGCACACACATGCGCTTATGCAAAATGAGCCAATGTACATTTCCTTATCAAATTAGAGTGATTTTGTTCAACCAATGAATACGTGAATGAGGAATACATTGTTAGGGTATTGTATTATTTTTTTGTTAGGAAAAGCGGGATAAAATAAGAGTTCTGGTGAAACGGTTTGAGATGCAATTTTTTGGGGGGTTTCATTGGAAAGCTGAGGAAATTTGAGATTAAAAACATATGTCAGAATGCATTTTTTGGAAATTCTACTTTTTTGGTCATCAATTGGGGGTCAAAGCCTTCCCTTTTTTGAGAAAATTCACTTTTTTCGAAATATCTCCGGTTCTATTGGTCGTAGTGATCTGGGGTTGATCTTAAATGAAAGGTGAGATCTTCTACCGTTAATTTAGGTGGTTTTGAAATGGAAATTATCGGTTTTTGAGGTATTTATAGACCATCTTATGAAAATCAGTTTTAATCCAATAAATATGTCTAAAATGGATTATTTTCCTTCTAAAACCATAGAAATTCATGGCAAATGATCTCACCTTTTATTTAAGATCAGCCCCACGTCGCTACGACCAATAAAACCAGAGATCTTCTCAACAAATTGGAATTTTCCAATTTTTCAAAGGATGAGAGCCCTGATTTTCCCCTAAAAAAGTCGAATTTTCAAGAAATTGATAAAAATAAATTTTGACACATGTTTTCTATCAAATTTTCTCAGCTTTCCAATGGAACCATCAGAACCGAGCTTTCTGAAATATTTTTACTCATTTCTCGTGATTTGCATAATACAAAACATCAAAACTGAAATATGTCCAACCTTCTTCTTCATATTAATATTAATTTTTCAATATTTCAAAGCAGTCTAACAATTCCGTTGTAAAAACTAGTTTTTACGTGACCCGAATGATCTCTGCAATAGCCAATTTTTCATACCAACTCAAAAAAAGTAGATTTTCAACTTTTTTTTTTTCACCTTCAAAGAATTCCGAAAAACCCGTGTAATTTCCATCTAAAAAAAAAAGGAATACCGACTAGAATTCAAGTGACTTCATTTAAATTACCCGAAAAACAAGAACCTAACAATTTCATCCTCACATAAAAAAAATCACCACCATCCCTCGAGTTCGTTGAACCAGAGACAGTTACTTCTCATTTGAACTTTTGCGCCTACCATGAATCGAGTTAATATTAAAAATAATTGCGTAGAAGCGTGTGTGTGCGTAGGTGTTTTATACGAAGAGATTGACGTTGAATGCAAGTCCTTTTCGTAATTGATTTATCGTTGAATATTGATGTTGTGGCGTTACATCAGGTGGTCAGGAAATTTTTCCATTCAGTGGAAATTGAAAAGAGGGGAAAAATAATAAGAGGTATGCACAGAAAAAGCTGAGCATAGAATATGAACGGAGCATTTCATACAATATGATTTTGGCCTTTGACATACAATATGCTCTAATTATGCATGTTTTATGCACTCGACTTTTGCATAAAATATGTATTATTGTACATGAAATATGTACTAATATGTTTACCTTAAAATATTTTATATTATTTATCATTTCGTATTCTATGCATTTACAGAAAACATAAAATATCCGCATTATCACCATATTTTATGTGCTAAGAATTTAACATGAAATATGCTCAATTAGTGCACATTTTATGCACTAATAGTGCATGTTTCATACAAAAAACAGGAATACATATTTTATGCATATCATAGTGCATATAATATGAACAGAAAGTTTATATTCTATGCTTAGCCTTTTTTGTGTGCACATGATGCAAATGGGTGTGGGCTAATCGCTCGTGGTCTAATTATTGGTCAGGCATGTTTGTGTATGTGTGTGTCTATCAATAATCGCTGTGGCACACGACCGTCAATAATAATCGATACACAATCCCTCGATCTCCACAGTACTTCACTTCCTTTCCCCTCCTCCCCCCTCTTCTCCCTCTAATATACATCCCAGCAATTCTTGCCGATGAAAAGTGACTCATTTTTCCAATCTATCAAAGCCAACACTTATTAATTCTCAATCTCTGGACACATAATGATTTAATACGACATAATACATTGAATGACAAAACAACAACATTGTGATACGATTTTTTCCCATTAATACAGAAGATTTTTAACGTAAATCTTTCGTCATCGGCCTTCAAAGAGACGGAGACTCATTGTTGTGAATAATAAAATAATTTTCTCTATTGTTAACAATTTCATAAGTTAAAATAATGGAGATTAATTGCTTATGCTAATATATCTCATTTTTTCCCGCTAATTTAGTGCGAAAAAATTCAATTAGCAGTTTTGCGAAAGAATGAATGAATGGAATTGTTTTTTTTTTCCTTCTTTTTTTTTTGTTACAAGGGAAATAATTAGCAAAAAATAGAGACAAATAGTGAAATGGCTAAATGGACGAGTTTCAGCTATGACAATGACTGACGTAATGATTATCGGGTCGCTTCAATTCACGCAATTACGGTGGGAAAAGTGCACAGTTCTCGGTTCCATCACTCGTGGTTAATCCAAAATACTTGCTTTTTTTTTTTTTTAACATTTCTGTTAAATTCATTGCGTCATTAGAACATTAAAACGACAAATTTATTCACAGCTTGATTAATATTAAATAATAATAATAATGATAATAAAAATACTTTGTAATGCGTTCTCGCGTCTCAATATATTATCGCAAAAATTCATTTCACCTTCTATTTAATTCTTTTCTTTTTTTTTTTTTTTATTTTCCATTGAAACGTGAAAAATTACCGCAGACACGCGTGACTCAAGATGCAAAGTAGAACGGAATTGCGTGATTATGTTGTATGCATGAGACGTTGAAAAAAATCATTCCCATACTTTTCACAATTTTTTTTTATTTATTATTCTCTCTGTATTTAATATCAACGAAAATAAAAAAAAAAAAAAACATTGAAAAAAAATATCACGAAGAAATTAGATGAAAAATTATGTAATATAGGGAAAATCATTGGGGAATATTTATTTTTTCAATAAAAAAAAAAAAAAAAAGTAAAAAAAAATCGATCTTTGGTGAGTTAAGAGTACACTCAACTCATCCAATCCAATCTTCTTTCCTTTTAACTTTTTTAATTCAACCGAGGATGGCATCATTCTTTGTACAACAGGACCTCTTTTCTCCTCCCTCCCCCCTACCCCGAAAAATTTCAACGTCAATTAAACGTTGCCCGTGGGCCTTTTCTTAACGGCGCGCATTAATTTTGCAACTTTGGATACCGCTAATGACAAAACTGGTCGAGTGCATAAGTTTTCCTATACGCAAGGGCTTAATTACGATCGTGTTATTCAGTGCAGAGGAATAAGAAATGAGGCAAACACAAAAAAAAACAGGAAAAAAAGAGAAAAAGGTGCATTAGGATTGCATTTGGAGGATTGGACAAGAGGTTGAATCGATTCTAGGGGTACAGAATTTACAGGGTTAAAGATGAAGAGGGGGAGGGGAGGAGGGGGGGGGGGGGTTACATATACGAGGCACGATCGTTCGCACGCAGGTACAGGATCAAATGAATAATAAAAAAAGAAGAGAGAAGAGGTGAATTGTGTGAAGACAAGAGGGACAAAGGAGGTGGAGATTGGGAATAAAATTAAAAAAAAAAAAAAAGAGTAAATGAACAGGTCGCTCGCGCCTCGGGAGGCATTAATGCTTAGACTGAGGTCTTAATTGGCATAGGTTGAACGATGCCCGATCGCGTGCCTAATTAATTAGCCCTAGAGGGACAATAATTAATTATGTACAAACGTTGAAAAAAAAAATATATATATTTAAATTGAGAATTGGGTGAATAAAAGAATTAAATTGTTTTAGATAAATCGGTAATTCTATCTTCACACATCTCGAATTAATTTTCTGTGGCACCGAAATACCGAGGATTTGCATTATGGAAAGGGGAGATGAAGAAGGGCGCAATTTCGGTCAAATTTAGGGAGAATTTTAAGAGAACATGAATTATTATCGTGTCATGGTCTTAAGAATATTTGTGGGCTTAAAGAGGCGATTGAAAAAAAAAAATTGTCATTTATCTTTGAAAACTAGCTATTTTTGGGCTTATTTGGGGTTGATAGAAAAAAAAAAAAAGTGGAAAAAGAAGCATGAGAAAAAGCGGTGAATGTGTCACGGAGTATTAGATCCATAGGGGTTAAGTTAGGTTAGGGGTGAGTGTAGTAGCACATGGAGGGGAGAAGAGGAGGGAGCTCGAAATCTCTATTGTTGGTTACACATATATAGTAGCATTTCCCCCACATGTCCCCGAGCACTTTTCTTCGCTCTGTCCCCTTCTGCCTTTTTTTTTCTCCTCTCCCCCTCCCTCCCCCCATTCTTATTCACCAAACAAGTGAAAATTAAACTCCATATTCATGATTATTCCACGAATTAAATCACCCGGTATTTTATTATATGCTAAATCCCTTTCTCAAAAAAAAAAATGAAAAAATCCAAACTCCAATGAGAAAATTTATCGATCTCTCGATTTTATACTGCGAAATGTCTTTGAGACGTCGGTAGATATATATATATATATTTTTTTTGTTTTTTCATTTAAAATGATACAATGATCGAAAGAACTCGCTCTGAAACGGAAGAAACAGTGGGGCAAAGAGAGCCTGAAAAGAGCATTTGGTCTCTGTCAAGTGCGAGGGAGGTAAAAGAGAGGCAAAGAGTGAGACAGTAAAGAGAGGAAGAAAAAAAACGAAAGAGAGAGAGAGAGAGGAAAAAAAAGAAATCTGAGGGCACGAGAAAGACAACACACACATACAAGTCTTGGTTCGATCCAGTGGAATTCTCATCTCTTCTGTGTGCATATGTGTGTGTATGCGATCCCTGGGGCAAACTCAGGCACAAGAAGAGAGCAAGAGAGAGAGAGAGAGAGGGCATTGTGGGGCCTTAGCCGAAGTGGAGCGACAATAGCCGAAGCGCCGTTGCGCCCCCTCGGCGGTGCGCGCGGGAACGTAACTTCAGTTCGTCTCCAGGCGTCGATACGCGCAGTACATTAGTGTCGTTGTTCCCGATGTTTTTTCATTAAACAAGGGATAATAAACAATTTAAAAATTATTACAACTTTATGTAATCATTTATAAAGATACTGTGACTGTGTTGAGTAATTTAAATCATCAATAATAACAAACAGTGAAGGTGTCAGAGAGATATTTTGGATTAATGTGCCGCTTTGGATTTTATTTAAATATAATATACAACAATTCAGTACAACACACACACATACACAAGAGGTTTAGTGCACGCATGGTGTTATGTGTGAACATTTGTGTGAATTACTTTGAAGTTTTTCTAATTTTAATATAAAAAAAAAAGTGCCTACTCACAATTTGAGTGTTTTTGGATTATTCTGTGGCCTCAAAACGGCAATGTGTGTAAATTAAATTGAAGAATCCAGGAAAATTGTCAAGTACTGAAGGATTATATTGATGATAATACTAATAGGGATTTGGCAACGTCTCTGTCATTGATACAGATACACATATATACACATAAAATCCCTCACTCACATTTTACGGGCTATCCCCGTCATGGATACCACGTTGATTCGTCGTAACACAGGATAAAGGCAATTTGAACGAGTTTAGGTTGCCTCGAGAATATAGTGTGCTTCTCTCTACAAGCATCTCCGTCGCATGTACACGACGGTGACCAGAATCTGTGGAAATTAAGAGAGAGAAAGAGGAGAAAATAAAGGGCAGATAGAGATACAGAGAGAGAGAGAGAGAGAGTAAGGCTCCAATTGGAGCATGTTCTGTGTATCTGTCTGTTAAAATTCATCGATTACCTTCACAAATTCTGATTTTTAGTTGAAAATCAATTATTGGGAATTTTTTCAAGAGGCTTTTGGCAAATATTTATTTTTTCATGATATACACAGAAGAGGATGTGGCGATTTTTATTTGGTAATGTGACAGTTGAATTTGATGCTGCCGGCTGAGTTATCTCAGTGACACTTGATTTTTATATATATATATATATAGATATATATATATATTTGTAAGGAGAAGAGAATGAGAGGATTGATTGAATCAATCAATGAACTCTTTTCAACGATACTGTGATAATCATAACTATTAAATGATAAATATTAAATGTATATATAAATATTGAAAAGAAAAAAGAAACGTAGGAAAAACGGTGCAATTTTCAATTGAATTGAAAGTTAATAATCGTGATAGCTCATTTCTGTGGTGCAATAATTTTTCCATTCGAGATATTATTATTATCATTATTATTATTATTATTAAAATACATGGAATATTTAAAGTAATAACGTGTGGGAAAATAAAAGCGTGTTTCTTAAATTGTGTTTAGTGAAGTGTGCAAATTCATTAAAAAGAAATTCTTTTGAAGTATTATATATATATGAAGGAGAATAATATACAGTGATTGATTAATATTGCAATTATTTATTTCATTTTTTTTTTTTTTACAAATTATCAAGAGTGATTTTTTTTAACGATATTCTTATGTATTATTATATGCTCATTTGAGAAATGGAGTTAACCAGTGATTATTCAATCGAAATATGAGGACTACGCCCTTTGGATTATCGTGCAACACGAATTTAACGTGAAAAAAATGAATATAACGAGTGTATTTCTGGTGCTACTGCTAGCAGCTAGCTCGAGGTTTGATAATTTTTTTCCATAAAAATAACCATATTGAAGCTTACACAATTACAAATTGTCGCAATGTGATCGATTTTTTTTTTTTTTTTTGTAATTGAGTTGATGAAAATCCGAGTATCAACGGATATTACACGTGAAACAATGCGACACGCGATATTTTTAACGATTTAAAACAATGAACGAAAAAAAAAAAACCATTGTTGAATTCACTTGCAGCTCATCCTGTTTATCATTGATCCCACATATACGTCTTATGTAATTTTTATCAAGACATTTACACGTGAATTTAATAATAAAATTTTCAAATTTCAAGGATTTTTATTAACGGAATATATAACAATAAGTACAGTAGATATATACAGTCTTATAATTACAGTAGAACCTGGATTCGTTTACATCTTTATAATTTCTTTGCTTTTCCTTCAATTTATATAGCTTGAAAGAAATTCATTATTAGAATAGTTTTTTAGACCTATATACAAACGTATATATTTCATGAATTATATTGAAATTAATAATATTCACTCAACTTGAATTAAATGTGTCTATAGTTCAAAATTTTATTCATTACAACATTTATACCTCAAAATACTTGATAAGTTGAAAACTTGTTAATTCGAAATTCTGTACAGGTTCTATTATACTAATGATATTCGCAGCTTCATCCCTTAGGCTTTTACATAAATCCAAGTGATTTTTATTTTGCTATTTCATGGAGGAATGTAAAAGATTTATTGACATTAACTATGGGATAAAGTATTTGTTTTAAAAAAACCCATATCGGGAATAATAGAAAAAAAAATTCATCGCTTTCTTTTTTTTTTCATTTTCAGATGCATGTGCTCGAATGGATACACCGGACAAAATTGTGAAAATGAATACATACCCTGTGATCCATCGCCATGTTCAAATGGTGGATCATGTCGTGAGCTTGGATCACTTGACTACGAGTGTCACTGTCCCGAGGGTGAGTCACGCAATTATCTTTAAAATTAGTTTGAATAATTATTGTACAATGATACCACCGAGGGCTTTCGAACAATTTGTTGGTAATTTGCGAATACTCTTCCATTCATTGTCGACAGGAAAATGGAGGCTTAGGTTCGACGTCAACACACATTGATCCTCACATAATTTTTAGAAATTTCCCCCCAAAACTTTTACTCATTTATGAATAATATAGAAATTCCCACGACATTTGTGTGCCTTGAACTCATTTCCGTATTTACTCGCATGCATTATTTTTCTTCTCCTTTTTTTTCCCTCACAATTAAACGGATGCGCGTGTCTCTCGAAAGATGACGTTTCTTCGTACATTGAGGAATAATGACAACAGTAATTTAATAGTTTCCATTCATTTTAATTCAAAAATGTTTTTATCGAGAAAAGAAAAAATTGTCGCGAAACATTTCATTTATTCTGCGCTTGGCTGAGTATCTGAGGTGAATGAATAAGGAAAAAACAAAGTGGAGAGAGGAATTTGCGAGGTTTATCGGGGACTTTGTTTGCTCTTGGGGCTTTCTTTCGCCTTTTTTTTTTTTTTTTGCTTATCGAGCGGTTCCGCTCTGAGGCCCCGAACTAAAAGACCTACAGGGACGTTCTCGATGGAGGGGAGAGAGGAAGAAACGTCTCGAGAAATTAAAAAATGAGTTCCAATGTAGTAGAACCTCGAAATTCAATTCTCAATACAACATGAGACACGTTAGGATAGTCCAGAAATAAGAGTAATGGCGTTTTTTTCTTCTTTACTAGGTAGATTATTCGCTCTTATAGGAAAGAGCAGAAGAGGGGAAACGATTACCCGGAGTAACAGGTACACTCAACAGGGTTGCTCAAGTATTTCATTACACGCGCAACACAAAACGAGGTGGATGGTTAATTCGAAGACTAGGGTCAGCCTAGCGTGGCCTCCTCGGTACACGAATCGCACAATGCGTTACCCACCGATCCGTCCTCCTTGAGTACTTTTTCCCAGGCGGACCACAACCGTAGCGACCCCACCTTTTGCTTCTTCTTATACATATTCTTCCCTCTCTTTTCTTCATTTCTCTTTCCTTCTTTATACTGTGTTATACTTATTTTTCGTAGGAAAATCAAAGCGCGTGGCTCAATGATTTTTCACTGTAAATTTTATCGTTTAAAAAAATAAGAAATTGTAATTATTCTAAAAGACAGGAAATTGCGTTGGTAGAATACTCTCCTCCCCTCCTCTTTTTTTCTTTAATTTTATTGAGAAATAAAAGGCATCTCAATTGCATTTGAAATCATGTCCTATTTTTATTCTATATTTATGAATAATAAATCGATATTTCCATCCTACACAACTCCCATTTTTCTTCTATTTTTTCTCATTTTATGAATAAAATAATCGGTTGAAATAAATGTAAAAAAAAAAAAAAATAAAGGAAATGATTTTATATGGATAATAAAGATTGAATTGAAATTCTCTCTTTTCCCCTCTTCTTCATTGATATTGATATTGCTATTGCATTGGCAATTCCCAGTGGCACTGCACAAATTCAATATGTTCAAGATGATAGAAATACACAGGCAAACTAGGGTGGTCTCATGAAGTTTAAATCGAACTCCACCTTTTCCCTTGACTCACACATATATATATGTACATGTATACAAAACATACCATTGGCTGTCTACAGAGATTTTCATTTCTTCTGCCCATTTACTTTACTACTTTTTCCCTTACACATAAAGACGCATGTGGTCACTGCGAATACCAACACTATTCCCATTAAATTCACACACGTCACTTTATTTTATTTCCTCCCCGCGTGTGTAGTATTTGAATCGAAATAAACCGAGAAAAGGAAAATGTGGAAGGACTTGAAAAAAAAATGGAAATACAGGGAATTCAAAGGCCTTTACTCATAGAACCATTCTATGTGTTTGCAATAGGTATCAAGGATGTTCAGCTCAGTTGTGTTTATTTATTCATTTATTGTTTCATCAAGACCCAACAGCCGAAGCCAATGATAGGTTCAAAGTACGAACATAATGCGAAAAATACATTAAAATCATTTTTAAAATATATATAGGGGATAGTGGAGCAAAATGGACACTATGATTGAACGGTTATAGATGGATTACTTTTGATAATTCTATGGAAAAGCTGAGGAAATTTTAGCTAGGGAACAAGTGCCATATGTATTGTTCCCGATTTTTTTCGGAAAGTCGATATTTTTCGGAATTTTTGAGGGATAGCCTTTGGTTTTTTGAAAATTTTCAGTTTTTTGCAAATATCTCTGGTTCTATTGGTCGCATCAATTTGAGGTTGGTCTCAAATGAAAGGTGAGCTCATTTCCCATCGATTTATGGGGTTTTGAATTCGACAATATCATTTTTTGGGATAGTTATATGCCAAAAACTGTTTCCCGAAACTATTTCACAAAAATGCCTATAAATACCTTAAAAATCGATATTTTTGAATTGAAAACCCTATGAATCGTTGGCAAATGATCTCACCTTCCACCTCCCATCGGAATTTTTACGCTACGACAAATAGAACCGGAGATATTCTCAAAAAACAGAAAATTAAAAAACAAGGAAGGGTTTCACCCCTCTACAATGCTCAAAAAAGCCAAAATCGCAAAAAATTCCAAAAAATTAATTCCAGTACTTGTTTCCCACCTGAAATTTCCTCAGCTTTCCAATGAAATCATCAAAAACAATCTACCGCCAATATTCCTATTAATTTCAAGAGTTTTCCATAATATTCGCCTGAAAATTTAGATGTGTCCGTTTACCCCTGATGTCCATTTTGCCACACCCTCCCCTATATAAAATTCTGATCAATATTTTTACATAATTAGTATACAATAGAAAAGGAGAGAATAACATTAAATTTTCATTCAATCATATGGCATTGCTATGGAAATAAATTGGCAAACTCCATGAAAGAACCTTATCAAGCATTCCATAAGTTCAATCATACATGAAATTATACATTTCGCAAAATATTACTCAAACAACACCTAGGAGTCCATTCGAACACTCAAAAACTAGTACTTAGTATTGAGGTGGTTATGCGCCCGCGCCTGATTTATTCTGTTGCGCGAGCATAAAGTGCGTAGCACAGAGAACAGGCGATCAGAAAATAGTGAAGGAGACGTTTGAGATACGTAACGAGGTAGAGAGCTCAACTGTCTTTCGCAATTTTCTTCTGAATTTTTCCGAATTTATTCCAGCATTCCGTTAGTCCTGACGTTTATGCGAATATCTCGAAAACCGTTGGTTCTAAAGGAATTCACTAAGTACTCTTTTTTGTAGCTCATCAAAATCTCCACAAAAAAAGACTCCTCGCACTTTCTTCTGAAATCCAGTAGTTTCCAAGATCTTCACAAAACAATTCCGCAATGTTTTTTTTATTTTTATTTTTCTCCCATCAATCTCCATCCCTCAGGAACTTCTCATGCAAATTACCCAGAAGAAGTCTCCTCACATTTCCATCCCATTTCTCAGCATCCTCTCTCGTCTCAATTTCTTATTCTTCATTCTCAACTGCGTGACGCCTGGAGGACAGTGACGAATAATCTGGCGCTAGTTGTACATATATATATATATGTAGATATATACACATATAGAGAGAATATCGGTGTACAGTAGAACCCCTTGGGTGGCACTTTGACTCTAATAAAAGATTATTATGCCACGTGGTTATTTTTTTATTTCATGTAAAAAAAAAAAATAAAGAAAGGTGCACTGCAGCATCGTGAAGAACCAGATCTCGCTAAAATGTAGTTGACTCGAGTTTCCTTCTTAAACGTTCCCTGAATGCATAATACATGCACACACTATTACAATTCTCTGACGGATCCAGTTACACAAACTCTTTCAAACTGAGATAAAATGATGGAGGAATTGTGTTTTCACGTTTTTAAAAGAATAAAAAAACAATGTATATATTCTCCAATGGCAATGCAAACGACCTCGACTCCCCCGCGTCGTTGTTAAACTATTACAGTAGCTTATATGCGAGGAGTCTTTGGCTGAAGCGTGTTTTTGCATAGGCAAGAGGAGCCACAACTTTTCTATCTGTCTGTGTGTGTCTGTATGTGTCTGTATCGCGGAAGAGAGAGAGAGAGAGAGCGAGAGAAGGAAAGAAAGGATATTCCGTGTTGTACCCCTGGTAGTTGGCTGTGAACGTGACCTTAGCCTCGGAAATTTGCCTTCTGGGGAGGGAATTTTTCTCCAGCAATTTTTTCCTACGCACAGTCAATTTTCCCCACGAATTTTTCCGCAAGCTGAAACCGAACGATCGAGATTCAATTTTTTTTTTAATCAATAATTCTTTGAAGATCATTGCGTATAATGTAGAATTCAAACTGGAGAAACACACGTTCAAGGTCCTCCATACACACACAAATACAACTAATATATATGCAAATAATCCACTCTTATTCGATCGTTATTCAGATTCGACGGAGCCACTGAATTAATCCAGATTTATATCAACTTTAAAACCTTTACAGAAGCGAAACTTCGTCGTAGCCTTCTTCGGCCAAGTCCAGTTGTAATCTTCTCGTTTTTATTTTATTTTTTTATTTATTTTTTTTTATTGGTTACAATTCAAATGCGCGCAGGCGTTATACAAACGTGTATCGTTTATTCCCGTTTTGCATTTAAAAATAAAGTGAAACACACAAACGATCGAGAAGTTTAAGGA